>CM038040.1:75336161-76610244 GCA_021397845.1 Areca catechu
CACCAAGATCCGAACCGACGGCCGCTCCGCCCGGGCTCACGCCCCGGGTAATTCAAGGCTTTCAGGCTCTATAGGAGAGGACATGAAATGAAACCTATAATGTAGAGATGGAGAGTTAGTTTACTTGCTCAGAACAAGGATAGGTAGTGAAAGGCGGGATTAAAAAGCACCTACACCTAGGGGTTAGAGGCGAGTTGACAGACAAAAGCTTTGATGAAGGTAGTGGTAGTTTCAGGTTAATGAGAGAAGAAAGGTAGTTCGAGATTAGAGAGTAGTAAGGTCTGGTCAATAGTTGATGAGAGTGTAAAGGTAGTAGTGGAATTGGCTAGATTGGACCCCATCTCATACCATAAGGGAGAGAGGGAGCTAGACTAGAGAAGGCTTAAGACTGCCTGGAAGAAGGACACTGAGACTGCTATTAGGTATTAACCACTTGCTTCCACTTGATCTTGATAGGCTTACCACTCACTGGAATGGACCTAGAGGGGCTTATGACTTGTAAGGGTAGCAAGACGACTACGAGGGGCAACCCTAGCTTGGCAGGCAAGGAGAGGTAGGGTAAGATCATGCAAGCATCAAGCGATAACTAAGATCCCCAATATGATATTATCTTACTCTCCCTAGTGAAAAGCAAAGAAATCTATAGAAAGAAAAGGGGTACTTAAACTGTCTATCCTTTGCCAACTCAACTTAACTTCAAGAGAGACTTTAGGATTGGGGACAGGGCAAGATAAGATGGAAGCTTTCTCCCAAGAGAATTCTCACTAGATGGCCTAGCAGAGATACCTGTCTAATCTGAATATGCTTTTTCCCTTGCTTTCATCCTTAGAACAAAAGAAAAGGAAAAGGCCGGATTCAAAAAGGAACTAGATGTATCCTAATGGGTACCATGGACTGACAATAAAGTAACGTTAAGTTACTCGAGTGAAATTTAGTAAAATAAATAATAGTATAGGAATGAAAACATCAGGGAAAGCCTTAGGCTTAGAAAAAAAGAGAGAATTCCCAATCCCAATAGCTGGCGGAGAATGAAAGCAACTCTAATTTATGGCCTGCCAAAAAAGGGAACTACAACATGTGGGCCTGCACCATACCCTATTTACTTCTTTTGAAGGGTAACCTTGGCTGGATCGAATGGCAAGGAATGATAATAATAGCCCTTTAACTCATTATAATGTATGGATTAGTAAATATCAAAAAGGGGCAAAGAGACTTCTACTAGCCTAAGATGCCTTCTTCCCTAATAGATTGCAAATTCTTAGAGCATTAGAGCATAATCTCTCTCTGCTGGCCAGCTAGGAGGAGAGGCACTTGCTTAATAGGGTTAGTACAAAGATTGCCTTAGCCCCAACCCGCCCTGTTTACTCCTGCTCATTTGAAATATTCCTTACTGTTTGCCTTGAGAAAGCCTCTTGCTTCAAAGGGAATGCTTTCATTTACTTGCTGGATTTAAAAGACTCCAACAGGAACTTCAATTGGATACCTGGGAATGGAATAAGAAATTTTGTAAAAATACATCTCTCACTTGCTTGTGTACTGGCACTCTCTGGAAAGGCTATAAACTGACCCTAGGTCAAACTGGGACTTTCAGGCAGGAAAGGCAGAATGAAACCATTATGAAGGGAAAGAAAGAAAGAAAGACTTCTGTTGGCTTACTGGCTAGAATGGAAGTAGGACAAAAACCCTTAGCCTTCTCCCACTGGATCGATATCGAAGCATTCATTTTTTGACACTGGCTGGCAAGAATATTATATAGAGATAGTGATTTAGAGTCTGGCATTATAAGTTCGTTAGACTTAGGACAAAGAAAAAAATCTATTAGTTTTAGCCTAACCCTTTGTTTACCCTATTTTATCCAAGCTCTATTTGACTACCCTGCTGGCTTAAGATTGGCTGGAGAGAAAGCCTATTCTAAGAGTTCTCTAAAGCAATTAGATAAAGTAGTTCTCTGTAAGAATAATTAAATAAAGGATTCCTCAAAAGCCTCAACTATAACTATTTTTCTGGAAGAAATATAAAAACTTTGAATACTCCCTCTCCTGCTTAAAGGCCTGCAAACTATTAGCCTATGGACCATATTCCCCGTCTGGCTCTGCATGACTCAAAACTCCAGCTCTAACTGCAACTCGAATTCGCTCGAAGGCAGGCAGAATCAATCTAACTCCAACTTCAACATCAACTGCCAAAGGGGAAACTGAAACTAGCCTGGCTTTCCTTGAATTGCGAACTTCAATGGGTACTGCTACTACGGATGAGAACAGGAACAAAAAAGGTACTATACTTTGGGGACTTCCCCCCCAACAATGTCACTAGAAACTCCATATACAATAGAATAGCTGCATGGGATGGGACCTCACACTGTAATGGAGGGCAAGAAGAAGGAATATAACTACATGTAAGACCCTAGGACTGCAACTCCTACAACTGACTCAAAGGCAGAAACTTCCACTGCAATTCTATATGGCTGGCATGGAAATCATTATGCATACTGTCCCATATTCCCAAGGAAATCTCTAGCAGAGAACTAACTCGCCTGGACTGCATCCTATTTATTGGTTATTGGCTCGCTGGAAGTAGAAATGGTACTAGAAAAAAAGGACCCACAGTTCCCTGTCACTGTAATTGAATTGATTAAGCTTTAACCCCTTGGATTAGCGCACTCCAACTCACTAGAAATAGGATATGTAGTAAGATTCTTATTAAGTACATGTAATAAAAAATATTGCACACTCACTGTTATGGGTAGGTAATAAGCCACTATAAATAAGCTATATTCTAAGAGCGCTTCTATTCTGTTACACTAGATCGCTCCTCACTAGCAATGGAACTATAGAAAGTGTTATATGCCACTAGAACAGGAGGTGCAACAACTAATGGTTATGGGTAGTCTTCCACGGCATATCCATAGGCTCCCACCAAGACTGCCTCAAGAGATTATATTAGTGCTTCAACTAGAACTAGCCTGGACCACTCATATAGCCCGGCAACTTCCACTGGAAATGAATGTGTATACCTTAATACTGTAATTGGCTCGAGAGAAAGAAAATAAAAAGGTAAAATAACTGGCTTTTCAAGGACTTTATTGTCTGGATCGAATAGATTAAATTAGGGCTGGAAGAGATAAGAAATTCTAAATGGGCAGGCTATTAGTAAAATCTCTTATTCACCTAAACATGCTACCTACCAGCTTTTCCTCAATGGAAAAGAACCCCCTAAAGAGTGAATTTGCTAAGGGAATAATTAACTTTTTTTATTAAAATAAGGGAATCAATAAAACTAGACATTCAAGAAGAGATATATCATCTTACTTAAGAAAGTGGTGGGGACACCGGAGGCACCAGAATAAGACAGAGGCTTTTCAACCCTCTGTGAATTGATTAATAATTAATGAGTCCATCTGTAATAAGGGCCTAGCCCATCTAAGTCCATTTTAGTTGTTATTTGAGTCTTTTGAGTTGTTATTTCAGTTTTGTACTAGTCAGCTCATGTTGAGCTAGTTCAGTCTAGTGTTAGTCAGCTCATGTCGAGCTAATTTTATTTTTTTGAGTCCTCTTCAACCATATTGAAGACTCAAGACCACATCATACAAGTAAAGACCAAGTCCAACCCAGCTTGAAGATTTGAAGACCCCAGGAGGAAAATTCAGAAAACCCTGATTCCTTGCAGATGCCCTCCAGATGCCCAGATTCCCTTCCAGATGCCAAAATATATTCATATACCAAGGCATCCATGATTTTAGAGGTCCATCTGCATCCTAGCCCAAAAAAATCAAGCCCAGGCGACAAGCCCAAGCCCCTAAGAAGCAAGATACCAAGGAATATTTCTGCTACCTGGCTACCAGGCCACCCCAGCTTCCAGAGGCCCAAACCCATGCACCCGAGTCCCTTTGGGCCGGACTCTTGCTGCTCCTAGAAGCCCAACACGCCCCCCTAGGTGTCCTTGGAGTGTTGGCCAAGTCAAGAGAATTTTTAGAGATTTTTCTACCTAATATTTTCTTATTTTCTAGCTAGGGTTTGAGAGGGAAAAGGATTCTTATGTAAAGACATTAGCCCTTACTTGGAGCCCAAGGTTAAGGGTCTATTTAAGGGACCCTAGCCTCTTGTATGAAGAGAGATTTTGATATGAAAAAAACCTTGAGTTCTTATATTGTTTTGAGTGATTACCCTACTGTGTGCATAAAGGGGTTTGAGAGTTCTTCTTCCCGGTGTTTGCAACCATCTTCCTGCCGCCAACCATCCTACCAGCCCCCTCCAAAACTTTCTTCCCTTTGCTATTTTCCTCTATTTTCTTGATCTCCTTTGAGTTTTCTAACCCCTGATAGGTCGTTTGTAGGTCCCTGAGTTCCTACAAATCCAACGACTCCAGCCAAGTCTCAATCGGACCACCGAGCAGAAAGCCGGGTATCCGCAGGTCATTGGCTCGATTTTCCAGGCCGCATCCATCGAGGAACGATAGATCCCTTCACTGCGATCTTCACCGGGTGCTTCAGACGTTGTCAGGTATACCCCCTCTACCTCCAGTAATTATATTGTAGGAGAACTTGCCCTAACCGAGGCTTCTCAGCCCCGGCGATCCTTCTTTAGTACTTTTCTAGGTTCTAATATGTATGCTTGGCTTCAAAAATTCTTACAAAATTTCCTACAACTAATTTTGATATGAAATTTGGGAATTAATCACCTAACCCCACATATAAAACATACAAAAAGAATTGCATGCATATTAGTCCCCCATCATTTGGTATCAGAGCTTAGATTAGGGCTTGTTTTCTGTAATTTTTAGTCTGTATATGCTCTGTTATTTTAATTATTTCTCTCTGATAAAAACTCTAAATATTCTAAAATTTATTTTTCTGGATTCATCATAATTCACAATAATTCTAAATATTTTCAGGTTTTATTATGGCCTGTGAAGTTTTTTGCAAGCCGAAATACAGCCTGCAAATTTTTGGCTCTATTTTTTCAGCAAGACAAGTTTGGAAGTTTTAGGATTTTGATTAGCATCTTTTTTGCATATCTTTTAATTTTAGTTTATTTCCTGCATATTAGGGCATAAATTGCATGTTTTCTTATATTTAAAAAAATATCAAAAAAAAAATACATATTCTCCAAAAATACCAAAGACATCTAAACCCTAATTTGCATCCTCATCTGCCTGCCATCATTGCATAATTTACTTTTAAGGGCACTCTTGTTATATCAGATGGGGGGAGGATTTGATCACCTCTCCTTAGCCCAAAATCACATCCATTGCATTCGCTTCCAAGCCTTAACCTAAAATTAACTAGACTTAATTTGCCCTAGTGGGCTAGGGACACCAACTGGTCGGGTCCGGGCTACATGTTAGATCACTGTGTCAAGCTAACCTGTGTGTGCCTTGTGCTTGGTATCTAGAATGGTGGTTTAGAGATTCAATCCCGAAGGGCTTGTGTGCTGGTCCGCCTACCTGGCCAATCTCTGATTGGTGTCTAAGATTGGCAATCAGGGACCTAACACTCCCCTTACACCTGCCTGGCTGAGTACAAGGTTACTATAGGCTAGTTTGCCACCCTGATTGAGCCCATAGTTTGGACTCTAGGTCTAGTCAGCTGTAGTTGGTCAGATCGAGTCTTGCATGAGCACTAGATCAGGAGTTTCATATCACCCACCTCCTTCACAAATGTTTGAACCCATGGAAAATTTGTAAGCCCAAATGAAAGCCCTAGCTGATCAAATGGCCCAGATGGCTACCCAGATGACTACCCAGATGACCCAGTTAACTCAGTTTGGTATTCAAACCAATGATAGAATTGACCATCTTGCCAATAGGTTTGATCAGTTAGAAGTTCGGGTAGGGACCCCAGGAAAAACCCATGGGTCACAGTCTGAGCTAGATCCCGAGTCCCCTCAACCTAGGAGAACCCCAAACCCTGATCTATACCATGAGTTCGAACCTAGGAGAGCCCCTTATCCTGACCCGTACTACAATCCTCAACCTAGGAGGATCCCAAACCCTAATCCATACCGAGAGGTTGAACCTAGGAGAGCCCCTCAGCCTGACCCATACTATAATACTGAACCTAGAAGAACCCCTTACCATGACCCTTATTATGATACTGAACCCAGGAAAACCCAATACTCTGACCCATATAGGGAGTCCAATCCTAGGAGAACCCAATACTCTGACCCATATAGGGAGCCCAATCCTAGGAGAACCCAATACTTTGACCCATATAGAGAGCCCAACCCTAGGAGAACCCAATATTCTGACCCATATAGGGAGTCCAACCTTAGGAGAACCCAATATCCTGACCCATATAGAGAGCCCAACCTTAGGAGGACCCCATACCATGATCCATCCTTAGAACCTGACCATAGAGCTGACCCAAAATCCTATGACCCCAGATCCTATAATTCCATGACCCATAGATCTGCACCCTTGTCCTATGAGCTTAGAGAACCCATAAACCCTAGGTATCAATCTTGTACTAGTCAGGTTCCCCTAGTCAACTTGAACCCCATAGGATTTGTACCCCTAAATATAAGCCCAATAGTGAGCCACTACCCCTTAGGCAACCTGAACCTACTAGGATTGTTGCCCATACTCAGAAACTAGGACCTAGCCAATTTTTTCTTAGCCGCCTTCCCTAACCATCTTTGAGATTCACAAGGCTTACATTAATGCAGAAGTGTATGAAGCTGATGCGAGCTTAGTAGATGAGTATGAGGGAGAAGAGGAGACACCTTTAGTAGATTCTAAATTAGCTGACCCAGTAGATACCCAGGTAGAAACCAACCCTGAGCTAGTTGGCCTTAACCACATCCAACCTAAAACTATAGTGGAAGAACAAATAGAGAAAGATAACCTAGGTACTGCTATTAGAGCCTTACCTGAGGAAACCATAGAGGAGAGCCAAATTACAGAGTCTAGTCCTAAAATACAAGAACCAGAAGAATTTATTAAGGACTTGATCTCTTTGAATCAGTACCCTCAGGATGAGCCTCCTCCTATAGTTCCCATTAAGGACCTCTTCCCTAATATTAGTAACCCATCCTTCCATTATGCAAACCCCATAGATATACCGCAACCCCGTAAGGTTAGCCTCATTAGTCTAGGATTAGTCCCTGACATGCCTTCTTTTATCGAACTTTATCCAACTAACCTTGAACCTTTTTCCCTACCCTACCAAACTACTTCTGAACCCACTTCCTATTTTCTGCCCTTTCTTGACACCTCCAGCATTTCTAGGATTATTAGATTGCATTTAACTGAGATTAGCATACTGCATGCATTCATCATGCATGTTAGGTTTGCATCTTACTTTTGACATACTCTTTGGAATTTGCTAGGAGTTCACTGTAAATTTTCATATGCATGTCAAGCTAGGATCAAACCTAGGGAACCTATAATCTGTTAGGTTTAGATCCAAAGAGTTCAATAAGATTTCCTTCTATAGGAATGCATAGTCAAGTCTGTTAGGTATTAGTATGAGTCCTTTGAATCATTTGTTAGGAGTCTGCATGTGCCCAGCATGTTCACCACCTACACTAATTTTAAACAAACTGGCTAATTCCCGAAGATGGATCAAAGAATTTGATGTAGTGGATTCTATCTTGGTTAGGCTTAGGCATAAAAGAAGCTTCATGCTCGCAAAGCCAGACCTTTTAAAGTGATAGAGAAGGTTGGATCAAATGCCTAGGTGTTAGACTTGCCTTCGGATTTGGGCATTAGTTCTACCTTCAATGTTATAGACCTGGTTGAGTATATGGAACCGGCAGCGATACCTAGTGAGGCCTTTGGACCTATTCCTTTTCATTGTGAGTGACCCTAACCCAGAGTGTCCACTAACAAATTGGCCTGAGAGAGGAGAACGGATCGAGCGTATCCTGGATGATCAAGCCATCACGACCCGGGGCTGTGACTATTAATGCTTTCTGGTCCGATGGCAAGGCCAGCTAGAGTCGGACGATTCGTGGATTTCTCGAGAGGACTTGCAATGCCTCAACCCAGACCTTCTCGAGAGATATGTGAGCCAGTCTGATCTTCACTCGACAGGGTCGAGTTCCTTCCACCCCGGAAGAATTGGTGGGGACACCGGAGGCACCAGAATAAGACAAAGGCTTTTCAACCCTCTATGAATTGATTAATAATTTATGAGTCCATCTGTAATAAGGGCCTAGCCCATCTATGTCCATTTTAGTTGTTATTTGAGTCTTTTGAGTTGTTATTTCAGTTCTGTACTAGTCAGCTCATGTTGAGATAGTTCAGTCCAGTGTTAGTCAGCTCATGTCGAGCTAATTTTATTTTTTTGAGTCCTCTTCAACCATATTGAAGACTCAAGACCACATCATACAAGTGAAGACCAAGTCCAACCCAGCTTGAAGATTTGAAGACCCCAAGAGGAAATTCAGAAAACCCTGATTCCTTGCAGATGCCCTCCAGATGCCCAGATTCCCTTCCAGATGCCAAAATATATTCATATACCAAGGCATCCATGATTTTAGAGGTCCATCTACATCCTAGCCCAAAGAAATCAAGCCCAGGCACCAAGCCCAAGCCCCTAAGAAGCAATATACCAGAGAATATTCCTGCTACCTGGCTACCACGCCACCCCAGCTTCCAGAGGCCCAAACCCATGCGCCCGAGCCCCTTTGGACCGGCCTCTTGCTGCTCCTAGAAGCCCAACACGCCCCCCTAGGTGTCCTTGGAGTGTTGGCCAAGTCAAGAGAATTTTTAGAGATTTTTCTACCTAATATTTCCTTATTTTCTAGCTAGGGTTTGAGAGGAAAAAGGATTCTTATGTAAAGACTAATGTGTCCTTACTTGGAGCCCAAGGTTAAGTGTCTATTTAAGGGACCCTAGCCTCTTATATGAAGGGAGATTTTGTTATGAAATAAACCTTGAGTTCTTATATTGTTTTGAGTGATTACCCTGCTGTGTGCATAAAGGGGTTTGAGAGTTCTTCTTCCCGGTGTTTGCAACCATCTTCCTGCCGCCAACCATCCTTCCAGCCCCCTCCAAAACTTTCTTCCCTTTGCTATTTTCCTCTATTTTCTTGATCTCCTTTGAGTTTTCTAACCCCTGATAGGTCGTTTGCATTTCCTTGAGTTCCTATAAATCCAACAACTCCATCCAAGCCTCAATCGGACCACCGAGCAGAAAGCCGGGTATCCGCGGGTCATTGGCTCGATTTTTCAAGCCGCATCCATCAAGGAACGGGAAATCCCTTCACTGCGATCTTCACCGGATGCTTCAGACGTTGTGAGGTACACCCCCTCTACCTCCAGTAATTATATTGTACGAGAACTTGCCCTAACCGAGGCTTCTCAGCCCAGGCGATCCTTCTTTAGTACTTTTCTATATTCTAATCTGCATGCTTGGCTTCAAAAATTCATACAAAATTCCCTACAACTAATTTTGATCTGAAATTCGGGAATTAATCACCTAACCCCACATATAAAACATACAAAAAGAATTGCATGCATATTAGTCCCCCATCAGAAAGTAAGCTCGCCTACCATGGCACGAAATAGAACTAGCATTGGCCAAGAGGTTAGAGAAACTTCTAGTCTTTAACTTAAAGCCTATCAAAACGTATTCCTCATATTCAAGCTATAAAAAAAAAGATCTATCCCTAGCGTGCTTCTACTTTCATGCTTACTTAAAAGACTCCTACTTGAAAGCTGGATCGCATAGACTGATATCCAAAGGAAATTGATATCCAAAGGAAAAGGAACTTACAATGCCTGCAAGTGAACTCGCTTGGACTCTGGGGTAGTCGCAAATGAATGAATGGAAAATAACTCGACTGGACCGACAGGTAATAAAGTAGAGTGGGATAAGGTAGGGGCACTCATATTAGAAATATTACCCCTTGTCACTGGGTGGGCTGGCTCTTTAGGCTGGCAGATTCTCTAGGTTGAGATGGATGAAGAAGTATGCCGGCTGATATAGCTTTTCAACGAGTCATTCCATTGACCGGTACAAAGGCATCTCGACTATGGAGGCTAGGGTAGCTAGAGCATCAGCTAGGCTGTTCTTGTCTCTAGGAACCTGAATGAAAACCACCTCATCAAAGAGTGAGACTAGGTGTTCGGCTAGCTCTTGATATGGAATCCACTTAGAGTCCACTACTGGTTAAGCTTCCACTCTCCCACGACCCAATTGATAACCCATTTCAAGTCCCCGCTCTTAGGTGAGTCACTCCAAACATGAGAGCGCTTCTCAAGGTAGTGTAGTGTGGTAAGTTTTTTTAGGGAGCAACCATGTTTGTTATAGTAGGGCGATTGTTCGAGTAAGTCCTATCAGCTTGACCTACGCCTTCACACAACCTGATCATGCAACCTGATTGCTAAAAGGTATAAGAAAGGGCAGGGGGTGGGGTAGTTTGGGTTAGTTTCAAATGAATCTCGCTAGTTGGAAGCAATTCACGTTATCATTTGTCGGCAGACTTGAATTGGTGAAATCGATTCTTAGTGCAAACCATGTATATTGGATGTAGCCTTTCAGTTACCCCTTTTTATCATCAAGCAGGTGAAACTTATTTGTAGAAATTTTCTATGGGGAGGTATGGCAATGGATAAAAATATTCATTCAAGATATTGGGAACAGATTTCCAAGCCCCTAACTGAAGGAACAAGCAACTCCCAACTCTTAGAAAGCAAGAATCAAGTTCCCTAGAACGAAAGCCTAGCGAACAAAGAAGCGCAGCGCCTTTCTTACTTAGTAAGGCACAATCATTTTCTTGCTCTCTTGTTGCGCAATAAGGACTATACCACTATATATGCTTAGAAAAAGCTTATTTATCGCACCTGCTTAGCGCCCTCGATCTTTCAAGTACACTCAACCGAGGAATGGTGATCTTTCCATCATTCCACTTTGTTTGTGGATTCAAGGTCAATCCTTTTGATTGATTGTTCTGATTCCCAATCTTACATAGAATAGAGGGGTGCTCTCAGCTAGCCTCAAACTTTGGAACAACTGAATCCTCATGCCTCTCCTCATTAAATGAAAAAGGGAATTGCTTTGCTTTTTTATTTGGATTCGCGCTTTGTAGTAATTAGAGGGAGAGCTGATGCGGGACTAATATGCATGCACTTTTTTTTGTATGTTTTACATGTTGAGTTAGGTGATTAATTCCCGAATTTTAGATCAAAATTATTTGTAGAGAATTTTGTATGAATTTTTGAAGATCAGCATACAGATTAGGACCTAGAAAAGTAGCAAAGAAGGACCGCCGGGGCTGAGAAGCCTCGGTTAGGGCATGTTCTCCTACAATAAAACTACTGGAGGTAGAGGGGTGTACCTGATAATGTCTGTGAAGATCGCAGCGAAGGGGTCTCTCGTTCCTCGATGGATGCGGCCTGGAAAATCGAGCCAAAGACCCGCAGATACCTGGCTTTCTGCTCGGTGATCCGATTGAGGCTTGGCTGGAGTCGTTGGATTCGTAGAAACTCAGGGACCTGTAAACGACCTATCAAGGGTTAGAAAACTCACAAAGGAATAAGAAAACAAAGGAAAATAGCAAGGGAAGGCTTCTTTTGGAGTGGGCGTCCAGGAATCTGAGAGGCTTGTTGGCAGCAGGAAGATGATTGCAGCACTGGGAAGAAAAACTCTCACAAACCCCTTTATGCACACAGCAGGGTATAACACCACTCAATAGAAGAACTCAAGGTTTTTTTATTCATCAAAAATTCTCCTTCATACAAGAGGCTAGGGTCCCTTAAATAGACCCTTAACCTTGGGCTCCAAGTAAGGGTACATAAGTCTTTACATAAGAATCCTTTTCCCTCTCAAACCCTAGCTAGAAAATAAGGAAATATTAGGTAGAAAAATTGCTAAAAATTTTCTTGACTTGGTCAAGACTCCAAGGATGCCTAGGGGGGCGTGTTGGGCTTCTAGGAGAAGCAAAAGGCTGGCCCAAAGGGGCTCGGGTGCATGGGTTTGGGCCTCTGGAAGCTGGGGTGGCCTGGTAGCCAGGTAGCAGGAATATTCCCTGGTATCTTTCTTCTTAGGGGCTTGGGCTTGGCACCTGGGCTTGATTTCTTTGGGCTAGGATGCAGATGGACCTCTGGAATCATGGATGCCCTTATTTATGAATATACTTTGGCATCTGGAAGGGAATCTGGGCATCTGTAGGGCATCTGCAAGAAATCAGGATTTTCTGAATTTTCCTCCTGGGGTCTTCAAATCTTCAAGCTGGGTTGGACTTGTGCAATACTTCCATGTCATCAATTTAGTTGGACTTGGTCTTCACTTGTATGATATAGTCTTGAGTCTTCAGTATGCTTGGACAGGACTCAAAAAAATAAAATAAGCTCAACATGAGCTGACTAGCATTGGACTGACTAGCTCAACATAAGCTGACTAGTACAGAACTGAAATAACAACTCAAAAGACTCAAACAACAACTAAAAAAAAGGACTCAAATGGGCTAAGACCTTATTACAGATGGACTCATAAATTATTGATCAATTCATAGAGGGTTGAGAAGCCTCTGCCTTATTCTGGTGCCTTTGGTGTCCCCACCAATTCTCCCGGGGTGGGAGGAACTCGACCCTGTCGAGTGAAGGTCAGACTGGCTCACATATCTCTCGAGAAAGTCTGGGTTGAGACGTTGCAAGTCCTCTCGAGAAATTCATGAATCGTCCGACTCTGGCCGGCCTTGCCATCGGACCAGGAATCGTTGATAGTCATGGCCCTGGGTCATGATGGCTTGATCATCCAGGATACGCTCGATCCGTTCTCCTCTCTCAGGCCAAATTTGTTTGTGGACACTCTAGGTTAGAGTCACTCACAATGAAAAGGAATAGGTCCACAGGCCTCACTAGGTAGTGCTGCCGGTTCCCTATACTCAACCAGGTCTGTAATATTAAAGGTAGAACTAATGCCCAAATCCGAAGGCAAGTCTAACACCTAGGCATTTGATCCAACCTTCTCTATCACTTTAAAAGGTCCAGCTCTGTGAGCATGAAGGTTCTTTTAGGCCTAAGCCTAACCAAGATAAAATCCACTACATCAAATTTTTTGATCCATCTTTGGGAATTAGCCAGTTGTTTTAACATTAGTGCGGGTGGTGGACATGTTAGGCACATGCAGACTCCTAGCAAGATGATGCAAAGGACTCAAACCTACACCTAACAGACTCGACTAAAGAGATTTATTAGGTCTTAACTACCACTTGGGCATGGGGGCATGAGTCGTGGTTGATGGATGACATGCAGAAGAAAATTTGCTAGTAACTCCTAATAAGTGCCAGAGGGTCTGCCAAAAGTAGGTAGCAAATGGGATGGGCTCTATGGATCCTTGCAACCTAGTAACCTCAACAAAATGTAACCTAATAGTTCTAGACACATGAGAAAACTCAGGAAAGGATAGAAAATAGGAAGTGGGTTCAGAATTACTCTGGTAGGGTGGGAAAAAGGTTCTGGGTTAGTTGGATAAAGTAGAATCAAAGAAGGCATGTCAGAGACTAATCCTAGACTAATGAGGTTAACCTTATGGGGTTGCGATATATCTATGGGATTTGTATAATGGAAGGATGTGTTATTAATCTCAGGAAAGAGGTCCTTAATGGGAACTATAGGAGGAGACTCATCCTGAGGGTACTGATTCAAAGAGATCAGGTCCTTAATAAATTCTTCTGGTTCTTATATTTTAGGACTAGACTCTATAATTTGGCTCTCCTCTATGGTTTCCTTAGGTAAGGCTCTAGTAGCAGTACCTAGGTTCTCTTCCTCTACTTGTTCTTCTATTATAGCTTTAGGTTGGATATGGTCAAGGTCAACTAGCTCTGGGTTGGTTTCTACCTGGGTATCTATTAGGTCAGCTAATTCTAGGTCTACTAAAGGTGTCTCCTCTTCTCCTTCATACTCATCCACTAGGCTCACATCAGCTTCATACACTTTCGCGTTAATGTAAGCCTTGTCAATCTCAGGAATGGTTGGAGAAGGTCGGCTAGGGAAAAATTGGCTAGGTCATAGTTTCTGATTATGGACACTAGTCCTAGTAGGTTTAGGTTGCCTAAGGGGTAGTGGCTCACTACTGGGCTCATATTTTGGGGTACTAATCCTATGGGGTTCAAGTTGACTAAGGAAAACTTGACTAGTACTAGATTGATACCTAGGGGTTATGGGTTCTCTGGGCTCATAGAACAAGGGTGCAGATCTATGGGTCACGGGATTATAAGATCTGGGGTCATAGGATTTTGGGTCAGCTCTATGGTCGGGTTCTAAGGATGGATCATGGTATAGGGTCCTCCTAAGGTTGGGCTCCGTATATGGGTCAGGATATCGGGTTCTCCTAGGGTTGGACTCCCTATATGGGTCAGAATATTGGGTTCTCCTAGGGTTGGACTCCCTATATGGGTCAGAGTATTGGGTTCTCCTAGGACTGGACTCCCTATATGGGTCAGAGTATTTGGTTCTCCTAGGATTGGACTCTCTATATGGGTCAGAGTATTGGGTTCTCCTGGGTTTGGTATCATAATAAGGGTCATGGTAAGGGGTTCTTCTAGGTTCAGTATCATAATAAGGGTCATGGTAAGGGGTTCTTCTAGGTTCAATATTATAGTATGGGTCAGGCTGAGGGGCTCTCCTAGGTTCAAACTCTCGGTATGGATCAGAGTTTGGGGTCCTCCTAAGTTGAGGATTGTAGTACGGGTCACGATAAGGGGCTCTCCTAGGTTCGACCTCATGGTATAGATCAGGGTTTGGGGTCCTCCTAGGTTGAGGGGACTCAGGATCAGGCTCAGACTGTGACCCATGGGTTCTTTCTATGGTCCCTACATGGCCTTCTAACTGGCCAAACCTATTGGCAAGATGGTCAATTCTATTGTTGGTTTGGGTACTAGACTGAGTTAACTGGGTAGTCAATTGGGCCATGGATTGGGTTAGATGCTCAGTGAGTGCTTTTATTTGGGCTTGCAAATTTTCCATGGATTCAGACATTTGTGAAGGAGGTGGGTGATATGAAACCCCTGATCTAGTGCTCATGCAATACTTGATCAGACCGACTACAGCTGACTAGACCTAGAGTCGAAACTAGATGCTTAATCAGGGTGGCAAACTAGCCTATAGTAACCCTGTACTCAACCAGGCAGGTGTAAGGGGAGTGTTAGGTCCCTGATTGCCAATCCTAGACACCAATCAGAGATTGGCCAGGTAGGCAGACCAGCACACAAGCCCTTCGGGATTGAATCCCTAAACCACCGTTCTAGACACTGAGCACAAGGCACACACAGGTTAACTTGACTCAGTGATCTAACACTAGCCCGGACCCGACCAGTTGGTGTCCCTAGCCCACTAGGGCAAATTAAGTCTAGTTAATTTTAGGTTAAGGCTTGGGACCGAATGCAAGGGATGTGGTTTTGGGCTAAGGAGAGGTGATCAAATCCTCCTCCCATCTGATATAGCAAGAGTGCCCTTAAAAGTAAATTATGCAATGATGGCAGGCAGATGAGGATGCAAATTAGGGTTTAGATATTTTTTTTGGTATTTTTGGATAATATGTATTTTTTTTTGTTTGGTATTTTTTAAATAGAAGAAAACTTGTAAATCATGGCCTAATATGCTGGAAATATACTAAAATTGAAAAATATGCAAAAATTGCTAAACAAAAACCTAAAACTTCCAAACTTGTCTTGCTGAAAAAAAAATAGAGTCAAAATTTGCAGGCTGTATTTCGGCTTGAAGAAAAGTCTGAAATAAAATCTGCAAAAATTCTTAAAATTACTTTGAATTATGATAAATCCAGAAAAGTAAATTTCAAAATTTTTGGAGTTTTTAACAGGGAGAAATAATCAAAATAACAAAGTATATACGGACTAAAAAATTGCAGAAAACAAGCCCTAATCTAAGCTCTGATACCAAATGATGGGGAACCAATATGCATGCCATTTTTTTTGTATGTTTTAAATGTTGAGATAGGTGATTAATTCCTGAATTTTAGAACAAAATTATTTTTAGAGAATTTTGTATGAATTTTTGAAGATCAGCATGCAGATTAGGACCTAGAAAAGTAGCAAAGAAGGACCGCCGGGGCTGAGAAGCCTCGGTTAGGGCAAGTTCTCCTACAATAAAACTACTGGAGGTAGAGGGGTGTACCTGACAATGTCTGTGAAGATCACAGTGAAGGGTCTCTCGTTTCTCGACGGATGCGGCCTGGAAAACCGAGCCAAAGACCCACGGATACCCGACTTTTTGCTCGGTGATCCGATTGAGGCTTGGCTGGAGTCGTTGGATTCGTAGGAACTCAGGGACCTGAAAACGACCTGTCAGGGGTTAGAAAGCTCACAAAGGAACAAGAAAACAAAGGAAAAATAGCAAGGAAAGGCTTCTTTTGGAGTGGGCGTCCAGTGATCTGAGAGACTTGTTGGCAGCAGGAAGATGATTGCAGCACTGGGAAGAAAAACTCTCACAAACCCCTTTATGCACATAGCAGGGTATCACACCACTCAATAGAAGAACTCAAGGTTTTTTTATTCATCAAAAATTCTCCTTCATACAAGAGGCTAGGGTCCCTTAAATAGACCCTTAACCTTGGGCTCCAAGTAAGGGTACATAAGTCTTTACATAAGAATTCTTTTCCCTCTCAAACCCTAGCTAGAAAATAAGGAAATAGTAGGTAGAAAAATCCCTAAAAATTTTCTTGACTTGGTCAAGACTCCAAGGATGCCTAGGGGGGCGTGTTGGGCTTCTAGGAGCAGTAAAAGGCTGGCCCAAAGGGGCTCGGGTGCATGGGTTTGGGCCTCTGGAAGCTGGGGTGACCTGGTAGCCAGTTAGCAGGAATATTCCATGGTATCTTGCTTCTTACGGGCTTGGGCTTGGCACCTGGGCTTGATTTCTTTGGGCTAGGATGCAGATGGACCTCTGGAATCATGGATGCCCTTATTTATGAATATACTTTGGCATCTGGAAGGGAATCTGGGCATCTGGAGGGCATCTACAAGAAATCAGGGTTTTCTGAATTTTCCTCCTGGGATCTTCAAATCTTCAATCTAGGTTGGACTTGTGCTATACTTCCATGTCTTCAATTTAGTTGGACTTGGTCTTCACTTGTATGATATAGTCTTGAGTCTTCAGTATGCTTGGACAGGACTCAAAAAAATAAAATAAGCTCAACATGAGCTGACTAGCATTGGACTGAACTAGCTCAACATAAGCTGACTAGTATAGAACTGAAATAACAACTCAAAAGACTCAAACAACAACTAAAAAAAAGGACTCAGATGGGCTAAGACCTTATTACAGATGGACTCATAAATTATTGATCAATTCACAGAGGGTTGAGAAGCCTCTGCCTTATTCTGGTGCCTTTGGTGTCCCCACCAAGAGCGCTCTGACACCGGGCCACCAAATGTCAGATAGATCAGCCTATTGATAAAGACCAACTAGGTCGTAACCATATTCTAAAGCTTTGGAATGAACGAAAAGTGGATTCAAAGTCAATCCTTTTGTTTGCTGCTTCATTGCTAGCTGAAAAGCTATCTATTGCTTTTTTTGAAGTGGACGATTCCACCTCATCAGTGTCAAGTCAGCCTCTGTTGTCGAATCGGTTCTATAAAAACCCCCTTCTCCTAGAAGAAAGGGTAATATCTTTCTCCACCTAAAACCCTCGGAAGCGAAAGCTTTCAGTTTAAATGTGTAAAGGTTCTGTCGATGTGGCCTAGATGATTCAATAGCTAGTGTAAGAAGTTCTAAATTCTTTGGACGATATTCAGATGGTGGTCACCTTGATTCATGGTTTTTGCTCAACTCAACAATGACTCCTCCATTGCTTCTTAGGTCATTCAATTTATAAGCGAGGGTGGACTGTTTGTTTCTTTCGAAATATGAATGAACTGGATAGTATAGAAGCCAATGAACAAGATAAGACAATGATTGAAATCTATCTGGAATATTCTTAGAAGACTCAGCATGCGTATGTGGCGGAGTGATTTGGAAGTCGCTCGATGTGTAATTGGGCTTCTAAACAAAGTCCAGTTATGCACCTATGGTTGTCTCACCAAGGAGCATTGTATTGCGGTGTATCTATTCAACCGGTTGTTTCTTCGTCTAAGATGGAGTGGGGGTTGGCTTTCTTGAATGCCGCCCTCTATCTGAAGTGTGTGTCGGTTTCTCCTATGGTAGGAATTTTGATAAAGATGAAGGACTCCCATTCCTGATCAACTTGACACGATCAGGGATTCCACGATGCATGCCAACTTTCCATAGGTGAAAGATTGCGTGTAGGGACGAAGTGGCTGAGAAGTTGGTGATGTTTTATTTGTCTATCTTCTCACTTTATAAGCTTATTCTCATTGGGAAGAATATGAATATTCAGTATACATCCATCGTAAAGCCGTGTTCTCCTTGGTGGGGACACCAAAGGCACCAGAATAAGGCAGAGGCTTCTCAACCCTCTGTAAATTGATCAATAATTTATGAGTCCATCTGTAATAAGGGCTTAGCTCATCTGAGTCCATTTTAGTTGTTATTTGAGTATTTTTAGTTGTTATTTCACTTCTGTACTAGTCAGCTCATGTTGAGCTAGTTCAGTCCATTGCTAGTCAGCTCATGTTGAGCTAATTTTATTTTTTTGAGTCCTGTCCAAGCATACTGAAGACTCAAGACTATATCATACAAGTGAAGACCAAGTCCAACTAGATTGAAGACATGGAAGTATAGCCCAAGTCCAACCCAGCTTGAAGATTTGAAGACCCCAGGAGGAAAATTCAGAAAACCCTGATTTCTTGCAGATGCCCTCCAGATGCCCAGATTTCCTTCCAGATGGCAAAATATATTCATAGACCAAGGCATCCATGATTTTAGAGGTCCATCTGTATCCTAGCCCAAAGAAATCAAGCCCAGGCGCCAAGCCCAAGCCCCTAAGAAGCAAGATACCAGGGAATATTCCTGCTACCAGGCTATCAGGCCACCCCAGCTTCCAGAGGCCCAAAACCATGCACCCGGGCCCCTTTGGGCCGGCCTTTTGCTGCTCCTAGAAGCCCAACACGCCCCCCTAGGCATCCTTGGAGTCTTGACCAAGTCAAGAAAATTTTTAGGGATTTTTCTACCTAATATTTCCTTATTTTCTAGCTAGGGTTTGAGAGGGAAAAGGATTCTTATGTAAAGACTTATGTACCCTTACTTGGAGCCCAAGGTTAAGGGTCTATTTAAGGGACCCTAGCCTCTTGTATGAGGGGAATTTTTGATGAATGAAAACCTTGAGTTCTTCTATTGAGTGGTGTGATACCCTGCTGTGTGCATAAAGGGGTTTGTGAGAGTTCTTCTTCCCGGTGTTTGCAATCATCTTCCTGCTGCCAACAAACCCTCCAGATCCCTGGACGCCCACTCCAAAAGAAGCCTTCCCTTGCTGTTTTTACTTTGTTTTCTTGTTCCTTTGTGAGCTTTCTAACCCCTGACAGGTCGTTTGCAGGTCCCTGAGTTCCTACGAATCCAACGACTCCAGCCAAGCCTCAATCGGATCACCGAGCAGAAAGCCGGGTATCCGCGGGTCTTTGGCTCGGTTTTCCAGGATGCATCCGTCGAGGAACGAGAGACCCCTTCGCTGCGATCTTCATAGACGTTGTCAGGTACACCCCTCTACCTCCAGTAGTTTTATTGTAGGAGAACTTGCCCTAACCGAGGCTTCTCAGTCCCGGCGGTCCTTCTTTGCTACTTTTCTAGGTCCTAATCTGCATGCTGATCTTCAAAATTCAAACAAAATTCCCTACAAATAATTTTGATCTCAAATTTGGGAATTAATCACCTAACTCAACATGTAAAACATACAAAAAAAATTTCATGCATATTAGTTCCCCATCATTTGGTATCAGAGCTTAGATTAGGACTTGTTTTCTGCAATTTTTAGTCTGTATATACTCTGTTATTTTAATTATTTCTCCCTATTAAAAACTCCAAAAATTCTGAAATTTTTTTTCCTGGATTTATCATAATTCACAGTAATTTTAAAAATTTTTTTAGATTTTATTATGGCCTGTGAATTTTCTGAAATCTGAAATAGGGCCTGCAAATCTTCGGCTCTATTTTTTTTAGCAAGACAAGTTTGGAAGTTTTAGGGTTTTGTTTAGGAGTTTTTGCATATTTCTTAATTTTAGTATATTTCCAGTATATTAGGCCATGATTTGAAAGTTTTCTTCTATTTAAAAAATACCAAAAAAAAATACATATTTTCCAAAAATACCAAAAAAAAAAATATCTAAACCCTAATTTGCATCCACATCTGCCTGCCATCATTGCATAATTTACTTTTAAGGGCACTCTTGCTATATTAGATGAGGGGAGGATTTGATCACCTCTCCTTAGCCCAAAACCACATCCCTTGCATTCAGTCCCAAGCCTTAACCTAAAATTAATTAGACTTAATTTGCCCTAGTGGGCTAGGGACACCAACTGGTCGGGTCCGGGCTAGTGTTAGATCACTGTGTCAAGTTAACCTGTGTGTGCCTTGTGCTCAGTGTCTAGAACGGTGGTTTAGGGATTCAATCCCGAAGGGCTTGTGTGCTGGTCCGCCTACTTGGCCAATCTCTGATTGGTGTCTAGGATTGGCAATCAGGGACCTAACACTCCCCTTACACCTGCCTGGCTAAGTACAGGGTTACTATAGGCTAGTTTGCCACCCTGATTGAGCATCTAGTTTGGACTCTAGGTCTAGTCAGCTATAGTCGGTCTGATCAAGTCTTGTATGAGCACTAGATCAGGAGTTTCATATCACCCACCTCCTTCACAAATGTCTGAACCCATGGAAAACTTACAAGCCCAAATAAAAGCCCTAGCTGATCAAATGGCCCAGATGACTACCCAGTTAACTCAGTCTGGTACCCAAACCAACAATAGAATTGACCATCTCGCCAAAGGTTTGACCAGTTAGGAGGCCGTGTAGGGACCATAGCAAGAACCCATGGGTCACAATCTAGGCCAGATCCTGAGTCCCCTCAACCTAGGAGAACCCCAAACCCTGATCTATACCATGAGGTCGAACCTAGGAGATCCCCTTATTCTGACCCGTACTACAATCCTCAACCTAGGAGGACCCCAAACCCTGAACCATATCGTGAGGTTGAACCTAGGAGAGCCACTCAGCCTGACCCATACTATGATACTGAACCTAGATCCTATGACTCTAGATCCTATTTACCCACATCCTATAAGCCTAGTATACCCACAACCTATAGATCTTATGACTTCAAATCCTCTGACTCTAGAATCTACGAACCCATATCCCATGAGTCCAGTAGACCCAAGACCTATAGAGCTGAACCCAAATCCTATGACCCCAGATCATATAATCCCGTGACCCATAGATCTGCACCCTTATCCTATGAGTCTAGGGAGCCCATAATCCCTAGATATCAATTTAGTACTAGTCAGGTTTCCTTTAGTCAACTTGAACCCCATAGGATTAGCACCCCTAAATATGAGCCCAGTAGTAAGCCACTACCCTTTAGACAACTTGAACCTACTAGGATTAGTGTCCATAATCAAAAACCAGGATCTAGCTAATTTTCCCCTAGCCGACCTTCTCCAACCATTCCTGAGATTGACAAGGCTTACATTAACGCGGAAGTATATGAAGCTAATGTAAACTTAGTGGATGAGTATGAGGGAGAAGAGGAGACACCTTTAGATGACCTAGAATTAGCTGACCCAATAGATACCCAGGTAGAAGCCAACCTAGAGGTAGTTGACCTTGACCACATCCAACCTAAAGCTATAGTGGAAGAACAAATAGAGGAAGAGAACCTAGGTACTGCTGCTAGAGCCTTACCTGAGGAAACCATAGAGGAGAGCCAAATTATAGAGTCTAGTCCTAAAATACAAGAACCTGAAGAATTTATTAAGGACTTGATCTCTTTGAATCAGTACCCTCAGGATGAGCCTCCTCCTATAGTTCCCATTAAGGACCTCTTCCCTGAGATTAGTAACCCATCATTCCATTATGCAAACCCCATAGATATACTGCAACCTCGTAAGGTTAGCCTCATTAGTCTAGGATTAGTCCCTGACATGCCTTCTTATATCGAACTTTATCCAACTAACCTTGAACCTTTTTTCCTACCCTACCAAACTAATTCTGAACCCACTTCCTATTTTCTGCCCTTTCCTGACACCTCCAGCATTTCTAGGATTATTAGATTGCATTTAACAGAGATTAGCGTACTACATGCATTCATTACGCATGCTAGGTTTGCATTATACTTCTGGCATACCCTCTGGCATTTGCTTGGAGTCCATTGTAAATACTCTTGTGCACACCACACTAGGGCCAGACCTAGAGAGCCTATAATCTCTTAGGTTTAGGCCCATAAAAGTCTAATAAATTTCCTTCGATAGGAATGCAAAGTCGAGTGTATTAGGTATTAGTTTGAGTCCTTTGCATCATCTTGTTAGGAGTCTGCATGTGCCTAACATGTTCACCACCCGCACTAATGTTAAACAAACTGGCTAATTCCCGAAGATGGATCAAAGAATTTGATGTAGTGGATTCTATCTTGGTTAGGCTTAGGCCTAAAAGAAGCTTCATGCTCGCAGAGCCGGACCTTTTAAAGTGATAGAGAAGGTTGGATCAAATGCCTAGGTGTTAGACTTGCCTTCGGATTTGGGCATTAGTTCTACCTTCAATATTACAGACCTGGTTGAGTATAGGGAACCGGCAGCGCTACCTAGTGAGGCCTTTGGACCTATTCCTTTTCATTGTGAGTGACCCTAACCTAGAGTGTCCACAAACAAATTTGGCCTGAGAGAGGAGAACGGATCGAGCGTATCCTGGACGATCAAGCCATCACGACCCAGGGCCATGTCTATCAACGCTTCCTGGTCCGATGGCAAGGCCGGCCAGAGTCGGACGATTCGTGGATTTCTCGAGAGGACTTGCAACGCCTCAACCCAGACCTTCTCGAGAGATATGTGAGCCAGTCTGACCTTCACTCGACAGGGTCGAGTTCCTCCCACCCCGGGAGAATTGGTGGGGACACCAAAGGCACCAGAATAAGGCAGAGGCTTCTCAACCCTCTATAAATTGATCAATAATTTATGAGTCCATCTGTAATAAGGGCTTAGCTCATCTGAGTCCATTTTAGTTGTTATTTGAGTATTTTTAGTTGTTATTTCACTTCTGTACTAGTCAGCTCATGTTGAGCTAGTTCAGTCCATTGCTAGTCAGCTCATGTTGAGCTAATTTTATTTTTTTGAGTCCTGTCCAAGCATACTGAAGACTCAAGACTATATCATACAAGTGAAGACCAAGTCTAACTAGATTGAAGACATGGAAGTACAGCCCAAGTCCAACCCAGCTTGAAGATTTGAAGACCCCAGGAGGAAAATTCAGAAAACCCTGATTTCTTGCAGATGCCCTCCAGATGCCCAGATTTCCTTCCAGATGGCAAAATATATTCATAGACCAAGGCATCCATGATTTTAGAGGTCCATCTGCATCCTAGCCCAAAGAAATCAAGCCCAGGCGCGAAGCCCAAGCCCCTAAGAAGCAAGATACCAGGGAATATTCCTGCTACCTGGCTATCAGGCCACCCCAGCTTCCAGAGGCCCAAAACCATGCACCCGGGCCCCTTTGGGCCGGCCTTTTGCTGCTCCTAGAAGCCCAACACGCCCCCCTAGGCGTCCTTGGAGCCTTGACCAAGTCAAGAAAATTTTTAGGGATTTTTCTACCTAATATTTCCTTATTTTCTAGCTAGGGTTTGAGAGGGAAAAGGATTCTTATGTAAAGACTTATGTACCCTTACTTGGAGCCCAAGGTTAAGGGTCTATTTAAGGGACCCTAGCCTCTTGTATGAGGGGAATTTTTGATGAATGAAAACCTTGAGTTCTTCTATTGAGTGGTGTGATACCCTGCTGTGTGCATAAAGGGGTTTGTGAGAGTTCTTCTTCCCGGTGTTTGCAATCATCTTCCTGCTGCCAACAAACCCTCCAGATCCCTGGACGCCCACTCCAAAAGAAGCCTTCCCTTGCTGTTTTTACTTTGTTTTCTTGTTCCTTTGTGAGCTTTCTAACCCCTGACAGGTCGTTTGCAGGTCCCTGAGTTCCTACGAATCCAACGACTCCAGCCAAGCCTCAATCGGATCACCGAGCAGAAAGCCGGGTATCCGCGGGTCTTTGGCTCGGTTTTCCAGGATGCATCCGTCGAGGAACGAGAGACCCCTTCGCTGCGATCTTCACAGACGTTGTCAGGTACACCCCTCTACCTCCAGTAGTTTTATTGTAGGAGAACTTGCCCTAACCGAGGCTTCTCAGTCCTGGCGGTCCTTCTTTGCTACTTTTCTAGGTCCTAATCTGCATGCTGATCTTCAAAATTCATACAAAATTCCCTACAAATAATTTTGATCTCAAATTTGGGAATTAATCACCTAACTCAACATGTAAAACATACAAAAAAAATTGCATGCATATTAGTTCCCCATCACTCCTATTCCTGATGAATTCTTGGTTGAATTCAGGAGTATGGTTGTTGAGCTCGCGGAGTGGTATGTTCCACCTTTGTTTGAGATTCATATGAATCTCGGCTTACGCTGGCATGCTATATGGACTTCCCCGTCTATGGTGCGTGCGCAGTCCTGCCCTATTCAAGGTTTGACCGATCTGTACAGTCGGGCGGTGTGGGATTTGTTCTCCATCGCCTTATGGGATAAAAGCTATTTGCTCTCCCCGACCTCGAATCAACATAAATCGATCACTGAGGGTCGGCTGTGTCCGTTTCACTATAAAGCCATGAATGGGCATGGTGTTACATAGAACCTGTGTACGCCTTCTTTGCATCTGATCAACAGATATTCCCTACTAGGGGGAGATGCCTGACAATTCTTCGAGTTTTCCATGGTCTTTATATCAAACTATCACTGACCTGGACTCTATTTGTCCAAAGTAAGCTCTTTTCCTTCACTTCCTTCTTGTGAGAGTTTATGGTTATTGTCGTTCTCTCCTTGATCGGATGAATGTCTACGCCTCTTTAGATGCATTGATGCAACCATTTTCACCGGGTCATTTGGCCGGAAGGTGGTGGCAAATGTCGGGTCTTCGCGATCCAACTTGTTAAAAGGTCTAATTCAACCTGCGCATGACTGGTGTATGTCCGTTCTTAGATTAATTCCCATGGATGGAACATTCAATCAGTTATGATCGGCTTAAAAGGGTGAAATCTCTCTTTTCTTTCAATTTCTCATCGGCCACTGATTGCAAGCGCCTCTAGCAGTGCAAGGTCTTATTATCGAAGCTAAGTTTAATCGGCTCACTGCGTTTGCATGGCTTAAAAGGGTGAAATCTCTCTTTTCTTTCAATTTCTCATCGGCCACTGATTGAAAGCGCCTCTAGCAGTGCAAGGTCTTATTATCGAAGCTAAGTTTAATCGGCTCACTGCGTTTGCATGGGTTGCTTGTAGTCTTGGCACGAATGTTTTCTCTTGCCAGACTTCTCATGATTCTCGTCGACTCAATTCGAGCCATCTCATTCATTTTGCTACCAGCCAACCATTGGGATTCCTGTCTTCTTGGCCGCTCTTCATGCTTTGCCATCACTTCATTTATTATTTGGTACTGCATGGAAAAGGTCTATCGTAATCATGTTTTCGAGCATTATGCTCTCATCGGTGATCTCGTCATTGGGGATCCTTTCGTTGCGGAAGTCTATCGGTCTGTTATTATGGGTGTAAAGATTTCTTTACCGAAATCTCTGATTTCTGATTCAGGCGCATGTACTTGTAGGTCACTGTAAGTGAGAAAGAAATTCGCAGTCATAAAGGAATCCAAAAAGATAAGACAGGACAGTCTACTTACTTTCATACGTGAGTACTAAGGTTCGACTCTTTAGTTATCTCTTTCTTTTTTTGGTATGCCGCTCCAAAAGCAAGGAGTGCACTCAGTGGAGCAGACTTCAAATGCAGGCACAACAATATGACCAATTTGAAATAAGTATGATGGGTGAGCTAATATTCTTTCTTAGACTTCAAATCAAATAAAAAAAAAATGAATTTTCATCAACCAAACTAAGTATATCAAATAACTACTAAAGAAGTTTATCATAGCCTGGCGGGGTTGGGGTCCAGTGGGGGTAGCTACACCGGGATTTATCCTCCCCTCTCCTCTTTTCTTTATAAAAAAAAAAGAAGTTTATCATAGAATTCATAAAAGAAATCAGAACACTAATGAATCCAATCTACAGGCTTGATAAATAAAAATATAGAAATACCATTGATCAAAAGCTATGTCGAGATATGATTAGATCTTTGCTATAGTTAACTACTAGTAAACTCAATATATCATTTAGTATTTATATATGTACTAGATTTTAACCAAATCCAAAAAAATCACATATACTTTCTATCAAAAGAATTATAAGATACTTAAAAGAAATATCTAATCTAAGATTATGGTACTCTAAGCATTCTTCAATAAATTTAATTGGTTACTCTGATGTTGATTATGGTGGATATAAAATTGATAGAAAAGTATCAGTTGTATATGCCAATTTCTAGGATTGAACATAATCTCTTGGCGTAATAATAAATAAAACTCCATTGCGCTATATACTACTGAAGCAAAATATGTGGCTATAGGGAGTTGTTGTACTCAAGTACTTTAGATTAAACAATAACTAGAAAATTTTGGTATTAAGTAAACTAAAATCTTTATCAGATGTGATAATACCAGTGCTACCAACTTGACTAAAAATGTTGTTCAGCATTTAAGGACAAAATACATAGACATCAGACATCATTTTATTAGGAATCATGTACAAAATGGTAATATATATTTAGAATTTATTAGTACAGATAAGAAATTAGCTGATATATTTACCAAACCTCTTAGTGAAGATAGATTTTCTATGATTAGAGATGAATTAGGACTATATGATCCCTTCTAGGTATTTTTACTTAAATAATCCTTTAGAGACTTTTTATTAATTTTTTGTCATTTCCTATCAAATATGATCATATCTCATGATATCCTAGTACTTAGGAATCTTCAATTTTGATCCAAATTTTGTTTGACCTCAAATTGCATTTTTTGATCAAGTTGACTTGTGCCAACCTATCATCTATGCTAGCTGACTCGATGTCAAAAAGTTACCCTTTTAAAAACCAATCGATAACTTAACTTTCTTATCCTTTCATTGTTTACTTGAGCCATCCCTTTCTCCTTTCACTATTTTTCTCTATTCCAAGCCCTAGGGACCACTTCCAAGCCCTATTCTATGTGATTCCAAGGATGATGGATCCCAAAAAGGCTATGGCTTACAAAAAGAGAAGAGTAGACCTACATCTTCAACCGAGCATTGAATGAAGAGGAGAAATGACAAGCTGGTCCCTACAAATCCTCCGCTTCAACATCCACCTAAAATTTCTATAGCTAGTGAACCTGTTACAACAAGCAAAAAGTGTATTTTGAGTTTTTGGAGTTAGAAAACTTCCATATAGGTCAGTGGATTCATTCCCAAGGATGGGAATGCTTTTGTTCGATTGAGATACCTACCTATCCCATGTTGGTTAGATCATTCTTTGAAGATTTTGGATCAAGAACTTCATATATTGAATCCATAATTAAAGGATAGTTGATTATCTTGGATGAAAGTAGATTGGCTAATTTATTGGAAATGCCAAGAGAGCACATTTGTTTTCTACACTTGGAGAGAAAAATCAAAGGGTTGAAGGTTGTTTTGGAGAGAAGAGATGTAGGAATCTCAAAAATCTATAGGCTAACCAATTATCAGTTCAAATGAGGCTGTTGCACAATATGGTGAGAAGGATTTTCTTTCTTAAGATAGGCCATTTTGATTGGGTGACTGAAAAGGACACTGCATTAATGCTTTATTTGATTAAGGGTCAATCCATCAATCTTCCCTTTTTGATGTTGTTCAGATTAAAGAGGCTACCAGAAAGAGTAGGGCATGCCTACCTTATGATATGGTATTTACTTTGATCTTTAAGGAGTTTGGAGTTAACTATAGTGGTAAGGATGCCAGGGGACTTGTACACATTGACAGGTACAATGAAAGGTCACTCCACCATATGGGTTACCAGAAGGTGGATGACAGATGCGTATGATGTGTGTCAGGACAAAGAATAGTTAGGTTTGATTCTTCTAATGATGAGGTGGAGATGGTGATGATGATGATGATGATGCTGATGAGGAGCATGCTGAGGAGGAGGAGACTCATGATGACATTGGTTCATCTTCCGACTCAATGCAGGCTGCTGGAGCTTCCACAAGATAGATATCTACATAGCCAACCAGCCCTAAGACTCCACCAGCTACACCTACTATTGCTGGACCTTCAGCACCTTCTGCTACTTCTATAATAGTTACTCTAGAGTAGTTTACTCAATTTGCTAATGCTATAACCACACGGTATAGCTCTATGTTCTCAGACTTGGGACAGGAGGTCTTTTGGACTTGTCTGGATCTGAGATAGGATTTTTCATGCAGTTAGCTAAGAGCTGATTTGAGAGAGCTCACTCTCAAAGTAGAGGTGGTCAACCAGGCTTAGAGAGCTCAAGAGCCTAGGTCTTAGTTTGATTTGGCTGAGTTGAGAGCTGGTTTTGGCTATACGAGAGGAGCAGTAGATCGATTTGCTAGGAAGCAAGCTGAGGCCTTTAGTTTTATCCAGTAAGGGATCCATAGGATAGAGTCTGAGTTGGGATTGATCATACTTGGATTCATAATATCTAGGTCATCCTTTGGATAGACTTCTACTTAGCCACCTAGACCTGCACCGTAGCCTTCCCCTACTCCTAGGCCACCTTTCTGTGCCACTATCTAACCCGGCACAGGATTCCCCCCACCACCTAGATTTGGACTTACTTCCAAGATCCCAATGCTAGTGGTCCATCTCCCGTTCCTTCTTGTAGGACCCATGCACCCTGCACTGTTGACATTCCAAAGGATGATAGTGATTAGACACTAGGACATCCTATCTAGACTTCATGTTTTAGGACATATGTATTAGGATCATAGTGATTAGGACATTAGTCCATATTTTGTTGTATTATCATATTTATACTGTTATTGTAGTAAACATTTTGTACTGAATTTGATATTCTACTTTGATACATGAGTTGCATCACTTTTTGTACCATGCATTAGCACTTTATAAAAATGAAAAAATATTATCTTTACTTCTTATGTTTGAGAAATGAGTTTCAAATGCATAGGATGGAATAAGAAAGCTAAACTGATTGTGGATTTTTCCTAATTGCTAATGACAAAAAGGGGGAGAAAGAGAGTGCATGAGATTAACGAGAGAATAAGAATGTGCATGTTTGAGATTAAAATATGATTAAAAATCATGTACATGATTGAAATTTAAAGGGAGAGTAATGTTAATTAAATATACTCCTAACTTAAGATATTGATACATATTTGATACATCTCCTTAGCTTTGATACAAATTCATTAACGCTGATACGTTTCATTTCAATTCTGATAAAAATTCTTAAGCTTTGATACGAACTCAATTTGTCGTGATACATTGTTGATACATTATATATAAGCTCTAATTTTCATAAATTTCAAAGCTATAATACATTCTATAGAAAGATCTATTTTGATATATTTTATATACTCTAATAATGCAACAATTTGAAATATCTATAGCACTAATACTTTTTATGCTATAAATCTTCTATATATACAAAGCTTTGATACATTTTAAATTATAAGTTTTTAATCTCCATGCCCAGTATTTTGTCATCATCAAAAAGAAAGATAATGTTGATCCCAAGAATGATTTTGATGATTACAAATATTGGAGCACGAATAGTATACTAACACTTTCAAATGGTTAAGAATATTTTGGTAGAGAACTTTCCTATGGACAATCATCAATGGAAAACTTTTTTGGATTATTAGATTAGTTTGTGAGCTCCTATATTTTTTTGAAAATCCATTTAATGCTTTGAGAGATTTTATGTAACAATTGGGAAGTGTATTATGCTCTCATGTATCTTTAAAAGTGTTTTTGAAGTGTTGAGAGTCCATTTATATTTGAAATGTATAATAGAAGTTAGGATCATAGTTCAGTCCAAAAGAGTTGACTCATAGTAGAATAGCCGACTTTGGCATGACACACTATTTTGGCATGGCACATAGAAGAGCCGACTCCCAGAATTCAAGCCAACTCTCTTAGGTTAACAAAAGATTGTATTTTTTGATACATGCAAAAAGTTGACTCCCAGTACTCGAGTTGACTTCCTTAGTTTAATAGAAGCATGGTTTTCTAGACATAATGCAAAGTAGCTGACTTACAAGTATCGAGCCAACTCTCTTAGGAGACTAGAAAGCATAACTTTTTGAAAACCTACAAACGAGCTAACTCACTACAGATGAGATGACCATAGCTTGTCAGATAGAATGGTAACATTTAGTTATAAAACTTCTAGAATTCATTTTTCAAGGCTTCTAATGGCTACTTTTTGACTTTCAATATCAAAAAATGGCTAGAAAGGACTTTAAACTAATGGGAGATCACTTGAAGAAGTATAAATGCTTGGATTAAAGTCAAAGATCAAGATTCCAAGAACATTCCTTAAGTAATCATTGCAAATAGTGAGTACTCCTAGTGTTGTCCCCTAAAAACTTAAGAGAAGCATAACTCCTTCCCACCTTCTTTCTTGAAATATTAAGTGAGCAACTCAAAGAGCTTAGAAGATCAATCATTGAAGATTTGAGGAGTTTATAAGGAGAGCTTCATTGGCAATCTTCTACTCTTTTTGGAGTTTATTTGTTGCTCTATTTCTTTGTTGTCTTGTGGTTATTTTTGAGTTTTAGCAAGCTAAACCTTGGTTTCTTTGTTTAGGTTTTGATTGGCTAGCCTTGGAAAGCCGATTGGATTGTTTGTGAGCCTAGAAAATAAATATTTATACTTATATTTTGGTTTGTGAGCCTAGGAAAAATCAAACTGGCTGTATTCTCATGAGAATATAGTGAAATCCTAAGTGGACCTTAGGGAGTCGATGTAGGAGTTGGGATTTCTCCGAACTACTATAAATTATTGTATTTGTGTTATTGTCTCTTTCTCTCTCTCTCTTACTCATTTAGCTTATGCACATCATACTATACTTGGCTCATATATTGGACAAGTTGTTAAAAGCACATATCTACCTTAATTTTTGAAAACCCAATTTACCTCCCTTCTTGGGTTGTCAATTTGGGCAATAGTTTAGCCACTAGATCAGTAAGGTATGCATAACAATTGAAACATTGTTTGTTTCATTCCTTCCAGAGGCACCGTAGTCCTATTGCTATCAGTATGTCCAAGCCATTAGTGTCGTGATGCATAGGGTTTTCAGATCTCCAAGAAGTCCATAGAGTAGGTAGTGTCTATGGTAAGTTTGCTAAATGGAGGTCTTGTAGCAGCAGAAGTCAAACTCTTCTTGCAAAAGGATACCAGAGAAGTAAATGTTCCTGGGATTCATCGCATAAGGTGCAGCTATCTTTATCTTACCAACCTCTTTTAACTTGGTTGCTTTTGGCAAGTATTTTTCCAAGAGAACTTAGATATAGGAGACTTTAACTTTCTCTGGTATTTTGATTTTCCATACCGTAGTACTAACTACTGGTCTTATATCTCCATCTTGAAGAAATGAATAGCACCACTTTATTGAGAATTTCTTAGAGGAAGACCATTTTCAAGATATAGAATCTGGATGTTCTATTAGAGTCAAGGATGCTATGCTTCATCTAAGTTTGTTGTTTTCTGGGTGAATACTAAGTGGTATAGATAAAGGCTAGTGTTCAAAACTCCTATAATGTTTAAAAGCTTCTGCAACAATGATGTCCTGATTGGCTAACAAGACATATAGGCAAGGATACAGCTCTCAAAATGGATGATCATGTAGACAACATGATTAAATAAATAAAGGCTTAAAAAATTAGCCAGCATGTTGACCAAATAGTTCCTCTATTCCAAGTTCAATTTTCCTAGAGGCTTAAAAAATTAAATAAATAAATATTGCATTTTTGCAGCAAATCTAAAATCTAAAACCAAATGGACAACTTAAAAGGCATAAATGACTCAATTTTTAATAGTCCAAACTCAATCACCATCCTTTTTCCAGTAAAAATCACCATCTCTTTAATGTCAAAAACACTGATGCCACAATAAGATACATTAACTCATAAAACATATCCAAACATATATAGAGCATGCTTGCATGCTTATTCAAACATACAATACATAAGATTAAACACTCATTTCAAACTGTGCTACTTAAATGGAGCCTTAATCTCTTCAATGATCTCCTTTCCCACTTAGAAGGCCTTTGCTAGAACATCACCATAGATGGGTGGCTTTGAAATGAGGATAGCATCAGCTATATGTTGATCACACCAGGATTCTGGTTGCTAAGTGTTGATGCAGATTCACCGGGGTTGGACTTCTTCCTGGTTCTTCCTCTCCAGGATCCTACAAAATAGAGAATGCCTTGTGCCAGGGATTCCGGCGAAGACACTTCGATGATCAAGTCAGTGGGATGATCGTGGGGAATAGAAAACCTCTGAGATGGAGAGCTTGGGGGACTCTCCATCTGCCAGAGGGTGGGGAGATGAGAAGAGAAGACCCATAATTAAAAGAGATGGGTTCCGAGTTTTTACCTGGGGTCTGCCTTGCTTTACCTTATATAGGCATGGAATAATGCCAAAATCTGTTAGGGTAGAGTCAGGAAAGACTGATCTGTCCCTAGAAGAGTGGCCACATGGCGCTGATGTGTCAAAATTCTATTGTAACAGAATTCTGGTACATCGACGAAGAGGCTTCTAGAGTCATCGAGATATCCTTGGAGTGGGTCTGTCGTACCTTAGCAGAAGTGGGTTAGCATACCTCAGCAGAAGTAGATCAACCATACCTTAGTAGAAGTGGGTCAGCCATACCTCAGCAGAAGTGGGTCGTTCGGACCTCTCCTTCAGTGGGTCGGTTTGGACCTCAACTTCAGTGGGTCAGTTCAGATCTCAGCTTCAGTGGGTCGGCCTTCAGGGCAGGTCGGCCTTCAGGTTGGTCAACCTTTAGGTTGGTCAGCCTTCGGCCTTCTAGTTGGTTGGCCTTCAGGGCAGGTTGGCCTTCAAGTTGGTCGGCCTTCGGCCTTCTGGTTGGTTGGCCTTTAGGGTGAGTCAGCCTGTCGTCCTTCTAGGTCATCCTTCTGGTTGGTTGGCCTTCTAGGTCAGCCTTCTAATTGGTCGGCCTTTTTGGTGTAACACTAAGACTACAAATGGCAACAAAATTGGTGTCCCCAACATTGAATTAAAAGTGAATTAAGCCTTTGTGGAAGACAAACATCACCCTTATGGGGAATCTTAGCAAAAAGCATGCTAGGGTTCGAAGTCACAAAAACAATGTAAAGGGCTCCCTCAATGAGTTGACAAGCTTGATGGCTCGAGGGTAGGTATGGGAGGGTTGAGGCCATAGGGAGTATAGTTGATGCTAGCAATAGAGATGTCTGCATGAGTGTTCAAGCTTTGAAGCATGGCAACAATGATGAGAAAAATGTTGGAGCTAACCCAGTTGTTAGTGTTACCAGGCTTGTTGAGGCCAGTGAATAAAAAGTCCTCTAGCATGTCTAGCTTAATTAGATTCCTTGCAGACCAACCTATTGACAAACACTGCAAGTTAAGAGCACAAAAATAACATTAGATATCAAATTATTGTTAAGAAAATATCTCGATTAGGCCTAAAATACAAAGTCCAGGCACCAAAAAATTTAAGAGAAGACCCAGTACATACGCAGAGCAGACCAGGCCCAATCCAAGCATGCACAATGATGGGCACAATGTGGTGCACAATGATGGGTGTGGTTCATGTAGGCTTAGCATAATTCACAGGTCGATTTAGGCGGTTTTGAGTTGGTTTAGACTCTATTTTTGACACAGTTTGAACCATTGGAATCCTTTCAAAGTCCTCTTCCATATAAAGTCTTGTACATGGGTTGTACATGGTCTTAGGGGTCTTTAAAAAAATGATAGAGAACAGGTTGAGAGGTATGGTAGTAGAGAGCGGCTAAAGAATCTCCTTAAGAGTTAAGAACTTTGTGAGAGGCTGGGCTTCATGTTAAGGGATTCTTTTGTATGGGGGTTGAGAGTGCATGTTTTTCTCTTATAAGTATTTTTCTCTCATAGTGAAGCTTTGCATGCCCTATTAAATTATATTGTATACCTTTTTTCTTTCTCTTTCTCTCATAGTATCAACTTCATTGATGAATGTAGGATCTTAGTCGGGGATCCATATTTCATAATCTAAGAGATTCCCCTACAAGCGATACTAGAGTAAGTGGTATCACAATAACTAGTATCAAAGTGAGGCTATCTGTATTGTGGGGATGTTGATCAAGGCTAAAGAAGATGGAGAAGAGAAGTGTAATCAAGGTGGAGATCAATCGATATAATGGGAAGAGCAATTTATCTTTGTGGAAAGCAAGGGTAAAGGATGTGCTCATATAATAAGAGTTGATCGATGCTATATAAGAAGAAGCTAGCTATGAAGGAGGATAAAAGTTAGAGGTGGCTATGGATGCAGGTGATGAGTAGATCCACTTATACCTAATAGATGACATGGTGATCCATATACTTAGTGAGACTTCTTTGATAACAATATAGATGAATCTTGAGGCGATGTATATGGTGTAGTCACTCACCAATGCTTTCTTCCTCTATAAATAGTTTTATTAGCTATAGATGAGTAAGGGGTCAAGACTATAGAAGTATCCCAGCAACTTCCATAAGATCCTCACCGATCTCCTCATTGCTGGTGAGAAAGTTGAGGAAACGACTAAGACATTGGTCTTACTATCATCACTTCCTCCATCCTTTGAATCCATTGTGACTACTCTTCTAGTAGGAAAGAGTACCATTAAGATGCAAGAGGCCACTGCAGTATTACTCCAAAATGAGATTCTCAAGCGAGAGAACTAGGCTTTGAGTTTAGGTGGCAAATCAACTTTGGTGGTAATTGGAGGTGCAGGTGGCAAAGGATAGAGTGACAGAGAATTTTAAGATGGGCAGTCTAGGTCCAAGTCAAGGAAAGTGAGCATAATCAAATGCTACTGTGTGATGAGTTGAGGCATCATTTCAAAGATTGCCTGGAACTCAAGGATCAGATGAAGGCTACTATAGTAGTAGTCGATAGTAGCAATAGTGATAGATACGATGAGGCTCTCATAGTATCTGATAAGGTATCTACTTCTTTCTTATAGTAGATTTTAGATTCTGTATGTTCACATCATATCTATTATAGAGAGAGTTGTTTAACTCTCTAGAGAGTAGAGAAGGTTCTTTCTACTTATCAAATGGATCAAGTTATGCGATCAAGAGTATTAGGACATTTAGCTTGAGGATACATGAAGGAATAGTAAAGAAATTGGATGAGATTCAAGACAAACCTAATTTTCATAGAATCTAATTTTACTTAATGATAGGATCGCGATATTATCGTTAAGATACCATGGATATCAGTTTAATTAACCAATTTTTAAATAAAAATGAGAACATGTGGAAAGGATGAGTCAGTCGAATCCATGAAGAAGGCAGTGCTTAGGATAATTTGATATCTTTGATTTCTATAAAATAAAAAAAATATTTTGGAATCAAAAAAAATGAAAATTAAAAGTGCAAAGGAAAATAAAAACTTGGTATGTTTGATCTGTTAATTAGATCTTAGCATCTACTTGTGAGAGAAAGAAAAGATAGGAATTAAATTACATAAAAATAAATTTTATATTAATTAAAATCTAATCACAGGACAATAATAACTAAAGAAACAAAGGAAAGCAGTAACAAAGCATCTGAAGTTGATTTGCTACAGCCTCATCGAGAAGTCGGTTGATGTCACATCCCCTTCTTCCATCATACTCTGTGGAGTGAATTGGGCTTCCTCTTCTTCTTCCTCTTTGGGTCTTGATCTTGAAGATGTAATAGGCTTGAAGATGGTATAGGGATAGAACTCTCATATAAGAAACCTCACTCTTAAAGGCCAACCCGCAACCCAAAGCTATGCCCTCTATCCTGTACCATACTCTTTCTAGGATAATTTCTTCTACAGCCCAAGGATCCTTTAAATAGAGCTAGGAGTATGACTTCTAGTAGAACTCTTGAAATTATTCTAGATTATTAGATCCATTGAACATTACTTAAATGGATTGAGCCTAGTGAAGGCTATCAGATTGGCTAAATCGTGCTCGGATCTAGCTCAAATCAAGTTGGATGAATATTAGCCATTGCATCAAATCTTCCAAGATATCATGCAGCCCTTGATCTATCATAGTTTCATTCTCTTTGTTGGATTTGATAATAGCTATTGGATCGAGATTAGAAGGACTACAAGACCATTCTCTTAATTGGATTCCCCCTGGCAGCATCTTCAGTGGAGATGGCAGTGGCTTGGGACGATGAAGAAGGAGGGGGAGGAGGTGTGATGGGCAAAACAGGAAGTGGGGGTGGCTATGGTGGCATGAGGTGGAATAGGGAGTGGGGTTGGTGGCATGTGATGGGAGAACATGACCGATGAAGGATGATAACCGATGGTGTTGGTGACGGAGGCTTCTCCGGTAATAGCGGTGACTAAACTGATAGGAGAAAAAATGATGACCGGATAGTGGTATTGATAGTGGCAGCTGACAAGAGACAATGACAGTGAAGAATGAAAAAGAGAAAAAACAAAACCATGGAGGTGGAGCTTGGGTGGCTCCTCCCAGTTAGAAACTAGCTCCCAGCATCTCCTTTGGCCACGAGCGGCGATTGACGGCATCTCCGGTGATAGGCAATTCAAAATGGTGAATATGGTCCATGGATAGGGTCCATGGACTAGTAGCAATGGTTTCCTATGAGCCAGCTCATAATTTGTAGACCTAGTAACCGATCCATGGTGGACCGGTTTCTTTAAAAAGCAAGCATTTATTTTAATAAACTTCAAATTTAAATTCTGGACTTGTTCGAACTTCGATTTGAGTGCTCTCTACATCGTTGGACTCTAAAAATCGAGCTCTTTCAATCTATGAACTCTTTTTCTACAAAACATCAATAAAAAGTACTAATTCTTAATAAATATTAATTAATTAATACTTATTTTAATGATTAAATTGGGATAATTAATAAACTTATCACACCCCCCAACTTAGTCATTGCCAGTCCCTTAGTAATGCAACTAAGATATAAGTAATAATTTTATAACTATGTGTCATAAAGATTTTTCTTTAAATCTAGGCCGAAGGCCAAAAGTAGTTAGCCAGTATCACTAACTAGGTATTGAGTTTTTGAAGTAAATTTTATAGTCCAAGCTATTAGAAATTTTCTTAGAATTCATCCAAAGGTCTACAGCACTTGTGTTTGTGATGGCTGACTTAGTATTTCAATGCTAGATTATAAAGGATAATTATATATTCGCTTATCACCTACTTTTGATCAATTTTCTATACACCCTCACTTAAGCATATGACTGAGGTAGCTTTCACACCACCTAATTTTTTTTTGGTGATGTCTTCATATTACCCACTTTTTGATGCGAACAACAACACTTACTTTGGTAAAGGTGCCCGATTACTCAGTGGGAAACCAATGTTTAGAACTTGCCTTTTTTTTTTCTTTCTTTTTTTTCTTTTTAGGTAGGTAGCTCTTTACTAAAATTCGAGTTAAATGGGAGGGGTGTATATCAATTACCAATTTTTAAATAATAATTGAAGCTTTAATTGACCTTACAACTAATACTTACATTACCTTATCAGTGTGCATGTACGATAGAAGTGCTATTAGCCTTTAGGTGACCTAAGTAGGCCACTAAATGTTTGACCAGCTGTCTACTTCTTGGCTCGCTATAGTTATTAGTGAATGCTTTCTAACTCTATTATCCTTTTCCTAGTCCATTTTGCCAAAAAAGCTTCATGGCACATGATTTATAAAAGATAATTTTTTTTCTATTTTCAAGATTTTCAAAAGATTTTTCAAAAAATTTCAAAAATTTTTAAACTTTTTTCAAAAATTTTAAAGTTTGAGTTTAAGAGTTTGTCCCTACCCCCCAACTTAAATACCATTGTCCCTATTGGTACAAACAAGTTCAAGAAATAATTTAAACCATAAGGATAAAAAGAAATATATAGGGATAGAGGTTACTTGAGAAGAGAAGCTTATCAACAAGATAAAGGCTACATAGTCAACTTGGATTGGAGATTTTATTATTATTACTATTATTATTTTATTTGTAAGGATAAAAAAAATAAATATTAGGTTGCCTCCCAACAAGCACCAAGTTTAACATCTTAAACCAGACATTATGAGGGAATCCAATAGATAATTAACTTTAAAGTGTCCCTCATAACATCAAATGGACAAGGCTAATCAAGAGGCCTTGTCATCATGGCAGAAAATCGTTCATAAAGTACTCTATAATGAGTAGCCTAACTTAATAATGTCCACTTGGTAAGCATGTTATTCCAAGATTTAAAAATATTATTATAGCTTATATGATAATTAGAAAGGGATTATGTTTGTTGGGCCGAGATTGGAGGTGGTACTTTAGGATTTCTTTAATTATGGGTGATCTATCCTACTCTCCTTCTTGGGCATGAAGTGCTTAGTCAATATCCCTTCCCATTTCGAAGCTAGTAACCTTTTCCAGATTAATATTAAACCTATCTCCATGCATTATTTTAATATCATGGAAAGATTTTGGAGGTAGTCCTCAAGATTAGTACCGAATATGGAGAAATCTATTATAAAATTTTAAGATCTTGATCTCTCATTTTAGTAATATCCCATTCGATAGCTTCTTTATGTGCTTTTAGTATACCACTAAGTTGGACTTCCTGGGTAAGGTTCATTGGAAAAGTCTCAATGGGTGCATCAGGAAATGATTTTTGTTCTAAATTAGGTGGTGATTATAAGGGAGCTATTGGTGGGCTAGGTGATGGCTCTTATTGTTCATCAATAGAAAGTATGATGGTTTCAAAGTAGGATATTTATATTGAATTATTTACTTGGGAGGTATACCCATCTACATTAAAATTTTCCATCCCAAAATGAGCCTGATAGGGATCCACTGAATCCTTGTAGAGAACCTTGGGGGTAGCTTCCTCTATTAAGTTATGCATTTATGGTTCTTGGGAAGTCTCTACTAATTACATAATTGCATCTGTTTATTCTCCCATCCCATTATGTTGCCCAGGTGGCTTAACCAAGAGGGGGGTAAATTAGGCATTTAAGATTTTTCACAAATATGTGCTCTTTTAAAAGCTTAGTGTGGTGAGTGATGTGATTTAAGTATGAATAGCAGAAGCAAGTAAAGAAAACAATAACCACAAGCACAAACACCAGCAATTTATAGTGGTTCGGAGCAACCTAGCTCCTATGTCCACTATCAAAGATAATACTTGGGATTTCCACTATATTCACCTAGGAATACAGCCAGTTTGTTTTACACCGAGCTCACAAACCAAAATCCAATCTTGGTTTTACATCGGGATCACCAAGAATCCAATACAATGTTAGCTTTCCCGGGCTCACTAACAATCCAAACTTGATTTTAAAAGGCTCACCAAAAATCTAAAACAATCCCCAAGTTATAGCCCCTGCTGTACTTGGTATAACTTAAATAAAGAGTTAAAAACAGAGCAACACTAATGACAAATCAAACTTTGTCAGGTGGTTGCAGTTGATACCCTTTGAGAAGCCTGCTTGATTGCTCCTATAATGCTCTTCAAGGCTTTCAAACTTCTTCAATAAATGACTCAAGTAGCCAATGGGAAGTACGTGAAGACTTGAGTGCTTTCTTGAATGCTCTCTTAGATGTTTAATGTTCTTCTCTCAAAAGTTCATTCCTTTTTCAAAAAGTTCTTCTAAACTTGTTTAAATCCCTTATTTATAGACTCTTGAACTGATTCCAAGTAGATATGACCATTGTAGAGCCCTTGAAATCAAAATATGACCATTGGAGTACTTTTTAGATTCAAAAATTTGATTTTGGAACTAGCCGTTATGCACCTGAAACAGGGATTCGAGTTGGCTCGATTGGGTCGAGTCGGCTTGGATTCTTAGTCATGCTGAAAGTGCACTCTAGTCGAGTTGGCTCTTATCAGTCGAGTCAACTTGCTTGATTGGTTTTCTCAGAACTGATTTTTCCACACTTTGGAAGAGTCGGCTCGGTTGCACATAAGTTGACTCGGATGTCTGCGTGCCAGAAACCTTTGTGTTGTGTCAGAACAGTGAGTCGGCTCTCTTACTTGAGTCGGCTCGAGTGACTTAAGTCCAAAAGTATCTAAACTTCTTCTAAAAGCTTTCAAGGACTTTCAAACTTCTTCCAGTCCTAATCTACATAATTTAAACATAAAGATTACATATAATTGCCCTCTTTACAAAAATGTACACTTAAATTATTTAGGACTTTTCAATATTTGACCATTTTTCATGATTACATTAATTTACTACATAGATTACTGAAATGTAGGTAGAATGATTGTTCTTTTGACACATCCTACAAAAACTTCTCAAACATTCAAAGTGTTAGTAACAAATGCGTGCTCCAATGTTTTATTATCATCAAAATCATTCCAGGGGTCAATAATCTCTCCCTTTTTGTTGATGACAAAATACTGGGCATAGAAAAACTTTACAGTTAAGCATATATGAACACTTAAAGTATCAAAGTAACTAGTATATATGATTTAAATTGTTAAGATCAACATGTATTAAGAGTGTATCAGAATGTATCAATAAGTATTAGGACTTTTTGTATTAGAGTCAATATTTGTCAAAATATATAAGAGCAAATATTTATCATCAAAAACTTTCTTTGCTTTAGAATGAATTGGAGGCAATTAAGTATCAAAGTATATTAGAGTAAAATAAGTATCAAAAGAAATTAATTTCCATTAATTTAGCATCAAGAAAGTATCAGAGCTAATTGAGCATTTAAATGTATAAGAGCAAATTAATTTTTATGAATTTAGCATTAAAATGTATCAAAGCTATCATTAGTATTAAAATGTATCAGACTCAAAGCTAAAATTCATTAATTATCTTTCATGCATAAATAATTTCTCCCCCCGGCTTGCATATTTTTATGAAGTTTTGAATTTTCCATGCACATAAACATTACTCCCCCTTTTTGTCATCAACAAAAAGGTTCTTTAAGAATTCAATGATTTTTGAAATAAATAAGAATATTAACATGATTTGCGATAATTTCACCTTCTCTTTATAATTTTGATATTCTTATTAATATTTTCCTTTCTTTTTCAATAACAATTATTTGATATTTCCTATTGAGTCCAAGCTGAATGCATCATAGAAAAGTAAAAAAATAGAATGACAATAACATTGAAGCAAAGTGCATACACACACATATGTATAAGCATGTTTTTGATACAACCTTTAAAAACAACATACAAAAGATACAATCATCAAGATCAAACAACATCTAATCATCTTCTTCCTTACTAGAGGAAGAACCTATTTCTAAGATAGTAGAAGAGACCTTAATTTTCAAGGGTTTATGCCTAAGATCTCTAAGTCCAGTTCTAGTGGGAGCCTTATATCTAGTGGATTTGGCTTTCGGTTTAGCTTTAGGTTAGAAGGGGTAGGCTCAGTCTTGATGTCTACAGAGGGTATGCCAGGCTGAACTGTAGATGGTGGAGGTGGATGTGTAGGTCTGACATGCGATGGAGGCTGCCTCGATACAAATGATGGTTGAGTAGGTGGCTGCCTAGAAGCAAAAGCTCCAGATCCTCCAATTGCAGATTGCATTCCAGACACAAAGATCCAGACATTCTGAAGCTCAGTGCCAATCTTCTGAACTCCCTCCTATAGCTCATGAAGTGCAATGGCCTGCTGTCTGGCAAATGAGTTAGCTGCTCCTCGAAGTCTCCCAAAGTCAGAGCGTTAATCTCTGAGGTCAGTGCAGTAGTCATCCTAGAGCCTCTATCTCATCTCAATAGACTCAAACCTGCAAGCCAGCTCTCTCAACTCTGTACAGAACTCCTGAAGTTCAGTCTCGAGTGTTTGGCATAGATTGCCAAACATCGATCTAAATGATCCGGTCAGAGTCTCACTAAACTGAGTGAGCTGCTCAATATTATCTGCCTGAGTGGTAGTCAGTGGTGCTGAAGTCAAGGTCCTGAAGGTGCAGGTTTAGCTGATGGTACAGGAGGTGTCCTGGGGCTACCGGTCTGTCCAGTTATCCTAGCCTATCCCTGGATCTCCTTATCAGTGGAATCATTATCGCTATCACCAGAGTCATTGTCACTATCTCCATCAGACTCATGCTTAGCATCTTTATCAGTCTCTCTAGCAGCAGTATCAGCAATCTCAGTAGCCTCAGCCTCATCATCAGAATCAGAGTGATGTACCACTCTCTGACCATATGTCTTCTTGACCTAAACACCCTCTACTTGGTGATAACCCATCCTATGCAGGGATTTTATCGAGTATCCGTTAGTGTGGTGAAGGGGTCATCCATCCTCTCCAGTCAAGTCTATAATAAACTCCTGGAACAAAAGAGTAAACATCATCCCGTATGGCAGACAGGCCTTCGCTCTCCTGGCTATGTCCCGTATCTGGCAACATGATGAATGGAAGATTGAGGGCCTCCCCCTCAATCATGCATCTCATGAATACCATATCACGTTTGCTCACCTAATCAAAGCAACCAGTATGGGGCAAAAAGATCTAGCTGATGATGTTGTGAAGAAGTCTCATTTCCATGGATAATATATTAGCTTGCACATTGGATATCTCTTATATACTTCTCCCCTCTAATATAAGTCTCAATGTTCTCTATTTATCCTTTAAATTAAAATAATTTCTTCCTTCCCTGGGCATTCTTAAAACCCTACTCAATGTATCTTCATCTATGCACAGTCGGGTTCCTTTTAAAGTTGATAAAATCTGATTCTCCCTAAGTGATAGATTTTCAAAGAATGTCCTTACAAGAGATGGATAAGTAGGAATATCAAGTGAACAAAAGAAATCCCATCCTTGCTGCTCAATCTAGCTGCCAATTCTAAAACCCTGATTTTCAAGAAATCTAAAATTGATATGCTTACCGGAGGTAATTGGTCGGTTTCCCATGGGGATGACTTACCTTGCTGATGTGGGAGACAAATTCCTTGGTTCATTTTGTTCTTCAACCCAAGTCGGCTTATCCTCATACCTTTTGGATCTTCTTTCTCATTGGACGGTGCTCAGATTTGCATGCCTCAGTCTCTTGGTAACTACTTTCTTTGGAGCCATCTAGAGGGAATCTAAGATGGGAGCCAAATGTTTTGGTTGGATCTAGAATTGGAAGGGAAGTCGTCCCCCTAGAGTTGCTTTTGAACGGTAAAAAGAGAAAGTGAATCTATTTTTAGGGCTTACGATTTATAACAAGGTTCAATATTTGAGTCGACTCGACCTCTGCTCAAGTTGGCTCGAGCCAAAATACTTAAAATGGCTCAAAAAACCAAAAAAAAGGTATCTATTCTCTAGAATTACACTGGATAGGGTGGTTGGTGACCTTAGATTGGTAATGGAGGTCCTCTAGCTAATTTTTTTAAATTTTGAAGGAATTAGGTCAAAAATACTAAAATGAGTTACACAAAACTAATTCTCCTCTAATAATTTAGAATCTATCTTCATTAAGTGGCTTAGTAAAGATGTTAGCTAATTGATTTCAGTTGGAACAAATTCAAGTTCAATATTGCCATTTTGTACATGATCCCTAAAATAGTGATGTCTAATTTCTGTGTTCTATCATAGAATGCTGAATTGGATTCTTTGTCAAATTAATAACACTTGTATTATCACATTTGATAGGAATTTTTGTTTGAATAACACCATAGTCATCTAGTTGTTGCTTAATCCATAATACTTGTGCACAACAACTCCTTGCAGCCACATACTCTACCTCATTAGTAGACAGTGCTACAGAGTTTTGTTTCTTACTATTCTATGAAATAAAGTTCAACCCTAGTGATTGGTTTCTTAAGGGTCTTCTAGCATAAATGAACACTAGATTTCAAAAATTTTACACATAAAACCCTTATAGGCTAGAAACCCAAATCCTAAGATCCCCTTATTCAAGTACAACTAATAAGTCACTAATAAGGGTTATGATAAATACCTGGAATGCTGTTTTCCACTCCTTTCCACTAGGCTCACAAGTGCAAGCCCTCCAACGATGATCCACACAGGAATTGACCAAAGGAAGAACTCCTACTATAGTTGCTTGCCTGACTAGGACTCTTTATGATAGCCTTCTGGACCTTCTCTTTTGTAGGTTACCCTACCCTGTTGTAGGGCACTCTAAGTACTCTCCAAATCCACTCTTGATTCTAGGATTGCCCTCTTGTAGGACACACTAGGCTTATGTCTTAAAAACTAAGACTTGTCCTAGAAGGAAAAACCTTGTCTTAAAAGGACACGTTTTTTCCTTGAGGAGGGAGGGAGAGAGACTATCAATATTTCTTCTGATGGGAAATCTTCTCTCATACTTAGATTACCGCCCCCTATTTATAGACTTAAGAGGGGTGTGTGATATGCCCAGTACTGTCTTCTCAGATAAGTTTTTTCAAGACCAAAGAGTAGTGATCTGGTTGTAAAAACTTATCTTGATAAAACTCTTCATGCGTTTAGGTGCATATCTGCGTCCCCTCCATTTCCAAGCTTAATCCCCACTTGCCACATGGAAAGTACCGGTCACTGGGAAGCCAAGAGGCATCACTTCAATTCCCAAGTATCGGAGTTAATGACGAGTCCTGACTGCAGAAGTACTCTGCCTCATACCGCACGTCATATGAAGAGTTGCGACTCTTCACGCGCGCGCCCCTTTCATTCAATCTCCATGATAATTCAAATATATTTTGACCGGTCAATTAGTCCTAGGAGGCATGGGGGTGTGTTCCAGGAGGAGTCCAGATGAATTCAGCAAGAGAGATTCATCTACAGAAGGACTCTTGGTTCTTTCTGCGCCCTCTTTTCCTTAGCGCGCACAACCTTGCGCCCAAGCATCCCAACCGACTTGGAGTCTTGTCCAAGTGGGACCAAATGTCCAAAATAAGTCAGATAAAATCTGACATAGGCTGCCTTAATTAATACATATCCCAATTTAAGTCTCCCTTAAATTGGTTAATCAATTTAGCAAGTAACTAGACCCAAATCAACTTGGTTTAGGATTAGGTTAGCCTACACATGCTAGTGTGCAATCTAGCTAACCAATTAGGATCCCATGACCCTAATTAAATTATGGATGACTTCCTTGGTCAACTTCCTAATGTGTATGACCTTTTGGATTCTACATCTAGCCAGCAATAGGTCTAGGTTCAAGCCGATTCGAACCAATCGAACCCGATTGACCTAATTAGGTTAAATTGAGCTGACCTAAGTTGCCAATTCAAACTATCCATCAAATTGACTCATGAAACCAATTCAATTGATTCATGAATACCTATAAGACATGATTGACATCTAGCAATGTGTCATACCTACCCAGAAGATGAAGAATTTGATGGAAAGTATCAAAATACATTTCAGAAGAAAGTTATCGTGCAATTCAATCTTCCGATCTCCAATTATCCTGATTAAGTGATGGGTATGGATAGATGTCAAACCCTAGCACTTAGTCATTTCAAATCTCTATTCGATAATAAAGACTCAGTCGATGACTGATTAGCAACCAATTCTAATCTCATCCTGCTTTGATCAAAGACTTCTTGAGTCATCAATTGAAGAGATCACTTAGGATAACAATTTCTCTTACTAGGAATGATCGATTCCTTGTTGGTCCACTCATAACCTTCATATACCTTCTACCATATCCGAGAACACCCCGTACGTGACTTAGTATCATGAATAAGTATGAACCAAAACATGGCTTAGTGTGCACAAGGAACCATGGTGACCTCAGGTCTAAAGATCACATGTATAAGTCCTACTTTAAGATCTATCTTTTGATAAGTAGTAAGATTTCCATAAGATAGTCCCAGTGCGGATCAGTTCAGTGAACTCATACCCTAATGAGCACCCTTATCCTTGTATTAGTATCTCTACACAAGTGGCTGCGAGACCAACCACCCTCTTAATAGAGCATACATAGGATACGCTAGTCTTTCTAGACTTATCGATCCCTAAACTGATGGTCCATCGACTAGGAACATTTTAGATTAGGGTTTATAGGAACTTAGGTCTCACTATTATGATTTCCATCATAACCCTAATTCCATTTTGCCCCAACCTATGGGGTTCATCATAATCTTTAAGTAAGATACAACAATATGATGAAACTATATGCCTTTATTAATATATTAAATGTCATATAGGAGTTGGAAGATTACAAAACTGCCCTTACATATGATTGGCTTTTATGGCACTTTCCTTTCAATCTCCCACTTGCACTAAAGCCAATCAACCTTGTATTTTATGCCCATACAATCTAAGTGGTGATCAAATTATTGCTGATGTAGTGCTTTAGTGAATGGGTATGCTATATTGTTCTTAGTATCAACTCGTTCGATAATAACATCTTGCCTTTCTATGATTTCCTGAACAAGGTGGAATCGTCTTAGGATGTACTTCGACTTATGATGAGACCTCGGTTGCTTTGCTTGTACAACAGCTCCAGTGTTATCACAATACAATGGCACTGGCTATTGTATTTCAGGAACCACACCCGATTCCATGATAAATTTCTTCATCCAGATAGCTTCCTTTATGGCTTCACTTGTAGCTATGTATTATGCCTTAGTGACCGAGTCAGCTACGGTTGGCTGCTTTGTACTCTTCTAACTTACTGCACCACCATATAGGGTAAAGACATATCCTGATATGGATTTGCTATCATCTGGATCTGATTGAAAACTAGAATCTGTGTGTCCTTCTAGTTTCAACTCTGATCCTCCATATACAAGAAAAATATCTTTAGTCCTTCTCAGGAACTTAAGAATATTTTTCATAACTTTCTAATGATTTTTGCCTGGATCTGCCTGGAATCTATTTACTATGTCTAAGGCATAAGCAACATCAGGCCTAATACATAGCACGGCATACATAATTGGTCCTATAGCCGAAGCATAAGGAATCATAGCCATCCTTTCTCTTTCTTCTGATGTCTTTGGAGACATTTTCTTAGAGAGATGTATGCCTTGACTCATAGGCAAGTAACCCCTTTTACTTCCATCCATGTTGAATCTCTTCAATACTAAGTCAATGTACCAAGATTGGGATAAGCCAGCATCCTTTTAGATCTATCTCTATAGATCCTTATACCCAGCATATAGGATGCCTCTCCCAAATCCTTCATAGAAAACTTTGATGATAACCAAGTTTTAACCGATTGTAACATTGGGATATCATTCCCAATGATTAGTATGTCATCAATATACAAGACCAAGAAAACAAGTGCACTCCCACTTGTCTTCTTATACACATATGGTTCCACATTTTTGACGAAACCAAATTCCTTGATTGTTTCATCAAAGCGGATGTTCCAACTCCTCGATGCTTGTTTTTGTCCATAAATGGACTTCTTTAGCTTGCATACTTGGTTTGATCTCTCACTTAAGACAAAACCCTCTAGCTGTGTCATATAAACTTCTTCCTCAAGATTTTCATTGAGGAAAGCAGTCTTTACATCCATCTGCCAGATGTCATAATCATGGTATGCTGCTATGGCAAGCATTATTCGAATAGACTGGAACATGGCTACTGATGAAAAGGTTTTATTATAGTCTATGCCATGTTTTTGTAGGTTTTATTCGAATAGCCTGGCCTTGTAGGTTTCTACTTGACCATCTGCACCTATCTTCTTCTTGAAGACCTATTTACACCCTATTGGGTTAATTCCTTCAGGTGGATCTACCAAGGTCCAAACCTGATTGGAATACATGGAGTCCATTTTAGACTTCATGGCACTTAGCCATTTGTCAGAGTCTTTTCTCTCAATAGCTTTCGAATAGGTCACAGGATCATTATCCTAAATGATACTGGCCTCATTATCATCCTTGATGACAAAACCATATCTGAGAGGTACTCCTCTCACCCTCTCTGACCTTCGAAGAGGAGGTGTGTATTTTGGCTGTTCTTGCTCTACAAGAACTTCTTGTTGATGAATTTCACTTGAAGACTTAGCAGGTTGTTGGTTCTGTTCTTCACTTAATTCAAGTGTAGATTCACTACTTCTTTCTTGGATGAATTCTTGCTCCAAGAATGTAGCATGTCTATTGACAAATACCTTTTATTCAATAGCATTATAAAAGAGGTATCCAACACCCTCTTTGGGATAACCAACAAACCTACATTTTTCAGCTTTAGCACTTAACTTATGTTCAAAATTATTCTTGACATAAGCATAGTATCCCCAAATCTTTAAGTACTTAAGATTTGGTCTTTTACCATTCCATAACTCATATGGAGTGCTAGTCACTGAATTAGATGGTACCCTATTCAAAATATAGGCAGCAGTTTCCAGGGCATATCCCTAGAAAGAAATGGAAAGATTTGTGAAGCTCATCATAGACCTCACCATATCTAATAAGGTGCGATTTCTCCTTTCTGTCACACCATTTAATTGGGGTGTATAAGGAGGGGTCTATTCAAAGATTATGCCTTTGTCCTTAAGATGGTCTAGAAATTTACCAGACAAGTATTCACCTCCCTAATCAGAACGAAGAGTTTTAATACTATGTCCAGTTTGTTTTTCAACCATACTTTGATACTTTAAACTTATCAAAGGCTTCGAACTTGTATTTTATTAGATACACATGACCAAACCTAGATAAGTCATCGATAAACGTGATGAAGTAAGAGTATCCATCTATGGCCTGAGTTGTCATAGGTTCACACACATCAGTATTCACGAGACCTAATAACTTAGTTGCCTTGTCTCAATGTCCAGTGAATGGAGACTTGGTCATTTTACCTTTGAGATAAGATTCTCAAGTTCCTAATGATTGAAAATCATAAGGGTCAAAGTAATTATCTTTGACTAACTTGTTTATTCTCGACTCACTAATATGACCTAACTGGCAATGCCAGAGAAATGTGACATTGACATTATCTCTCTTTCTCTTCTTGTTATCAACAAGTAGTATTTCATCATTGAGTTCTAATGTCAGAAGACCATTTATAAAATAACCATGTCCGAATATTTTATTGCAATGAAGAATAGAGCAGCCACTGCTCTTTATATTTATCTTAAATCTTTGTTGTAACAATAAGGGTATTGATATAATGTTTCTTACAATATCTGATACATAGTAGCATTCTTCCAACTTTAAAATATTACCCGAAGGTAATAGTAGAAGATAGGTGCCCATAGCTTTAGCATACATGGCTTCTCCACTAGTGCCATATAGTTTGAAGTCACCTTTCTTCAATTCTCTAATTCTATGGAGTCCCTATAAAGATTTACAGATATGAGATCCACATGCGGTATCCAATACCCATGAATTAGAAATGGAAGTACTCAATGATAAATTAGTTTGTATCATGTACAAACCTTTAGATGCTCCACTTGCATCTGGCTTCACACTTGCAAGATATGTCTTACAATTCTTTTTCCAATGCCCTTGCTTGCCACAGTAGAAACAGGCTCCATCATTAACCGCCTTCTTGTCTTTCTTCTTCTTCTGGATGCTCCTTTTAGGGTTGAATTTTTTTTTCAAACCCTTTTTATTTGCATGTTTCTTCTTTCCATCAATAAGAAGAAGATGAGCCTTATCACCTTTTGAATGGCTCTTTGTTATCTTCAACATATTCAACAGTTCAGGCAAAGATATATTCAGTTTGTTCATGTGATAATTAAGAACAAACTGAGAGAAGAATATTGAGAGTGATTGCAGGCTTAAATCCTGATTGAGTTTACCATCCATCACAAACCCTAATTGACCTAATCGGGTGATTAAGTAAATTATTTTTAATACATAGGTTTGTACAGATGAAGCCTCACTCATTCATACACAGAATAATTGCTTCGATATCTCGTATTGAGTAGCCCTACTTTGCTCTCCATATAGCTTCTTTAAGTTGAGCAATATGGACTGAGGTTCCATTTCTTCATGTTTCCTCTGAAGCTCATAACTCATCGAGGCCAACATGATGCACCTGACAGTTGTACTGTCATTTTGCCACATTTTGTGTGTGGCAACTTCCTCCTCGGATACATCCTCTTCGATTGGTTCAGGATCCGGAGAATCTAGAATATAAGAAAGCTTTTCCTGAGTTAGAACTATTCTCAGGTTCCTCAACCAGTGCACATAATTGGGACCAGTTAACTTGTTGGCATCTAAGATGCCCCACAGTGACAAACTTGAAGTCATAATATATACCCTACATTTAATTAAAGAACAATATAAGTAGACCACTCAAGATGACATTCATAACTAGATAAAGATTTTATATCTAATTATGTCTCCCACTATTTTATTCGAATACCATAACCCTCAATCTATGGTAAGCGAGAAACCTTACTGGTTTCCTTTATGGGGTTGAGATCCCAATTCCTCATGAGTTCCTTGTATTACAGAATAAATGGTGCGGGCACCAGAATCAGAAGAAGACTTCAGGGTTCCATCTGGATCTCTAAATGACCTTGCCCGAAGATTAGGGTTTGTAATAAGGGTTGACCTGGTCAACCAGATTATTTTATTTCTTTGAGTCTGCATTTCATTTTGTTGAGTCATGTTGACTCAGTCTAAGTCCAAGTCAAGTCCTGGTTGGCGCCATTCCCTAGGGCATCATTTTATCTTCCAAGGCCAAATGCAAGTGGACGCCACACTCCCAGCCACACTCCCAGGACCAGTTAGCGCCACATTTCATCCCAGTGTCCCTGGTCCCCATGCCCAAGAGAGCAAGAAAATTTTCTTAGGAGAAGTCAAGGAAGGCGCCCACAAGCTGCCAAAAGTAACCAAGCTAAAGGAGCAAGGGATTTTTCTTGGAGAGGACATCAAGGTAGGCACCCACACCTGCCTAAAGTACCTGACTATGAATGGAAGGAGCCTAGTATTGGGGAGAAAGACTAGGAGATGAGTATTTTCTTTCAAGAAAGAGCAAGTCATGGAATGAAAAACCATGACTTAAGGAGAAGAACTAGGAGGTGCCCCACATACCTGCCATATGAAGCCATCACCTTGCATTTGAGGCCGCCAACTCCAAGGAAAGAAGCCTGGTCGGTCAAGGGAAAGTTTTTCATGCTTAGGATGAATGTTTAGTCCCACATGGGAAGTAGTGTAATTTTGTTTCTCTTGCAAGGTCTATATATTGGACCCTTATGTAATCTTTTGATTGGAATGAGTAAATGAAATCTTTTCTTGTATTGAGCAACCTTGTTTTCTCTTCTTCCACACTTCTTTGAGTGTTGAGCTCCGTGAGGGAGTAAATCTGGGTTCCATTGGAGCCTTGAGTAGGTGAGAGATCTCCAAAGTTACCAAAACCCTGCCCCGCTTTCATCCCTGGCCGCCAACCCTAATTTCCTTTCATCATCCTAGCTGCCAACACCCAAATTCCTAAACCCTATTCCCACTTCATTCAAGGCCGCCATCTCCTTCTCCAAGCCACTGCCCACTATATCAAGCCCTAGGTCCTTTTCATCTGCAAGCCGCCGCCCTACCAGCCAAACCCTAAATCCACTCCATCTTCCACCGCCACCTCCATACTCTTCCCTCATCTTCAAAATTCGAGCAGTCCGGAGCTATCCCAGGTAAAGGTCTCTTCCTTGAGTTTCTTACATCCTTATCTTGTTCTTCATCTTTTCCAGATCCAGAGTACGAGAAGAAGGCCAACCTTGCCATAGGACTACAATCCGAGGATCCATTACGAAGATACCCCATCTCCAAGGATCCTACAATCTGCTCGAGAGTGTCCTTCAATTGAAGCAAAGAGAGATATCACAGTCGGTATAAAACCTTCTCTTCTCTCTTCGTCTATTTCTTAAAAGAGGAGTAAACCCTAGGTCTGGTGGTTTCTCAATCCCCAGTGATCCTACTTCTTTATTACTCTGATAATCTACTCTTTTGAATTGTGCTTTCTTTCAGTGCATATTTTCTTTCAATATTAGTTAGCCTTGTTTTTGAGTCAAGCCAACTTCTAACAAAACATAAAAAAAAAAAAAAATTAGTCTTAATTTACTTTCGCATCGCATCATCTTATTTGTTCTGCATCAACAAACACTCATGAGTTCAAAGGTAGGACTTCCTTTCCAATTGCAACCCATGCAATTCTCAACAAATAATCTACCTCTAAGACACTTATAGTCTTGTGTTATACAACAAACTATAATGTCTTAGTTTAGTCAGACCCTTCATTTCTATATAGCCATGATGGAATAATGTTGCCCTTGTGTTACACAATAAAGCAATAATTTCCAACCATGCCATAAAGCACTAAGTGCACCAAGACAAATTTTATATCAAATCCTAGAGTAGGCCTTGTGTTACATAACAAACCTACTATAGTTTTGATATTAATTTGGCTTAGCATGAAGGAAGGCCAATGATAGTATACTTAATCAATTAGCATTTCCAGGTTAAGGTTTAGATATGACCAAATTGGCCAAGTAAGTTGAAGGGGTGAGGGGGTCCCCCCGTTGCTTTGCTTAGACATCAATTGAATTGGCCAGGCAGACAACAGAACCAATTAAAAATCTCATTCCCTTTACCTTCCCAAAGCACTTGCCTAGACACCAACTGGTTGATCAAACCCTAATCGATTTTGCATCGTAATTAAGTTAATACTATGACAAAATATGATTTTTATGAGGGCTTTGATGGTCTCATACACATCCTAAATAATCATGTTATCATGTTTATAACAACAAGTATAATAATAGCATATCAATCTAGCATATGCATAGTACAATTACACAATACTCCGTTCACCTCACTTATTCATGAGATATAGTCATAGCAGCACCCCTACATGCCATAGGAGATCCAATGAATGGAAAGAGAGGGCCTTTAAACCCTACTTGACCCTTATGACTGGATGGCCATGGTGACTAACCAAATTCAAAGCAGTTGCTAGGTAACACATATTACTTGCATGCATTTGAATAGCATCATGCATAGCATCATACAATAACATGCATTATTCAGGATAGAATTCACTATCAAAAATAGATTAGGGTTTAAGTATAACAATCCTGGTGCGGACACCAAAGGCACCAGAATAAGGCAGAGGCTTCTCAACCCTCTGTGAATTGATCAATAATTTTTGAGTCCATCTGTAATAAGGGCTTAGCCCATCTGAGTCCTTTTTTTAGTTGTTGTTTGAGTCTTTTGAGTTGTTATTTCAGTTCTGTACTAGTCAGCTTATGTTGAGCTAGTTCAGTCCAATGCTAGTCAGCTCATGTTGAGCTTATTTTATTTTTTTGAGTCCTGTCCAAGCATACTGAAGACTCAAGACTATATCATACAAGTGAAGACCAAGTCCAACTAGATTGAAGACATAGAAGTATAGCACAAGTCCAACCCAGCTTGAAGATTTGAAGACCCCAGGAGGAAAATTCAGAAAACCCTGATTTCTTGCAGATGCCCTCCAGATGCCCAGATTCCCTTCCAGATGCCAAAGTATATTCATAGATAAGGGCATCCATGATTCCAGAGGTCCATCTGCATCCTAGCCCAAAGAAATCAAGCCCAGGTGCCAAGCCCAAGCCCCTAAGAAGCAAGATACCAGGGAATATTCCTGCTACCTGGCTACCAGGCCACCCTAGCTTTCAGAGGCCCAAACCCATGCACCCGAGCCCCTTTGGGCCGGCCTTTTGCTGCTCCTAGAAGACCAACACGCCCCCCTAGGCATCCTTGGAGTCTTGACCAAGTCAAGAAAATTTTTAGGGATTTTTCTACCTAATATTTCCTTATTTTCTAGCTAGGGTTTGAGAGGGAAAATGATTCTTATGTAAAGACTTATGTACCCTTACTTGGAGCCCAAGGTTAAGGGTCTATTTAAGGGACCCTAGCCTCTTGTATGAAGGAGAATTTTTGATGAATAAAAAAACCTTGAGTTCTTCTATTGAGTTGTGTGATACCCTGCTGTGTGCATAAAGGGGTTTGTGAGAGTTTTTCTTCCCAGTGCTGCAATCATCTTCCTGCTGCCAACAAGCCTCTCAGATCCATGGATGCCCACTCCAAAAGAAGCCTTCCCTTGCTATTTTTCCTTTGTTTTCTTGTTCCTTTGTGAGTTTTCTAACCCCTGACAGGTCATTTACAGGTCCCCGAGTTCCTACGAATCCAACGACTCCAGCCAAGCCTCAATCGGATCACCGAGCAGAAAGCCGGTTATCCGCGGGTCTTTGGCTCGGTTTTCCAGGCCGCATCCGTCGAGGAACGAGAGACCCCTTTGCTGTGATCTTCACAGATGTTGTCAGGTACACCCCTCTACCTCCAGTAGTTTTATTGTAGGAGAACTTGCCCTAACCGAGGCTTCTCAGCCCCGGCGGTCCTTCTTTGCTACTTTTCTAGGTCCTAATCTGCATGCTGATCTTCAAAAATTCATACAAAATTACCTATAAATAATTTTGATCTGAAATCTGGAAATTAATTACCTAACTCAACATGTAAAACATACAAAAAAAATGGCATGCATATTAGTTCCCCATCATTTGGTATCAGAGCTTAGATTAGGGCTTGTTTTCTGTAATTTTTCAGTCCATATATACTCTGTTATTTTAATTATTTATCCCTGATAAAAACTCCAAAAATTTTGAAATTTACTTTACTGGATTCATCATAATTAACAGTAATTTTAAAAAATTTGTTTAGATTTTATTATGGCCTATGAATTTTCTTCAAGCCGAAATACAGCATGTAAATTCTTGGCTCTGTTTTTTTTAGCAAGACAAGTTTGGAAGTTTTAGGGTTTTGTTTAGGAGTTTTTGCATATTTCTTAATTTTAATATATTTCCAGTATATTAGGCCATGATTTGCAAGTTTTCTTCTATTTAAAAAATATCCAAAAAAATTACATATTTTCCAAAAATACCCAAAAAAATATCTAAACCCTAATTTGCATCCTCATCTGCCTGCCATCATTGAATAAATTACTTTTAAGGGCACTCTTGCTATATCAGATGGGGGGAGGATTTGATCACCTCTCCTTAGCCCAAAACCACATCCCTTGCATTCGATCCCAAGCCTTAACCTAAAATTAAGTAGACTTAATTTGCCCTAGTAGGCTAGGGACACCAACTGGTCGGGTCCGGGCTAGTGTTAGATCACTGTGTCAAGTTAACCTATGTGTGCCTTGTGCTCAGTGTCTAGAACGGTGGTTTAGGGATTCAATCCCGAAGGGCTTGTGTGCTGGTCTGCCTACCTGGCCAATCTCTGATTGGTGTCTAGGATTGGCAATCAGGGACCTAACACTCCCATTACATCAGCCTGGCTGAGTACAGGGTTACTATAGGCTAGTTTGCCACCTTGATTGAGCATCTAGTTTGGACTCTAGGTCTAGTCAGCTATAGTCAGTCTGATCGAGTCTTGCATGAGCACTAGATCAGGAGTTTCATATCACCCACCTCCTTCACAAATGTCTGAACCCATGAAAAATTTACAAGCTCAAATAAAAGCCCTAGTTGATCAAATGGCCCAGATGGCTACCCAGATAACTACCCAGATGACCCAGTTAACTCAGTCTCGTATTCAAACCAATGATAGAATTGACCATCTTGCCAATAGGTTTGATCAGTTAAAAGTCGGGGTAGGGACCCTAGAAAAAAACCATGGGTCACAGTCTGAGCCAGATCCTAATTCCCCTCAACTTAGGAGGACCCCAAACCCTGATCTATACCTTGAGGCTGAACCTAGGAGAGCCCATCGTCATGACCCAATCCCTAAGGTTAGTCCTAGAAGACCCAATCAGGATTTTATAGACTAGGAAGATAGATCCTATTTACCCTCTCCCTATAAGCCTAGTATACCTACAACCTATAGATCTTATGACTCCAAATCCTATGAACCTAGAACCTATGAATCCATAACCTATGAACCTAGATCCTATGACTCTAGATCCCATGATCATAGATCCTATGCACCCACACCCTATGAGCCTAGTAGACCCAACACCCAATATTCTGACCCATATAGGGAGTCCAACCCTAGGAGGACCCAATATTCTGACCCATATAGGGAGTCCAACCCTAGGAGAACCCAGTATTCTGACCCATATAGGGAGTCCAATCCTAGGAGGACCCAATATCCTGACCCATATAGAGAGCCCAACCTTAGGAGGACCCCATACCTTGATCCATCCTTAGAACCTGATCATAGAGCTGACCCAAAATCATATGACCCCAGATCCTATAATCCCATGACCCATAGATCTGCACCCTTGTCCTATGAGCCTAGAGAACCCATAACCCCTAAGTATCAGCCTAGTACTAGTCACGCTTCCCCTAGTCAACTTGAACCCCATAGGATTAGTATCCCTAAATATGAACCCAATAGTGAGCCACTACCTCTTATACAACCTGAACCTACTAGGAGTAGTACCCATAATCAGAGACCAGAACCTAACCAATTTCCTGCTAACCGACCTTCTCCAACCATTCCTGAGATTCGCAAGGCTTACATTAATGCGAAAGTGTATGAAGCTGATGTGAGCCTAGTGGATGAGTATGAGGGAGAAGAGGACACACCTTTAGATGACCTAGAATTAGCTGACCCAGTAGATACCCAGGTAAAAACCAACCCAGAGCTAATTGACCTTGACCACATCCAACCAAAGCTATAGTGGAAGAACAAATAGTGGAAGAGAACCTAGGTATTGCTGCTAGAGCCTTACCTGAGGAAACTATAGAGGAGAGCCAAATTATAGAGTCTAGTCCTAAAATACAAGAACCAGAAGAATTTATTAAGGACCTTATCTCTTTGAATCAATACCTTCCAGATGAGTCCCCTCCTATAGTTCCCATTAAGGACCTCTTCCCCAAAATTGGCGACCCATCCTTCCATTATGCAAACCCTGTAGATATAGCTCAACCTCGTAAGGTTAACCTCATTAGTATATGATTAGTTCCTGACAGCCCATCTTTTATCCTACTTTATCAAATAACCATGAACCTTTTTCTCTACCTTACCAAACTAATTCTGAACCCACTTCCTATTTTCTGCCCTTTCTTGACACCTCCAGCATTTCTAGGATCATTAGATTGCATTTAGCTGAGATTAGCATACTGCATGCATTCATCACGCATGTTAGGTTTGCATCTTACTTCTGGAATACTCTTTGGAATTTGCTAGGAGTTCACAGTAAATTTTCACATGCATGTCAAGCTAGGATCAAACATAGAGAACCTATAATCTATTAGGTTTAGATCTAAAGAGTTCAATAAAATTTCCTTCGATAGGAATGCATAGTCGAGTCTGTTAGGAGTCAGTATGAGTCCTTTGCATCATTTGTTAGGAGTCTGCATGTGCCTAGCATGTTCACCACCCGCACTAATCTTAAAACAACTAGCTAATTCCCGAAGAAGGGTCAAAGAATTTGATGTAGTGGATTCTATCTTGGTTAGGCTTAGGCCTAAAAGAAGCTTCATGCTCGCAGAGCCGGACCTTTTAAAGTGATAGAGAAGGATTGGGTCAAATGCCTAGGTGTTAGACTTGCCTTCGGATTTGGGCATTAGTTCTACCTTCAATATTATAGACCTGGTTGAGTATAGGGAACCGGTAGCGATACCTAGTAAGGCCTTTGGACCTATTCCTTTTCATTGTGAGTGACCCTAACCCAGAGTGTCCACTAACAAATTGGCCTGAGAGAGGAGAACGGATCGAGCATATCCTGGACGATCAAGCCATCATGACCCGGGGTCGTGACTATCAATGCTTCCTGATCCGATGGCAAGGCTAGCCAGAGTCGGACGATTCATAGATTTCTCGAGAGGACTTGCAACGCCTCAACCCAGACCTTCTTGAGAGATATGTGAGCCAGTCTGATCTTCACTCGACAGGGTCGAGTTCCTCCCACCGCGGGAGAATTGGTGCGGACACCAAAGGCACCAGAATAAGGCAGAGGCTTCTCAACCCTCTATGAATTGATCAATAATTTTTGAGTCCATCTGTAATAAGGGCTTAGCCCATCTGAGTCCTTTTTTTAGTTGTTGTTTGAGTCTTTTGAGTTGTTATTTCAGTTCTGTACTAGTCAGCTTATGTTGAGCTAGTTCAGTCCAATGCTAGTCAGCTCATGTTGAGCTTATTTTATTTTTTGAGTCCTGTCCAAGCATACTGAAGATTCAAGACTATATCATACAAGTGAAGACCAAGTCCAACTAGATTGAAGACATGGAAGTATAGCACAAGTCCAACCCAGCTTGAAGATTTGAAGACCCTTGGAGGAAAATTCAGAAAACCCTGATTTCTTGCAGATGCCCTCCAGATGCCCAGATTCCCTTCCAGATGCCAAAGTATATTCATAGATAAGGAAATCCATGATTCCAGAGGTCCATCTGCATCCTATCCCAAAGAAATCAAGCCCAGGTGCCAAGCCCAAGCCCCTAAGAAGCAAGATACCAGGGAATATTCCTGCTACCTGGCTACCAGGCCACCCCAGCTTCCAGAGGCCCAAACCCATGCTCCCGAGCCCCTTTGGGCCAGCCTTTTGTTGCTCCTAGAAGCCCAACACGCCCCCCTAGGCGTCCTTGGAGTCTTGACCAAGTCAAGAAAATTTTTAGGGATTTTTCTACCTAATATTTCCTTATTTTCTAGCTAGGGTTTGAGAGGGAAAATGATTCTTATGTAAAGACTTATGTACCCTCACTTGGAGCCCAAGGTTAAGGGTCTATTTAAGGGACCCTAGCCTCTTGTATGAAGGAGAATTTTTGATGAATAAAAAAACCTTGAGTTCTTCTATTGAGTTGTGTGATACCCTGCTGTGTGCATAAAGGGGTTTGTGAGAGTTTTTCTTCCCAGTGCTGCAATCATCTTCCTGCTGCCAACAAGCCTCTCAGATCCCTGGATGCCCACTCCAAAAGAAGCCTTCCCTTACTATTTTTCCTTTGTTTTCTTGTTCCTTTGTGAGTTTTCTAACCCCTGACAGGTCGTTTACAGGTCCCCGAGTTCCTACGAATCTAACGACTCCAGCCAAGCCTCAATCGGATCACTGAGCAGAAAGCCGGGTATCCGTGGGTCTTTGGCTCGATTTTCCAGGCCGCATCCATCGAGGAACGAGAGACCCCTTCGCTGCGATCTTCACAGACGTTGTCAGGTACACCCCTCTACCTCCAGTAGTTTTATTATAGGAGAACTTGCCCTAACCGAGGCTTCTCAGCCCCGGCGGTCCTTCTTTGCTACTTTTCTAGGTCCTAATCTGCATGCTGATCTTCAAAAATTCATACAAAATTCCCTACAAATAATTTTGATCTGAAATTCGGAAATTAATTACCTAACTCAACATGTAAAACATACAAAAAAAATGGCATGCATATTAGTTCCCCATCAAATCCCTAACCAATGGTAAGCATCATATTATGATTATCTTACATAATCATGCAACATTTTATTGAACCCTAGTTAATGGCATGCATCAAAACATATGATCAAACTAACTATCTCATAAGCATTTGATCATTCATTTGACCATTAATTTAATAAAATAAGGGTCACTCTGATACCACTAATGGGTTTATTAAGGGTCTTCTAGCATAAATGAACACTAGATTTCAAAATTTTACACATAAAACCCTTATTTGCTAGAAACCCTAATCAAAAGATTCCCTTATTCATGTACAACTAATAAGTCACTAATAAGGGTTATGATAAATACCTAGAATGTTGTTTTCCATTCCTTTCCACTAGGCTCACAAGTGCAAGCCCTCCAATGGTGATCCATACAGGAATTGACCCAAAGAAGAACTCCTACTATAGTTGCTTGCTTGACTAGGACTCTTTATGACAGCCTTCAGGACCTTCTCTTTTATAGGACACCCTACCCTGCTGTAGGGCACTCTGAGTACTCTCCAAATCTACTCTTGGATCTAGGATTGCCCTCCTGTAAGACATACTAGGCTTATGTCTTAAAAACTAAGACTTGTCCTAGTAGGAAAAACCTTGTCTTAAAAGGACAAGTTTTTGTCTTGAGGAGGAGGGAGGGAGAGAGACTACCAGTATTTCTTCCGATGGAAAATATTCTCTCATACTTAGATTACCACCCCCTATTTGTAGGCATAAGAGGGGCATGTGATATGCCCAGTGACTGTCTTATCAGATAAGTTTTTTCAAGACCAAAGAGTAGTGATCCGGTTGAGAAAACTTATCTTGATAAAACTCTTCATGCGTCTAGGCGCATATCTACATCCCCTCCATTTCCAAACTTAATCTCCCACTTGCCACTTGGCAAGTAACGATCACTGAGAAGCCTAGAGGCATCACATCAATTCCCAAGCATCGGAGATAATGAAGAGTCCTGACTGTAGAAGGATTCTGCCTTATACCGCATGCCATATGAAGAGTTGCGACTCTTCACGTGCGCGCGCCTTTCATTCGATCTCCATGGTAATTCAAATATATTTTGACCAGTTAATCAGCCCTAAGAGGAATGGGGATGTGTGCCAAGAAAAGTCCAGATGAATTTAGCAAGAGAGATTCATCTGCAGAAGGACTCTTGGTCTTTTCTGCGCCCTCTTTTTCTTAGCGCGCGCAACCTTGCACCCAAGCATCCCAACTGACTTGGACTCCTATCCAAGTGGCACCAAATGTCCAAAATAAGTCAGATAAAATCTGACATAGATTTTAAGTCTCCCATAAATTGGTTGATCAATTTAGCAAGTAACTAGACCCAAATTGACTTGGGTTAGAAATTAGGTTAGCCTACACATGTTAGTGTGCAATCTAGCTAACCAATTAGGATCCCATGACCCTAATTAAATTATGGATGACTTCTTTGGTCAACTCCCTAATGTGTGTGACCCTTTGGGTTCCACATCTAGGCAGTAGTAGGTCTAGGTTCAAGCCGATTCGAACCAATCGAACCTGATTGACCTAATTAGGTCAAATTAAGCTAACCTAAGTTGCCAATTCGAACTATCCATCGAATTGACTCATGAAACCAATCCAATTGATTCATGAATACCTACAAGACATATTGACATCTAGCAACATATCATGCCTACTCGGAAGATGAAGAATTTAGTTGAAAGTACCAAAATACCCTTTTGTAGAATGTTATCATGCAATTCAATCTTTCGATCTCCCATTATCCTAATTAAGTGATGGGTATGGATAGATGTCCAACCCTAGCACTTAATCATTTCAAATCTCTATTCGATAATGAAGACTCAGCCAATGACTGATTAGAAACTAATTTTTATCTCATCCTGCTTTGATTAAAGACTCCTTGAGTCATCAATTGAAGATATCACTTGGGATAATAATTTCTCTTACTAGGAATGATCGATTCCTTGTTGGTCCACTCATATCCTTCATACACCTTCCACCATATTCGAGAACACCCCGTACATGACTTACTGTCCTGAATGAGTATGAACCAAAATATGGCTTAGTGTACATAAGGAACCATGGTGACCTCAGGTCTAAGATCACATGCACAACTCCTACTTTGAGATCTATTTTTTGACAAGTAGTAAGACTTCCTAAGATAGTCCCAGTGCGGATCAGTTCAGTGAACTCATACCCTAATGAGCACCCTTATCCTTGTATTAGTGTCTTTACACAAGTGGCTGTGAGACTAACCACCCTCTTAACAGAGCAGATATAGGATAAGCTAGTCTTTCTGGACTTATCAATCCCCAAACAGATGGTCTATCGACTAGGAACATTTTAGATTAGGGTTTATAGGAACTTAGGTCTCATTGCTATGATTTCCATCATAACCCTAATTTCATTTTGCCCCAACCTATGTGGTTCATCATAATCTTTAAGTAAGATACATCAATATGATGAAACTATATGCCTTTATTAATATATTAAATATTATACAGGAGTTGGAAGATTATAAAAAATGCCCTTACATAAGATTGGCTTTTAAGGCACTTTCCTTTTTACCTAAAAATTAACAAGTACCGCTAATATTTTTTCTATCAATTTTACATCCACCAAAATCAACATCAGAAAATTTGATTAAGTTTAATGAAGATTGCTTGGAATACCATGGACCTAGATTACTTATTCCTTTTAGATATTTTATGATTTTTTTGAGAGCAAGTATATGTGATTCTTTTGGATTTCATTAAAATCTAGCACATATACATACAGTAAACAAGATATCAAGCCTACTAGCTGTTAAATATAACAGTGATCCAATCATACCTCGATAAAGTTTTTAATCAATGTTGTTTCCATCTTCATCTTTGACAAGTCTGCAGGAGGGGCTCATGGGTGTGCTCATTTCTTTGACTAACTCTAAACCAAACTTCTTAATGATCTCCTTGATGTACTGCGCTTGGTTTATAAATATACCTTTCTTTGTTTGCTTAATTTGGAGTCCAAGAAAGTAGGTTAGTTTACCCATTAAGCTTATTTCAAATTTGCCCTGCATAAGCTCAGCAAATTCTCTACACAAATTTTTATTAGTTGCACCAAAAATAATATCGTCTACATAAATTTGTACAACTAACATGTCATTTACTCTTCTTTTAATGAACAAAGTAGTGTCTACATTTTCTCTAACAAAATCATTTTCAAGCAATAATTTACTCAGTCTATCATACCATGCTCTAGGTACTTGTTTTGAACCATATAATACTTTATTAAGTTTGAAAACATGATTTGGAAGAGCATGATTTTCAATTCCTGGTGGTTGTTCTACAAAAACTTCTTTTGAAATAAAACCATTTTAAAATATACTTTTTACATCTATTTGAAATAATTTGAAATCCATGTAGCAAGCAAATGCAAGCAATAATCTAATAGCTTATAATCTTACTACAAGTGAATAGGTTTCATCAAAATCTATTCCTTCTTGATTATATCTTTTAGCCACTAATCTAGCTTTATTTCTAATTACTTGGCCTTTTCATCTAGTTTATTTCTATAAACCCATTTAGTGTGAATAACAGGATGATCTGAGGGTCTATGTACTAGAGTCCATACATTATTTCTTTCAAATTGGTTAAGTTTTTCATGAATTACCATAATCCAACTAGGATCATTTTCTGCTTCTTCTATGCTATTTGGTTCTACTTATGAAACAAATGCTAGATAATCATGTGCATCTCTAAGTGATGACTTAGTTCTAACTCATTATGAGGGATCACCAATAATTAAATCTTTAGGGTATGATATTACATACCTCCATTCCTTTGGTAAACCACCATGATCTTTGCTAATCATTTCTTTTCTTTCTTCCACTTGTTTGTCCTTTAGACTCATGTCCTCCATAGCTTTATTGATTATACCTGCATCATTATCAATGCAATCTTCTTTTCTAGAAGGTAAGGGGTTAGATTCATCAAATATAATATGAACTGATTTTTCAACAGTCAATGTTCTTTTATTAAATACTCTATATGCTTTGCTAAAAGTAGAATAACCGAAAAATATTGCTTCATCAGATTTAGCATCAAATTTTCCTAGGTTATCCTTTCCATTGTTTAGCACAAAGCATTTATAACCAAAATTATGAAAATAATGAATGATAGGTTTTCTATCATTCCAAAGTTCATAGAAAGTTTTCTTTAAAATATGTCTTATCAAAACATGGTTCAAAATATAACAAGCGATGTTCATAGCTTCTGTCCAAAAGTATCTTGAAAGATTGCCTTCATATAGCATGATTCGGGCCATCTTTTCCAATGTCCTATTCTTCCTCTCTACAATACCATTTTGCTGTGGTGTTCTAAGAGCGGAGAAGTTGTGATTAATGCCGTGCTCAGTGCAACATTCATCAAAATATTGATTTTCAAATTCTGTGCTGTGATCACTTCTAATAGAGATAACTAAAAGATTTTTCTGGTTCGAAACTTTCTTATTAATTTTTTGAAAAACTTTAAAAGCTTTATCTTTGTGTGCAATAAATAAAATCTAAGTAAATCTCGAAAAATTATCTACTATCACAAGTCCATATGTCATACTACTTAGGCTTGTGGTCCTAGTTGATCCAAATAGGTCCATGTGTAGTAGCTCTAAAGGTCTAGAAGTAGAAACCATATTTTTCGATTTAAACTCTCCATTGTTTGTTTACCAAATTGGCATGCATCACAAACATGTTCAAAATCAACTTTAAATTTTGGTAAACCTCTAACTACATCTTTGAAAATTAATTTAGCTATTGTATGCATGCTAGCATGACCTAATATTCTATACCAAAGTAAGCTAGACTCCTTGGTTTTGGCATTCATTGCCACAAGACTAGACTACTAGACATGGTTAGATCATTTAAATCTATCACATATATATTTCCAAGTCTATGACCAATGAGCTTAGTGATGGGGACATCAGATCAGTTAAAGATTTCAAGCTCTAATTTTGTTCTCTAAGTCATGTATTGGTCAATTTTGAGTCCTGTAATGGAATTTAATTTTGAGTCCACTAACAATGTGTCACTGATTTTAAGTGAGCCAAGTTCTGTAGTAAAGTCTATCAATTGAGTCCTGTAATAAGTTAAGGCAAGAAGTCCAGTTGAGTTGTCTCAACCTCATGAGTCCTTAAGTTTATTTGAGTCCTGTAAGTTTGTTTCTAGTCAAGTTTTGTAGAAGAGGAGGATTACTAGACCAGAGCATTTACTAGGCCACTCCACCAGAGCTGAGTTCAAGTACCTGGACCCCTGCCAGGCTACTACACCATAGCTAAGTTCAAGTACCTGGACACCTGCCAGGCCCCTCCTAGCTATGCCACCCAAGAGGTGGGCTTTCATGCCGCCAAGCCCAGGTGGAGCACCCTCCTAGATTGGCACCCTACCCAGTATCAGTGCCCAGGCCTTGGCACCTTGCCTTGGCGCACTAAAGTTTTTGCCCCCTCCCAGGCCCTTCATGTTGGTGAGTGAGACCTCGCTCCACCATGCGAAATGCCCGGGATCAACTTGATACTACCATGGCCATGAAAGGAACCATCACTAGGGAAGGATTGAGGCACACCATCCGCTCCCATTGCGGAGGCGTGCCCCCATGGGGCTGCAAACACTTGAGAGAACTAGAGAGAGGGTGAAGAAGAACACCAAACCTTGGAGGAGAAAAGGGATCTCTTCTATTCTCAAAACCTCACCACTCTCTCACACGTACAAGATAGAAGATACATATATATACCCTAGGCCACAATCGACCTAGCCCTCAAAACACTCCTCCCCATGCCAACTCATGAAGTTTGTAACCCGTCAGATGAGTCAACTCAACCAGACCACAAGCTGACTCGACTAGAACTCCATCCTGCTGTTGACCTGCAGGAGTCAGCTCCTACAGTGATCAAACCGACTCGATCCATCCGAGCCGACTCCTGTAGATCCCAAACCGACTCCAACCTCAAGACCCATAAAACTAAATCTTGAGCCCGTGGAGTGCCGAACTCCACCCTAGGACCAAACCCATCCTAGACACCCATGAACACACCATGAGCCCCTTGGAACACCTCTAAAAACTGCTTGGCACACCTCCAAGCACCCAGGGATCACCTCCAGCATCCCTGCCATGGTCTCCCAATCTCTCCAAAGCTTGGGAGCACCATGCAAATCCCAACAATCTCCACCTTGGTGCCCCCAAGCTTTGGCAAACCTGGCAATGTCCTCGCCTCTGCCAACTCTCTTCAGTTGGTGATATCACCTGGAGACCACTGGGATGACCGCCTCCATAGCTGAAGACCCTAGCTTGTATCTTGGCACCATCGGTTATTGCTTTCCTTCTATCTGGCAGCTGCATCAGTCTTTTCTTGGACTTTCCTGGAGAGAACCCAGCGAACCTGAACCGGCACTCGCTGTAATTGGAGCTCTACCTGACACAATATCCTCAGAGCCACACCAATCTCCACACACTCTACTCCACCTGGCTAAGTGCACCATTAGCGTTCGTGCTAGGATATGGTCCTCCATGCACCTCCCGCTCTGAATTCGTGTCAAAAATTGCTCTACCCATGAAGCCACCTGTCACCTGGTGCTCCACCTAAGACTGAAGACCTCCTGATGCCACAAAAAGATATCTTGAGGCTAGCAACTCAACGTTGCCCTGCTGAGCCTGCACTTGAACCTCGTATCCAATCGCTGCCTCCTTGGACCCTCCACACACCGTGCACCTCTTCGAGACTATTTTGGATACTCTACAACCCTGCAAGAACCTCTGAAACCCAGGAGCTCATCCCCAACTCCTCAGATCCAGCAAATGAATCCAGCAACCATCTCCACCTAGCTGTTGCATCATATCCCAGCCTATCTCCTGGATGCATGATAACCCTAGCGCTCCTTGAGACTTATCCCGATCTCCTTGAGCAGCCAGCCCCATTAACTCTAGTCTCGTCTCTAGGCCAATGCTACCATACCAGGACACTCCAGATTGCCCGATACCCCGACACACGCTCCCTGAGACTATCTCCTGTATCCCTGAGCTACCCCTGGAACCACCTCTATTGGTGTACTCGGGTCTCCTGAGACCTCCCTGGTGCTCCCTGAGACCTGTCCTTAGTCTCTCTAAGCTGCCAGCCTCCATCAACCTCTGTTGATGTACCTCCCTGGTGCTCCCTGAGACCTATCCCCGGTCTTCCTAAGCTGCCAGCCTCCATCAACCTCTGATGATGTACTCGATCTCCCTGAGCTAATCAACTCCCAAGACCCATCTCCATCCATGCGAGACACCACACCCACGTACAGCTCCATCATGATCAAGGTAGCTGGAGTACTACCGATCGCTCTCCTCCATAGTGACCAAGAGCCTGGTCCACTATCGATTGAGCTACCACTTACGCTCTAAAAGATCTCCGGTATGTATCACTCCACCTGTGCTAAATCACAGATCACTCGACCTGCCATCACTCCATAACACAAGACTCACAGCTCTGCACCACCATCGCGAGCACCTGCACCACTGGATCCATCATCCTCGATGAGATCCACTCCACCAACAGACCTCTACACTGCTCCCAATACCACGAACCTCTGTCCTCCAGGGAGAGTCGAAGATGGAACCATCCTGCTCGTGCTGCTTGCACACATGGTCACTGCAACACATCTCTACATCACCTGTGATCTGACTCCATCACTGGATCCACCTAGCTCAACTTGAATAGCTCAAAAAATGAAATCCAATGATGTAGACGGGGCTTAAATCGGAGTTCAATTGAGCTCAAAATCATTGAAAAGCCAATCAGCACATATTTCAGAGCAAAGCTATTTGAATGTACCGGTCCACCATGAACCAATCCACCGGTTCATGCATGATTTTTGGGTCTACCGCTGTCATTGTTGTCAGTCCATGGCATGGAACCATGGACCACAGCTTCTCCCAGCCACCACCATCGCCTCCGGCCACCAGCCCTTGCCTCCGGTGACTATCCCGTGCCTCCAGCAACCACCTGACGCCTTGTTGTGCCTCCGGAGGCCGCCGCACGGCCATGTTGCACGAGATCTATAGTGGATCAGATCTTCCACACACTGCTACATCTGGCACTAACGAGCTCGAGTCCTGCACCTCCCTGCGACCAGCGAGCCCACCCCCTGATGCCGTACCCGTGCTCTGCACCACACCCATGATCGGCGAGCATAATCTACATCGCACCCATGCCCAGCATAGTCATGCCATCTCCTCACCTGAGCCGACTCTGTGATGAAGCTGGCTCTGTGATGCCTGAGCTTGCTCTGTGATGCCCAAGCCAACTTTGCTATAACCGATGCAACCTACATCTTCTCTACCAGAGCTGACTCGATGATGACCGAGCTGACTCTGTGATGCCCTGTGACCGGTGTTCACTTCTTCTTCCTGGCAGCCACACCACAGATCATGCCCTCATGGACGGCCACTCTCTCCACCACTATGGCCATCGCGTACCGGCATAAGGGAGGACTGTCGCTCCCTCCGATCCATGCCAACATGATCTAGATTTTCATCCATCACCGCCAAGCCATCCAGATCTGCTGAAATCATCTCCATCTCCATGGAGATCCATAGATCTAGACTCCATGACCCCTCAGGCCGATGATCCTCCATGACTTTCAGATCCATCAATCTGAACTCCAACCATGCCATCATGATCTGGATCACGTTCGTCGCCATGGGGCCATCCACCAGATCTCCGTCTCTAGCACGATCTAGAATTCTCTTCCAGGGAGGGCAGCAGGCCCTCACCTCCAATCTCATCTCCCAACTAGATCTCCAGTAGATCCATGCTTTTGATCTGCACACCTCCGATCTCACCTCTGTGAGATCTTCGACAGATCCATGCTTCAGATCTGCACCACTGCAGCCTCCTCCAGATCTCACAACTAGAGATCTACTTCTTCTTTCCTTCTTCCTTCACACTACTGCATCAAGGAGCTTTGATACCAAATTGTTGGCGAGTGAGACCTCGCTCCACCCTGCAGAATGCCTGGGATTAATTTGATGCTGCCATGGCCATGAAAGTAACCATCACCAGGGAAGGATTGGGGCACACCATTTGCTCCCGTTGCAGAGGTCTGCCCCCATGGGGCTGCAAACACCTGAGAGAACCAGAGAGAAGGTGAAGAAGAACACCAAACCTTGGAGGAGAAAAGGGATCTCTTCTATTATCAAAACCTCACTACTCTTTCATATGTACAAGATAGAAGATACATATATATACCCTAGGCCACAATCGATCTAGCCCTCAAAACACTCCTCCCTAGGCCAACTCATGAAGTCTGTAACCCGTTAGATGAGTCGACTCAACCAGACCATGAGTCGACCAGACCAGAACTCCATCCTGCTATCGACCTGTAGGAGTGAGCTCCTATTGTGACCGAACTGACTCGATCCATCCAAGCCGACTCCTGCAGATCCCAAATCGATTCCAACCTCAAGATCTACAAACCCAAATCTTGAGCCCGTGGAGTGCCAAACTCCACCTTAGGACCAAACCTGTCCTAGACACCCATGAAAACACCATGAGCCCCTGGAACACCTCCAGAACCTGCTTGGCACGCCTCCAAGCACCCAGGGATCACCTCCAGCATCCCTGCTATGGTCTCCAAAGTCTCTCCAAAGCTTGGAAGCACCATGCAAATCCCAACACTTGAAGATATGGCACCCCAGCCCAAGCCCCTTTCATGAGTGGCACCCCATCTAGCCCAAGCCCATGGAAGCTTCTCAGTCCAATGGGGAGTCAGCCAGCCCACTTCTACCAGGAGACAGCCAACCTAGTTTTACCAGGAGAACAGTCTTCTAGTCCAAGTTTATTTTGAGTTTTATTTCTACCAAGACTTGTACTCCTAATTATATAAGGAGAGGGACTTGGGAGAGCCTATAAATACCCACCCCCTCCCCCTCTTGTAATCAATCTCTTATTAATGAAATAAACTATGCTAAATTTTCTTGTGAAAATTTGTGTCCTCCTTTTGGAGTTGGTATGAGACTTGTGGTTACTTGTGTGCGTGCAAACCCTAGCCACCCCTGCTAGTCTCTCTCTTCCCTCAACTCCAAGCTGCCCTAGCCTCCATCCTCAGACCCCAAGATGCCCAACACCAAGCCCCCAGCAGATCGCCAACAGCAACAACAGCCCACTCTTCCCATCTTTAATCTCATGTTCTACATTTTTCTCATCTTCTATCATCCTAACCTTTGACATTTGCAAAGATCCCTTTGGTGAAACCATCCTTGGATAAAGTCTTTTTTGCCCTCGAATAAAGCTAATAAAAAGCCTGTGGATTCATGGAAAAGTGACTGGATCATCCAGGCACCGATTTGAGTGGAGTGATCTCTTCTACAGCATCGAGACATCATTGCCTGGTAAGTTTAGTCCAATTCCCAACTCTCTTTATCTAATTTTTTGAAGGTGAACATGCTCCTAATAGGCCTTCTTAGACCTAGGATTCTAATTATTTTTTCTCTTTGATTGATCTAGCAAGTGGGTAGGATGCTAATTGATACAGGATAACCGTAACCTAGTCTTGTCTAGTTTCGAGAATTTAATCATAAAAAAATCTAAAAATATTTGCTTGCTTTAATATGATTTTCTTTATTTTCATTTCTTGCATATCATCCTGTATCATATTAGAATCCCGTCCCTCATCATATTTTATATCAGAGCAGGATTAGGGCATTTTCTTGCATCATAGGTAGAATTTTTGCATGCTATTTTCTGCATCACTAATCAAAATATAGGACTATTTCCCCAACCAAACATTGCTGGTTTATTTGATTTTCCTGGTAGTTATCCTCTGTTTAGTTCTCTTTTTTATGTTATTTTTGTGGAGTTCTTCAGATTCAAAAATAAACATAAAAATGGCAAAAACAAAACCCTAACAAAAAAATCTGTATGCTGTTTCTGTACTAGAGGTCCAAAAATAGGTCTAGTTTCCCATCTTAGGCATACTATTTTCCTCTAATTTTTGCACTGAGTATTCCCTGAGTCATTTTATGTTTTACTGATATTTTTTTCATATTTTACAAAATCAAAAATTGCAAAAAAATTTGTATCCTAGAAACCCTAACCAGAATCCTGAGTTTTCTACACCCAGTCAGAAACCCTAGGTGTTGCATCATCATTCAAATTTTGTTTTATATGAAATTTGGTAGGAATCATCTTCACTATTAATCCTCTGTTCTAAAATCTTTTTGGAATTTTTTTTTCCTTGAAACCCATGCTAACTTCTGTGTCAATACAAACCTTAATTTTAGTTTTTATGATTTCTGTACACCTGCCTGAACCAAACCTAACTTACATCCAAACCCCCAAACCCAAGTTAATTTTGTTTGATAAATTAACCAACTCAAATTTAAGTTGCCACCTCATAAAAAGAGAAAAAAAAATATATTTTTCTGTTTATTATTAGATTACATTAGGGTTCATCGATTGTGCATCATATCATTAAATTAATCTTAAGGGCAATTTTACTCTATCAGATCACGGTAGGATTTCATTATCTATCTTGGGCCCAAAACAACCACCCAGCATCAGAACCTGTTGACCCCCTAAGTAATTTTGATGATAACTAAACATTGGAGCATGTACATTTATTTCTGATAACTCTTCAAGTGTTTGACAAGTTTTTGTAGGATGAATAACATGTTCAAACTTCAAAGTCCTACATTTCTATTTTCTTGGTTGAGTTGTGTTGTAAATGTTTTTGTAAGAAGAACCCAATCAAAATGCTAAGTAAAATCAATTAAAAGGGTTACTTCTATGAGTGTATGTGTGCCATGAATTTTAGTTTGAGTTGGCTTGTGTGAAATTGTAAAAGAGTTGGTGAGAGTTTCCTTTAAGTTCATTTATAAAAATCCTGAAGAAGATACACGAGCCAACCCCAAGTGATGAAGAGCCGACTCTGCCTGCTGGCACGTAGCAAGGATTCTGGAATGCAGTAATTCGAGCTGACTTGATGGAAAGCGAGCCGACTCCAGTGAATCCAAGTCGACTGGAATCAGTATGAGGTGACTCCTCTAGAGTCCATTTTTTGAAGATTTCTGAGAACAGCCAAGCGAGCTGACCCGAACCAAAAGGAGTCGACTCTGCCAGACCTAATTCTAAAATCCTGAGAAAGTGAGCTGAACTGAACTACATCGAGCCAACTCTTCCAGAGTAAGGTTTTACAAACCTAAGAAGAAGAGCTGACCTAAGCTAAAAAGAGCTGACTCCTCAAGTTCAAGATTTGCAAGATTCAAGTTCGAGCTGACCTGAGCTACAAAGAGCTGACTCGTCCAGAGTGATGTTTTACACACTGAGACAAAGAGCCGATTGCATTGAAGATTTGGTGACTCGATCCATCGACTCAAAGGATTCGAGCCGACTCGAATGACGCCTTCAGGCATCCAACGGCTAGTTCTAGAATTTGTTTTTGAATGCTAAAAAGTGCTCCAACAGTCAAAAATCATTTCCCAATGGTCTACAATGGCTAGAACTGCATTGGGATGATGGAAGACTTTAAATTTGAAGGATTTGGACTTTCCTGAAGCAATTTTGATTAAGAGAGTTCTTCAAAGAAAAGAGATCTTTATTGAATATCCAACCAACCAATAGCAAAAGAGCGCAAGAGCATTCAAGTTAAGCTTTCAAGTCTTCACCAACTCCAATCTGAAGCTTGAAACAACTTTGGGGAGAAGCCACTGAAGTAATTAAAGCTCATTCAAGTACATTCAAGTGGACTTCCAACAAGCTGCACCGGTAACTATCCGACAAATTGAGTTTGTCATTCTTGTTGCATTTATTTTCAATTCAATCTTTGAATTGTTGGGTTATTGGTGAGCCCGGTTGAAAAACCAAATAGGTTTTTGGTGAGCCTTATTAAAACCAAGGGTTAGGTTCTTGGTAATCCTGTGAAAATCAAGTTGGGTTTCTTTGGTGAGCCTGTTAAAACCAAAGGGTGTTGGGTTTCCTTTAGTGATCCCGTAAATCCAAAGTGTAGAGGTTTTGGATTGTGATCCTGTAAAACAATCCTACTGTATTCGGGTGTGAATATAGTGGAAATCCCAAGTGATATCTTGGATAGTGGACGTAGGAGCTAGGTTGCTCTGAAGCACTATTAATTTCGTGTGTTTGTGTTGTGCCTCCCTGACTTTGTTTAGCTTCTGCATTTTATAATTCTATCACAGCACCTACCACTTGCAAAGGATTTTAAATTGCACATTACTTGCTTTAATTTTTCAAAAGACCCAATTTATCCCCTTCTTGGGTAGCCACCTAGGCATCAACTGGTATCCGAGTAGTGTCTTTGATTATCTTAAAGTAAAGATTGATGGCTCATCCCATGAGTACGTCTTTGGCCGAAGGCCAGTCAACTAATAGGCCTCCACTTTTCACTGGCACAAATTATACATATTGGAAAGCTATAATGAAGATCTATATTCAAGTAGTTGATTTTCAATTATGGAAGGTCATTCTAAAGGGTCCTTATATCCTCATGGTTAAAATTGATGGAGTGGATGTTCCTAAACTTGAAGAGGATTGAGACGAACATGACATGAAGATGGGAGAGTTAAATGCCAAAGCCATGAACTTGTTATACTGTGCTTTAGATAGTAATGAGTTTAATCAAATTTCAATTTGTTCTTCGATAAAATAAATTTGGGATAAACTTGAAGTGACTCATGAAGGAACTCCACAAGTGAAGTCTTCTAAAATTAATCTTCTTGTACATAATTATAAATTATTTAAGATGGAACCAAATGAAACAATCTTTGCCATGTTTTCATATTTCATTGACATTATTAACGGCTTAAAAAGTCTTGGCAGGGTATACACTAATGCAGATCTAGTGCATAAGATTCTAAGATCTCTTCTAGATAAGTAAGATCCGAAAGTGACTGCCATCCAGGAAGCAAAAGATTTGAATACCTTATTGCTGGATGAACTGCTGGGGTCTCTCATCACCCATGAACTGACTATACAGCACCAAATTGAAGATGATCAAAAGAAAAGAAAACTGATTGCCTTTAAAGATGCTGTAAATTCTAAAAGGGATGAAGAATCGGAAGAAGGAAGCTCCTCTACTGAAAGTGACATGGAAGACGAAGATGTTGCCATGGTCGTCAGAAAATTCAGAAAGTTCTTGGAAAGAAAGAAAGGAAGATATTTTAGAAAATTCCATAAGAATAAAGAGTTCAGTAAGGAGAAGGACAAGGAGAAGGAGAAAGAAAAAGAAGTGCCCACATGTTATGAGTGCAAAAAGCTAGGGCACATCTGCCCTCTACTGAAAAAGGGATTTAAGAAAAAAAAAAGAAAGCAATGATAGTGACATGGAGCGATAGCGAAACGTCCTCATCAAATGAAAAAGAAGAGGCTACAAAATCAGTGAATCTATGCTTGATGGGTCTCGAAAATGAGGTATCATCCCCTGAGCTTCAAATGGAATTTATATATGATGAACTGAATTCAGCAATTCATGATTTACTCATCGAATTTAAGAAAGCTGGGGTTAAAATTAAGTCTCTAAAGAAACAAAACAATATTTTATTAAAAGACAAGGATAAAATTTTTGAAAAGAATAACATTTTGCAAAGAAAATTGAATAATCTTTCTAAAAATGTTATAGTCTTGAACAATGAAAAAATTATTTTATATGAGACAAACAATATTTTAGTTGCCAAAAATACTGATTTGAAAAAGGAGGTTGAAAAGCTTAAGCCTTTAGTAGAAAAGTTGACCTTGAGTTCAAATAAGCTTAAGCTAATTTTGAAAGAACAAAAAGACTCAACAACTAAAGCTGGAATTGGATTTGTATCTTCAAAAGCTTCAGCTATAAATGCTAAATTTGAAAAGGGTTTTCCATCAAAATCAATTTCAAATGGCTTGAAATATATTCCTAAGAATACTATGCAAAAATCCTTCAAATCAAGTATTCCTATTTCTGCATCTATTATAACTTCAAAGCATGTGTCATTCAAAAATGACAAAATTATTTGTTATGCATGTCATAGGTTTGGGCATAAATCTTATCAATGCAAGTCCTTAAAAAATTCCATGATTAGTGCATTGAAATATAGAACCATTTGGGTTCCAAAGGGAACCAATGTTGCTAACCCGAAAGGGCCCAAGTTAGCTTGGGTACCTAAAATCACTCCTTGATTGTTTTATAGGATTGTCTTGCAGCCCAAAAATCAAAGAAAAGATGGTATCTTGACAGTAGCTGTTCAAGGCAAATAACGGGTGACAAGGATCAATTTATCACCCTACAAATGAAAGAAGGAGGATCGGTTACTTTTGGAGATAATGGCAAGGGGAGAATAATCAGAATCGGTAAGATTAAAATAACCTCCTGTACTTCTATTGAAGTTGTGCTGCTAGTAGATAAATTGAAGCATAATTTATTAAGTATTAGTTAATTGTGTGATAAAGACTTCAAAGTTATCTTTGAATCATCTATGTGTATAGTAACTAACTCTCTTGACTCTAACAACAAATTCATTGGCCATAGACTCGAAAATATTTATGTGGTAGATCTAAATGATCTAGCCATGTCTAGTAGTTCCAGTTTAGTAGTAATGAATGCTAAGACCAAGGAGTCATGTTTATTATGGCATAGACGATTAGGTCATGCTAGCATGCATACTATTACCAAATTAATCTCAAAGAATCTAGTTAGAGGTTTGCCTCATTTCAAAGTTGATCTTAATTATGTATGCAATGCTTGTCAATTAGACAAACAAACTAGGGAGAGTTTTAAATCGAAAAATGTTATTTCAATAACTAGACCCCTTGAGCTACTTCACATGGACTTATTTGAACCAACTAGGACCACAAGTCTAGGAGGTATGAAATATGTTCTTTTGATTGTAGATGACTTTTCTAGATTCACATGGATATTATTTATTGCATATAAAGATGAAGCTTTTGATGTATTTCAAAAATTTCATAAAAAGGTTTCAAATAAGAAAAATATTTATGTTATCTCTATTAGAAGTATCATGGAACTGAATTTCAAAATCAATTATTCGATGAATATTGCACTGAGCATGGCATCGATCATAACTTCTCCGCTCCTAGAATACCATAACAGAATGGTGTTGTAGAGAGAAAGAATAGGACTTTGAAAGAAATGGCCTGAACAATGTTGTGTGAAGGTAATCTTCCAAGGTACTTTTGGGCAGAAGCCATGAACACTACATGTTATATACTAAACCGAGTTTTGATATGACCAATTTCAAAGAAAACCCCCTATGAGCTTTGGAATAGAAGAAAACCAAATATTAATTATTTTCATGTTTTTGGGTGTAAATGCTTTGTGTTAAATAATGGTAAGGATAATCTAGGAAAGTTTGATATAAAATCTGATGAATCTATATTCCTTGGTTATTCATTACATAGCAAAGTATATAGAGTGTTTAACAAGAGGACTCTTACTGTAGAAGAGTCAATTCATGTTGTCTTTGATGAAGCTAACCCCTCACCATCTAGAAAAGATGAGTGCATAGATAATGATGCAGGTACACTACAAAAGAAAATGAACGATCTAAACATTCAAGACAAGCCAACGCAAGATGTAAGTGAAATGGTAAGCAAGGATCATGCTGATTTACCAAAGGAATGGAGGTTTGTAACTTCATATCCCAAAGATTTAATCATCGGTGATCCTTCTCATGGTATTAGGACTAGGTCAGCACATAGAGATGCACATGACAACCTAGCCTTTGTCTCTCGAATTAAACCAGTTTGAAAGGAATAATGTTTGGACACTAGCTAGTAGACCTACAGACCATCCTATAATAAGGAACACACTAGATGAAAATGGTAAAGTAATAAAGAATAAAGCAAGGATGGTAGCAAATGAATTCAATCAAGAAGAAGATATCTATTTTGATAAAATTTATGCACCTATTGCAAGACCCAAGACCATTAGATTACTTCTTGCATTTGCTTGCTACATGAACTTTAAACTTTTTCAAATGAATATCAAAAATGCTTTTCTGAATGAATTTATTTTTGAACAAGTTTTTGTAGAACAGGCACCAGGTTTTGAGAATCATGTTTTTCCAAATCATGTGTTTAAGTTGAACAAAGCTTTATATAATTTGAAACAAGCACCTAGGACCTGATATGATAGATTGAGCATGTTTTTGAAAGAGGAAATGTTGATAAAACTCTTGTTAATGACATGTTAGTTGTACAAATATACATTGATGATATTATCTTGGTACAACTAATGAAAGTTTTCATGAATAATTTACTGAGCTAATGCATGTTGAATTTGAAATGAGCAGTATGGGTGAGCTCAACTACTTCCTTGGATTACAAGTCAAACAAATGAAGGAAGGAATCTCTATATGACAAGCCAAGTACATCAAGGAATTAATCAAGAAATTTGGCATGGAAACAAGCAAAGAGGCTAGCACACCCATAAGTCCTACCTGAAGATTGGACAAAGATGAAAATAAATCCAGTGTTGACCAAAAGCTATACGAAGGTATGATCGGATCCCTTTTATATTTGACAGCCAGTAGGCCTGATATCTTGTATAGTGTATGTGTCTATGCTAGATTTCAAGGTATTTCTAAAGAAACACATATGCTTACTATTTAAAGAATTTTCAAATATTTGAAAGGTACAAGTAACTTAGGTCTTTGATATTCTAAAGAATCATCTTTGAATTTAATTGATTTTTCTAAGGCTGACTATGCTGGTTGCAAAATTAATAGAAAGACACATTAAAATTAAGCACCATTTTATAAGAAAACATGTTTTGAATAATGATATTACCCTTGAATATGTGTCAACTGAAAACCCATTTACTGATATCTTTACCAAACCATTGAATTTAGTTAAGTTTGTAGTGATTAGAAATGAACTAGGATTATATGATCCTATCTAGAACCACCTTCAGAGCCTTAAGGATAATGTATCTAAATAACCATCTGATCCAAATCCCAAAATTTTATGAGCCTTGATTGAAATACAAAAATATTTTTTTGAGCTCCCTCTACTCGAGCCGACTCGAGTAGATGAACTATTGGTCGAGCCGGCTCGGATGTCGAGCCGTCTCTTTTTTAGTTTCGAGCTGTAGGGTTTTGTTTTTACCATTCTTAGTCCTAAACCCTATTCCATTCCCTCCAAGAAACTTTCCAAACTTCTCTAAACTTCCATAAACCTCTTCTAAACTCAATTCCCTTGTATAATGGCACCAAGGAGAGTAGCTGGGAAGAAATTTGGGAGAATTAGTGATCCGGCTCCATAAGAACAAAGAATGAAATTCTGAGAAAATAATGTCTCCCGGAATGAACCACAGCTTGAGGAAGAAGGAAGCCCTATTTCTCCAAGCCGCCAAATGTCCCTAGGTATGTGACCATCACCACCGGCCGATGTATTTTGTTCGAATATGTAAGAGAAATCAGTTTTGTGATTGGGGATCTTATTGAGAACCAAGGCTGGAGGAATTTGTGTTCACTAGATATTAAGACCTATCCAAACCTAGTAAGAATATTCTATGAAAACTTGAGGTTTGGGGAAAATTTCATTGAGTCCTCAGTTAAAGGAAAGAGAATAATAATTAATGCTGAAATCCTAGGAAGTGTTTTGGAAATGCCTTTTGAAGGCACAGAATATCTTGTACTGAAGGATAGAACCAAGGCATTGCAGACAGTTTTGGAAAGAGCTGAGGTAAATGAGATTGGGATTCTCAAGGCTGATGATTGAATCCATTAAGTCTTGACAGTATGACTGAATCCATTAAGTCTTCTATGAGTGAAATGTTTGGAGTATTTCAAAAATCAGTTGATGATAGGCTAACCCAGTTTGGAGAACAAATAAATGATTTAAAAGGAAGAATTCAAAATATTGAAAACTCCAAAGTAACAGCAACTAGTACAACTAGCATAACTATGACAGATGTTCAACCAATTCTTCAATTGATTACATCAAGATCAGACTCTATCAAAAGCTTAGTCACTCAAATCCTTGAAGACTGCAGAACTGAGATGGATAACTTGCGGGTTAGAATGGGATCACTTGAAGCAGGAAAAAGGATGGAGGAAGATTATACCAAAGGTATTGGTATAATTAGAAGTGAATTTGGGAGATTAAGAGGTTCAGCCAAAGCATTTTCCAACGTTCAAGCTTCAGAAATGCTTTCACTACAAAAAGAAATGGCAGTAATCAAAGAAGGAATGGAAGACTTGACTGCTTCTAGAAGTATAAAAAAAGTTGAAGCCGAATTGAAGTCAATGAGTAGCTTTCTGTGGAAAATGATGGGCAAGATTGAAGATATCCTAGCTGCTCTCAAGACTCCATCTAGATCCTTTCCTAGTCACTCAACCATCCAGGACAACCTGCTCCACACATTAGGATACCTGGATCTCATGATATTTCATAATTCATTGATCCTATTGCTTCTTTACCTCCTAGAATTCAGATCCCTGGCCAAACTTCTTCAAAACCTAGCGTAGATATAGACGGTGACTAAGTGTATCACCTTTTTGTACTTTGTACTTAAACTTTTGGAATGGAATGAAGTACATCTTTTTTCTCACAAATTCTTTAATTTCTCTATGAATTGAATGTTTGATTGCTCTTACAATGATTAATTTTTTAATTAGAATTTCAAGATAAATATGAGAAAGTGAAATTATCTCAAACAATTTTAAATACTTTCTCAATCTATTTTAAAATCTGAACTTATTTCTTACTCTACCTTTTTGATTAACTAACAAAAAGGGGGAGAAAGTATTGCATGAAAAAGATAAAACATTGATACTTCAAAGCTTCGATACATTTGCTACATATTTACTCTGATACTTGAAATGAACATGTATTGATATTTCAAGCTCTGATGCTTTAAGTTCTGACTTATAATGTTTAAAGCCTGAATTGCAATTTTTACAAACTCTGATACATGATGACTCTGATACATAATGTTTTACACTTCAACATTTGTTAGCTCTGTTGATCAAAGCTTTTGAGCTTTGAAATGTAAAATTGAATTAAGAGTTTGCCAAAACATGGAGTATTTTATTAAGGGGGAGATTATCTCTCTAAGCCCTAATTCTTATCTCATTGTTTGGCACTAACTAAAGTCAATTTGCTTTAATTGATCAGATACTCTTGCAAATATTATTAAACAAGCAATTGTAAAGTTTTATATAGATTTTTCATGCCCAGTGTTTTGTCATCATCAAAAAGGGGGAGATTGTTGACCCCATAAGTGATTTTGATGATAACGAAACATTGGAGCATGTACATTTATTTCTGACAACTCTTCAAGTGTTTGACAATTTATTGTAGTATGAATAACATGTTCAATCTTCAAACTCCTACATTTCTGTTTTCTTGGTTGAGTTGTGTTCTAAATATTTTTGTAAAAAAGAACCCAATCAAAATGCTAAGAAAAATCAATTAAAAGGGTTACTTCTGTGAGTGTATGTGTGCCATGAATTTTAGTTTGAGTTGGCTTGTGTGAAATTGTAAAAGAGTTGGTAAGAGTTTTCTTTAAGTTCATTTATAAAAATCCTGAAGAAGATACTCAAGTCAACCCCAAGTGATGAAAAGCCGACTCTGCCTGCTGGCATGCAGCAAGGATTCTGGAATGCAGCAATCCGAGCCGAATCGATGGAAAGCGAACCGACTCCAATGAATCCGAGTCGACTGGAATCAGTTCGAGGTGACTCCTCCAGAGTCCATTTTCTGAAGATTTCTGAAAATAGCCAGGCGAGCCAACCCGAACCAAAAGGAGCTAACTCTATCAGACCTAATTCTAAAAGCCAAAGAAAGCGAGCCGACCCGAACTGCATTGAGCCGACTCTTCCAGAGTAAGGTTTTTTGAACCTAAGAAGAAGAGCCGACCCAAGCTGAAAAAAGTTGACTCCTCAAGTTCAAGATTTTCAAGATTCAAGTTCGAGCTGACCCGAGCTACAAAGAGCCGACTCGTCTAGAATGATGTTTTGTGCCTTGAGACAAAGAGCCGACTGCATTGAAGATTTGGTGACTCGACCCATCGACTCGAAGGATCCAAGCCGACTTGAAGGAATCTGCGCCAACTCGAATGATGCCTTCAAGCATCCAATAGCTAGTTCCAGAATTTATTTTTGAATGCTAAAATGGTGTGGGCCCCAGGATCCGACAGAGGCTCCTCAACCCTCTATGGATCTCATATTAGGGTTCCCCTTTTTTATGAGTCCTGTAATAAGGCCTTGAGCCCAAAAACATTGTTATAATTTCTTTTCAAAGTTGTTTAGTCCTGTACCTTGGCCAATTTGGATCAAGTTAGGTCTTGAGTCCTGTATTTGTTCGAGTTCGAGTTTGGTCTTGGCCCAATCCCAATTGAAGTCACTCTGGTTTTCTTCTCCAACTCAAGTTCTGGTGGGCCAACCCACCCCTTCTACTTGGGATAATGCCAACTCAGGTGCCACCTCAGCTACCTACGTGGCACCACATCAGCTACCACTTGGGCATCCAAGAAGGGAAACAGAGTGGCCTCCTCTTGCTTTCCACATACCTTGGACAACATCCCCTTCTTCCCTCTCCCACATCACGCCTTGTTCCTTCTAAAGAGGGCGTTGAAGATCTTTGAAGGAATCAAGCCCCAAAGCAAGCCTCCTCCCAAGTTTTCTTCCCAAAATGCTCTTGCAAGGAAGGAAGGTCACAAGATACACTCCCCTCTTCAAGCCCTCAACCATGCAACGCCCCATGAAGCTCACCCTTGGTCGGCCAAGAATCAATCCTAGAAGATGGCATGAAGAGCCCAAGGGAACACATCCCTCCAAGCAAGCCATGCCCCACTCCTCTTCCCCAATTAAGCATGCTAAGGAAGGATGTCAAGGGACCAATCCCCCCCTCCAAGCCTTTGCTCATGCCACGCCCAACTCCAAATATTTGGTCGGCCAAAGAAATAGGGATGTGAAAAATTTTTGGCGCCACCATGTGATTTGTATTTTGAATTTCAAAAGGGCCTTGGGTGCCTATTTAAAGGACCCAATCCCTCCCTTTGTGGAATGAATGAATGAATGAATGAATGGATAAATGAAAAATTGAGTGATTGAGTTTGAGTTTCTTCCACTCTCCAACCATTGTCTCTTAGGCTAGGTTCGAGTGGAATTGCCTTCGTCCCCAGGGACGTCGAGTGGTGTGAGGCCACCTGTCCGTCACCCCAGAGCGTCGCAAATCCTTCGTCCTCCTGGACATCGCGTGGTGTGAGGCCACATTCCTTCATCCTCCGGGACTTCGCGTGGTGTGAGGCCACATTCCTTCATCCTCCGGGATGTCGCGGGGTGCGAGGCCCCAAGATATCTCCAACTTCGACTTTGGAATCTAGCCAGACACCGGGCTCGAAGCCCCTTCCCAACTCCAGTTCAATTCCTTTCCGTACGTCTCCGCATTTCGCTGACCTTTTCTTTTATTTGCCTACAGGTCCTCCCTGGCATCTCGAGCATTGGAGACAGTCAGCTTTGCCATCGCGACCTCTAGACCTAAAGCCAGAGCTCCCACGGGTTCGACTGCTCGGGCATCCTGGCCGCATCCGTCGAGTTGAGCGATCTCTGCAACAGGCGCTTCAGAAGTTTAAGGTTTGCCTTCTCTTTATCTCCTAAGTAGATATTGTAGGTCGAGCTAGTCCTACCGGGGTTTCTTAATCCCGGGGTCCTATTCCCGTTCTTACTTTTAGGGCTTTGAACTGCTAGCGTAAGCTTCCCTTACTACTCTTCATATTTCTTATCTTTGCTTGTGATCGGGAATCGAAACCCTAAACAACGAAGAAGAACAACAAGAAACATAACAAAAACAAAAAAAATTCATCAACCCTAAAACATAAAAAAAAAAAGAATTCCTTTGCATCGTAAGCATCCTTATTGGCATCCAGCATCCCTAGCCCTAACCCCCTTGCCTTCGCATCATAAAAAGTGCTCCAACAGTCAAAAATCATTCTCCAACGGTCAACAACAGCTAGAACTACCTTGGGATGATGGAAGACTTTAAATTTGAAGGATTTGGACTTTCCTGAAGCAATTTTGATTAAGAGAGTTCTTCAAAGAAAGAGAACTTCATTGAATATCTAACCAACCAACAGCAAAAGAGCACAATAGCATTCAATTCAAGCTTTCAAGTCTTCACCAACTCTAATATGAAGCTTGAAACAAATTTGGGGAGAAGACATTGAAGTAATTAAAGCTCATTCAAGTGCATTCAAGTGGACTTCCAATAAGCTGCACCGGCAACTATCCGACAAATTAAGTTTGTCATTCTTGTTGCATTTATTTTCAATTCAATCTTTGAATTGTTGGGTTATTGGTGAGCTCGGTTGAAAAACCAAATAGATTTTTGGTGAGCCTTATTAAAACCAAGGGTTAGGTTCTTGGTAATCCTGTGAAAACCAAGTTGGGTTTCTTTGGTGAGCCTGTTAAAACCAAAGGGTGTTGGGTTTTCTTTAGTGATCCCGTAAATCCAAAGTGTAGAGGTTTTGGATTGTGATCCTATACAACAATCCTACTGTATTCGGGTGTGAATATAGTGGAAATCCCAAGTGATATCTTGGGTAGTTGACGTAGGAGCTGGGTTGCTCTGAACCACTATAAATTTTGTGTGTTTGTGTTGTGCCTCCCTGACTCTGTTTAGCTTCTGCATTTTATAATTCTATCACAGCACCTACCACTTGCAAAGGATTTTAAATTGCACATTACTTGCTTTAATTTTTCAAAAGACCCAATTCACCCCCCTCTTGGGTAGCCACCTTGGCAACATAACCCAAGCCTTAATTAAAATTAACTAGTAACCTAATAGTTTTAGGGACACTAACAGGTCGGGTTTGAGTCTAGTGAGGGAACTAGTGCACCCAACCCATCACCTATTACTGAAAGCTAGTGTCAAAGGCTAGAGGTCCAGTGGCAAACACCCTAAGTGGACTGGTGGTTTTTAATTAGGACCCTGTCACAGGCAGGGGGAGCCTCCCACCACCCTACCTCTTACCTGGCTAGTGGAAGGATTAGATGCTGTGTTGAGTGTAAGTTGAGTTAACTCACCTGATTTTGGCTCTGGTCTAGTAAACCCCAGAACGTGCTAACCCTTGTGTGCATGACTGCATCATAACCCCTTGATTGATTGAGTGCATGACCACCAGGTCAAGAGTCTAGTATAACTAGTCTAAACTCCACCCGGCTCAACCATGGAACCCACCTTTGAGACTTTCATGAAGACCTTGGATGACCGGATGGCCTAATTGACCACCCAGATGAGCCATAAGTTTGACCAGGTGACCCATAGGTTTGACTGAGTAGGAGACCGATCAGGAACCCTAGAGGAAAGCTATAGGACCCATACTAGACCCAAGCTTGAGTCACCTTTGCCCCCACCTCCCAACACTAGGAGAGCCAAACACCTTGACCCACACTCAAAGCCCAACCCTAAGGGAACCCCATACCATGACCCATACCAGGAGCCCAATCCTAGGAAGCCCAATCAAGAATTCCTGGACCAGGATGAGAGACCCATTAGAAATGTTTGGGGAATAGTATCTACATTTGGTGGTGATCCTGAGTTTGAGAATTATCTTAAGTTGGGAAAGACATATGGACCTGTATTTTGAATGCCAAATGAATTTCTATTTTGAAAATGATCAGTTCAGGTTTGCTAAAGACAAGTTAGTTCGCCAGGCTAAGGTAGATTGGGATAAGTTTGAGAGAATGGCTAGACTACAAGAAGAAGAAGCACCCATAACTACTTGGAGAGCCATGAAAAGCAAACTTAGAGAAAAGTACCTACCCAAGTCCTATGAGTCCAAAAGATCCACAACCTATAGATCTAAGCCCAAATCCTATGAACCTAGAACCTATGAACCTAGAACCTTTGTACCCAAAACCTATGAACCTAGATCCTATGACTCTAGACCCTATGCACCTAGATCTAATAAATCCATAACCCATAGGTCTGAGCCCATGTCCTATGAGCCCAGAACCCCTAGGTATCAGCCTAGTGCCAGTCAGGTTTTCCCTAGTGACCTGAACCCCATAGGATTGGTACCCCTAGATATGAGCCTAGTATTAGTTAGGTACCACTTTGATGCAGAACTAAAATGCATGCATGATTATTTTTGTATTTTTATAGGTTAAGTTATGTATTTAAATCCCGAAGTTCAGGCCACGAATCTAAGTAGAGAGTTCTATGCAAAATAGAATGTTGACTCCACTAATTGATTTTGATGATAAGCAAAACAGTTAAGTATAATTTGAGGACTAATGATTTGCTTTTAGTGTGTTTTCAATGAAAGGATGCTCACAAAATTTGAAGAAGCCCAATTGTGTTGAAGAACCAAGTTTGAATAGAATGAATAAACAAAACAAGACTTGGACACTCAAAGAGTTGGTTGAATGGATGACTAAGATAAATGAAAATATGTTCCAGCACAAGTTCAGCAATTTCTGCACCTTTTTTGATGATGTGTCGACACATGACATGATATGTCGACACATGAAGATGGTGTGTTGACTCAGGCCGGTACGTAGTGAAATTTTAAATGGCACAGATAATGTGTCGATACATAGACCTTATGTATCGACTCAAGGTGTCAACACATGGATCAACACATCACTTGAGAATTTCAAGCCATAGAACTTACAGAAGTTGAAGGAACAGTTGATGTGTCAACACACGGACCTAATATGTCGACTTAATATGTCGACTCAACTGAGAATGTGTCGACTTAGCTAATTTTTCCAGAGAATCTGAATGGAACATTTTGAACTTGTGTCGACTCAAGAAGAACATGTGTCAACCTAATGTGTCGACACATGAAGAGGAAGTATCAATACATGGAGTTCTGACAACAGTAACGGCTGTTTTTCAAGCACATAACTCTCCCAAATGCCCTCTAACAGCTAGTTTTTCAAGTATAATGGCTAGATTTTAGTTTTGGGGACTTGGGAAGATATATAAAGGCTCCAAATCAAATCAAGAAGCAAGGAATTGAATATCCAAAAAGAGTTTAAAGAGAAAAAAAGAGAGAAGAGCCTTAACTCCTATTCATTCAAAGCTCAACCACTCTCAAGCAAAGGGAAGCCTACCAAGCATTCAAAGCAATCAAGTGCATTGAAGATCATTCAATCTTGGACATTCAAAAGGCTTCAACAAGAGCAAAGCAATACTACATCGAGCTACATCGACTTATTTGCTTTTTATTGAAAGCCTACATTGGTTCTTTATTTCTTAATCCTTTATATTGTAAAGGTTATTGGTTAGACTATTGGAAAACCAAGTGAGGTTATTGGTAAGCCTTGAAAACCAATTAGGTTGGTGGTTAGCCCACAAAACCACTAAGGTTCTTGGTTAGCCTGGAAAACCAAGGGAGGATTTTGGTTAGCCTTGTGAAAACCAATTAGGCTCTTGGTTAGCCCGTAAAACCAAGTGAGGTTATGACTTGTGAGCCTTGTAAAAACAAGTCGGGTTTTGATTAATGAGCCCGAAAAACTAATCGGCTGTAATCATTGGATTATAGTGAATTTCCAAGGAGATCTTGGGGAGTGGATGTAGGTGCATTGTTGGCATTGAACCACTATAGATTGTTGTGTTTGTAATTGCTTGTTCTCTTCCTCCTTTCTCTTTACTTTATTGCTTATTGCTTATAATTTTGCTGCACTTTTACATTAGAGCATTGCACTTTAATTTTGGTACCTTGTTGAATTGAATTGCATATCTTGTCTTATGAAGTTTGCTACTAGTTTTATCAAGCTTAGCTTTAAACTTTTTAGAGACCCAATTCAACCCCCCTCTTGGATTGCTCTCTGGGCAACAAGTGGTATCAGAGACTTGTTCTCAGTATATAGGCTTTACCGCCTTGAATAAAGATCTATGGCAACCCCAATTGGTACTAGTGTAGTTGAGGGACAAGCCTCAAACAGACCTCCATATTTTAATGGTGCAAATTATACTTATTGAAAAACTATGATGAGAATTTATATGCATTCTATAGATTACAATTTGTGGAAAGTAGTTGATAAAGGTCCTCATGTTCCTTCGATGGTGGTTAATGGTGTTTCCATCCCAAAACTTGAAGAGGATTAGGATGAAAATGATATTAAACAATCCGAGATCAATGCTAAGGTAATGAATCTCTTGTATTATGCATTAGATCCTAGTGAATTCAATAGGATATCTACTTGCATGTCCGCCAAAGAAATATGGGACACACTTGAAGTTACCCATGAGGGTACCGATCAAGTGAAGAACACTAAGGTCAATATGTTTGTACACACATATGAGATGTTCCGGATGGAACTAAATGAATCTATTACTAATATGTATACTCATTTTACAAATATTGTAAATGCTATGAGGAGTCTTGGTAAAGTCATATCTAATGATGATCTTGTGAATAAAACTCTTAGGTCACTACCGACATCGTGGGATCCAAAGGTGACCGCAATTCAAGAGGTAAAAGATGTAGCCAAGCTTCCACTTGAGCAGCTAGTAGGATCACTCATGACCTATGAGCTTAACTTGAAACAGAAATCAATGGACTTGGATAAAAAGAAGAAGGGGATCACCTTTAAATCAAATGTTCAAGAAGAATCCTCGATTGGTGAGTTCGATGATGATGAAGAAGAAGAAGGTGAAGAAGCCCTCCTTGCCTGAAAATTTAGAAGATTCATGAAGAGGAGGAAGTTTCCCTACAAAAAGAAATTTCAATCCAAGGAAAAGGGAAAGGAAAAAGAAAAAGAGAGAAAAAGAAAAGAAGAAGGAAGTACCTATATGCTTCGAGTGCAAGAAGCCTGGGCACTACAAATTTGATTGTCCACTCCTCAAGAAATCAAGGAAGAAAATAAGAAAGAAAGCAATGATGGCCACGTGGAGTGATAGTGAAGACTCCAGTTCAGAAGAAGAGCAGACTGAAATTGCAAATCTCTGCTTCATGGCACATCAGGATAACGAAGAGGTATGTTCTGACTCTAAAGTTGATTTTACTTTTGATGAGCTTAGAAGTGCTTTTAAAGAATTGATGCATGATTATAAGTTAGTAATATCTGAAAATAAGAAATTAAAAAAGCATGCTAATAGTTTCTCATTAGAAAATAATTCTTTACTTAATGATGTTAGTTCTTTGAAAATTAAGCTAGATGTTTTGGAAAAGAAGAATAATGCTTTAGCTATGGAAAATGAAGTTCTAAAAAGATCTAAACATGTTGTTTCTAACAACGATCTTTTAAAGAAAAACAAGGATTTGGAACTTGAAAATGAAAAATACAAAAATGAACTTGAGAAAATCAAACCTTTTGTTGATAAGTTCACCTTTAGTTCAGAAAAGCTGAATTTACTTTTAAATAATCAAAGAGCAGTTTTCAACAAGGAAGGTATAGGATATAAACCCCAAAAGCAACAAAAATATTTCAAAAACTTTTTTGTGCCTGCATCATCCAGTATCACTTATTTTACTTGCAAAAAATTAGGTCATAAATCATATCAATGCAATTTTAGGAAAATCATATCTTTTGGTAAAGTGTGGGTTCCAAAAAGAACCATTTTGAATGCTAACTCGAAAGGACTCAAGTTAGCTTGGGTACCTAAAAACAAAGCTTGATCTTATTGCAGGTGTATCAAGCAACCAAGGAAACAAATGAATTTGGTATCTTGATAGTGGTTGCTCAAGGCACATGACTGGAGATGTGAAGCAATTCACTTCTCTTGATGCTTTGAATGGAGGGAGTGTGACCTTTGGTGATAATGGTAAAGGTAAAATCATTGGAATTGGTAAGGTTCACATAACTCCTTCTAATAATATTAGTAATGTACTTCTAGTAGATGGTTTAAAGCATAATCTCTTAAGTATTAGTCAGTTTTGAGATAAAGGTTTTCAAGTAGTTTTCAAATCATCATATTGCATGATTTCTAATCCAGATTTAAATGGAGCACAATTCATTGGAAAACGTCATGGAAATATTTTTCTCATAGATCTTGATGTCTATCTTTACCTAGTGAAGAATGCCTTGTTGCATTGAATTCTACCAAAGAAGAGACTAGTTGTTGTGGCATAGAAGGTTAGGGCATGCTAGTATGTACCTTATTTCAAAACTCTGCAAAAAGAATTTAGTTAGAGATTTACCTGAAATCAGTTTTGAAAAAGATAGAATTTGCCAAGCATGTCAATTTGGAAAACAAGTCAAAACTTCTTTTAAACCAAAAGGATTTGTAACTACTAGCAGACCACCTGATCTACTCCATATGAATCTCTTTGGACCAACTAGAACATCAAGTCTAGGAGGCAAGAGATATGGATTAGTTATTGTGCATGATTTTTCAAGATTTACTTGGGTTTTCTTTTTAACACAAAAAGATGAATCTTTTTCCGTATTCATAAAGTTTTATAGCAAAGTTTCAAACAAAAAAGGTGATTTAATCGTTTGTATTCGTAGTGATCATGGAACCGAATTTGAAAATCATGATTTCAAAAACTTTTGCAATGAAAAAGGCATAGAACATAATTTCTCTGCACCTAGGACATCTCAGCAGAATGGGGTAGTAGAAAGGAAAAATCGCACTTTAGAAGAAATGGCATGCACTATGCTTTGTAAAAATAATTTGCCAAGGTATTTTTGGGCTGAAGCTATAAATACAGCCTGTTATGTTTTGAATCGAGTTTTGATACGACCTATTTTAAAGAAAACTCCATATGAGCTTTGAAACAAAAGAAAACTAACTTTGAAATTTTTTTTAGTTTTTGGTTATAAATGTTTTATTTCGAATAATTGAAAATATCATCTAAGAAAGTTCGATGCCAAGTCTGACGAAGGTATCTTCTTAGGATACTCTACATCAAGCAGGGCATACAGAGTATTTAACAAATGAACTTTAGTTGTAGAAGAGTCAGTACATGTTGTATTTGAAGAATGTTCTAACAAGTCCTCGAGAAAAAGGATACATTTGATGAATGTGCAGGTGCTGACAAACTTCAGAAGCTGACATTGAATGATCAAGCTCAACCAAATGAAGAGAATCAGGACAAGGGTGAGAAAGAAGATGACACTCCAATTGTGAGGCCCAGTTTTTATTGGGCTGGTTTTAGGCTGAAGTCAGCAGACCTTGCCGACTTCAGTTCAAAATTCCTACGGGTTCGGAAGATCGGATTTTCCGGCGAGAAATCCGGACAAATCCGACGACGCCGCCAGAGGTGGGGGAGATAAGGTTCTTCCTCAGGTTTATAGGGACTGGGGTTACCACTGTTGATCCAGGAATATCTCCCTGTGGTGGAGCGTCGACGGCTTCTTCGAGTGCCCCTGCCCTCGTCGGAGCACTCTTCGCCGGAGGTCATGCGATCGGAGCCACCCTCGCCGGTAAGTCCTCCCTCCTTGGAATGGGTAGTAGGTGTTCGTGCGGCTGGACGGAGGGGAGAATTCGGTTGATTCTTCCTCTCCGTTGAAGCCGTGGGTTGTGGCCGGCAACGAGAAAGCCATCGCCAGATTCCTCCTCTCCGGCAACTGTCTTGGGCGGCCGATCACAGGGATCGCCGCCGTCCCTTCGCTTGCTCGGGGGGGAGTGAGAGAGGGAGAGAAGGATTTTGGTCGACAGATTTGTCCTGTTGCAGGCGGCAGTCACCGGCTCAGTGCTCACCGGCTGTCGGTCGGACGGCCACCGTAGGGGTCGCCGGACCTTCTTCCTTCTCCGGCGAGAACTCCGTGATGGTCGGACGGGAGGATCGCCGTCGATCCTCCCTGCTTCTCCCATGGGTTCGGGCAAATGCCATGGCCGAAGAAGGCTGGGCTCGGTTTGATCAGAGATTAGCTGGGCCATGCCTGTTATGGGCTGGGTTTGGATGGGCCGGGCTTGGCTGGGCTGGGCCAGGCTGGGCTGGGCTTGGCTGGGCCGGGCCTCGTTGGGCCGGACTTGGTTTAGCCATGCCCTGTTGGGCTAGGCCTTTTATCTTGAATGGGCTGACCCAGTACCGGTAAGAAGGAAAGTATTGTTTGGGGTTGCCCCAAGGGATTTATTTTATTTTACATTTTTTTAAATTAATGATATTAAATAATAAACATAATAAATTGTGATGCAGGATCGTCATCCTCCTTGGAAAATCAGGATTAGTGCTGAGTTGGTAAACTGTAAGTTATCACTCACCGATAAAATTTTGCCATGCATGCTGTGAACCCATTACTTGACTTGTTAATGAATTTTATTGTTTATGTTCATGTTACATACATATATCTTGATGCGTTATGAAATTTAACCTTAGGCTAAAATGTAATGAGTCATGGGGTGAGTTGGTTGTAATTGCTCCCTAGTCCGACTATGATCACACGAGGATCTAGACTCCTTTTGGGCCTCCAGTGGGGCTATCGCTGGCACATGACCGACGTGCGGTATGTGACACAGGAGTTGTTGTTTTATTCTAGCCCATGCTGGGAAGCATGTCCCTCGTGTGATACTCAGAGCTAGATTCCTTTTGGGCCTCCAGCGGGGCTATGCTGGCACATGACCGGTGTGCGGCATGTGACACAGGGTCTAGACTCTTTTGGGGCGAGTCACGGGCCGATCGTGGCCATAGTATGAGGGACTAAGTGAGCGTGTTTGGATGGCCATCCTAAAAATTTGTATGATGTCAGAAAAATAAATAAAAAGGTTAATAATGGGAAATGGCTTATATATTCTGGTTGCTCCTATGTATGGAATTACTCTAGATTCATGGTAAATTTATATTTGTGACATGTGATGACTTACTGAGTTTAAGGGAAACTCATTCTTTTCCCTTGCATTTTTTTTTTCAGGATCAGAGGATCATGTGGGCCAGGGATTCAATCAGTGAGGCATAGGATCTAGTGGACACTATCATATCTTTTTTTTTATTTTATGAAATTAGATCATGATAAATGTATGACGGTTGGCTTTATGACAATTGAATCTACTTGCCTACTTTTGCTTTATTAATATAATGCCTGGTACTCATTTTATGTAAGAAATGGTTGGTACAGGCCTGGTATGTTCCTGGGAAATATTGAATTCCCAGATCATACGGCCGTCTGTCGCACTTCTGGCCCAGGTCTTGGGTTTGGGGCGTGACAGATTTAGTGGTATCAGAGCCTGGCTTGTCTCAGAAACTAAAATGCTTTAGATAGTGAGAGCGGGGTAGAGATAAATAGGGCAAGTTTAAATTAATAAAGTACAAGTAAGGTCATATTATTTAACTAACTAACATTTGTGGTATAGGTTTAATGGATCGGACCCGATCCATGAGGACATCGAATCAAAATGATCATGCATCTCGAGCTCATGATACTTCGCAGGCAGCGGGGTCCTTCTCGGGCGGTCGGCGCTTACATGACTCGTAGCCTATCACCTGATCAGGGCGAGAGTCGAGCAGTTAGTCCTCTTCCTCTGCAGCATGATATGAGGACAACCAACTCTGATGGTCAGGTGGTAGGTCTTATCCAGGCTCTAACTGGACTTGTGCAGGAAATGAGGCAGTAGGGGAATAGGGGTGGTCAGTCATCTAAAATGGATCGGGGGATCACTGAATTTAAGAAGTTGGCGCCTCCTAAATTTGAGGGTTCTACTGAACCTACTGAATCTTTGAAGTGGCTGAAAGAAATGGAGAAGGTCTTTGTCAGCATGGACTGCACGGATCGGGAAAAAGTTCGCTTTGTAGCTTATAAATTGCAAGGCGAAGCTTCGGAATGGTGGGATGCTGTCAGAAGACAATATGGCAATGAAGAGCCGATAACTTGGGATATTTTTTGCCAAGAGTTTTTGGATATGTATTTTCCTGAAAGTCTCAGATTTGAGAAGGAGAGTGAATTTACCAAATTAATACAAGGAGGCTTGACTATGACACAATATGAAGCCAAGTTTATTGAACTGTCCTGCTTTGCTCCGGAGTTGGTAGCCACGGACTATATCAAGGCACGGAGATTTGAGAAAGGGCTTAAACCCAGGATTCATGCTGGAGTAAGACCCATGCAGCTGGCCTCATACCGGGACGTCGTTAGTAAAGCAAAAATTGTAGAGCAAGAGGTTGATAATATGCAACAGGAGAGGGAACGGCAGCTGAGGAAGAGATCCAGACCTGATGGGCAGCGAGGGAACCAACACTCTGGCAAACAACCTAGACAGAGGGGAAATCAAAGGCAAGATCCAGGCCCTTAGCAGGGTAATGGTCCTCGTTGCAGGAGATGTCAAGGTTTTCATCTAGAGCAGGATTGTCATTGGTTTTTTGGGGCTTGTTTTAATTATGGTCAGCAGGGCCACAAAGCTATGAATTGCCCACGTTCTCAGAATCCTAGAAATCAGTATACCTTTCAAAATGCACCGCGACCGCCAGCACCTCCTCCTTCAAATGTACCAGCTTTTATCCAAGGACAACCTATAGCTTATGGATCTGGTGAGCGCCAGAAGCAGAAGACCCAGGCTCGTGTGTATGCTCTAACTCAGCAAGATGCTCAGGCATCGAATGCTGTGGTGATAGGTAATTTCGCAAGTTTTTTTTAGTTGATTTAATTGAGTGCATATAATTATAAGTAAGAATTATCTGGTAGGTACCATCAAAGTAGTCTCTTCATATGCCCGTGTTTTATTTGATTCCGGAGCAAGACACTCTTTTATCTCAATCGGATTTACTAAGAAGGCTGGTATGGAACCAGTACCTCTAAATTTCGAGATCGGAGTGTCCGTTCCAAATGGGAGCATTATCATGGTCAACATGATTTATCCATCCTGCACTCTAAGCATTGGAAACCATGAATTTTCATCCGATCTAATGGTATTGGAAATGGAAGAGTTTGATATTATTTTGGGAATGGATTGGCTAGCTTCTTATCATGCCACAGTAGATTGTTTCGGGAAGAGAATAGTTTTCTACCCTCCAGGTCAGGAACCTTTTGGTTTCTTTGTCAGTGAAGGGAAGACCCCTACTATAATGATTACAGCTATGCAAGCTAAACGGATGTTGAGGCAAGGTTGTGCAGGATATTTGGCCAATGTTATGGATCTCCAGCAAGAAGAAAAGGGGTTGGAAAATATTCCTATTGTGAAAGAATTCTCGGATGTATTTTCAGATGAATTGCCGGGATTACCTCCTGACAGAGAGATGGAATTTTTATTGATCTCTTACCCAGTGCAGAACCTGTGTCTAAAGCTCCCTATAGAATGGCACCAGCTGAATTGAAAGAACTCAAGGAACAACTCCAGGATCTGCTCGATAAGGGATTCATCAGGCCGAGTGTTTCACCATGGGGTGCTCCGGTACTATTTGTCAGGAAGAAGGATGGAAGTTTGAGATTGTGTATTGATTATCGAGAATTGAACAAGTTGACAATTTGAAATAAGTATCCCCTTCCCAGAATTGATGATCTTTTTGACCAGTTGCAAGGCGCTCAGGTGTTCTCAAAAATTGACTTGCGGTCCGGATATTATCAGTTGAAAATTAAGAATGAAGACATATCCAAAATAGCCTTTCAGACTAGATATGGGCATTATGAATTTCTGGTGATGCCTTTCGGACTGATGAATGCTCCGGCAGCTTTCATGGACATGATGAATAGGATATTCAAATCATATTTGGATCAGTGTGTAGTAGTTTTTATTGATGACATTCTAGTTTATTCTAAGAACCCGGAGGAGCATGAAGAACATTTAAGGAAAATCTTACAAATACTAAGGGAGCAGAGATTGTATGCAAAGCTAAAGAAATGTCAATTCTGGCTTGATAATATTTCTTTTCTTGGCCATACAGTCTCTAAGGAAGGAATATCTGTTGATCCAGCAAAGATTGAAGCAATTGTTGAATGGAATAGACCAACTAATATGACAGAAGTCCGTAGTTTTCTAGGTCTAGCTGGTTATTATCGAAGGTTTGTGGAGGGATTTTCCCGTATAGCCTTGCCACTGACCCAGCTAACCCATAAAGGGATTAAATTTGTTTGGTCTGATGATTGTGAGAAAAGCTTCCAAGAGTTAAAGAAGTGCTTGGTATCAGCTCCTATTCTTACCTTACCAACTGGAAGTGAGGGTTTTTCTATTTACAGTGATGCCTCCAGAAAAGGGTTAGGATGTGTTCTTATGCAAAAGGAGAAGGTGGTGGCCTACGCATCTAGGCAGCTTAAAACACATGAATTAAACTACCCTACTCATGATTTGGAGCTAGCTGCTGTAGTCTTTGCCCTGAAAATTTGGAGACATTACCTTTATGGTGTATCTTATGAAATTTTTACTGATCATAAAAGTCTTAAGTATTTATTTACTCAGAAAGAGTTAAACTTGAGGCAAAGGAGATGGTTGGAGCTGATCAAAGACTATGATTTGAAAATAAGTTATCATCTAGGAAAAGCAAATGTAGTGGCTGATGCGTTGAGCAGAAAGGCCGGAGGTAGCTTGGCAACCTTAATCACTTCTCAAGGAGAAATTCTTCAAGATCTTGGAAAGCTGAATTTGGAGATCCAGATGCGTAACTCTACATTCTCACTTGCTACTCTTAAGATACAATCTACCCTGATTGATAGAATTAAGGCATCACAGATGAGTGATTCAGAATTTCAAAAGATTAGAGAGAAGATACAATCTAGGATAATCTCAGAATTCCGAATTCATGAGGATGGATCCTTAAGGTTTGGAAACAGGTTGTGTGTTCCAGGGGATGCAAGTCTAAAGAAGGAAATCTTGATCGATGCCCATAATGCTATTTACACTATTCACCTTGGAAGCACAAAAATGTATAGAGATCTTAAGGAGAACTTCTGGTGGAAAGGTATGAAAAGGGAAATAGCCATGTTTGTGGCTCAATGCTTAACTTGTCAGCAAATAAAGGCTGAGCATCAGAGACTAGCAGGACCTCTACAACCCCTAGCTATCCCTGTATGGAAATGGGAGCACAATGGACTTTGTTTCAGGATTGCCGAGGACTCTCAGAGGATTTGATGCTATTTGGGTTGTTGTAGATCGATTGACAAAGTCAACTCATTTTCTACCTATCAAGGTCAATTTCTCCATGGAAAGGCTAGCAAAATTATATATCGATGAGATTGTTAGATTGCATGGTATTCCTGTATCAATTGTATCTAATAGGGACACTAGATTTGTTTCTCAATTTTGGAGGAGTTTGCATCAAGCTATGAAAACCAAGCTGGAGTTTAGTACAGCCTTTCATCCTCAAACAGATGGGCAGTCAGAGAGGATGATTCAGACACTAGAAGATATGTTGAGAGCATGTGTTCTTGATTTAAAAGGGTCTTGGGATGATCATCTATCACTGATAGAATTTGCATAAAATAATAGTTATCAAGCAACCATTAAGATGGCACCTTTTGAAGCTCTCTATGGGAGGAGATGTAGGACCCCGGTATGTTGGGATGATGTTGGCGAGAGGAAACTTTTGGGACCGGATATTGTGCTGCAAACCATAGATAAAATCCAACTTATTAGGAAGCGACTGTTTACAGTTTAGAGTCGACAAAAGAGTTATGCAGATAATCGGAGAAGAGAACTGAATTTTCTGGTAGGGGACCATGTGCTTCTTAAAGTGTCCCCTACTAAAGGAGTTATGAGATTTGGGGTGCGAGGGAAGCTAAGCCCTCGGTATGTGGGTCCTCTTGAGATCTTGGAGAAAATTGGAGCTGTGGCTTATCGGCTTGCTTTGCCACCATCTCTTGCTGGTGTACATAATGTTTTTCATGTTTCTATGCTGAGGAAGTATGTACCTGATCCAAATCATGTAATTGAATTGGGACCACTTCAATTCAAGGAAAATTTGTCTTATGCGGAACAACCAGTGAAGGTGGTGGATAGAAAGGAAAAGTCATGAGACGACGCGTCATTCCTTATGTTAAAGTCCAGTGGAGTAATCATTCAGAACGAGAAGCCACTTGGGAGTTAGAAGAAATCATGAAAGTTAAATATCCTCAACTTTTCCAGGACCCAGGTATGTAAATTTCGAGGGCAAAATTTTTTTTAGGGTGGGGAGAATGTGAGGCCCAGTTTTTATTGGGCTGGTTTTGGGCTGAAGTCGGCGGCCTTTGCCGACTTCAGTTCAAAATTCCTACGGGTTCGGAAGATCAAATTTTTAGGCGAGAAATCCGGACAAATCCGACGACGCCGCCGGAGGTGGGGAGATAAGGTTCTTCCTCGGGTTTATAGGGACTGGGGTTACCACTGTTGATCCAGGAATATCTCCCTGTGGTGGAGCGTCGACGGCTTCTTCGAGTGCCCCTGCCCTCGCCGGAGCGCTCTTCGCCGGAGGTCGTGCGATCGGAGCCACCCTCGCCGGTAAGTCCTCCCTCCTTGGAATGGGTAGTAGGTGTTCGTGCGGCTGGACGGAGGGGAGAATTCGGTTGATTCTTCCTCTCCGTTGAAGCCGTGGGTTGTGGCCGGCAACGAGAAAGCCACCGCCGGATTCCTCCTCTCCGGTAACTGTCTTGGGCGGCCGATCACAGGGATCGTCGCCGTCCCTTCGCTTGCTCGGGGGGGGGAGTGAGAGAGGGAGAGAAGGATTTTGGTCGACAGATTTGTCCTGTTGCAGGCGGCAGTCACCGGCTCAGTGCTCGCCGGCTGTCGGTCGGACGGCCACCGTAGGGTCGCCGGACCTTCTTCCTTCTCCGGCGAGAACTCCGTGATGGTCGGACGGGAGGATCGCCGTCGATCCTCCCTGCTTCTCCCATGGGTTCGGGCAAATTCCATGGCCGAAGAAGGCTGGGCTCGGTTTGATTAGAGCTTGGCTGGGCCAAGCCTGTTATGGGCTGGGTTTGGATGGGCCGGGCTTCGCTGGGCCGGGCTGGGCTGGGCTGGGCTTGGCTGGGCCGGACCTCGTTGGGCCGCGCCTCGTTGGGCCAGACTTGGTTGAGCCATGCCCTGTTGGGCTAGGCCTTTTATCTTGAATGGGCTGACCCAGTACTGGCAAGAAGGAAAGTATTGTTTGGGGTTGCCCCAAGGGATTTATTTTATTTTACATTTTTTTAAATTAATGATATTAAATAATAAACAGAATAAATTGTGATGCAGGATCGTCATCCTCCTTGGAAAATCAGGATTAGTGCTGAGTTGGTGAAACTGTAAGTTATCACTCACCGATAAAATTTTGCCATGCATGCTGTGAACCCATTACTTGACTTGTTAATGAATTTTATTGTTTATGTTCATGTTACATACATATATCTTGATGCGTTATGAAATTTAACCTTAGGCTAAAATGTAACGAGTCATGGGGTGAGTTGGTTGTAATTGCTCCCTAGTCCGACTATGATCACACGAGGATCTAGACTCCTTTTGGGCCTCCAGCGGGGCTATCACTGGCACATGACCGACGTGCGGTATGTGACACAGGAGTTGTTTTATTCTAGCCCATGCTGGGAGGCATGTCCCTCGTGTGATACTCAGAGCTAGATTCCTTTTGGGCCTCCAGCGGGGCTATCGCTGGCACATGACCGGTGTGCGGCATGTGACACAGGGTCTAGACTCTTTTGGGGCGAGCCACGGGCTGATCGTGGCCATAGTATGAGGGACTAAGTGAGTGTGTTTGGATGGCCATCCTAAAAATTTGTATGATGTCAGAAAAATAAATAAAAAGGTTAATAATGGGAAATGGCTTATATATTCTGGTTGCTCCTATGTATGGAATTACTCTAAATTCATGGTAAATTTATATTTGTGACATGTGATGACTTACTGAGTTTAAGGGAAACTCATTCTTTTCCCTTGCATTTTTTTTTCAGGATCAGAGGATCATGTGGGCCAGGGATTCAATCAGTGAGGCATAGGATCTAGTGGACACTATCATATCTTTTTTTTTTTATTTTATGAAATTAGATCATGATAAATGTATGACGGTTGGCTTTATGACAATTGAATCTACTTGCCTACTTTTGCTTTATTAATATAATGCCCGGTACTCATTTTATGTAAGAAATGGTTGGTACAGGCCTGGTATGTTCCTGGGAAATATTGAATTCCCATAACATACGGCCGTCTGTCGCACTTCTGGCCCAGGGCTTGGGTTTGGGGCGCGATACCAATGCATCATGATCTATCTAAGGAGTGGAGGTATGTTTATGGATACCCTAAGGAATTAATATTAGGTGATCCATCTAAAGGGGTAAGAACTAGAGCTTCTATTAGAAATAAATGTGATTACATAGCTTTTGTATCTCAAGTAGAACCTAAATGTTTTGAAGAAGCTGAAAAAGACTCTAATTAGATCAATGCTATGCAAGAAGAACTAATACAATTTGACAAAAATAATGTTTGGACACTTGTAGAAAGACCATCTAATATTTCTATTATTGGCACTAAATGGGGTATTTAGGAATAAATTAGATGAAAATGATTTTGTCATTAAAAATAAAGCTAGGCAAGTTGCTAAAGGCTACAATCAGGAGGAAGGGATTGACTTTGATGAAACTTTTGCTCCTGTTGCTAGACTTGAAGCAATTAGACTATCGTTAGCTTTTGCATGTTTTATGAACTTCAAATTATTTCAAATGGATGTTAAGAGTGCTTTCTTAAATGGTTTTATAAATGAAAAAGTTTTTGTTGAACAACCACCCGGATTTGAAAATCATGCACATCCTAATCATGTTTGCAAATTGCACAAAGCACTTTATGGATTAAAGCAAGCACCTAGAGCATGGTATGAAAGGTTAAGCAAATTTCTTATTGAAAATGAATTTTCTAGAGGAAATGTTGACAAAACACTATTATTGAAAAGGAAAGACAATGATTTATTGGTAGTACAAATATATGTTGATGACATCATTTTTGGTGCTACTAATGAACTCTTTGTCAAGTGTTTGCTAAGCTTTTGCATGGTGAATTCGAGATGAGCATGATGGGAGAACATAACTTCTTTTGGGACTCCAGATCAAGCAAACTTCAGATGCTATCTTCATCAACCAAGCTAAGTACACAAGAGAAATTATCAAAAAGTTTGGGATAGAGACTACTAAGTCAATAGGTATGCCTATGAGCCCCTCATGTAAACTAGACAAAGATGAAAATGGTAAATCTGTGGATCAAAAATAATATAGAGGCATGATAGGCTCTTTATTGTATCTTACTACTAGTAGACCAGATATTATATTCAGTGTTTGCATGTGTGCTAGATATTAGTCTGAACCTAAGGAATCACATCTTATGGCTGTTAAGTGCATTATTAGATATATGTCTGGTACTATTAGTATTGGTTTATGGTATGCTAGAAATTCTTCTACTGATTGATTGGATATTCTGATGCAGACTTTGCTAGTTGTAGATTAGATAGAAAAAATACCAGTGGAACTTGCCAATTTCTTGGGATTAACTTAATCTCATGATTTAGCAAGAAACAAACTTAAGTTGCACTATCCATAGTTGAGGCTGAGTATATTGCAGCAGGAAGTTGTTGTGCTCAAATCTTGTGGATTAAGGAACAACTTGAAGACTTTGAAATCATGTTGGCTAGAACTCCTATCAAATGTGATAATACCAATGCTATTTTCTTGACTAAAAATCCTGTTCAACACTCTAGGAGCAAGCACATTAAAATTAGACATCACTTTATTAGAGATCATGTTGAAAATAATGATATTTTGCTTGAATTTATATGTACTGAATTTCAATTAGCTAATATTTTAAGTAAACATCTCTTGGAAGATCAATTCTGTATGATTAGAAGAGAGCTCGGGATCATCAATCCCTTTGATTAAATCTTTTCTCCAAATTTGACTCAAATTAGATCTATTCAACCTTATTTTTTGATAAATCATGATTGATCATTGAAGATTTGACTCCAAATACACGTTACTTCAATTGATTTTGATCATTCAGTGAAATTCCAATTTTTCTAGTTTTCAAGGTGATGTGTCGACACATCATGAGTTGACACATCATGTGTCGACACATGCATGAGTCGACACATGCCCGATGGAAAACTAAGATTTTAAGGGTTTCCAAATCATTTTTCCCCCAAAATTCATTCTCCTCTGAGCCGACACCTCGATTCCAGGTATCCATACTCTTCATCCTCCCATTTCATGGTTTTCAGCCATGGATTTCTTGGATTTGAGACTTTGGTAGCCATTTTTGTTGGAAATCCTCTTAGGTTTTAGCTCCTAAACCCTAAAAACTTTGTATTTCCACAAAAAACCTTCCTAAACCTTGATTATTGATAATGGGTCCTCGCAAACAAGTTGTTCGTCGACCGCGTCAGTCATAGCATGAAGAAGAGTGGAGAACGAAGGTACGACACGAGTCTAGGGCTCCGTATCCGCCAGCACGATAGTTGTTTGTACCTTCTAGTTGGATGAGCTCCAAGATCGTGGTTGGAGGATGCCGAGTGGACTTCTCTTTCTTGGACCAGTAGCATTTTTGGATAGGAGAGTGGATCCGACATGCTGGTTTGGCATCCTTCTGTTCACTCAGCGAGAGATACTATCCCGGGCTGATGAGAGAGTTCTACGGATCACTTGCCCTTGGATCAGATGGCTGGATTGCTCAGGTCAGGGGACGGGATATTCCCATTTAGCAAAGATTCTGAGCAGGGTATGGGATATACCCATGACTGAATCAGTTATGGACAGTCTGTTGGACAGAGTTAGTGGGCTCCGGTGTATTTTTAAGCGATATCTTACCAGAGAGAGCCACTGTTCCTGCTTCGAGACTGTCTGCGGAGATAAGACTGCTACATCACATAGTTGCCTGGATTCTTCTGTCAAAGACTGGTCGATTTGACTACATTGCCGAGCGAGAGCTGCTCATGTTGGTCTCCCTGATTCAGCGGATGCCAATTTATCTTCCTGTTATGATGATCCATCAGATTACTGAGGTGACGTCAAGCCAGCGGCTCTGCTTGCTATATGGCATGGGTTTGACAGTACTATTTAGAGAGTATGAAGTCAGCTTCCAGGATGAGCCTTATCGTACTTTGATCCATACCGATGTGTATGACATCAAGTCATTGCATCGCATGGGTTGTCACTTAGTCTGAGGCCAGTGGACACAGAGGACATCAGAACAGTCCAAGGATGCAGCTGACATTGATGAGGACAGAGCAGAGAAGGAGCGGATTTTTTTCGGTGAGGCTGGACTGAGTGAGACACAGCCTGAGATGATAGCACAGCCAGCTCAGTCAGATCCTTCTACATCTACCTAGCCACAACCAGAGTAGACGGAGACTCATGGTATTTCAGATACTCTAGAGGACAGAGTCAGATGCATAAAGATTGATGTTTTCATCATGAGGCTGTGTCTAGACATCTTTATTGTTGAGATGAGAGAGAGCCACATTGGTCTCAGTGATGGTATTTCGGCTATTCTCTCAGCACTGTCCAGAGCTTCTACGAGTGCTCCTGCTGCAGACACAGTTCCTGCTCTTGTTGATGTACATGCTCCAGCACCAGCTGATGACATTGGTGTTATTGATATTGGTGCTGAGAATGCTATAGGAGATGGAGTTGGACATACTATTGTTGGAGATATTGATGGAGATGAGGTGACTGACTCCGACCGATTTGATATTGATGATCTTATGTCAGAGCCAGTTATGGAGGTGACGGATGATGTGGCTGCGATACCTGTTGATCCATCCTTCTCACCTGCTTCGATCCTGATCCATCCTCTCCTTCCAGATTGCTTGATCACACTTCAGTTCCAGTTCTGATTCCTATTCTTAGTCCTATTATCGACCTACTTATTACTGATCTACCTACTATTGATTCTCCTGACATTCATACACCTATCATTCAGAACCCACACTTGATACATCTATTGTACATACACCGATACTTTCTACAACTAATACTATTGTTCTTGACACACCTGTATCATCAGCTGTTACACCTACTTTTAATAGTCCTACCCTTCATACTTTATCAGTCATTCGAGATCTTGGATTCTATACACCCGGATTTCAGCATCTCGATTCATGTCCCACTTTTGATCGTACTCCTGCTCCAGTTGTTGCTGAGATGATTCGCCCGATCAGTTCAGTTCCTGCGGAGAACGTAGCATCTACCTCTACTGCTTCATCCAGAGGTCGGACCTATATTCATCGTAGAGGACGTGGACATCGTACCCCTTCTCAGCTAACCAGGACCAGACTTCGAGATCTTCGATCATGATGGCGACGAGCTTGATCTTTCACTGATACTGGACCGATCAAGATCGATTCATCTTCTAATGACTCGATGGATGAGGATTAGGACATTGATATATTTCTTGATAGTTTTATATTTCTAGACAGTTTACTCTCTTGCTTACATGTACTTTTATCTTTGTTGTGTACTTGATGTACAAGTTCCTGATATATATAAAAAACCTTGTGTTTTCTCATTTCTATATCTTTGATGTCTTGAATTGCTTTTATACATTCAATGACTATACTTTGTCTTGTTTAATTCATTTCCCTTACTTCCTACCTTTTTAATGATAACAAAAAGGGAGAGTAATTCATGATGTTATTTTAGTATTAATGTGTTTACTTCTCCAAACTAAAGGGGGAGTAGCTTTTACTTTTTGAAAACCTGAATTTATGAAAGGGAGAGCTTCACCTTTTGTCAAAGTAAATTTGATTCTCAAAACCCCTCTTTCAATGTTTTTGAAAAGATTCTCTCAAATTTTGTCATGAATCATTAATTCAGGGGGAGCTTTGTTAATTGCTGAAACTTTCATTGTAAGAGTATCATGATACATGTTTTTATTGCATTTAAATGAATATCAAAGTTATAGCTAAGTTCTGATACTCTCTATCTTTGAAACAAGCTCAAATTCTATCACTTGTATTTTGAATGATTATAATTTTAAGGAATGATTGACACTTAATGCTTTCAATATTGTGCATCTTGATCAATTCTCTTAAGGCTTTACTTTTAAAGCAATTTATACTTAAAGGTTTTCTCATCATCAAAAAGGAGGAGATTTTTGACTCCACTAATTGATTTTGATGATAAGCAAAACAGTTAAATATAATTTGAGGACTAATGATTTGCTTTAAGTGTGTTTTCAATGAAAGGATGCTCACAAAATTTGAAGAAGCCCAATTGTATTGAAGAACCAAGTTTGAATGGAATGAATGAATAAAACAAGACTTGGACACTCAAAGAGTTGGTTGAATGGATGACTAAGGCAAATGAAAACAAGTTCCAGCACAAGTTCAGCAATTTCTGTACCTTTTTTGATGATGTGTCGACTCAAGGTGTCAACACATGACATGATGTGTCGACACATGAAGATGGTGTGTCGACTCAGACCAGTATGCAGTGAAATTTCAAATTGCACAGATGATGTGTCGGCACATGGACCTTATGTGTCGACTCAAGGTGTCAACACATGGATCAACACATCGCCTGAGAATTTCAAGTCATAGAACCTACAAAAGTTGAAGGAATAGTTGATGTGTGTACACACGGACCTAATATGTCGACTCAACTGAGAATGTGTCGACTCAGCTGATTTTTCTAGAGAATCTGAATGGAACATTTTGAACTTGTGTCGACTCAAGAACATGTGTCGATCTAATATGTCGTCAACACATGAAGAGGAAGTGTCGACACATGGAGCTCTGACAACAGTTACGGCTAGTTTTTTCAAGCGCAAAACTCTCCCAAATGCCCTCCAACAGCTAGTTTTTCAAGTATAACGGCTAGATTTCAATTTTGGTGACTTGGGATGATATATAAAGGCTCCAAATCAAATCAAGAAGCAAGGAATTGAATATCCAAAAAGAGTTTAAAGAGAAAAGAAGAGAGAAGACCTTAACTGCTATTCATTCAAAGCTCAACCACTCTCAAGCAAAGGGAAGCCTTCCAAGCTTTCAAAGCTATCAAGTGCATTGAAGATCATTCAATCTTGGGCATTCAAAAGGCTTCAACAAGAGCAAAGCAACACTACATTGAGCTACATCGACTTATTTGCTTTTTACTGAAAGCTTACTTCTGTTCTTTATTTCTTAATCTTTTATCTTGTAAAGGTTATTGGTTAGCCTATTGGATAACTAAGTGAGGTTATTGGTAAGCCTTGTGGTGCGGGCACCAGAATCAGAAGAAGACTTCAGGTTCAATCTAGATCTCTCTAAATGACCTTGCCCGAAGATTAGGGTTTGTAATAAGGGTTGACCTGGTCAACTAGATTATTTTATTTTTTTGAGTCTGCATTTCATTTTGTTGAGTCATGTTGACTCAGTCTGAGTCCAAGTCAAGTCCTGGTTGGCGCCATTCCCTAGGGCATCATTTTTTCTTCCAAGGCCAAATTCAAGTGGACTCCACACTCCCAGCCACACTCCCAGGACCAGTTGGTGCCATAATTTATCCCAGTGTCCCTGGTCCTCACGTCCAAGAGAGCAAGAAAATTTTTTTAGGAGAAGTCAAGGAAAGCGCCCACAAGCTGCCAAAAGTAACCAGGCTAAAGGAGCAGGGGATTTTTCTTGGAGAGGACTTCAAGGTAGGCGCCCACACCTGCCTAAAGTACCTGGCTATGAATGGAAGGAGCCTAGTCTTGGGGAGAAAGACTAGGAGATGAGTATTTTCTTCCAAGAAAGAGCAAGTCATGGAAGGAAAACCCATGACTTAAGGAGAATAACTAAGAGGTGCCCCACATACCTGCCATATGAAGCCATCACCTTGCATTTGAGGTCGCCCACTCCAAGGAAAAAAGCCTGGTCGGACAAGGAAAAGTTTTTCATGCTTAGGATGAATGTTTAGTCCCACATGGGAAGTAGTGTAATTTTGTTTCTCTTGCAAGGTCTATATATTGGACCCTTATGTAATCTTTTGATTTTAATGAGTAAATGAAATCTTTTCTTGTATTGAGCAACCTTGTGTTCTCTTCTTCCGCACTTCTTTGAGTGTTGAGCTCCGTGAGGGAGTAAATTCGGGTTCCATTGGAGCCTTGAGGAGGTGAGAGATCTCCAATACCAAAATCCTGCCCCGCTTTCATCCCTAGCCGCCAACCCTAATTTCCTTTCATCATCCTAGCCGCCAACACCCAAATTCCTAAACCCTATTCCCACTTCATTCAAGGCCGCCATCTCCTTCTCCAAGCCACCGCCCACTATATCAAGCCCTAGGTCCTTTTCATCTGCAAGCCGTCGTCCTTCCAGCCAAACCCTAAGTCCACTCCATCTTCCACCACCACCTCCATACTCTTCCCTCATCTTCAAAGTTCGAGCAGTCCGGAGCTATCCCAGGTAAATATCTCTTCCTTGAGTTTCTTACATCCTTATCTTGTTCTTCATCTTTTCCATATCCGGAGTACGAGAAGAAGGCCAACCTTGCCATAGGACTACAATCCGAGGATCCATTGCGAAGATATCCCATCTCCAAGGATCCTACAAGCTGCTCAAGAGTGTCCTTCAATTGAAGCAAAGAGAGATATCACAGTCAGGTATAAAACCTTCTCTTCTCTCTTCATCTGTTTCTTGAAAGAGGAGTAAACCCTAGGTCTAGGGGTTTCTCAATCCCCAGCAATCCTACTTCTTTATTACTCTGATAATCTACTCTTTTGAATTGTGCTTTCTTTCAGTGCATATTTTCTTTCAATATTAGTTAGCCTTGTTTTTGAGTCAAGCCAACTTCTAACAAAAAAAAAAAAAAAAATAGTCTTAATTTACTTCCGCATCGCATCATCTTATTTGTTCTACCTTGTTTTGGTATCAGAGCCCTGTCTAGGGTTCTTGCTTGTTTGATTATTTTTTCGCTCCTTTTTACTTTTGCTGCCTGGAGTAGACTCCCCTTAGCCGTCCGGTCCTAGGAACGAGAGAGATGCAAGCCTCCTCCTCCCATTCCATGGGGGTTCCTAGGGCATGTAGGGGTGCTGCTGGGTTATAACTTCTAGGCAGGGATTGTAAACGAGACACATGTTCTATTTTTTGCCAGTAACTACCCTGTTATTCAAATTGTTTCTCCCTGAAAAAAATTCCAAATTAAGTAATTCTTAGTTTTCTGGAACCAGTATAATTGAAAGTAATTTACAAAAAAATTTCATGATTTATTAATTTCTGTAGATTTTCTAAGATCAATTTTATTGCTGTTCTGCTTTTTATTTTCTGCAAGCAATTTTTTTATTTGAGTGTGCATAAATTGAATCTATCTTAAGGGCACCGAAGTTACAACATAAGGGGAGGATTGAGACCCTCTCCTTATCCCAAAACCACCTCCCGTGCATTCGAACCTAAGCCTTTAATCTTAAAATTAATTAGACCTAATTTGCCCTAATGGGCTAGGGACACCAACTGGTCGGGTCTAGGCTAGTGTTGAGTCAGTTTGTCTAGTTACTCTGTGTGTGCTTTGTAATCAGTGTCTAGAATGGTAGTTTAGGGATTCTATCCCGAAGGGCTTGTGTGCTGGTCCGCCTACCTGGCCAATCACTGATTGGTTTCTAGGATTGGCAATTAGTGACCTAACACTCCCCTTACACCTGCCTGGCTGAGTCTCGAGTTACTACAAGCTAGCTTGCCACTCTAATTGGATATCTAGTTTGGGCTCTAGGTCTAGTTAGCCCATAGTTATTTCAGTCGAGTCTCATTTGGTGTGCTTGCTTGCATCATCATGTCCACCCGGAATGGAGTACCCTACCAACCTGGTCAAACCCAACCTGATTTAGAGGCCATGATTAGAACTCTTACTGAGAGTATGACCAAATTGAGTCAGGATATGACTGATACTGTTGCCCAGTTTAGGGATCAAGTCCGTGAGGATCTTACCCAGCTTAGGGATCGAGTCCAAGTACTTGAGGAACCTAGACATCAGAATTGGACTCCTGACCCAGATTTTAATGTGCTTCAACCTCATCCACACCAGGAGCCTAGAAGACCTTTATACAGAGATCCTGAACCTAATCATTGGAGGCCTGACCCAGAGCCTGAAGATAGAGATGATAGGTTCATCCGGAACATCAAATTAGATGCACCCACTTTTGATGGTAGCTTAAACCCTAAGGTGTATTCTGATTGGGAGGGTGAGATGGACCAGTACTTTGAGTGGTATACCATGTTTGAGGAAAGGAAGTTCAAGTTTGCCAAGATGAAGTTAGTGCGTCAAGCTAGGTTATACTTGGGGAACATTGAGCTAACCACTAGGAGATGAAATGTTGAGCCCATAACAACTTGGTAGGGTATGAAAGAGAAGCTTAGAGATAAGTACCTACCCATTTCATACCAGTAGAATCTGTTAGACCAATGGCAAACCATGAACAAGGGAACCGATCTGTCTCAGACTACATAGCCACCTTTGATGAGTACTTGATGAGATGTGATGTGAGTGAAGCCCATGAGGTCACTTTGTCTAGATTTAGGGTTGGACTTAGGGAAGACATTAAGAGGGAGTTGTTTTTGAGAGAGGTTACTGACCTAGACCAAGCCTATCAGATTGCACTGAACACAGAGAAATTTCAGAGAGGACCTATACCTTCTAGGGTTAGTGCCCCAATCCCAAGAAATGGACCTAGCCAAGTTACCCCTAGCAAACCTTTTTAGGATATTCCCACCCCTAGGCCCATGGACAAAGGTAAGGCACCTGAAACCCAGAGAACCCCTAGTTCTAGTATCACCTGTTTTAAGTGTCAAAAACCAGGTCATATCTCTAGCCAGTGTACAGCCATAGCCTATTTTAAGTGCCATAAGGTAGGTCATGTTTCTAGCCAGTGCCCACGTAGATCCCTTTACATAGAAGAGGGAGCGGAAGAGAATTTCGGGCCCAATGAGGAATTTGATGAAGAAGTTTATGAGGCCAGAATGAACTTGGTTGATGAGTATGAAGGAGAGGAGGAACCCACAGAGTCTGACCAGTTAGGAGTTGTGAGATGCATCCTGTCCCAGAGTAGAGTTCAGGAGGATTGGCGTAGGACTAACATCCTACAGACTTTCCTTAAATTAGGGGATAAGGTATGTAAGATCATCATAGATAGCGGGAGCTGTGTGAATGCCATTTCTGCTAGCACTGTCAAAATGTTAGGCTTAACTCCAGTCCCCCACCCCAACCCCTATAAGGTTTCTTGGGTAGACTCTACCTCTATACCCATCCAGTCTAGATGTCAGGTCCAAATCCAGATGCAATCCTATCAAGGGAAGATTTGGTGTGATGTCTTACCCATGGGGGTGAGCAGTATAATTCTTGGGAGACCTTGGTTATATGATCATGATGCCACCCTCTTAGGAAAATCCAATACCTGTGTCTTTAGTTTTAATGGGAAAAAGATCACAATCCATTCAGTCCCTCCTAAGGACAAGGTAACTAAAGGACCCAATAAGGTCAAAGAGATGAAGACTGGAGTGAACCTAATTAGTGCTAAGGATCTAGAACAAGAAATTCGTAGTGGTTCACCCATTTGGATGTTGACTGCTAAGGAACTTAGGACTCTTACACCCTCAGAGCCTCTTTAGGAAGTTAGGCCTTTATTAGAAGAATTTGAGGATATTTTTCCCGAGGATCTACCAGACCACCTTCCACCTCTTAGGGATATCCAGCATTCCATAGATTTAATCCAAGGAGTTACTTTACCCAACTTGCCCCATTATAGGATGAATCCATCTGAGCATGAGGAACTGCAAAAGCAGGTTGGAGAATTGTTGAGGAAGGGGTTCATTAAAGAGAGTCTTAGCCCTTGTGCAGTCCCTGCACTACTGACCCCAAAGAAAGATGGCACATGGAGGATGTATGTTTATAGTCGTGCCATTAACAAAATCATAATCAAATATAGGTTCCCCATCCCTAGACTAGATGACATGCTAGATATGATGGCCGGTGCAATGGTTTTTTCCAAAATTGATCTCAAGAGCGGCTATCATCAGGTTTGAATTAGACCAGGGGATGAGTGGAAAACCGCTTTCAAAACTAAGGAAGGTTTCTATGAATGGGTTGTTATGCCTTTTGGGTTGTCCAATGCCCCTAATACTTTCATGAGGATTATGACCCAGGTCCTTAGAGCTTTCATAGGGAAGTTTGTAGTGGTCTATTTCGATGACATCCTGATCTATAGTAAGACCCCTGCAGACCACCTAGGCCATCTTAGACAAGTCTGCCAAGTTTTGAGGAATGATAGTCTCTACGGTAATCTCAAGAAGTGTGAATTCATGACCAGTAGAGTTATCTTCCTTGGTTTTGTAGTAACTCCTGATGGCGTGGCTGCCGATCTAGAAAAGATTGGGTCCATAGTAGAATGGCCAGAGCCGACCAGTGTGCATGAAGTTAGGAGTTTCCATGGCTTGGCTACCTTCTATAGACGACTCATCAAGGGGTTTAGTATTGTAGTTGCTCTTATCACAGACTGTATTAGGAAGGGAGAATTTCAGTGGACTAAAGCAGCCCATAAAGCCTTCCTAGATCTTAAGGATAGGATGACCCAGGCACCCATTTTGAGGTTACCCAACTTTTCTAAAGTATTTGAGGTTGCCTGTGATGCTTCAGGTGTAGGTATAGGTGGAGTCCTAAGCCAAGAGAATCATCCCGTAGCATTCTTTAGTGAAAAACTTAATGATGCTAAGCTTAGGTATTCTACCTATGATAAAGAATTTTATGTGGTAGTGCAAGCTTTGCGTTACTGGAGACATTATTTGCTACCGAAGGAATTTGTGCTGTTTTCGGACCATGAGGCTCTTAGATTCTTGAATTCCCAGAAGAGGCTTAACCCTAGGCATGCTAAGTGGGTAGAGTATATCCAGTCCTATACTTTTGTTTTGAAACATAAGGCTGGGACTGAAAATAAGGTAGCTGATGCCCTTAGTCGTCGATCTTTGTTATTGAATTCTGTTAGGGCTGAAGTCGTAGGGTTTGAGCAGATCAAAGAGGAATATGAGTCGTGTCCAGATTTTAAGACTGTGTATCAGGATCTAGCTCAAGGACCATCTAGTGATCATAAGGATTATACCCTTTTAGATGGCTTTCTGTTCTTTAAGAATAGGCTTTGCATCCCTAGAACTTCTCTTAGGGAATTTTTGATTTGGGAAATTCATGCCGGGGGTCTAGCAGGCCATTTTGGAAAAGACAAGACCACCCTGGCTGTTGAAGACCACTTTTTCTGGCCTAGCTTAAAAAGAGATGTGCACACATTGTGGCTAGTTGTCGGACCTGCGTTGTTGCCAAACAACGAAAACAGAACACCGGCCTTTATACCCCACTCCCTGTCCTAGATCGTCCTTGGCAAGATGTGAGTATGGACTTTGTGTTAGGTTTGCCTAAGACCCAGAGGAGGCATGACTCTATCTATGTCGTAGTCGATCCATTTTCTAAAATGGCCCACTTCTTGCTTTGTTCCCAGATTTTTGATGCATCTAAGGTAGCCACCATGTTCTTTAATGAGATAGTTAGACTCCATGGCCTACCTAAGATAATTGTTTCAGATAGGGATATCCGGTTCACCAGCTATTTTTGGAAAACCCTTTGCATAAGTTAGGGACAAAACTTAAGTTTTCAACTGCCTATCATCCCCAAACTGATGGCCAAATTAAGGTAGTGAACCGTAGCTTAGGCAATCTGCTAAGATGTCTTGTTGGTGAAAACACTAGGAATTGGGATTTGTACTTAACTAGGGCTGAATTTGCATACAATGACTCGGTCAATAGGTCTATAGGTAAGAGTCCCTTTGAAATTGTGCATGGGTACAAACCTCACACACCTCTTGACCTAGCCCCTTTACCAGTTCACACACGAGTCTCCGAGTCTGCTGAAGTTTTTGCACAGCATATAAAAGACTTGCATAAAGAAATTCATGCCAAAATAAATTTAAGTAATGAAACTTATAAGAAGTTGGCTGATTCTCAAAGGCGAGTCAAAACTTTTGTTGAGGGAGACTATGTAATGATTAGGTTAAGGCCTGAACGGTTTCCTCTTGGAACCGTTAGAAAGTTACATGCTAGAGGAGCTGGACCATTTAGAGTGGTGAAGAGAGTAGGATCCAATGCCTATGTGCTCGAGTTGCCTCCAGAACTAGGCATTAGCCCCACTTTCAACATTACAGACCTAGTAGAGTATAGAGAGCTAGCTGTGATTCCCAGTGAGCCTTTTGAGCCTAATCCTGTTCTTGAGAGTGAACCCAACCCTGTGTGTCCACCAAAAAACTGGCCAGTGAGGAAAGAATAGATTGAAAAGATCCTGGACGATCAGGTTATCTCTACTCGTAATCGAGGATACCAAAGATACCTGGTCCGCTGGCAAGGAAGGCCAGATTCTGATGACTCTTGGATCTCCCGAGATGAATTACAAGAGCTGGATCCAGATCTCTTGGAGAGATACCAGAGCCATCTTGAGCCTTACTCGACAGGGTCAAGTTCCTCCCACCCCGGGAGAATTGGTGCAGGCACCAGAATCAGAAGAAGACTTCAGGGTTCTATCTGGATCTCTGAATGACCTTGCCCAAAGATTAGGGTTTGTAATAAGGGTTGACCTGGTCAACCATATTATTTTATTTCTTTGAGTTTGCATTTCATTTTGTTTAGTCATGTTGACTGAGTCTAAGTCCAAGTAAAGTCCTGGTTGGCGCCATTCCCTAGGGCATCATTTTTTCTTCCAAGGCCAAATGCAAGTGGACGCCACACTCCCAGCCACACTCCCAGGACCAGTTGGCACCACATTTCATCGCAGTGTCCCTGGTCCCCACACCCAAGAGAGCAAGAAAATCTTCTTAGGAGAAGTCAAGGAAGGCGCCCACAAGCTGCCAAAAGTAACCAAGCTAAAGGAGTAGGGGATTTTTCTTGGAGAGGACTTCAAGGTAGGCGCCCACACCTGCCTAAAGTACCTGGCTATGAATGGAAGGAGCCTAGTCTTGGGGAGAAAGACTAGGAGATGAGTATTATTTTCCAAGAAAGAGCAAGTCATGGAAGGAAAACCCATGACTTAAGGAGAAGAACTAGGAGGTGCCCCACATACCTGCCATATGAAGCCATCACCTTGCATTTGAGGCCGCCCACTCCAAGGAAAGAAGCCTGGTCAGTCAAGGGAAAGTTTTTCATGCTTAGGATGAATGTTTAGTCCCACATGGAAAGTAGTGTAATTTTGTTTCTCTTGCAAGGTTTATATATTGGACCCTTATGTAATCTTTTGATTTTAATGAGTAAATGAAATCTTTTCTTGTGTTGAGCAACCTTTTGTTCTCTTCTTCCGCACTTCTTTGAGTGTTGATCTCCGTGAGGGAGTAAATTCGGGTTCCATTGGAGCCTTGAGGAGGTGAGAGATCTCCAAAGTTACCAAAACCCTGCCCCGCTTTCATCCCTGGCCGCCAACCCTAATTTCCTTTCATCATCCTAGCCACCAACACCCAAATTCCTAAACCCTATTCCCACATCATTCAAGGCCGCCATCTCCTTCTCCAAGCCACCACCCACTATATCAAGCCCTAGGTCCTTTTCATCTGCAAGTCGACGCCCTACCAGCCAAACCCTAAATCCGCTCCATCTTCCACCGCCACCTCCATACTCTTCCCTCATCTTCAAAGTTCGAGCAGTCCGGAGCTATCCCAGGTAAAGGTCTCTTCCTTGAGTTTCTTACATCCTTATCTTGTTCTTCATCTTTTCCAGATCCAGAGTACGAGAAGAAGGCCAACCTTGCCATAGAACTACAATCCGAGGATCCATTGTGAAGATACCCCATCTCCAAGGATCCTACAATCTGCTCGAGAGTGTCCTTCAATTGAAGCAAAGAGAGATATCACATTCAGGTATAAAACCTTCTCTTCTCTCTTCGTCTGTTTCTTGAAAGAGGAGTAAACCCTAGGTCTGGGGGTTTCTCAATCCCCAGCGATCCTACTTCTTTATTACTCTAATAATCTACTCTTTTGAATTATGCTTTCTTTCAGTGCATATTTTGTTTCAATATTAGTTAGCCTTGTTTTTGAGTCAAGCCAACTTCTAACAAAAAAAAAAAAAAATTAGTCTTAATTTACTTCCACATCGCATTATCTTATTTGTTCTGCATCACCTTGAAAACCAATTAGGTTGGTGGTTAGCTCGCAAAACCACTAAGGTTCTTAGTTAGCCCGGAAAATCAAGGGAGGTTTTTGGTTAGCCTTGTGAAAACCGATTTGGTTATTGGTTAGCCCGTAAAACCAAGTGAGGTTATGACTTGTGAGCCTTGTAAAAACAAGTCGGGTTTGATTAGTGTGCCTAGAAAACTAATCGGCTGTAATCATTAGATTATAGTGAATTTCCAAGGGGATCTTAGGGAGTGGATGTAGGTGCATTGTTGGCACCGAACCACTATAGATTGTTGTGTTTGTGATTGCTTGTTCTCTCCCTCTTTGCTCTTTACTTTATTGCTTATTGCTTATAATTTTTGCTGCACTTTTACATTAGAGCATTGCACTTTAATTTTAGTACCTTGTGGAATTGAATTGCATATCTTGTCTTATGAAGTTTGCTACTAGTTTTATCAAGCTTAGCTTTAAATTTTTTAGAGACCCAATTCACCCCCCCTCTTGGATTGCTCTCTGGGCAACATAGAAGCAACAGCATGCAAAATAGAACCTAAAAAGTAATAGAAAAGAGGATCGCCGAGGCTGAGAAGTCTCGATTGGGCTAGTTCCCCTTCAATAATGCTACTAGCAAGCAAAGGGGGTGTACCTGATAATGGTTGAAGCGCCCGATGAAGATTGTATACAAAGGGATCGCTCTCACTCCCGAATGCAGCCTGGATGATTAAGCCGAAGACCTGCGGATTCTCAGCTTTCAACTCGGTGATCTGATCGCTGCCCGGTTGGAGTCGTTGGATTCATAGACTTCGAGGGACACAGAATCCCCTTAGCACACAATAAATAGTACATAGTAGATAAAAAACTCAATTATATTTATCAAAATTATTTTCATACAAGAGAAGAGAGTCCCTTAAATAGACTCATAAACTTACCCCCCAAGTAAGGATACAATAGTTTTTTCATAGGAATTTGAATCCCACCCAAACCCTAGCTAGAATACAAGATAGGTCCAATATTTCTTTCCCTAAAATTTTTCGTCTCTCTCTTGTCTTGGTCGGCCAAGGGAGGTAACCCTATGTGGCCGACCAAGAGGTGGTAATCATAAGCAAGTGGCACCCCTTGGTTCCTCTCATGTTCCTTGGCTGGCCTAGTTTGCTTCAGGCTGCGATCCAGGGTTCCAAGCTGCTCTCCAAGGTTTCAGGGCTTCCAATTTTTTCTACTGGGCCTTCCATGGTCTTCATAACTTCAAGTTGGGTTGGTCTTCACTTGTACTGGCTTGGTCTTCACTTGTATTGAGTCTTCATTGGACTTGGACTAACATATACAGGACTCAAAAAAAGACTAGCTCAACATAAGCTAACTTGACTAACCGATCCAAGCCCTACTGGAATGAATCCACTCTAAATACAAGACTCAAATGATAAAAAGAAAAACACTAATAGGCCAAGCCCTTATTACAAACTGGACTCAACCACTACCAGGTAATCCACAGAGTGTTGAGAAGCCTCTGTCTTATTCTGGTGTCCGCACCAATTCTCCCAGCATGGGAGGAACTAGGTCTAGGTCGAGGAACTAAAAGTCCTCTTAAGAAATTCATGAATCATCCGACTCTAGCCAGCCTTGCCATCAAACCAGGTTGCATTGATAGCCATGGCCCCGTGTCATGATGGCTTGATCATCCAAGATACGCTCAATCCGTTCTCCTCTCTCCGGTCAATTAATTAGTGGACACTCTGGGCTAGGGTCACTCACAATGGAAGGAGTAGTTCCAAAGGCCTCATTGGGTATCACTGTCGGTTCCCTATACTCAACCAAGTCTACGATATTGAAGGTAGAACTAATATTGAAATCCGGAGGCAAATCTAACACATAGGCATTTGGTCCAACCTTCTCTATCACTTTAAAAGGTCTGGCTCCATGAGCATGAAGCTTTTTAATGGTCCCAAGTGAGAACTCCTCAAGTCTAAGCCTAATCATGACAGAATCCCCTACATCAAATTCCTTAGCCCTTCTTTAGGAATTAGCCAATTTATTATATGTTTCATTACTTAAGTTAATCTTTTGGCTAATATCCTTACGCAAGTCTCTAATATGCTGTGCGAATGACTCTATAGACTCTGAGACTCGTGCATGAACAGGTAAAGGAATTAGATCAATGGGGTGATTAGGCTTTTACCCTGGACTATCTTAAAAGGACTCTTGCTTGTGGTCCTATTTACTGAGCTATTATAGGCGAACTTTACTATAGGCAACAATAGGTCCCAACTTCTAATGTGTTTACCTACCAAGCATCTAAGGAGCTTTCCTAGGCTATGATTCAACACTTCGGTTTGCCCATCTATTTGGAGGTGGTAGGCTGTAGAAAACTTAAGCTTGGTCCCTAACAGGTGCCAGAGGGTTTTTTAGAAATAACTGGTGAACCTAACATCCCTATCTGATACGATGGTCTTGGGTAGGCCAAGGAGTCTAACCACATTGTCTAAGAAAAGCTTGGCTACTCTAGATGCATCAAAGGTCTGGGAATATGGGATGAACTGAGCCATCTTAGAGAACCTATCGACCACTACAAAGATAGAATCATGTCTTTTCTGGGTCTTAGGTAATCCTAACATGAAGTCCATACTGAGATCCTACCAAGGGTGATCAGGCACTGGTAAAGGTGTTTAGAGACCAGTGTTTTGCTTCTACTATTTTGCAACAGCACAAGTTCTACACCTGGCTATAATCTAAGCAACATGCCTTTTCAAACCTGGTCAATAAAACTGGTCTTCTATCACTAAAATGGTCTTATTCCTACCAAAGTTACCAGCTAATCCTCCAACATGGGTCTCCCAAATCAGGAATTTTCTAAGAAAGTTCTAGGGATACAGAGTCTATTATTTTGGAATAGGTAGCCATTCTGAATGGTATACTCACTATGGGTACTGGATGGTCCTAGCCTAAGGGTCTGAAAAATGTCACCAAAGTCTGGGTAGGCTTCATACTCTTCCTTTAATCTATCAAACCCTATGACTTGGGTGCTAACTAAACCTAAAAGCAAAGACCTATGGCTAAGGGTGTTTGCTACCTTATTATCGGTTCCAACATGGTATTTCAGGACAAAGGTGTATGCTTGAATGTACTCAATCCATTTACCATGCCTTGGGTTGAGTTTCTTTTGGGAGTTCAGGAACCGGAGTGCCTCATGGTCAAAAAATAAGACAAACTCTTATGGTAGTAAGTAATGTCTCCAATATCTAAGGGCCTAGACTACCGCATAAAATTCCTTGTCATAGGTAGAGTACTTAAGTTTAGCCTCATTCAGCTTCTCACTAATGAAGGCTACAGGATGGTTTTCTTGACTCAGTACCTCACCTATTCCTACTCCCGAGTTGTTGCAAGTGACCTCAAACACCTTAGAGAAATCAGGTAATCTAAGGATGGGTGCATGGGTCATCTTATCTTTAAGTTCTAGGAAGGCCTTATTAGCTGCTTTGGTCCACTCAAATGTACCCTTCCTAATGCAATCAGTTATTGGTGTGACGACAGTACTAAAACCCCTAATAAATCTCCTGTAAAAGGTTGCTAGAACATGGAAACTACGTACGTTGTAAACACTAATGGGTACAGGCCACATAACAATTGCTCTAACCTTTTCAGGATCTGCAGAAACTCTCTCAGGGGTGATAATAAAACCTAGGAAGATAACCCTATGTGTCATGAACTCACATTTCTTAAAGTTGGCATAGAGGTTATTCTCCCTAAGGGTCTGACAAACTAACCTAAGGTGACTAAGGTGGTCCTTTTTAGTCCTGCAATAAATCATGATATCATTAAAATAGACCACAACAAATTTTCTAGTATATTCTCTCAGGACTTGGGTCATAATCCTCATAAATGTACTTGGTGCATTTGAAAGGCCAAAAGGCATCACAACCCACTCAAACAGGCCATCCTTATTCTTGAATGCAGTCTTCCACTCATCCCCAGGTCGAATCCTAACCTGATGATTGCCTCTCTTAAGGTTTGTCTTTGAGAAAACTTTAGCACCGGCCATCATATCTAACATGTCATCCAATTGGGAGATGGGGAACCTATACTTTACAGTTATTTTGTTGATGGCACTACTCTCTACACACATCCTCCAGGTACCATCCTTTTAGGGGTCAGTAGAGAAGGGACTGTACATGGACTCAAGCTCTCCCTAATGAAACCCTTCCTAAGTAACTCTCCCACATGTATTTGTAATTCTTGATTCTCACCGGGGTTCATTCTATAGTGAGGAAGGTTTGGTAAAGTGGCTACTGGGACCAGATCTATGACATATTGGATGTCTCTAAGGTGTGATAATTGATCAGGTAAATCATCAAGGAAGACATCCTTAAATTCTATAAGAGCCTCAATAATTTCTGAAGAGTGTTCCTTTTGGGTCGGCTCATGAATTTCTTTGGTGGTCAAGATCCAAATAGGGCTACCCTCAGCAATCTCTTTCTCCAACTCCTTAGCCTTAATCAGATTAACTCCTAGTTTCTTATTCTTAAGGCTACTAGAACCTCTCTTAACTAGGTCTCTAGGTGGAATTGGGTGGATAACAAACTTATTCCCATGGTGGCTAAAAGCATAGACATTGGTTTGACCAAACAGGGTTGCATCATGATCATAAAGCCAAGGTCGACCTAAAATGATACTACTTACTTCAATGGAAAGGATATCACACCAAATATTTTCCTCATAGGATTGCAGTTTAACTAAGATTTGGCACCTAGACTTGATATGGATGGAGGTGGAATCTATCCAAGAAATCTTGTAGGGGCTAGGATGGGAAACTGTGGTCAACCCTAAAGATTTGACTATACTAGTAAAGATGGCATTGACATAACTTCCACTGTCTATGATGATCTTGAAAACCTTATCCTCTATCTTAACAAAGGTTTGTAGGATGTTAGTCATATGCCAATCTTCCTTAACTAGGGTTTGTGTCAAGATGCACCTAACCACGCCTAAAAGGTTCTCAAACTCAGGTATCTCTTCCTTTCCATCATACTCATCCAACAACTGGTCATCAGCCTCCCAGATTTCTCTCTCAGGTTCAGCTATGGGTTCAGGCTCCTCTTCCTCCAGCTCACCTAAGTGTAGGGTACTAACTGGGCACTAGCTAGCAAAGTGGCATGGTTTCCGACGTTTAAAATAGGCCTTCTGGGGATTGGGACTCCTGTGGACCTCTACAGATTTAACTCCATCATCTCTATGAGTCAAGGGAGTACTAGGTTGGGGTCGACTCGGGTCAGGGTGGCTCAGATTGGGTTGACTCAGGCTAGGTCGGCTTGGGCTGGGTCGGCTCTGGTGGGGCTGGCTAGATCTTGGGTACTGACTAGGATATCTAGTGGGCTCGGGTCTACGGTAGATAGGCCCTCCCTAAAAATGATCAAAATCCCTAGCAATCTGATAGGCATGGTCCAGGTCACTAACCTCTCTCATGTAAAGCTCTTTCTGAATCTTCTCCCTAAGGCTAGCTCTAAACCTAGACAAGGTGATTGACTCAGGCTCATCTACATTGCACCGCATGGCATACTCATCAAATTTTACTATATACGTAACTACACTCTTGCTACCCTAATTTAATCTCTGCCACTGATCCAACAACCCCTGATGGCTTGACTCTGGGAGGTATTTGGCTTTATGCCTAGCTTTCATGTTATCCCAGGTAATTATGGGTCCATGACTTGCTTGCCTAAGTGTTCTCTCAACATTAGCCCAATACAACCTGGCCTGGCAGACTAGCTTAAGCTTGGCAAACCTATACTTGTGCTCCCAGACATGTCGTACCACTCAAAAAACTGGTCTACCTCTCCCTCCCAATCTATGTAAACCTTTGGGTCAAGACAGCCATCAAAAGTGGGGGCTTCTAACCTTATGTTCTTGTAGGCTCTATCTTCCTGGTCTATGAAGTCCTGATTGGGCCTCCTAGGATGAATCTCTGAGAATGGGTCAGGTCGAGGAATTCTCCTAGGATGGAAAGGTATCTGAGGGTCTGGCTCACTACAAGGCCTACGTGCCTCCTCTAGGGTTTCTAACCGGTTGTCTACATGGTCAAACCTATGGTTTAACTAGGCCATTTGGTCTACAAGGGCTCAAATCTAGGCTTCCAGCTTATCCATGGGTTCAGCCAAAGGTGGAGATGGTAGATGAAATGGGACTCCTGATCTAGTGCACATGCAAGACTCAACACTAACTCGACTACGGTTGCCTATACCTAGAGCCCAAACAGAATGGGTTGACTCAACTTACACACAACTTAACTCCTAGTCCTTCAACTGACCAAGTAAGAGATGGGATGGTGGGAGGCTCCCCCCGCTCTTACAGGGACCCAATTAAGGAACCACCGATCCGCTTAGGTCATTTGACACTATACCTCTAGCCTAGACACCAGCATCTAGTAATAGGAAATGAATTGGGTGCACTAGTCATCCCACAATGATTGAATTCAACCTGTTGATATCCCTAGCTCTCTAGGGCAAATTAAGTATACTCGATTTTAATTAGGGTTGGGTTCTGATGCAAAGGTGGTGGTTTTTGGGCTAAGAAAAAGTAATGACCTCCTTCCCTTATCTTGGATATTGTTGCCCTTAAATTAATTATGCAATGATGGCATGCAGATGAAAATGCAAATTAGGATTTTAAGTATTTTTGGTGTTTCATGAGAATATGTAATTTTTTTTTTATTTTGGTATTTTTTAAATAGAAAGATAATTTATAGATAATGACCTAATATGTAGGAAACATGCCAAAATTTTAAGATATGCAAAAATTATACTAAAAGAACCCTAAACTTGCTGAAATTAGCTTTGCTGCCAAAAATAGGGTAGAACTATTCTCAGGTAGTATTCTGGCCAGAAGAAAATCCACAAATCAAAATAATTCCTGAGAAAATTTTGAAAATTAATTTAAATTATAAGAAATTTAGAAAAATAAAAATAATATTTTTCTAAGTTTTTTGTAGGTAGAAATGATTAAAATAGTAGGCTATGTATTGAGAAGGCTGAGATGCAAAAAAAATCCTAATGAACTCTTTGTTTTCTTCTTTAGGGGTCAAATCACAGTGGCACCCTTACATGCCATAGGAGATCCCGTAGATTGGGAAGAAAGGGTTTTGTAGCCCTACTTGTCTCCTACGACCGGATAGCCATGGTGAAGCACCCAATTCAAATATGCAAAGAGAAATTAAGCCCAAACAATCTCTGATATCAAATGATGCGGAACTAAAATGCATGCATGATATTTTTGTATTTTTATAGGTTAAGTTATGTATTTAAATCCCAAAGATCAGGCCATGAATCTAAGTAGAGAGTTCTATACAAAATAGAAGCAACAGCATGCAAAGTAGAACCTAAAAAGCAATAGAAAAGAAGACCGCCGAGGTTGAGAAGTCTCGGTTGGACTAGTTTCCCTTCAATAATGCTACTGGAAAGCAAAGGGGGTGCACCTGACAATGGTTGAAGCACCTGATGAAGATCGTATATGAAGGGATCGCTCTCGCTCCCTGATGCAGCCTGGATGATCAAGCCAAAAACTCGCAGATTCTCAGCTTTCAACCCGGTGATCTGATTGCTGCCCGGTTATAATTGTTGGATTCGTAGACTTCGAGGGACACAGAATCCCCTTAGCACATAGCAAATAGCACACAGAAGATGGAAAACTCAATTATATTTATCAAAATTATTTTCATACAAGAGAAGAGAGTCTTTTAAATAGACACATAAACTTGCCCCCCAAGTAAGGATACAAGAGTCTTTTCATAGGAATTTGAATCCCACCCAAACCCTAGCTAGAATACATGCATGGTAGGTCAAATATTTCTTTCCCTAAAATTTTTACTCTCTCTCTTGTCTTGGTCGGCCAAGGGAGGTAACCCTAGGTGGCCAACCAAGAGGTGGTAATCATAAGCAAGTGGCGCCCCTTGGTTCCTCTCATGGTCCTTGGCTGGCCTAGTTTGTTTCAAGCTATGGTCAAGGGTTCCAAGCTGCTCTCCAGGGTTCTAGGGCTTCCAATTTCTCCTACTGGGCCTTCCATGGTCTTCATAACTTCAAGCTGGGTTGGTCTTCACTTGTACCGGCTTGGTCTGTACTTGTATTGAGTCTTCATTGGACTTGGACTAACATATACATGACTCAGAAAAAGACTAGCTAAACATGAGCTAACTTGACTGACTGATTCAAGCCCTATTGGAATGAATCCACTCTAAATACGGACTCAAATGATGAAAAGAAAAACACTAATAGGCTAAGCCCTTATTACAAACTAGACTCAACCACTACTAAGTAATCCACAGAGGGTTAAGAAGCTTCTGTCTTATTCTAGTGCCTCTGGTGTCCACACCATCCTTAGTCAATCCACCCCTGCTACCCCAGTCATTAGTCAATTTTTCCTTAGTCAACCCACTCCTACCACCCCACTAGTTCACAAGAATGGCATTGAAGAGGAAGTGTATGAAGTTGATGTGAGTTTGGTGGATGAGTATAAGGAAGAAGAATAAGAGATACCTATAGAAGACCTAGAAATAGTTGACCTTAACCATACTCAGACTGAAACCAACCTAAAATTAGTTGACCCTAACCATACCCAAATTGAAGCCAACCCAAAGTTAGCTGACCTTAATGTAGGGTTCTGATGCAACGCAGCGGAAGGGTAATTTCAAAATTGAAACTAAATTCACACCAAAATCCTAAACCAGGAACTCCTTAAATAAGACTAGAACATATGACAAGCATATCTATGCAAATTAGGATTAGGGTACCAACCTGTAATCGCTTATTCCAACAAACTTGAAGTTGAAGGGGATAACTGAATTCACCAGGTGTCCAGGTGTCCGCCCTCTGATGGTGATCCATACAGAGCAATGATCAAGAACACAATCTTCTTGTCCAATGGTTCCTCCTATTGAGTTCTTCTTCTTAGAACTCAATTCTTCGGATTATGGCTGGAATTCTTCCACACAAGAGGTTGCCATCCGTTCTTTTATCTCTTCTCCTCCTTCCACTAAGACCTTGACCCTCTAAGACACTCTTGTCTTGAAGAAAAGACTTTGTCCTAAGGGGATTTAGGCTTGTCTTAAATTGGAGGAGAAATTAAGACAAGAATGTCTTAATGTAAGAAAGAAGGAAACAAAATCAGAACTCCTTCTTTCCTTTACCGTCGAAGACCTTCTCTTTTATTCTTGTTCAGCAACAGAGTTTCGACAGAGGATTCCTATGTAAAGGAAACAATGTAAAATAAGAAAAGAGGGAAGGAGTCTTTTGGAGAGGAAGAAGAAAAATAAAAGCATTACCCAGTTCTGATTTTTCCTGACCCCTTAAATAGATTTCAGATAGGCGCCCACACATCTCTCCGTAAACTCCTTCTCACGCCCTTCTCATTTTCTCACGCCCCTTCCCTCCTTCTCACGGCCTTCCAGATTAAATCCCACGGCCTTTCTTAAAGGAAAAGTCACGATGTTTTTAAAAGAAAGGAGTCGCGAATTTAAATCTTAGAAGAGATGTTATTTCGCGCAACCCGGAAGCAACAAGCGCTTTCTTCCTTTCTTAAAAACCCATCAACCGTTGGATTCCCATCCAAGGGGGCACAACTGAGGTGCTAAAGGAGAGAAAGAATGCCACCCCATATAAAAACATCGAAGAATTATATGGAGCGCACAAAGAGTCCATGCACCATGGACTCTTCCAAATGGCGCGCCAAGAGTCCATTAGCGCATGGACTCTTGGCATTTTGGCATGAAAACTCAAAGGAGCGGGTGGAGGGGCTAGCCTAGATACTTGGTTAGCCAATAGGGTTAGCCATAATCCCTATAAACTCAATTCGAGTCTAATTAGATCCAATTAGAATCCAAATTGAACCAATCCAGAACCCTAATTCGAATCTAATTCGAATAGAAGCTCGGATTTGCAACACCTGCTAGAGTGTCATCATGCAAAATGATTTAATTACAAAATTAAACCCTTGATCAATTCTCTTAAGTGTGTGACCCATTGGGTTCCACATCTAGCCAGCAGTGGGTTCGAATACAAGTTGACCTAATTTGATTAGAACTCTTTCTAATCGATTTAGGTCAAATCGGCCTTACCCGATTTTGATCAATTAGGACTCTTCCTATCAAATGATCATTAAATTTAATCAACCCACAAGACAAGATTGATGTCTAGCAACGTGTCATGTCTACCCGGAAGATATAGAAATTCTGGTGAAATACCAAAAATACCCTTCAGTAGAAAGTTACCGTACAATTAAATCCTTCGATCAGCCTGCACCCAGAATATAATTATGGATATGAATTTATGTCAACTCCAATATTATATTTGTTTCTAGCTCAATCTTATATTGATGATTCAATTATCTTGATATTAGAAATCATCTCTAATATCTTTACTTTGATCAAAGATTCCCTGAATCATCATCCGATTGATAACTAGCTGGTGCAATCTCCTCTTACTAAGAGTGATCGATTCCTTGTTGACCTACTCATTACCTTCATATCCAATTCACCATTCCCAGTATCAATCATGTGCATGACATAGTGTCATGATTAGAATTGAACCAAAGGATGGGTTCATGTACATAAGGTATTTATGGCAGTCTTAGGTCAAAGGATTACTTGTACCACTCCCACTATGAGAACCTTCTATTGACATGTAGCTAAGACTCCATTAGATATTCTCAAGTTGGATCATATCAGTGAACTCATTCTCTAATGAGCACCCACATCCTAGTATTAGTGTCATACATAAGTGACTGTGAGAGCAGTCACCCTATTTAGTATACATAGGATGTGCTAGTCTTCCCGGAAAAACACTGATCCCCTACTCAAGGTTCCTTTGACTAGGAATATTTTAGATTAAGATTTTAAGACTTTAGGTCCCACTGGTATGATCTCATCATAACCCTAAAATCATAGCCCTAATCTATGGGGTTCATCATATAATAATAAATACAGCGTATGATGAAAAATAATGTCTTTATTAGAATATTGTTAATTACAATGGTTTGGGAGATATAACATAGATTGGCTTGTAGGGCATATCCCTTTCAATCTCCCACTTGCACTAAAGCCAATCACCTTTGAATCTTAGTCCCATACACTCGAGGTGGCGATCAAACTCTCGCTGTGGTAGAGCCTTAGTGAACGGGTCTGCTATATTTTTTTTTGTATCAACTCTATTTATGTAGACATCTTGTCTCTCTACTATTTCTCAGACGAGATGGAAGCATCTCAGAATGTGCTTGGACTTATGATGAGCTCTTGGTTCCTTAGCTTGAGCAACAGCTCCAGTGTTGTCACAGTAAAGTGGCACTGGGTTTTCAATCTCAGGAACAACACCCAACTCTGTGATGAACTTCATCCAGACTGCTTCCTTGGCGGCTTCACTGACAGCTATGTATTCTGCCTCTGTGGTTGAGTCAGCTACAGTCTGCTGCTTGGTACTCTTCCAACTCACTACTCCACCATTTAGGGTAAAAACATATCCCGAAATGGGTTTGCTATCATCAGGGTCTGATTGAAAACTAGAATCAGAATAAGCTTCTAGTTTAAGATCAGAATCACCATAAACCAGAAAAATATCCTTAGTCCTTCTCAGGTACTTAAGAATATTTTAACTGCTTTCCAATGATCCTCTCCTGGATCAGCCTGAAACCTACTGACAATGCCTAAAGCATATACCACATCAGGCCTGGTACACAACATGGTATACATTATGGACCCTATTGCCGAAGCATAAGGTATAGAATTCATTCTATTTCTTTCTTCAGGTGTCTTAGGAGACATCCTTTTAGAAAGATGTATACCTTGACTCATAGGAAGATAACCTCTTTTACTTCCATCCATGCTGAATCTTTTCAGCACTAAGTCAATGTACCTAGATTGGGATAAACCTAGCATCCTCTTAGATCTATCTCTATAGATCTTAATACCTAGTATATAGGATGCTTCTCCCAAATCTTTCATGGAAAACTGGTTTGATAGCCAAACCTTGATTGATTGCAACATTGGGATATCATTCCCAATGAGGAGTATGTCATCTACATACAGAACCAAGAAGACTATGGCACTCCCACTAGTCTTCTTATAAACACAGGGTTCATCCACATTTTTGATAAAACCAAACCTTTTAATAGTTTCATCAAAGCAGATGTTCCAACTCCTTGAAGCTTACTTTAATCCATAAATGGATTTCTTTAGCTTGCATACTTGATTTGGTTTATTCTTTGAAATAAAACCTTCTGGCTATGACATGTAGACTTCTTCCTTAAGGAAAATATTGAGGAATGCAGTCTTCACATCCATCTGCCAGATCTCATAATCATGGTATGTTGCTATAGCAAGTAAAATCCGAATTGATTTGAGCATGGCAACAGGTGAGAATGTTTCATCATAATCAATTCCCTATTTTTGTCTAAAACCTTTTGCCACTAATCTGGCTTTATAGGTTTCAACTTGGCCATCTGCCCCAATCATTTTCTTATAGACCCATTAGCACCCAATAGGATTAACACCCTCTGGTGTATCGACCAAAGACCATATTGGTTTACATACATAGAGTCTATCTCGGATTCCATGGCTTCTTGCCATCTATCTGAATCAGTACTTAAGATAGCTTCCGTATAGGTCAGAGGTTCATCATTTTGAATGACTTGGGCTTCATTATTTTCAATAATAAACCCATACCTCTCAGGTGCCCGTGGTACTCTATCAGACCTACGGGAAGGAGTTTTGTATTCTGGTTCTGTCCTAACTATATGTTCTAATGGTTGAGAACTGTCTATCTGTGTTTCTTGTACTTCTCCAAGTTCAACAGTTCTACCATTGCCCTTTTCTAAAATGAACACTTTTTCTAGAAAAGTGGCATGCCTGCTGACAAAAATCTTTTGTTCAGTAGGATGGTAAAACAGATATCCTCTACCCTCTCTAGGATATCCTACAAATAGACATTTATCCGCTCTAGGTTCCAACTTATGTCCAAAATTTCTTTTAACATAAGCTGGACATCCCCATACCTTAAAATATTTAAGATACAGTTTCTTTCCACTCCAAATTTCATATGGAGTACTAACAATGGATTTAGAAGGTACCTTGTTCAGAATGTAAACAGCAGTTTCTAGAGCATGACCCCAGAAGGAAATGGGTAAATTTGTGAAGCACATCATGGATCGTACCATATCTAATAAGGTACGATTTCTCCTTTCAGCTATACCATTTAGCTGTGATGTATAAGGAGGGGTACATTCAGAAAGAATTCCATTAACTTTAAGATAGTCTAAAAACTCCGTGGATAAGTATTCTCCTCCTCGATCAGAACGAAGAACTTTAATACTTTTCCTGGTTTGTTTTTCGACCATACTTTGATACTCCTTAAATTTATCAAAGGCTTCAGATTTATGTTTCATAATATACACACATCCGAACCTAGATAAATCATCTGTAAAAGTGATAAAATATGAGTATCCACCTCTGGCCTGAGTTGTCATTGGACCACATACATCAGTATGTATAAGTCCTAATAACTCAGTTGACCTTCTCCATGTCCAATAAATGGAGTCTTGGTCATCTTACCCATGAGACATGATTCGCAAGTTCCTAATGATTCATACTCATAAGGATCAAGGAATCTTTTCTTGTATAACTTGCTTATCCTAGACTCATTAACATGACCAAGTCGATGATGCTAAAGTAAAGTATCATTAAAGTCTTCTCTTTTTCTTTTATTATTGACATGAAAAACACTATCATTGGAAGAAAGAGTTAAGAGCCCACTGCTAAATATGCCAGAACAAATAATTTTATTAGACAACATTATCGAGCAACTAGTGCTCGTTACATCCATTACATATCCTTGTTTTAATAACAAAGGAATAGATATAATGTTCCTAATAATCTTAGGCATATAATAATAATTTTCTAACTCCAAGATCTTTCCAGAAGGCAACTTCAGAATATAGGTCTCTACAGCTTCTGCTTGGATGATATCACCACTAGCACCGTAGAGATTGAAGTCACCTTCCTTCAATACTTTAAGCTTGTGGAGGTCCTGTAAAGATTTGATTATATGGTAACCATAAGCGGTATCCAATACCCCAGTATTTGATATAGATGAATTTAATGTCAATATAGCATGTATCTCATACATACCTCTTGGCGCATCTGATGCACCAGGCTTCACAGTTGCAAGGTAAGCCTTGCAATTCCTTTTCCAATGTCCCGCTTTGCTGCAAAAGAAACAGGTCGACTATTTGGAGGCCTTCTTTCCTTTCTTATTCTTATTGATGCCACTCTTAGGGTTTAGCCTCCTATTAAAACCCTTTTTGCCTGATTTCTTCTTATTGGTCTTATCAACAAGAAGAAGTGGAGCCTTTTCTTACTTAACATGGCTCTCCGCTGTTTTCAACATATTTAACAGCTCAGGCAAGGAAGTGTTCAGTTTGTTCATGTGATAATTCAAGACAAACTGAGGAAATGACTCCGGGAATGATTACAGGATTAAATCCTGATTCAACTCCCCATCCATGATAAAACCTAATTGACCCAATTTTGTGATTAAGTCAATTACCTTCAGAACATGATCCTGAACGGATGTTCCCTCTGTCATCCTAGCACGGAATAACTGCTTAGATATTTCATATCTAGCAGTTCTGCTATATTCTCCATAAAGCTCTTTTAAATTGAGCATTATGGATTGAGTATCCATGCTTTCATGCTGTCTCTGTAACTCATTGGTCATAGAGGCTAGTATGATACACTTGACAGTGAGGGAGTCATTCTGCCACATTTTGTATGTAGCCATATCTTCCTGTGTGGCATCGTCCCCTAGTTGATTAAGACTAGGGGTATCAAGAATATAAGAAAGTCTTTCTAAACTCAGCACAATCTTTAAATTTCTCAACCAGTCCACATAGTTCGGACCAGTCAGTTTGTTGGTATCTAAGATACTTCGCTGTGATAATGAAGATGCCATTTATCTACATTTAATAAAGAACAATACATAAGAAAACAACCATGAAATGACTTACATAATTAAATTAGGTCTTCAATTTAATTATGTCTCCCACTATTTTATCAAAAATCATAGCTCTCACTATGATAATCGAGAAGAACCCTGATCGATTTTTCTTAGTGAGATTGAGATCCTAATAACTTATAAAAGATCTTGCAGAAAACACAACAAATCTTTTATAAGCTCAAAGGTAGGAAACTCTTCCAATTATATCTCATATAATTCTCAAGAAGTAACTTGGCCTCTAGAACATTATTAGTCTTGCAGAAAACACAACAAACCATAATATTCTAGTTAAGTCAAGACCCTTTCATTTCTATACAGTCAATATTCAAATGTAATGCCCTTGCAGATAACACAACAAAGCATTATACTGAATATACTGTAAGCATATCTATGCACTAGACTAGTATTATGTCAATCACCATATTAGGTCTTGCAGATAACACAACAAACCTAATGTAGTTCATAACACAATAATGATCCAGCATGAAGGAAGGCTAATATATAGTATTTTTAACACTAAGCATTTTAGTCAAGATTTAAATTTAATCAAATCAGCCAGGCAAGTGGAAGAGATGTGGGAGTCCCCCCGTTGCTTTCCTATACACCAATAAAAATTGGCCAGGTCAATCAACGGAACCAATTAAAAACCATAATTCTCTTTACCTTCCCAGAACCACCTTTCTAGACATCGAATGATCAATTGTACATCATGACTAGTGATGCTTATTAGTTAAATATACTAAGACTTAATATAATTTTTAAGAGGAGGGATTTATAAATTGCCAGCACATTCTTATAGAACGTATCACAATCAACATATCACTCTTAAAATAAACAAATATGTGCTAAGTGTGCCATCATACTAGGACAACCATTTAACATAATGGATCCACCATTATGCCAGGGCAACCTTATTTCAGTATGATGACTTCAAAACTAAACATATATCTATAATAATTAGGGTTTGAGTGAAAAACCCTAACTAGTGGCATACATCAAAACATATATGCAATCAAAGATATGCTAAGTGTAGTAACATATTAGGATTTAAAAACTCTAATATGTGACATACAAACTATCATAGATTATAGTCCTAATTAAGGTGGCTCTGATACCACTGTAGGGTTCCGGTGCAATGCAGTGGAAGGGTAATTTCAAAATTGAAACTAAATTCACACCAAAAACCCTAAACCAGGAACTCCTTAAATAAGACTACAACATATGACAAGCATATCTATGCAAATTAGGATTGGGTACCAACCTGTAATCGCTTATTCCAACAAACTTGAAGTTGAAGGGGCTAACTGAATTCACCAGGCATCCAGGTGTCTGCCCTCCGATGGTGATCCACATAGAGCAATGATCAAAAACACTATCTTCTTGTCCAATGTTTCCTCCTATTGAGTTCTTCCTAGAACTCAATTCTTCGGATTATGGCTGGAATTCTTCCACACAAGAGGTTGCCTTCCTTTCTTTTATCTCTTCTCCTCCTTCCACTAAGACCTTGACCCTCTATGACACTCTTGTCTTGAAGAAAAGACTTTGTCCTAAGGGGATTTAGGCTTGTCTTAAATTGGAGGAGAAATTAAGACAAGAATGTCTTAATGTAAGAAAGAAGGAAACAAAATCAGAACTCCTTTCCTTTACCGTCGGAGACCTTCTCTTTTATTCTTGTTCAGCAACAGAGTTTCGACAGAGGAGTCCTCTGTAAAGGAAACAATGTAAAATAAGAAAAGAGGGAAGGAGTCTTTTAGAGAGGAAGAAGAAAAATAAAAGCATTACCCGGTTTTGATTTTTCCTGACCCCTTAAATAGATTTCAGATAGGCGCCCACACATCTCTCCATAAACTCCTTCTCACACCCTTCTCATTTTCTCACGCCCCTTCCCTCCTTCTCACGGCCTTCCAGATTAAATCCCATGGCCTTTCTTAAAGGAAAAGTCGCGATGTTTTAAAAAGAAAGGAGTCGCGAATTTAAATCTCCGAAGAGATGTTATTTCGCGCAACCGGGAAGCAACAAGCGCTTTCTTCCTTTCTTAAAAACCCATCAACCGTTGGATTCCCATCCAAGGGGTCACATCTGAGGCGCTAAAGGAGAGAAATAATGCCACCCCATATAAAAACATCGGAGAATTATATGGAGCACACCAAGAGTCCATGCGCCATGGACTCTTCCAAATGGCGCGCCAAGAGTCCATTAGCGCATGGACTCTTGGCATTTTGGCATGAAAACTCAAAGGAGCGGGTGGAGGGGCTAGCCTAGATACTTGGTTAGCCAATAGGGTTAGCCATAATCCCTATAAACTCAATTAGGGTCTAATTAGATCCAATTAGAACCCAAATTGAACCAATCCGGAAACCTAATTCGAATCTAATTCGAATAGAAGTTAGGATTTGCAACACCTGCTAGAGTGTCATCATGCAAAATGATTTAATTACAAAATTAAACCCTTGATCAATTCTCTTAAGTGTGTGACCCATTGGGTTCCACATCTAGCCAGCAGTGGGTTCGAATACAAGTTGACCTAATTTGATTAGAACTCTTTCTAATCGATTTAGGTCAAATCGGCCTTACCCGATTTTGATCAATTAGGACTATTCCTATCAAATGATCATTCAATTTAATCAACCCACAAGACAAGATTGATATCTAGCAACGTGTCATGTCTACCCAGAAGATATGAAAATTCTGGTGAAATACCAAAAATACCCTTCGGTAGAAAGTTACCGTACAATTAAATCCTTCGATCAGCCTGCACCCAGAATATAATTATGGATATGGATTTATGTCAACTCCAATATTATATTAGTTTCTAGATCAATCTTATATTGATGATTCAATTATCTTGATATTAGAAATCATCTCTAATATCTTTACTTTGATCAAAGATTCCCTGAATCATCATCCGATTGATAACTAGCTGGATGCAATCTCCTCTTACTAAGAGTAATCGATTCCTTGTTGACCTACTCATTACCTTCTTATCCAATTCACCATTCCCAGTATCAATCTTGTGCATGACTCCGTGTCATAATTATAATTGAACCAAAGGATGGGTTCATGTACATAAGATACTTATGGCAGTCTTAGGTCAAAGGATTACTTGTACCACTCCCACTATGAGAACCTTCTATTAACATGTAGCTAAGACTCCATTAGATGTTCTCAAGTTGGATCATATCAGTAAACTCATTCTCTAATGAGCACCCACATCCTAGTATTAGTGTCATACACAAGTGACTGTGAGAGCAGTCACCCTATTCAGTATACATAGGATGTGCTAGTCTTACCGGAAAAACCCTAATCCCCTACTCAAGGTTCCTTTAACTAGGAATATTTTAGATTAATGTTTTAAGACTTTAGGTCCCGCTAGTATGATCTCATCATAACCCTAAAATCATAGCCCTAATCTATGGGGTTCATCATATAATAATAAACACAGCGTATGATGAAAAATAATGCCTTTATTAGAATATTGTCAATTACAATGGTTTGGGAGATACAACATAGATTGGCTTGTAGGGCATATCCCTTTCACTTAACCAAACCCAAACTGAACCTATAGTGGAAGACCTGTTAGAGGAAGAGAACCTAGATACTACTATTAGAATCTTACCCGAGGAGCTACTAGAAGAAAGCCCAATTATAGAGCACAGTCCTAAATTTCGTGAACCAGAAGACTTTATTAAGGATTTGTCTTATCAGTACCCTCAGGATGAATCCCTTCCTATAGTTCCCATTGACGATCTCTTCCCTAAAATTAATAATCCATTATTCCATAATGCAAACCCTGTAGGTATACATCAACCCCATAAGGTCAACCTTATTAGTCTAGGACTAATCCCTGACACCCCTTCCTGTATCTTATTCTATCCAGTCAACCCGGAACCCCCTTCCTACTTTCTACCCTACCAGATAACCTTGAATCCACCTCATATTTTCTACCTTTTCTTGAATCTTTTTATGTTTCTTTAACCATTCATCTGCATTTTTTAAAGGTAAGCATGTTGCATACACCCATTACGCATGTCATGTTTGCATTTTAATTTTGGAGGACCCTATGGCATCTGTTAAGAGTGCATGCCAGGTTCTCATCTGCATGTCACCCACCTGACCAAGGGACAAACCCATAGTTGTAGCTTAGGGTTTTGTCGAGTCTGCATATCAATAAGTGTGGCATGAGTCATTTGCCTGCATTAGGTGTTTTGAGTCATTGCACTGCATGATTAGATATTTGCATATAGATTTAGCCATAAGATTTATGTAAGCAATGTTTTTATGAAAATATGGTTAATTCCCGAAAAGAGTCTAAGAGTTCACTAGGAAAATATTGTAACAATTAGGCTACATACCCATGAGCTGGATCTATTAAAGTGATAAAGAAAGTTGGATGTAATGCCTGAGTTATCTCATTAGGCATTACGCTTAACCTTCAATATCTCAGACTTAGTAGAGTATAGGGATCCAGCAATGATACCCAGTAAGTTTTGAGCCTAACCCTTTTCTTTGAGAGCAAACCCAACCTTGAATATCCACCATTAAATTAGCTTATGAGAGGAATGATTAAGCATATCCTGGATGACCAAGCCATTAGTACCGGATCAAAGGCTACCATGTCACTTGGTTCATTGGCAAGTTTGACCGAGATCTGAGGATTCATGGATCACTTGAGAGGATCAGCAACGCCTCAACCCAAACCTGTCAGAGTAGTACCAGAGCCAGATGAACCTTTACTCAATAAGGTCAAGTTCCTCCCACCCTGAGAGAATTGATGGGGACATCATATCAGTTAAAGACTTCAAGCTCTAATTTTGTTCTTTAAGTCATGTGTTGGTCAATTTTGAGTCCTGTAATGGAATTTAATTTTGAGTCCACTAATAATGTGTCACTTATTTTAAGTAAGCCAAGTTCTGTAATAAAGTATATCAATTGAGTCCAGTAGTAAGTTGAGGCAAGAATTCCAGTTGAGTTGAGTCAAGTTTTGAACAAGAGGAGGATTACCAGACCAGAGTGATTACCAAGCCACTCCACCCGAGCCGAGTTCAAGACCTGGACCCCTACCAAGCCCCTCATAGCTATACCGCCCAAGAGGTGGGCCTTCATACCGCCAAGCCCAGGTGGAGAACCCACCCAGTATCAGCGCCCAGGCCTTGGTGCCTGCCCTGGCCCACTAAAGCTGGCACCCCCTCCCACGCCCTTCAAGATATGGCACCCTAGCCCAAGCCCCTTTCATAAGTGATGCCTCATCTAGCCTAAGCCCAAGGAAGCTTTTCAGTCCAAGGGGGAGTCAGCCAGCCCACTTCTACCAGGAGTCAACCAGCCTAGTTTTACAAGGAGACCAGTCTTCCAGTCCAAGTTTATTTTGAGTTTTATTTCTATAAAGACCTGTACTCCTAATTAGATAAGGAGAGGGACCTAGGACAGCCTATAAATACCCACCCCCTTGCCCTCTTGTAATCATTCTCTAATTCATGAAATAAACTCTACTAAATTTTCTTGTGAAAATTTGTGTCCTCCTTTTGGAGTGGGTGTGAGACTCGTGGTTGCTTGTGTGTGTGCAAACCCTAGCCGCCCCTACTACTCTCTCTCTTCCATAAACTCCAAGCTGCCCCAGCCTCCATCTTCAAACCCCAAGATGCCTAACACCAAGCCCCCAGCAGACAGCCAACAGCAACAACAGCCCACTCTTCTCTTCTTCAATCTCCTATTCTACATTTTTCTCATCTTCTATCATCCTTACCTTTGATGTTTGCAGGATCTCTCCAGTGAAACCATCCTCAGATGAAGTCTTCTTTGCCCTCGAACGAAGTTGACAAAAAGCCAATGGATCCATAGAAAAGTGATCGGATCATCCAGGTATCGATCTGAGTGGAGTGATCTCATCTACAGCATCGAGACATCATTGCCTGGTAAGTTTAGTCCAATTCCCAACTCTCTTTATCTAATTTCTTGAAGGTGAACACGCTTCTAATAGGCCTTCTTAGACCTAGGATCCTAATTGTCTTTTCTCTTTGATTGATCTTGCAAGTGGGTAGGATGCTAATTGATACAGGATAACCCTAACCTAGTTCTGTCTAGTTTTAGAAATTTAATCATAATAAAATCTAAAAACATTTGCTTGCTTTAATATAATTTTCTTCATATTCATCCCTTGCATATCATCCTGCATCATATTAGAATCCCGTCTCTCATCACTTAGTGCTAGAATCAAGTGAGTTAGTTACTATGCATATTGAAGATTCAAAGATAACCTTGAAGCCTCTATCACATAATTGACTTATACTTAACAAATTGTGCTTCAACTTGTCTACTAGCAATATATTTTCAATGAATGTAGAAGGGATAATTTTGATCTTACCAATACCAATGATCTTCTCCTTTCCATTGTCACCAAAAGTGACCATCCCTCCATCTTTCATTTCTAGGATAATGAATTGTTCATTGTCACCCATCATATGTCTTGAGCAGCCGCTGTCAAGATACCATCTTTTCTTGGAATTCTGGGCTGCAAGACATTCCTACAAAACAATCAAGTAATTCTTTTAGATATCCAAGCTTTCTTGGATCCTTGTAGGTTAGTAGAAGTGGTTTCTTTGGGAACCCAAATCTTTTTCATTTTACTTTTACTGTTCCTTTTCAAATTACATTCAAAGAATTTGAGACCAACCCCATTACAAGAATAATAAATAACTCTTGATTTTTGAAAAGATGCAAATGTTGAAACTCTAGATGCAAGGGATTTTTGAGTTGAAAACTTAGGTACATATGATTTTGAAGCTATAAACTTTGTAGTTGAAACTCTATTAGAATGCAATGAATTGTAACCAATTCTAGCTTTATTATTTGAATTCCTTTGGTATTTTAAAATTAGCTCAAGCTTATTTGAACTCAAAGTTAATTTTTCAACTAAGGGTTTGAGTTTTTCAACTTCTTTTTGCAAACGTATATTTTTTTCATGTAGAATTTTATTCTTTTCAAGATAATTATTCTTTTTAACTTGCAAGACTCTATATTTTTTTTAAATATAGCTCAATTCTTTTGTAAAATATTGTTCTTTTCTAAAATTTTATCTTTTTTCTTTCATTAAAACATTATTATTATTTTTCAAAGTCTTAATTTTTAGTCTACCCCTTTTATATTTAGATAATAACTCGTAAAAAGTAATATTCAATTTCTCATATGTAAACTCATCGTTAGATTCAGGAGACATTACCTCATCCTCAAGACCCATCAAACATATATTAGCTATTTTGGTAGTCTCTTCTTCTTCATTTGATGTAGACTCCTTGCTGTTGCTCCAAGTTGTAACCATCGCTTATTTCTCCTTGTTTTTGTAGGCTTTCTTCAAAGTGGGACCGTCAAAATGGCCCTGATTTCTTACACTCATAGCAAATAGGCTATTGCTCTTGTCTCTTTCTTTTTCCTTTTCTTTCTCTTTGCTATGTTCTCCCTTTTTATAGTATTTTCTCCAATATCTTGCCTTTCTTTTGCCCATAAATTTCTTGAATCTCTTCATGACTAGAGTAATATCATCATCTTCAAGTTCATCTTTGGAGGAGGGGCTTTCTTCTTCTTATTCTTCTTCTTGTTTCTTTAATTCTACAGTAGCTTTGAAGGCTATCGATTTTTTCTTCTTGATATCATCCTCACTTCTATGCTGCATTGTAAGTTCATGCATGATCAGTGATCCAAGAAGCTCATCCAATGGTAGAGTGTTCAAGTCCTTAGCTTCCTGGATAGAAGTGACCTTCGGATCTCATTTATCTAGAAGTGATCTAAAAATTTTATATACAAGGTTTGCATTTGAGTATATCCTGCCAAGACTCTTTAGATCGTTAATAATATCTGTAAATCTTAAGAACATGGCAGATATAGTTTCATTCAATTTTATTTTAAATAACTCATAATTATGAACAAGAATATTGATTTTAGAAGTTTTGACTTGGGAGGTTCCTTCATGGGTTACTTCAAGTTTATCTCAAATTTCTTTTGCAGACATACCAAAAGAAATCCAGTTAAACTCGTTGACATTTAAAGCATAATATAAAAGATTCATTGCTTTGGCATTCAACTCACCCATCTTCATGTCATGTTCATCCCATTCCTTTTCAAGCTTTGGGATGTCTATGCTATCAACCTTCTTTGTGGGTGTGTGAGGTCCTTTTAGAATTACTTTTTATAATTAAAAATCTATTTCTTGAATGTAAATTTTCATTCATGCTTTCCAATAGGTATAATTTATGCCTGTGAAAAGTGGAGGTCTATTTATAGATTGGCCTTCGGTCAAAGAGGTACTCATAGGATTTGCCATAAATCTTTTCTCTAAGTAAATTTCAGAGACACTGCTTTAATACCAGTTGTTGCCCAAATGGCTTACCTAAGGGGGCTTGAATTGGGTATTTAAAATTTTTCACAAATATGTGCTCTTTTAAAAGCTTAGTGTGGTGAGTGATGTAATTTAAGTATGAATAGCAGAAGCAAGTAAAAAACATAATAACCACAAGCACAAAAGTTAGCAATCTATAGTGGTTCGGAGCAACCTAGCTCCTACATCTACTACCCAAGATATCACTTGGGATTTCCACTATATTCATCTAGGAATATAACCTGTTTGTTTTACGCCATGCTAACAAACCAAAACCCAAACTTGGTTTTACACCGGGATCACCAAAAATCCAATACAATGTTAGTTTTCTCGGGCTCACTAACAACCCAAACCTGGTTTTCAAAGGCTCACCAAAAATCTAAAATAATTTCCAAGTTACAGCCCCTGCTATACTTGGTAGAACTTAAATAGAGTTAAAAATAGAATAACACTAATGACAAACCAAACTTTATCGGGTGGTTGCAGTTGATGCCCTTTGAGAAGCCTTCCTGATTGCTCCTATAATGCTCTTCAAGGCTTTCAAACTTCTTCAATAAATGACTCAAGTTGCTAATGGGAAGTAGGTGAAGACTTAGTACTTTCTTGGATGTTTAATATTCTTCTCTTAAAAGTTCATTCCTTTTTTATAAACTTCTTCTAAACTTATTTAAATCCCTTATTTATAGTCTCTTAAACTAATTCCAAGTAGATATGATCATTGTAGAGCCTTAAAAATTGAAATATGACCGTTGGAGTACTTTTTAGATTCAAAAAATTGATTTTGGAACTAGCCATTATGCACCTGAAATAGGTATTCGAGTCGGCTCGGTTGGATCGAGTTAGCTCAGATTCTCAGTCATGCTGAAAGTGCACTCTAGTCGAGTCGACTCTTAATAGTCAAGTCAGCTCGCCTGACTAGTTTTCTCAAAACTGATTTTTCTACACTATGGAAGAATCAGCTCGATTGCACATGAGTTGGTTCAGATGTCTGTATGCCAGAAACCTTTGTGCCATGCCAAAATAATGAGTCGGCTCGACTGACTTAAGTCCAAAAGTATCCAAATTTCTTCCAAAAGCTTCCACGGACTTCCAAATTTCTTCCAGTCCTAATCTAAGTGATTTAAATATAAAGATTACATAGAATTGCCCTCTTTACAAGAATGTATACTTAAACTATTTAGGGCTTTTCAATATTTGACCACTTTTCTTGATTATATTGATTTACTACATAGATTACTGAAATGTAGGTAGAATGATTTTTCTTTTGACACATCCTACAAAAAGTTCTCAAACATTCAAAAGTGCTAGTAACAAATGCATGCTCCAATATTTTGTTATCATCAAAATCATTCCAAGGGTCAACACATTAAAAGGCATGGATGATTCTAGGGTACTAGGGAATGGAGCCATAAGTGAGTGGGGTAAAGATGAAATTGGTTCATCCCACAAGTTAAATTTTCTATATATTTTCTTGCCTTAGCCAAATTATCTATGTTTGTCTTTATGGTAGTGCAAAGTTATTCTAAGACTAGCTCATTCTTGGGAGTTAAAGTTAATTATTCGAGAAAAGATAGAGGGTCATTAAAATCTTGAGCTAGGTATGGTCCCTCTTGGTGACCTCATGTTGACTAGGCAGTTCACCTCCCTCCTCTCTATTAAGTTTAATTAATCGTTGGTCAGTTTGATCCATTAGCTTATTGATAGATTGCAATTGGACTATAATTATTTATTAAAATTGAGAAAACCTATCGACATCTAGGTTGGTTTTTAGAGAAGGTAGGTATGGTACTTGCTGAACCTTCTCTTCAAATAATGGGCTATAATTTGTTAGAGAAGGTTGATAATGTGAATAGGGCTGATCAAATAAGGTGTGTTTATGAACATAGATTCTTGGGTTACTGGGATAACCACTAGGTGTGGTTGCCACAAAAAATCTGGTTAAGCCCCCCAACTTGAATTATAAGCATTATAGTATAGGTTATTTCCTGAGCTGTAGGCCATTTGGATTTGATCTTGATAAACGTAGTCATACATAAACTCAAGAGGTTGGTATACGGTTGGGCACTTACTCCCAAAGTGAGTGGGGCTCGCATAAGTTTGGTGTGCCAAGAGAAAGGATACTCCATTATAAGGATTTATGCTCCCGGCACTGGTCAAGTTTATTTGATTATTCTGATTATTCGAATATACAATCAAAATCTTGGATGAAAGCAATCCTTATTTATTTATGTATTTATTTATGTATTTATTTTATTATTATTTTTTTTTAAGAGGAGAGGTGAGATGGAGAAGATAGAAGGGTCCAAAAGAAAAGGGCCTAAGGAGTCCTAGAGCTAAGAGAGAGAAGAAGAATTAGTTAGGATTTGATGTCATTTACAAATAAGTTAGCATAACATGGACTCTCTATCCTAGGGTTATCCTAAATCTAGATAGCTCCTAACTGCCAAGGCAACCTTGGAGCCCTCCAAGTCAGAAACTAACTAATAAACTTGCTAGGTAAGGGTAAGATCGGTAGGGTCCCCCCATAACTTTCCTTAGACACTAATTAAATTGACCAGGTCAGTCAATGAAAATAATTAAAAATCACCTTTCTTTAGAGCTACATCATCCTTGAACCCCTTTCCTAGATACCAGTTAATCAATCAATCCTGACCTAGTCCAACTCTTTTGGATGCCTTGTCCTATTGAGCTCGAGTTTCTTAGGGACTGACATTTAATTGATTTTAATTAATAGGCTTGGATCAATGCAAGATGCATGGTGATAGTTTACGGGCCAAGGAAAGGTTATCAACTCCCTACCTTATATTATTTATGGGTTAATGCCCTTAAGATATTTTATAAAAATATGTAATGCAAAAAGAAAGATATCCCAAACAAGTAATAAGTTTTTAAGTTTTAATTAGTTACTCTATTTTAGTTAAGTGTTATGCAGTATTTTTGTTTTCTTTTTATGTTGTGTTATCTAAAGCAAGAGAGAAAAAAGATAGCTTTTAATCTTGGTTAATTAAATATGAGAAAAAAAGACTAAAATTTGGTTAAGAAAATAAAGAAACTATAGGTCTTATAATTAAGGCAAAAAATCAAATTAGTATTTAAGACAGTTAATTAAAAAGTTAAGTAAATTTTTTTGTTAATTTAAAAAGAAAGAAACTAAACTTATTTTTTCTTTTTAGGTTAGTTTGTAAAGAGATAAACTAATTAAAAGGAAGAAAGCTAAAAAAGATTTTTTTTTGTTAATTTGAAAAGGAGGATAGTAGTAAAAAAAGGAAATAAATCTAAAAAAATTAGGTAGATTTTAAAAAAAGGAGACTAATCAAGGGAATTTTTTTTTTTTTTGGTTAATATGAAAAGACAAAAATTAATTAGAAGTAAATAAAAAAAGAAAATTAATTTAGCATTAGGATTGATCTCACCAAAATTGTAGAAATTTCCTTCCCATGTTTTTTCTTTTTCATTTTTTTGTTTATTTTTTATCTACAAAAAAATAAAAAAATTAGTATTCTGAATTTACAAGAAATCAAAGAGTTAAAAAATGTTAGCATTCGTGCCTTCCCCGACAATAGTACTAAAAACTTGATAGGATTGCAATGTTGTCATTAAGACACTATAGTTATCAGTTTAATTAACCGACTTTTAAATAAAATTGAAAATATATAGAAAGGATGAGTCGGGTTGAATCCATGGAGAAGGAAGTACTTAAGATAATTTGAAATATTTATTTTTTAAAAAATAAAAGGAAAAAAATTGGGAGTCAGGAAAAATGAAAATTAAAAGTGCAAAGGAAAATAAAAACTTGGTACTTTCGATCTGCTAGTCGGATCTTAGCATCTACTTTTGAGAGAAAGAAAAGATAGGAATTTAAATTATATCAAAATAAATTTTATATTAATTAAAATCTAATCACAGGAAAATAATAACTAAAGATACAAAGGAAAGCGATAACAAAGCATCTGAAGTTGATTCACCATAACCTCGTCAAGAAGTCGGTTGATGTCACATCTCCTTTTATCGTACTCCATGGAGCAAACGGGGCTTCCTCTTTTTCATCCTCTTTGGGTCTTGATCTTGGAGATGGAATAGGCTTGAAGATGGTATAGGGACAGAACTCTCTTTTAAGAAACCTCACTCTTAGAGGCCAACTCGTAACCAAAAGCTATGCCCGCTACCTTGTACTGTACTCTTTCTCCATGATGATTTCTTCTATAGCCCAAGGGTCCTTTAAATAAAGCTGGGACTCTAACTTCTAGTAAAACTCTTAAAATTATTCTGGACCGTCAGATCCATTGATCACCATTTAAATTCATTGAGCCCAGTGAAGGCTATCAAATTGGCTTGAATCATGCTTGGATCTAGCTGAAATCAAGTAGGATATATATTAGCCATTGGATCAAGTCTTCTAGGATATCATGCAGCCATTGATCTATCATAGCTTCATTCTCTCTATTGGATTTGGTAACAGCCATTAGATCGAGATTAGAAGGACTACAGGACCCTTCTCTCAATTGGATTCCCCCCTCGGCAGCATCTTCGGTGGAGATGGTAGTGGCTTGGGATCATGAAGGAGGGGGAGGAGGTGCAATGGGCAGAACAAGAAATGGGGGTGGCTGTGGTAGTGTGAGGCGGAACAGGGAGTGGGGGCAGTGGCATGCGATGGGAGAAGAAGACCGATGGAGGATGGTAGCTATTGCTACCAGGATTGCCATGGCCTATAGCTTTGACATGTCGCAGATGCATCGGGCTCCTATTGGGTTCTTGGTCCTCTACTTCGGTCAACTCCTTGGTTGGCTATCTTGCAAAATAGAGGAGACCTGGGCCGGGGATTCTGACGGGGATACTCCGATGATCAAGTCAGTGGAATGATCTAGGGGAACATAACCTCTGTGATGAAGAGCTTGGGATCTCTGGTGCGGGCACCAGACTCAGAGGAAGACTTCAGGGCTCCATCTGGATCTCTGATTGACCTTGCCCGAAGAATTAAGGTTTTATGGTTTTGTAATAAGGGTTGACTTGGTCAACTCAATTTTAGTCTTGAGTCTGTATTTCCCTGTAATTTAAATTTTGTTGAGTCATGTTGACTCAGTAGTGGCCTAGGTCTTCTCTAGGTTGGTGCCACCTTTTTAAGTCAATGTCCAGGATGCCACATTTTCTCCCAGGCCCAAGCAAGTGGGCGCCACACTCCCAGCCATACGCCAGAGTCCAGGGGGCGCCACATCTCCATCTAGTGTGCTTTGGTCCCCACACCACAAGAAAGCAGGTCCCTTCTTTCTTGCCCCACTTAAGGAGAAATCAATTTAAGATCCTCAATCCAAGGAGGCGCCCAAAATACTTTCATAAGAGCCAAGCTATGAAAAGAAAGGAGCAAAACTTGGGGAGCAAGACTAGGAGGCACCCAAATACTTCCAAATAAAACCAAGCATGGAAGGAAAAAAAATTTTCTTGAAGAGCAAGGCTAGGAGGCGCCACCTACTTACCATTTGGAGCCACCAATCAACACTTATGGAAGCTCTTGGCCGGCCATATGAGAAGGATTTGATTCTACAAGCCTAATTTGAGGATCCATCCTATTAGTCCCACATGGGAAGATGTAAAACCTTGACCTCTTGGAAAGACCTATAAAATAAACCCCTCTTGTAAGTTTGAAAGAACACTGATGAATGAATTCAATTTATGTGTGAGCAACTTTGTGTTTCTCTCTTCCGCACTTGTATTCAGGTGTTGAGCTCCGTGAGGGAGTAAATCCGGGTTCCTTAGGAACTTTGAGGAGGTGTGAGATCTCCAACCCCAAAACCCTAGGTTAGCCACTTCACTTCCAAACCCTAGCCGCCCATCATCTTCTTCCTTCCACCACACCCTAACCTACCCCATCTTCTCACGGCCCCTCTCTCCAAGTAGAGGCCGACCACCAGCATCCAGGTCCAGTTCGGCTACTTCGAATACAGAACAAATCCCAGAGGAAGTCAGATCAGCATCCAGGAGAATCAGGACTTCAGCAACATCAACTTTCAAGTTCTTCTATCTGGTAAATCCTTCCTTGAGTATCTGGTTCCATAACTTGTTCCTTTTCTTTCCCAGATCTTGAGTTCAGGAGAAGCCAACTCTACCAAAGAACCAGTATTGGAGGATCCATTGCGAAGATATCCGAATCCAAGGATCCAACAATTTGCTCAAGAGAGTCCTTCCACTAAACTCGGTGAAGATCACTGTCTGGTCCATAACCCTTCTCTTCTCTTTACTTCTATCCTGTTGAAAGTTAAGAGCGAAACCCTAGGTCTGGAAGTTTCTCAACCCCCAGCAATCCTTTACTTCTGAACTACTCTGATAATCTAGTTTCTTTAAATTGTTCTTTCAATTATTATATAGTGTCTTTCAATTTAGTTTACCTTTCCTTTGAGTCAAAGTCGACTTCTGAAAATATAAAAAAAGAAAAAAAAATTAGTCTTAATTTACTTCCGCATCGCATCATCTCTTTCGTTCTGCATCAATCTCTCCGTATAGAGGGTTCAAAATGAGATCTAGCAAGTAAAAAGAATGAAGAGAAAATGGAAGGTAGAGAGTGGGGTGGATCTCTTGGCTAGTTCCTTGCCGCTAGCTCTCTGTATCTTTCCAATTACCTCCCTCCCATCTCGGGGATTCTTTCTTCTATTTTATACGAGAACGATGGCCCAAACTAGGTTTGGGGCTTCATTAAGATGTTCTTCTCCTGGTGCACCCTTTGGAGAGGGTCTTTCCATTGCCCGTGGTCTTCACCCTGTCGGACTAGTCCTTTAAAGAAGATCCTCCTATTGGAGGTATTCACCGGTGTGGCACGGACCTTGTCCCTCTAGGGGTGTAGTTCCCTATGGGATGGGTAGGCACCGTGTAGCTAGCCCTGAGCCACAATGGGATGTTTCTATTCCCGGAGAAATAGTTAGAGTGTCATAGGGCTCTGGGGCCTTAATGAAATACCCCTCTTGGAGGAGGTTCAGGTTTCGTGTTGTAAGGGTTGAAGCCCCTGATTGCATGGTTATTGATGTGGTGCATGCTACAGGACCTGGGGCTTGGAGGAGTACACATTGTGCAGAGCATACAGGTGGCACATTGTAGAGCTTGAATTTATCGCAGGGTGTGCACCACCTCCCAAAGGTTACGGATGACCAAGAACCTCCTCACCAAGTTTTGAATTCCTGTTGATCCTTCCTCCTTTCGCCGCTAGTGGGAACTTTGACCTCTGTAGGATAGGAGGAGCCCTGCTTTGGGAGCCCCACCTTGGTAGCATGAGCACGACCCTGACTAGGAGCTAACCTTGATAGGAGGACTTGCCTTATGAGCATGACCTCGATCTAGAGCGGGCCTCAGTAGGAGAGCTCATCTTGGCAGCATGAGCATGACACCGATCGGGAGCTGGCCTCGATAGGAGGGCTTGCCTTATAAGAACAACCCTGGTCGGGAGCTGACCTAGGCAAGAGGGCTCATCTTGGCAACATGAGCACTACCCTGGCTAGGAGCTGGCCTCGACAGGAGGGTTTGCCTTATAAGCACAACCCTGGTTAGGAGCTGACCTCAGCAAAAGGGCTCGCCTTGGTAGCATGAGAATGACCCCGGCCGGGAGTTAGCCTTGATAGAAGGGCTCGCCTTATGAGCACGACCCTGGTCGGGAGCTGACCTCGCAGGAGTGCTCATCTTGGAAGCATGAGCACGACCCTGGTCAGGAGCTGGCCTTAATAGGAGGGCTCACCTTATGAGCATGACCCCGGTCGAGAGCTGACCTCGGTATGAGGGCTTGCCTTGGCGGCATGAGCACGACCCTGGCCGGGAGCTGGCCTTGATAGAAGGGCTCACCTTATGAGCATGACCCTGGTCGGGAGCTGACCTCTACAGGAGGGCTCACCTTGGTAGCATCAGCATGACCCCGATTGGTAGTTGGCCTCGATAGGAGGGCTCGCCTTATGAGCACGACCCCGGTCGGGAGCTGACCTCGACCAGAGGGCTTACCTTGGCTCTTTATTTGGCCACCATGTCCATGTGGCGTATCTCTTGCCAAGCGACCACCAACCGGGGCTTCATGATGTGGGATGACTCTAAGATTGCTAAACATGCAGGAAAAATAGTGAAATAATATTTTTGTGATTTTATTATTTAGATTTGGAGGCTAAATTCCAAAACTAAAGTAAGAACTAGCAAATAGGATAGTAATGCATAGAATCATCATGATTGCAAAGAACTCATGCAAGATAATAAGTAGCCAGGACCTGAGAATTGAGAAACTCTCGGTTTAGGATAGCTTACTTCATTAAATCAGATATCAAGAGAAGGGAAGGTTTCTTACCAGTCACAGATTGAAAACTTTGCAGTGGAAAGGATTACTCACACTCTGATTGGAGTCTGGACGAAGAAGCTTCAGTTCCTTGAATCAGATGGCTGATCTAGGCGGTCCTGAAAGCAAAGAAGGCCTCCTCAAGGGAGGTGAAGCACCTCGGGGATCCTGCAAGCATCAAGATCAATCAAAATAGCAATAAAACAAATGAATAAGAAACTAGAGTTTAGAATTGAAAGAACTAGGTTTAGGTCTGGATGTCCCGGAGAAGAAGCAGTTGCTTGATTAGGGCAGCAGCTAGGGTGTCCTCCTCTGGGCGTGGCTGATCTCCAAGGATGCAAAAGAATGCTAGGGCAGCAAGGATTCAGCTAGGGCATTCTAGGAGAGCACTCAAAGTAAAGAATGAAAACAAAGACACCAATCACAAGGCAATAGCACAAAATTTCAGCAAGTTGTATTCATAAGAAAGAGATGATTACAAGAGGGGGAGGGGTGGTGTATTTATAGAGTTGTTTATCAAATAGAGGCCAGACTAGGACCCATAGAGGAAGCTGCTAGGCTCCGTGAGCATTTCCAGAGAGCTCCCACCTATAGAAGACCTGAGCCCTTTAGGAACCAGAGCTGTATCCTCGGATCCACCCAAGGTTATAGCCAGGCTTACCCAAGTTGACCAAGCCTGAACCGATCTGACCCCAGTCGACCAAGCCTAGCCCGACCCAGTCCTAGTCTTCCCAGTCTGAATCGACCCCAATACAGTAGAGAGGACAAGGGTAAGGTTATTGAAGTCCAGGGGAGACCCGATCCCCAATATAACAGCTATAGGTGCCATAAACCTGAGCATTTTGCTAGTCAGTGCACCGCCCCTGCCCTACTAATAGATGAACTGACTGAAACTGAACCTGAACCCATTGTTGAACACCTTGAAGACTTTAAGGTTGAACACATTAAAAATCTAGGGAAAGAAACTCCTGAGCCCATCAAAGAATTGAAAGAAGACATCTGTGAATCCAGTTTAGTAGAATATGGTGTAGATGGCCCCCAGGTAGAATTCATCGAGGAACCAAAAGAAAAAGATCCTGAACCCATTAGAGATTGTGAAGGAGTAATTGAGCCAGGATCGAACATTGTAGAGGATGGTGAGGGTTTACAAGTATTGCCCTTAGAGGAGGTCCAGGAACAAGTCCCTATAGAACTACCCCAGGAGGTAGACATCAGTTTTGAGGACTCTCAAGATAACATTCCCAAAGACCTTCTTAATGTCCTTCCACCATCTAGGAACACTCATCTAGCCTTGGAACTTGCACATGTAGAACAATGTCCAAATCTTAAGATTATCCTGAACAACCAAGGTCTATTTCATGATGCCTAGAGATTACCCGAAGACTCCGACTCCTATTTTCTCCCCTTCCCAGAACCGTCTCACATTTTTAGAGCCATGGGGTTGCATTTTGTTGAAATTACCAGGCTGCATGACTCATTAGAACCCATCCCTTTTGTCATTTACTTTTGGTACACTTTATGGCATTTGTTAGGGATCCTTAATAATTTTTCTTGTGCATATCAGACTAGGGTCAAACCTAGAGAGTCAAAAGTCTGTTAGGTTTAGACCCTAGGAGTCCAATAAATTTTTTTTCTCAATAAAATTGCATAGTTGAGTCTGCATTTTGCATCATGTTAAGATTATGCATTAAATACAATTTTTAAAATAATTTGGCTGATTCCCGAAAGCAAGCCAAAGAGTTTGAAATAAGGGATTTTGTAATGATTAGGCTCCAGCCTGAACGGTTTCCATCGGGAACCGTTAAGAAGCTTCATGCTCGTGGGGAGGGTCCCTTTAAAGTAATTAGGAGAATGGGCCCTAACGCCTATGTGCTAGAACTACCTCCGGATTATGGAATTAGCTCGACATTCAATATCTCAAACTTTGTCGAGTATAGAAAACCCGCAAACATACCAAGTGAGCCATTTGGGCCTGACCTCCCTTTTGAGAGTGAACCTGAACCTGAGTGTCCACCTCCAAATATACCTGAGCGAGGAGAGCAGATCGAGCGTGTCCTGGATGACCAAGCCATCACTACCCGGGGTAAAGGCTACCAGCGTTACCTGGTCCGATGGCAAGGCCGACCCGAATCCGATGACTCGTGGATCACACGGGAGGACTTGCAGTGCATCGACCCCGACATCCTGGAAAGGTATCAAAGCCATGCTAACCCTTACTCGACAGGGTCGAGTTCCTCCCACCCCGGGAGAATTGGTGTGGGCACCAGGATCCGACAGAGGCTCCTTGGTGTGGGAACCAGAATCAGGAAAAGACTCAAACCTATTTAATTCAAGTCTGAGTCCTTATGGTTGGATTAGTCCTGTAATTAGTCCTGTAATTTCTCTTTCAATTTTGAGTCCAAATAATCATGTAATTAATTTCGAGTCCATATTGGGTCTGGTCAAGTTGAAGTCAAAGTCTTAGTCCAATTAATTTCGAGTCCATGCTGGGTCGGGTCCAATTTGAAGCCTTAGTCCAGTTGAAAGTCAGATTTTGAAGCATCAAGACAAGTCCAAGGCCAAGTGGTGCCACATGCCACTTGCCACCTCAGCGCCACATCAGCTACCACTTGCCACCTCAGCGCCATCTCAGCTAGAAGCCACCTCATAAAGTGGTCCCCACTTTGGCACCACTTGTCATGGATTGAAATAACTCCAAGAGGGTGCCCAAGAAGAAAGTTTGAATTCAAAATGTTGGTTGGCCACCCTCTTCCACAAATCAAGCATCAAGGCCTACAAATCCTCTAACTCTCCTTGTAATCCTCCACATTTTTGGGATTTTCAAATTTTAAAGATTTGTAAGGCTCCTATTAAAGGCTTTGGGATGCCCCATTATAAAAAAAGGGATGAATAAAATTTTTGGCTTGGATTATTCTTTCTATGTGATTGTCTTTGTGTCTATGTGGTTTAGTCTTTCTCCTCTTCCACGCCCACTCTAGTTCCTCCCTTCTTCCATCTCCAATGCCCAAAGACTCCTTTCTTCTTCTCCAATCTCAAGTGAGCCTTCAACATGCAATGGTGAATCAAGAGGATCAACACAAGGAGACCAACCTGTTCCATTTCAAGCACTCCACCATGGTGCCAAGAAGGATCCCCATCAATGCTTCATCCACCTCTCTTTCCTTTCTCCATTTCATGTTTTGTTAAGTTCTTTCATCTTAGGGATTTCTTTGTTACAGGGTTCTCTGGGATTCCGACTTTAAGAGGAAGGATCTCTTGCCACCAATCCAGAAAGCAAGAAGAGTCTCCAACCTGTAGCATGGCCTGGTCATCTGGAAGATCCCCTAAAGAGTGATCTTATTCTTATTGGAAAATCAATGCCAGGTAAGTCAGTATCAATTAGGTCTGAGACATTAATCTGACTAGCATGACTGGTGGTTTTAATTCTGTCCTATTTCTTTATTATTTCGAAGTCTCGGAAATTAGGGTTATGCATGATCATTCATGTTTGCTTCATTAACTTATCTTTGATAAATTATGCTGAACTATTCATATGCCGATAAAACTTGCCAATTAATCTTTGCTAATCTCCTTTAGAGTTGCATAGTTTCATCTTCACTTTGCATTCCCTACCACTCCTCAACCCTCTATGGATCTCAGATTAGGGTTCCCTCTTTCTATGAGTCCTGTAATAAGGCCTTGAGCCCTAAAATATTGTTATAATTTATTGTCAAAGTTGTTTAGTCCTGTACCTTGGCCAATTCGGGTCAAGTTAGGTCTTGAGTCCTGTATTTGTTCGAGTCCGAGTTTGGTCTAGGCCCAAGCCCAATTGAAGTCACTCTGGTTTTCTTCTCCAACTCAAGTTCTGGTGGGCCAACCCACCCCTTCTACTTGGGATAATGCCAACTCAGGTGCCACCTCAGCTACCTACGTGGTGCCACATCAGCTGCCACTTGGGCATCCAAGAAGGGAAACAAAGTGGCCTCCTCTTGCTTTCCACATGCCTTGGACAACATCCCCCTATTCCCTCCCCCACATCATGCCTTGTTCCATCTAAAGAGGGCATTGAAGATCTTTGAAGGAACCAAGCCCCAAAGCAAAACTCCTCCCAAGTTTTCTTCCCAAAATGCTCTTGCAAGGAAGGAAGGTCACAAGATACACTCCCCTCTTCAAGCCCTTAACCATGCAACTCCCCATGGAGTTCACCCTTGGTCGGCCAAGAATCAATCCTAGAAGATGGCGTGAAGAGCCCAAGGGAACACATCCCTCCAAGCAAGCTATGCCCCACTCCTCTTCCCAAATTAAGCATGCTAAGGAAGGAAGTCAAGGGACCAATCCCCCTCTCCAAGCCTTTGTTCATGCCACGCCCAACTCCAAATATTTGGTCAGCCAAAGAAATAGGGATGTGGAGAATTTTTGGCGCCACCATGAGATTTGTATTTTGAATTTCAAAAGGGCCTTGGGTGCCTATTTAAAGGACCCAATCCCTCCCTTTGTAGAATTAATGAATGAATGAATGAATGAATGGATGAATGAAAAATTGAGTGATTGAGTTTGAGTTTCGTCCACCCTCCAACCATTGTCTCTTAGGCTAGGTTCGAGTGGAATTGCCTTCGTCCCCAGGGACGTCGAGTGGTGTGAGGCCACCTGTCCATCACCCCAGGGCATCGTGAATCCTTCGTCCTCCAGGACGTCACGTGGTGTGAGGCCACATTCCTTCATCCTCCGGGATGTCGCGGGGTGTGAGGCCCCAAGTTATCTCCAACTTCGACTTCGGAATCCAGCCAGACACCGGGCTCGAAGCCCCTTCCAAACTCCTGTTCAATTCCTTTTCGTACATCTCTACATTCCACTGACCTTTCTTCTGTTTGCCTACAGGTCCTCCCTGGCATCTCGAGCATTGGAGACAGTCAGCTTTGCCATCGTGACCTCCAGACCCAAAGCCAGAGCTCCCACGGGTTCGACTGCTCGGGCATCCAGGCTACATCCATCGAGTTGAGCGATCTCTGCACCGGGCGCTTCAGAAGTTTGAGGTTTGCCTTCTCTTTATCTCCTAAGTAGATATTGTAGGTCGAGCTAGTCCTACCGGGGTTTCTTAATCCCGTGGTCCTGTTCTCATTCTTACTTTTAGGGATTTGAACTGCTAGCATAAGCTTCTCTTACTTCTCTTCATATTTCTTATCTTTGCTTGTGATCGGCAATCGAAACCCTAATCAACGAAGAAGAACAACAAGAAACATAACAAAAAAAATAAAAAAAAATCATCAACCCTAAAAAATTTCTTTGCATCGTAAGCATCCATATTGGCATCCAGCATCCCTAGCCCTAACCCCCTTGCCTCCTGCATCACTTTCACTCCTAGATGAGGCTTGGTGGAACTCTAAAATAGTGTAACATCTTCTCTTGTACAAAAATTAGGCTCATATTATACTCATAACTGATGTACAGGACTCAAAATACTGACTAGGTTAAGGATTGAGACAAATCAACTAACCTCAACTTATTACAGGACACAATCTTAATTGATTACAAAATTTTCAAAACTTTGACACATGACTAGGTAAACCAAATGGGATCCAGAGATCTTTGTCTAATCTTGGTGTCCCCACCAATTCTCCCAGGATGGGAAAAACTTGACCTCGTCGAATATGGATCTATTTGGCTCTCGTAGTGCTCGGGTAGGTCTGGGTTGAGGTGCTGTAGATCCTCATGGGTGATCCATGAGTCCTCAGGTTCTGGCGACCTTGCCACCGGACTAAGTACCATTGACAGTCTCTATCCTGGGTACCGATAGCTTGATCGTCCAGAGCTCTTTCAATCTTTTCCTCACTTATAGGCCAACTTTTATGTGAACACTCTGAGGTGGGTTCTCTCTCAAAGGGAGGGATAGGCTCTAGGTGCTCGCTAGGTATCACTGCTTGCTCCTTAGACTCTATAAGATTTGAGATGAAGAAGGTGGAGCTAATACCTAAATCAGGTAGTATCTCACACACATAGGCATTGGGTCCATTACTCTTCATTATTTTGGATGGGCCAGCTTCACGAGAAAAAAATTTCTTTGCAATCATAAAATCCTCTACAGAAAATTCTTTATCTTTTCTTTGGAAATTAGCCAAGTTGTTATTTAGTTCATTACTTAGGTTCAACTCTTGACTAATTTCATAATGCATATGCTGTGCAGAGGCTAGTGCATGTGTGGACAGGTAGTTGGGTCTGTAAATTTATCGGACTCTAGACTAATACTTAATAGACTCGACTAGACTTCCCTATCAAAGAAAATTTATTGGACTCTAGGGACAAAACCTAACAGACTATAAACTTTCTGCATTTGACCCTATGGTGCGGACACTAAAGGCACCAGAATAAGGTAGAGGCTTCTCAACCCTCTGTGGATCACTTAAATGACATTCGAGTCCACTATAATAAAGCTTAGTCCAGCTGAGTTGTTTTCATTTAAGTCCTGTAATTATTTAGCTCATGTTGAGCTAGTCCAGTCCAATGTTAGTCAGCTCATGTCGAGCTAATTTTATTTTTGAGTCCTGTTCAACCATATTGAAGACTCAAGACCACATCATACAAGTGAAGAACAAGTCCAACTTGATTGAAGACATGGATGTTGAGCCCGAGTCCAACCTAACTAGAAGACATGAAGATCCCTGAAGGAGAATTAAAACAAGTGCAAACCTGAAGCCTGGAGACCAGCCAGAAGGAAACTGGGCCAGCCCAGGCCCAGGGAGAAATTAGGGCGCCCCTCCTTAGAATTACCTTCCCCTTGGTCGGCCACTTATGGTCACCCCCTTGGCTGACCAAGACAAGGAGAGGGAGTCCCATTCCATTTAAAATTTTTCTACCTAGGTTGCCATGTATTCCTAATTAGAGTTTGTAAGGGAAAAGGAGTCCTATGTAAAGTCTAAAGTACCCTTACTTGGGGCCCAAGGTTAAGGGTCTATTTAAGGGACCCTAGCCTCTTGTATGAAGGGAGAATTTTTTATATGAATTAAAACCTTAAGTTCTTCTATTGAGTTGTGTGATACCCTGCTGTGTGCATAAAGGGGTTTGTGAGAGTTCTTCTTCCCGGTGTTTGCAATCATCTTCCTGCTACCAACAAACCCTCCAGATCCCTGGATGCCCACTCCAAAAGAAGCCTTTCCTTGCTGTTTTTCCTTTGTTTTCTTGTTCCTTTGTGAATTTTCTAACCCCTGATAGGTCGTTTGCAGGTCCTTGAGTTCCTACGAATCCAACGACTCTAGCCATGCCTCAATCGGATCACCGAGCAGAAAGCCTGGTATCCACGGGTCTTTGGCTCGGTTTTCCAGGCCGCATCCATCGAGGAACGAGAGATCCCTTCGCTGCGATCTTCACCGAGTATATCAGACATTGTCAGGTACACCCCCTCTACCTTCAGTAATTATATTGTAGGAGAACATGCCCTAACCGAGGCTTGTCAGCCCCGGCAATCCTTCTTTAGTACTTTTCTAAGTTCTAATCTGCATGCTTGGCTTCAAAAAATTCATATAAAATTCCCTACAATTAATTTTGATCTAAAATTCAGGAATTAACTACCTAACCCAACATATAAAACATACAAAAAGAATTGCATTCATATTAGTCCCGCATCATTTGGTATCAGAGCTTAGATTAGGGCTTATTTTCTACAATTTTTAGTCCGTATATGCTCTATTTTTTTAATTATTTCTCTCTGATGAAAACTCCAAAAATACTGAAATATATTTTTCTGGATTCACATAATTAGCAATAATTTTAAGAATTTTTGCATATTTTATTATGGCCTGTGAATTTTCTTCAAGCCAAAATACAACCTGCAAATTTTCGGCTCTATTTTTTCAGCATGACAAGTTTGGAAGTTTTAGGGTTTTGTTTAGCATTTTTGCATATCTTTTAATTTTAGAATATTTCCTGCATATTAGGCCATAATTTGCCAGTTTTCTTCTATTTAAAAAAATACTAAAAAAAAAAATACGTATTCTCCAAAAACACCAAAAAATATTTAAACCCTAATTTGCATCCTCATCTGCCTGCCATCATTACATAATTTACTTTAAGGGCACTCTCTTTATACCAGATAAGGGAAGGAGGTCATTACCTTTCCATAGCCCAAAACCACCTTCCTTGCATTCGGTCCCAAGCCTAACTTAAAATCGATTAGACCTAATTTGCCCTAGTGGGCTAGGGACACCAACTGGTCGGGTCCGGGCTAAGTGTTAGATCACTGTGTCAAGAATAACCTGTGTGTTCCTTGTGCTTGGTGTCTAGAATGGTGGTTTAGGGATTCAATCTCGAAGGGTTTGTGTGCTGGTCCGCCTACCTGGCCAATCTCTGATTGGTGTCTAGGATTGGCAATCAGGGACCTAACACTCCCCTTACACCTGCCTGGCTGAGTACAAGGTTACTATGGCTAGTTTGCCACCCTGATTGAGCATCTAGTTTGGACTCTAGGTCTAGTCAGCTATAGTCGGTCTGATCGAGTCTTGCATGAGCACTAGATCAGGAGTTTCATATCACCCACCTCCTTCACAAATATCTGAACCCATGGAAATTTACAAGCCCAAATAAAAGCCCTAGCTGATCAAATGGCCCAGATGGCTACCCAGATAACTACCCAGGTGACTACCCAGATGACCCAGTTAACTCAGTCTCGTATTCAAACCAATGATAGAATTGACCATCTTGCCAATAGGTTTGATCAGTTAAAAGTCCGGGTAGGGACCCTAAAAAAAACCCATGGGTCACAGTCTGAGCCAGATCCTGATTCCCCTCAACCTAGGAGGATCCCAAACCCTGATCTATACCATGAGGTCGAACCTAGGAGAGCCCTTATCCTGACCCGTACTACAATCCTCAACCTAGGAGGATCCCAAACCCTGATCCATACCTTGAGGCTGCACCTAGGAGAGCCCATCGTCATGACCCAATCCCTAAGGTTAGTCCTAGAAGACTCAATCAGGATTTTATAGACCAGGAAGATAGATCCTATTTACCCTCTCCCTATAAGCCTAGTATATACACAACCTATAGATCTTATGACTCCAAATCCTATGAACCTAGAACCTATGAATCAATAACCTATGAACCTAGATCCTATGACTCTAGATCCCATGATCATAGATCCTATGCACCCACACCCTATGAGCCTAGTAGACCCAACACCCAATATTCTGACCCATAAAGGGAGTCCAACCCTAGGAGAACCCAATATTCTGACCCATATAGGGAGTCCAACCCTAGGAGAACCCAGTATTCTGACCCATATAGGGAGTCCAACCCTAGGAGGACCCAATATCCTGACCCATATAGAGAGCCCAACCTTAGGAGGACCCCATACCATGATCCATCCTTAGAACCTGACCATAGAGCTGACCCAAAATCCTATGACCCCAGATCCTATAATCCCATGACCCATAGATCTGCACCCTTGTCCTATGAGCCCAGAGAACCCATAACCCCTAAGTATCAATCTAGTACTAGTCAGGTTTCCCTTAGTCAACTTGAACCCCATAGGATTAGCACCCCTAAATATGAGCCCAGTAGTGAGCCACTACCCCTTAGGCAACCTGAACCTACTAGGATTAGTGTCCATAATCAGAAACCAGGACCTAGCCAATTTTCTCCTAGCCGACCTTCTCCAACCATTCTTGAGATTGACAAGGCTTACATTAACGCGGAAGTGTATGAAGCTGATACAAACTTAGTGGATGAGTATGAGGGAGAAAAGGAGACACCTTTAAATGACCTAGAATTAGTTGACCCAATAGATACCCAGGTAGAAGCCAACCTAGAGGTAGTTGACCTTGACCACATCCAACCTAAAGCTATAGTGGAAGAACAAATAGAGGAAGAGAACCTAGGTACTGCTACTAGAGCCTTACCTGAGGAAACCATAGAGGAGAGCCAAATTATAGAGTATAGTCCTAAAATACAAGAACCAGAATAATTTATTAAGGACTTGATCTCTTTGAATCAGTACCTTCAGGATGAGCCTCCTCCTATAGTTCCCATTAAGGACCTCTTCTCTGAGATTAGTAACCCATCCTTCCATTATGCAAACCCCATAGATATACCGCAACCTCGTAGGGTTAGCCTCATTAGTCTAGGATTAGTCCCTGACATGCCTTCTTTTATCGAACTTTATCCAACTAACCTTGAACCTTTTTCCCTACCCTACCAAACTACTTCTGAACCCACTTCCTATTTTCTGCCTTTTCCTAACACCTCCAGCATTTCTAGGATCATTATATTGCATTTAGCTGAGATTAGCATACTGCATGCATTCATCACGAATGTTAGGTTTGCATCTTACTTCTGGCATACTCTTTGGAATTTGCTAGGAGTTCACTGTAAATTTTCATGTGCTTATCAAGCTAGGATCAAACCTAGAGAACCTATAATCTATTAGGTTTAGATCCAAAGAGTTCAATAAAATTTCCTTCGATAGGAATGCATAGTCGAGTCTGTTAGGTGTTAGTTTGAGTCCTTTGCATCATCTTATTAGGAGTCTGCATGTGCCTAGCATGTTCACCACCCGCACTAATGTTAAACAAACTGGCTAATTCCCGAAAATGGATCAAAGAATTTGATGTAGTGGATTCTATCTTGGTTAGGCTTAGGCCTAAAAGAAGCTTCATGCTCGTAGAGCCGGACCTTTTAAAGTGATAGAGAAGGTTGGATCAAATGCCTAGGTGTTAGACTTACCTTCGGATTTGGGCATTAGTTCTACCTTCAATATTACATACCTGGTTGAGTATAGGGAACCGGCAGTGATACCTAGTAAGGCCTTTGGACCTATTCCTTTTCATTATGAGTGACCCTAACCCAGAGTGTCCACTAACAAATTGGCCTAAGAGAGGAGAACGGATCGAGCATATCCTGGACGATCAAGCCATCATGACCCGGGGCCGTGACTATCAATGCTTCCTGGTCTGATGGCAAGGCTAGCCAGAGTTGGATGATTTGTAGATTTCTTGAGAGGACTTGCAACGCCTCAACCCAGACCTTCTCGAGAGATATGTGAGCCAATCTGATCTTCACTCGACAGGGTCGAGTTCCTCCCACCCTGGGAGAATTGGTGCGGACACCAAAGGCACCCGAATAAGGTAGAGGCTTCTCAACCCTCTGTGGATCATTTAAATGATATTCGAGTCCACTGTAATAAAGCTTAGTCCAGCTGAGTTGTTTTCATTTAAGTCTTGTAATTATTTAGCTCATGTTGAGCTAGCCCAGTCCAATGTTAGTCAGCTCATGTCGAGCTAATTTTATTTTTGAGTCCTGTTCAACCATATTGAAGACTCAAGATCACATCATACAAGTGAAGACCAAGTCCAACCTGATTGAAGACATGGATGTTGAGCCCGAGTCCAACCTAACTAGAAGACATGAAGATCCCCGGAGGAGAATTAAAACAAGTGCAAACCTGAAGCCTGGAGACCAGCCAGAAGGAAACTGGGCCAGCCCAGGCCCAGGGAGAAATTAGGGCGCCCCTCCTTAGAGTTACCTTCCCCTTGGTTGGCCACTTATGGTCACCCCCTTGGCCGACCAAGACAAGGAGAGGGAGTCCCATTCCATTTAAAATTTTTCTACCTAGGTTGCCATGTATTCCTAGTTAGAGTTTGTAAGGGAAAACGAGTCCTATGTAAAGTCTAAAGTACCCTTACTTGGGGCCCAAGGTTAAGGGTCTATTTAAGGGACCCTAGCCTCTTGTATGAAGGGAGAATTTTTGATATGAATTAAAACATTGAGTTCTTCTTTTGAGTTGTGTGATACCCTGCTGTGTGCATAAAGGGGTTTGTGAGAGTTCTTCTTCCCGGTGTTTGCAATCATCTTCCTGCTGCCAACAAACCCTCCAGATCCCTGGACGCCCACTCCAAAAGAAGCCTTCCCTTGCTATTTTTCCTTTGTTTTCTTGTTCCTTTGTGAATTTTCTAACCCCTGACAGGTCGTTTGCAGGTCTCTGAGTTCCTACGAATCCAACGACTCCAGCCAAGCCTCAATCGGATCACCGAGCAGAAAGCCGGGTATCCGCGGGTCTTTGGCTCAGTTTTCCAGGCCGCATCCATCGAGGAACGAGAGATCCCTTCACTACGATCTTCACCGGGTACATCAGACATTGTCAGGTACACCCCCTCTACCTCCAGTAATTATATTGTAGGAGAACTTGCCCTAACCGAGGCTTCTCAGCCCCGGCGATCCTTCTTTAGTACTTTTCTAAGTTCTAATCTGCATGCTTGGCTTCAAAAAATTTATATAAAATTCCCTACAACTAATTTTGATCTAAAATTTGGGAATTAATTACCTAACCCAACATATAAAATATACAAAAAGAATTGCATGCATATTAGTCCCGCATCACCCTAGCATGGTATGCACATGAGAACTTACTATGTATGCCTAGGGTATGCCAAAAATATGATGCAAATCTAACATATGCGATGAATGAATGCATTATGATTACCCCTATAAAATGCAAATGAATGGTTAAAAAAACATAAGAAAATTCAAGAAAAGATAAAAAATATGAGGTGGATTAAGGATTAGTCTGATTGGATGGAAAGTAAGAAAAGGGTTCGGGATTAAATGGATAGACTAAAATGTAAGAAGTGGTGTCGGGAATTAATCCTAGAGTAATGAGGTTTACTTTATGGGTTTGATGTCTATCTAAAGGGTCGACATAATAAAAGAAAGGGTCATTGATTTCAGAAAAGAGATCAAGTGGAGTCAAAGAGGTGACTTCATGGTGGGGACACCTGAGGCACCAGAATAAGACAGAGGCTTTTTCAACCCTCTATAAATTGATCAATAATTTATGAGTCCATCTGTAATAAGGGCTTAGCTCATCTGAGTCCATTTTAGTTGTTATTTGAGTATTTTTAGTTGTTATTTCAGTTCTGTACTAGTCAGCTCATGTTGAGCTAGTTCAGTCCAATGATAGTCAGCTCATGTTGAGCTAATTTTATTTTTTTGAATCCTGTCCAAGCATACTAAAGACTCAAGACTATATCATACAAGTGAAGACCAAGTCCAACTAGATTGAAGACATGGAAGTATAGCACAAGTCCAACCCAGCTTGAAGATTTGAAGACCCCAGGAGGAAAATTCAGAAAACCCTGATTTCTTGCAGATGCCCTCCAGATGCTCAGATTCCCTTCCAGATGCCAAAGTATATTCATAGATAAGGGCATCCATGATTCCAGAGGTACATCTGTATCCTAGCCCAAAGAAATCAAGCCCAGGTGCCAAGCCCAAGCCCCTAAGAAGCAAGATACCAGGGAATATTCCTGCTACCTGGCTACCAGGCCACCCCAGCTTCCAGAGGCCCAAACCCATGCACTCGAGCCCCTTTGGGCCGGCATTTTACTGCTCCTAGAAGCCCAACACGCCCCCCTAGGCGTCCTTGGTGTCTTGACCAAGTCAAGAAAACTTTTAGGGATTTTTGTACCTAATATTTCCTTATTTTCTAGCTAGGGTTTGAGAGGGAAAAGGATTCTTATGTAAAGACTTATGTACCCTTACTTGGAGCCCAAGGTTAAGGGTCTATTTAAGGGACCCTAGCCTCTTGTATGAGGGGAATTTTTGATGAATAAAAACCTTGAGTTCTTCTATTGAGTTGTGTGATACCCTGCTGTATGCATAAAGGGGTTTGTGAGAGTTTTTCTTCCCAGTGCTGTTATCATCTTCTTGCTGCCAACAAGCCTCTCAGATCCCTGGACGCCCACTCCAAAAGAAGCCTTCCCTTGCTGTTTTCCCTTTGTTTTCTTGTTCCTTTGTGAGTTTTCTAACCCCTGACAGGTCGTTTGCAGGTCCCCGAGTTCCTACGAATCCAACAACTCCAGCCAAGCCTCAATCGGATCACCGAGCAGAAAGCCGGGTATCCGCGGGTCTTTGGCTCGATTTTCCAGGCAGCATCCATCGAGGAACGAGAGACCCCTTCACTGCGATCTTCACAGACATTGTCAGGTACACCCCTCTACCTCCAGTAGTTTTATTGTAGGAGAACTTGCCCTAACGAGGCTTCTCAACCCCGGCGGTCCTTCTTTGCTACTTTTCTAGGTCCTAATCTGCATGTTGATCTTCAAAGATTCATACAAAATTCCCTACAAATAATTTTGATCTGAAATTTGGGAATTAATCACCTAACTCAACATGTAAAACATCAAAAAAAAATGGCATGCATATTAATTCCCCATCATTTGGTATCAGAGCTTAGATTAGGGCTTGTTTTCTGCAATTTTTCAGTCCATATATTCTCTATTATTTTAATTATTTCTCCCTGATAAAAACTCTAAAAATTTTGAAATTTGATTTTCTGGATTTATCATAATTCAAAGTAATTTTTAGAATTTCTTCCGATTTTATTTCAGACTGTGAATTTTCTTCAAGCCGAATACAGCCTGCAAAGTTTCGACTCTGTTTTTTTTTCAGCAAGACAAGTTTGGAAGTTTTAGATTTTTGTTTAGCAATTTTTGCATATTTTTCAATTTTAGTATATTTCCAGCATATTAGGCCATGATTTACAAGTTTTCTTCTATTTAAAAAAATACCAAACAAAAAAAAATACATATTCTCCAAAAATACCAAAAAAAAAAACATCTAAATCCTAATTTGCATCCTCATCTGCCTGCCATCATTGCATAATTTACTTTTAAGGGCACTCTTGCTATATCAGATGGGGGGAGGATTTGATCACCTCTCCTTAGCCCAAAACCACATCCCTTGCATTCGGTCCCAAGCCTTAACCTAAAATAATTAGACTTAATTTGCCCTAGTGGGCTAGGGACACCAACTGGTCGGGTCCGGGCTAAGTGTTAGATCACTGTGTCAAGACTAACCTGTGTGTTCCTTGTGCTTGGTGTCTAGAATGGTGGTTTAGGGATTCAATCCCGAAGGGCTTGTGTGCTGGTCCGCCTACCTGGCCAATCTTTGATTGATGTCTAGGATTGGCAATCAGGGACCTAACACTCTCCTTACACCTGCCTGGCTGAGTACAGGGTTACTATAGGCTAGTTTGCCACCCTGATTGAGCATCTAGTTTGGACTCTAGGTCTAGTCAGCTATAGACGGTCTGATCGAGTCTTGCATGAGCACTAGATCAGGAGTTTCATATCACCCACCTCCTTCACAAATGTCTGAACCCATGAAAAATCTACAAGCTCAAATAAATGCCCTAGCTGATCAAATGGCCCAGATGGCTACCCAGATAACTACCCAGATGACCCAGTAACTCAATCTCGTATTCAAACCAATGATAGAATTGACCATCTTGCCAATAGGTTTGATCAGTTAAAAGTCCGGGTAGGGACCCCAGAAAAAAACCATGGGTCACAGTCTGAGCCAGATCCTAATTCCCCTCAACTTAGGAGGACCCCAAACCCTAATCCATACCTTGAGGCTGAACTTAGGAGAGCCCAACGTCATGACCCAATCCCTAAGGTTAGTCCTAGAAGACCCAATCAGGATTTTATAGACCAGGAAGATAGATCCTATTTACCCTCTCCCTATAAGCCTAGTATACCTACAACCTATAGATCTTATGACTCCAAATCCTATGAACCTAGAACCTATGAATCCATAACCTATGAACCTAGATCCTATGACTCTAGATCCCATGATCATAGATCCTATGCACCCACACCCTATGAGCCTAGTAGACCCAACACCCAATATTCTGACCCATATAGGGAGTCCAACCCTAGGAGAACCCAGTATTCTGACCCATATAGGGAGTCCAATCCTAGGAGGACTCAATATCCTGACCCATATAGAGAGCCCAACCTTAGGAGGACCCCATACCTTGATCCATCCTTAGAACCTGATCATAGAGCTGACCCAAAATTCTATGACCCCAGATCCTATAATCCCATGACCCATAGATCTGCACCCTTGTCCTATGATCCTATAGAACCCATAACCCCTAAGTATCAACCTAGTACTAGTCATGCTTCCCGTAGTCAACTTGAACCCCATAGGATTAGTATCCCTAAATATGAACCCAATAGTGAGCCACTACCTCTTATACAACCTGAACCTACTAGGAGTAGTACACATAATCAGAGACCAGAACCTAACCAATTTCCTGCTAGCCGACCTTCTCCACCATTCCTGAGATTTGCAAGGCTTACATTAACGCGGAATTGTTTGAAGCTGATGTGAGCCTAGTGGATGAGTATGAGGGAGAAGAGGAGACACCTTTAGTAGACCTAGAATTAGCTGACCCAGTAGATACCCAGGTAGAAACCAACCCAGAGCTAGTTGACCTTGACCACATCCAACCTAAAGCTATAATGGAAGAACAAATAGAGGAAGAGAACCTAGGTACTGCTGCTAGAGCCTTACCTAAGGAAACCATAGAGGAGAGCCAAATTATAGAGTCTAGTCCAAAAATACAAGAACCAGAAGAATTTATTATGGACCTGATCTCTTTGAATCAGTACCCTCAGGATGAGTCTCCTCCTATAGTTCCCATTAAGGACCTCTTTCCTGAGATTAATAACCCATCCTTCCATTATACAAACCCCGTAGATATATCGCAACCCCATAAGGTTAACCTCATTAGTCTAGGATTAGTCCCTGACATGCCTTCTTTGATTCTACTTTATCCAACTAACCCAGAACCTTTTTCTCTACCCTACCAGAGTAATTCTGAACCCACTTCCTATTTTCTACCCTTTCCTGAGTTTTCTCATGTGTCTAGAACTATTAGATTACATTTTGTTGAGGTTACTAGGTTGCAAGGATCCATAGAGCCCATCCCATTTGCTACCTACTTTTGGCAGACCCTCTGGCACTTATTAGGAGTACTAGCAATTTTCTTCTGCATGTCATCCATCAACCACGACTCATGCCCCCATGCCCAAGTGGTAGTTAAGACCTAATAAACCTCTTTAGTCGAGTCTATTAGGTGTAGGTTTGAGTCCTTTGCATCATCTTGTTAGGAGTCTGCATGTGCCTAGCATGTTCACCACCCGCACTAATGTTAAAACAACTGGCTAATTCCGAAGATGGATCAAAAAATTTGATGTAGTGGATTTTATCTTGGTTAGGCTTAGGCCTAAAAGAAGCTTCATGCTCGCAGAGCCGGACCTTTTAAAGTGATAGAGAAGGTTGGATCAAATGCCTAGGTGTTAGACTTGCCTTCGGATTTGGGCATTAGCTCTACCTTCAATATTACAGACCTGGTTGAGTATAGGGAACCGGCAGCGCTACCTAGTGAGGCCTTTGGACCTATTCCTTTTCATTGTGAGTGACCCTAACCTAGAGTGTCCACAAACAAATTTGGCCTGAGAGAGGAGAACGGATCGAGCATATCCTGGACAATCAAGCCATCACGACCCAGGGCCATGACTATCAACGCTTCCTGGTCCGATGGCAAGGCCGGCCAGAGTCGGACGATTCGTGGATTTCTCGAGAGGACTTGCAATGCCTCAACCCAGACCTTCTCGAGAGATATGTGAGTTAGTCTGACCTTCACTCGACAGGGTCGAGTTCCTCCCACCCCGGGAGAATTGGTGGGGACACCTGAGGCACCAGAATAAGACAGAGACTTTTTCAACCCTCTATAAATTGATCAATAATTTATGAGTCCATCTATAATAAGGGCTTAGCTCATCTGAGTCCATTTAGTTGTTATTTGAGTATTTTTAGTAGTTATTTCAGTTCTGTACTAGTCAGCTCATGTTGAGCTAGTTCAGTCCAATGATAGTCAGCTCATGTTGAGCTAATTTTATTTTTTGAGTCCTGTCCAAGCATACTGAAGACTCAAGACTATATCATACAAGTGAAGACCAAGTCCAACTAGATTGAACACATGGAAGTATAGCACAAGTCCAACCCAGCTTGAAGATTTGAAGACCCCAGGAGGAAAATTCAGAAACCCTGATTTCTTGCAGATGCACTCCAGATGCCCAGATTCCTTCCAGATGCCAAAGTATATTCATAGATAAGGGCATCCATGATTCCAGAGGTCCATCTGCATCCTAGCCCAAAGAAATCAAGCCCAGGTGCAAAGCCCAAGCCCCTAAGAAGCAAGATACCAGGGAATATTCCTGCTACCTGGCTACCAGGCCACCCCAGCTTCCAGAGGCCCAAACCCATGCACCCGAGCCCCTATGGGCCGGCCTTTTGCTGCTCCTAGAAGCCCAACACGCCCCCTAGGTATCCTTGGAGTCTTGACCAAGTCAAGAAAATTTTTAGGGATTTTTCTACCTAATATTTTCTTATTTTCTAGCTAGGGTTTGAGAGGGAAAAGGATTCTTATGTAAAGACTTATGTACCCTTACTTGGAGCCCAAGGTTAAGGGTCTATTTAAGGGACCCTAGCCTCTTGTATGAGGAGAATTTTTGATGAATAAAAACCTTGAGTTCTTCTATTGAGTTGTGTGATACCCTGCTATGTGCATAAAGGGGTTTGTGAGAGTTTTTCTTCCCAGTGCTGCAATCATCTTCCTGCTGCCAACAAGCCTCTCAGATCCCTGGACGCCCACTCCAAAAGAAGCCTTCCCTTGCTATTTTCCCTTTGTTTTCTTGTTCCTTTGTGAGTTTTCTAACCCCTGACAGGTCATTTGCAGGTCCCCGAGTTCCTACGAATCCAACAACTCCAGCCAAGCCTCAATCGGATCACCGAGCAGAAAGCCGGGTATCCGCGGGTCTTTGGCTCAGTTTTCCAGGCCGCATTCATCGAGGAACGAGAGATCCCTTCACTGCGATCTTCACAGACGTTGTCAGGTACACCCCTCTACCTCCAGTAGTTTTATTGTAGGAGAACTTGCCCTAACCGAGGCTTCTCAACCCCGACGATTCTTCTTTGCTACTTTTCTAGGTCCTAATCTGCATGTTGATCTTCAAAAATTCATACAAAATTCCTACAAATAATTTTGATCTGAAATTTGGGAATTAATCACCTAACTTAACATGTAAAACATCAAAAAATAATGGCATGCATATTAATTCCCCATCACTTCATCCTAAGAGTACTGATTTAAAGAGGTCAAGTCCTTGATAAACTCTTCTGGCTCATAAATCAAAGGACTGGGCTCTCTAATTGGATTTTTTTTCAGTGGCTCCTCAGGTAAGATGCTAATTGTAGGATTGGGTTCCTCATGATCTTCTTCCTTTAAGGGTTCTTCCACTATAGGTTGGGTGTGGTTAAAGTCAGCTAACTCTAGGGTGGCTTCTACCTGGGTTTCTATTTGATCAACTAACATTGGATTGGTTTCTATTTAGATTTAGTCATAATCAACTAATCCTGGGTCTTCTATAGGGTACTCTTTTAGATCTTCAATAGACTCATTATCTTCATACTCTTCTACCAGACTGGGTCAGCCTCATATTTCTTCTTTTAAGTCATCTTGGTGAACCAAGGGTGGTAAGAGGGGTTTGGCTAATGGAAAATTGACTAAGGTCTGGAGTAAAAGGGTGGGTAAACTAAGGGCTACAGGTTCATAGGTTATGGGTTTAAATGTTATGGGTTCAAGGTTATGGGTTCAAATCTAGGGGTATCAAACCTATAGGGTTCAGGTTGACTGAGGGATAGTAGATTACTACTGGGTTCATATCTAGGGACTATGGGTTCCTGGGGATTATAGGGCGAGGGTGTAGCTCTATGGGCCTTGTCTAGGGTTCCTATTTGGTCATCTAATGGATCAATCCTAGGGTCATTTGGTTATTCGATTGTGTTTACTTCACTAATTGATTTTGATGATAAGCAAAACAGTTAAGTATAATTTGAGGACTAATGATTTGCTTTAAGTGTGTTTTTATTTAAAGGATGCTCACAAAATTTGAAGAAGCACAATTGTGTTGAAGAACTAAGTTTGAATGGAATGATTGCACAAAACAAGACTTGGATACTCAAAGAGTTGGTTGAATGGATGACCAAGGCAAATAAAAACATGTTCTAGCACAAGTTCAGCAAATTCTGTACCTTTTTGATGATGTGTTGACTCAAGGTGTCGACACATGACATGATGTGTCGACACATGAAGATGGTGCGTCTACTTAGACCGACACATAGCAAAATTTCTAATGGCGTCGATGATGTGTCGACACATGGACCTTATGTGTCGACTCAAGGTGTCAACACATGGATCAACACATTGCCTAAGAATTTCAAGCCACAGAACTTGCAAAAATTGAAGGAACAGTTGATGTGTCGACACACGGACTAATGTGTCGACTCAATGTGTTGACTCAACTGTGAATGTGTCGACTCAGCTGATTTTTCCAAAGAATATGATGGAACATTTGAACTTGTGTCGACTCAAGAAGAACATGTGTCGACCTAATGTGTCGACACATGAAGAGGAAGTGTCGACACATAGAGTTCTGACAACAGTAACGGGTAGTTCTTTCAAGTGCAGAACTCTCCCAAATACCATCCAAAGCTAGTTTTTTCAAGTATGACGGCTAGATTTCGATTTTGGGGGCTTGGGAAGGCATATAAAGGCTCCAAATCAAATCAAGACAACAACTATTCACAAATATTGAATATCCAAAAGATTTTAAAGAGGAAAGAAGAGAGAGAGTAGAGCATTAACTCCTATTGATTCAAAGCTTAACTACTCTCAAGCCAAGAGAAGCCTTCCAAGCATTCAAAGCTATCAAGTGCATTGAAGATCATTCAATCTTGGGCATTCAAAAGGCTTCAACAAGAGCAAAGCAACATAACTTCGAGCTACATCGACTTATTTGCTTTTTAATTGAAAGCTTACATTGGTTCTTTATTTCTCCATCTTTTATCTTGTAAAGGTTGTTGGTAAGTCTTGAAAACCAATTAGGTTGGTGGTTAGCCCGTAAAACCACTAAGGTTCTTGGTTAGCCCGGAAAACCAAGGGAGGTTTTTGGTTAGCCTAGTGAAAACCAATTAGATTCTTGGTTAGCCCGTAAAACCGAGGTTGTGGATTGTGAGCCTTATAAAAATAAGTCGGGTTTTGATTATTAAGCCCGGAAAAACTAATCAGCTGTAATCATTGGATTATAGTGAATTCCCAGGGGATCTTAGGGAGTGGATGTAGGTGCATTGTTGGCACCGAACCACTATAAATTATTGTATTTGTGATTGTTTGTTATCTCCCTCCTTGCTCTTTATTTTATTGCTTATTATATATAATTTCTGCTGCACCTTTACATTAGATCATTGCACTTTAATTTTAGTACCTTATTAAATTGAATTGCATATCTTGTCTTGTGTAGTTTGCTACTTGTTGTAGCTAGTTTTTAAGCTTACCTTCCAATTCACCCCCCTCTTGGGTTGCTCTCTAGGCAACTGATTGGATCAGTTGGGCAAATATTTTATTTTTTTGGTCAATCCTATTACTTACCTAGGCTAATTGATTTTGAGTTTGAGTGTTGAATTGGTTTATTTGGGCAGTTAATTGGGTAACCATCTAGTCATTCATGGCTTTTATGAAAGCCTCAAAATTGGGATCCATTGTCGGGTTTGGTTGTGCTTTAGACTTTTGATATTGGGTTCCTAGTCTAATGGTCATATAATCAATCAAGCAATCAATATTAAATGATGCAACCAAGCATGCAAAAGAAAGATTAGTAAAATCTAGGGTTGCTAGACCTAGAGTCAAAACTGAATGGGTCAACTTAACTTACACCTAACCCGTAGCTAACCCTTCCACTGGCCAGGTAGGGGTGGGAGTGTCGGAGGCCCCCAATGCTTTCGTAGGGACCCAATTAAAAACCACAGCACCACTTAGGTCATTTGACTCTGGACCCCTGATGTAGAACAAAGAACAAGGAAGCGTATGCGGAAGTAAAATTAAGATTAATTCTTTTTTTTTTTTTATATATTTCAGAAATTGGCTTTGACTCAAAGTAAAGCTAAACTAAGTTGAAGGAAACTAGGTAAGGATTGAAAGCACAGTTTAGAAGGAACCAAATTATCAGAGTAGTTCAGAAGTAAAGATCGCTGGGGTTGAGAAACTCCCAGACCTAGGGTTTCGCTCTGAACTTTCAACAGAACAGAAATAGAGAGAGAGATGGTTTACTAACCAGACAGTGATCTTCTCAGGATTTTGGTGGAAAGAACTCTCTTGAGCAGATTGTTGGATCCTCGGATTCGGCTATCTTCGCAATGGATCCTCCAATACTGGTCTGTGGTTTGGTCGGCTTCTCCGGGACTCAAGATCTGGGAAAGAAGAGGAACAAGTGACGGAATTCAGATACTCAAGTAAAGGTTTACCAGGTTGAAGAACTTGAAAGCTGAAGTTGCTGGAATCAGGATTCTCCTGGAGGCTGATCTGACTCCCTCTTAGAATTGCTGTAGACCTGAAGTATCTAGACTGGAGCTGGATGCTGGTGGCTGGCCTGGACTTGGAGAGGGTGGCCGTGAGAAGAGGAATAGACTAGGGCTTGGTGGAAAGAGAAGGGTGATGGCGGCTAGGGTTTGGGAGTGGAGTGTCTAACCTAGGGTTTGGGTTTGGAGATCTCACACCTCTCAAGGTTCCTGGGGACCCGGATTTACTCCCTCACGGAGCTCAACACTTGGATGCAAGTGTGGAAGAAGAAAACACAGAGTTGCTCACACAAAAAAAACTTGAATTCATTCATCTGATTGATTTAAACTTATAAGAGGGGTTTAATTTATAAGGCTTTACAAGGGAGTAGGGGTTTTTACATCTTCCCATGTGGGACTAAAGGAGGGGATCTACAAATCAGGCTAAAATCATACACAATGGTCGGCCAAGGTACCAAAAAAATTTGATTTGGGTGGCTAAGGAGGGGATCTACAAATCAGGATAAATCATACACATATTCGGCCAAGGTACCAAAAAAATTTGATTTGGGTTATAAAAGCAGGTATAGGTGCCCTCCTTATTTGGATCTTCAAGAGATTTTTTTGCCTTCCATGGATCAACTCTTTTGGACTCCTCCTTTTCTTTCTCCCTAAGTCAAGGTCCTTTCCCATCTTTGTTTTGGATTTTTTTGGCAGGTAGTTGTGCCTCCTTGAAGTTCCCTCCAAGAAAATTTCTCCCATCTTACTTTGGTTCTCTTGGAAAGTCTTGGCCGCCCCCTTGATTTGTGGACTCTGTGGGATTTCTTCTCATCTGGCGCATGAGAGAAGGAAGCTGCTATCTGTGGAGTGGGGACCAAAGGCTGCTGGATGTAGATATGGCACCCCCTGGACTCAGGCGTATGGCTGGGAGTGTGGGCTGGGAGTGTGGTGTCCACTTGCTGGTCTTGGAAAAATGTAACACCAGGTTGAAACCCTAGTCCACTACTGAGTCAACATGACTCACAAAATAAAATCCAGGTAATGTAGACTCTAGCTAAATTGAGTTGATCTAGTCAACTCGTATTACAAACCAAAACCTAATTTTTTTCGGGCAAGGTAATCAGAGATCCAATGGAGCTCTGAAGTCTTCTTCTGAGTCTGTGCCCGCACCAATTCTCCCAGGGGGGAGGAACTCGACCCTGAGTATGGATCCAGTTGGCTCTGGTTCTCTCCAAGAGGTCTGGGTCCCGCTCTTGTAACTCTTCTCGGGAGATCCAAGAGTCATCAGAATCTGGCCTTCCTAGCCAGCGGATCAGGTATCTTTGGTATCCTCGATTACGAGTAGAGATACCTGATCATCCAGGATCTTTTCTCTGCTCTTCCCACAGGCCATTTGTTGGTGACACACGGGTCAGGTTCACTATCTCAAGAGCATGATTAGGTTCAATAGCCACACTGGGAATCACAGCTGGCTCCCTATACTCTACTACGTCTGTAATGTTGAAAGTGGAGCTAATGCCTAGTTCTGGAGGCAACTCGAGCACATAGGCATTGGATCCTACTCTCTTTTACCACTCTAAATGGTCCAGCCCCCTAGCATGTAACTTTCTAACGGTTCCAGGGGAAACCGTTTCAGGCCTTAACCTAATCATTACATAGTCTCCTTCGTCAAATGTTTGACTCGCCTTTGAGAATCAGCCAATTTCTTATAAGTTTCATTACTTAAATTATTTTGGCTTAAATTCTTTATGCAAGTCTTTTATATCTGTGCAAAAACTTCGGCAGACTCGGAGACCCGTGGTTGGACTGGTAAAGGAGCTAGTCAGATGTGGGTGGGTTTGTAACCATGCATAATTTCAAATGGACTCTTACCCGTAGACCTATTGACCGAGTCATTATATGCAAATTCAGCTCTAGGTAAGTACAAATCCCAATTCTTAATATTTTCACCAACAAGACCCTTAGCAGATTGCCTAAACTATGGTTCACTACTTCGGTTTGGCCGTCAGTCTGGGGATGATAGGCAGTTGAAACTTAAGTTTCGTCCCTAACTTATGCCAAAGGGTTTTTCCAGAAATAGCTGGTGAACCGAACATCCCTATCTGAAACAATGGTCTTGGGTAGGCCATGAGTCGAACTATCTCACTGAAGAACAAGGTGGCTACCTTAGACGCATCAAATGTTTGGGAACAGGCAAAGAAATGGGCATCTTGGAAAATCGGTCTACTACAACACAGATAGAGTCATGCCTCCTCTGGTGTCTTAGGCAAACCTAACACAAAGTCCATGCTCACATCTGGCAAGATGATCTGGGACAGGAGTGGGGTATAAAGGCCGGTGTTCTGTTTTCGTTGTTTGCAACAGCACAGGTTCGACACCTACCACAATGTGTGCTATATCTCTTTTAAGCTAGGCCAGAAAAAAGGTCGTTCAATAGCCAGGGTGGTCTTATCTTTTCCGAATGGCCAGCTAAACCTCCAGCATGAGTTTCCCAAATCAAGAATTCCCTAAGAGAGGTTCTATGGATGCAAAGCCTATTCTAAAGAACAGAAAGCCATCTAAAAGGGAATAATCCTTATGTTCACTAGATGGTCCTTGAGTTAGATCCTGGTATACAGTCTTGAAATCCGGACACTCATATTCTTTTTTGATTTGCTCAAATCCTATGACTAAATTCCTTATCATAGGTAGAATACCTAAGCTTAGCATCATAAGTTTTCACTAAAGAATGCTACGGGATGGTTCTCTTGGCTTAGACTCCACCTATACTACTCCTGAAGCATCACAGCAACCTCAATACCTTTGAAAAGTCGGGTAGTCTAAAATGGGTGCCTGGGTCATCCTATCCTTAAGATTAGGAAGGCTTTATGGGCTGCTTTGGTCCACTGAAATTCTCCCTTCCTGATGCAGTCTGTGATAGGAGCAACTACGGTACTAAACCCCTTGATGAATCGCCTATAGAAGGTAGCCAAGCCATGGAAACTTCTGACTTCATGCACACTGGTCGCTCTGGCCATTCTACTATGGACCTAATCTTTTCAGGGTCGGCAGCCACGCCGTCAAGGGTTACAACAAATCCAAGGAAGATAATTCTACTGGTCATAAATTCACACTTTTGAGATTACCGTAGAGACTATCATTCCTCAAAACTTGACAGACTTGTCTAAGGGGCCTAGGTGATCTGCAGGGGTCTTACTATAGATCAGGATGTCATCAAATAGACCACTACAAACTTCCCTATGAAAGCTCTAAGTACTTGGGTCATAATCCTCATGAAAGTACTAGGGGCATTGGACAACCCAAAAGGCATAACAACCCATTCATAGAGACCATCCTTAGTTTTGAAGGCTGTTTTCCACTCATCCCTGGTCTAATCCTAACCTGATGATAGCCGCTCTTGAGATCAATTTTAGAAAAAAAAACCATGCACGGCCATCATATCAAGCATGTCATCTAGTCTAGGGATGGGGAACCTATACTTGATTGTGATTTTATTGATGGCACGACTGTCAACACACATCCTCCACGTGCCATCCTTCTTCGGGGTTAGAAGTGCAGGGACTGCACAAGGGCTAAGACTCTCTCTAATGAACCCCTTCCTCAACAATTCGCCAACCTGCTTTTGCAGTTCTTTATGCTCGATGGATTCATCCTATAATGGGGCAAGTTGGGTAAAGTAGCTCCTGGGACTAAATCTATGGAATGCTGAATATCCTAAGAGGGGGAGGTGGTCTGGCAGATCCTCGGAAAAACATCCTCAAATTCTTCTAATAAAGGCTTAACTTCCTGAGGAGGCTCTGAGGGTGTAGGAGTCCTAAGTTCCTTAGCAGTCAACATCCAAATGGGTGAACCACTATGATCTCTTGTTCTAGATCCTTGGCACTAATTAGGTTCACTCCAGTCTTCATTTCTCTGAACCTTACTGGTTCCTTTAGCTACCTTGTCCTTAGGAGGGACTGAATGGATTGTGATTTTCTTCCATTGAAACTAAAGACACAGGTGTTGGATTTTCCTAAGAGGGTGGCATCATGATCATACAACCAAGGTCTTCCAAGAATTATACTGCTCACCCCATGGGCAAGACATCACACCAAATCTTCTCTTGATAGGATTGCATTTGGATTTGACCTGACATCTAGACTGGATGGGTATAGAGGTAGAGTCTACCCAAGAAACCTTATAGGGTTGGGGTGGGGGACTGGGGTTAAGCCTAACATTTTGACAGTGCTAGTAGAAATGGCATTCACACAGCTCCCACTATCTATGATGATTTTACAACCTTATCCCCTAGTTTAAGGAAGTCTGTAGGATGTTAGGTCCTACGCCAATCTTCTGAACTTTAGTCTGGGACAGGATGCATCTCACAACCCCTAAGTGGTCAGATTCAGTGGATTCTTCCTCTCCTTCATACTCATCAACCAAATTCATTCGGCCTCATAAACTTCTTCTTCAAACTCCTCATTAGGCTCGGAATTCTCTTCTCCTCCCTCTTCTATATATAGGGATCTACGAGGGCACTGGCTAGAAACATGACCTACCTTATGACACTTAAAACAAGCTATGGCTGTGCACTGAGTGGAGATATGACCGGCTTCTGGCACTTAAACAGACGATACTAGGGTTCTCTGGGTGTCAGGTGCCTTACCTTTGTCCATGGGCCTAGGGGTGGGGATACCCTGATTAGGCTTGCTAGGGGTAACCTGGCTAGGTCCATTTCTTGGATTGGGGCACTAACCTAGATGGCATGGGTCCTCTCTGAAACTTCTCAGTGTTCAGGCAATCTGATAGGCTTGGTCTAGGTCAGTAACCTCTCTCAGAAACAACTCTCTCTTAATATCTTCCCTAAGTCCAGCCCTAAATCTAGACAAAGTGACCTCATGGGCTTCACTCACATCACATCTCATCAGGTATTCATCAAAGGTGGTTATGTAGTCTGAAACAGATCGGTTCCCTTGTTTCAAAGTCTGCCATGGTCTAACAGATTTGCTGGTATGAAATGGGTAGGTACTTGTCTCTAAGTTTCTCTTTCATACCCTGCCAAGTGGTTATGGGCTCTACATTTCGTCTTCTAGTGGTCAGCTCAATGTTCCCCCAGTATAACCTAGCTTGACGTATTAATTTCATCTTGGCAAACTTGAATTTCCTCTCCTCAGACATGGCATACCACTCAAAGTACTGGTCCATCTCACCCTCCCAATCAGAATACACCTTAGGATTTAGGCTACCATCAAAAGTGGGTGCATCTAACTTGATGTTCGAATGAACCTATCATCTCTATCCTCAGGTTCTGGGTCAGGCCTCCTATGATTAGGTTCAGGATCTCGGTATAAAGGTCTTCTAGGCTCTGGTGTGGGTGAGGTTGAGGCACATTAAAATCTGGGTCAGGAGTCCAATTCCGATGCCTAGGTCCTCTAGTACTTGGACTCGATCCCTAAGCTGGGCAAAACTCTGGACTCTTTAAATTGGGCAACAGTGGTAGTCACATCCTGACTCAGTTTGTTCATACTCTCAGTAAGAGCTCTAACCATGGCCTCTAAATCAGGTTGGGTTTGACCAGGTTGGTAGGGCCTCCATTCCGGGTAGACATGATGCAAGCAAACACACAAAATGAGACTCAACTGAACGACTACGGCTAACTAGACCGAGCCCAAACTAGATGCCCAATCAGAGTGGCAAGCTAGCCTGTAGTAACTCAGGACTCAGCCAGGCAGGTGTAAGGGGAGTGTTAGTGTTAGGTTGAATGCCAATCCTAGACACCAATCAGAGATTGGCCAGGTAGGCGGACCAGCACACAAGCCCTTCGGGATGGAATCCCTGAACCACCGTTCTAGACACTGAGTACAAAGCACACACAGAGTAACCAGACAAACTGACTCAACACTAGCCTTGACCCGACTTGTTGATGTCCCTAGCCCACTAGGGCAAATTAGGTCTAATCAATTTTAGATTAAAGGCTTAGGTTCGAATGAAGGGGTGGTGGTTTTGGGCTAAGGAGAGGTTATCAACTCCTCCCCTTATCTTAGATGCTCAAATGCCCTTAAGTTGAATTAAGAGATGAACACTCAAAAATAAATGGATTGCAGAACACAAAATAGAGTTGCAGTAATTTAATTCTCAGAAATCGCACGGAAACCAATAAATCATGAGAAAATTAGCAAATTATTTCAATTATACTGGTTTCAGCAAAATAAAAATCACTGAATTTGGAGTTACCTGTAGTGAGAAATAATTCCTGCAACAGGGTAATTACGGGCTGAAAATAGAGCACTTCCCCGTTTACAATTTCTGCTACGAAGTTGTAACCCAACGGATCCCCTACACGCCCTAGGAACACCCCTGGAATGGGAAGAGGAGGTTTGCACCTCGCTTCATTCCTAGGACCGGACGTCCTGGGGAGTCTACTTTCGAGCAGACAAAGTAAAAAGAGAAAGACTCAAACAAGCAATCAAACAGAAACCCTAGACAGGGCTCTGATACCAAAAATGATGCAGAACAAAGAACAAGGAAGCGTATGCGGAAGTAAAATTAAGATAATTCTTTTTTTTTTTTATATATTCAGAAATTGGCTTGACTCAAAGTAAAGCTAAACTAAGTTGAAGGAAACTAGGTAAGGATTGAAAGCACAAGTTTAGAAGAAACTAAATTATCAGAGTAGTTCAGAAGTAACGGATCGCTGGGGTTGAGAAACTCCCAGACCTAGGGTTTCGCTCTGAACTTTCAACAGAACAGAAATAGAGAGGAGAGATGGTTTACTAACCAGACAGTGATCTTCTCAGATTTTGGTGGAAGAACTCTCTCGAGCAGATTGTTGGATCCTCGGATTCGGCTATCTTCGCAATGGATCCTCCAATACTGGTCTTGTGGTTTGGTCGGCTTCTCCTGGACTCAAGATCTGGGAAAGAAGAGGAACAAGTGATGGAATTCAGATACTCAAGAAAAGATTTACCAGGTTGAAGAACTTGAAAGCTGAAGTTGCTGAATCAGGATTCTCCTGGAGGCCGATCTGACTCCCTCTTAGAATTGCTGTAGATCTGAAGTATCTGGACTGGAGCTGGATGCTGGTGGTCGGCCTGGACTTGGAGAGGGTGGCCGTGAGAAGAGGAATAGACTAGGGCTTGGTGGAAAGAGAAGGGTGATGGCGGCTAGGGTTTGGGAGTGGAGTGGCTAACCTAGGGTTTGGGTTTTGGAGATCTCACACCTCCTCAAGGTTCCTGGGGAACCCGGATTTACTCCCTCACGGAGCTCAACACCTGGATGCAAGTGCGGAAGAGAGAAAACACAAGTTTGCTCACAAAAAAAATTTGGTTTCATTCATCTGATTGATTTAAACTTACAAGAGGGTTTAATTTATAAGGCTTTACAAGGGAGTAGGGTTTTACATCTTCCCATGTGGGACTAAAGGAGGGGATCTACAAATCAGGATAAATCATACACATATGGTCGGCCAAGGTACCAAAAAAATTTGATTTGGGTTATAAAAGGCAGGTAGATGGCGCCTCCTTGCTTGGATCTTCAAGAGAATTTTTTCCTTCCATGGATCAACTCTTTTGGACTCCTCCTTTTCTTCCTCCCTAAGTCAAGGTCCTTCCCATCTTTGTTTTGGATTTTTTTGGCAGGTAGTGGGCGCCTCCTTGAAGTTCTCTCCAAGAAAATTTCTTCCCATCTTTACTTTGGTTCTCTTGGAAAGTCTTGGCCGCCCCCTTGATTTGTGGACTCTTGGTGGATTTCTCCTCATCTGGCGCATGAGAGAAGGAAGCTGCTATCTGTGGAGTGGGGACCAAAGGCTGCTGGATGTAGATATGGCGCCCCTGGACTCAGGCGTAGCTGGGAGTGTGGCTGGGAGTGGGGTCCACTTGCTTGGTCTTGGGAGAAAATGTAACACCCCAGGTTGAAACCCTAGTCCACTACTGAGTCAACATGACTCAACAAAATAAAATGCAGGTAATGTAGACTCAAGCTAAATTGAGTTGATCTAGTCAACTCTTATTACAAACCAAAAACCCTAATTCTTCGGGCAAGGTTAATCAGAGATCCAGATGGAGCTCTGAAGTCTTCTTCTGAGTCTGGTGCCCGCACCAATTCTCCCAGGGTGGGAGGAACTCGACCCTGTCGAGTATGGATCAAGTTGGCTCTGGTATCTCTCCAAGAGGTCTGGGTCCAGCTCTTGTAACTCTTCTCGGGAGATCCAAGAGTCATCAGAATCTGGCCTTCCTAGCCAGCGGACCAGGTATCTTTGGTATCCTCGATTACGAGTAGAGATAACCTGATCATCCAGGATCTTTTCAATCTGCTCTTTCCTCACAGGCCAATTTGTTGGTGGACACACAGGGTCAGGTTCACTCTCAAGAGCAGGATTAGGTTCAAAAGCCTCACTGGGAATCACAGCTGGCTCCCTATACTCTACTAGGTCTGTAATGTTGAAAGTGGAGCTAATGCCTAGTTCTGGAGGCAACTCGAGCACATAGGCATTGGATCCTACTCTCTTTACCACTCTAAATGGTCCAGCTCCCCTAGCATGTAACTTTCTAACGGTTCCAGGAGGAAACCGTTCAGGCCTTAACCTAATCATTACATAGTCTCCTTCGTCAAAAGTTTTGACTCGCCTTTGAGAATCAGCCATTTCTTATAAGTTTCATTACTTAAATTTATTTTGGCTTGAATTTCTTTATGCAAGTCTTTTATATGCTGTGCAAAAACTTCGGCAGACTCGGAGACCCGTGTGTGGACTGGTAAAGGAGCTAGGTCAAGAGGTGTGTGGGGTTTGTAACCATGCACAATTTCAAATGGACTCTTACCCGTAGACCTATTGACCGAGTCATTATATGCAAATTCAGCTCTAGGTAAGTACAAATCCCAGTTCCTAATGTTTTCACCAACAAGACACCTTAGCAGATTGCCTAAACTACGGTTCACTACTTCGGTTTGGCCGTCAGTCTGGGGATGATAGGCAGTTGAAAACTTAAGTTTCGTCCCTAACTTATGCCAAAGGGTTTTCCAGAAATAGCTGGTGAACCGAACATCCCTATCTGAAACAATGGTCTTGGGTAGGCCATGGAGTCGAACTATCTCATTGAAGAACAGGGTGGCTACCTTAGACGCATCAAATGTTTGGGAACAAGGCAAGAAATGGCCATCTTGGAAAATCGGTCTACTACAACACAGATAGAGTCATGCCTCCTCTGGGTCTTAGGCAAACCTAACACAAAGTCCATGCTCACATCTTGCCAAGGACGATCTGGGACAGGGAGTGGGGTATAAAGGCCGGTGTTCTGTTTTCGTTGTTTGGCAACAGCGCAGGTCCGACACCTAGCCACAATGTGTGCTACATCTCTTTTTAAGCTAGGCCAGAAAAAATGGTCTTCAATAGCCAGGGTGGTCTTATCTTTTCCGAAATGGCCAGCTAAACCTCCAGCATGAGTTTCCCAAATCAAGAATTCCCTAAGAGAGGTTCTAGGGATGCAAAGCCTATTCTTAAGAACAGAAAGCCATCTAAAAGGGAATAATCCTTATGTTCACTAGATGGTCCTTGAGTTAGATCCTGGTATACAGTCTTGAAATCCGGACACGACTCATATTCTTTTTGATTTGCTCAAACCCTATGACTTCAGCCCTAACAGAATTCAACAACAAAGATCGACGACTAAGGGCATCAGCTACCTTATTTTCAGACCCAGCCTTATGCTTCAAAACAAAAGTATAGGACTGGATATACTCTACCCACTTAGCATGCCTAGGGTTAAGCTTCTTCTGAGAATTCAAGAATCTAAGAGCCTCATGGTCCGAAAACAGCACAAATTCTTGCGGTAGTAAATAATGTCTCCAGTAACGCAAAGCTTGCACTCGCGTAAAATTCCTTATCATAGGTAGAATACCTAAGCTTAGCATCATTAATGTTTTTCACTAAAGAATGCTACGGGATGGTTCTCTTGGCTTAGGACTCCACCTATACCTACTCCTGAAGCATCACAGGCAACCTCAAATACCTTTGAAAAGTCCGGTAGTCTCAAAATGGGTGCCTGGGTCATCCTATCCTTAAGATCTAGGAAGGCTTTATGGGCTGCTTTGGTCCACTGAAATTCTCCCTTCCTGATGCAGTCTGTGATAGGAGCAACTACGGTACTAAACCCCTTGATGAATCGCCTATAGAAGGTAGCCAAGCCATGGAAACTTCTGACTTCATGCACACTGGTCGGCTCTGGCCATTCTACTATGGACCTAATCTTTTCAGGGTCGGCAGCCACGCCGTCAAGGGTTACAACAAATCCAAGGAAGATAATTCTACTGGTCATAAATTCACACTTTTTGAGATTACCGTAGAGACTATCACTCCTCAAAACTTGACAGACTTGTCTAAGGTGGCCTAGGTGATCTGCAGGGTCTTACTATAGATCAGGATGTCATCAAAATAGACCACTACAAACTTCCCTATGAAAGCTCTAAGTACCTGGGTCATAATCCTCATGAAAGTACTAGGGGCATTGGACAACCCAAAAGGCATAACAACCCATTCAAAGAGACCATCCTTAGTTTTGAAGGCTGTTTTCCACTCATCCCCTGGTCTAATCCTAACCTGATGATAGCCGCTCTTGAGATCAATTTAGAAAAAACCATGGCACCGGCCATCATATCAAGCATGTCATCTAGTCTAGGGATGGGGAACCTATACTTGATTGTGATTTTATTGATGGCACGACTGTCAACACACATCCTCCACGTGCCATCCTTCTTCGGGGTTAGAAGTGCAGGGACTGCACAAGGGCTAAGACTCTCTCTAATGAACCCCTTCCTCAACAATTCGCCAACCTGCTTTTGCAGTTCTTTATGCTCCGATGGATTCATCCTATAATGGGGCAAGTTGGGTAAAGTAGCTCCTGGGACTAAATCTATGGAATGCTGAATATCCCTAAGAGGTGGGAAGGTGGTCTGGCAGATCCTCGGAAAAACATCCTCAAATTCTTCTAATAAAGGCTTAACTTCCTGAGGAGGCTCTGAGGGTGTAGGAGTCCTAAGTTCCTTAGCAGTCAACATCCAAATGGGTGAACCACTATGAATCTCTTGTTCTAGATCCTTGGCACTAATTAGGTTCACTCCAGTCTTCATTTCTCTGACCTTACTAGTTCCTTTAGCTACCTTGTCCTTAGGAGGGACTGAATGGATTGTGATTTTCTTCCCATTGAAACTAAAGACACAGGTGTTGGATTTTCCTAAGAGGGTGGCATCATGATCATACAACCAAGGTCTTCCAAGAATTATACTGCTCACCCCCATGGGCAAGACATCACACCAAATCTTCTCTTGATAGGATTGCATTTGGATTTGGACCTGACATCTAGACTGGATGGGTATAGAGGTAGAGTCTACCCAAGAAACCTTATAGTGGTTGGGGTGGGGGACTGGAGTTAAGCCTAACATTTTGACAGTGCTAGTAGAAATGGCATTCACACAGCTCCCACTATCTATGATGATTTTACAAACCTGATCCCCTAGTTTAAGGAAAGTCTGTAGGATGTTAGTCCTACGCCAATCTTCCTGAACTTTAGTCTGGGACAGGATGCATCTCACAACCCCTAAGTGGTCAGACTCAGTGGATTCTTCCTCTCCTTCATACTCATCAACCAAATTCATTCCGGCCTCATAAACTTCTTCTTCAAACTCCTCATTAGGCTCGAATTCTCTTCTCCTCCCTCTTCTATATATAGGGATCTACAAGGGCACTGGCTAGAAACATGACCTACCTTATGACACTTAAAACAAGCTATGGCTGTGCACTGAGTGGAGATATGACCGGGCTTCTGGCACTTAAAACAGACGATACTAGGGGTTCTCTGGGTGTCAGGTAACTTACCTTTGTCCATGGGCCTAGGGGTGGGGATACCCTGATTAGGCTTGCTAGGGGTAACCTGGCTAGGTCCATTTCTTGGGATTAGGGCACTAACCCTAGATGGCATGGGTCCTCTCTGAAACTTCTCAGTGTTTAGTGCAATCTGATAGGCTTGGTCTAGGTCAGTAACCTCTCTCAAAACAACTCTCTCTTAATATGTTCCCTAAGTCCAGCCCTAAATCTAGACAAAGTGACCCCATGGGCTTCACTCACATCACATCTCATCAGGTATTCATCAAAGGTGGTTATGTAGTCTGAAACAGATCGGTTCCCTTGTTTCAAAGTCTGCCATTGGTCTAACAGATTTTGCTGGTATGAAATGGGTAGGTACTTGTCTCTAAGTTTCTCTTTGATACCTTGCCAAGTGGTTATGGGCTCTATATTTCGTTTTCTAGTGGTCAGCTCAATGTGCCCCCAGTATAACCTAGCTTGACGTATTAATTTCATCTTGGCAAACTTGAATTTCCTCTCCTCAGACATGGCATACCACTCAAAGTACTGGTCCATCTCACCCTCCCAATCATAATACACCTTAGGATTTGGCTACCATCAAAAGTGGGTGCATCTAACTTGATGTTTCGAATGAACCTATCATCTCTATCCTCAGGTTCTGGGTCAGGCCTCCTATGATTAGGTTCAGGATCTCGGTATAAAGGTCTTCTAGGCTCTTGGTGTGGGTGAGGTTGAGGTACATTAAAATCTGGGTCAGGAGTCCAGTTCCGATGCCTAGGTTTCCTCTAGCACTTGGACTCGATCCCTAAGCTGGGCAAAATCCTCATGGACTTGTTCTTTAAATTGGGCAACAGTGGTAGTCACATCCTGACTCAGTTTGTTCATACTCTCAGTAAGAGCTCTAACCATGGCTTCTAAATCAGGTTGGGTTTGACCAGGTTGGTAGGGCACTCCATTCCGGGTAGACATGATGCAAGCAAACACACAAAATGAGACTCAACTGAACGACTACGAGCTAACTAGACCTAGAGCCCAAACTAGATGCCCAATCAGAGTGGCAAGCTAGCCTGTAGTAACTCAGGACTCAGCCAGGCTGGTGTAAGGGGAGTGTTAGGATCCTGAATGCCAATCCTAGACACCAATCAGAGATTGGCCAGGTAGGCGGACCAGCACACAAGCCCTTCGGGATGGAATCCCTGAACCACCGTTCTAGACATTGAGTACAAAGCACACACAGAGTAACCAGACAAACTGACTCAACACTAGCCTTGACCCGACTTGTTGATGTCCCTAGCCCACTAGGGCAAATTAGGTCTAATCAATTTTAGATTAAAGGCTTAGGTTCGAATGAAGGGGTGGTGGTTTTGGGATAAGGAGAGGTTATCAACTCCTCCCTTATCTTAGATGCTCAAATGCCCTTAAGATGAATTAAGAGATGAACACTCAAAAATAAATGGATTGCAGAACACAAAATAGAGTTGCATTAATTTAATTCTCAGAAATCGCACGGAAACCAATAAAGCATGAGAAACTTATGCAAATTAGTTTCAATTATACTGGTTTTAGCAAAATAAAAATCACTGAATTTGGAGTTACCTGTAGTGAGAGATAATCCTGCAACAGGATAATTACGGGCTGAAAATAGAGCACTTCCCCGTTTACAATTTCTGCTACGAAGTTGTAACCCAACGGATCCCCTACACGCCCTAGGAACACCCCCTGGAATGGGAAGAGGAGGTTTGCACCTCTCTTCATTCCTAGGACCGGACGTCCTGGGGAGTCTACTTCGAGCAGACAAAGTAAAAAGAGAGAGACTCAAACAAGCAATCAAATAGAAACCCTAGACAGGGCTCTGATACCAAAAATGATGCAGAACAAAGAACAAGGAAGCGTTTGCGGAAGTAAAATTAAGATTAATTCTTTTTTTTTTTATATATTTCAGAAATTGGCTTTGACTCAAAGTAAAGCTAAACTAAGTTGAAGGAAACTAGGTAAGGATTGAAAGCACAGTTTAGAAGGAACCAAATTATCAGAGTAGTTCAGAAGTAACAGATCGCTGGGGGTTGAGAAACTCCCAGACCTAGGGTTTCGCTCTGAACTTTCAACAGAACAGAAATAGAGAGGAGAGATGGTTTACTAACCAGACAGTGATCTTCTCAGGATTTTGGTGGAAGAACTCTCTCGAGCAGATTGTTGGATCCTCGGATTCGGCTATCTTCGCAATGGATCCTCCAATACTGTCTGTGGTTTGGTCGGCTTCTCCGAGACTCAAGATCTGGAAAAGAAGAGGAACAAGTGACGGAATTCAGATACTCAAGTAAAGGTTTACTAGGTTGAAGAACTTGAAAGCTGAAGTTGCTGGAATCAGGATTCTCCTGGAGGCTGATCTGACTCCCTCTTAGAATTGCTGTAGACCTGAAGTATCTAGACTGGAGCTGGATGCTGGTGGCCGGCCTGGACTTGGAGAGGGTGGCCGTGAGAAGAGGAATAGACTAGGGCTTGGTGGAAAGAGAAGGGTGATGGCGGCTAGGGTTTGGGAGTGGAGTGGCTAACCTAGGGTTTGGGTTTTGGAGATCTCACACCTCCTCAAGGTTCCTGGGGAACCCGGATTTACTCCCTCACGGAGCTCAACACTTGGATGCAAGTGCGGAAGAGAGAAAACACAGAGTTTGCTCACACAAAAAAAACTTGAATTCATTTATCTGATTGATTTAAACTTACAAGAGGGGTTTAATTTATAAGGCTTTACAAGGGAGTAGGGTTTTACATCTTCCCATATGGGACTAAAGGAGGGATCTACAAATCAGGATAAATCATACACATATGGTCGGCCAAGGTACCAAAAAAATTTGATTTGGGTTATAAAAGGCAGGTAGATGGCGCCTCCTTGTTTGGATCTTCAAGAGAATTTTTTTCCTTCCATGGATCAACTCTTTTGGACTCCTCCTTTTCTTCCTCCCTAAGTCAAGGTCCTTCCCATCTTTGTTTTGGATTTTTTTGGCAGGTAGTGGGCGCCTCCTTGTAGTTCTCTCCAAGAAAATTTCTTCCCATCTTTACTTTGGTTCTCTTGGGAAAGTCTTGGCCGCCCCCTTGATTTGTGGACTCTTGGTGGATTTCTCCTCATCTGGCGCATGAGAGAAGGAAGCTGCTATCTGTGGAGTGGGGACCAAAGGGTGCTGGATGTAGATATGGCACCCCCTGGACTCAGGAGTATGGCTGGGAGTATGGCTGGGAGTGTGGTGTCCACTTGCTTGGTCTTGGGAGAAAATGTAACACCCCAGGTTGAAACCCTAGTCCACTACTGAGTCAACATGACTCAACAAAATAAAATGCAGGTAATGTAGACTCTAGCTAAATTGAGTTGATCTAGTCAACTCTTATTACAAACCAAAAACCCTAATTTTTTTCGGGCAAGGTTAATCAGAGATCCAGATGGAGCTCTGAAGTCTTCTTCTGAGTCTGGTGCCCGCACCAACCCCAAGCCTTAAACACCATCTTTCAGTTCCTTGAATCAGATGGCTGATCTGGGTGGTCCTGGAAGCAAAGAAGGCCTTCTTTAGGGAGGTCAAGCACCTCAAGGATTCTGCAAGTGTCAGGGTCAATCAAAACAGCAATTAAACAAATGAATAAGAAACTAGGGTTTAGAATTGAAAGAACTAGGTTTAGGTGTGGATGTCCCGGGGAACAAGTAGTTGCTTGATTGGGGCAGTAGCTAAGGAATCTTCCTCTAGGCATGGCTGATCTCTAGGGATTCAAAAAGATGCTAGGACATTAGGGATTCAGCTAGGGCACACAAGGAGAGCACTCAAAGTACAGTACCAAAATAAAGACACCAATCACAAGGCAATGGCACAAAATTTCAGCGAGTTGTATTCATAAGAAAGAGATAATTACAAGAGGAGGAGGGGTGGGGTATTTATAGAGTTTCTATGCCCTCTACTAACTATGGTTACACATAGGTTAACAAGCTATTTCCTAGTTAGATTACATGTCCTTTCCTAGCTAGGTTAGGATTACAAAGCTTAAAAGAACTAGAAATCCTAACTAGGTTAGACTAGTCTTCTCCTTCTCACTTAAGGACATCTCCATTTGAGATTTGACTTGGTCAACACTTCAAGGATGCATAGGAGGACATGTTGGGCTTCTAGGGGCAGTAAGGGGCTGGCCCAAAGGGGCTTGGGTGCATGGGCTTGGGCCTTTGGAAGCTGGGATGGCCTGGTAGCCTGGTAGCAAGAATATTCCTTGGTATCTTGCTTCTTAAGGGCTTGGGCTTGGCACCTAGGCTTGATTTCTTTGGGCTATGATGCAGGTGGACCTCTGGAATCTTGGAAGCCCTAGTCTGAAAATATACTCTGGCATCTGGAAGGGAATCTGGGCATCTGGAAGGCATTTGGAAGGAATCAAGGTCTCTGGAAGGTATCTTGGATCCTGTTGTGTCACACAAAATCCAATAATCTGATTTAGTGGCCTCTAACTCCTGGATGAGGCCTGGTAGAACTCCAAAATAGTGTAACCTCTTCTCTTGTACAAAATTGGGCTCATACTATATACATAACTAATGTATAGGACTCAAAATACTAACTAGGTTGAGGGTTGAGACAATCAACTAACCTCACCTTATTACAGGACTCAGTCTTAATTGATTACAAAATTTTCAAAACTTTGACACATGACTAGGTAAACCAAATGGGATCTAGTGATCTGTGTCTGATCCTGGTATCCCCACCACTCCACATCAGCAAATGTGCCACATCAGATGCCCACCACTCCCTAGCCTAGAGAGCAAAGTGGTGCTCGTGGCGAGGAGAGTATTGATCATGCTAACGTGGAGGGGCATAGCTCTTGCACCATCAATACCTTAAGCACTGGCACACCAGAGTCCGCACTTCCAAGCCAATGGGATGATGCCACATCATCCCTCTTTAAAAAGGGGCCATAATTGCCATTGTCGCGCTCGTAGGAGTTTTCTCCAAATCAAAGTGCCACTCCCAATGGATCCTGACTCATGGTATGCTCTAGCTGGCTTGGGGCGAGATATGGCACACACCATCAATAGGTACGAGGCGACACGGGCTCTAGGCCATTTGAAAGGGACTTCTCCCCCCTCTAATTTCTTGATAAAGGTCACGAGGTCTTAGCAGGTTAGACCCCTTCTTTCCCTTTCTTTGTTTCTTCCTTTGTTTTGCTCTCTTCCTTCAGCCTATGCTGGGGGAGAGCCTTTGTTAGGTCCTCTAGGTCTTTGTCTTTTTTTGCTTTCTTTCCACCACTTCCGATGAGTCCTTCTGGTAGAGGGCACTGCCACCAGGGTTTTTTCGATAAGGCGGTGCCATCTCAGCCGAGGCCTCCTTCCTCGGATAGAGAGGAAAAGGAAGTCCCAATCACATCCTGTAGTGGTCCCCACCATATGGGGATTGTCATTGGATGCCCCGTGGCTCCTCCCCCACCTGCTCCTTTCGTTGGGGAGTCTAGCGATCCACCGGCATTACTTCGGTGATGAATAGTGGGGATCTTTCCATGTTCGGAGGTCATTTGGGATCCCTGATTCCATCCAGCTCTATATTCCTAGACTGGAGGAACGGGTTACTTCCAGTGGCCCGGGCTGAATCGCTTTGTATGAAGACTTTTTCCTTGGGGGTCTTCATCTTCCTTTTCATGTCTTCTTCCTTTCCTTTCTTAGCAACTACCACCTGGTTCTGGCCCAACTCACCCCTAATATCGTCTGGACCATTTTTTATTTAATTATTCTTTGTCACTTCCATGGGATTGTCGCCCGTTGCTCCCTCTTTAGGACCATGTTCTCCCTTAAGCACCACCCATCCAATAGCAGATGGTGACTCGTGTCCCATGGCAAGGGGGCCATCAAGTTTGATTTGCCCACCTCTATCAAGGGATAGAAGAGCAGATTCATGTTCGCCTTGGTTGAGGGGCTGGACTAGGTCTGGAGTGACCTAGACTGCTCCCCCAATCGACAATTTATGGTTAAGCTAGCTAATAAAGAAGTATTTAACTGGCTCATCTCTTTCGAGGTTCCAGCCCTTCAGGATTTACTGACCTAGTGGAATCTCATCAATGCTGGAGTCAGCCAAGGCCGGCCCCAAGGTAAGGGATGTCGGGCTCTTTTTCCTCTCAATTGTGGATCCAATTCTGACATGAGACAAACCGGTCCATCTTGTCTTGCAGGTATGATGTTCAGCTTTGAAAAACTCTTTGGGATGTCGAAGAAGAGGGTCCCTGCTGTGGGGCCAGATGGAGAGCCAAGGAAAAAAGCCCAGGAGAAGCCAAGGAAAAGGCTCAGCAAAGATCCGAAGGGGAGGGGGCCAGCCACCATGCCAGTGGCACCTGGATCAGGGGCCCCGGTTCTGGCTTGCCAGCCTCGATGCGAGGCCAAAACCATAGAGGGGGTCTCACCATCAACTCTGGTTGCCCCTCCATGCACTGAAGACCCACCACATCTAGAAGAGGTGGAGGTGGTGAGGTCGACTACCACCGAAAGGCTAACTCTGTCGCCTAAAGCCAGAGCTACTGGTGACTGGTCGATCGATGTAGCACATTCATCGGTGATCGATCCACATCCCACTCAGCCATCTGTGGAGTCAAGCCAAGTGGTCAAGAAGCTCTCCATCTTCGTCCCCTGGGATGCCAAGATAACCCAAGATGGGAGGTTGGTAGAGGAAATTATGAAATCCCTCATCCAGACATTGGATCGCTAGGGCAGGACTAGAAGGCCGCCAGCAAAGCTTGCTACCGGGGTGTTTCCCCAGCCCATGTCGGTAAGTCAACTTCAAGGCCATTTTCCCTTTTACTCTTTCCCCGTAAGAGTTGCCAACTATCATCTTCTATGCAGGTGGCGGCTGACATTCAGCTCCTACGAGACTCCTGCCGGGCATTGCTGAGGCATGAGGACCGCTTCCATCGAGAGAGGGATAATGCCCGGGGTTAGTCCGCCCAGGCTCAAGAATTTGAAGGCCAACTGACCAGCTCCCAAGCGAGGGTGGCAGAGCTAGAGAAGAAGTCCACCTAGCTTAAGGTGGCCCTAAAGGAGGAGAGGGGGGAGAGCTCCTGCAGGGTCAAAAAGGCAGCATCCTTCAAGGTGAAGGTGGCCTGCCTAGAGGGGAGGGTGCAGATCCTCTAGCTGCATTTGGAGGAGAAAGCAGTGCGAGCCTCAACAATGGTGGAGAAGGCTACGACAGCCATAGCTCTGATGAAGATGGCCAAGAAAAAAGCTACCGAGGTCGTCCCCAAATTCATGGCATCCCAGGTCTTCAAGGATGAGGTCGTCGAAGCCGTGCTGGACTCCTACCACCAAGGGTTTAGCGACTTCAAAGGCAAAGCCATCCTCCTCTTTGAATTGAAGGGGTTGGATAGCATCATGCCCTCACTTCCAGTCCCCATGCCGTGCACCTGCTGCAGAGGCAGAACTGGAGCCGGAGCTAGAGATCGTCGAGGTCGAGGCTGGATCTGGAGTCACCCAGGATGCTCCTCAACCAGTCGAATTCACTCGCAAGCTAGGGAAGGAGCCGGCGACTGAAACGTAGGCCTTTTTCTTTTTTGCTTTTTGTAACTTAGACTTTTAGAAGGCTTCTTAGCTTGTCGAGAACCTTCATAGGATGTAAACAAAGTTTCATCAATGAGAACATTTTTTCTTTCTGACTAGTTTTGCTCATTCACATTCTCTCTCTCTTTTTTTTTTTTTTGAAGTGCTTCCAGAAAATCCTTCAAAGTGTGTATGGGTCTTATCTTCACGGTGAGGGAATAGGCTAACTCGACTGATGAACTTAGCATGGTCTTTCTTTTTCCCTCCAACCCCTATATGCACCCCTTTCCCAGGCCTTATGGTGCGGGCACCAGACTTAGAAGAAGACTTCAGAGCTCCATCTGGATCTCTGATTAACCTTGCCTGAAGAATTAGGATTTTTGGCTTGTAATAAGGGTTGACTTGAACAACTCAATTTAGCTTGAGTCTATATTACCTGCATTTCTATTTTGTTGAGTCATGTTGACTCAGTAGTGGACTAGGGCTTCAACCTGGGGTGTTACATTTTCTCCCAAGGCCAAGCAAGTGGGCGCCACACTCCCAGCCACACTCCCAGCCATACGCCTGAGTCCAGGGGGCGCCACATCTCCATCCAGCAGGCTTTGGTCCCCACACCACAGATAGCAGCTCCCCTCTTTCATGCGCCAATTGAGGAGAAATCCACCAGGGGTCCACAAATCAAGGGGGCGGCCCAAGACTTCCCAAAAGAAACAAACTATGAAAGGGAAGAAATTCTCTTGGAGAGATTCAAGGAGGCGCCCATTACCTGCCAGAAATACTCAAAACAAAGTTAGAAGGAGCCATAACTTGGGGAGAAAGAAAAGGAGGTATCCAAAAAGGGTTGAGCCATGGAAGGAAGGAGATTTCTCTTGAAAAGCAAGGTTAGGAGGCGCCCTAATCATTCCAACTAAAGCCAGATATAAAAGGCAACAAATTTTCTCTTGGAGGGCAAGGTTAAGAGGCACCCAAACACTTCCAGATAAGGCCAAGCATAGAAGGAAAAAAATATTTTCTTGGAGGTCAAGACAAGGAGGCGCCACCCACTTTCCTTTTTGAAGCTTCAATCAACTTTGGAATTAATTGCCCGGCCATATGAGTATGGATTGATATCCTAATTTGAAGATCCCCTCCATTAGTCCCACATGGGAAGATGTAAAACCCTACTCTCTTGTAATGGCCTATAAATTAAACCCCCATGTAAGTTTGAAAAAAAAATCAGATGAATGAAACCAAATTTTTTTTGTGAGCAAACTTTGTGTTTTCTCTCTTCCGCACTTGCATCCAGGTGTTGAGCTCCGTGAGGAAGTAAATCCGGGTTCCCCAGGAACTTTAAGGAGGTGTGAGATCTCCAACCCCAAAACCCTAGCTTAGCCACTTCTACTCCAAACCCTAGCCGCCCACCATCCACTTCAATCCACCAAACCCTAGCCTATTCCACCTCCCACGGCCTCTATTTCCAAGTCTAGGCTGACCACCAGCATCCAGCTACAGTCCAGGTACTTCAGATCCAAAGCTCTTTCCAGTGGGAGTCGAATCAGCCTTCAAGAGAATCTGGATCTCAGCGACATCAGCTTTCAAGTTCTTCGAACTGGTAAATCCTTCCCCTGAGTCTCTGAATCCCTCACTTGTTTTTCTTCTTCCCAGATCTTGAGTCCAGGAGAAGCCGACCAAACCACAGACCAGTATTGGAGGATCCATTGCGAAGATAGCCGAATCCGAGGATCCAACAATCTGCTCGAGAGAGTTCTTCCACCCAAATTCTGAGAAGATCACTGTCTGGTTAGTAAACCATCTCTCCTCTCTATTTCTGTCCTGTTGAAAGTTCAGAGCGAAACCCTAGGTCTGGGAGTTTCTCAACCCCCAGCGATCCGTTACTTCTGAACTACTCTGATAATTTAGTTTCTTCTAAATTGTGCTTTCAATCCTTACCTAGTTTCCATCAACTTAGTTTAGCTTTACTTTGAGTTAAAGCCAATTTCTGAAATATATAAAAAAAAAAAAAAGAATTAATCTTAATTTTTTCTTCCGCATACACTTCTTTGTTCTTTGTTCTGCATCATTTTTGGTATCAAAGCTCTCGTCCTACATCATTTTTGGTATCAGAGCTTCCGTTCTACATCATTTTTGGTATCAGAGCCCTGTCAAGGGTTTCTATTTTGATTGCTTGTTTGAGTCTCTCTCTTTTTACTTTGTCTGCTCGAAGTAGACTCCCCAGGACATCCGGTCCTAGGAACGAAGCGAGGTGCAAACCTCCTCTTCCCATTCCACGGGGTGTTCCTAGGGCGTGTAGGGGATCCGTTGGGTTATAACTTCGTAGCAGGAATTGTAAACGGGAAAGTGCTCTGTTTTCAACCCGTAATTGCCCTATTACAGGAATTATTTCTCCCTACAGATAACTCCAAACTCGGTGATTTTTTTTTTCTGAAACCAGTATAATTGAAACTATTTTTCTTAATTTTCTTGTGATTTATTGGTTTCCGTGGGACTTCTGAGAATTAAATTACTGCAACTCTATTTTTGTGTTCTGCAATCCAATTATTTTTGAGTGTTCATCTCTTAATTCATCTTAAGGGCATTTGAGCATCTAAGATAAGGGGAGGAGTTGATAACCTCTCCTTAGCCCAAAACCACCACCCACTCATTCGAACCTAAGCCTTTAATCTAAAAATTGATTAGACCTAATTTGCCCTAGTGGGCTAGGGACATCAACAAGTCGGGTCAAGGCTAGTATTGAGTTAGTTTGTCTAGTTACTCTGTGTGTGCTTTATACTCAGTGTCTAGAATGGTGGTTCAGGGATTCCATCCCGAAGGGCTTGTGTACTGGTCCGCCTACTTGGCCAATCTCTGATTGGTGTCTAGGATTGGCATTCAGCGACCTAACACTCCCCTTACACCTGCCTGGCTGAGTCCTGAGTTACTACAGGCTAGCTTGGCACTCTGATTGGGCATCTAGTTTGGGCTCTAGGTTTAGTTAGTCCGTAGTCGTTCATTTGAGTCTCATTTTGTGTATTTGCTTGCATCATGTCTACCCGGAATGGAGTGCCCTACCAACCTGGTCAAACCCAACCTGATTTAGAGGCCATGGTTAGAGCTCTTACTGAGAGTATGAACAAACTGATTCAGGATGTGACTACCACTGTTGCCCAGTTTAAAGAACAAGTCCATGAGGATTTTTCCCAGTTTAGGGATCGAGTCCAAGTACTTGATAAACGTAGGCATCAAAATTGGACCCCTGATCCAAAATTTAATAGGCCCCAACCTCACCCATGCCAGGAACCTAGGAGGACCTTATACCGTGATCCCAAGCATAACCTTAGGAAGCCTAACCATGATATCTATAGTGTGGATCGTGTCTATGAGAGGTCCTTACAATATTCTAGACTAGTCACTCAACAACCCAAGTCTTCTAGATCAAACCATTTAGATCCACACCCATGCCCAAGTAAGGTCTCTACTAGCTTGAAACCCAGTGTGACCCAGGTTTCTATATCTCAAGAATGTTTGTTTTGTGGAGAAAGAGGCCATAAATCTAGTCAGTGCCCATGCATAGGACTGGCTTGTGCACAGCTAAGTGGTAAGAATCCTAAGGATGACATTAATGAGGGAGAACCCAAGCCTACCAATGAGGAAGAATGGTTAGGTATGACAAGCCTAGAATCAGTTGACCCGATTACCACTGACCCGAAACCCATTGAAGATGGCATCGAGGAAGTATATGATGCTGGCTTGAGTCTAGTTGATGAATATGAGGGGGAAGAACTTGAAGAATGTGACATTGATACTATTGGTTCCTTACCTGAGGAGACCTTGGAAAACAACCAACTGGTAGGACCTAGTTCAGAAATTCAAGAGATTTGTGAGAACCAGGTTCCTTTAGTCAAATACCCCCAGGAAGAACTCATAGTGTTAGCCCGAGCTATTAGTTCGTACCCTCTAATGACAGTCATTCCCCAAGTACCAATTGAAGATCTTTGCACTGAACTGTTTAAGTTTGCCCACCCTATGGTAGATCCTCTCCTTAGGATGACTGAATCAAGCCTCTTACAATTGGACCTTGTCCCATGCTCAGCCACTAAGGTCTCTCCCGTAATCTCAGTTGGACATCCTTTTCTTGAGCGGATTGATTCACCCAGTCCTGTAGAAGTCCTCTTTATGACCCCAGACCCCTTCCTTCGCAAGACTGACCTACCCTTCTATAGAGTATACCTTTCCTCACCCATAGGTCAAATTTTAAGTCTTGAGGTCATCATCCATAGGCCCTTCCATGAATCATTCTCTAATCCATTTCTTGAGAAAGTGGATCATTATTTGCTTAGAGAACAAACCTTAACTGTTGCAATCACATGTCCTAGGCTACTCCCCGAACCATCTCTTGATCCATTCCTGGGAGTAGCAAACTTTTCCTTTCGTAAGGATGACCAGTTGACATTCATAGATCACCATTCAAACCTTCAGGTCACCACCTTTAGCCAGCAGGTAATTCGAGACTCCACCTCATATTTCCTCCCTTTCTCTAGGACTTCCAATGCTTCTTACACCATCCAAGTATACTTTGTCAAAGTCTTTAGAGTGAATCACGTGTCAGAATCTATTAGGTTTGCCACCTACTTCTGGAAGACCTTATGGCACCTACTAGGCACCCATGATAAGTTTTCATGCTCTGCATGCCATCCTCCGACCCAAGGTCAAACCTAGAGAGCCGTAGTTTGTTAGGTTTAGACCTAGGGTTCCTTTGAATAAAGTCCATTCTTTAGGAATGCATCATCAGTCGAGTTTAGGACATTGTCTCAGATTTTGATTGAGTGAGACTACCAGGAATTGGGATTTGTATTTACCCAGGGCTAAATTTGCATATAATGACTCGGTCAATAGGTCTACGGGTAAGAGTCCATTTGAAATTGTGCATGGTTACAAACCCCCACACACCTCTTGACCTAGCTCCTTTACCAGTCCATACACAGGTCTCCGAGTCTGCCGAAGTTTTTGCACAGCATATAAAAGACTTGCATAAAGAAATTCAAGCCAAAATAAATTTAAGTAATGAAACTTATAAGAAATTGGCTGATTCTCAAAGACGAGTCAAAACTTTTGACGAAGGAGACTATGTAATGATTAGGTTAAGGCCTGAACGGTTTCCTCCTGGAACCGTTAGAAAGTTACATACTAGGGGAGCTGGACCATTTAGAGTGGTAAAGAGAGTAGGATCCAATGCCTATGTGCTCGAGTTACCTCCAGAACTAGGCATTAGCTCCACTTTCAACATTACAGACCTAGTAGAGTATAGGGAGCCAGTTGTGATTCCCAGTGAGGCTTTTGAACCTAATCTTGCTCTTGAGAGTGAACCTGACCCTGTGTGTCCACCAACAAACTGGCCTGTGAGGAAAGAGCAGATTGAAAAGATCCTGGATGATCAGGTTATCTCTACTCGTAATCGAGGATACCAAAGATACCTGGTCCGCTAGCAAGGAAGGCCAGATTCTGATGACTCTTGGATCTCCCGAGAAGAATTACAAGAATTGGACCCAGACCTCTTGGAGAGATACCAGAGCCAACTTGATCCATACTCGACAGGGTCGAGTTCCTCCCACCCTGGGAGAATTGGTGCGGGCACCAGACTTAGAAGAAGACTTCAGAGCTCCATCTGGATCTCTGATTAACCTTTCCTGAAGAATTAGAATTTTTTGGCTTGTAATAAGGGTTGACTTGATCAACTCAATTTTAGCTTGAGTCTATATTACCTGCATTTCTATTTTGTTGAGTCATGTTGACTCAGTAGTGGACTAGGGCTTCAACCTAGGGTGTTACATTTTCTCCCAAGGCCAAGCAAGTGGGCGCCACACTCCCAGCCAAACGCCTGAGTCCAGGGGGCGCCACATCTCCATCCAGCAGGCTTTTGTCCCCACACCATAGATAGTAGCTCCCCTCTTTCATGCGCCAATTGAGGAGAAATCCACCAGGGGTCCACAAATCAAGGGGGCGGCCCAAGACTTCCCAAAAGAAACAAACTATGAAAGGGAAGAAATTCTCTTGGAGAGAAATTCAAGGAGGCGCCCATTACCTGCCAGAAATACTCAAAACAAAGTTAGAAGGAGCCATAACTTGGGGAGAAAGAAAAGGAGGTATCCAAAAAGGGTTGAGCCATGGAAGGAAGGAGATTTCTCTTGAAAAGCAAGGTTAGGAGGCGCCCTAATCATTCCAACTAAAGCCAGATATAAAAGGCAACAAATTTTCTCTTGGAGGGCAAGGTTAAGAGGCACCCAAACACTTCCAGATAAGGCCAAGCATAGAAGGAAAAAAATATTTTCTTGGAGGTCAAGACAAGGAGGCGCCACCCACTTTCCTTTTTGAAGCTTCAATCAACTTTAGAATTAATTGGCCGGCCATATGAGTAGGGATTGATATCCTAATTTGAAGATCCCCTCCTTTAGTCCCACATGGGAAGATGTAAAACCCTACTCTTGTAATGGCCTATAAATTAAACCCCCATGTAAGTTTGAAAAAAAAATCAGATGAATGAAACCAAATTTTTTTTATGAGCAAACTTTGTGTTTTCTCTCTTTCGCACTTGCATCCAGGTGTTGAGCTCCGTGAGGGAGTAAATCCGGGTTCCCCAGGAACTTTGAGGAGGTGTGAGATCTCCAACCCCAAAACCCTAGCTTAGCCACTTCTACTCCAAACCCTAGCCGCCCACCATCCACTTCAATCCACCAAACCCTAGCCTATTCCACCTCCCACGGCCTCTCTTTCCAAGTCCAAGCTGACCACCAGCATCCAGCTACAGTCCAGGAACTTCAGATCCAAAGCTCTTTCCAGTGGGAGTCGAACCAGCCTTCAAGAGAATCCGGATCTCAGCGATATCAGCTTTCAAGTTCTTCGAACTGGTAAATCCTTCCCCTGAGTCTCTGAATCCCTCACTTGTTTTTCTTCTTCCCAGATCTTTAGTCCAGGAGAAGCCAACCAAACCACAGACCAGTATTGGAGGATCCATTGCGAAGATAGCCGAATCCGAGGATCCAACAATCTGCTCGAGAGAGTTCTTCCACCCAAATTCTGAGAAGATCACTGTCTGGTTAGTAAACCATCTCTCCTCTCTATTTCTGTCCTGTTGAAAGTTCAGAGCGAAACCCTAGGTCTGGGAGTTTCTCAACCCCCAGCGATCCGTTACTTCTGAACTACTCTGATAATTTAGTTTCTTCTAAATTGTGCTTTCAATCCTTACCTAGTTTCCTTCAACTTAGTTTAGCTTTACTTTGAGTTAAAGCCAATTTCTGAAATATAAAAAAAAAAAAAAAAAAGAATTAATCTTAATTTTTTCTTTCGCATACGCTTCTTTGTTCTTTGTTCTGCATCATTTTTGGTATCAGAGCTCTCGTCCTACATCATTTTTGGTATCAGAGCTTCCATTCTGCATCACCTTAGTTACTTTAGGTTGGCTCTAAGGCCTTAGGATTAGTATGAAGGTTTCGAAGAACATTGCACTCCCATTCTCCCAGTCTTGAAGTCATGCGAGCCTGGGTACAGGACCTCTAAAACTTTTTGCCTTGCCAAGCTGTGAGTCAAGCAATAGATGGTGGAATTTCAGGGGTCTCCTAGCTAGCATCTCCGAATTATGAGCGAGGTAGCAGATGTAGGGCTTTGTAAGTCTCTCAGCTTGAAGGTGCCGAACTATGAGTCGAGCGATAGTGGAGAGATTTTTGAGATTTTTCAATTGACATCTCCAAATTGTGAGTAAGGCAGTAGATGCGGGGTTTCGTAAGTTTCTTGGCTTAAGGTGCAGGGCTTCATAAGTTTCCTGCCTTGAGGTGCTGGGCTTCGTAAGTTTTCTAGCTTGAGGTGTGGGGCTTCGTAAGTTTCCTGGCTTAAGGTGCGGGGCTTCATAAGTTTCCTGGCTCAAGAGTGTAGGGCTTCGTAAGATTCCTGGCTTGAGGTGTGGGGCTTTGTAAGTTTCTTAGCTTGAGGTACGGGGCTTTATAATTTTCCCAGCTTAAGGTGCGGGGCTTTGTAAGTTTTCCAGCTTAAGAATGCGGGGCTTCATAAGTTTCCTGGCTTGGTCCACCGGATTTGGATTCAGACGGATACATTCCTACACAAGCGAAAGACAAGGTTGCACCAAAAAGGAGATTTAATGATTAAGAAGAAGTCTTACATCACTGGTAATACATTTTTAACTGGTAATACATGTTCATGTGAATCGGGCACCGTCGATCCCGGTGAGGTAGTAGGCTCCACCTGGTAAGCCTTGACCACCTTGTAGGGGCCTTCTCAGTTTGGAGAGAGTTTAACGCATTCACCTGACTAGGACACCTCTGCTTGCCTGAGAACTAGATCGCCTGGCTAGAATGTCTTAGGCCTCATGCAAGAATTGTAGTAGCACGCTACTAGTTGCAGGTAGGCTGCCATCCGATGTCGGGCTTTATCTATCATCTCATCTAGCAGATCTAGGTTGAGGAGGAGATGGGCTGGATTCTCAGCTTTGTCATACTACTCCACCCATTGTATGGGTAGGCCAAGCTCAATCGAGATCATAGCTTCAATGTCGAAGACAAGGTTGAAGGGTATCTCACCGGTGGTTGTGCGGGGTGTATTCTAGTAAGCCCACAGCACACTGGATAGTTCTTCGGCCCATCGACCCTTGGCTTCATCTAGCCTCATGCAGAGCCCTAGCAAGATGGTTCATTAGTCACCTCGGCCTCTGCATTGGTCTGAGGATGAGACACCGAGGTGAAACGATGATGGATGTTGAGGTCGACGTAGAACTCCTCGAAAGCCTGATTGTCTAACTGCCATCCATTATTCGTGATGACTGAGTGCGGGAGCCCAAACCGATAGATGACAAACTTCCAAAAGAAGGACCTGACCTTTGCCTTTATTATCCAGGTCAGGGTTTGGCCTTGACCCACTTGGTTAAGTAGTCGATGGCCATAATCAAGAATTTTTGTTGACCGGACGCGATAGGGAAGGGACCTAAGATGTCCATTTCCCATTGGGCGAACGGCCATGGAGTTGATAATTAGAAGAGTGGAGCCACCGGCTATTGCTAGATGTGGGCGTGACGTTGACAGTGGTCGCACTTCTTCATGAAACTAGCAGCATCTTCTCATATGATCTCCCAGAAGTATCCTTGCCGGAGTGCCTTGTAAACCAGGGTCTTGCCCCTACATGATTGCCGCAGATGCCTTCGTATATTTCTTGAAGCATGAAGGCAACTTTTGAGGCCTTTAAGCACTTCAGCAGGGGGTAAGAGTAAGACCTCTGGTATAGCTACCCATCCATCATCACATACTGTACGGCCTTCTTCTTGAGGAGGCCAGCTTCCCTTTGATCATCGGGTAGGGTGCCGGTGGTGATATACTTGATGTACGGGTCCATCCAGCTAGCTTCAGAGGTGACTTACTAGACTTATGCTATGGACTCGTAGCTGGGTGATGTGGAACAAGGGGGGGTTAGGGATAAGGATGCTAGATGCCAATAAGGATGCTTACGATGCAAAGGAATTTTTTTTTTTTTTTTTTTTTTTTAGGGTTGATGATTTCTTTTTTATGTTTCTTGTTGTTCTTCTTTGTTGTTTAGGGTTTCGATTCCCGATCACAAGCAAAGATGAGAAATATGAAGAGCAGTAAGGGAAGCTTACGCTAGCAGTTCAAAGCCCTAAAAGTAAGAACGAGAACAGGACCCCGAGATTATGAAACCCCGGTAGGACTAGCTCAACCTACAATATCTACTTAGGAGATATAGGAAAGGCAAACCTCAAACTTCTGAAGTGCCCAGTGCAGAGATTGCTCAACACGGAGGATGCGGCCTGGATGCCCGAGCAGTCGAACCCGTGGGAGCTCTGGCTTTGGGTCTGGAGGTCGCGATGGCAAAGCTAACTGTCTCCAATGCTCGAGATGCCAGGGAGGACCTGTAGGAAAATAAAAGAAATGTTAGTGGAATATGGAGATGTATGGAAAGGAATTGAATTGGAGTTGGGAAGGGGCTTCGAGCTCGGCGTCCGGCTGGATTTCGAAGTTGAAGTTGGAGATAACTTGGGGCCTCGCACCCTGTGACATCCCAGAGGATGAAGGAATGTGGCCTCACACCACGCGACGTCCTGGAGGACGAAGGATTCGCGCCGCCCTAGGGCGACGGACAGGTGGCCTCGCATAACTCGACGTCCCTGGGGACGAAGGCAATTCCACTCGAACCTAGCCTAAGAGACAAGGGTTGGAGGGTGGAAAAAACTCAAACTTAATCACTCAAATTTTCATTCATTCATTCAATAGTTCTACAAAGGGAGGGATTTGGTCCTTTAAATAGGCACCCAAGGCCCTTTTTTTGAAATTCAAAATACAAATCTCATGGTGGCGCCAAAAATTTTACACATCCCTATTTCGATGGCCGACCAAATACTTGGAGTTAGGCGTGGCATGAGCAAAGGCATGAGAGGGGGATTGGTCCCTTGACTTCCTTCCTTAGCATGCTTAATTCGGGATGAGGAGTGGGGCATGGCTTGCTTGGAGGGATGTGTTCCCTTGGGCTCTTCATGCCATCTTCTAGGATTGATCCTTGGCCGACCAAGGGTGAACTCCATGGGGCGTTGCATGGTTGAGGGCTTGAAGAGGGGAGTGTATCTTGTGACCTTCCTTCCTTGCAAGAGCATTTTGGGAAGAAAACTTGGGAGGAGGCTTGCTTTGTGGCTTGGTTCCTTCAAAGATCTTCAACACCCTCTTTAATTGGAATAAGGCATGATGTCGGGGAGGAAAGAGGGGGATGTTGTCCAAGGCGTGTGGAAAGCAAGAGGAGGCCACTTTGTTTTCCTTCTTGGATGCCCAAGTGGCAGCTAATGTGGCGCCACGTAGGTAGCTGAGATGGCACCTGAGTTGGCATTATCCCAAGTAGAAGGGGTGGGTTGGCCCACCTGAACTTGAGTTGGAGAAGAAAACCAGAGTGACTTCAATTAGGCTTGGGCCCAGACCAAACTCAGACTCGAACAAATACAGGACTCAAGACCTAACTTGACCCAAATTGGCCAAGGTACAGGACTAAGCAACTTTGACAAGAAATTATAACAATGTTTTTGGGCTCAAGGCCTTATTACAGGACTCATAGAGAGGGGAACCCTAAACTGAGATCCACAGAGGGTTGAGGAGCCTTTATCGGATCCTGGTGCCCACACCATTTCTCCTGGGGTGGGAGGAACTCGACCTTGTCGAGTAAGGGTTAGCTTTGCATTGATACCTTTCCAGGATGTCGGGGTCGATGCATTGCATGTCCTCCCGTGTGATCCACGAGTCATCGGATTCGGGTCAGCCTTGACATCAGACCAGGTAACACTGGTAGCCTTTGCCCCGGGTAGTGATGGCTTGGTCATCCAGGACATGCTCGATCCGCTCTCCTCGTTCAGGCATATTTGGAGGTGGACACTCAGGTTCAGGTTCACTCTCAAAAGGGAGGTCAGGCCCAAACGGCTCACCTGTTATGTTCACGGTTCTCTATACTCGACTAAGTCAGAGATATTGAATGTCAAGCTAATTCGGTAATCCAGAGGTAGTTCTAGCACATAGGCGTTAGGGCCCATTCTCCTAATTACTTTAAAGGGACCCGCCCCACGAGCGTGAAGCTTCTTAACGGTTCCCGGTGGAAACCGTTCAGGCCGAAGCCTAATCATTACAAAATCTCCTATTTCAAACACTTTTGCTCACTTTCGGGAATCAGCCAGCATTTTATATGTGTTATTACTTATATTAATTTTCTGGCTAATTTCTTTATGCATGTCCCTAATATGCTATGCAAGTGAATCAGCTGACTCGGAGACACGTGCATGGATGGGTAGGGAAATTAGGTCAAGAGGTCGGTTAGGCTTGTAACCAGAGACAACTTCAAAAGGACTCTTCCCGGTGGTCCTATTTACAGAGCTATTATAGGCAAACTCGGCTCGAGGTAAAAGAAGATCCCAGTTTCCCGTATGTTCACCTATCAAGCATCTAAGAAGGTTTCCCAGTCTGCGGTTGACCACCTCAGTTTGTCCGTCGGTTTGTGGGTGGTAGGCAGTGGAGAATTGGAGCTTGGTTCCTAGGAGGTGACAAAGGGTTTTCCAGAAATAGCTAGTAAAATGGACATCCCTATCGGACACTGTAGTCTTGGGTAGGCCATGTAATTTGACCACATGATCCAGAAAAAGCTTGGCGACTTTGGAAACATCTAGGGTTTGGGAGCAGGGTATAAAATGAGCCATTTTAGAAAACCTATCCACTACTACAAAGACAGAATCGTGCTTCCTTGCGGTCTTGGGTAATCCTACCACAAAATCCATGCTGAGGTCTTGCCAAGGGTAGCTAGGTACGGGCAAGGGGGTGTACAGGCCAGTATTCTGTTTCTGCTGCTTGGCCACAACACAGGTTCGGCACCTAGAGATGACATTGGCTACATCTTTCTTAAGGCTAGGCCAAAAGAACTGTTCTTCTTTAGCTAGAATGGTCTTCTCCCTACCAAAGTGACTTGCTAGGCCTCCTGCATGGGTTTCCCATACTAAAAAATCTCGGAGTGAAGTCTTGGGAATGCACAACTTATTACCCTTGAAAAGATAACCCTCCTGTAAGGTATAGTCACTATGGGCACTAAAGGGTTCTTAAATCTTAGACTGGAAGATCTCACTGAAGTCAGGACAATATTCATATTGCTCCTTAAGTCGATCAAATCCTACAACCTCAGTCCTAACTGTGTTCAACAAAAGGGCACGACGGCTAAGGGCATCAGCTACCTTATTTTCAGTACCAGCTCGATGTTTAAGCACAAAGGTATAGGCTTGGATATACTCGACCCACTTAGCGTGCCTAGGGTTCAATCTCTTCTGGGAGTTCAGGTATCGAAGGGCTTCATGGTCTGAAAATAGGACAAACTCATGGGGTAAAAGGTAGTGCCTCCAATACCTAAGGGCTTGGACGATTGCATAAAACTCCTTATCATAAGTCGAGTACTTAAGTTTGGCTTCATTAAGTTTTTCGCTAAAGAAGGCCATAGGGTGATTTTCTTGACTAAGCACTCCACCAATCCCAACTCCCAAAGCATCACAAGCAACCTCGAAAACCTTAGAAAAATCTGGCAATCTTAGGACAGGTGCTTGTGCCATTCTATCCTTAATTTCAAGGAAGGCTTTGTCTGCAGCTTTAGTCCATTGAAAACCTTCCTTCCTAATGCAGTCAGTTATCGGTGCGACTATTGAACTAAATCCCCGAATGAATCATCTGTAAAATGTGGCTAGGCCATGGAAACTACATATATCGTGGATGCTAGCAGGGAAAGGCCACTCAACTATAGCTCTAACCTTCTCGGGGTCGGCTGAAACTCCTTTAGGGGTAACTACAAAGCCTAAGAAGATAACCCTAGTTGTCAAAAACTCACACTTCTCAGGGTTGGCATAAAGGCTATTCTCCCTAAGGGTTTTGCAGACTAACCTTAGGTGGTGAAGATGGTCCTCTTTGGTCTTGCTATAGATTAGGATGTCATCAAAATACACCACAAGGAATTTCTAGTAAACTCATGCAAGACTTGGGTCATGACTCTCATGAAGGTACTGGGCGCATTAGACAACCCAAAAGGCATCACTACCCATTCAAACAGACCATCCTTAGTCTTGAAGGCCATTTTCCATTTATCCCCCGATCAAATTCTAATCTGGTGGTAACCACTCTTGAGGTCTATCTTTGAAAAGATAGTGGCACCGACCATCATATCGAGCATATCATCCAGGTGGGGAATAGGAAACCTATATTTGATTGTAATTTTATTGATAGCCCTGCTATCAACACACATCCTCCAGGTCCCATCTTTCTTAGGGGTAAGTAGGGCAGGGACAGCACAAGAACTTAAACTCTCCCTAAGAAAACCCTTCCTAAGCAGCTCACCCACTTGTTTCTGAAGCTCCTGATGTTTAGTGGGGTTCATCCTATAGTGGGGAAGGTTGGGCAAAGTGGATCCTAGGACCAAATCTATAGCATGTTGGATGTCCCTAAGGGCAGGCAGTTAATCAGGTAACTCTTCCGGGAAAACATCCTCAAATTCTTTCAGAGTCTTCACTACCTCTTGGGGGTGTTCTATAGTGGATGGCTCGTGACTCTCCTTGGTGGCTAGAATCCAAACAGGGGCTCCCTCTAAAATCTCTTTTTCTAGCTCCTTAGGTGTGATCAGGTTGACTTTAGCTTTCTTCTCCTTAAGGCTGCTAGATCCTTTCTTGATGGGGTCCTTAGGTTGGATTGGGTTAATTGTGATCTTTTTCCCTTGGTGGAGAAAGACACAGGTATTGGATCGACCATAAAGGGTGGCATCATGGTCGAAAAGCCAGGGTCACCTAGAATGATACTACCCACACCCATGGGTAAGACGTCACACCAGATCGATTCTTCATAGGAACTCATTTTGATCTTGATCTGGCACCTAGACTTTACAGGGATTGAAGTTGAATCTATCCAGGACACTTTGTAAGGGTTGGGGTGGGGTACTGTGGCTAGGCCTAAAGATTTGACTGTACTCAGGGAAAGGGCATTAACATAGCTTCCACTATCAATGATGACCTTACAAACCTTATCTCCTAGCTTGATCAGGGTCTGTAGGATGTTGGTCCTACGCCAGTCTTCCTGTACTATGTTTTGGGCTAGGATGCATCGGACTACCCCTACAAGGTCTTCAGATTCATATACTTCTTCCTCTCCCTCGTACCCTTCCAACAATTGGTTTTCGAGGTCATAGACGTCCTCTTCAGGTTCTATGGTTGGTTCGGGTTCAATCTCAGTTGGTTCTTCTATGAGTAGGGCAGAGGCGGTGCACTGGCTAGCAAAATGTCCAGGTTTATGACACCTAAAGCATTTACCTTGGGAATCAGGTCTCCTTTGGACTTCAACAGCCTTACCCTTTTCCTCTCGACTATACTAGGGTCGGTTCAGGTTGGGATGACTAGGACTGGGAACTCTCTCAGAGCCTAGCAACTTGGTAAGCCACTTCCAAGGTTCTGGTTGATCTAAAATACAGCTCTCTCTAGATGTCTGGGTGTAAGCCAGCCCTAAACCTAGACAGGGTTACCTCAGGTGATTCAACAACCTTACATCGCATAACATATTCATCAAACTTGGCGATGTAATCGGCCACACTCTTACTCCCTTGACTTAAGGTCTGCCATTGGTCCAACAGTTTCTGGGTGTAAGATGCTGGTAAGTATTTCCTCCTAAGCTTTTCTCTCATCTCCCCCCAGGCGGTTATGGGTAATTGACCTTTTGCTCTATGTAGTTCTTTACACTATTCCAGAACAACCTAGCTTGATGAACCAACCTAAGCTTGGCAAACTTAAACTTGGTTCTCTCAGACATAAAGTACTAGTCAAAATACTGCTCCATGGCAGACTCCCAATCTTCATACACCCTGGGATCTAAGCTACCATCGAAAGTGGGTGCCTCAAGCATGATGCTCCTAAGGGCTCTTTTTTCATGGTCCACTAGATTGGGTCTCCTAGGACGGGTATCAACAAAGGGGTCAGGGTCTCTCCCAAAGTCATCCTCAAAGTAAGGGTCTTGTGGCAGGTTCCTCCTTGGGTAAGGGGACTCAGGACTGGGTTCAGGTCGGGGCCTAGCAGCTTCCTCTAGGGGTCTCAGTCTGGTCTCCATCTGGTCCAATCTATTGATCAACTGGGTCATGGATTGGGTTAAGGCTCCAATGTCGGCTTGCAGTTGGTCCATGGTGTCGGTAGAGGGTGGAGAAGGTGGGTGAAAAGAGGTTCCTGATCTAGTGCACATGTAACAAAACGATGCTACAGTTTGCTAGACCATGGAGATCTCTCCAAATGTAAAGTCAAGAAGATGAACCTGTAAGTAGTAACTTGGCACCTGGCCAGGTAAGTGTAAGGTGAGTGGAGGTTCCTCTTCACTTGCCTAGACACCAATTAGAAATTGGCTAGGTAAGCGAACCAACCCACTTCCCTTCGGGCTCTAGTCCCTAAACCACTTGCCTAGACACCAGCTACACAAGCACACACCAACAAGCAATCTAGCTTGGCTCGGCACTTGGGTTGACCCGACTTCGTGGGTGTCCCTAGCTCACTAGAGTAGATTAAATGTCTAATTGATTTTAGTTAATGGCTAGGGTTCGATATGCCGGGTGGTGATTTTTGGGCTAGGGACAGGTAATGAAATCCTGACCCTATGTTAAATTGATGCCCTTAAGATATGTTATGTAAAATGAAGTACAATGATGACTAATGAAATGACTTAATTTTTTTTTTTTTTTTGTTCTTTTGTGTCTTTTAGATGGGTCAATGCTAAACAAAATGCAGGAACTAAAACATGCAAGAAACTAGCTAGATGGGGGAATGAATCAAATGAGATGCTTGCTGAAATTTTAGACTTGAGATTTTCTCAGGCAGTTTTTTAGCTTGTAGAAAATTTACAAATTGAAATAAAATTAGAGAAAATAGAAAACAATACTTTGAAATGAATGTGATCTAACAAAATAGAAATCACAAAATTTGGATGTCTCTATAGGAAGAAACAATCCAATGATCAGACTATATACGGACTGACCAGAATGAAGAAAATGAAACTAATGCACTAGTCCTAGCCTTGCTCTGATACCAGAAATGATGTGGAACAAGGGGGGGTTAGGGCTAGGGATGCTAGATGCCAATAAGGATGCTTACGATGCAAAGGATTTTTTTTTTTTTTTTTTTTTTTTTTTTTTTTTTTTTTTTTTTTTTTTTTTTAGGGTTGATGATTTTTTGTTATGTTTCTTGTTGTTCTTCTTTGTTGTTTAGGGTTTCGATTCCCGATCACAAGCAATGATAAGAAATATGAAGAGCAGTAAGGGAAGCTTACGCTAGCAGTTCAAAGCCCTAAAAGTAAGAACGAGAATAGGACCTCGGGATTAAGAAACCCCGGTAGGACTAACTCGACCTACAATATCTACTTAGGAGATATAGGGAAGGCAAACCTCAAACTTCTGAAGCGCCTGGTGCAGAGATCGCTCAACTCGGCGGATGCGGCCGGGATGCCCGAGCAGTCGAACCCGTGGGAGCTTTGGCTTTGGGTATGGAGGTCGCGATGGCAAAGCTAACTGTCTCCAATGCTCAAGATGCCAGGGAGGACCTGTAGGCAAACAAAAGAAAGGTTAGTGGAACGTGGAGATGTACGGAAAGGAATTGAATTGGAGTTGGGAAGGGACTTCGAGCCCGGTGTCCGGTTGGATTCTGAAGTCGAAGTTGGAGATAACTTGGGGCCTCGCACCCCGCAACATCTTGGAGGATGAAGGAATGTGGCCTCACACCACGCGACGTCCTGGAGGACGAAGGATTCGCGCCATCCTGGGGCTACGGACAGGTGGCCTCGTACCACTTGACGTCCCTGGGGACAAAGGCAATTCCACTCGAACCTAGCCTAAGAGACAAGGGTTGGAGGGTGGAAGAAACTCAAACTTAATCACTCAAATTTTCATTCATTCATTCAATAGTTCTACAAAGGGAGGGATTGGGTCCTTTAAATAGGCACCCAAGGCCCTTTTTTTGAAATTCAAAATACAAATCTCATGGTGGCGCCAAAAATTTTCCACATCCATATTTCTATGGCCGACCAAATACTTGGAGTTGGGCGTGGCATGAGCAAAGGCTTGGAGAGGGGGATTGGTCCCTTGACTTCCTTCCTTAGCATGCTTAATTTGGGAAGAGGAGTGGGGCATGGCTTGCTTGGAGGGATGTGTTCCCTTGGGCTCTTCACGCCATCTTCTAGGATTGATCCTTGGCTGACCAAGGGTGAACTCCATGGGGCATTGCATGGTTGAGGGCTTGAAGAGGAGAGTGTATCTTGTGACCTTCCTTCCTTGCAAGAGCGTTTTGGGAAGAAGACTTGGGAGGAGGCTTGCTTTGGTGCTTGGTTCCTTCAAAGATCTTCAACGCCCTCTTTAGATGGAACAAGGCATGATGTGGGGGAGGAAAGAGGGGGATGTTGTCCAAGGCGTGTGGAAAGCAAGAGGAGGCCACTTTGTTTCCCTTCTTGGATGCCCAAGTGGTAGCTGATGTGGCACCACGTAGGTAGCTGAGGTGGCACCTGAGTTGGCATTATCCCAAGTAGAAGGGGTGGGTTGGCCCACCAGAACTTGAGTTGGAGAAGAAAACCAGAGTGACTTTAATTGGGCTTGGGCCCAGACGAAACTCGGACTCGAACAAATACAGGACTCAAGACCTAACTTGACCCAAATTGGCCAAGATACAGGACTAAAAAACTTTGACAAGAAATTATAACAATGTTTTTGGGCTCAAGGCCTTATTACAGGACTCATAGATGATGGTATCAGAGCCAGGTTGGATAATTTCCTGCATTTAGATATGTTGCATGCATACTTGTTGTCTAGTTAATTTTTTTTAAAATCCAAGCAAGATCCAAAATTCATGCCTCCTGAGCGGGTGTACTCCAGTACACTGTCACGACCCATGGGAATAATGAGCCCCTGGCCGGACGTGAATTTTTAGATTGAAGTTTGGGTAAGCCATTGCACTTGTTTGATTAGGTTCTGTTTTCTGAAAATTTGCATCTATTTACTTTAATCCGTCTGCAGCTCCAAAGGCAAGTCAATAATTTTTTATTGAAATATTTTTTTTCTTGTTCCTTTTTAAGTCGGTTATCACCATATTAAATTTCATCATCATAAAAAAATTATTAAAAAAATGAAAATTTCTGCAGTTCGACACTATCATTAGGGTTCTGTTCTGTCCTTTTTATTTATCTTCATTTGTAGGATCTACTTAGAGTAGTACAGATTTTAGTTTTAAAATTTCTTTCATCTGCATTGAAACATATAAGTTAGGAATTCTCTGTGAATTTTTCAGAGTTTTTGGACATTTTTTCATCACGTTTTCTACACCACTTTCAAACTGCAACACACTTCTGTAGCACCTTTGCATTTCATTCATCTCATGAGAAATCAAATTAAGGGCATCAATTTGACATAGGGTCAGGGTTTCATCACCTGTCCCTAGCCCAAAAATCACCAACCAGCATATTGATCCTAGCCCGTTAATTAAAATTGAGTAAAACGTTAATTGCCCTAGTGGGTTAGGGACACCAACAAGTTGGATTCAGGTTAGGGTCAAGTTAACTGTGTCAGCTAATTGGTGTGTGCTTACTGGCTTGGTGTCTAGGATTGGTGCATCAGGGCTTGTGATTTGGTCTGCCTACCTGGCCAATCTCAGATTGGTGTCTAAGGTTGGCAATCAGGGACCTTCACTCCCCTCCACCTACCCAGCTAAGTGCCATAAGTACTACTAGCTAGTTGGTTCACTTAATTAGACTTCTAATTTGTGCTCTAGGTGTAGGAAACCTTAGCTCGAACTTGAGTCCATTTGCATGCATGACAACTAGAGCAGGGACACCATATTCACCAATCCAAGCCCAGTCAATTGTAGCCATGGACCAAAATTTAGGGAATTTGATCAAAGGCCTAAATGATCAAGTGGCCCAACTGACTAAGAGTTTAACTGAGCAATTGGCCCAAACAAATCAGAATATGTCACAAACCAACCAAGACATGAATGAACAGTTAGCCCACATCACTACTAGGTTGGATCAGTTAGAGGCTAGAACCCCTGAAAGCAATCATGAAGCCCAGACTGAGCCTGAGCCTAGTCTTGCACCTGAACTCGAGACCCCATTGAACCCTAGAAGGATTCCATATCAAAACCCTCTCTACGAAACAAACCCTAGGAGAGCTCCCCAAGATCAATTTTATGATCCAATTCCTAGAGGACCCCACCCTGATCAAACCATCGATCCCAACCCAATGAGATTCCATCATGAGCCTAACTATGAACCCAATGTCAGGAGACCCACCCCAATTCACTTTGATCAAGATGACCGAACCATGAAGAACATTAGGCTGGAAGCTCCCACCTTTGATGGGATTTTAGATCCTAAGATCTACATTGATTGGGAAGGTCAGATGGACCAGTATTTTGACTGGTTTGAGATGAGTGAAGAGCACAAGTGTAAGTTTGCAAAGCTTAAACTTGTGCGCCAAGCTAGGTTATATTGGGGAAACGTTGAGAGACTCACTAGACAGAGAGGTGATGTGCCCATAGTGACCTGGCGAGCTATGAAACTTAGGCTTGGGGAGAAATACCTTCCTATGTCCTACCACCAAAGACTCCTAGATCAATGGCAAAGACTTACTCAAGGAAATAGGAGTGTCGTAGAGTACATAACGAAGTTTGACGAATTCGTTATGAGGTGCAATGTTGATGAATCTGAGTCGGTGACCTTGTCTAGATTTAGAGCTGGACGGAGAGAAGAAATTCAAAGAGAATTGTTCATGCGAGAGGTACATGCCTAGAATTGGCCTATCAGATAGCTAGGGATGCTGAGAGATTCCATAGAGGTCCAGTCTATCATAGGACTAGTGCACCTTACCACCAGTCAGGATCCAATCAGCCGAGATTCAACCGACCCAATCCTAATGTGCCTGTGACCCGAAGAGATGACAAGGGGAAAACACATGAGACCTAAAGAACTCCAAACACCTGTTTCAAGTGTAACAAAGTGGGTCACTATTCTAGCAGCTGTCCCAATAGAGCACTACACATAGGGAAAGTAGAAGAGGTAGCCGTAGAATCCCAAGGTGAATTTGAGGAGGAAGTATACCAGGCAAATAAGAACTTGGCTGAAGAGTATGAGGAAGAGGAAGTCCTAGTAGATCAAGATCTGATAGGAGTGGTTAGGTGTATTCTCACCCAGGCTAAAACCCAAGAAGATTGGCGTAGGACTAGCATCCTACAGACATTCATTAAGATAGGTGAGAAAGTATGCAAAGTCATTTTAGATAGCGGTAGCTGTGTCAATGCCATATCTACCAACATAGTAAAAATCCTAGGATTGCCCACCGTACCCCACCCCAATCCCTATAAGGTATCCTGGATAGACTCAACCATGATTTCCACTAAGTCTAGGTGCCTAGTAACCATTCAGTTCCAATCTTACCTAGAGAAAATATGGTGTGATGTACTTCCAATGGGCGTAAGTAGCATAATCCTAGGCCGACCATGGTTATACGATCTTGATGTAACACTCTATGGTCGTTCTAATTCATGCTCGTTTACTCATAATGGAAAGAAGATCGTAATCCATTATTCTCCACCTAAGAACCCCATTAAGAGAGGATCAAGCCAATTGAGTGATAAGAAAAAAGGGATAAACGTGATCACTGCTAAAGAAATGGAGCAAGAAATTAGCAATGGATCACCTGTTTGGATTTTGACCATTAAGGATCATCAAGAACCTCTTTCAAAAGAACAACCTCCAGAAGTCAGTGAAGTGCTAGAGGAGTTCAAAGACGTGTTCCCCGATGACTTACCCGACCAACTCCCACATCTTAGGGATATACAACATGCGATAGATTTAGTCTCCGAAGCAACCCTACCGAACCTTTCCCATTATAGAATGAACCCTACCGAGCACCAAGAATTACAACGACAAGTAGGAGAACTCCTAAAGAAAGGATTCATTAGGGAAAGTTTGAGTCCATGCACAGTCCCAACCTTACTTACCCCTAAGAAAGATGGCACATGGAGAATGTGTGTTGATAGTCATGCCATAAATAAAATCACGGTGAAGTATAGGTTTCCCATCCCCTGCTTGGATGATATGTTAGATATAATGGCCGGTGCAACTATATTTTCTTTGATTGACCTGAAGAGCGGCTATCACCAAGTTAGGATCAGACCAGGGGATGAATGGAAGACTGCCTTTAAAACTAAGGATGGGTTATTTGAATGGGTAGTCATGCCTTTTGAGTTATCAAACACCCCTAGCACTTTTATGCGAATCATGAATCAAGTCCTACCGGCCTTTATTGGAAAATTTGTTGTCGTTTACTTTGACGACATACTTATCTATAGTAGGACTAGAGAAGATCATCAACAACATCTGAGGCAGGTCTGTCTAGTACTTAGGAAAGATAACCTCTATGCCAACCTAAAGAAATGTGCTTTCATGACTACAGAGTTATCATCCTAGGATTTGTTATGACCCCTGAAGGAGTATCCACTGACCCTGAGAAGGTTAAGGCCATTGTAGAGTGGCTAACACCCAATAATATTCACGAAGTAAGAAGTTTTCATGGCCTCACTACATTTTATCGAAGATTTATTAGAGGGTTTAGCACTATAGTTGCTCCTATCACGGATTGTATTCGGAAGGGCCAATTTGAATGGACGAAGTCAGCTGATAAGGCCTTCCTTCACATCAAAGATAAGATGACCCAAGCACCAGTCTTAAGGCTACCCGATTTTTCTAAGGTCTTTGAAGCAGCATGCGATGCTTCGGGAGTAGGGATTGGTGGAGTTCTGAGTCAAGAGAACCATCCCGTAGCATTCTTTAGTGAGAAATTGAATGAAGCCAGGAAGAAATACTCCACATATGATCGGGAGCTTTATGCGGTAGTGCAAGCATTAAGGTATTTGAGGCATTATCTCCTACCGCAAGAATTTGTTTTATTTTTAGACCATGAAGCCCTTAGGTTTTGAGTTCCCAAAAGAAACTAAACCCTAGGCATGCCAAATGGGTAGAATACATCCAATCCTATACTTTTGTCCTAAAACATCAATCGGGAACTGACAATAAGGTAGCTGATGCCCTAAGTCGTAGAACGTTACTTTTATCTTCAGTCAGTACTGAAGTCATAGGTTTTGAAAGACTTAAGGAGCAGTACAAAACCTGTCCAGATTTTGGTGATATTTATCAGGTTTTGCGTCAAGGACCATCTAGTGATTATAGTGACTATACCCTTCTAGATGGTTATCTTTTTAGAGAGAATAGGCTTTGCATCCCAAGAACCTCCTTAAGAGATTTTTTAGTTTGGGAGATACATGCGGGAGGTTTGGCTGGCCACTTCGGACGAAACAAGACTATCTTGGCTGTTGAGGAACAATTTTACTAGCCAGGCCTTAAGAAACAAGTAGCAAACCTTGTAGCCCGATGTAGGATATGTGCTATTGCAAAGCAGCAAAACAAGAATACCGGGCTATACACTCCATTACCTGTACCTGAGTGTCTATGGCAGGATCTAAGCATGGACTTTGTTCTAGGATTACCCAAGACCATTCAAAAACATGATTCAATCTTTGTGGTGGTTGACCGATTTTCAAAAATGGCCCATTTCATACCTTGCTCCCAAACTTCTGATGCCTCTAGGATAGCCAAACTCTTTCTTGATCAAGTAGTTAGACTCCACGGGTTACCATAAACCATAGTTTCTGATAGGGATATCCGCTTCACAAGTTACTTCTGGAAAACCCTTTGGCACCTATTAGGAACAAGACTGAAATTCTCCATAGCCTACCATCCCCAGACTGATGGACAAACCGAGGTTGTAAATAGAAGTCTAGGAAACTTGCTGAGATGCCTAGTGGGAGAAAGTCTAGGGAACTGGGATTTGTTATTGCCACGTGCTGAACTCGCTTACAACAGTTCGGTCAATAGATCTACGGGCAAAGTCCCTTTGAGATAGTCCATGGTTACAAGCCTAGGAAGCCTTTAGATCTAATCCCACTACCTATTCACACACGAGTCTCTGAGTCTGCTGAGTCTTTTGCACAGCATGTCACAAATCTTCATAAAGAAATCAGTAATAAGATCAACCTGAGCAATGAAACTTACAAACACTTAGCTGACTCACATAAGAGGGCTAAAGAATTCTGTGAAGGGGATTATGCGATGATTAGGCTCAACCCTGAACGGTTCCCCTCTGGAACCATAAAGAAGCTGCATGCCCGCGGAGCGGGACCTTTCATGATCTTAAAGAAAATAGGGCCTAATGCATATGTTTTGGAACTTCCACCTGATATGGGTATCAGTACAACCTTTAATGTTTCAGACCTAGTAGAATACAAAGAACCAGTACTAATACCTAGTGAGCCTTTTGGGCCAGAAACTTTCATTGAGAGTGAACATATTTCCGAGTGTCCACCACCAACCTTACCTGAGCGGAGATAGAGGATTGAGAGAATCCTGGATGACAAGACCATTACTACCAGGAATAAGGAGTATTAGCGATACCTGGTTCAATGGCAAGGTCGACCTGAGTCCGACAACTCTTGGATTACCCGAGAGGACCTGCAAAGACTTAACCCAGACTTGTTAGAGCATTACCAGGGCAAAACTGAACCATACTCGACTGGGTCGAGTTCTGCCCACCCCAGGAGAATTGGTGTGGACACCAGAAACTGAAAGAAACTTCACTCCAACAAGGTTAGCCTTATCCCAATTTGGATCGAAGATAATTAGGTTACCTTGTATTCTTTAGTTCAAAAATGTTTTATTTTCAAGAGCCATTTTCTTTTCAAGAGTCCTATAAATATTTTATTTTCAAGAGCCATTTCCTTTTCAAGAGTCCTGTAATTAATCAAGAGTGTTTATTGAGTCCTGTAATTATTTTTAAAAAAACTTCATTTCCTGTAAGTCCGTTTCAAGTTTTAAAGTTTAGATCAGTCAAGTCAGTTCAGTTGAGTTAAGTCCATTTTAGTTAATCAAGTCTTAAAGCAATGAAAGCCAGCAACAAGACTCAAATTCTGGACCCCAGAATTTGACCACATGAAGAAGAGAAGACACATCAACCAAGCAAGAGAAAAGGACCATCAACTAGGATCACTTGGTGCCACATGTCATTCCTTATCCAAGTAGAAGACCATCTCATCATGCCACATCATCAGGCGCCACCTCACTAGCCACCTCATCACTCTTTGGCGCCAATAAGGAAGATTCAAATTCAAGGAGGTTGGCCACACCCCTCCAAGTCCTCCACCAAATCCTCCAACCCCCCCATCCCTCCAAACTCTCCACCAAATCCTCCAACCCCCACTTGTAATCCTCCTCAATTTGGGGAGTTTTTAAATTTCAAAAGCTAGCTTTGTGAGGCTATTAAAGGCCTTGGACGCCCATTGTAAAGGGGGGATTTTGGGAATGAATGAAAATTGAAGTTGAAGTTTGGAAGTAGAAGTTGTCTTGTGTTTTTTTTTTTTTCCTTATGTGAAAGTTTCCCATCCTCTTCCTCCATGCCAAAGCCATTCTTTTTCCCTAGCAAAGCATCTTCCAAGCTCACATGAAGGGTCCTTCGAAGTCTTTGAGTTGTGGACCGGGTTCACCTTGACAAAGAACCAACAAGCTGAAGCCCAAGTCCAGGGTTCGGATCTCTGTTATCCAGGTTCTTCAATTCTGAGCATTGGTAGTTTCAAGGTATGAATCAAAAGAAGGTTGGAAAGCTCATCAAGGTAAGTCCAGAATCATTAGCCCCTATTGTCTAGATCTTCTTCCTTCCTAGTTTAGGATTGTGTCTAATCAAGTAAAAGTTCCATTTCTTATAATCCTTAAGTCTTATTATGATGAGTACAATGCTAGTGTAATTAGGTTTCATTGCTCTACAAACCATATTCAAGACATTAATCATATGCTTGCCGCATCAATAGAGAGGGGAACCCTAATCTGAGATCCACAGAGGGTTGAGGAGCCTCTGTCGGATCCTGGTGCCCACACCACTAGGGGCCTTGAGATACTCGATGAAGGTATGCCCTAGCAATGACTCTGATAGGGTGGCTAGTCTGGAGAGGACATCAACCTGGGCATTCTCCGCTTATGGGATGTGGGAAATGCCGAAGTGCTGGAGAAGGTTCGCTATGTATGAGCATACCTTATCTAAGTCCTCGCCATCATGGGATCCCGAGCTTTGTACTCGCCGGAGACTTGGCCTACCATGAGCTGAGAGTCAGTGAAGGCCTTCAACCTCCTGATGCCCAACTCGTAGGATACCTTTAGCCCCGTGAGGAGCACTCATATTCAACTTGCTTATTGGTCGCCTTGAAGAGGAACCATAGTGCACACTTAGAAATGATGCCATCGAAGTTGGCGAGGATGAGGCCAGCTCCAATCCCTCTGGCATTGGATGTGCTGTCGACATGAAGGATCCATGTCATCACTTCCAGACCAGGTTTGGCCTAGGCTCGGCTTGAGGGTCTGCCACCCCTAGGTCCTCATCTACCTAGGTGTATTCCACCAGGAAACTGGCTAGGACCTATGCCTTTTGCATCGGTCATGAGCAGTAGGTGATGTCTCATCGCCCACTTGACCAGGCACCTCGAAGTATCAGGGCAGCTTAGGATAGCCCTCAGAGGTTGATCGGTGAGGATAGTAATGGGGTGCACTTGGGAGTAGGGCCTGAGGTGCTGCACAAACATTATTAGAACAAAAATGATCTTTTTGGATTGGGTGTACCTGGTTTCCACGACATGGAGTAGCTTGCTGGCATAGTAGATTGGCCGTTGGGAGCCATCCTTGTCGGTGTGGACCAACATTGAGCTAACTGTTCAGGTGAGACTACCATGTACAAGTGGAGCTCTTCCCCATGCTCTGGCCTAGATAGCAGTGGGGGAGGCGTGGAGCTTCTTCAACCCCTCGAATGCCTCCAGTCACTCTTCCATCCATTTGAAGTCATTCATCTTCCATAGCTTCTTAAAATATGGCTGGCAGTGCTTGGTGGAATGTGAGATAAAGTGGCTCAATGCTGCCATGCATCCAATCAAGCACTGGACCTCCTTCTTGGAGACAGGGTGTCTCATGTCAATGATTGCCTGGAACTTTTCAAGGTTGGCCTCTATTCACCTCTGGGTGACCATGAACCCCAGAAACATTCTCGCCATGATGCCAAATGCGCACTTGGTGGGATTCAATTTCATCTGGTATAGGTGGAGGTTGTCGAAAGCTTCCATCAGGTTGGTAATGTGATCTGACTCCGAGCTGCTCTTGATGAGCATATTGTCTACATAAACATGCATGTTGTGGCCGATCTGATCTTTGAAGACCTTGCTAACCAGATGCTGGTACGTGGTCCCTGCATTCTTGAGATCAAATCGCATCATCTTGTAACAGTACATACCTCTATCGATTACAAATGCTGTGTGCTCCTCATCCTCTGAATGCATGTGATTTGATTATATCCGGAGAATGCATCCATGAAGTTGAGGAACTTGTGGCCCGAAGTTGCATCCACTAGTTGGTCAATCTTTGGAAGTGGAAAGCTATCCTTCAGGCATGCCCAGTTGAGGCTAGTATAGTCTACACAGATTCTTTACTTTCTAGAAGCTTTCCTGACCGTCACCACATTAGCAAGCCAGTCAGGATACCATACCTCATGGATGAAGCCTACTGCGAGAAGCTTCTCAACTTCTTCATCGATCATTTTTTACTGCTCCGGGATGAAACTTCTTTTCTTTTGCTGGACTGAGTGATAGTTGGGATCAACATTTAGCTTATGGATGATCACTTTTGGAGGGATGCCAGGCATATTTGCGGTAGTCCAGGCAAAGACATTTATGTTGGCCTGCAGGAAATTGAGCAGACGGGATCTCTCTTCTTCAGGTAGCAGGGCTCCCACCTGTACCATCCTCAAGGGATCCTCTCCCAAGGGGAAGGATGATAAGGGCTCAACTGGTCCACCCTTTGGTTCTGGCTCCATCGAATTTGGTTGGTCAATGACTGGGCTCAGATTGGCTCCTCGCGATCCCGGGACAATCTGCAGGTAGTGCTAGACTTGCTGGCGTGACCCTCTCATCTCCCCGATCCCCCAAGGGGTAGGGAACTAAATGAGGAGATGCTTTATTGAGATGGTTGCTCGAGCAGGTTGAGTCCGGGATGCCCTAAGATTGCGTTGTAAGATGAGGGAAGCCTCACTACGGTGAATGTTGTCAGCATAGTACTTTACCGAGGTGGGGTCCTAACAGTTATTGATAGTGTAATCTCTCCATCAACTCCAACTGAATCTCTAGTGAATCCTACTACGGGTGTGAATACAAATTTTATTTAGTCAGCAAACAAGTTCATCCTTGCAAAAGCATCATAAAAAAGGATATCTGTAGAGCTTCCACTATCAACCATGATTCCCTTTACAAGAAGCTTAGCTACCATCATTTTCATGATGACAGCATCATTATTTGGGTTATGCATCCTAGTCGACCCTTCTTCAATGCAGGGGAGTACATCATCACTCTCCTCTTTCCCCCTAGCCCTCTTCGAGGTTCTCCCTATCCTAGGAGACCATTCCTACCAGCTTCTCAGTAGGTCAGTTATCGATGGTGAGCAAATAGGGCTCTTCCCTTTGGGTTGCCGAGGGTGTTGTTCCATCCATGTACTTCCCAAGGTAGCCATGCTTGATCAAGTCTTCTATCTCCCTCTTCAGGTGGTGGCATTTCTCTGTATCGCGGTCATGGTCCCGGTGGAAGTGATAGTAGCAGGACTTGTCACATTCGGTGGATGGCCTTAAGGGGGAGGTCGGTGCAGGAAGCACTCACCCTTGAACTCCATCAGGATTTTCACTCTCGTGGTGAGGAGAGGAATGAACTTCTCTTCTTTGGTGGGGTCCACTCTGGGTCTCAGCCCCAGCCAAGGGGTTGATGCCGTCTTCTGGGCCTAGAGAGTAGATGCTTCCCCAATGGCCTACCTCTTTAGGGGCCTCCCGTCTAGCTCCCTCCTGGTATGGTCGGCCTCCTTCGCATGGATGTACTTATGGACCTAGAGGAGGAGTTCTGATTAAGTCTTTAGAGGCTTCTTGTCAAGGGAGTAGGTGAAACGGGAGGTTCGTAGCCTTTTCTTCAGAGCTAGCATAGCAACTGGCTTGTCAAGCTGGTAGATCTCCATGGTGGCGGCCTTGAACCATGATACATTGTCTTGAAGGGACTCTCGATCCTACTGATGGATCAAGAAGAGGCTGTTAGTTTCACGTGGCACCTTCCTACATCCATCAAAGTGCGCCATGACCATTTTCTCCAACTTGGAGAAGGAGTCAATACTTTTTGAATCGAGTCTTGAGAACCAGGCTCGAGCAACCTTCCATAAGGTGGCCAGGAAGGTGATGTAGAGGAGAGCATCAGTAGTCCCTTGGACCCTCATTAGGGTCTTGTAGCTTTCTTGGTTGTCCAAGGGTTTGGTCATCCCATCATAGGGATCAACCTAAGGCATACAGAATCGATTCCTCTTGGATTCTATGGGAGAAAGGGGGTGGGTGTAGTAACCCACGAGCTTACTGGGGGAGCCATGGTTCTCTGCAAACCAGTGGAATAGATCTGTCAGCCTGCACTCCTGCTCTTCAAGGTGCCTCTCTGCTTGGTGATGGATGGCCATGTCAATGGACCCCTCGGTGGAGGCCGTCAGGGGTAAAGGAGGTGTGGAGTGGGGGAACTCTTGCCTGAGTTCCCGACCATGCTGGTGCCATTGGTGGAAGTGCGCACCATGGTCCGAGACTGGGAAGTGACTCTCCTGGCTAGTCAGGCAATCATGCTACTTCTTTTCGGTCACCTGGTGGTCTCCTCTTGTGTGGGAGACCACATGCAACGGCCGCTCCTGGAAGGATTGCAGGTTGGTATGGGGATCGACGACGTGGGCCACTGGTGTCCCTGGCTACTGCTATATTGCCAGGGACTGGTGTTTTTGATGAAGCTGGCGCACTACTACAGTCAAGGCATGGACCTAGTAGGCTAGTGCGACGATCTGGGGATCCATCAAAGGCGGCGATGGTGGGGAGGGGAGCTCTCCCTTAGGGCTCTATAGGTTGCCATGATGAGGGGGGCCCCCTGCTTGACTGGCGAAAGCCTCACGCACTTGTGTTGTCACAATGTTGTTGTGGGCTTTGACAAATGTCTTGCTAGTAGTGGGGGACTTGTTGCAGGACTTCCCACAGTCACTGAAACTCTAGTGCTCGCCCCCCTTCCTGGCATGCCAATATGTTGCCGCCTGGATCACCATGATGTATAGCTCTGACATGTCGCAGATGCATCGGGCCCTTATTGGGTGCTTGGTCTTCTACTCCGGTCAACTCCTTAGTTGGCTATCCTGTAAAATAGAGGAGGCCCGGGTCGAGGATTTTGGTAGGGACATTCTAACGATCAAGTTAGTGGGATGATCTAAGAAAATAGAACCTCTGTGATGAAGAGCTTAGGATCTCTCCATGTAGAGGGTTCAAAATGAGATCTAGCAAGTGAAAAGAATGAAGAGAAAATGGAAGTCAGAGAGGGGTGGATCTCTTGGCTAGTTCCTTGCCCACTAGCTCTCTGTATCTTACCAGTTGCCTCCCTCCCCCCTTGGAGATTCTTTCTTCTATTTTATATGAGAACGATGGCCCAGATTAGGTCTGGGGCTTCATTGAGATGTCCTTTTCCCGGTGCCCCCTTTTGTGAGGGTCTTTCTGTTACCTGCAATCTTCCCCCTATCAGACTGGTCCTTTGAAGGAGATCCTCCTATTGGGAGTGTTCATCGGCATGGAATAGATCTTGTCCCTCTAGTGGTGCAGTTTCCCGTGGAAGGGCAAAGCCCCGAGCCATGGTGAGACATTTCTATTCCTGGAGGGACCGTCGGAGTGTCACAGGGCCCTGGGGCCTTAATGGAATACCCCACTTAGAGGAGGTTCAGGTTTTGTGTCACGAGGGTTGAAGCCTCCAATTGCGCAGTTGCCGACATGGTGGCATGCTACAAGATCTGGGGCCTGAAAGAGTACACATTACACAGAGCATGAGGGTGGCGCGTTGCAGAGCTTGAATTTATGGCATGGCGTGCACCACCTCCCAAAGGTTGTGGGTGATCAGGAACCTCCCCACCAAGGTTTGAATTTTTGTTGATCCATCCTCCTTTCAATGCTGGCAGGAACTTTGACCTCTATAGGGTAGGGGAGCCATGCTTCGGGAGTCCCACCTTAGCAGCATGAGCACGACTCCACCAGAAGCTAGTCTCGACAGGAGGGCTCGCCTTATGAGCACGACCCTGGTCAGGAGCTAGCCTCGGTAGGAAGGCTTGCCTTGGCAGCATGAGCACAACTCCGGCCAGGAGCTGGCCTCGATAGGAGGGCTTGCCTTATGAGCATGATCCCAGTCAGGAGCTGACCTCAGTAGGAGGGCTCACCTTGGTAGCATGAACATGACCCCGACCAGGATCTAGCCTCGACAAGAGGGATCAGCAATGAGCATGACCCCAGTTGGGAGCTGACCTCAACAGGAGGGCTCTCCTTGACAGCATGAGCATGACCCTGACCGGGAGCTAGCCTCGATAGGATGGCTCACCTTTTGAGCAAGACCTTGATCAGGAGCGTACCTCGATAGGAGGGCTCACCTTGGCAGCATGAGCAGGACCATGGTCGGGAGCTAATCTCGATATGAGGCTCGCCTTATGAGCACGGCCCTGGTCGGGAGCTGACCTCGGTAGAAGGGCTCACCTTAGCAGCATGAGCACGACCCTGGTTAGGAGTTAGCCGCGATAGGAGGGCTCACCTTATGAGCATGACCCTGGTCAGGAGCTGACCTCGGTAGGAGGGCTCACCTTGGCAACATGAGCATGACCCTGGTCGGGAGCTGGCCTCGATAGGATGACTCGCCTTATGAGCCCGACCCCGGTCAGGAGTTGACCTCGACAGGAGGGCTCACCTTGGCTCTTGTTTGGCCATCGTGTCAGGTTGCAGTCTCTTGCCAGCATGACTACCAGTAGGGCTCCATGTCAGCGAATGTGCCACATTAGTGGCCAATGGTGTTGGCGACGGTGACTTCTCCGGTAATGGCGACGACCAAATCGAGAGGAGAAAAAATGATGATCGCATGATCGTATTGATGGTGGTAGCTAATAGGAGGCAATAGCGATGAAGAATGATGAAGAGGAAAAACAAAACCATGGAAGTGGTGCTTGGGCGGCTCCTCCCAGCCGAAAACGAGCTCCCGACATCTCCTCCATCCCCGAGCGGTGATCTACAGCTCAAAATAGTGAAGATGGTCCATGGACATGGTTTGTGGACTAGCAGCAATGGCTGCCAGTGAGCCAACTCATGATTTGTAGACCTAGCAACCGGTCCATGATGGACTGGCTGCTTTAAAAAGCTTGCATTTGTTTTAATAAACTTCAAATTTGAATTCTGGGCTCGTTCAAACTCTAATTTGAATGCTATCTACACCGTTGGACTCCAAAAATCAAGCTCTTTTAATTTATGGACTCCTTTTCTATAAAATATCAATAAAAAATATTAATTTTTAATAAATATTAATTAATTAATACTTATTTTAATGGTTAAATTGGGATAATTGATAGATTTATCACTTAACATATTGGATTTAAGTAGCTACAAGTGAAAGCTAGTGATAAAATCCTAAAGGTCATATATGATAGTAGGGTGGTATTGAAAGAAAAGAAGTATGGAGTACATTACCACTTGATAGGGAGTCCAGTGCAAGGTGGAGTTCTTGATGCAAATGAAAGCTAGTGTGAGGTGGAGCTCTGGAAGCATGTGCATCAGGCACGAGATGCAAAACTCGAGACAGGATGACAAGCAACATCATAGAGTGAAGTTTCTATTGTTGTAGAAGGCTTCTCTGAGTAAGTCTCAGGTAAGGTAAAGTACAACTTTTGATGGAGATGGGATCAAGTGACCTGACTCAACTCCCATATTTCCCTATTCATAAGCATCAAGCATTTGTCCTAAGGCATGGAGGCAAGATATTTTAAGAGCTCTCAAAGTTAAGTAGAGGCCGAAGGTCGAATCAAGGTGGAGATTTTTAAGAAAATGCTTCAATTCAATCCAAAATGCAAAGCTCGAGTACAAGAAATCTAAGAGAAGACCTAGCACAGGCTTAGGAGCGGACCAGGCCTAGTAGTAGTGGCCCAAGCATGCAAGCCCATAGGCATGCAGCTCGTAATGCATGACATAGTGCATGGTCCATGGGATTGCTTCGCATGGTCCACATGTGTTTCCTACATTTTTGTGTGTCACATGGTGGTCCACTATTAGATATATATCCTAGAAGCTATATTGGCCAACACTTGTAAAACTTTTTTAGAAAATATTTTGTAATATTAACTCTTTATATTAATAAAATTAGATTTTTCTGTTCATATTTGAGTTCAAAGTGTCTATGAATCATCAATTAAGTTAATAGATATAATGATATATATTCTCAAAAGTTAAGAATTTTGAGACATGTGTCATTAATAATTAATTCATTAATTACTCCTATTCATAGGATCATCATGGGGATGGTGTTTGATATGAAAGATTGGTACATAATTGCTTTCCTAGGATAGATGGGTCTTGAATCTATGGTGTGGAAATACCAGAGCAAGAGTGCAGGTACATTTTAAGAATAAGGGTACTGAGCATGACCAAATATGAGTACTTACTAGGTCTACCTTTTTATTAGTGATGTACTCGATACTATGGTAGTATAAATAGTTTTATGACCTGAGGTGCCTCGGCTATTCATACTGAGGGTGCTGATGTAGAACAAAAGCTCTGATACCAAAAATGATGCAGAACAAAAGAAGAGATGATGCGATGCGGAAGCAAATTAAAATTAATGTATTTTTTTATTTATTTATTTTTAGAAGTCGGCTTTGACTCAAAGGAAAGATAAACTAATGTTGAAAGAAACTAAGAAATGACAGAAAGCACAATTAAAAGGAGTGAATTATCAGAGTAACTCAGAAGTAGGATCGCTGGGGATTGAGAAACCCCCAGACCTAGGGTTTACTCCTCTTTCAAGAAACAGACGAAGGGAGAAGAGAAGGTTTTATACCTGACTGTGATATCTCTCATTGCTTCAATTGAAGGACACTCTCGAGCAGATTATAGGATCCTTGGAGATGGGGTATCTTCGCAATGGATCCTCGGATTGTAGTCCTATGGCAAGGTTGGCCTTCTTCTCGAACTCAGGATCTGGAAGAAGAAGAATAAAAAAAAGAACCAGAAACTCAAAGAAAGACACTGACCTGAGTACTTAATGAAGATTGTTGGATGTAGAAGTTCTGGAGATCTTGATACTGATCTGACTCTCCTTTGAACTGGCTCTGTAGTTGAAACAGTTGATCTGAACCTGGATGCTGGTGACCGGCTTCGATGTGGAAGAGAGGGGCCGTGGGATGAAGATGGAAAATTAGGGTTTGGTGGTGGTGGAGTAGAGATGGGTGGACTAAGCTAAGGTTTTGGGGTTGGAGATCTAACACCTCCTCAAGGTTCCTAGGGAACCCGGATTTACTCCCTCACGGAGCTCAACACCTGAATACAAGTGCGGAAGAGAGAAACACAAAGTTGCTCACACAGAAATTGATTTCATTCATCATTATTTTAAATTCAAGAGTTACATAGAGTTGCATATATAGACATAACAAAGAAATAAAATTTTATACATTTCCCATGTGGGACTAATAGGACTAACCCACACTTTAGGCATCAAATTCTCTTCCCAAGACTCCTTCCATGAGTGGGCAGCCCAAAAACTCCAAGAAAACTTGAAAATCAGCTCCAAATGGCAGGTTATGGGGGTGTCTCCTAGTATCTCTCCATGAATCAAGGATTTTCCCTTCATGGTTTGGCTCATTTGGACACCTCCTAGTCTTGCTCCACAAGTTTAGGCTTCTTCCTTTCATGGCTTTGGCACTTTTGGAAACTTTTGGGTGCCTCCTTGATTTTCTCCCCAAGACATGCTCTCTTCCCTTTTATAACTTGGATTTTTATGGAACATTGTGGGGCACCTCCTTGATCCTCTCTTCAAGAAAAATTCTTGCCATCCTGGCTTGGGTTTATCTGGAAAGAAGTTGTCTCCTCCTTGGATTGAGGTATCTTGATGGATTTCTCCCCCAAGTGGTGCAAGAAAAAAGAACCTGCTTACTTGAGGCATGGGGACCAAGGTACACTAGATGGAGATGTGGCAGGGAGTGTGGCACCCACTTGTAGCTGAAAAATGTGGTGCCCTATGGCAAAGGGAATGACACCTACCTGGGCCTTGGACTTGGACCGAGTCAACATGACCCAACAAAAATTGAAATGACAAAATTACAGACTCAAAATTGAGTTGATCAGGTCAACCCTTATTACAAAACCAGAAAATCCTAATTCTTCGGGCAAGGTCAATCAGAGATCCAGATGGAGCCCTGAAGTCTTCTTCTGAGTCTGGTGCCCGCACCAGGTGCTATGGTTTGACTGCACAAAACTATCTCCTAGTCATAGGGAGCCTTGAGGTGTAAGTTAGTTGCAGTATGTTTTTTGTAAGATAAGGTGTGTACCAAGATAGAATCTATTGATCTTAGTAGATGAGAAGTAGTCCTATATAAATCATGAGACTAAATCCTATTGTCCATACCCATGGCAATGTGAATGATAGAAAGGTGTTTCCATAAGATTTCATAATGGATTCGAATAAATTGAGTCTAACATATGACAAGGATCATGTTTGGCGAGTTATCCTTAATATATGTCCTGTTGGGACTCATAATAAAATAACCGAATCACACGATAACTGTACCTAGAGGTTTATCCATTTGATTTTTTTAGTTTTCTACTATATACTACAAGATATCACTAGTAGATTATGGAACCAATTAGAATTATTTAGATAATCAATAATTCTAATTGATTGAATTGGAAAGAGTTCAAATCCATTAGAAAAAAGGGTTTCGATGATATTGATGATGAAGATCATGTTATGTCCAACTACCAAATAGAATTGAATCTATAGGATAACACAACTAAGGGTTTTGGTCTAGGATTACTTAACTGGACTCACTTAGTCTAATTGGGTCCAAAGAAATCATGCTATTATATGATTATACTCATGTTTCCCCTTGATTTCTTTTTTCTATTAAGATAGGGCTTGACCTAATCTAATTAGACTTGCATTGTCTCCAAATTTGGGTTCTTTATTAGATTGGGCTTGATCTAATCTAGTTGGACTTATTTATTCTTTAATTTAGTTTCCTATTAAATTGGATTTGACACAACTAGATTGGGCATATAGGGGTACCATGAGTTGGTGCCACCTGGATCACTTTGGATAAGAATGATTGTTGTCTTCTCTTCTTTTCACATGATTTTCTTCGAATGAGAAAGAGAAGGAAGCACCATATTTGGATATGGATGAGGGCAACGCCCTCTTTTGAATTGAATGAGAGAGAAAGAGAGGGCACACACCCCCTTTCTGGATAAGATCCATGGGGGCATGTGCCCCTTTTTTATTGTGTGGAAAAGTAGAAATAGGGTGTACACCCCCTTTTGGATAAGATCCAGGGGTGTGCACCCCCTTTCTTGCTATAAGGAAAATGCAAGAGGGAGAGTAAGGTGTGAGCCCTCTTTGAATTTTGAATTCAAAGAGGGGCCATGCCCCAGGTGGTTTACGGGATTTTTTATGTGTAAAGAAAGCAGATAAAGTCTCCTTAAAAAGTAGGATTTTATTATGAATGAAAAATAGTACTTTTTCTACATGAAATCCCCTCTCCCTCTTCCTTCCATGTTTTCTCCCTCTCCCCTCTACTCTCATGCCCAAGTGTTAGGCTATTATCTTTAGATCTAAGGAAAGGTTGTGATCAACCTTTGGTCCACCACTAAAGACCTGATCGACAATAGATCGAGAAGCCCTTAATCCTTCATGGTGAAGATAGATTAGATCTGGAGAGAGCATTTCTAGATCATACTTGAGTGGATATTTGTAAAGGCTGAATAATTATGTGGCTCAACATAGAACCTTGAAACCACGATCATCATATTACAGAGATCAACTACCAATGCAAAGGTGATGATATGATCATTACATTTAAATTAAACATCTAATTTAATTTTATGTATTTCTTGCTTGAGATCTACTATCTAATGATCTGGCAAAGATCGAGATGAGATCTCAATCCAATTGCATGCCAAATCTAGATTGAAAAACTTTTGAAAATTCTACTGCACCTAGACTTGGATGATCGGGCATGAGTTTGTTCCTACACCACGTGTGCGGGTGCACATGTGGCACGCGATGATGGGTGTGGTTCATGCATTGATTCATGTGGGAGGCTTAGCATGGTTCATGCACCAATTCATAGGCCAATTTAAGTAATTTTGACTTGGTTTGGACTCCATTTATGACATGATTTGAACCTCTAGAATCCTGTCGAAGTTCTCTTCAATATAAAGACCTATATGTAGGTTGTACACGGTCCTAGGGATCTTTAAAAAAGGGACAAAGACTAGGTAGAGAGGTGTGGTAATAGAGAGTAGCTAGAAAATCTCCTTGAAAGTTGAGAGCTTCGTGAGAGGTTGGGCTTCTTATTAAGCAATTCATTTGTATAAAGATTGAGAATCTGTGTTCTCTTCTTGTAAGAATTTTTTCATTCATAGTGAAGTTTTACATGCCCAATAAAATTATGTTGTGTTCCTTTTTCTCTTTCTTCTCACAATATCAACTTCCCTGATGAAGGTGAAATCATAGTCAGGGATCCATATTCCACAATCTAAGAGATTTTCCCATAAGTGGTGCTAGAGCAAATGGTACCACAACAATTGTCATAGTAGGAGCTAATAATCTATTCATGAATAAAGAGCTAGACAACAAGAATTCTTGTTCCATTTCTTATGATCCTCTTTTTTCTAGACTGAGTTCTTATGACCCTCTTCTAAAAAGAGCTATCAGTGTTTAGGAAAATAAATGAATGGAGAAAAAAGTTCAAAAGTAATGGAATTCATGATAAATACATGAAGGAAAGTTTCTTTTAGTCTTTGTTGCTACAGATTTTGGATTGAGGTCAGAGAAGATGCTGTCATGCAAGAATCATTGTTGGAGTGACCCACAAAAAAGTATCTTGCCTAAGCTGGCTCTGACATGAACCCTCTAATACTCAAGTTAGAGCTCTGGAATAAAAAGGTAGTGAGCAAGGGAAATGGTGGGGACACCTGAGGCACCAGAATAAGACAGAGGCTTTTTCAACCCTCTGTAAATTGATCAATAATTTATAAGTCCATCTGTAATAAGGGCTTAGCTCATCTGAGTCCATTTTAGTTGTTATTTGAGTATTTTTAGTTGTTATTTCAGTTCTGTACTAGTCAGCTCATGTTGAGCTAGTTCAGTCCAATGCTAGTCAGCTCATGTTGAGCTAATTTTATTTTTTTGAGTCCTGTCCAAGCATACTGAAGACTCAAGACTATATCATACAAGTGAAGACCAAGTCTAACTAGATTGAAGACATGGAAGTATAGTACAAGTCCAACCCAGCTTGAAGATTTGAAGATCCCAGGAGGAAAATTCAGAAAACCCTGATTTCTTGCAGATGCCCTCCAGATGCCCAGATTCCCTTCCAGATGCTAAAGTATATTCATAGATAAGGGCATCCATGATTCCAGAGGTCCATCTGCATCCTAGCCCAAAGAAATCAAGCCCAGGTGCCAAGCCCAAGCCCCTAAGAAGCAAGATACCAGGGAATATTCCTGCTACCTGGCTACCAGGCCACCCCAGCTTCCAGAGGCCCAAACCCATGCACCCGAGCCCCTTTGGGCCGGCCTTTTGCTGCTCCTAGAAGCCCAACACGCCCCCCTAGGCGTCCTTGGAGTCTTGACCAAGCCAAGAAAATTTTTAGGGATTTTTCTACCTAATATTTCCTTATTTTCTAGCTAGGGTTTGGGAGGGAAAAGGATTCTTATGTAAAGACTTATGTACCCTTACTTGGAGCCGAAGGTTAAGGGTCTATTTAAGGGATCCTAGCCTCTTGTATGAGGGGAATTTTTGATGAATGAAAACCTTGAGTTCTTCTATTGAGTGGTGTGATACCCTGCTGTGTGCATAAAGGGGTTTGTGAGAATTCTTCTTCCCGGTGTTTGCAATCATCTTCCTGCTGCCAACAAACCCTCCAGATCCCTGGACGCCCACTCCAAAAGAAGCCTTCCCTTGCTATTTTTACTTTGTTTTCTTGTTCCTTTATGAGCTTTCTAACCCCTGACAGGTCGTTTGTAGGTCCCTGAGTTCCTACGAATCCAACGACTCCAGCCAAGCCTCAATCGGATCACCGAGCAGAAAGCCGGGTATCCGCGGGTCTTTGGCTCGGTTTTCCAGGCCGCATCCATCGAGGAACGAGAGACCCCTTCGCTGCGATCTTCACAGACATTGTCAGGTACACCCCTCTACCTCCAGTAGTTTTATTGTAGGAGAACTTGCCCTAACCGAGGCTTCTCAGCCCCGGCGGTCCTTCTTTGCTACTTTTCTAGGTCCTAATCTGCATGCTGATCTTCAAAATTCATACAAAATTCCCTACAAATAATTTTGATCTAAGATTTGGGAATTAGTCACCTAACTCAATATATAAAACATACAAAAAAAATTGCATGCATATTAGTTCCCCATCATTTGGTATCAGAGCTTAGATTAGGGCTTGTTTTCTATAATTTTTCAATCTGTATATACTCTGTTATTTTAATTATTTCTCCCTGTTAAAAACTCAAAAAATTCTGAAATTTATTCTCCTGGATTTATGATAATTCACAGTAATTTTAAATATTTTTTCAGATTTTATTATGGCCTGTGAATCTTTTTCAAGCCAAAATAGGGCCTGCAAATTTTCGGCTCTATTTTTTTTAGCAAGACAAGTTTGGAAGTTTTAGGATTTTGTTTGGGAGTTTTTACATATTTCTTAATTTTAGTATATTTCCAGTATATTAGGCCATGATTTGCAAGTTTTCTTCTATTTAAAAAATACCAAAAAAAAAAAATACATATTCTCCAAAAATACCAAAAAAAAATATCTAAACCCTAATTTGCATCCTCATCTGCCTGCCATCATTGCATAATTTACTTTTAAGGGCACTCTTGCTATATCAGATGGGGGGAGGATTTGATCACCTCTCCTTAGCCCAAAACCACATCCCTTGCATTCAGTCCCAAGCCTTAACCTAAAATTAATTAGACTTAATTTGCCCTAGTGGGCTAGGGACACCAACTGGTCGGGTCCGGGCTAGTGTTAGATCATTGTGTCAAGTTAACCTGTGTGTGCCTTGTGCTCAGTGTCTAGAACGGTGGTTTAGGGATTCAATCCCGAAGGGCTTGTGTGCTGGTCCGCCTACCTGGCCAATCTCTGATTGGTGTCTAAGATTGGCAATCAGGGACCTAACACTCCCCTTACACCTGCCTGGCTGAGTACAGGGTTACTATAGGCTAGTTTGCCACCCTGATTGAGCATCTAGTTTGGACTCTAGGTCTAGTCAGCTATAGTCGGTCTGATCGAGTCTTGTATGAGCACTAGATCAGGAGTTTCATATCACCCACCTCCTTCACAAATGTCTGAACCCATGGAAAACTTACAAGCCCAAATAAAAGCCCTAGCTGATCAAATGGCCCAGATGACTACCCAGTTAACTCAGTCTGGTACCCAAACCAACAATAGAATTGACCATCTTGCCAAAAGGTTTGACCAGTTAGGAGGCCGTGTAGGGACCATAGCAAGAACCCATGGGTCACAATCTGAGCCAGATCCTGAGTCCCCTCAACCTAGGAGAACCCCAAACCCTGATCTATACCATGAGGTCGAACCTAGGAGATCCCCTTATTCTGACCCGTACTACAATCCTCAACCTAGGAGGACCCCAAACCCTGATCCATACCGAGAGATTGAACCTAGGAGAGCCCCTTAGCCTGACCCATACAATAATACTGAACCTAGAAGAACCCCTTACCATGACCCTTATTATGATACTGAACCTAGAAGAACCCCTTATCGTGACCGTTATTATGATACTGAACCCAGGAGAACCCAATACTCTGACCCATATAGGGAGTCCAATCCTAGGAGAACCCAATACTCTGACCCATATAGGGAGCCCAACCCTAGGAGAACCCAATACTCTGACCCATATAGGGAGCCCAACCCTAGGAGAACCCAATATTCTGACCCATATAGGGAGTCCAACCCTAGGAGAACCCAATATCCTGACCCATATAGGAAGCCCAACCTTAGGAGGACCCCATACCATGATCCATCCTTAGAACCTGATCATAGAGCTGACCCAAAACCCTATGACCCCAGATCCTATAATCCCATGACCCATAGATCTGCACCCTTGTCCTATGAGCCTAGAGAACCCATAACCCCTAAGTATCAACCTAGTACTAGTCATGCTTCTTCTAGTCAACTTGAATCCCATAGGATTAGTATCCCTAAATATGAACCCAATAGTGAGCCACTACCTCTTATACAACCTGAACCTACTAGGAGTAGTACCCATAATCAGATACCAGAACCTAACCAATTTCCTGCTAGCCGACCTTCTCCAACCATTCCTGAGATTTTCAAGGCTTACATTAATGCGGAAGTGTATGAAGCTGATGTGAGCCTAGTGGATGAGTATGAGGGAGAAGAGGAGACACCTTTAGTAGACCTAGAATTAGCTGACCCAGTAGATACCCAGGTAGAAACCAACCCAGAGCTAGTTGACCTTGACCACATCCAACCTAAAGCTATAATGGAAGAACAAATAGAGGAAGAGAACCTAGGTACTGCTGCTAGAGCCTTACCTGAGGAAACCATAGAGGAGAGCCAAATTACAGAGTCTAGTCCAAAAATACAAGAACCAGAAGAATTTATTAAGGACCTGATCTCTTTGAATCAATACCTTCAAGATGAGTCCCCTCCTATAGTTCCCATTAAGGACCTCTTCCCCAAAATTGGCGACCCATCCTTCCATTATGCAAACCCTGTAGATATAGCTCAACCTCGTAAGGTTAACCTCATTAGTCTAGGATTAGTCCCTGACATGCCTTCTTATATCGAACTTTATCCAACTAACCTTGAACCTTTTTTCCTACCCTACCAAACTAATTCTGAACCCACTTCCTATTTTCTGTCCTTTCCTGACACCTCCAGCATTTCTAGGATTATTAGATTGCATTTAACAGAGATTAGCGTACTGCATGCATTCATTACGCATGTTAGGTTTGCATTATACTTCTGGCATACCCTCTGGCATTTGCTTGGAGTCCATTGTAAATACTCTTGTGCACACCACACTAGGGTCAGACCTAGAGAGTCTATAGTCTCTTAGGTTTAGGCCCATAAAAGTCTAATAAATTTCCTTCGATAGGAATGCAAAGTCGAGTGTATTAGGTGTTAGTTTGAGTCCTTTGCATCATCTTGTTAGGAGTCTGCATGTGCCTAACATGTTCACCACCCGCACTAATGTTAAACAAACTGGCTAATTCCCGAAGATGGATCAAAGAATTTGATATAGTGGATTCTATCTTGGTTAGGCTTAGGCCTAAAAGAAGCTTCATGCTCGCAGAGCCAGACCTTTTAAAGTGATAGAGAAGGTTGGATCAAATGCCTAGGTGTTAGACTTGCCTTCGGATTTGGGCATTAGTTCTACCTTCAATATTACAGACCTGGTTGAGTATAGGGAACCGGCAGTGCTACCTAGTGAGGCCTTTGGACCTATTCCTTTTCATTGTGAGTGACCCTAACCTAGAGTGTCCACAAACAAATTTGGCCTGAGAGAGGAGAACGGATCGAGCGTATCCTGGACGATCAAGCCATCACGACCCAGGGCCATGACTATCAACGCTTCCTGGTCCGATGGCAAGGCCGGCCAGAGTCGGACGATTCATGGATTTCTCGAGAGGACTTGCAACGCCTCAACCCAGACCTTCTCGAGAGATATGTGAGCCAGTCTAACCTTCACTCGATAGGGTCGAGTTCCTCCCACCCCGGGAGAATTGGTGGGGACACCTAAGGCACCAGAATAAGACAGAGGCTTTTTCAACCCTCTGTAAATTGATCAATAATTTATGAGTCCATCTGTAATAAGGGCTTAGCTCATCTGAGTCCATTTTAGTTGTTATTTGAGTATTTTTAGTTGTTATTTCAGTTCTGTACTAGTCAACTCATGTTGAGCTAGTTCAGTCTAATGCTAGTCAGCTCATGTTGAGCTAGTTCAGTCTAATGCTAGTCAGCTCATGTTGAGCTAATTTTATTTTTTTGAGTCCTGTCCAAGCATACTGAAGACTCAAGACTATATCATACAAGTGAAGACCAAGTCTAACTAGATTGAAGACATGGAAGTATAGTACAAGTCCAACCAAGCTTGAAGATTTGAAGATCCCAGGAGGAAAATTCAGAAAACCCTGATTTCTTGCAGATGCCCTCCAGATGCCCAGATTCCCTTCCAGATGCTAAAGTATATTCATAGATAAGGGCATCCATGATTCCAGAGGTCCATCTGCATCCTAGCCCAAAGAAATCAAGCCCAGGTGCCAAGCCCAAGCCCCTAAGAAGCAAGATACCAGGGAATATTCCTGCTACCTGGCTACCAGGCCACCCCAGCTTCCAGAGGCCCAAACCCATGCACCCGAGCCCCTTTGGGCCGGCCTTTTGCTGCTCCTAGAAGCCCAACACGCCCCCCTAGGCATCCTTGGAGTCTTGACCAAGTCAAGAAAATTTTTAGGGATTTTTCTACCTAATATTTCCTTATTTTCTAGCTAGGGTTTGAGAGGGAAAAGGATTCTTATGTAAAGACTTATGTACCCTTACTTGGAGCCCAAGGTTAAGGGTCTATTTAAGGGACCCTAGCCTCTTGTATGAGGGGAATTTTTGATGAATGAAAACCTTGAGTTCTTCTATTGAGTGGTGTGATACCCTGCTGTGTGCATAAAGGGGTTTGTGAGAGTTCTTCTTCCCGGTGTTTGCAATCATCTTCCTGCTACCAACAAACCCTCCAGATCCCTGGACGCCCACTCCAAAAGAAGCCTTCCCTTGCTGTTTTTACTTTGTTTTCTTGTTCCTTTATGAGCTTTCTAACCCCTGACAGGTCGTTTGTAGGTCCTTGAGTTCCTACGAATCCAACGACTCCAGCCAAGCCTCAATCGGATCACCGAGTAGAAAGCCGGGTATCCGCGGGTCTTTGGCTCGGTTTTCCAGGCCGCATCCATCGAGGAACGAGAGACCCCTTCGCTGCGATCTTCACAGACGTTGTCAGGTACACCCCTCTACCTCCAGTAGTTTTATTGTAGGAGAACTTGCCCTAACCGAGGCTTCTCAGCCCCGGCGGTCCTTCTTTGCTACTTTTCTAGGTCCTAATCTGCATGCTGATCTTCAAAAATTCATAAAAAATTCCCTACAAGTAATTTTGATCTAAAATTTGGGAATTAATCACCTAACTCAATATGTAAAACATACAAAAAAAATTGCATGCATATTAGTTCCCCATCAGGAAAGATTGCCTACTTGGAATCCTCGGGGCTCTAGTTATTTATAAAAGATAGCTAAGAAACTACCGGCTCCCGTGTATAGCAGGCTATTAATCATGCTTTTATGGGTATGGAGTTTTAGCCCTCATCCCCTTCTATGCAGGAATGAGTTGATTACTGTTGATCTTATCTACATGGAATAACTATTTTTGCATGTTGGATGATTGGCCATTTGAAATCATGAAGATTGGGCATATGACAGGGAGCATCGAAAAACTATAATTGATAATAGCTAAGTAAAAGTTACTTCGACATTATGTTTGGTGCCACTGATAGGTCAACATATAAGACTACAATAGCTAGTTACTGCTAATTATAAAGATGCCTTGGTGATAGACTTTGATTGGTAGATAGGTTAGCAACTAGGTTGGTAGATAAAGTATCTATATATGTGGCTGTGTCTCGAAAATATATCTGAGGCATCCAATGTACTCCCATAACACTTGCCCCAACTACCGAGTGATGCGGAACTAAAATTGCATGCAAGTATATTTTTGTGTTTTTTAGGTTAAGTTGTGAATCTAATTCCCGAAGAACAAGACATGAATCTAAGTAGAAAAAACTATGCAAAATAAGAAGCTAAAGCATGCAAAGTAGAACATAAAAGCAAGAAGAAAGAAGGATCGCTGAGATTGAGAAGTCTCGGTTGGGCCAATTCATCTACAATAAAGCATATGGCAGGAAAATGGGGTGTACCTGGCAATGGTAGATGCGCTTGGTATAGATCGTATGCGAAGAGGTGCTCTCACTCCTGGATGCAGCCTGAAAAATCAAGCCAGAGACCTGCGGATTCCCGGCTTTATGCTCGATAATCCGATTATGGCCCGACTGCAGTTGTTGGATTCGTCGGAGTCGTGGGACCTACAAACAACCTTCCAAGGGTTAGAAAACATAGTAAGGATGAAGTAAGAAAGGGAAAACAACAAGGGAAAGAGGTTGTTTGAAGAGGGTAACTAGGGTCTGGAGAGCAGGATGGCGGCTGGACCAGTTGCAAAACACCGGGAAGAAGAAGGGCTCACACAGAATCCCTTTTAGTACACAGCAGGTAGCACACAGCAATTGGAGGAATTCAATATTATTTCATGAATAAAAATATCTTGATACAAGAGATTAGAGTCTCTTAAATAGACTCTTAGACATGGCCCCCAAGTAAGGTTAAAACAGACTTTACATAGGAATTCTAATCCAAATTAAACTCTAGCTAGAAAACATGATAGGCTAGGTAGAAAAATCCCTTGATTTACTCCCTCTCTCATTTGCCTTGGTCGGCCAAGAGTGGTGACTCTAGGTGGCCGACCAAGGGGTGGTTGACCATAAGCTTTGCACCCCTTGGTTCTCTTCCTGGGCCCTGATTGGCCCAATCTACTTCAGGCTGTGGTCCAGGGCTGCAGGTCTTCAAATTTGTCTCCCGGGCTTCTGATTGCTTCTCCTAGGCTTTTGATTTCTCCTCCTCGGTCTTCCATGATCCTCATAGCTTCAGTTGGGTTGGTCTTTACTTGGGCTAGCTTGGTCTTCACTTGTATGAGTCATTACTGGACATGTATTGAACTCTCGAAAAAGACTAGCTCAACATGAGCTAACTAGTACAGGACTCAAGTAGGAAAAAAAGAACAATTCAAATGGACTAAGCCTTTATTACACATGGACTCAAATATGACTAAGTAATCCACAGAGGGTTGAGAAGCCTTTGTCATATTCTGGTGCCTCTGGTATCCCCACCAATTCTTCCGGGATGGGAGGAACTCGACCCTGTCTTAGTGAAGATCAGGCTGGCTCACATAGCTCTCGAGAAGATCTAGGTCGAGGCGCTACAAGTCCTTTTGAGAAATCAATAAATTATTCGACTCTGGCCGGCCTTGCCATCGGACCAGGTAGCGTTAATAGCTACGACCCCTGGTCATAATGGCTTGATTATCCAGGATACGCTCGATCCGTTCTCCTTTCTCAGGCCAAATAGTTGGTGGACACTCTGGGTTAGGGTCACTCACAATGGAAGGAGTAGGTCCAAAGGCCTCATTGGGTATCACTACAGTTCCCTGTACTCTACCAGGTCTGCGATATTGAAGGTAAAACTGATGCCCAAAATCTAACACATAGGCATTTGGTCCAACCCTCTCTATCACTTTAAAAGGTCCAGCTCCATGAGCATGAAGCTTCTTTTAGTCCTTTTCCAAACTATGACAGAATCTACTACATTAAATTTCTTGGCCCTTCTTCAAGAATTAGCTAGTTTGATACAAAATTAGTGCAGGTGGTGAACATGATGGGCACATGCAGACTCCTAACAGGTGATGCAAAGGACTCATACTAACACCTAACATACTCGACTATGCATTCCTATTGAAGAAAGTTTTATTGAACTCTTTGGACCTAAACCTAATAGATTATAGGTTCTTTAGACTTGATCCTAGTTTGACATGCACACGAGAATTTACAGTGGACTCCTAGCAAATTTCATAGAGTATGCTAGAAGTAAGATGCAAACCTAACATGTGTAATGAATGCATGCAGTATGCTAATCTCAACTAAAGGCAATCTAATGATCCTAGAAATGCTGAAGGTTTCTGGAAAGGACAGAAAATAAGAGGAGGGTTCAGATTAGTCTGGTAGGATAGGGAAAAAGGTTTAGGGTTAGTTGGATAAAGTAGGATATAAGAAGGCATGTTAGGAAATAATCCTAGACTAATGAGGCTAACCTTATGAGGTTGAGATATATCTACAGGGTTTGCATAATGGAATGATGGGTTACTAATCTCAGGAAAGAGGTCTTTAATGGAAACTATAGGAGGGGGCTCATCATGAGGGTACTGATTCCAAGAGATCAGGTCCTTAATAAATTCTTCTAGTTCGTGTATTTTAGGACTAGACTCTATAATTTGGCTCTCTCCTATGGTTTCCTCAGGTAAGGTTCTAGCAGCAATCTCTAGGTTTTCTTCCTTTAATTGTTCTTCCACTATAGCTTCAGGTTGGGTATAGCATGGGTCAACTAACTATAGATTGGCTTCTACCTGGGTACCTATGTGGTCAACTAATTCTAGGTCTTCTAGAGTGTCTCCTCTTCTCCCTCATACTCATCCACTAAGTTCACATCAGCTTCATACACTTCTGCTTTAATGTAAGCCTTGTGAAGGAAAATTGGCTAGGTCCTAGTTTTTGATTATGGACACTACTTCTAGTAGGTTCAGGTTGCCTAAGGGGTAGTGGCTTACTACTGGGCTCATATTTAGGGGTACTAATCTTATGGGATTCAAGCTGACTAGGAAAAACCTGACTAGTACTAGGCTGATACCTAGGGGTTATGGGCTCCCTGGGCTCATAGGACAAGGGCACAGATCTATGGGTCATGGGATTATAGGATCCGAGGTCATAGGATTTGGGTTTGGCTCTATGGGTTTTGGGTCTACTGGGCTCATGGGATATGGGCTCATAGGTTCTAGAGTCATAGGATTTGGAGTCATAAGATCTATAGGTTGTGGGTATACTAGGATTATAGGGAGTGGGTGCATAGGATCTATGTTCATAGGTTTTGGGTAGTGTGGGTAAAGGTGGCTCAGGTTTGGATATAGTCTGGGTCCTACGTGTTTTCTCTAGGGTTTCTATCCTATTCTACATCTGGTCAAACTTATGGTTCATCTGTGCTATTTGGTCTACAAGGGCTTGAATCTTGACTTCTAGCTTATCCATGGGTTCAGGGAGATGATGGATGAAATGGGACTCCTGATCTAGTGCATATGCAAGACCCAACATTGACTCAACTACAGTTGCCTAGACCTAGAGCCCAATCAGAATGGGTTGACTCAACTTATACACAACTCAAATCCTATTACTTCAATCTGGCCAGGTAAGAGGTAGGATGGTGGGAGGCCCCCTGTTCTCATAGGGACCCAATTAAGGAACCACCAATCTGCTTAGGTCGTTTGACACTGTACCTCTTGCCTAGACACCAGTATCCAGTAATAGGAAATGAATTGGGTGCACTAGTCATCCCACAATGATTGAACCGGACTGATGGGTATCCATAGCCCACTAGGGCAAATTAAGTCTAGTTAATTTTAGATTAGGCTTTGGACCGAATGCAAGGGATGTGATTTTAGGCTAAGGAGAGGTTATCGACTCCTCCCCTTATCTGACATATAGAAAGTGCTCTTAAAGTAATTTATGCAATGATGGCTTGCAGATGAAAATGCAAATTAGGGTTTAGGTGTTTTTGGTGTTTTTGATTATATGTAAATTTTTTTTTTTATTTTGGTATTTTCTTAAAAGAAAGATAATTGTAGATTATAATATAATATGCAAAAAATATGCTCAAATTAAAGATATGCAAAGATTATACTAAAAAAATCATGAACTTTCCGAAATCGGCTTTGCTGCTAAAACAGAGTAGAACTATTCTTAGGCAATTTTTTAGCTAGAAAAAATTCACAGATTGAAATAATTCTTAATAAAATTCTAAAAATTAAGTTGAATTATGAGGAATCCATAAAAATAAATTTTAAAATTTTCTAAGTTCTATGCAGGCAAAAACAATTAAAATAATAGGATATATACTGAAAGGCCGAAAAAGAAAAAAACCTAAAGGAACTCTTTGTGTTCTTCTTCAGGGGCCAATTCACAGTGGCACCCCTACCGCCATAGGAGATTCCTTCGATTAGGAAAGAGGGTTTTGCAGCCCTACTAGTATCCTATGACTGGACGGCCATGGTGAAGCACCCAATCCGAATATGCAAAGAGAACTGAGCCCAAATAGGCTCTGATACCAAATGATGCGGAACTAAAATTGCATGCTAGTATATATTTGTATTTTTTTAGGTTAAGTTGTGAATCTAATTCCTAAAGAACAAGCCATGAATCTAAGTAGAGACAACTATGCAAAATAAAAAGCTAAAGCATGCAAAGTATAACCTAAAAGCAAGAAGAAAGAAGGACAGCCGAGGCTGAGAAGTCTTGGTTAGGCCAGTTCATCTACAATAAAGCATCTGGCAGGAAGAGGGGGTGTACCTGGCAATCGTAGATGCGCTTGGTGCAGATCGTATCCAAAGAGGTCGCTCTCACTCCCGGATGTGGCCTGGAAAATCAAGCCAGAGACCCGCGGATTCCCAGCTTTCTGCTCGATGATCCGATTGCTGCCCGACTGGAGTCGTTGGATTCGTCGGAGTCAAGGGACCTGCAAACAACCTTTCAAGGGTTAGAAAACATAGTAGGGATGAAGTAAGAAAGGGAAAACAGCAAGGAAAAGAGGTTGTTTAAGAGGGTGGCTAGGGTTTGGAGAGCAGGATGGCGGCTGGATGCAGGGCACAGAACACTGAGAAGAAGAAGGTCTCACACAGAATCCCTTTAAGCACACAGCAGGTAGCACACAGCAATTGAAGGAATTCAATATTATTTCATGAATAAAAGTGTTTTGATACAAAAGATTAGAGTCTCTTAAATAGACTCTTAGACTTGGCCCCTAAGTAAGGTTAAAAGAAACTTTACATAGGAATTCTAATCCAAATTAAACTCTAGCTAGAAGACATGGTAGGCTAGGTAGAAAAATCCCTTGATTTACTCCCTCTCTCACTTGCCTTGGTCAGCCAAGAGGGGTGACTCTAAGTGGCCAACCAAGGGAAGGGTGACCATAAGCTTGGTGCCCCTTGGTTCTCTTCCTGGGCCCTGATTGGCCCAATCTGCTTCAGGTTGCGGTCCAGGACTTCAGGTCTTCGAATTTGTCTTCCGAGCTTCTGATTTCTTCTCCTAGGCTTTTGATTTCTCTTCCTATGCCTTACATGTTCCTCATAGCTTCAGTTGGGTTGGTCTTCACTTGGGCTAACTTGGACTTCACTTGTATGAGTCATTACTGGACATGTATTGAGCTCCGAAAAAAGACTAGCTCAACATGAGCTGACTAGTACAAGACTCAAGTAAGAAAAAAAAAATTCAAATGGACTAAGCCTTTATTACACATGGACTCAAATGTAACTAAGTAATCCACAGAGGGTTGAAAAGCCTCTATCTTATTCTGGTGCCTCTGGTTTCCCCACCACCGAGTCTAATCTAGAAGTAGGTTAGACTAAGGGAGTAATGCTGATGCCATGTCTTCGACCCTGGAGTGCTTGCCTGTAGCTTTAGATGAATCATCATTTCATTATTTAATGCAGATAGCATTTAGATGCTATCTGCCATTAGTTGCTGTGGGGATCGAGGCGATTATGCATAAATAATTAGCCCATTTATTGTTGCAGGATATTTTGGAGATTTTGAATTAGTAATTGTGCTTTTTTGTCATCTTTTTCTTCTTTTCCCTTCTCTATTTAAATCTATCCTTCTACCTTTGCAATTCACCTAGAGATTTTTTATAGTAAATCCTTCCTCAATATTCCTTTCAACTTTCCTGAGACAAGATGACTCCAAAGGAATGTAAGCACTCAAGAGGGCATTTCAATGGAAATGGGTCAAGAAAACTACACCGGCGGTTGCTTCCTCAATTCTAGTGTTTAGCACAGTTGATCCCGTAGTTGTGCCATCTCCGGCACCAGTTTCAATGGGAAGAGAGGTTGTCCCACCAGTTGCCTAAGCTCTGCCCTTGCTAAGTAGTAATGCTGGCTCACTTAAGGAGGTTTCGATGGAGGGAGAGAACATCACTACTCCATCAAACGAGGCTTTCATAGTGGAGGCTATCATATCGGTAGAGAGGGCTCCACTAGAGACCACGAAGGCTACTAGTCCACTAATGGGGATGATTGGTACCACTAGCCTCATGGAGGAAACTAGGATAAAGGTGGTGGACTCCATTTAAGCATCGGAAGACTCCCCAATAGAGGCAATCTTTAGTTCTTTGATGGTGCCCACTTCCAGTAATCTACCACAACCATCCACCAGCACTATGTTGGAAGACCCCAATGTTGGTGCAGCTATGTAGGAAGGCCTCAATATGGCTGCAAGGCTACTTAGGGGCCTCCTTCCACCGATGGAGAGATAGTTGATGTTGGAGCAGACTTCCTAATATCTGATGCTATAAGATCATTTGTCTGGGTAAGTAATCTTACTATAGCACTTTTTTACCTCCTATCTTGACTAGTGCTTTAACGCATGTTTTCTCTAGAATTTGCATAGCTAGGGCATCATTTGGCTTACTTCGTGAGATTGGCTTCTAATACATCGATGCAAGAACTCATTACAAAGAGGGGAAGAGTGGATTAGCTCGAGTACATGCTTGAGTAGGAAAAAGCTGCCAATACTAGGTTGGAGAAGGAGACAGACCACTATGAAGAAGCCCTCCTAGAAACTCAAGAGAAGATTAACAGCCGAGATGATGAAATTACAAGGGTGGAGGATAATATAAAAGACCTTAAGTAGTGGGTAGCTAGGGTTGATAAAGATCGCTCACACACCTAAGATGAAGTAAGGTGGCTGAAAAAAGCACTGGAAGAAGAAAGGCCAAGGCACTGCTTCTGCCAAGGTTCATCCCTCAGGGGCCCCATTCCACATAAGGCCCATATTTTATCTAGGGGCACTAGCTTGGCTGCAATGTCCATGGAGTTGTCCATGCTTTGGGATAAGCTCTACTTAGCCACCTCGAGGGCTAAGCATGTAGAGGGGCTACTGAAGGAGGAAGAAGACCACAAGACATTCCTCTACCGCTAGCTCAAAGAATAGGAGCTCTTGGCCAAGCTTACCAATAAAAAGGTGGATAGATTGGAGAAGTTTGGGCTGAGGCTGTAGCAAAGGCTTGCAAGAAAGGTTTCTTCATAGGCTTTGAGCGGAGCAAACTAATAGCTCAAGTCTCTCTTCCTAATAATGGCATTGAACTGTTGAGAGCTTATGCTTCAGATGGGAGCCTGAAAGCTATGGTGGATGGTCATTTTGGAGCATTTGCAAATAGCCTCAAGTAGGTTCCTTCTAAAACTAAGTTTCTGTGGCTACCTAGACTAACCCTAACATTCATTCTTAGGAAAACAAGGCTCTAGGGCCTAAATAAATGTATTTATCCCTTTTCTTTTTTGGGGGCATGCAATCACTTGTTTATATAATTATACTCAATATTTAATAAAGGTAAATTCTTCCTATTGAGAGGAAGGAAAATATTGTTATTCATTCATATTAGAGTCTAAAGGCCTTTAAATAGAGTACAAGATTATCATATATGGTAATATGTGATAATATATGACTCTTAATAGGACTACAGTAAGACTCCTAATAAGACTAAGATAAAGTAATTATTTTAAAGAATAATATAAGATATCTTGCTCTTTAATACTTTCTCTCAAGTTGGAGCATATACATTAATTAAGCCTAGCTTGGATAATATAGTAGAAAAAAAGTGCTAACTCTCTCTCAAGCTAGAGCATATACATCACTAAGCCCAGCTTGGAACATATAGTCAAAAACTAAGTGGAGTTGAGAGCTTTGATGAGAAAGTCTTCAAGCTAATCTACTAAACTAGTGTAAGGTATCTGAATCTTATAAAATAGGATGAGTGATAAGTGCATATAAATTAGTAATAAGTACATTAATTTATTGATCAAATTTATTTTATTTTATTAAAATTAATATTTTTATGTATTGTTTTAATAAGAAAACCTTGCCAATACGAAGAGCATGATTTATGGGATCCAACAACATGAACGGCATGTGAATCGGACTTCAATTGAGCCAGGAAATGAGTTTTGAAGTTATTATTAAAGATGTTGCACGAAATTTGAAGCAATTGGTTCACTGTAGTCCAGCCGCCCTGTCGGTCCATATCCACCATTGCTGCCAGTCCACGGAGCAGGTCCGTGAACCCCAAGTCAACCCAAGCTCCGAAGTCGTCGGGAAAATTGCTGGAGCTCCCTCTCTTCTCGCCAGGAATGTCCTCATGGCCGGAGAAGCCATGAATGGCCGGAAAATCCTAGGATCTATCGTTCGGTCTCCACCCATCCTCCTCTTGCTGTTGCTGCTTGCCAAGGCACCATCCAAGCACCCACCATCACCCTCTTCCTCACCGGATGCTGCATTCCCTTCCAGATATGCCCCAGATTTTCACGGTTATCTTCCTCTCATGGCCGGTCTCCACCACCAAGCCCAGCACCGCTTGCCGCTCTTCCCTTTGCCGTGTCTGCTGTCCGCCAACTCCCCTATTTCAAGCTTCCATCTGCACCGCCTGAGCACCGTTCTCAGGGCCTCTCGTGATGGCAGGAGAAGCCTTCAGCCATGTTCATCTTCACTGTCCTCCAAGCTAGCTGCCCTGTTCTCTCAGCCCCTCCCTCATCACCACCATGAGTTACCGCTATCCCCAACTGGAGTTGCTACCTTGTTCCGCCATCATCGATCATCCGCCTCCTGTGTCGGGAGATTCGATGTCCGAAGGAAGAGATCAACTACGAACACCGAAGGACTCTGTTCGGGATAACACCAAGGATGCGTGGTTGTATTGGTTTCGGGAATGAGATAGAGACCAGGAGAAAATCAACGCTAGTTTCCCACGGGGTCACGCATTTGGCTTCGCTATAAATAAATGCCCGTCATCCAGCACCTGGGGAAGAGAAGCAGAGCCGAGAGGCAGAAGCCAGAGCCCTTCAATTTTTTTTTTTTTTTTCTTTAGCCTTTCCTTTAATTATTTTATTTTTATTTTTATTTTAACTCCAAATCTTATTAATGATTTAGAAGTTATTTGATTAGAATTAAAAAATTATTTTTTTATTTTAAATTCTTTTCTTGTAACTTTTAATTTCTGCACTATGATAGTTTCATTTCTTGCAAATTTATTTTATACTATTTATATTCCTATAATTAGGGTTGTTTTTATTTTATAATTCTTAATTTATTTTATGCCATTTAAATTTAGTTTTTATTTTTGCATTTAAATTTTGCAATTTAAATTTTAGCAAGTAGTTAATTGATTTTAATTATTTTTTTAAATAATTTTAAAGCTTTATTTTAATCATGTCTGGCTAAGCATACCCTCTGGGTTGGCAATGAAGCTAGATCATAATTAGAAGCCTTTTTTTGGATTTCTTTTCGGTTTTAAATTTTTAAGAGTTTATCTTTCCTTTTTAAACTTTTTGCCAAGAGACTTGATGAGCTATAGTTGGATTTCAATCCCTTCATAGTTCATGCTTGATTCGATGCAAGAAGGACGAAAGATAGAAGGCCCAATAATTTATTTTTTCATTTCTTTTTTTCTTTCTTTTCTTGTAAAATCTTGATGGGTTATAGTTGAGTTAGTCTCTTCATAATCCATACTTGGTTATTACAAAAGAGGAAGTTGAAAGGTTTTATAAAAGAGATCCTTAGAAAAGTTTTCAAAATTATTGGTCTAGTGGATTCAAAAGTCTTAAATCTTTAAATTATTTATTTCATCGATTTAATTTACTTTTACTCATTCTTGTTAGCTTATCTAAGTAAGGGTTTGAACACAATTCGAACATAAATTTTTCATGGGATCGACCCGTACTTGCTGGATATGCTACTCTGCACACCGTGCACTTGCGGTAATAACTTAAGTTCACATCAATGAACTATTGATAGAGTCTCCAGAGACTGCTTAGGATCTAAGGATGAAACACCTTGTAGGGGCAGAGAAGAGAAGGTCTTGACAATGGTTCTACTTCTGAGAGGAGAGAAGAATAAGACAGACTCAAAGAAAGTAATATCAACTAAACTAAAATATTATTGAGTAATAAAATTATAATACTTGTACATTTTTTGCATCCAGGAGGGTAAATGAAGAATGCTAGGTCAGAGCTATATAATCATCATCCAAAAACTAAGTGGAGTTGATAGCTTTGATGAAAAAGTCTTCAAGCTAATATACTAAACTAGTATAAGGTATCTGAATCTTGTAAAATAGGATGAACGGTTGATAGAGTCTCCAGAGGCTGCTTAGGATCTAACGAAGGAACACCTTGTAGGGGCAGAGAAGAGAAGGTCTTGACAATGGTTCTACTTCTGAGAGGAGAGAAGAATAAGACAGACTCAAAGAAAGTAATATCAACTAACTAAAATATTATTGAGTAATAAAATTATAATAGGATGAACGGTTGATAGAGTCTCCAGAGGCTGCTTAGGATCTAACGAAGGAACACCTTGTAGGGACAGAGAAGAGAAGGTATAGACAAGGGTTCTACTTGCTTCAAGAAAGGAGAGAAGAATAAGACAGACTCATATAAAGTAATATCAACCAAAATAAAGTATTATTGAGTAATAGGATCATAACACTTATACCTTTTTTGCATCTAGGAGAGTAAGTGAAGAAAGCTAGATGAGAGCTATATAATCATCTTCCTAGGCTAAGAAGTGAACAAGATTAGGTAAGAGTTGTATATCATCTTCCTACTTGTCCATAGAGTTGGTCACTATTTTTCTATCAGAGAAAAGATAGCAAGAGGAGCATTGATCTTATCCATAAAATTAGTCAGGTGAGAGCTAGATATTATTTTTCTGCCACTTGCAAAGATGATGCCATAAAGAACTGAGGATAATGATGATAGCAATACAGGAAAGAAAAGTCCAAATCATTACATAGATGAAGTGAAGATTGAGGAGAACCTATCACCAGTCAACATGAAGGAATAGATAAGGCAGCAAAGAATCACCATTAATGTTGAGATTGGAGAGTTGGACAATGTAGCCATGGAGCTTGAGCTGTTCACAAGAGAACTTGAGCGAATACTTGAGGGTGTACTCAAATGCTTGGACAAGGATCGACTCTATAGTGGCAATTGACTTTTTTTTGCTTTCTCTCTCTCTCTTTCTTTTTCTTTCTTTCTTTCTTTCTTTCTTCTTTCTTCTTTTCTTTTCTTTCTCTTTTTTTTTTTTAATAAATTACAATGATCCACTCTATTACTCTAAACATATATTAATCAAATCTAAAATTTGGATATAAACATGCTTATATTCAAACAAAAAATGAGCTTCTAGATCTAAAACCAACTGACGAGAGAGGAGTTTAAAGAAATGATAAATAAAAAAGAAGAAGGGAGGGGTTCTATAGAGAGGGAGGAAAAAGTTTTATAAAGAGCGATAGAGAGAGATTTTAGAGAGGTGATGGGACCATCATCATCATTTCAGTTTGGAGATGATAAGGGCTTTGTAGAGAGGAGTTGATACATCAGGTGTTTGCTATGGAGGCAGTCCACCATTGGAGGTTGAAGAAGGGATGGGTATGGGGAGGAAAGTTGGAATAGAGTGAAGGCATGGTAGGGGACCAAAAGACAATCCTGAGGTGGGTGGGTTTGTGTGGAGGAGAAGAGGCAAGGGGCGGCGGGCGGCAAAGTTTGCTGGGAAGATGGACGGTGTGAGGGACTTCATGGATTTGGTGATGGCAAAGGCAATGAAAAGGTGTGAGGGCACCATGGAGGGTGACGATGGCATCGAGGACTAAGGAGTGGTACTAGACAATGAGGCCATGTTCTCAGGTGGCACCGGAAGGGAGTGATCGGATGGCTCTAGAGAGAGGATCAGGGTGGCCAGAGGTAAGGAAACAGGCATTGTAGTCATCACAAAACATCTTGTGCTAGCTAGTGAAGAAGTCATTCAAGAGGTGGAGGCCACCGGCGAAGTCGACAAGTTTCACTAGGGCGAAGTCAAGAATGATAGAACTATAGTGGTCGATGTAGGAGAAGGCAGTAGCAATGATGAAGGTAATGGAAAAAGGGAAGAGGACTGTGAGAGAGAGGAGAGGAGGTAAGGGGCATTGGCCATGGGCCCACCATGCTTCCACTGTGCGGCAACAGCTCTGGTGATTACATAGGATGAGGTGATAGTAGGGAGATGAGGAGAGAGAGGCTTTGAGTGTGGGGTGGTCTGTAGAGAAGGGAGATGAAGAGAGAGAGAGGATTCTAGGTAGAGGTGAAGATGCTTATAGTCTTTTTTCTTCATGAGAGAAAATTAGGCTTGGTTGCTGGAAGAGAGTGGGGTGGTGGGATGGCTACTATGATTCTTTAGGGAGGGAATTCTTTGATACCACGTTGAGAGAAAGAAAAAGATTGTTGTTTATTGATATTAAAGCCCTAAAGGCCTTTAAATAAAGTACAAGATCATCATATATGGTAATATGTGATAATATATGACTCCTAATAGGACTGTAGTAAGACTCCTAATAAGACTAAGATAAAGTAGTTATTTTAAAGAATAACATAAGATATCTTGCACTCTAACTTTTTCCATAATACCTGTCTTCAAATTGTATGTCCTTGAATATGTTTCTAAATGTCTGAATTATGAACTTTGTGTTTTGGTTGCAACTACTAACATATCTTCAACTGATCTTGTTATATTGAATATCATTCTGGCTAAAGTATTATAGTTGAATTTGTGTTACTGAATTTATCAAATGTCCATAAGTAGACCATTTTGAATTATAATTTGAAGTCCAATCCGTGGTTTGAAGTAGATAATCTAACTTAGGATCCAAACTAGGAGATAGAAAATATCCCATGAAAGATATATATGTTGATAAATAAGTTGTTCTGACTCAAAATCTGAACTAGGACATAGAATATTTTCTCATAAAGTTGGCAAAATTTTGGTGGATAAATAAAGTGATATGATCCATAATCCAAGCTAGGACTTAAAGAATTTGTCGTGGAAAGTTGGTATACACCATGCAAAGCATTCTGGTATGCTGCTTCAAATACCATGCAAAACACAATCTGCTTGCCACAATCATTAACTACCATATCTGCTATGGTAACTATACCCAGTAGGAGAGCACCATGTGTTAATCATCTAGCCACTTCCCATTGGATTTCACCTTTTCATCATGCCTCTTATTATGTTTCTGGGAGAAGGCACCTACCAGTGTCGAGCTTTGTTCTCTATTTAAACCCTTGACTAGATTGTATTGGTTCCTTAGGGTTTTCTAGTCATCTCTCCCCCCTTGCAGCAAATCCTGAGTTCCCCTACTTTCTCGGTCTCTTTCTTATCATTGCAACTCTTTTTCAAAACTTTCTTTTTTTTAAATTTTTTTTGAAATGAGTGCCTCTAAAAAATCCTTGGCTTTAGTGGCAGTTGCTCTAGAGAAAGAAGAGGAGGTGTTGAATTTTACTCTGCTAAACTTTCGATTGGAGCTCACGAAGATGGATTTGGTTTTGCTCCATGGGGAGTGCTAGATCCTTGTAGAGTTCCTATTAAAAGTTAATAGGACTAAATGATCAGGCATGCTTGCCACCACCAGGTCAGATAAGCTTCTACAAGAAATGCTTCTAGGCTGGGTTAAGGCTTCCCCTCCATCTATTCTTTGTTACTTTTCTCAGTTTCTTGATATGTCACCATATTTGTTAGTTCCGAACTTATGATGTCATATCTGCAATTTTACCATAGTTTATATTTTGGCTAGGGTTGAAACCAGTATTTCTCTTTTTTACTCATTTTTACTTTCAAAAGGCACCCCGAATCAAGCAGGTGGTAGTATGTATTGCCTTACAAGAGGAAAGGTGTCTCACTTTTGATCCAGGGCACTCCTCCACTGTTAATGGCTAGAAGTAGTATTTTTCTTATTTGTTTCCAAAACTCCTAGCAAGGCTTGAGAATTTGTCAACTAGGGAGATCCTTAGGAGTTAGTCCTCAAAGCAACTACCTTGGACCAACATCAGAGAGAGAAGTTCAAAGTCTTGCAAGAATTTCAAGTGCTAGCCTTGAAGGATCTCCTTTCAAAGCAGATGTTATATAACATCAAAATCAGCTCAGCACATGGTTCTAAACTCTTGCCTTAGGTTCTACAATCTTATTTCATTTGCTCAAACTTAACACTGACCTCTAATTTTTTTAATCATAGGGATGGATCTAGACATTAGGAGGTCAGAGCAAGATCCTAAGCAAACCTCCAAGCAAAAGGCTTGCAGATTTTGAGGCTAGTCAAAGCTTTCACTTTAGATTTGGGAGTCCTCCCCAACCACCAGCTTCCTAAAAGTCCTCAAGGTCAAAACAACTTGACTGACCTATCGCTGTCATGCTTTTAGTTGCCCCTACACCTCCTTAAGCATGAGCAAGAGACTAGAGAGCTTACTCAGTCCCATCATGGATCAAGGGAGGTGCCTGGGCTCTCCTAGCCCCCAAGTCAAAGCCAAGTGGAGGCCAAGCCTAAGTCTTCCTATACCCCAAGCTCGAGGCAAATAAAGGGTGGATAGCCCCATCCCAATAGACGAAGCCATTCTTGCACAATATTGGGAGGGGATGTCCAAAGCCGGTTTTGTTTGCACTAGGCTCGAGGCTTCCATGCTAGAGAACTATAAGCTAGCACACAAGGCCTTCTTTGGGCTTATCTTTCTTGCTGAGGTGAAAAAGCTTCTGACTAAGCCATGTTCCATCATGCGAAAGGAAACAAAAGATTACTTCATCTGGGTAAGTCTGAAACCTACAAATTCTCATGCTTTAATACTTACATATTTTTTGTTGCAAATAGGTTTTCCTTGGTAGTTCAATGTGTACATGAATGGATACTTGAAGCACAACCAAGATGTCTCAGTCGAGGCCAAGAAGTATAAGCTAGAGGTCGAGATTTTAAAAGATAATATTAATACAGCCAAAGTGAAGACCGTGGAGGCGAAGAAGGGGGTCAATGTTGCCACTAAAAGGGTTAAGGATGCCAACGTGGCCTTGCAAAGGGCAATGGAGGAGAACTCTAGGATAAAGGGCATCAAGAAGCTCAGGTGACCAAAATAAAGAAGCTAAAAGCCTCGCTAGAAAAAAGTGAGGCCAAGGCTATGGTGGCAAAGTAGAAAACAAAGGAGATCGAGAGCAACACCAAGAGTAGAATCAAGGCTACTGCACTAAAGGCCATGGAGGACTTCTAGATGTTAGCTAAATTTTTGATGAGAAGGCTGACTTCACCTCTAAAGCTTACAGTATTAAGAAGCAGCTCATCCAGGATAACATTGCTACATAATATCCTGAATTGGACTTGGGGCTTCTTGGATGAGTTCTTAGGGCTTGATGAAGGCAAAGTCCTGACAATCACCCCCACAAAAGGTTCCCTAGTAGCCATACTATAAGATTTTTCCATTTCTTATGTTGTGAACCATATTTGACCCTTTGAAGGTCATTGTAAGATTTTTTTTTGAATCAATAAAGAAATTTTTTTGCTTAAATATTTTGTCTCTAAGTTGCATCATATCTAAATGAGATTGAATGGATATGAAAACATTTGATACATTCCACCTTTGACTCAAATTGTTCTTAAATAGTTTTCTAATTAATAACTTAGAATCATTAGGTAATAACTCCAGTTTTGGCTATTGATCACATAAATAAGTCCATAGACAATTGCCAAGTAGCTTTGGCATGTAAATAATGTGAATGCTTCATTAACTTCAATTAGAATAATCAATTGAATTAGATTATAGATAAGGGCATTTAAGCCATCATTCCAAAATGCCTTAGCCTTGATTTGAAATCCCAAGTTAAAAAAATTGCTAGACCTTCTCAAGTTATGGTTAGACTTCCACAAGTTCCGATCCAAAGTTATCACTTTCGTAAGCTAGCTTATATAGTGCCAATCCAAGACAATCACGTTCTTTGCTAATATGGATAGTACTAGAAGAAATCTTGAAAAAGATAGCTAGCTTAGACAACATTGATTTGAGTTAGTTGTTTTATATGGTCAGCTTAAGTAATGCCAATCTGAGATAATTACCATGCACGACCAGCTGGATAATGCCTTTTTAGGACAATCACTTTACACGGTTAGCTTAAGCAATGCTTATTTAAGGCAATTATTATATATGACTAGCTTAGACAATGCCATTCTAGGGCAGTTACTTTACATGATCAACTTATGTAATGCCTATTTAAGGTAATTACTATAAATGACCAGCCCGAATAATGCAATTCCAAGGTAGTCATTTTACATGGTCAGTTTAAGCAATGCTTATCTAAGGCAATTATCGTACAATACCAGCTTAGATAATACAACTTCAAGGTAGTTGTTTTACATGGTTAGCTTCAGTAATACCTATGTAAGATAATTACCATACATGACTAGCTCGAACAATGCCTTTCCAAGGTAGTTATTTTACATGATTAGCTTAAGCAATGCCTACTAAGGCAATTGCCGTACAAGACCAGCTCATACAATGCAATTTTAGGATACTCACTTTATATAACTAGCTTAAGTAATGCCTATATGAGATAATTGCTATACACAACCAGTTCGAATAATGCCTCTTCAAGACTATTGACTTACATGATCAGCTTAAGCGATGCCTATCTAAGGCAATTGCTATACATGACTAGCTCGAACGATGCTGCTTCAAGGCAATCACTTTACACGATCAGCTTAAGTTCCTATCTAAGCAACTATTGTACATGACCAGCTCAAGAAATGCCTGGCTCTAGTTGGAAACCAGTTTTCATGAGAGTCATTATGGGTTAATCTCTTATTGGCTATGAAATATTTTTCCAAGACCCGAGGTAATCCCTTGCTTCATGACTATTTAGGATCTTCATCCTACATATTTGCTTGAGAGGGTCCTTCAAGTGGTTAGCCCTTTGGGGGTCATTAAAGGTTAATTCTCCATTTTATGAAACATAGGTCATTATGCAAAAAACATGCACATTGAATAATAAACTTGAAATTTCTTTAATAAGATTCCATCATTGATAATACATGTGGAGGTCAGAGGAGTTTTAGGATCTAGGGAGTGGGATTCGATCAAGTTGCTTCGATTGATATATGCCTAAGCAGATTACTCATCTAATTGGTATGGGTCTTCCTAGTTTGATAGTAGCTTTCCTTGCTCTATAGGTTGGAAGCCTTTACCATATCGTAGCTCCAGGTTATCTACTCTGAACTCCTTGGCATTGACTTGGGCATTGTGATATCCGGCCACCTTCTAGTGGTAGGAAGCCATTCTTACAGTAGCTTGCTCCTTATCTTTCTCAAGAAAGTCTAGGTTCACTTGAAGGCACTTGGAGTTAATATCACCATTATATTCTTCAACTCTAAGTGATGGGAGTCTAATTTCCACTATGATGATGACTTTAGTTCCAAATGCAAGGTTGAAAGGAATTTCTCTGATTGGGATTCTTTGGGTAGTTCGATAAGCTTATTATACATGGTAAATTTCATCCACCCAATATCCCTTCACTTGGCCTAGCTAGGCTTTCAAGCCTTATAGGAGAGTCCCGATGGTAACTTCAAATTCACCATTAGCTTGAGGATAACCCATCGAAGTAAACTACTGAGTGATGCCCTATTCCTAGCAAAACTCATGGAGCTATGTGCCACTAAACTGCTAGTCATTATTAGTGATAATCACTTAGGAAGGCCATATTGGTAAATAATGGGTTTCCAAATGAAGTCTCTCACCCTAGCTTTAGTGATATGGGTAAGAGATTTTGCTTCGATCTACTTAGTAAAGTAATCAATAGCCACTAGCAAGAATTTATGCTAACCAGTTACTTGAGAAAATGGACCAAGATTGTCCATCCCTCACTAGGTAAAAGGCCACATTATAGCCATTGGAGTTAAGTGTGTCACCAGTAAATGTTGGATGATAGTGTTTATTTGGTAGCGATCATATTTCCACACAAACTCACCACATCTTGTTTCATGGTTGGATAATAATAGCCTTATAGAAGTATTTTATAGGCTAACGACTTGCCTCCCAAGTGGCTTTTGCATACGCTTTCATGGACTTCTCTTAATGCATAGTCTATTTTAGATGAGCACAGGCACTTCAACAGAGGCAAGGAGTATGCACACTTATACAACTTGTCATTGTATATAACATAATGGGGCACTTGGCACCATATCTTCTGGGCCTCCTTCTAATATAGTCGCAACTCACCTTGTTGGAGGTATTTGAAGAGACGGTCAATCCAGCTTGACTCTTCATCGATTTGTTAAACAAGTTCGGACTCCTTGAGGCTTGATTTTTTTAGTACCTCGAGGTGTATATCCTTTTAAAGGTTGGATGGCAAGGATGTCACTAGCTTTGTCAGTGCATCGATCTTGGCATTATCTACTCTAGCTACTTGCTAGATATCAAAGCTCTAAAATGATGAGATTAAATTTTTTACTTTGTCAAGGTACTTCTTCATATTTTCTTTCCTTGCCTTGCATTCACCTTTAACTTATCCTACCACTAACTAGGAGTCACTGAAGGTAGTAAGAGCTGGACTCCTACTTCTTTTGCAATTCTCAATCCTGCAGTCAACACCTCATATTCTACTTTATTATTGGTGGAAAGGAATTCAAACCATAGGGCATATTTAGCAACATCTCCTTTGAGGCCGGTTAGAATAAGTCCAGCCCCTGACCCCGAGGAATTTGATAAACCATCCATATATAAGGTCCATTACACCTCTAGGTCAACCTTGGACCTCACCCCTTCTACTTGTAGAGCTCCTTCATCTAGGACTGTACATTTTAAAACAAAGTCGTCAAGCACATGAGCTTTGATTAAGGGCCTCGGATGGAAGCTTATATCAAATTCTTAGAGTTTAAGTCCCTATTTAGCTATTCATCTTGAGATATCTAGCTGATGGAGGACTGTTCTCATAGGCTAATCAATGAGAAGTACAATATTGTAGGCCGAAAAATAAGGCCAAAGCTTTCTAGCAGAGATAATGAGAGCGAAGATAACTTTTCCAGCTTGGTGTACCTGGTCTTTATATCATGGAGGACTTTGCTGATATAATACACAAGCTTCTAAATCCTCCCTTTTGAACATGTGCCACCCTTATTACTACCAATGACATAGCAAGATAGAGAAAAAGTTCTCCAAATTTAGGTTTGCTCAATAATGGTGCAAAACTGAGTTTTGTCTTCAACCTTGAATGTCTTTTGACCCTCTATGGTCCACTGGAAGTCTCTTAGCTACTTGAGTATCTTAAAGAATGGTAAGCACCTCTCCACTGAGTTGGATACAAAGTGGTTGAGGGTAGCCACCTTTCTAGTAAGGCATTAAATCTCCTTGATATTTCTTGGAGGAGTCATCTCTTGGATCGATCAAATCTTTTCTAGGTTGGCCTCTATGCCTCGATGAAAAATCATGAAGTCCAAAAATTTGCAAAATGTTACTCCAAATGCACATTTCTTTGAGTTCAGCTTCATCTTTTATTGGCATAATGTGTTGAAGGCCTCTGAAGATCGATAATATGGTCTTAAGCGAATCAGTTTTTGACCAACATATTGTCCATATACACTTCTAAATTTTGGCCAATTTGATATTTGAAGATCTTATTCACCAAACGCTGATATGTTGCACTTGCATTCTTAAGCCTAAAAGGCATTATCTATAATAGTACAGCCCATGATCAATAATAAAAGCGGTCTTCTCCTCATCTTCTAGTGCATTCATATTTGATTGTAACTAGAAAAGGCATCCATGAAGGTGAAGAGTTCATGACTGAAGGTTGCATCAATCAATTGATCAATTTAAGAAAGAGGATAATTGCCTTTTGGATAGGATTTATTTAGATCGATGAAGTATATACACATTCGCCAATTTATATTTGCTTTCTTCATGAGCATCACATTTGCTAGCCAGTTGAGGTACATCACCTCCTTGATGAATCCAGCTTTGACCAACTTGTTAGCTTCCTCAATGACAACCTTTTGGCACTTCAAGGCAAAGCTCTGCTTCTTCTACTTCTCGGGTGATAAGTGAGGTCAATATTCAGCCGATGCACAATCACCTCTAGGTCTATCCCTAGCATATCAGTGGTGGAATAAGCAAATACATCAACATTTTTTTGTAAAAAAAATGGTTAGCCATTTATGGTTACCTGATCCAAATCCGTGCCTATTCACATTATTCAGTTAGGGTCCTCTCTTGACATGGATATCTTTAGCAAATCTCCTAGTGGCTCGCCATGCTCCTCGGTCAACTCATCCTACATGTCCATCACCATAGGAAATGGATCATATTGTGCTTCGATTTGAAGCCTAGCATTATAACATTGCTGTGCCATGGCCTGATTTCCTCTGATTCACCTGATTCCATTCTTGTTGGAAACTTTACTAGTAGATGCTTGATGGAGACTACAACATCAAGGACATATAGGCTTGGTTGATCAAGGATCGCATTATAGGGTAGTATAATTTTAACCACCAATAAGTCTACCTGGATGGTAGCTTACTGGGGTAACATGCTAAAAATAACATCGAGCGTAATCACCCCTTTCATAGACACTAGTTCATTAGAGAAGCCTTGTATAAGGGAATTATACTTTGCCAGGTGACTTGTAGAGAGATCCATTTGAGAGAAGGTCAAGAAATACAAAATATATACTACACTTCCACTATCAGTAGGACTCGATGTACATTGTAATTATCAATATTTAAGGTTACAACTACCATATCAGTGTGTATGTGCTGGAAACCAGTTGTATCTTTTTCGGTGAAAGTGATAGCCTCCCTAACCTTCTGCTTCTTTGCCACTCTAGAAGACTCCACAGGTTCTCACTATGCTTTATCCACCATATTTATCATGTTTACAACCCTAGGTGGAGGCATTTCATCTTCATTCTCATACTGGGGAGGCTATTCAGGAGCTCTACGAGTCTCTAGCAGTTGTTGCAGCCAAGGTCTTGAAGGTGACTTGCATGGGTGTGCCCTCTTTTGGAGGAATTGATCAAGTCTTCCCTTGAAAGTAGATTGCTCAATCTCATCCATGAGCTAGATGCACTCCTCCATATTGTGCCTATGGTTCTGATGATAAAGATAGTACTTATTATAGGGTTTTGCATGGTGCTCCCAAGCATTGGAGAGACTTGAAAGGCTATGGCAGGGATGTTCGAGGCAATCCCTGAGAGCTTGAAGGCATGCCAAGTAATTTCTGGAGGTATTCCAGTGGTCCCTAAGAGTCATGTTGGGTTAGGGGGCTTAACCCGGGGTTAAGAGAACAAATGAGACATGGGTGTATATAGGCTCGGATTTGAGTATTTTCTCACATTGACTTATTGGGGGAAGTTTTTTGAGAGATTATAACATAACCCAGTTGGGTTATGGGGCTGGGTCCAGGTCTAGCTGGCTGCCCCTAGGTGTGAAAGGGGGTTCAGTTGGTTAGTAGGTTAGCTTAGTTGGTTAGGTGGTTAGTTGGTTGGTTGTAACCACTTAGAAGCCAACTACCTAAAGAGTCCTAACAAGTTTGGGTCCAAGAAGAAGAAGCTTAATAACCCAAGAAGTCTAAGCCTAATAAGAAGGCCAAGAAGACCAAGAATCAAGGAAGACCCTACGCCTATCTATATTTTGGGAGAGGGGGCGTCCATAGTTTTATGAAGAAGAGCTTGGACCATGGGGCTTGGCTCACGATCCAAGGGAGGAGTCCGTGAGGACTTCTCACGGTCTTGGAGAGAGTCCAGTGGGGGATCGCCACTTGGGGGGCTTAACCACAATGAGGGCATCTTCTTGCATGGGAGGTCGATAGTTCTTGGGATAAGAGAAGGGGGCATGCATGGGGACAACATGTATGGAGCATCTCAGTTCTTGGACCGTTGGGGCTTGGTGAGAGATGGCTTCAGGTTTGGAGAAGGGTGGCATCTTGTGCATGAGGGTTTTCACATGGGTCTTCTCGATTATGAGAGGAGCCACCGGGTGTCCTGTATCTTGTATTGTAACAAGGTTCTTCTTTAAAGGTATACAATCTCTCTTTTCTCCTACATCTCTTCTCCTATATCTCTTTCGTATATTGAATCCAAGAATAGGTTGTTGCTGGTTTGTTGAATCAAGAAGGTTGGTTCTTGATCTCTCCCTCACTGCTTCCGCTGTGTAGGTGCTAATCTGAATTCCCAATAAGTGGTATCATTGCCTAGGAGTATCCATAATTAGTATCAGAGTGAGGTTCTCTCAGAGCCTTGTTTGAGTATTGGGAGAGGACGATTCAAGGAATAATAAAGGAGCTGTACATGGGTGTGTGATGGGGGACTAATATACATGCATTTTTTTTTGTATGTTTTATATGTGGGGTTGAGTGATTAATTCCCGAATTTCAGATTAAAATAAGTTATAGGGAATTTTATATGAATTTTAGAAGATCAGCAAGCAGATTAGGACCTAGAAAAGTAGAAAAGAAGGATCGCCGGGGCTGAGAAGCCTCGGTTAGGGCAAGTTCTCCTACAATAAAACTACTGGAGGTAGAGGGGGTGTACCTGACAACATCTATGAAGATCGCAACGAATGGATCTCTCGTTCCTCGATGGATGCTGCCTGGAAAATCGAGCCAAAGACCCACGGATGCCCGGCTTTCTGCTCGGTGATCCGATTGAGGCTTGGCTGGAGTTGTTGGATTCTTAGGAACTTAGGGACCTACAAATGACCTGTCAGGGGTTAGAAAGCTCACAAAGGAACAAGAAAACAAAGGAAAAATATCAAGGGAAGGCTTCTTTTGGAGTGGGCGTCCAGGGATCTGGAGGGTTTGTTGGCAGCAGGAAGATGATTGCAAACACCGGGAAGAACTCTCAAAAACCCCTTTATGCACACAGCAGGATATCACACAACTCAATAGAAGAACTCAAGGTTTTAATTCATCAAGATTCTCCCTTCATACAAGAGGCTAGGGTCCCTTAAATAGACCCTTAACCTTGGTCTTCAAGTAAGGGCACATTAGTCTTTACATGAGAATCCTTTTCCCTCTAAAACCCTAGCTAGAAAATAAGAAAACATTAGGTAAAAAAAATCCCTAAAATTTATCTTGACTTGGCCAACACTCCAAGGACACCTAGGGGGCGTGTTGGGCTTCTAAGAGCAGCAAGGGGCCGGCCCAAAGGGGCCCGGGTGCATGGGTTTGGGCCTCTAGAAGCTGGGCTGGCCTGGTAGCCAGGTTGAAGAATATTCCCTGGTATCTTGCTTCTTAGGGGCTTGGGCTTGGCGCCTGGGCTTGATTTCTTTGGGCTAGGATGCAGATGGACCTCTAAAATCATGGATTCCTTGGTCTATGAATATATTTTGGCATCTGGAAGGAAATCTGGGCATCTGGAGGGCATCTGTAAGGAATCAGGGTTTCTGATTTTCCTCCTGGGGTCTTCAAATCTTCAAGCTGGGTTGGACTTGGGCTAAACTTCCATGTCTTCAATCTGGTTGGACTTGGTCTTTACTTGTATGATGTGGTCTTGAGTCTTCAGTATGCTTGGATAGGACTCAAAAAAGAAAAAATAAATAAAATTAGCTCAACATTAGCTGACCAGCATTGGACTGAACTAGCTCAACATGAGTTGACTAGTACAGAACTGAAATAACAACTCAAAAAACTCAAATAACAACTAAAATGGACTCAGATGAGCTAAGCCCTTATTACAGATGGACTCATAAATTATTGATCAATTTACAGAGGGTTGAAAAGCCTCTGTCTTATTCTAGTACCTCAGGTGTCCCCACCAATTCTCCCGGGGTGGGAGGAACTCGACCCTGTCGAGTGAAGGTCAGACTGGCTCACATATCTCTCGAGAAGGTCTGGGTTGAGGCGTTGCAAGTCCTCTCGAGAAATCCACGAATCGTCCGACTCTGGCCGGCCTTGCCATCGGACCAGGAAGCGTTGATAGTCATGGCCCTGGGTCGTGATGGCTTGATCATCCAGGATACGCTCGATCCGTTCTCCTCTCTCAGGCCAAATTTGTTTGTGGACACTCTAGGTTAGGGTCACTCACAATGAAAAGGAATAGGTCCAAAGGCCTCACTAGGTATCGCTGCCGGTTCCCTATACTCAACCAGGTCAGTAATATTGAAGGTAGAACTAATGCCCAAATCCAAAGGCATGTCTAACACCTAGGCATTTGATCCAACCTTCTTTATCACTTTAAAAGGTCCGGCTCTGCGAGCATGAAGCTTCTTTTAGGCCTAAGCCTAACCAAGATAGAATCCACTACATCAAATTCTTTGATCCATCTTCGGAAATTAGCCAGTTTGTTTAAAATTAGTGTAGGTTGTGAACATGCTGGGCACATGCAAACTCCTAACAAATGATTCAAAGGACTCATACTAACACCTAATAGACTCGACTTTGCAATCCTATCGAAAAAAATTTATTAGACTTTTATGGGCCTAAACCTAAGAGACTATAGACTCTCTAGGTCTGACCCTAGTGTGGTGTGCACAAGAGTATTTACAATAGACTCCAAGCAAATGCCAAAGGGTATGCCAGAAGTATAATGCAAACCTAACATGCGTAATGAATGCATGCAGTACGCTAATTTCAACTAAATGCAATCTAATGATCCTAGAAATGTTGGAGACGTCTGGAAAGTGCAGAAAATAAGAAGTGGGTTCAGAATTTGTTTGGTAGGGTAGAGAAAAAGGTTCATGGTTAGTTGGATAAAGTAGGATAAAAGATGGGGTGTCAGGAACTAATCCTATACTAATGAGGTTAACCTTACGAGGTTGAGCTATATCTACAGGGTTTGCACAATGGAAGGATGGGTTGCCAATTTCGGGGAAGAGGTCCTTAATGGGAACTATAGGAGGGGACTCATCTTGAAGGTATTGATTCAAAGAGATCAGGTCCTTAATAAATTCTTCTGGTTCTTGTATTTTTGGACTAGACTCTATAATTTGGCTCTCCTCTATGGTTTCCTCGGGTAAGGCTCTAGCAGCAGTACCTAGGTTCTCTTCCTCTATTTGTTCTTCCACTATAGCTTTAGGTTGGATGTGGTTAGGGTCAACTACCTCTAGGTTGGCTTCTACCTGGGTATCTATTGGGTCAGCTAATTCTAGGTCATCTAAAGGTGTCTCCTCTTGTCCTTCATACTCATCCACTAGGCTTGCATCAGCTTCATACACTTCCGCGTTAATGTAAGCCTTGTCAATCTCAGGAATGGTTGGAGAAGGTCGGCTAGGGGAAAATTGGCTAGGTCTTGGTATCTGATTATGGACACTAATCCTAGTAGGTTCAGGTTGCTTAAGGGATAGTGGCTCACTACTGGGCTCATATTTAGGGGTGCTAATCCTATGGGGTTCAAGTTGACTAAGGGAAACCTGACTAGTACGAGATTGATACTTAGGGGTTATGGGTTCTCTAGGCTCATAGGACAAGGGTGCAGATCTATGGGTCATGGGATTATAGGATCTGGGGTCATATGATTTTGGGTCAGCTCTATGGTCAGGTTCTAAGGATGGATCATGGTATGGGGTCCTCCTAAGGTTGGGCTCCCTATATGGGTCAGGATATTGGGTTCTCCTAGGGTTGGACTCCCTATATGGGTCAGAATATTGGGTGTAGGGTCTACTAGGCTCATGGGATATGGGTGCATAAGATCTATGATCATGGGATCTAGAGTCATAGGTTATGGATTCATAGGTTCTAGGTTCATAGGATTTGGAGTCATAAGATCTATAGGTTGTGGGTATACTAGGCTTGTAGGGAGAGGGTAAATAGGATCTATCTTCCTGGTCTATAAAATCCTGATTGGGTCTTCTAGGACTAACCTTAGGGATTGGGTCATGATGATAGCCTCTTCTAGTTTCAACCTCAAGATATGGATCAGGGTTTGGGGTCCTCCTAGGTTGAGGGGAATTAGGATCTGGCTCAGACTGTGACCCATGGATTTTTCTTGGGGTCCCTACCCGGACTTTTAACTGATCAAACCTATTGGCAAGATGGTCAATTCTATCATTGTTTTGAATACGAGACTGAGTTAACTGGGTAGCCATCTGGGCCATTTGATCAGCTAGGGCTTTTATTTGGGCTTGTAAATTTTCCATGGGTTCAGACATTTATGAAGGAGGTGGGTGATATGAAACTCCTGATCTAGTGCTCATGCAAGACTCGATCAGACCGACTATAGCTGACTAGACCTAGAGTCCAAACTAGATGCTCAATCAGGGTAGTAAACTAGCCTATAGTAACCCTGTACTCAGCCAGGCAGGTGTAAGGGGAGTGTTAGGTCCCTGATTGACAATCCTAGACACCAATCAGATATTGGCCAAGTAGGCGGACCAGCACACAAGCCCTTCGGGATTGAATCCCTAAACCACCGTTCTAGACACTGAGCACAAGGCACACACAGGTTAACTTGACACAGTGATCTAACACTAGCCCGGACCCGACCAGTTGGTGTCCCTAGCCCACTAAGGCAAATTAAGTCTAGTTAATTTTAGGTTAAGGCTTGGGACCGAATGCAAGGGATGTGGTTTTGGGCTAAGGAGAGGTTATCAAATCCTCCCCCCATCTGATATAGCAAGAGTGCCCTTAAAAGTAAATTATGCAATGATGGCAGGCAGATGAGGATGCAGATTAGGGTTTAGATGTTTTTGGTATTTTTTGAAAATATGTAATTTTATTTTATTATTTTTTTTGGTATTTTCTTAAATAGAAGAAAACTTGAAAATTATGGCCTAATATGCAGGAAATATACTAAAATTAAAAGATATGCTAAAAATGCTAAATAAAACCCTAAAACTTCCAAACTTGTCTTGCTGAAAAAAAATAGAGCCGAAGATTTACAGGCTGTATTTCAACTTGCAAAACATTCACAGGACATAATAAAATTTTTAAAAATTATGAAAATTACTGTGAATTATGATGAATCCAGAAAAATAAATTTTAAAATTTTTAGAGTTTTTAACAGGGAGAAATAATTTAAAAAATAGAGCATATATGGACTAAGAAATTGCAGAAAATAAGCCCTAATCTAAGCTCTGATACCAAATGATGGGGGACTAATATGCATGAATTTCTTTTTGTATATTTTATATGTGGGGTTGAGTGATTAATTCCCGAATTTTAGATTAAAATAAGTTGTAGGGGATTTTATATGAATTTTAGAAGATCAGCATGCAGATTAGGACCTAGAAAAGTAGAAAAGAAGGATCGCTGGGGCTGAGAAGCCTCGGTTAGGGCAAGTTCTCCTACAATAAAACTACTAGAGGTAGAGGGGGTGTACCTGACAATGTCTGTGAAGATTGCAGCGAATGGGTCTCTCGTTCCTCGATGGATGTGGCCTGGAAAATCGAGCCAAAGACCCGCGGATACCCGGCTTTCTGCTCGGTGATCCGATTGAGGCTTGGCTGGAGTCGTTGGATTTGTAAGAACTCAGGGACCTGCAAATGACCTGTCAAGGGTTAGAAAGCTCACAAAGAAATAAGAAAACAAAGGAAAAATAGCAAGGGAAGGCTTCTTTTGGAGTGGGCGTCCAGGGATCTGGAGGGTTTGTTGGCAGCAGGAAGATGATTGCAAACACCGGGAAGAAGAACTCTCACAAATCCCTTTATGCACACAGCAAGGTATCACACAACTCAATAGAAGAACTCAAGTTTTTAATTCATCAAAATTCTCCCTTCATACAAGAGGCTAGGGTCCCTTAAATAGACCCTTAATCTTGGGCTCCAAGTAAGGGCACATTAGTCTTTACATGAGAATCCTTTTCCCTCTCAAACCCTAGCTAGAAAATAAGGAAACATTAGGTAGAAAAAATCCCTAAAGTTTCTCTTGACTTGGCCAACACTCCAAGGACACCTAGGGGGGCGTGTTGGGCTTCTAAGAGCGGCAAGGGGCTGGCCCAAAGGGGCCCGGGTGCATGGGTTTAGGCCTCTGGAAGCTGGGGTGGCCTGGTAGCCAGGTAGCAGGTATATTCCCTGGTATCTTTCTTCTTAGGGGCTTAAGCTTGGCGCCTGGGCTTGATTTCTTTGTGCTAGGATGCAGATGGACCTCTAAAATCATAGATGCCTTGGTCTATGAATATATTTTGGCGTCTGGAAGGAAATCTGGGCATCTGGAGGGCATCTGCAAGGAATCAGGGTTTCTGATTTTCCTCCTTGGGTCTTCAAATCTTCAAGCTGGGTTGGACTTGGGCTAAACTTCCATGTCTTCAATCTGGTTGGACTTGGTCTTTACTTGTATGATGTGGTCTTGAGTCTTCAATATGCTTGGATAGGACTCAAAAAAAAAAATAAAATAAAATTAGCTCAACATGAGCTGACCAGAATTGGACTGAACTAGCTCAACATGAGCTGACTAGTATAGAACTGAAATAACAACTCAAAAAACTCAAATAACAACTAAAATGGACTTAGATGAGCTAAGCCCTTATTACAGATGGACTCATAAATTATTGATCAATTTACAGAGGGTTGAAAAGCCTCTGTCTTATTCTGGTGCCTCAGGTGTCCCCTACAGTGTGGTGTCCCACATGGTTGTAGATGGGTCTTGGAAGATGGATATCTCAGGGAGACTAGAGTATATCAGTAGAGGTGGTGCTAGAGGTAGCTCAAAGAGAAGGGGACAGTCTTAGAGACCACCGGGGGTATCGTGCAGTTGGGAGTATCCTGGTATGGTAGGATTGGTCTAGGGATGAGATTGAAGCTGATGGAGATGGCAACTCAGGAAGATCGAGGGGAAAGGTCTCGGGGAGCACCAGGTGCATCATGCAGTCGGGAGTGTCCTGGTATGGCAAGATTGGCCTAGGGATAGGCTGGGACATGATGCAGTAGCTGATGGAGATGGTTGCTAGGTTTTGTTGTTGGGTCAAAGGAAGAGTTCGATGAGCTTTTGATTATTTTGGAGTAGCATACAAGGTGTAGTGTATCCAAAAGATCTTGGAGGAGTTCACAGGATGCGAAGGGTCTGAGGATGCAACATAGGGGTATGAGGTGCAGTGGTATGCTCAATAGGGTAGCGTTGAGTGGCTAGCATCGGGATTTCTTTCTGTGGCATCAAGGGGACTTCAGTCTCAGGTGGAGCACCGGGGAGAGATGGCTTCACGGGTGGAGCAAGATTTGACATGAGTACAGAGTGAGAGGTGCAGGGATACTGGCCATATCCTAGCACGAGCGCCATGGGTGTACTTGGCCAGGTGGATCAGAGTGTGTAGAGATTAGCATAGCTCTAAGGAGATGGTGTCAGGTAGAGCTCCAATTATAGCGAGTACCGGTCCAGGATTGCTGTAGTCTCTCCAAGGAAGTCCAAGAAAAGGATTGATGCAACTGCCAGCTAGAAGGAAGGCTACAATGCTGGTGCCAAGATACAAGTAAGGATCTTCTGCTGAGGGAGGTGGTTATCCCGAAGGCCTCCAAGGGAGCTCAACAGCTGAAGGGTGTTGGCAGAGGCAAGGAGATCCACATAAGAGGCTGTCAAGACATGCAATTACAGCGGGGTTGTGCAAGAGAACATTGCCAGGTTTGCCAAGGCTTGGGAGCACCAAGGTGGAGATTGTAGGGTTTTGTGTGGTGCTCCTAAGCCTTGTAGAGACTTGAGAGGCCATGGAAGGAATGTTTGAGGCAATCCCTGGGAGCTTGGAGGCATGCTAATAGTTTCTAGAGATATTTCAGAGGTCCATGAGAGTCCTGTTGGGTTAGGGGGCTTGATCCAAGGTTGAAAGAACATATGAGACATGGGTGTACATGGGCTCAAGTTTGAGTGTTTTCTCACATTGACTTGTTAGGGAGAGTTTTTTGAGAGATTATAACATAACCGAGTTGGATTTTGGGGTTGGGTCCAGGTCTAGCTGGCTGCCCCTAGGTGTGAAAGGGGGTTCAGTTGATTAGTAGGTTAGCTTAGTTGGTTAGGTGGTTAATTAGTTGGTTGTAACCACTTAGAAGCCTAACTACCTAAGGAGTCCTAACCAGTTTGGGTCCAAGAAGAAGAAGCCTAACAACCCAAGAAGTCTAAGCCTAACAAAAGACCAAGAAGACCAAGAATCAAGGAAGACTGTATGCCCATCTATATATTGGGAGAGGGGGCATCCATGGTTTTATGAAGAAGAGCTTGGACCATGGGGCTTGGCTCATGGTCTAAAGAAGGAGTCCGCGAGAACTTCTAATGATCTTGGAGTGAGTCCGATGGGGGATTGCCCCTTGGGGGGCTTGACCACCGTGAGGGCATCTTCTTGTGTGGGAGGCTGATGGTTCTTAAGATAAGAGAAGGGGGCGCACATGGGGATAACATGTGTGCAGCATCTCAGTTCTTGGACCGTTGGGGCTTAGTGAGAGATGGCTGCAGGTTTGGAGTGTTTGGAATTGTGTCCCAAAGCCAATCACCTAGGTTGTAGACGGTTGTGCTCAGTATTGTAATTTGTATACTAATTAATAAAACTTTATTTTGGCACCTCATCACATTATACATTTCCCTGTAATGAACTCTATTTATGTGATGAAGTCTTTAGGACTGCACTAACTTCGATATAGAGAGGATATATCGAGTGGTCCTTTAAAAGGTTCACAACCAAAGGATACATTATACAGGATGGCAATGTATCAAGTGTAGGTTGTTATGGTTCATATCATTTGGTTGTCCTCTTGACTAAAGGAGTGTGGTGATACTGATATGATCTGCAAGTGGGATGTGTGACATCTCATTGAACATGACTCCATGGAGCTCATTTTCTGCCAAAGGATTGCTTGCGATTGGATATGGTTATATGTGTCCCTCTGAACTGAGGTCACCATGGTAGATTGCAAGCAACTCCCTGTGCTTTGGTGCTGGACTACCCGGATTTCTAATCCGGTGATGGAAGGTTTGTGGTTACAAGCAAGTACTTGTGGAGCAGTGGTGGACCAAGATGGAATTGACCAATCCAAGTTGTTTGGATTGAATGTCTCGTAGTATCTCAATTTAGCAAATCCTCAGCCGGGGTAGTCCTAGTGAGGATTCATTGGACTTGCGAGGTTGAGACATGTTGTGGATTGACTTAGTTAGGGTTGGCAGTCTAACCCTAGGTCATCTTGAGCATTGGAGGTCAAAGGGATGAATTATATGGTAACCATATGCTAGAGGTTTGATAGATTGCTCTCGCATCTTCGGCCTATCTGGATGCCGAGATCCATTGCTAGATGGTATCTTGTGCTGGTACTAAAAGTGTTCCAGTGCTACCATTTAGGTTCGAACCTATGAGGTCACACGTCATAGAGGATTTCTTCCTGATCCAAGAACTGATCAATGATTGGAAATCGTTTCGGTATTAAGGTCAAACGGTTTAATGAGCACACATTGGATTTTTTCTAGTCTGATTTGAATCGACCAGAATTGGTTTGGGTCAAACAGGAATTGTTCCTAGTAGACTAGGACTGGACCCATTTTTTCTTACTAATCATGTTTGGTCGGACCGGCGTCTTTGTGAACCGGGTTTTGGTTTTGTTGAACTAGTTTTAGTACTTGGCAAGTCTACATGGTGTTTTTTTTTTCTCCCTATATTTTGAATCATCGGTTCGAAGACTAGCTTGGACTCTTTGCTCACGGAATTGTCGCCCCAATCCGAGACTCTTACATGGTGTTTCTCTCCCACTCGACCTCCCTATTTTTTGGGCTGGAAATGGGCCGACCCAAAGCCCATTAGGCTGGCCCAAAGACTAGATTTTAAAAATTTTTGGACCGAATCCGGGCATTCCTTTGGCCCAAAAGTTAAATGGACACTGTTTTACAGCCCTATGATTAGTCGAATATGCTTAAATTTTGTCCGCAGCCTGAACCAATTTCAGGCCGGCCCGAAGTTTATTAAGCTGGCCCAGCCCAGTTCCAAACAATGGGCTTTTTGGCCGGCCCATTTCCAGCCCTACCTATTTTACACGGTATTTCTCCCTCTTCCCCGCTATCGGTTGCCTTGTTGTTTTACCGTGTGTTTGGGATTAGCCTAACCTGTTGATCGGTTGCCGCATGGATAAGAACAACTTGAAATTTGTTTGAAGCTTGGGTTATCTGGTATTGATTCTTAGCCAGCGATCGAAAAGGGTCTCTCGATGTAGTTTTCTCTCCTGCACATCTCTCCTTCTCTCTCGATTTTCATGCTAATTTTTTCACTTCTAGCCGTGTGGTTCTCGGCTTCTCCACCAATCAAGAGCTTTTTCATATGGTGTTGGGGTTTTATTTATATACCTCTCTGATCTCCTTCCTTGCTTTTATGGTTTGTTCTAAGCCACATATTCATCTGGTTGCTGGCCGTTTGAGTGCCTCTGGTATTTCCTTATTACTGGCCATGAGAGAAGTTGATGAGAGGGGCTGAAATCAGGGCATGCGAGTTAGGAAGAAACAGGGCTTACGATTGAGAGGGAGAAGCAAGAGTTTTTGAGGGATGAAACATAGCATTTGTTTTGAGAGGAGCAGAGAGGGTTTTATACCATCCATGAGAGAGTTTCGTTTGGGACGGATTTCTGCGTGTAGTTTTTGTGCTGCATCCTGTGTATTCCTTCCCTGGTTTTAAGTTCTATATTGTGTGCTCTTGGTGGGGTTTCGGTGATCTTGGAGAAGACCATCCATGAGGATCTCTTTGGTTTCCCTGCTTCACACGATCGTGACCTATCTTTTGGATTCCTTGAGGACTAGCATCCTTCTAGGAGTTGGATCAGCAAGAGCCCATGCATGGATACTCTAGAGGGTGGACATTTAGATACCTCGAGAGATTGCATCGATCTCTTCTAGATCTGATTTGCTATTGAAGGAGTTCAACTGGCTACTTCGATTTGCTATTAAAGGAAGCTCTTCAAAGGTATGTGATTTACTTTTTGTTATCATGCATGCTTAGATCTAGATTATATCATGTTATTTATGATTATTGCAATTGCCTATACATGCCTATGTTTTAGTTTCATACATCATGTTATGTTAGATCCTGTGCATGAGTAGGTTTTTCCGTTTGCATGTTAAAAATTTTTAATTATGCAATACCTACTCCCTAGTGCAGTATGTTTAGAGTAGGCATCCGGTGCACTTGCTTTCCTTTCAGTGGTATCAGAGCATCAGGTTCTTGTGTAGCATACATGATTGCATGTATTAGGGATTACTTTTGAGAACCTAGTTGAGACGTTCACCATGGCCATGTGTCCAGATTAATCAGGATTTAAAATCCCTAATTTTTATGGCACGAGGTGGTTCATCTATGTTGGCCTTTTCAGAAGGATCCTTAAAGGAAACCTATGGAATTAAAAATGTTTTAATCCTGATACATGATTATACATTGGCATGTCTTTAATTGTTTAGGCTTGCAATATTATAAATGATATGATAGAACTAGATATGATGCATTAAAGATGTAAAAGGATTTTATATGAATTTAATTAAAAATGTTTTAATTAAATGTTGGCTTATAGTTTAACAATTATGAATTGAAAGATTAATTAAATGACAAAGTTATATTAGGGTTTATGAAACCTAATGTCATTTGAATAAGCCATCTGGGTTAATTGGGTTAGCTGTCTGATTGGGTCCATTTATTGGGTTGACCTAAGGTTAGTTGAATTGGACTTAAGAGAACTAATTAAATGTTGATTAAGGACCTTCTCTTTAGTATCTATCTAATAGTTAGATGGGTTATTCCATTATTCTTAAATGGATCTAATTAGTGGCTCTGTGGTAAGCCCGAGTTCTTAGGCTGGTCTAATCAAGTCTGGTTAATCGATTGGTGTCTAGGCAGGTTTGGCAATTTTGATCATGGTTGCATGAGGCTACCTCTTTCCTGGCCAACTTGGTTGGTGTCTAGGGAAGATGGTTAATGTGAATACTCACCCATGATCTCACCTACCTGGCCAATTCAATCAACCAGAACTGATTAGAAAAGCTTATTGATTCGAGTTAACCCATGTCATCCATGTTGATCAGCCTGTCTGATCTTTAGGTGCCCATGGACCAACTTGTTGAATTTAATTCAACCCTCTTGAGAATTGATTTGATCAGTGGGAGGTTGATCCATGTTTTTCTATCTATTCTTATGTCATAATTTAATTAAAAATTCTCTAAAATTATTAGGTCCTTAAAAAGACTAAGTCAATGAGTTGATGGTATCTTAACCTCACATTAAGTGGGTTAGTAATGAGTCCTTTAGCTTGGTGTAAATCGGCAGTTCCATAGAACGGGTATGCATCCGGTTACTGGGATTACACTTCCATAGATGATGGTTCAGTGCAACCTTCTTAATGGTGATTAGGTGGGCTGGCCATAGTCGGGCTTAGTCATTTGTTAGCCAGAAGCATCGGATTTATCATATTAATGGTTGGACCTAACTAGAGACCCGTAATCGGAGGCCCCTAGGCCGATTGGGGGTTCTATAGGGCAAAAATTTATTACTGGAAGTTGCTTAGGGAAGCAATTAGTTAGAGAACCTACCTTTAGGCACGTATGGGTGAGCCAGCCATAGTCGTGCTCATACGTGGTTTATTGGATTTTAGTAGTCACTATGAAATGATGATTTCATGGATTGGAGTTAGAGGCTCCCAATCTGAAAATTTAGTGGGAGGGACCTTTAGATTAAAGTCCAAGACTTTTGGTTTAATTGATTAATTCATATACTATTTTGGTCTTAGTTTTCCTTTCAGATATCTTCAAATCTTTCACTCCGGTCACTTCTCGATAGCGAGAAGTTAAAGGGTCCCAATTTTGATAGCTGGTATCAAAAATTGAGGATAGTCCTGGAGCACGAGTGGATCCTTTATATGATAACGGATCCAGCACCCAAAATCCCGCCTACCAATTCTTGAAGTTCGGTCAGGGATACTTATTTGAAGTGGGTTTCTGATCGGACTATTGTCTGATGCATAATGTTGGCAGCGATGAACGACGAGCTCAGTCACAAATTCGAGGTGGCCTAGCCAGACAAGATTCTTCAAAAGTTGAAGGAATCTTTTGGCATGCCAGACGATGTGGAGCGGTACAAAGTGTCTTTTACCATCTAAAATGCCAAAATGCAGAATGGCGGTTCGGTCACTGATCATGTATTGTACATGATCGAGATGATCGAATGATTGGGCAAGCTCAGATGTCCCTTGCATGAGCAACTCGGCAAGGATGATCATGAATTCTCTACCCTCCTCCTATCTTGACTTTCTCAATCATTATAGAATGAATAAGCCTGCAGTCAATTACCATGGTTTGATGGGGTTGCTGTAGACTTACGAGAAGGATCACCAACTGAATAAGGGGGTGGTGAATTTAGTGGGAGGTTCTAGAGGTCGTCGTCCCTTTAAGAAAGGGAAGAAGAAAAGTAAGGGAAAGAAGGTGCAAAGTGCTCTTGGCCCAAGTCAGACCAAGAAAGTGAAAGCTGATCAAGCTAGTGCAGAGTGCTTCTATTGTAAGAAGCAAGGACACTGGAAGAAGAAATGTCCTCTTTATCTAGCATCCTTAGACCCGAATAGGCTAAGAAAGAGAAAGCAGCAGGGTGCTGGACAAGGTATTTATATGATAAAACCTTGTAATTTCTCTATTTGTGACATTGCTAACTGGGTATTGGATACTGGTAGTCCTATTCAAGTTTGCAATTCATTGCAGGGGCTGCAGGTTAGCATGTCATGGCCTGTTAATGTAATGTACACGTCTAGCAAACACCCAAGGATAGAAAATGTCAGTGACTTTTATCTATGGCACTATAGGCTAGGTCATGTTAACCAGAATAGGATAAACAAGTTGCGAGGAGATGGCCTCTTCGAGGTCAGTGATTCTAACTCACTGCCCACTTGTGAATCCTGTTTGCTTGGTAAAATGACCAAGTCACCTTTTACTGGAAATGGTGAACGAGCTACAGAACTTCTAGGTCTCATACATACTGATGTATGTGAACCCATGACAATTTGTGCCAGATGTGGATACAGATATTTCATTACATTTACAGATGACCTTTCCAGGTATGGTTATGTCTTTTTGATGAGACATAAATCTGAGTCATTTGAAATGTTCAAATGATATGTAATTAAGTGGAAAAATAAACTGGAAAAAGTATTAAAACCCTTCGATCTGATCGAGATGGTGAATACCTATCCGGTGAGTTCATGATATATCTTGAGAAGAATGGAATTCTCTCAGTGGACTCCTCTAGAAACACTCTAGTTGAATGGTGTGTCCAAAAGGAGGAATCGAATCCTATTGGACATGGTTCGATCCATGATGGGCTTTGCAACTCTGCCACTGTCCTTCTAGGAATATATACTTGAGACAGCTTGTTACTTACTGAATGATATTCCGAGTAAATCTGTTGTCTCTACTCTATATGAGTTATGGACTAAATGTAAGTCCTTAATTTTACACCTTCAGGTTTAGGGTTGTCCGGCTTATGTAAAGCGTTTAGACTCAGATAAACTTGGTCCTAGGTCTGATCAATGGCTGTTTATTGGGTACCCTAAGGAAATAAAAGGGTATTTCTTCTACTTGGGGATGAACAGAAAGTGTTCGTTGCTCTTAGGGCTATCTTTTTGGAAAAGGAGTTCCTTGGAGAAGGAACTGTAGCCTCTAAGATTGAACTTGGTGAAGTTCAACCAATAGAAGAACCTGCACACTTTAAGGACATCATAGAACTGGTTGTGATTTAATCACACCTGGAACCCTTTAATAGGAGATCCGGTAGAGTACCGCGTCAGCCGGATAGATACTACGGTTTCTTGGTTTGGGACGGTGATCCCATTGAGCTGATGAGAACGATGAGGATCCAATCACCTATATTGATGCACTTCAGAGATCTGACTATGAGGCATGGCTTGGAGCCATGTGATCCTAGATGGAGTCCATGGAGATCAACATTTTATGGATATTGGTTGATTCACCTGAAGGGATAAAACCCATCGGGTGCAAGTGGATTTTCAAGACAAAAAGAGGTGCAGATGGGAAGGTGGAGACCTATAAAGCTCGTCTGGTTGCCAAGAGATATCATCAGTGATATGGTATCGATTATGATAAGACGTTCTTCCTTGTGGCAATGCTCAAGTCCATTCGGATCATGCTTGCTTTGGCAGCACATTTTGACTATGAGATCTGGTAGATGGATGTCCGAACCGCTTTCCTGAATGGGGAGCTGGATGAGGAGGTGTATATGATATAGCTTGAAGGGTTCACATCCACAAACGAGTCAAAAGTGTTCAAATTGCAGAGATCCATTTATGGACTCAAGCAAGCATCTCGAAGTTGGAACATGCGATTTGATAGGTGTATCAAATCATATGGCTTCATTAGGAACGGAAAGGAACCCTACATCTATAAGTAGGTTAATGGTTCTGTGATTGTATTCTTAGTACTGTATGTTGATGACATTCTCTTAATCGGGAATGACATCGCAGCATTGCAATGAATAAAGGTCTGGTTGTCATCTCAGTTCTCCATGAAGGACTTGGGTGAAGTTTTTTTCATACTGGGTATGAAGATCTATAGAGATAGATCTAAGAGGCTTCTAGGATTGTTCCAGTCTACATACATCGATACTGTGCTGAAACAATTCAGCATGGAGAATTTCAAGAAAGGCTATCTCCCGATAGGTTCTGGAATTACTCTTTCCAAGAAGGATTGTGCGACAACTCTTGAGGAAAGAGAGCACATGAGTAGAGTTCCTTATGCTTCTGCAGTGGGCTCTATCATGTATGCTATGACATATACTAGACCAGACGTGGCATACTCACTAAGAGTAGTGAGTAGATACTAGTCTGACCTAAGTGAGGCGCATTGGAAGGTGGTTAATACCATTCTGAAGTATTTGAGAAATACTAAGGACCAATGGCTGATTTATGGAGAACCTGACTTGAAACTTGTGGGGTATATTGATTCTAGTTTCCAATCAGATAGAGATGATAGCAAGAGTGTGTCAAGGTTTGTGTTTACCCTCAATGGAGGAGTAATATGCTGGAAGAGTTCCAAGCAGGCAACAATTGCAGACTCAGTATGCTAAGCAGAGTACTTTGAAGCATTAGATGCAGCAAAGAAAGCCGTGTGGTTGCGGAAGTTCCTTGGTGAGCTAGGGGTGGCACCTTCCCTAGATGATCCTATTCTTATGTGTTGTGACAGTACGGAGCCATTGCTCAAGCTAAGGAGCCAAAGTCTCATCACCGCACTAATCACACTCTGTGGTGCTACCACCTCATGCAAGAGATCATGGAACGAGGTGACATCAATCTTACGAGGATCAATGGAAAGGAAAATCTAGCCGACCCCTCACTAAAGCCCTCGGAATCAAAGAGTTCAACTATTGTAAAAGGAAAATGGGTATTAAATACTATTCTAATTGGCTTTAGTACAAGTGGAAGTTGTTGGAAATTATGTCCCAAAGCCAATCGCCTAGGTTGTAGGCGATTATGCTCAATATTGTAATTTGTATATGAATTAATGAAACTTTATTTTAGCAGCTCATCACATTATACATTTTCCTGTAATGAACTCTATTTATGTGATGAAGTCCTTAGGACTGCACTAACTTCGATATAGAGAGGATATATCGAGTGGTCTTTTAAAAGGTTCACAACCAAAGGATACATTGTACAGGACAGCAATTTATCAAGTATAGGTTATTGTGGTTCACATCGTTTGGTTGTCCTCTTGACCAAAGGAATGTGGTGACACTGATGTGATCAGTAAGTGGGATGTGTAATATCTCATTGAACATGACTCCGTGGAGCTCCTTTTCTGTCAAAGGATTGCTCGTGATTGAATATGGATGTATGTGTCCCTCTGAACTGAGGTCACCATGATAGCTTGCAATAAACTCCCTATGCTTTGGTGCCGGACTACCCGGATTTCTAATCTGGTAACGGAAGGATTTTAGGTACAGGCAAGTACTTATGGAGCAGTGGTGGACCAAGATGGAATTGACCAGTCCAAGTTGTTTGGATTGAATGTCTCGCAGTGTCTCAATTTAGCAAATCCTCGACAGGGGTAGTCCTAGTGAGGAGTCACTAGACTTGCGAGGTTGAGACATGTTGTGGATTGACTCGGTTAGGGTTGGCAGTATAACCCTAGGTCATCTTGAGCATTGGAGGACAAAAGGATGAATTATACGATAACCATATGCCAGAGGTTCGATAGATTGCTCTCGCATCTTCGAACTATCTGGATGCCGAGACCCATTGCTAGATGGTATCTTGTGCTGGTACTGGAAGTGTTCCAGTGCTACCGTTTAGGTTCGAACCTATGAGGTCACACGCCATAGACGATTTCTTCTTGATCTGGGAACCGATCAACAATTGGGAATCATTTCGGTATTAAGGTCAAATGATCTAATTGAGCACACATTGGATTTTTTCTAGTCTGATTTGGATTGACCAGAATTGATTTGGGTCAATAAGGAATTGTTCCTAGTAGACCAAGACTGGACCCATTTTTTCTTACTAATCGGGTTTGGTCGGATCGGGGTCTTTGTGAACCGGGTTTTTATTTTGTTGAACCGGTTTTAATACTTGGCAAGTCTACACGGTGGTTTTTTTTTCTCCCAGTATTTTGAATCATCGGTTCGAAGACTAGCTTGGACTCTTTGCTCACGGAATTGCCACCCCAATCTGAGACTTCTTACATGGTGTTTCTCTCCCACTCGACCTCCCTGTTTTACATGGTATTTCTCCCTCTTCCCCGCTATCAGTTGCCTTGTTGTTTTACCGTGTGTTTGGGATTAGCCTAACCTGTTGATCGATTGCCGCATGGATAAGAATAACTTGAAATTTGTTTGAAGCTTGGGTTATCTGGTATTGATTATTAGCCAGCGATTGGAAAGGATCTCTGGGTGTAGTTTTCTCTCCTGCACGTCTCACCTTCTCTCTCGGTTTTCATGCTGTTCATGCTGATTTGTTCTCTTCCAGCCAAGTGGTTCCCGCCTTCTCCACCGATCAAGGGCTTTTTTATATGGTGTTGGGGTTTTATTTATATACCTCTCCGATCTCCTTCCTTGCTTATACGGTTTGTTCTAAGCCACATATTCATCCAGTTACTGGCCATATGAGTGCCTCTGGTATTTCCTTGTTGCTGGCCATGATAGAAGTTGATGAAAGGGGCTGAGATCAGGGCATGTGAGTTGGGAAGAAACAGGGCTTGTGATTGAGAGGGAGAAGCAAGAGTTTTTGAGGTAAGAAATAGAGCATTTTTTTTGAGAGGAGCAGAGAGGGTTTTATACCATCCATGAGAGAGTTTCTTTTGGGATGGATTTCTACGTGTAGTTTTGTGCTCCATCTCGTGTATTCATTCCCTGGTTTTAAGTTCTATATTGTGTGCTCTTGGTGGGGTTTGGGCGGTCTTGGAGAAGACTGTCCATGAGGATCTCTTTGGTCTTCCCTGCTCCACACGACCATGACCTATTTTTTGGATTTCTGGAGGAATAGCATCCTTCTAGGAGTTGGATCAGCAAGAGCCCATGCGTGGATACTCTAAAGGGTGGACATTTGGATACCTCGAGAGATTGCATCGATCTCTTCCATATCTGATTTACTGTTGAAGGAGTTCAACCGACTGCTTCGATTTGCTGTTAAAGGAAGCTCTACAAAGGTATGTGATTTACTTTTTGTTATCATGCATGCTTAGATCTAGATTATATCATGTTATTTATAATTATTGCAATTGCCTATACATGCCTATGTTTCAGTTTCATGCATCATGTTATGTTAGATCCTGTGCATGAGTAGGTTTTTCCGTTTGCATGTTAAAAATTCTTAATTATGCAATACCTACTCCCTTATGCAGTATGTCTAGAGTAGGCGTCCGGTGCACTAGTTTTCCTTTCATGGAGAAGGGTGGCATCTTGTGCGTGAGGGTTTTCACATGGGTCTTCTTGGTTGTGAGAGGAAGCACCGGGTGTTCTGTATCTTGTATTATAACAAGGTTCTTCTCCAAAGGAATACAATCTCTCTTTTCTCCTACATCTCTTCTCCTATATCTCCTTTGCATATTGAATCCAAGAACAGGTTGTTGCTGTTTCTTGAATCAAGAAGGTTGGTTCTTGATCTCTCCCTTGATGCTTCCGCTAAGTAGGCACTGATTCGGATTCTCAACAAGTGGTACCAGTGCCTAGGAATCTCAACACTTATTATGGTTTTGATGATTAGGCTAAGCATGCAACCTTTTACCAGTGGCAGCTACTCCCTAACCTCCATCAATATCTACCCCCAAGGTGCATTTGTTTGTGTAATACCCCAGGGATGAGTTTTCATGTCTCCTGGGAGGAGACCTATTCCTTAGGTTCCTTGGTGGAGTTCTGGACAAATGGTGAGATGGATTGCAAGACCTTTACCAATTTCTCCAATTGCCCATTTCAGCAGGGCCTGCTTCAAACTTTCCAGCTTCTGCTCTACCTTAGGGTCATTAGGAACCTAATGAACATCGTATGCCTTTTCAACATTGGCAGATTTGTTCGTTCTAGCCAACATTTCCATAAAATTTTATAGATAAGTCTTCTCGAAGGTGAAGATGAGAGCATTTTTTTATAGTCAGCTCTTCAGGACCATCTTGGCCATGGACTATCCAAATTGCACACTTCTAGGGTGGCCTCATTGAAATGGTTGAGATACAAACTGAGAGATTCTCCTTCTCTCTACTTGATGCTCATTAAATAGTCTAACCCCCAATAATACCATTGGCTATTGGTTAAGTAGGAGGCGAACAACTAGCTTAGCTCCTTAAAAGAATCAATTAATAAAGCCAAGCTTGAGGTTGGAATACCAATGCCTTACCATCCTTTTGAGGGTAGAGAGGAAGGCTCAGTAGATGATTGCATTGGAAGCCTTACAAAATGGCATGAGTGTCTAGAAGGTGATCTAATGGGTCCCTTGATCTATCATAAGTATTCAGATGGGGGACCTTGAAGTTTGTAAAAACATATTCTTGCATTATTTTAGCAGTGAAGGGTGGGTTGATTTTGATGCCAGGTCCTTCATCATTGGTCGAGACTTGATTTTGCAATGCCTCGATCCTATGATACATTTCTTGGAGACGCTGCTCCACATAAGCATCTATGGCATTATGGGCCTTAGAATGCTAAGGTAGTGATTTCCTAAAAGTGGAGTCCCTTTCGAAGTGAGGAGTTGGTGATCGTCTTTGGGCTTGCTCTAAATTTCTAGGCCTACTCTACCTCATCCATCTCTCCAGCTCTGGCTTTGATGTAGGAGGATGAGATGCTATAGGAGGTGGTCATGATTGTTGGGCCATGGTAGAAGGCTACTATGGTGGGGCAGAAGTGGGCTGTGCCTTCTATAAGGCACTTTTATTGCCTTGTTACATCAATTGGACAGTAGTAGTCAGGTTGCATACTTGCTAGACTAGTTCATTGAATTGGTCTATGGATTCCCTCATAGCAGGCGAAGGTTACTGCACTGGTGACGATGAAGGTGTGGGAGCCTTGCTACCAGAGCAGGCTCTCATATTTCTTGATATGGTAGCATTCTTGGTTGGCATCGAGAATATCAATATCTTATTAACTTTACTTTCCTAAATGGGCCTGGGCCCTTCCTCTAGCACTAATCATTGCTATAGATTTTGGCTCAAGGTCGTAGAGGGTGCTTTAGGCGAGAATCACTACTGGAGTGACCTATAAAAAAGTCCCTTATCAAAGTTGGCTCTAACAAGGACTGATGCAGGACGACTCTAAGATTGCTAAACATACATGGAAAATAGTAAACTAATTTTTTTATGATTTTTATAATTTAGATTTGTAGGTTAAATTCTTAAATAAAAGTAAGAACTAGCATAAGGAGTAGCAATGCAAAAAATCATCTTATCACAGGCAAACTCATGCAAAATAATAAATTCCAGGATCCAAGAATTGAGAAACTCCTGGATTAGGATAGCTTATCTTCATCAAATCAAAAATTAAAAGAAGGAAAGGATGTTACTAATCAGTGATTTGAAGAACTTCTGATGAAGAGATCACACAGCACTCTGATTGGAGTCTGGATGATGAAGTTCGGTTTTTCTTGATTAGATGGCTGATTTGGGTGGTCTTGGAGGCAAGGAAAGCCTCCTCTGGGAAGGTGAAACATCTCGGGGATCCTGCGAAACATCAAGGGTCAATCAAAATAGCAAGTAAGAAAAAGAAAAAAAACTAGGTTTAGAAGGAATCATGTTAGGGCTTAGAAGCAGGCGACTTGAAGCTTGATGAAGATCTCTTTGCTTGGCAGCCTAGGGCACTTTTTCTTGGATGTGTGAAGGTTTGGATGGAAGTGAATTAGGGCGTGGAAGGATGCTAGGGTAGCAAGGAATTCGGCCTAGCACAATAGTAACCAAAGAAAAAATAAAAACAAACACAAGCTCGCAAGCTCAAATAAATTTACCAGGGTTTTAATATTATGAATAAAAGTTGATTACAAGAGGGGGAGGGGTGCGGTATTTATAGAGTTCCCATGCCCTCTAACTAGGGTTACACACTTGGGTTACAAGTCCTCTCCTAGATAAGTTAGAAATACAAATCTTAAAACAATTAGGAGCATAAGTCCCAACTAGTTAGGATTTGACTTAGTCATCTCCTTCCCCCTTCATGCTTTGACTATTCCACTCAAGGACACCTCTTGGACTTGGTCAACACTTCAAGGATGCCTAGGAGGGCGTGTTGGGTTTTTAGGGGCAGCAAGGGGCTGGCCCAAAGGGGCTTTGGCTTTGGAAGCTGGGTGGCCTGGTAGCCTGGTAGCAGAAATATTCCCTGGTATCTTGCTTTTTAAGGGCTTGGGCTTGGCACCTGGGCTTGATTTCTTTGAGCTAGGATGCAGGTGGACCTCTGAAATCATGGATGCCCTGGTCTGGGAATATACTCTAGCATATGGAAGAGAATCTGGGTGTCTGAAGGGCATCTGGAAGGAATCAGGATTTTCGAAAGGCACATTGGATCTTGTGAGGTCATACAAAATCCAATAATCTGATGTAGTGGCCTCTGACTCCTAGATAAGGCTTGGTGGAACTCTAAAATAGTATAACCTCTTCTCTAGTACAAAAAATGGACTCATACTAATGTACAGGACTCAATATACTGGACTAGGTCGAGATAAATCAACTAGTCTCACCTTATTACAACTTAATCTTACTTTCTTACAAAATTGTGACATATGACTAAAGTCTTAAAACTTTAATCAGTAAACCATATAGGATCCAGTGATCTGTGTCTGATACTGATGTCCCACCAAGGACCCTCCAATGCTTAAGTCAAAGCTTTGGAATAGAAGGGAAATGCTAAGCAAGGGAAAGAGTGCTTACTTAGGGTCCTCAGGGCTCTGGTTATTTAAAAATGATGGATAAGAAATTGCCTACTCTCGAGCATGGCAGGCTATTAATTATGCTATGATGGGCACAGGATTTTAGCCCTCATCACCTCCTACTTAGAGAGGAGTTAGTTGACATCAATCTTATCTATATGGAATAACCATTTCTGCATGTTGAATGATTAGCTGTTTGAAATCACAAAGACTGGTCACGTGACAGGGAGTACATCGAAGAACTATAATTGATAATTGCTAAGTAAAAATTACTTTGATATTACATTTGGCACCTTGGATAGGCTGATAAACAAGTTGGCAAACAAAGCCACAATAACTGATTACTGCTAATTATGAAGATGCTTCGATGACAGGATCTGGCTAGCAGATAGGTCAGCAACTGGGTCAGTAGAGAAAGTATCTATCTTTGTAGCTATGTCCAAAATAACCGAAGTACTCTATAATAGTTTAGGTTCACAATTCATTCCTCTTATAATTTGATTGATAGTTAATTTCCTGCGGTCTCCTCATAAACTTTAACTAAATTATCCTTTCCTAGTGTTAGGAAGCCAACTCAGCAAGCATGCGTTTGGCTTTGAGCAAGGAGAAGATAATTGATGAAACCAAACATATGAGGAGACTTCATGTAAGCGACATGGAAGCCGACAAATGCATCCAGCTTATTAAAGGCAAAGAAAGTACAATGAAAGAAAAAAAGAAAAAAAAAAAATGTAGAACTCTCATTGATTCCTTCATTTATGATGACATTTAGAAATGTTTGGGGATTAGGTCACGTAGTATTGGTTGGATGGGCGATGTTGTCCAGTCACATGGATTAGGTTTTTTGAGAAAACATGGGGCTTGAATAGTTTATCAAGACTATATTTCAACTTCTCTTCCCCGCATATACCTGACCTATTTTTTTATATTGTGCTTGAAAATATGTATGAAGTGGATTGATTAGATGTGCTTCCCCTCTTATTGATTTTAAAGATCTTGTTCTAATTGGATGAGAGAGAGAGAAAGTTGAGGTGCGATGCATAATGACTAAGGATGTCAACACCACATAGACCAACATCCAAATATTTTATCCATCCCCAAAGCAGGCATGATAGTTATAACCAAAATTAAATAGGGATAGTTTTAATAATAATTTAAAAAATTAAAAATCATTCGGTTTCAATTTCTGCAAAAGTCTTGATAATTATATAATCCAAAATTGATCTTGATACCAATCCCGAAACCTAACTTGAAATCAAACAAACCCAATATCGTAGCCAAATCCCTAGCATGTCCAACAACGATCAAGCAAAAACATAATCATTGCATCGTAGAAATTCTAATAGTTGACTTCTATCTTCATTAGATAATAAGTATCCAAGTTGAACCATTCTTGATGGATCGTCCTCCTTTTACGAAACTGAGACTAATTATTTGGTTGGTTCATCTATTTATTTTGGTTCTCTCTATTCCAATTGATTGGTTGTTGATTTTTCATTACTTTTTTTGTATTTTTGTAGCAATAATAAAATATTGTAGAGCCACCTGTTGACCTTCATGTATCTCTTTAACTCCATTATTTGTAGAAAATAGATGAGGAGGTGGTATGTTGAGACAATCATCCATAGTTTATTCAACCATAGCTATCCAAGAGTGGTATTATATGCTAAAGGTATTCAAATAACTATAAATATAAGTTGAATTGTACTTTATAAAAGTAGCTTTTTGTTGACTCTGTTATTGATTTTGATGATAAATAAAATTCTTAAGTATAAGTTGAGTACTAACTATTTTATTGAAGTGTATTTTTATAGAAAAGGTGCTCATTAATTCAACAAAATTTGATTGATTGTCAAACAATGAAAATGTCCCAACTATGGATGAAACATCAGTTTAAAGTTGACTTTAGTAGTTGAAAAATTCTTGAAAGGATATAAGAGTTCAACATAATTTGGTTTCAGTAGAAGTTCAGTTATTTTTGAAGAAATCTCAATCAAGTTCGACTCAAAGTGTCGACTCACAACCCAAGTGTCGACTCATGATAGTGAAAGTGTCGACTCAAGCCAGTACGCAGAAAGAGTTTCAGATGGCATGGCTGAAGTATCGACTCATGCCAGTCAAATGTTGACTCAAGGATCGGCTCATCGCCTGAAACTTTTTTATTATAGAACTTGCTGAAGTTGAAGACTTGCCTGAAGTGTCGACACATGGATGTCAAGTATCGACTCAAAGTGTTGACTCATCTAAAAATTCTAGAGAGTTTCATTGAAGATATTTGAACTAGGTGTCGACTCACGGAATGCAAGTGTCAACCCTAAGTATTGACTCACAGCTTGAAGTGTCGACACTTGGAGTTCTGGAAATAGTAACCGCTAGTTTTTCAAATGCAGAACTCGTTCCTCTTGGCTCCCAACAGCTAGTTTTTCATATCTAATGACTATAAATTGAATTTGAGACCTTGGGATGGTTTTTAAATGATTCAAATCAAATCTAAACACAAGAAGAATCAAGAGGATTAAAAGAGGAACACCAAGAGAAAGAAAAAGAAAGTGCATTCACTCCTATTCATTGAGAACAACTACCTTCAAGCAAAAAGAAGTCTCCAAGTATTCAAGAGCCTTCAAGAGCATTCAAGTTCAACCTTCTTGAGCATTTTTTAAAGCTTCATTAAGTTGAAGGCAGCACTACAACAACGCTTTAAAGAGATATCCACTTTTATTAGAAAGCTTTCATTGTTTCTTTACTTCAAACTTATTCTTGTTGTAAAGGTTTTTGGTTAGCCTATTGGAAAACCATGGAGGTTGTTGGTTAGCCTTGAAAACCAATTAGGTTCTTGGTTAGCTCGCAAAACCAAGGGAGGTTGTTGGTGAGCATTAAAACTAATTAGGTTCTTGGTAATCTCGGAAAACCAAGTAAGGTTTTGACTTGTAAGTCTTGTGAAAATAAGTCAGGTTTTATTAGTGAGCCTAGAAAACTAATCGACTGTAATCAGTTCAGATTATAGTGAATTTCCAAGTGAGCCTTGGGGAGTGGATGTAGGTGCATTGGAAACCATCGAACCACTATATTTGCTTTGTATTTGTGATTGCTTATCTTTTTAATTTGCTCTTATTTTTATTACTTTTATATTTTTGCTGCATACTCACTAAAAGCACTTTACACTTGCATTCATTGTACCTAGGTTGATCATTGGATTGGTTCACATACTTGCATTTCATTTACATTTTTTAGAGACCTAATTCACCCCCCTCTTGGGTTGCTTACTGGGCAACACTTTCCCCCTGTGATGAGAAGAGTGATTTTACTTTCGATCTTGACCGAATCTCCAAAAAATCCATTTAAAGGAGTCGCAACTCTTCTCAATTGGTCCATAGATAATTTCATTCAAGAAAAAGCATCATAGAATAATTCATCCATAGAACTTTCACTATGAACTAATATTTGTTTTACATTATAGTTTGCTATCATCATTGATACAACAATAGCATCATGAGGAGTTTGAACTCCTACTAAATCATCATTAGAAAACAAAATTATATTGTCACCCTATTGCCTCTTTGGAGAATTTTATTCATGCCCTATCCTCCTCGGTTGCATTTGGTAATAGGAAATCCATCCGATTGCTAGTAATTTAATAAGACCCTACCACATTACTGTGTTTGATATATTTTTCTAGATAGAAATATATCCTGTTTGGTAATCTAGATTGTCTCTCAAGAGATAATCTAGATTATTCTGGGAGGGGTGGTAATCCAGTTTTCACTTTTCAGATAATCTTTCAGATAATATTACCCTCTCTATTGCACAGCAAGCAACCCAAGAGGGGGGATGAATTGGGTTTCAAAAACTTTGTCAAGTATGTGCTAACTCAAAAACAACTTAGGTGCTATTGAAAATACAAGTGTTTGTGTGCTATTTAAGAGTATGCAGCAGAAATAAACAAGTAAATACAAAGTAAGTAAGAACAAGCAATCATAAACACAAGAATATATAGTGGTTCGGTGCATACCAAAGCACCTACATTGATGGGGACATCAAGCGAAGAAAAATAGATTTCAAGCAAATCTAGCAGTTATGAAGGTCTTCTAATCAACATACCCATGGAGAAAGCAAGTCCATCTCATGGAAGCTAAAACATGGTTAAAAGAAAGCCTCAACACTCAAGCAATTCACTTTTAAAGAAACTACTTCCATGAGCCGACTCAAGAAGGAGAGCCCCAATTTTCAAGTGTCGACACTTCATGCACCTTGAGTCAACTCAACTTGTCCTTAAGCCGACACTACTCCTCTATCAAGCAATTTTTTTCATGCCACTCGAGAGATCATCAAGCCATTTTTATTTGCCACTTGAGAATTTATTGGAGCACCACTTGAAGCATACTTGAAGAGTCTTGAGTGCCATCCCTTATGACATTTGGAAGTTCCTTCTTGATTACACTTGGAAGCATCCTTGAAAGCCATGTGGAAACATCTCTTGCCACCACTTGGAAGATCACTTTTATGAAGATACATGGAAGAATCCCTTGATGACACATGGCAAGCTAAGAAGGCACCACTTGGAAGTTTGTTGCAACTAAAATTTGTTTTTAACCATTTCTTGTTGGAAGTTATAACCAATTTTAGTTAAGGCCACCTAATCTAGTGCTTTGCATAACTAATCCATGGATTAGTTATATTTTAATCTTTTTTGGATGAATTTTCTGGAAATTCCTTGGCCTATAAATAGGGCCAAGCCTCCCCTCTTGTATTCATTCCATTTAGAAATGAAATTGAGATGACATTGAGTTTGGTTTTCTTTTTGAATTTTAGTCTAGTTTCCTTGTGTGGAGAGGGTGAGATGCCCTTTAAACTAGCTAGTTTTCTTCATTCCCTACTCCTAGAGCTAGGTCACTCTTTGAGGGAGAGGGTGAGAGGCCCATTTGATGCTTCAAAGAAGCCCTTCCAAGGTCTTTGAGGCATGTACCAAGAGAAAGAAGAGAAGAGCTTGCCGCCTAGCTTCAAGCCATTCCCAAACTTCCCTTCCTTTGTTTTCCTTTGATTTATTTTCTTCCATCTTTGTTTCCATGCCCTTATTGCTGGTTCATTGCAGGTTCTCTCAGGGATTCGAGTTGATGATGAAGGTTTCTTTCTATGATCCATGTGCAAGGTAAGTTCATAAGTTGAAGTAGTTCTAGTCTTACCATCTAATCCTCTTTCCTAAAGTGTTGTGTGAACCCTTCTACTAAAAATATTTTAGCCATCATTGTTGGAAGGAAAACACTTCCTAAGCTTCATTAGATTTGATAATTTAAAGTTTAACTTGCCCTAGTAGTGATGGTTTCCTTGCCATGAAATTCTAATCTTTGTTTTGAATTAGATCACATTGTCGGTATTGTAACTTAGATCAACTAGTCTCCTTATGAAATTTTTTTTTTGGATTAATTTAGCCCATTTATTTGATAATTAATTGCTCAAGTTTACTTGCTGGTTAGCTTGCTAAAACTCTCCATCCATCATTTCATTTTTATCCAGCATCAATTTTTGGTATCAAAGCTTATGGTTTACTAGGTCAAGTTGCTGAGATTTTGTTCCCTTTATGTGTTGCTTGCCTTCAAGTCCGAAATTCAAATCCAAAACTCAAGACTTAAATTTTAGAATTTGAGATCTAAAATCATAGCTCCAAGATTTGAAAGTTCCAATTTAAATTTCATTTTTTTTTTGAGATTTTTAAATTTAAATTTCAAATTTTGAATTTAGTCATTAGAGGTTTGCTAATTGCTGAAATTTCTGTACTAGCACCAACCCAAGTTTTCCATGAAATTTTAGTATTTTTTTAAAAAGGCAAAAAAATCCAATTTTTTCTGAATTTTAGGAGTTTGGGATCTGATATATAAAATTTAAAAAAAAATATTTTTCTTGGAATTTTTTGAATTTTAAATTCGGATTCTTAGGTTTTTTCCTAGAAGCTGTTCAAATTCTATTTTTTCCTTCCTTAAGTTTAATTTTCAAAAAAAATTAAAAATGTTTTTATGAATCATAAATTTGAGATCTGGGATCTAGATGTCAAAATCTAATGATTTCCATTTAAATTTTGAATTTTAGAAGGGTTTTAAATTTGAATTTCGAATTTTGAATCAAGGTAGTTGGAAGTTTGTTAAGCTGCTGGAATCTTCTAGTAACCACTTCTCATAACAATTTTTCTAACTAAATTTTGAAATTTTTGAATTCAAATCTTAAGATCTGAGATCTTAACACTGAGATCTAACTAATCCACTTTTAATTTCAAATTTTAATAGTTTAAAATTTAAAATTTTAAATTTTCAAAACTAATTAGTTGGAGATGAGTTAAGAGGCTAAAATTTTCATACAACCATTGGTGCAGGCACCAGACTCAGAAGAAGACTTCAGAGCTCCATCTGGATCTCTGATTAACCTTGCCCGAAGAATTAGGGTTTTTTTGGCTTGTAATAAGGGTTGACTGGATCAACTCAACTTTAGCTTGAGTCTATATTACCTGCATTTTATTTTATTGAGTCATGTTGACTCGGTAGTGGACTAGGGTTTCAACCTGGGGTGTTACATTTTCTCCCAAGGCCAAGCAAGTGGGCGCCACACTCCCAGCCACACTCCCAGCCATACACCTGAGTCCAGGGGGTGCCACATCTCCATCCAGCAGGCTTTGGTCCCCACACCACAGATAGCAGCTCCCCTCTTTCATGCACCAATTGAGGAGAAATCCACCAGGGGTCCACAAATCAAGGGGGCGGCCCAAGACTTCCCAAAAGAACCAAACTATAAAAGGGAAGAAATTCTCTTGGAGAGGAATTCAAGGAGGCGCCCATTACCTGCCAGAAATACTCAAAACAAAGTTAGAAGGAGCCATAACTTGGGGAGAAAGAAAAGGAGGTATCCAAAAAGGGTTGAGCCATGGAAGGAAGGAGATTTCTCTTGAAAAGCAAGGTTAGGAGGCGCCCTAATCATTCCAACTAAAGCCAGATATAAAAGGCAACAAATTTTCTCTTGGAGGGCAAGGTTAAGAGGCACCCAAACACTTCCAGATAAGACCAAGCATAGAAGGAAAAAAATATTTTCTTGGAGGTCAAGACAAGGAGGCGCCACCCACTTTCCCTTTTGAAGCTTCAATCAACTTTGGAATTAATTGGCCGGCCATATGAGTAGGGATTGATATCCTAATTTGAAGATCCCCTCCTTTAGTCCCACATGGGAAGATGTAAAACCCTACTCTCTTGTAATGTCCTATAAATTAAACCCCATGTAAGTTTGAAAAAATCAGATGAATGAAACCAAATTTTTTTTTAGTGAGCAAACTCTGTGTTTTCTCTCTTCCGCACTTGCATCCAGGTGTTGAGCTCCGTGAGGGAGTAAATCTGGGTTCCCTAGGAACCTTGAGGAGGTGTGAGATCTCCAAAACCCCAACCCTAGGTTAGCCACTTCACTCCCAAATCCTAGCCGCCCATCACCCTTCTCTTTCCACCAAGCCCTAGCATATCCCACCTCTCACGGCCATTCTCTCCAAGTCCAGGCCAACCACCAGCATCCAGCTACAGTCCGGATACTTCAGATCCAAAGCTCTTTCCAGAGGGAGTCGAATCAGCCTTCAAGAGAATCCGGATCTCAGCGACATCAGCCTTCAAGTTCTTCGAACTGGTAAATCCTTCCCCGAGTCTCTGAATCCATCACTTGTTTTTCTTCTTCCCAGATCTTGAGTCCAGGAGAAGCCGACCCAGCCACGAGACCAGTATTGGAGGATCCATTGCGAAGATTGCCGACTCCAAGGATCCAACAATCTGCTCGAGAGAGTTCTTCCACCCAAATTCTGTGAAGATCACTGTCTGGTTGGTAAACCGTCTCTTCTCTTTATTTCTGTCCTATTGAAAGTTCAGAGCGAAACCCTAGGTCTGGGAGTTTCTCAACCCCCAGCGATCCGTTACTTCTGAACTACTCTGATAACTTAGCTTCTTCTAAATTGTGCTTTCAATCCTTACCTAGTTTTCATCAACTTAGTTTAACTTTACTTTGAGTCGAAGCCAATTTCTGAAATAAAAAAATAATAATAATAATAATCTTAATTTTACTTCCGCATACGCTTCTTTGTTCTTTGTTCTGCATCATTTTTGGTATCAGAGCTTTCATTCTGCATCAACCATTTTTACCTCCAAGATTGAATTTTCAAAATATAATTCAAAATTTAAAATTTAAAATTTAAGTTTTAAAATCGAGATTTCCAAATCTAAACTTTTCAATTTAATTTTTGAATTATTGAAACATTGAAATTGGGTTTGACTCATATGTTTGTGCTAGTCTACATATCTTGTTAGCTAGTTGGTTGTTTGTGCATCTATTTTAAAATCATTTTAAGGGCATTCAATATAAAGTAAGGGAAGGAGGTTATAACCTTTCCTTAGCCCAAAACAACCATCCATCATTGTTGATGAGGGACGGGATTCTAACATGATATAGGATGATATGTAACGGATGAACATGAAGAAAATCAGATTAAAGCGAGCAAATATTTTCATATTTGTTTATGGTTTAATTTTTGAAACTAGCCAAGACTAGGTTAGGGTTATCCTATATTAATTAGTATCCTACCCACATGCTAGATCAATCAAAGAGAAAAGAAAATGAGGATCCTAGGACTAAGAAGGCCTATTAGGAGCATGTTCAATCTTTAAGAAATCAGACAAAGAGAGTTGAAAATTGGACTGAACTTACCAAGCAATGATGTCTTGATACCATAGATAAGATCGCTCTACTCAAATCAGTGCCTGGATGATCCGGTCACTTTCCCGTGGATTCGTCAGCTTTTTATCAGATTGGTTTGGGGGCAAAGAAGACCTTATCCTAAGGGCATGGCACAGGAGGGATCTTGCAAACGTCAAGGTTAGTATGATAGAAAATAAAAAAAATATAAAATAGAAGATTGGGGAAGTAGAGAAGGCTGGAGGGTGGCAGGAGGTGTTGGCGGCCTGGCTTGTTGTATGGATGCCTGGTATGGATGAAGAGGGCATGCTAGGGCTTCAGCTTGGATGGATGGCTAGGGTTTAGAGGAAAGGGAAGGAAGGTTGGCGGCTATGGTTTGCTCACAAGAAAAAATAAAAAAATAGGTCTCACACCACTCCAATCTGGAGGACACAATTTGACAGAGGTGGACGGGTGGGGTATTTATAGGCTCATCCAACCCTTTCCCTATTAAACTAGGAGTACACAGTATGAATAGGATTAGGAGAACAAAGTTGAATAGAATAAGGAGTACATAGTTTGAATAGAATTGGTAGACTAAAATCCTTGTAGGACTTGGACATCAACTCCTTCTTAAACTTGGAAGCTTTGACTTTTCTCCATGGGCTTGGACTGGTACGAAATTCTTGCTGGGCTTGGACTAGTTGACTACTTGCTGTGCTGGGATGACAACCACATGGACAAGGTCAAGCCTTGGGCATCTTGGACTGGATCAAAACATGGAGCACCTTGGATTTGGTCAAAGCATGGGTGCCAATATGAATGGGCTTAGGCCTGGGGCGCCACTCCCTTATGATCTGGGGTGCCAAGGCCTTCTGGGTCTGGGCAGCATGAATGGAGTCCAGATGCTTGGCTGAGTGACTTGAGTGGTGGTCTACTGTCTCTCCTCTTGAACACGACTTGAAATCAAATACAAGACTCAAAGGGCCTAACTGACAAGACTCAAAGTAGGTCGAATAAAACAAATGGACTTAATTGACATACTAAATAGGACTCAATGGACTTAGTAAATCCAATTGAGTCACTTTATTACATGACTCAAAAATTAGACTTCATTACAGGACTTAACAAAATTGACCAACATATGATTCAGACATTGGAACCTTGAAATCCTAGTCTGCTCCTGATGTTCCTATATCAATTATCCCAGGGTGCGAGGAACTCGACCCTGTCAAGAAAAGGTCGATCTGGCTCTAGTACTACTCTGACAGGTCTGGGTTTAGGCATTGCATATCCTCTCGAGTAATCCACAAATCCTTAGATCTCGGTCGACCTTGCCAACGAACTAAGTGACATGGTAGCCTTTGATCCGGGTACTATTGGCTTTGTCATCTAGGATACGCTCAATCATTTCCTCTCACAGGCTAAATTGATGGTGGACACTCAAGTTGGGTTCGCTCTCAAAGGAGGGGTTAGGCTCAATAGGCTCACTGGATATCATTGCTGGCTCTCTATACTTAACTAAGTCTGAGATACCGAGGTTGACCTTAATGCCTAATTAGGTGGTAACTTAGGCACTAGGTCCAACATTCTTTATCACATTAATGGATCCAGCTCTTCGGATATGTAGCCTAATCATCACAAGATTTCCTTAGCAAACTCTTAGACTCTTTTCAGGAATTAATCATGTTTTTGATAAAAATTCATTGCTTACATTAATCCTATGGCTATTTCCTTATGCAAATCTCTAATCATGCAGTGCAAAAACTCATAACACCTAATGTAGGCAAATAACTCATGCCAACACTTATTGCTATGCAAACTCGATTAAACCCTAAACTACAACTATGGGTTTATCCCTTTGTCAGGTGGGTGACATGCAGATGAGAATGGTGCATGTACTCCTACTAAGTGCCATAGAGTATGCCAGAAGTAAGATGCAAACCTAACATGCACAATGAATGTATGTAGTATGCTTACCACTATAAAATGCAATCTAATGGTTAAACAATCATAAGAAGTTTCAAGAAAAGGTAGGAAGTAGGAACTGGGTTTAGGGTTAATCTGGTAGGGTAGAAAGTATGAAGGGGGTTCGGGGTTGATTGGATAGAATAGGATACAGGAAGGGGTTTCAGGGATTAGTCCTAGACTAATGAGGTTAACCTTATGAGGTTGAGGTATATCTACAAGGTCTGCATAATGGAAGAATAGGTCACTAATTTCATGGAAGAGATCATCAATGAGAACTATAGGAGAGGACTCTTCCTAAGGGTACTGGATTAAATAAGCCAAATCCTCAATAAATTCCTTGATTTCCTAGATTTTAGGACTGGGCTCTATAATTGGGCTCTCTTCTAAAGTCTCCACAGGTATAATTCTAATAGTAGGGTTTGGTTCCTCATGGTCCTCTTCCTTAAACTGTACTTCCACTATAGCTTCAGTTTGGGAATGGTTAGGGTCAACTAACTTTGGGTTGGCTTCTATCTGGGCATGATCTGGGTCAACTAATTCTAGGTTGGCTTCAATCTAGTATGGCCAGGGTCAACTAACTCTAGCTTGGTTTTAGTTGGGGTATGGTCAGGGTCAACTAGTTCTAGGTCATCTATAGGTATCTCTTCTTCTTCTTCATACTCATCCATTAAGCTCACATCAGCTTCATATATCTCCTCTTCAATGTCAGCCTTGTCAACCAATGGGGTGGTAGGAGGGGATTGGTTAAGGGAAAATTGACTAATGTCAAGGATAGTAGGGGTGGGTTGACAAAGGGGAAGTGGACTAATACTGGGTTCATCTCTAGGGGTACTAATCCTATGGGGTTCAGGTCTACTAGGGGATGACTGATTAGCACTAGGCTGATACCTAGAGGTTATGGGTTCCTTGGGCTCATAGGACAAGGGCTCAGATCTACGAGTTATGGATCTTGGTTCATATGATCTGGGTGCATAGGAGCTAGGATCATAGGATCTGGGTGCATAGGAGCTAAAGTCATAGGATCTAGGTAGGTACTTTATTCTTAGTTCAAGTTTCATGTCGCTCCAGGTAGTTATGGGTATTTCTCTCATTCATCTGATCACTCGTTCAACCGTATCCAAATAAATTCTAGCCTGGAGGACTAACTTGGTTTTGGCAAACTTATATTTTATTTCTTCTGACACTACTTCCCAAGCAAAATAAATTTTCATACTTCTTTCCCAATCAAGGTAATCTTCAAAATCAAGATCACCACTAAATGTAGGTGCTTCTCACCTAATGTACCTAGTGGCTCTCTCATCTAGGTCTATGAAGTCATAATTGGGTTTCCTTGCACTACGATTCCAAATTGGTTCAAGGTGTGGGGTTCTCCTAGGGTTGGGCTCCAAATATGGGTCAGGGTGTTGGGCTCTCCTAGGATTGGGAGGTGGGAGACATGGGGTCCTAAGGTTAGGGTCAGGTTTAGGTCTGGTATGGGTCTTAGGAGTTTTCCTTAGATTTCCTAATCATTCCTCTATCTAGTCATCTACTCGGTCCAACCTATGGGTCCGTCAGTCATTTATCTAGTTCATCTGGGTGATCAATTGGGCAAATTGGTCATTCAAGGTCTTCATGAAAGTCTCAAGGGTGGATTCCATGGCTGAGCTGGGTTGAGATTGGGAATGGTGGTAATGGGTTCCTGATCTGGTTGTCATGCACTCAATCAAACATGGGATTATGATGTAGTCAAGCACACAAGGGTTGATACATTCTAGAGTTTGCTAGACCTAGAGCCAAAGTTGAATAGGTCAACTCAACTTACACCCAACTCAACACTTAGTCCTTCTACTGGCCAGGTAAGATGTGGGGTGGTGGGAGGCTCCCCCTGCTTGTCATAGGATCCTAATTAAAAACCACCAGTCCACTTAGGGTGTTTGCCTCTGGACCTCTAGCCTTAGACACCAATTTCCAGTAATAAGTGGAGGCTTGAATGCACTCATTTTCCCACTAGACTCGGACCCGACTTGTTGGTGTCCCTAAATCAATTAAGTTGCTAGTTAATTTTAATTAGGCTTAGGTACGTATGCAAAGGTGGTTGTTTTGGATCTAGGACAGGTGATGAAATCCTGTCCTGATCTGACAGAGTAAAATTGCCCTTAGATGAAGTTAATGCAAATGATGAGCACACGATGAAACCTGATGCAATTTAAAATAAAAAAATAAAGAATAAAATTTTTTTTTTGTCTTTTTATGATGTCGCTGACCTAAATATAAGTTGGTTATGTGATCAATCATGGTTGGCTTAGGTTAGGTGGGGTTTGGTAGTTGTTTACGTTTAGCCAATTTAGGTATACAGAATTAGCAGAAATTGAATTTTTTTTGTTCTATTTTGATGTAGAGTTTAGTATGAATTTCATAGTAGACAAATTCTAAAAAAATTTTGTAGAACAGACAGTTATGTGTGAAGATGATTCCTACCAAATCTCATGCAAAACAAAAATAGTATGATGATGCAAACCTAGGGTTTCTAACTGGGTGCAGGAAAGATAGATTTCTAGTTAGGGTTTTTAAAATGCAGATTTTTTTATTTTTTTATAATATATAACAATTAACTAAAATGTTGGAAATTAAAGGAGTCGACAGAGATGATGTGATGCAAATTTCAGAGAATAACAGTATGAAATTGATGGAAAACCAGACCTAAATTCAGACTACTAGTGCAGGGTCAGCATGCAGAAATTTTGTTAGGGCTATTTTCTCATGCAGGTTTCACCCTATTTTTAGATCAGAAAAATTCCATGAAAATTAAAGAAACTTAAGGTTAAACAGAGATTAATTAACGTGAAAATAAGGAAAAAATAAAAACATTTTGATGGGAAAACAGTCCTAAGGTTTGATGCATATGCAAATTTCAGCATGCAGATAACCTAAACTATGGTGCAAGAACATGCCCTAATCCTGCTCTGATACCAAAATTGATGAGGGACGGGATTCTAACATGATGCAGGATGATATGCAAGAGATGAATATGAAGAAAATTAGATTAAATCAAGCAAATATTTTTATATTTGTTTATGGTTTAATTCTTGAAACTAGCCAAGATTAGGTTAGGGTTATCCTGTATCAATTAGTATCCTACCCACATGCTAGATCAATCAAAGAGAAAAGAAAACTAGGATCCTAGGACTAAGAAGGCCTATTAGAAACATGTTCAATCTTCAAGAAATCAGACAAAGAGAGTTGGGAATTGAACTGAACTTACCAGGCAATGATGTCTTGATATTGTAGATGAGATCGCTTCACTCAGATCAGTGCCTGGATGATCCGGTCACTTTTCCATGGATCCATCGATTTTCTATCATATTAGTTTGGGGGCAAAGAAGACCTCATCCGAAGGGCATGGTACTGGAGGGATCCTACAAATGTCAAAGGTTAGTATGATAGAAAATAAGAAAAATATAAAACAGGAGAATGGGGAAGTAGAGAAGGCTGGAGGGTGGCAGGAGGTGCTGGCGGCCTGGCTTGTTGTATGGACCCCTGGTTTGGATGAAGAGGGCATGCTAGGGATTTAGCTTGGATGGATGATGGCTAGGGTTTAAAGGAAGGGGAAGGAAGGTTGGCGGCTAGGATTTGCTCACAAGAAAAAATAAAAAAACAAGTCTCACACCACTCCAATCTAGAGGACACAATTTGACAAAGTAACTTTAGGTTGTATTCATGAAAAAGAGACTGATTACAAGAGGGGGAGGAGTGGGATATTTATAGGCTCATCCAGTCCTTTCCCTGTTACATTAGGAGTATACAGTATGAATAGGATTAAGAGAACAAAGTTGAGTAGAATAAGGAGTACATAGTTTGAATAGAATTGGTAGACTGAAATACTTATACGACCTGGACATCAACTCGTTCTTGAACTTGGAAGCTTTGACTTTTTTCCATGGACTTTGACTGGTATGAAATTCTTGCTGGGCTTGGACTGGTTGACTACTTGCTGAGCTGGGATGACAACCACTTTGACTAGGTCAAAACATGGGGCGCCTTGGACTTGGTCAAAGCATGGGTGCCAATATGAATGGTCTTTGGCCTGGGGCATTACTCCTGCATGAGCTGGGGCGCCAAGGCCTTCGGGGTCTGGGCAGCATGAATGGAGTCCAGATGCTTGGCTGGGTGACTTGAGTGGTGATCTACTGGCTCTCCTCTTGAACATGACTTGAAAGCAAATATAGGACTCAAAGGGCCTAACTGACAAGACTCAAAGTAGGTCGAATAAAATAAATGGACTTAATTGATAGACTAAATAGGACTCAATGGACTTAGTGAATCCAATTGAGTCACTTATTACATGACTCAAAAATTAGACTTCATTACAGGACTCAACAAAATTGACCAACATATGATTCAGAGATTCGAACCTTGAAATCCTGGTCTGCTCTTGATGTTCCTACATCAATTGTGCATTGAACTAATCTTTATTAAAATTGACTATGAACCTAAACTAGGGACACCCACAAGTCGGGTTCAAGTGCAAGATGAGGCAAAGTGCTATTTGAATTTGTACTTTTTTTAGAAATTGGTGTCTAAGGCTAGAGGTCCAACGGCAAATTTCTTAAGCGAACTTGGGTTCTTTAATTGGGTCCTCACAAGAGCGATGGGGGCCTCTCGCATTCCCACCTCTTACTTGGCTAGTGGAAAGGATAATTGCATCCTTAATTAGTACTTAGTTAAATTCTGTATTTTGAACTCTAGGTCTGGAACCCTAGAAGCTAGGTTTGTATTGCTTGTCAATTAGGTCAAGAGCTTTAGACTAACAGTCCTACACTCAGTCTGGTTTATCCATGGATCCTAATCTTGAATTCATTATGAGGACCATAACAGAAAAGTTTGATATCCTAACTAAACAATTAGGGTCAATGAACAAAGAGTTAGGACAAATGGACAATCAAATCGGGAACCATACTAAGCCCAAATCACCCAGTCCACCTCCCCTTGGTCCAAGAGCCCAATGTCATGATCTCACCCCTGAGTATAATCCTAGATACCCCTATCAAGACTTTGTAGATCAGGAGAAGAGAGTCTTTAGGAGCAATCGACCTTATGCACCCACTTTCGATGAAAATTTAGATCCTGAAGTATATGTCGATTGGGAGAAGAAAATGGATTAATACTTTGAGTTTGATGAAATGTCAGAAGTAAGGAAGTGTCAATTTGCTAAATTAAAGTTATTCCGACATGATAAAACATTTTGGGGAGAAGTTGAGCGTAAAAGTTATTATAGTGGGGATAAAATAATTACTTGTAGAGATATGAAGAGTAAACTGAGGGAAAAGTTCCTAAGTAGATATTATAAGCAAAGTCTTTTAGACCAATGGTACAGATTGAGACAAGATGATGCAACTGTATTTAATTATATTGCTAAATTCAATGAGTTTATCAAGAGATGTAGCACAACCGAATTTGAGGCAATGATCATATCTAGATTTTGAGCTGGTCTACGTAAGGACATCCAGTGGAAACTATTTCAATGGAAAATTCACTACCAAGAAGAAGCTTATCAAATTGCTAGAAAATTTGATACATATCAAAAGGAACTTTTGATCAGTCGACCTAAGTCCAACAGGAATAATACATCTGGACATAGGCCTTGTTCTAGTCAGATTCCTTCAAACAAACCAACTCCCATTATCCTAGTAGTTTGTAAGGAAGAAATCCTTGAACACATTAAAGAGTCAAAGTTAGAAATATATGAAGTTGAATCCAGTCTCACAAATGAATATAAAGAAAATAAAGAAGAGACTAAGCCCACTAAAAAATTAGAGAAAAAATCTCTTGAACCTATTGAATTTAAAGATGAAATAGAATCAAAGTCTTGTTCAAATGAAGGGCTAGAAAGAGAAGATCCTAAACCCATTGAAGAACTTATGGAAGGAGTTTTTGAAGTTGGGTCTAACCTTATGGATGGGTATGAACAAGAATAATTGCTTAAGGATAAAATAATTACCCAACCTAAAGAAATCAACAACGGGAATAATCAACTTAAAGAAAATGAAGTCCAGGGACAAAACTATGAAGAGCAATCCGAGGAGATAATAGAAGACCCAGAATTAATCAATGTTGAGAATTTAGATCTAGAAATTAATAAAGGATCACCTAATGGGGTATTGACCATCAGAGGAAACCTAGAACCAATTCCAAAGGATCAACCCTAAGAAATTGTAGAACCGTTAAAGGATTATCAATATGTATTCCTTGATAGTTGCCCTGAGCCTGATTCACCCTTCTGGAACATCCCCAATTCTAGTCCACCAAGCTGGGACATCCACCATACCATTGATCTGGTCCCAGTAATATTCAACAGTTACTTTTGGAAGACATTATGGCATTTATTAGGTACCAAATTAAGATTCGCTGCCACCTACCTGAAGTTATGTGTCAGAGTCTTCAAAGCCATTTAGGAAAATATTAGAAATTAAGAACTTTTGTTTCCTATCTCAATAATAAGTTTAGTCCATAGATAATAAAGTCCATTTGAGTAGAGGTGGGCATTGGGCCATGCCAAGCACGGCTCGCTGGCCCATCAGCCCAGTTATTTTTTTTTATTTTTTTAAAAAAATGGGCCGGGCCTGGCCCGGCCCGTTTGGCCCATAACAGCTAAAAAGTGGGTATTTTTTGGTTTTTTACTATTTTAACCCTCCCAACTGTCATAAAACGGGCATATTTATTTTTAATTCTTAATTTTTTATAATTGTACATTTAATTTTTACAATCAACTCAATCGGACTAACAAATGAGGAACATTGATTTGAGAAGGGGACTATTATTTTCTTCGGGCAACTTCGTTATTGAGATCCTGTGAAGCACACAACAGTTGCAATGATTTTATTTACATGATGCATACATATTACGAAGACGGTGAAAATGTCAGTTGATATGGCGAGCCACTGACATGGTGCCCATGTTGGATCTAGCAAAGTGATGAGGTGGCGAAGAATGCCACTTGGCCCAGCTGAGGTCGAGCTCCTGACTAAGGTTGAGCTAAGTGATTGAGGTTGAGCCCCAGTTATAGTCGAGCTTTCATCTGAGATCGAGCTCCCAACTGAGGTTAACCTCCCATCCAAAGTCAAGCTCCCGTCCAAGGTCGAGCTCCCAGCCAAGATTGAGCTCCCAGCCAAGATTGAGCTCCCATTCAAAGTCGAGCTCCCAGCTGAGGTCGAGCTCCCGTCCGAGGTCGAGCTCCCAATTGAGGTTGAGCTCCCATCCAAGGTCGAGCTCCCGCCTGGGGTCGAGCTCGTAGCTAAGGTCGAGCTCCTAGCGAAGGTCAAGCTGCTGTCCGAACCCAGTCCCCGCAGGTAAGAGGATAGCAAGAAGAGAGATACGGTCTGATGATGATGATATAAACAATACTGATGATTAGTAAGATTTTGATCATTTATTTGTAATTCTTAATTTTTTTATAATTGTATATTTTTATTTTTTTAATTGTTAAAGTGAGTTATCTCTATTTTTTTCTCCTTTCTTATTATATTCTGGAGGTCAGGCCTAGTCCCCCTCCTTTCATGTACCATTTTGATTTAAATTAATAAACTGGTAGGGGTCTATGCCAAACCCTCCACCATTATGATGGCTTTATATTAATAAATTCTTAGTTTCCAATATTTTTTAATTTATTAAAAAATATTTTTTATTAATAAAATTTTTTTTTTCATTTATTTTAAGGGGGCCGGGCCGTGCCTGGCCCTGCCTAGGCCCTTGTGGGCCATGCCGTGCCTGGCCCAATCCAGGCCCTAATGGGCTGTGCCGCACTGACTCGCGAGCTATGCCGTGCCAGCCCAGGCCCTTATGGGCCATGCCAGGCTTGGCACGGGCCAAAAAATCTAAACCCGACCCGACCCCTTATTATGGGCCGTGCTTGGCATGGCCCGTTACTGTAGCAAGCGGGTCATGCCAAGCATGGCCTGCTTTGTGCCGAGCCATGCCGGCCCATGGGCGGCCCAGCCCAGTGCCCATCTCTACATTTGAGCCTGTTTTGTTTTGGTGTCATTTATATTTTGTCATTTGAAGTCATTTGTGTTTGTCTTTTGCCATTTAGTGTCATCTATATTTGTCTTTTATCATCTGATATTATTTGAGCTTTCCATGCATAAGTATCCATGACTGCGAGAGTCATATGCATAGCATGATTAGTAAGAAAATTTGAGCAAAGGAATTAACTAGCATATGGCTAAATTTTCTTAAGAGTTTTCATGAAAAGACTACATGAAAAGTTGCTAACTTTGGTGTAGGTCCTATTCAAATACCAAAGAAATTTGGACCTAATACTCATGTGCTTAAGTTCCCATCCGACTTTGGTATAAGTTCCACTTTCAATATTTTAGACCTAGTAGAGTAAAGGAAACAACTATGATGCCTAGTGAGTCTTTTGGGACATAATCCAATTTTTTAGAGTGAACCAACCCTTGACTGTCTACCAGCCCCACTACCCAAATCAGAGAGATAGGAATGAGCAAATTTGGATAATAAGACTATTATTACCCAAAACAAAGACTACAAATACTATTTGGTTCATTGGCAAGGTCAACCTAAATCAGAAAACTCATGGATCACTGAGAGAATCTTTAAAGGAATAGTCCAGACCTACTAGCCTATTACCAAAATCAAATTGACCCATACTTGACAGGGTCGAGTTGTTAGATGTATGCCTTGAAAGCCAAGTTAGCTTAACACATTTTAATTTTTAGGGTATGAACTTTGTACTTAATCTTTCTTATTAATAAAAGGGCATTATTTCATTCATATTGATGTCTATGAATCGTCCGTGGAGTTAATGGGCAATGACACATATTCTCAATAGTTGAGAATTTGAGGCATATGTCTTTATAAATTAGCTCCTAAAAGGTCCCGATTGTTGGAATATCATGAGGAGGTGATTGATCCATTAAAATCGTTGCACGTATCACTTCCCTTTCTAGGTAGATGAGTCTCCGACCTACAATGTGGTGATATTGGAGTGAGAGTGCAGGTAGTTGATAGAGATCAATGGTACTGAGTGTGACCAAGTATAAGAAGTTATACGGATGACTACTCATCGATAATTTTCTGATGCTGTAGTCATGTGAATAGTTCTTTGACCTAGAGTATCTCAGCTACTCATAATAAGGTTGCTGTAGTTTGACATCACAAACACATGGTTCCTATCCATTCAGGACCTTGCGGTGTTCATTGGCTGCAGTAAGTTTATTGTAGGAGTAGCATGTTCACTTGTATGTATCTATCAGCTTTAGTGGTAAGGAATAATTCTATTGATGGGGGACTAACATGCATGCAATTCTTTTTGTATGTTTTATATATGGGGTTTGGTGATTAATTCTCGAATTTTAGATCAAAATTGGTTGTAGGGAATTTTGTATGAGTTTTTGAAGCCAAGCATGCAGATTAGAATCTAGAAAAGTACTAAAGAAGGATCGCCGGGGCTGAGAAGCCTCGGTTAGGGCAAGTTCTCCTACAATAATAAGACTGAAGGTAGAGGGGGTGTACCTGACAACGTTTGAAGTGCCCGGTGAAGATCGCAGTGAAGAGATCTCTCGTTCTTCGATGGATGCGGCCTGGAAAACCAAGCCAAAGACCCACGGATACCCAGCTTTCTGCTCGGTGGTCTGATTGAGGCGTGGCTGGAGTCATTGGATTCGTAGGAACTTGTGGACCTACAAACGACCTGTCAGGGGTTAGAAAACTCAAAGGAAATCAAGAAAACAAAGAAAAATAGCAAAGGGAAGAAAGTTTTGGAGGGGGCTGGAAGGATGGTTGGCGGCAGGAAGATGGTTGCAAACACCGGAAAGAAGAACTCTCAAACCCCTTTATGCACACAGCAGGGTAATCACACAAAGTAATAGAAGAACTCAAGGTTTACTTCATATATCAAAATCTCCCTTCATACAGGAGGCTAGGGTCCTTTAAATAGACCCTTAACCTTGGGCTCCAAGTAAGGGCACATAAGTCTTTACATAAGAATCCTTTTCCCTCTCAAGCCCTAGCTAGAAAATAAGGAAACATTAGGTAGAAAAATCCCTAAAAACTCTCTTGACTTGGCCAACACTCCAAGGATGCCTAGGGAGGCATGTTGGGCTTCTAGGAGCAGCAAGAGGCTGGCCCGAAGGGGCTCGGGCGCATGGGTTTGGGCCTCTGGAAGCTGGGGTGGCCTGGTAGCCAGGTAGCAGGAATATTCCCTGGTATCTTGCTTCTTAGGGGCTTGGGCTTGGCGCCTGGGCTTGATTTCTTTGGGCTAGGATGCAGATGGACCTCTAAAATCATGGATGCCTTGGTATATGAATATATTTTGGCATCTGGAAGGGAATATGGGCATCTGGAGGGCATCTGCAAGGAATCAAGGTTTTTTTGAATTTTTCTCTTGGGGTCTTCAAATCTTCAAGCTGGGTTGGACTTGGGCTATACTTCCTTGTCTTCAATCTGGTTGGACTTGGTCTTCACTTGTATGATGTGGTCTTGAGTCTTCAATATGGTTGAATAGGACTCAAAAAAATAAAATTAGCTCGACATGAGTTGACCAACACTGGACTGAACTAGCTCAACATGAGCTGACTAGTACAGAACTGAAACTCAAAATACTCAAATAACAACTAAAATGGACTCAGATAGGTTAAGCCCTTATTACAGATGGACTCATAAATTATTGATTAATTCATAGAGGGTTGAAAAGCCTCTATCTTATTCTGGTGCCTTTGGTGTCCCCACCAATTCTCCCGGGGTGGGAGGAACTCGACCCTGTCGAGTGATGATCAAGCTGGCTCACATATCTCTCAAGGAGGTCTAGGTTGAGGTGCTGCAAGTCCTCTCGAGAAATCCATGAATCGTCCGACTCTGGTTGGCCTTGCCATCGGACCAAGAAACGTTGATAACCGCAGCCCCGGTCATAATGGCTTGATCGTCCAGGATACGCTCGATCCGTTCTCCTCTCTCAGGCCAAATTTATTAGTGGACACTCTGGGTTAGGGTCACTCACAATGAAAAGGAATAGATTCAAAAGCCTCACTAGGTATCATTGCCGGTTCCCTGTACTCATCCAGGTCTATAATATTGAAGGTAGAACTAATGCCCAAATCTAAAGGCATGTCTAATACCTAGGCATTTGATCCAACCTTCTCTATCACTTTAAAAGGTCCGGCCCTGCGAGCATGAAGCTTCTTTTAGGCCTAAGCCTAACCAAGATAGAATCTACTACATCAAATTCTTTGATCCATCTTCGGGAATTAGCCAGTTTGTTTAAAATTAGTGTAGGTGGTGAACATGCTGGGCACATGCAGACTCCTAACAAAAGATTCAAAGGACTCAAACCTACACCTAACAGACTTGACTATGCATTCCTATAGAAGGAAGTTTTATTGAACTCTTTGGATCTAAACCTAATAGATTATAGGTTCCCTAGGTTTGATCCTAGCTTGACATGCACATGAGAATTTACAGTGAACTCCTAGCAAATTCCAAAGAGTGTGCCAGAAGTAAGATGCAAACCTAACATGCATGATGAACACATGCAGTATGCTAATCTCAGTTAAATGCAATCTAATAATCCTAGAAATGTTGGAGGTGTCAGGAAAGGGCAGAAAATAGAAAGTGAGTTCAGAATTAGTTTGGTAGGGTAGGGAAAAAGGTTCAAGGTTAGTTGGATAAAGTTCGATATGAGAAGGCATGTCAGGGACTAATCCTAGACTAATGAGGCTAACCTTATGAGGTTGCAGTATATCTATGGGGTTTGCATAATGGAAGGATGGGTTACTAATCTCAGGGAAGAGGTCCTTAATAGAAACTATAGGAGGAGGCTCATCCTGAGGGTACTGATTCAAAGAGATCAGGTCCTTAATAAATTCTTCATGTTCTTGTATTTTAGGACTAGACTCTATAATTTGGCTCTCCTCTATGGTTTCCTCAGGTAAGAATCTAACAGTAGTACCTAGGTTCTCTTCCTCTATTTGTTCTTCCACTATAGCTTTTGGTTGGATGTGGTTAGGGTCAACTACCTCTAGGTTGGCTTCTACCTGGGTATTTACTAGGCCAACTATTTCTAGGTCATCTATAGGTGTCTCATCTTCTCCCTAATACTCATCCACTAGGCTCGCATCAGCTTCATACACTTTCGTATTAATGTAAGCCTTGTCAATCTTAGGAATGGTTGGAGAAGGTCGGCTAGGAAAAAATTGGCTAGGTCCTGGTTTCTGATTATGGACACTAATCCTAGTAGGTTCAAGTTGCCTAAGGGATAGTGGCTCACTACTGGGCTCATATTTAAGGGTGCTAATCCTATGGGGTTCAAGTTGACTAAGGAAAACCTGACTAGTACTAGATTGATACTTAGGGGTTATGGGTTCTCTGGGCTCATAGGACAAGGGTGCAGATCTATGGGTCTTGGGATTATAGGATCTGGGGTCATAGGATTTTGGGTTAGCTCTATAGTCAGGTTCTAAGGATGGATCATGGTATGGGGTCCTCCAAAGGTTGGGCTCCCTATATGGGTCAAGATATTGGGTTCTCCTAGGGTTGGACTCCCTATATGGGTCAGAATATTGGGTTCTCCTAGGGTTGGGCTCTCTATATGGGTCAGAGTATTAGGTTCTCCTAGGATTGGACTCCCTATATGGGTCAGAGTATTGGGTTCTCCTAGGATTGGACTCCCCATATGGGTCAGAGTATTGGGTTTTCTTGGGTTCAGTATCATAATAAGGGTCATGGTAAGGAGTTCTTCTAGGTTCAGTATCATAATAAGGGTCATGGTAAGGGGTTCTTCTAGGTTCAGTATTATAGTATGGGTTAGGCTGAGGGGCTCTCCTAGGTTTGACCTCTTGGTATGGGTCAGGGTTTGGGGTCCTCCTAGGCTGAGGGTTATGATGAGGGGCTCTCCTAGGTTCAACCTCAGGGTATGGATTAGGGTTTGGGGTCCTCCTAGGTTGAGGGGAATCAGGATCTGTCTCAGACTGTGACCCATGGGTTTTTCCTGGGGTCCCTACCCGGACTTCTAACTGATCAAACCTATTGGCAAGATGGTCAATTCTATCATTGGTTTGAATACCAAACTGAGTTAACTGGGTCATCTGGGTAGTCATCTGGGTAGCCATCTGGGCCATTTGATCAGCTAGGGCTTTCATTTGGGCTTGCAAATTTTTCATGGGTTCAGACATTTGTGAAGGAGGTGGGTGATATGAAACTCCTGATCTAGTGCTCATACAAGACTCGATCAGACCGACTACAGCTGACTAGACCTAGAGTCCAAACTAAGTGCTCAATTAGGGTGGCAAACTAGCCTATAGTAACCCTGTAATCAACCAGGCAGGTGTAGGGGGAGTGTTAGGTCCCTGATTGCCAATCCTAGACACCAATCAGAGATTGGCCAGGTAGGCAGACCAGCACACAAGCCCTTTAGGATTGAATCCCTAAACCACCATTCTAGACACCAAGCACAAGGACACACAGGTTAGTCTTGACACAGTGATCTAACACTTAGCTTGGACCCGACCAGTTGGTGTCCCTAGCCCACTAGGGCAAATTAGGTCTAGTTAATTTTAGGTTAAGGCTTGGGACCGAATGCAAGGGATGTGGTTTTGGGCTAAGGAGAGGTGATCAAATCCTCCCCTCATCTGATATAGCAGGAGTGCCCTTAAAAGTAAATTATGCAATGATGGCAGGCAGATGAGGATGCAAATTAGGATTTAGATGTTTTTTGGTATTTTTGGAGAATATGTAATTTTTTTTTTGGTATTTTTTTAAATAGAATAAAACTTGCAAATCATGGCCTAATATGCTGGAAATATACTAAAATTAAAAGATATGCAAAAGATGCTAAACAAAACCCAAAAACTTCCAAACTTGTCTTGCTGAAAAAATAGAGCCAAAAATTTGCAGGCTATATTTCGGCTTGCGGAAAATTCACAGGCCATAATAAAATCTGAAAAAATTCTTAAAATTATTGTGAATTATGGTAAATCCATAAAAACAAATTTTATGATATTTTGAGTTTTTATTAGGGAGAAATAATTAAAATAACAGAGCATATACGGACTAAAAAATTAGAGAAAACAAGCCCTAATCTAAGCTCTGATACCAAATGATGGGGGACAAACATGCATGCAATTCTTTTTGTATGTTTTATATGTGGGGTTAGGTAATTAATTCCTGAATTTTAGATCAAAATTGTTTGAAGGGAATTTTGTTTAAATTTTTGAAGCCAAGCATGCAGATTAGAACCTAGAAAAGTACAAAAGAAGGATCGCTGGGGCTAAGAAGCCTCGGTTAGGGCAAGTTCTCCTACAATAATAAGACTGGAGGTAGAGGGGGTGTATCTGACAACATCTGAAGTGCCCGGTGAAGATCACGGTGAAGGGATCTCTCGTTCTTCGATGGATGCGGCCTGGAAAACCGAGCCAAAGACCCGCGGATACCCGGCTTTCTACTCGGTGGTCCGATTGAGGCGTGGCTAGAGTCGTTGGATTCGTAGGAACTCGGGGACCTGCAAACGACCTGTCAGGGGTTAGAAAACTCAAAGGAAATCAAGAAAACAAAGGAAAATAGTAAAGGGAAGAAAGTTTTGGAAGGGGCTGGAAGGATGGTTGGCGGCAGGAAGATGGTTGCAAACACTAGGAAGAAGAACTCTCAAACCCCTTTATGCACACAGCAGGGTAATCAGACAAAGCAATAGAAGAACTCAAGGTTTATTTCATATATCAAAATCTCCCTTCATACAAGAGGCTAGGGTCCTTTAAATAGACCCTTAACCTTGGGCTCCAAGTAAGGGCATATAAGTCTTTACATAAGAATCATTTTTCCTCTCAAACCCTAGCTAGAAAATAAGGAAATATTAGGTAGAAAAATCCCTAAAAATTCTCTTGACTTGGCCAATACTCCAAGGATGCCTAGGGGGGCATGTTGGGCTTCTAGGAGCAGCAAGAGGCCGGCCCAAAGGGGCTCGGGCGCATGGGTTTGGACCTCTGGAAGCTGGGGTGGCCTGGTAGCCAGGTAGTAGGAATATTCCGTGGTATCTTGCTTCTTAGGGGCTAGGGCTTGGTGCCTGGGATTGATTTCTTTGGGATAGGATGCAGATGGACCTCTAAAATCATGGATGCCTTGGTATATGAATATATTTTGGCATCTGGAAGTGAATCGGGGCATCTGGAGGGCATCTGCAAGGAATCAGGATTTTTTTGAATTTTCCTCCTGGGGTCTTCAAATCTTCAAGCTGGGTTGGACTTGGGCTATACTTCCTTGTCTTCAATCTGGTTGAACTTGGTCTTCACTTGTATGATGTGGTCTTGAGTCTTCAATATGGTTGAATAGGACTCAAAAAAATAAAATTAGCTCGACATGAGCTGACTAACACTGGACTGAACTAGCTCAACATGAGCTGACTAGTACAGAACTGAAACTCAAAATACTCAAATAACAACTAAAATGGACTCAGATAGGCTAAGCCCTTATTACAGATGGACTCATAAATTATTGATCAATTCATAGAGGGTTGAAAAGCCTCTATCTTATTCTGGTGCCTTTGGTGTCCCCACCACCTATGCAGCTTAATGAGACTAAGTCCAGAAGTCTATGACCATAGCAGAGTGATAATGAAAAGATATTTTCATTGGTATCATAATTGGACTTGAGTCGATTTAGTTAACATATGACTGATGGGTTTGACGAGTATCCATAACCAACATCATGTCGGGATTTTTGATAGAGGAACTGAATCACATGGTAACTACACCTAGGGGTTCCAATTTTATTCTACTGTGTTGCCACTACATACTGCTAGGTATCACTAGTGGATTGTAAGAGCCCATTAGGATCATTCTCGGATCAATGATCCTGATTAGGGTTGAGCTGAAATTGTTTCAATCCATCGAAAGGAGTTTTGATGATGTATAATAAAGATTATAACATGTCTTATTACTAGACAGGATAGGACTTGAGGGGTTACACATATTAAGAGCTTACGTAACTAATCAGCAAATCAAAATGTTACTAAATTTGACAATTTTAGTACATTTGGACCTAATTATAAATGTTACAATTAATTAATTATGGATTAATTATTAATTAAATTAAATTATATTTAATTTAATTGAGTTAGACTCAGTTAATTGATCCTAATTGAGTTGGGTCAATAGCCATTTTGAAATGGTTTGATCGGATTTAAAATTAGCTTCGATTTGACTATCAAATCAGTTTATTGGACCATGACCTAGAGTCTAGTTAGACTGAGATTCTCTTTCCTTGTCTGTCCCTGCCTCCACATGCCATAGTGGGCCCCAAGTGCTTTGTGTGACAAAGAGAAGAGGGCGAGAAATCCAAGAGATGGGTGCAAAGAGTTTTGGCATGGAGAATGAATGAGAGAGGAAGAGTCCTCTTCTACTCTTAAAACCTAAACTAGTTTAGATTAAACACTAGTATTTTGGTTTGGAGGGGTGGAACAAGTGGATTATAAAAAGGGGAAAGGGGTGGCCGACCATGTGAATATTTTCCTTTAGGCGTGTTCTTCTCTTGGGCGTCATCTCCTCTTGGGCATCATCTCCTTTTGGGCATCTTCTCCAGAGTGTCTCTCTCCTAGGGTGCCAACTCCTCTCCCTTTTTATTTGTTTCTCTCTTCCTTGTGTGAGGTTTGAGTCCTCTTCAGGAGTGTTGAGAGGTCTTGTACATAAGAGGGAGAAGAAAGTAAGTGGTCTAAAGGTCTTGCATAGTCTGATTTACGAGATAGAAGTCAAAAGCTGATCTAGTTGCGGATCGGCATAGTTTTTAAAGTGGTTGATTTGCTGAAAGAGGAGAGGGCTACAAGGATCTAGTAGTACGATGATCTCTATGACTTGTTTACAAGATCTTTGTATGGATACCAGCAGAGGCTGGGCAATTGCACGGCTCCACTAGAATCCCGGTTTCAAAAGCAAATTGGCACGTTTTCATAGCAGGCCAAAATAGAGATCCAGGTAAGTATTTTATGCTTTAAATAATTTTATTTTCATATCTGATATTTTTTTCATATATTACAGCATGTTAAAAACTTATGATGAATAAATTAGATTTATTTATAAATTGCATCGTTAGATATAAAATAGTTTTTATATCTACTTCCACTGTGTCAGGCTTTTGATGCCTGATTGTTTGCAATATACTGTTCCTGGGAGAAATCCAACTGTGCTATCAAAGCCATGGTTCTCCTTTCTTTAACATGCATGGATGAGAATCAAATCTGAAAAATATTCAGATCAGATGATAGATTATGATTGTATCAAGTCTATGTTGAATATGAGATTGTTCTAGCATAAATTTTTTTTGCTTTTAAAACTGTTTTCAAAATTAAAATCATAATTTTCAGATCTGAAATTAATGCATGGATGAAAATCAAATCTAAAAATTATTTAGATCAGATAGATAGATTATGATTGTATCAAGTCTATGCTGAATATGAGATTGTTCTAGCATAGAATTGTTTTGCTTTGTAAACTATTTTCAAAATTAAAATCATAATTTTTAGATCTGAAATTAAATTTAATAATCTGAAATTTAATTGATCAAAGGTTGCACAAAGTGACATAAGGTTATCCTGCTATAGGGTTTACCCCCTAGAGTTCAAAGGTTGTCCTACTTTGATGTATTCCTAGTTTTGAAAGAGGATTTTCAAAAGGGTTTTGATCGATTTAATGATTACAAATGTGATGTGTTGTTAAACATGTTTTAGATCTATTTAATTAAGTTAGATGTAGTTTAATATATGATCTAACATGATGATGTATGTGATGCACCAAATTAGGGTTTAGATCTTAAATTTGATTCATGATCATAAGCCATTAAAGTCATACATTTGAACTTATTTTAAAATTGATTTGATCAAGAAATTTAAATAGGTGCATGAGGGTTTGGGTTGAACAAATTAGGTCTAGTCATCTTAAAATTATTTTTAGATGATGTCTGGTCAGATCGATTCATTTGATTGTGAATCGATAAGTTAAGACCTAATTTGGCTCAGTGATGAGCCCAGATCACTAGATTGACCTAATTGAACCTTATCAATCAATTGGTATCTAAGAAAGGTTTTGACCACGATTTTTAATTAGGGCTAACTCTTTCTAAATCAACTAGTTTGGCGAAAATAAGGTATGTGGCACAACCCTCCCATGTATCAATCTGACCTGATTAATTTGGTTGATTAAGTTTTAAATATGGTCACTTTTAATTTGAGTTCACCCATGCTAGTTATTTTAAGTCAGACATGAAATTATGCTGACTTGATATAATTGGTCAGACATGATTTGGCGATCAATTTAGAAGAGACCTGAACCTAAGCCCCCTATAAATATTATGTCTTTGGTCTTCCACCATTATAGGTGTGCGGGTGTCCTACTGGTGTTGATTATTCTCTACTGGTTATAGTGGTCTAGTTGCATCGGGAAGACACAACCACCCTATTAGGCATGAGATGTTGCTAGGCACTGATGGGGTTGGGCTCAATAAACGGGCATGTTGAGGGACTCAATGATAGCTTTCTCTAGCATGAATGGTGGGTTTGATTTAACTAATGATTGGACCAATAAACAGGCACATTGAGGTTCCATTATTTAGAGACCAAGTTGCTACAATTTGTATTAAATACATTGAACAAGAGTTGGCCACTTATTGGTGTAGCATGTTACCAATAATCGGGCATGGTGAGGTGCCGCACATCGATGGAACCGTAGCACCCACTAGAAACCTAGAGTGGCAGGGTTTTCGAATCTCCACGAGGAGTGTAAGAGATCCAAGAAAATAGTAGGAGTTCTAAAATTATTTTTAAAGAACCTAGAATAATTTTAATAATTAAGTGTAAAGCATCTAATTCAAATCTTCTACTCTTGCAGTTAACCATATCTACTTCAAATCTCTTAGTCCATATTCTAGAAACAAACTGACTTGTAGGCCTTAATTTTAAAGATTGGTTGAGTAACATCAAAATTATTTTGAGTTCTAAGAAGTTAGGCTATGTACTTGACTAGGAACATCCTATTTTACCTGACCATCCAAATGCTCGTCAGACGACTGTATATGAAAAATGGATGGAAGATGATAATAAGGTTAAGTGTTATATGTTGGCCTCAATGTCAAATGAATTGCAGAGCCACCATGAGGATATGGCAATTGCTAAATCAATTCTGATTCACTTACAAGAGTTATATGCTAAACAAAATCAAATTGCGTGCTTCGAAGTGTCGAAAAGGCTTTTCAACAACAAGATGCGTGAAGGGCAGTCAATCCTTGATCATTGTTTGACAATAATCAAGGATATCGAACAACTTAAGAAGCTGGGCATTCCTATTCACAAGGAGCTTCAGGTGAATTTGATCCTCCAGTCCTTGACTAGTTTATATGCTCAGTTTGTTATGAACTACAATATGAACAAGTTAAATTACACTTTACCTAAATTATTGAACTTGTTGGTAAGCAATGAGGGGACCCTGAAGAGTTCAAGGGGCTCTATTTTCTCTGTGGAGCAATCTTCCTCCAAAAAAAAGTCTACTTGGAAGAAGAAGAAACCTGCAAAGAAGCAAAAGAAGGAGAACAAACAGAAGAAGGACACTCCCAAGAAAGCCAAGGTTAGCAAAGGAAAATGTTTTCACTGCAATACAGATAGCCACTAGAAAAGAAATTATCCTCTCTACCTGGAAAGCTTAAAGAAACAAAAGGAGGATGCACCTTTTGAAGGTAAGTACATACTCATTATTGAATCTAACCTAACGATTTCATCTACTTCTATTTGGATTTTAGACTCTGGCTCTAGTGCTCATATATGCATTTTAATACAGGGTCTGAAAAGAAGTAGAATACTAAGAGAAGATGAAATGGTCCTACATGTCAGAAATGGAGCAAAAATTGTTGCATAAGCCGTTGAATCATATTCTCTAGTGTTACTGATGCAGAACGAAAGAGATGATGCGATGCGGAAGTAAATTAAGACTAATTTTTTTTTTTTTTTTTATATTTCAGAAGTCGGCTTTGACTTAAAGGGAAGTTAAACTAAATTGAAAGAAACTATATAATAATTGAAAGCACAATTTAAAGAAACTGGGTTATCAGAGTAGTTCAGAAGTAAAGGATCGCTGGGGGTTGAGAAACTCCCAGACCTAGGGTTTCGCTCTGAACTTTCAACAGGACAGAAGTAAAGAGAAGAGAAGGGTTACAGACCAGGCAATGATCTTCACAGAGTTTAGTGGAAGGACTCTCTTGAGCAGATTGTTGGATCCCCGGATTCAGATATCTTCGCAATGGATCCTCCAATACTGGTCCTTTGGCAGAGTTGGCTTCTCCTGAACTCAAGATCTAGGAAAGAAGAAGAACAATTTATGGAACCAGATACTCAAGGAAGGATTTACCAGATTGAAGAACTTGAAAGCTGATGTTGCTGAAATCCAGATTCTCCTAGAGGCTGATCTGACTTCCTCTGGAAATTGCTCTGAATCTGAAGTATCCGGACTGGACCTGGATGCTGGTGGTCGGCCTTGACTTGGAGAGAGTGGCCGTGAGAGATGGGGTAGGCTAGGGTTTGGTGGAAAGAAGAGGATGAAGGGCGGCTAGGGTTTGGAAGTGAAGTGGCTAACCTAGGGTTTTGGGGTTGGAGATCTCACACCTCCTCAAGGTTCCTGGGGAACCCAGATTTACTCCCTCACAGAGCTCAACACCTGGATGCAAGTGCGGAAGAGAGAAACACAAAGTTTGCTCACACATAAATTGGATTCATTCATTAGATTACTTTCAAATTTACAAGAAGGGTTTAATTTATAGGACTTTACAAGAGAGCAGGGTTTTACATCTTCCCATGTGGGACTAATAGGGTGGATCTTCAAATTAGGTTTGTAGGATCAATTCCCACACATATGGCCGGCCAAAAGGTTCCAAAAATGTTGATTGGTGGCTTCAAAAGGAAAGTGGGTGGCGCCTCCTAGCCTTGCTCTTCAAGAAAAAATATTTTTCCTTCCATGCTCGGTCTTATTTGAAAGTATGTGGGCGCCTCCTAACCTTGCTCTTCAAGAGAAATTTCCTTCCTTTCATACCTGGTTTTATTTGGAATTACTTGGGTGCCTCCTAGTCTTCCTCCCCAAGCTTTGCTTCTTTCTTTTCATAGCTTGGCTCTTATGGAAACACTTTGGCCGCCCCCTTGAATTGTGGATCCCAGATTGTCTTCTCCTTAAGTGGCGCATGAGAGAAGGGACCTGCTATCTTGTGGTATGGGGACCAGGGCATACTGGATGGAGATGTGGCGCCCCCTGGACTCAGGCGTGTGGCTGGGAGTGTGGCTGGGAGTGTGGCGCCCACTTGCTTGGCCTTGGGAGAAAATGTGACACCCTGGAGAAGTCCTAGACCACTACTAGGACTTGTACTGAGTCAACATGACTCAACAAAATTTAAATTGCAGGAAAATACAGACTCAAAGAAATTGAGTTGACCAAGTCAACCAGAAAATCCTAATTCTTCGGGCAAGGTCAATCAGAGATCTAGATGAAGCCCTGAAGTCTTCTTCTGAGTCTGGTGCCCGCACCAGTTACCTTTAGAGTTTAGATTAGTACTTAGTGACTGTTATTTTGTGCCTTGAGCTAGTAGAAATTTGATTTCTATCTTTGTGCTAGCACATGAAGGATTTGAATTTACATTTAATAAAGACTTTTGCAATATTTATTTATGAAATAAATTGGTTGCAAAAGTTATTTTAATTGATAGTCTCTATCATTTGCATGCCAATGCATCTTTGAATATTAACAAGAAAATTAAAGTGAATGCCATAGGACATAAATGTGCTAGAGATGACCTAAATCATAAATATATATGGCATCTAAAGTTTGATCATATAGATGAGGATAGAATAAATAAACTAGAAAAAGATGGGGTCTTAGATTCAGTTAATTCTGAATCATACCCACCTTGTGAGTCATGTCTTCAGGGAAAAATGACCAAGTTACCCTTTGTAAGACATGGGGAGAGGGTTACAAAATTACTTGCCCTAGTACACATTGATGTGTGTGGTCCATTTGATGTGTAATCCAGGAGTGATTTTTACTACTTCATAACCTTTATTGATGATTGTTCACGGTATGGTTATGTGTTTCTTATGAGATACAAATCTGAAGCTTTTGAAAAGTTCAAGGAATTCAGACATAGAGGTAGAAAAATAAACAGGTAAAATTCTTAAGTTCTTCGATCAGATCAGGAAGGTGAATACCTTAGTAGGAAATTCTTAGATTATTTCAAGGACAATGGCATAGTCTCACAATGGACTCCACTAGGTACGCCTTAGCTTAACGGGGTGTCTAAGAGGAGAAACAGGATACTATTAGATATGGTCTGATCCATGATGAGTTTCACTTACTTGCCTTATTTCATTGGGGATATGCCCTACAAACTTCAATCTATATTCTAAATAGAGTTCCAACTAAATTTGTTCCTACTATACCATATGAGATTTGGCATGGTAAGAAACCAAGTCTTACCTATTTCAAGATTTGGGGATGTCCAGCCTATGTCAAAAGATTAATGATGGATAAGTTTGAATCTAGATCTGTGAAAGCTCGGTTTATAGGATATCCTAAAGAAACTTTAAGATATTACTTTTACCTTCTAGAAGATCATAATGTGATTGTGAGCAGACATGCCACATTTCTTGAAAAATAGTTTATTTAAAAAGGTGGTAGTGGGAGGTTAATAAAGCTCGATAAGAAAGTCTTTGAAGAGCAGTCAGCTGTAGATCAGATCAAACCCAATCAACCAATTCACATAAATGCTCTTCCACCTCATAGGTCTATTAGAGTCTCCAAACCTCCTAAAAGGTACTTGGATATGCTTATAGAGGATATAAAGTAAATGTTTCTAGTTGGGGACAAGGATCAATTGATTGATCCTAAGACTTATGATGAGGCAATGTCAGACATTGACTCTGAGAAATGGTTGAATGCTATGAAGTCAGAAATTGAATCAATGCATTCTAACCAAGTATGGTCCTTAGTGGATCCACCAGAGGGTATCATACCTATTGGTTGTAAATGGATCTACAAAAGGAAAATAGGTGTAGATAGTAAGGTAGAGGCCTTTAAAGCTAGGTTGGCGGCGAAAGGGTATAGTCAACATGAAGGCATTGACTATCATGACACCTTTTCACCAGTAGCTATGTTGAAATCCATACGTATATTGCTTACAATTGCAATGTATCATGATTATGAGATATGGCAGATGAATGTGAAAACTGCATTCCTGAATGGATATCATGTAGAAGATATATCTATATGGAACAGCCTTTGGGTTTCACTTCCAATGATGAAGATCAAAAAGTTTGCAAGCTGCATAGATCAATCTATGGATTGAAGCAAGCTTCTTAGAGTTGGAATACTCATTTTGATGATGCAATCAAATCGTTTGATTTTATCAAGAATGAGGATGGGCCATGTGTTTACAGGAAGGCCAGTGGGAGGGCGGTGACATTTCTCATATTGTATGTGGATGACATCCTCCTTATTGGAAATGATATTTTCATGTTGACTTCGGTCAAAAGATGGTTATCTAAGGAATTCTCTATGAAAGACTTAGGTGAAGCAACTTATATTTTGGGGATTAAGGTCTATAGAGATAGATCTAATCAGATACTTGACCTTTCACAAAAATTATACATAGAGGAAGTGCTGAAAAAGTTCAGCATGGAGAACTCTAAAAGAGGATTGTTACCTCTTCGGCATAGCATTAATCTCTCCAAGAAAATATGTTCTAACACACCTGAAGAGATTCAATGCATGGCAAGATTCTATATGCTTTAGCAATTGGAAGCCTTATGTATGTCATGTTGTGTACTCGACCTAATATAGCTCTTGCTGTGAGTGTCAAGAGTAGATATCAGTCAAATCCAGGTGAAGAACACTGGATACCTATAAAGAACATTCTTAAGTACTTGAGAAGGACTAAAGATTTGTTCTTAGTCTTTGGAGGGAGTTCAGAATTAGAGATAAAGGGATATACAGACTCAGACTTTATGTCTGATCCTGATGATAGAAAGTATACATCAGGGTCTGTGTTTTTGTACAATGGTGGGGTAACTAGTTGGAAAAGTTCCAAGCAGCCCATCATAGCAAATTCAATAATAGAAGCAGAGTACATCGCTACCTCTGAAGCTGTAGAAGAAGCCTTCTGGTATAAAAAATTCATTGTGGAGCTTGAAGTGATGCCATATAATGTGTTGGCTCTACCCTATAATTTTGATGAATAACAAAACATTGAGTACATATTTTGCATTAATGATTATTTCTAATTATGAGTTTTCAGGAAACAAGCACCTCAAATTCTCAAAGTTAAAGTATCATGGCATGCTTTGGCACAAAGCATTTTTCACGATTTGAAGAGTCTTTTCCATGCAAAAAGGGTACAAATAAGTTCAATTATTATTTATAAATGTTGCAATTAAGTTTCATGAATAATTTTTATGTTTCTGGCTTGATTGGCACTTATTTCTCAAAATTACAGAACCAAGTGTTGACACCTGGAAGCCCAAGTGTCGACACTTCAGCATTTGGCATGAAAAAATTTTTCATAGCATGCCAAGTATCGACACTCAAAACTCAAGTATCGATACCTGAAACTCAAGTGTCGACCTTAAGTTCGCAAGCGTCGACTCAAGGCCTGAGACTTTTTCAAAATCCAGAACTTGGCCATGGAGAAGTTTTTGTGTCAAATGTCGACACCTGTTAGTTAAGTGTCGACACTTGAAAGTTCAAGTGTTGACACCTGGAAGTCAAGTGTTAACACCTGATAGCCAAGTGTCGACACTCGAGTTCTGGCAGCCTGATGGGGCACGGGATAGGGATAGGATCGTCGGCGAGCTAAGAAGTCGCCGAAGATTAGGGTATCCTATTTTTTTTCTATTTTCTGATTTCTTTATGGTGGTGACGAAGGAAAAAAAATAGGGATGGAGGATAACGAGGATGGACTACCACGAACCCTGAAACCCACTCTCACAGAGAGACTTCACACCTCTAGGGCATTATACCTACCACCCACCTCACTACATGCAGTCTAGGGTATCTCACCTACCACCCATCTCACTACACGCGGAGCCCAGGGTATTTCACCTGCCACCCAGGTCACTCCTGGAGCCATGAGGGGGATTTCAAAGAATGTGGAGGAAAACGAAGATGGGGGGATAACTAGGGCATCACGCCCCTACGATGTCTTGAAGGACAAAGACAACATCAACACCCGTAGGTGAAGACATAATGGGCCATAGCCCTGAACAACAACTGCCAAACCAACTGACAAACCAAATCCCAAAAATTCAATTTCTTCTCCCTTTTTACAATAGGAATGAGGGGTTATTTATAAGCTCCATAACCCTCATTTGAATTTGAATACAGGATAGGGATAACTCAAATTTAAATACAAGATAGGATAAGATAAGCCTATCCATATCTCAATCATAACCAACAAAATCCTAATTTAAATTTCAAATAAAAGATAGGATAAGATAAGCCTATCCATATCTCAATCATAACCAACAAAATCCTAATTTAAATTTCAAATAAAAGATAAATCCTAAATTTATTTTTCAAATTTATTTGCTGCTCCGAGATTCATGCTGCTCCGAGATTCGTGCAGGATGATGTCCCCATCATTCTCCTGAGGTGGGGAGAACTCGACTCCGTCGAGTCAAGCTCAGCGGGGTTTGCGCTCTGCTGGGTTGTATGTGAACTCGGAGGTATCAAGACCATACTTTTCCCTCATCCTCTGGCTCCACGCATCATTCCTGCTCTGATACCAAGTTGATGGGGCACGGGATAGGGATAGGATCGTCGACGAGCTAAGAAGTCACCGAAGATTAGGGTATCCTATTATTATTTTTTTTTTTATTTTCTGATTTCTTTATGGTGGTGACGAAGGAAAAAATAGGGATGGAGGATAACGAGGATGGACTACCACGAACCCTGAAACCCACTCTCACAGAGAGACTTCACACCTCTAGGGCATTATACCTACCACCCACCTCACTACATGCAGTCTAGGGTATCTCACCTACCACCCATCTCACTACATGCGGAGCCCAGGGTATTTCACCTGCCACCCAGGTCACTCCTGGAGCCATGAGGGGGATTTCAAAGAACGTGGAGGAAAACGAAGATGGGGGGATAACTAGGGCATCACGCCCCTACGATATCCCGAAGGACAAAGAAAACATCAACACCCGCAGGTGAAGACATAATGGGCCATAGCCCTGAACAACAATTGCCAAACCAACTGACAAACCAAATCCCAAAAATTCAATTTCATCTCCTGGGTGGGGTCCTCTAGGAATTGGATCATAAAACTGATCTTGGGGAGCTCTCCTAGGGTTTGTTTCATAGAGAGGGTTTTGATATGGAATCCTTCTAGGGTTCAATGGGGTCTCGAGTTCAGGTACAAGACTTGGCTCAGGCTCAGTCTGGGCTTCATGATTGCTTTCAGGGGTTCTAGCCTCTAACTGATCCAACCTAGTAGTGATGTGGGCTAACTGCTCATTCATGTCTTGGTTGGTTTGTGCCACATTCTGATTTGTTTGGGCCAATTGCTCAGTTAAACTCTTAGTCAGTTGGGCCACTTGATCATTTAGGCCTTTGATCAAATTCCCTAAGTTTTGGTCCATGGCTACACTTGACTGGGCTTGGATTGGTGAATACGGTGTTCCTGCTCTAGTTGTCATGCATGCAAATGGACTCAAGTTCGAGCTAAGGTTTCCTAGACCTAGAGCACAAATTAGAAGTCTAATTAAGTGAACCAACTAGCTAGTAGTACTTATGGGACTTAGCCAGGTAGGTGGAGGGGAGTGTAGGTCCCTGATTGCCAACCTTAGACACCAATCTGAGATTGGCCAGGTAGGCGAACCAAATCACAAGCCCTGATGCACCAATCCTAGACACCAAGCCAGTAAGCACACACCAATTAGCTGACACAGTTAACTTGACCCTAACCTGAACCCAACTTGTTGGTGTCCCTAACCCACTAGGGCAATTAACGTTCTACTCAATTTTAATTAACGGGCTAGGATCGATATGCTGGTTGGTGATTTTTGGGCTAGGGACAGGTGATGAAACCCTGACCCTATGTCAAATTGATGCCCTTAATTTGATTTCTCATGAGATGAATGAAATGCAAAGGTGCTGCAGAAGTGTGTTGCAATTTGAAAGTGGTGTGAAAAACGTGATGAAAAAAATGTCCAAAAATTCTGAAAAATTCACAAAGGATTCCTAACTTATATGTTTCAATGTAGATGAAAGGAGTTTTAAAACTAAAATCTATACTAATCTAAGCAGATCCTACAAATGAAGATAAATAAAAAGGACAGAACATAACCCTAATGACAGTGTCGAACTGCAGAAATTTTTATTTTTTTTATAATTTTTTCTGATGATGAAATTTAATATGGTGATAACTGACTTAAAAAGGAACAAGAAAAAAAATATTTTAATAAAAAATTAGTGACTTGCCTTTGAAGTTGCAGGCGGATTACAGTCAGCCTACAGAAAATACAGCAAGCAGAAAAACAGAACGTGACCAATGCAAAATTCACAAATAAAATCTAAAAAATCCTTTGGCTTTCTTTTTCACGGGTCAATCACAATGGCACCCCGACACGCCTTAGGAGATCCCCGTGGAATGGGAAGAGAGGGTGTTTAAACCCTACTTTCTCCTAAGACCGGACGGCCTGGTAACGCCCCCGATCCAAGTACTTCAAGGACTTAATGCTATGCAATCAGGAACTTATTCTACCATGCTCTGATACCAAGTTGATGGGGCACGGGATAGGGATAGGATCGTCGGCGAGCTAAGAAGTCACCGAAGATTAGGGTATCCTATTTTTTTTCTATTTTCTGATTTCTTTATGGTGGTGACGAAGGAAAAAAATAGGGATGGAGGATAACGATGATGGACTACCACGAACCCTGAAACCCACTCTCACAGAGAGACTTCACACCTCTAGGGCATTATACCTACCACCCACCTCACTACATGCAGTCTAGGGTATCTCACCTACCACCCATCTCACTACACGCGGAGCCCAGGGTATTTCACCTGCCACCCAGGTCACTCCTGGAGCCATGAGGGGGATTTCAAAGAATGTGGAGGAAAACGAAGATGGGGGATAACTAGGGCATCACGCCCCTACGATGTCTTGAAGGACAAAGACAACATCAACACCCGTAGGTGAAGACATAATGGGCCATAGCCCTGAACAACAACTGCCAAACCAACTGACAAACCAAATCCCAAAAATTCAATTTCTTCTCCCTTTTTACAATAGGAATGAGGGGTTATTTATAAGCTCCATAACCCTCATTTGAATTTGAATACAGGATAGGGATAACTCAAATTTAAATACAAGATAGGATAAGATAAGCCTATCCATATCTCAATCATAACCAACAAAATCCTAATTTAAATTTCAAATAAAAGATAGGATAAGATAAGCCTATCCATATCTCAATCATAACCAACAAAATCCTAATTTAAATTTCAAATAAAAGATAAATCCTAAATTTATTTTTCAAATTTATTTGCTGCTCCGAGATTCATGCTGCTCCGAGATTCGTGCAGGATGATGTCCCCATCACAGCCTCAATGAAAATATTTTCTGATAGCTTGAAATCATTGTTTTTAGCTCTAAATGGCAAGTTTTTTATCCTTAATGGTCTAAAATGATTTTTTGGATATTTTTCATGTATTTAAGCTTTACCAAACTCACTTATGAAGCAAGAGAAAAGTGAAAAAAAGCAAAGAAATATCTAAGAGTTAAAGCCCTTCTTCAAAAACTCCACTTCCAAAAGCAAAAAAGTAGAGATTCCACTGAAAAACCTTTCATTTCATCTTTCCAAAAGTGTTCTTGAGGAGATTCCAAGTCAAGTCACATCAAGAAATCATTTAAGAGCTTCAAAGATTCCTCATCCACTCTAAGAAGAGAGTTTGTTTATGTTAAATTCTTGTATTCTAAATTTATTACTATTTGACCTAGCTTTCAAGGTTCTTGAAAGTAGGTTGTAAGGTTGTTGGTGAGCCAAAACTAACTAGGATTGACTTGCGAGCCCAAAGACAAAACAAGTGTAAAGGTTTGTTGGTGAGCCTAGGTGAAAAAACCAACTTAGATTTTGACTTGTGAGCCTTAGACAACAAGTCGGCTATAATCTTTAAAGAGATTATAGTGAAAATTCCCAAGGGGAGCTTGGGAAGTGGACGTAGGTGTTTGGAGAACACCGAACCACTATAAATATTGGTGTTTGTGTGTGATTATCTTCTCTTGCTACTTGAATTTTATTTCTTGCACCTTACTTATTATTTTTCGATGCATATACTTGAGTGCATTATCCACAAACACTACACGGCCTTCACATAATTATTTTATTTTTAAAAGACCAAATTCACCCCCCCTCTTGGGCTCCATTTCTGAGCAACAAGTGGTATCAGAGCACCGGTACTCTCTTGTAGGTCCAAGGATCTTGAATAAAATATCATGGTAGCCCCAATAGGTATGGGTGTTGTTGAAGGTCAAGCTTCAAACCGTCCCCCACTATTTAATTGCACAAACTACACTTATTGGAAAACTCGCATGCGCATATTCATTCAAGCCATTGATTATAATCTTTGGAGGACATTCATCAAAGGTCCTCATCAGCCTACTATGTTGGTCAATTGCATTCTCACTCCAAAAATGGAAGATGATTGGGATGAGAATGACATTAAGCAAATAGAGCTTAATGCTAAGGCTATGAATATATTGTTTTGCTCATTGGATCCAAGTGAATTCAATAGAATATCTAACTGTCTCTCCACTAAGAAAATATGGGACACACTTGAGGTTACCCATGAGGGTACACACCAAGTGAAAATAACTAAGGTTAACATGCTCATCCACACATATAAAATGTTTAAAATGGAACCTACTAAATCTATAAGTGAGATGTATACTAGGTTCACAAATATTGTGAATGGCATGAGAAGCTTAGAAAAGATTATATCTAACAGTGAACATGTAAATAAACTTCTCAGGTCTCTTCCAGCTTCATGGGATGCCAAGGTAAATGCTATAGAAGAAGCCAAAGATGTCAATACTCTTCCACTCGAGCAAATGTTGGGCTCATTAATGACATATGAGCTTTTGTTGAAGCAAAAGAATGTGGATGTTGACAAGAAAAAGAAAGTGATCGCTTTCAAGTCAACAAATAAAGATGACTCAAGTGAAGACTCCGAAGAAAAAGATGAAGAAGATGAGATGGCTCTCATGGCTAGAAAATTTAGGAGGTTTATGAGAAAGAAGAAGTTTAACTTCAAGAATAAATCCTTAAAAGGAGAGCCTAGCAAAGAGAAGGAGAAGAAGAAAGAGAAGGAGCAACCCACATGCTTTGAATGAAAGAAACCGGGCAACTTCAAAATGGAATACCCCTACTTAAAAAGAGTAGAAGAAGACTAAGAAAGAAGGCCATGATGGCAACATGGAGTGATAGTGAGGACTCCAGTTCTAAGGAGGAATAGCAAGTAGTAGCAAACTTCTGTTTAATAACCAACAATGATGAGGTATTTTCCGAAACCGAAAATGAGTTTACTTTTGATGAGTTGCATGAAATTTTTGATGAACTAGTTATTGAATTTCAAAAATTGAAATCAAAACATAAAGAACTAAAAAGATAAAATTTGGATTCAGTTAAAGCTAATGACAAGTTTTCAACTGAGAATGATTGCTTGCTTCTTCAAAATAAAAAGCTAAATGATAAAATTATTCTCCTTGTAAAAGAAAAGGAAGCTTTGAAAAAGAAAAACTCTTCTGTATCAAATGAAAACCTTTCAAAACAAAATAATGACATTTTGAAAGAAAACAAAAGGTACGAAGAAGAACTTGAAAAGCTAAAACCTTTTGTTGAAAAATTTATGTATAGTTCTGAAAAATTGAACATGCTTTTAAATAAACAAAGGGTTGTTTTTGATAAAGCCAGTTTAAGTTTCAAAACTCAAAAGAAACAAAAATTTTTCAAGAATTTCTTTGTACCTGCATCATCATCTATTACTTGCTATACTTATGGTATTGTAGGACATAAATCTTACTTATGCAATAAAATGAAATTAAGTAATGTTAGGAAAGTGTGGGTTCCAAAAGGAACCATTACTACTAACCTAAAAGGACCCAAGATGACTTGGGTACCTAAAGTCTCCAATTGATTTTTATTGTATGTATTCCTTGCAACCATAAAAAGAAGAATATGGTACCTTGACAGTGGTTACTCAAGGCATATGACCGGAGATGTGGAGCAGTTTTCATCACTTGTATATCAAAATGGTGGTAATGTAACTTTTGGTGATAATGGCAAGATTGTCGAAATTGGTAAAGTCCATATCACCCCTACTACTTACTTGATAATTTTTGTATGTTGATGGTTTGAAACATAATTTACTTAGCATTAGTCAATTTTGTGACAAGAATTTCAAAGTTGTTTTCAAATCTTCTTTGTGTATTATTTCTAGTCTAGATGACAATGGCATCAAGTTCATTGGTCATAAGCATGGAAATATTTATATGGTTGATCTTGATGATCTTCCTGTTCAAAATGGTTAATGCCTAGTGGCAATGGAAGCCAAGATCAATGAAACTAGTTGGCTTTGGCATCGTAGATTAGGACATGCAAGTATGCATTTGATTTCAAAACTTAGCATAAAGAATTTGATAAAATATTTACCAAAACTTAGTTTTGAAAAAGATAAGATTTGTAGTGCTTGCTAACTTGGAAAACAAACCAAATCATCTTTTAAACCAAAAGGAGTAGTCTCTACATTTAGACCCTTAGAGTTGCTTCATATAGACCTCTTTAAGCCAACTAGAACATCTAGTTTGGGAGGTAAGAAGCACGGTCTAGTTATTGTAGACGACTTCTCACGTTTTACATGGATCATGTTTTTAGCATACAAAGATGAAATATTTTCTGCATTCATTAGATTTCATAAAAGAGTTTAAAATGAAAAAGGTGTTTCAATTGTATCTTTGAGATGTGACCATGGAACCGAATTTGAAAATTCTGAATTTGATAAATTTTGTATTGAAAATGACATTTATCATAATTTTTCAGCACCTAGGACACCTCAACAAAATGGGATGGTAGAAACAAAAAATAGAACTCTTGAAGAAATCGCATGCACCATGCTTTGTGAAAATGACCTACTTAGATATTTTTGGATGGAAGCCATAAACACTGCATGCTATGTTTTGAACCATGTTTTAATCCGACCAATTTTAAAGAAAACTCCTTATCAGCTTTGGAAGGGTAGAAAACATTCAATTCAATATTTTTGAGTTTTTAGGTGCTGTTGTTTCATCTTAAATAATGGTAAAGATAATTTAAGCAAATTTGATAACAAGTCAGATGGGGGTGTCTTTCTAGGCTACTCTATATCTAGCAAGGCATACAGGATTTTCAACAGAAGAACACTTGTTGTTGAAAAATCCATACATGTTGTATTTGATGAATCTGATTAGAAATCTTCTAAAAAAGAAGATGTGCTTTGTGATGACACAGGTACCAAAAGAACTAAAGATGTGATAACAACAAAGAGCCTACCAAGGGATAAGAAGATGATCAAAACATTGAAAGAGGACCAGATCAAGAAAATGAAAATGCATCATTACCTGATCCTCTACCTAAAAAATGGAGGTATGCTCATGGACATCCCAAAGAACTTATCATTGGTGATCCATTTAAAGATGTAAGTACTCGATCATCTCTTAGAAATACTTATGATTATTTAGCATTTGTATCTCAAATTAAATCTAAAACTATTGAAGAAGCTGAAAATGATTGTAATTGGATTAATACTATGCAAGACAAACTTAATCAATTTAAAAGAAACAATGTTTGGACTTTAGTAGATAGGCCTTCAAATGTTTCAATTATTGGCACAAAATGGATTTTTAGAAACAAACTTGATGAAAATGGAATTGTTATAAGAAATAAAGTTAGACTAGTTGCCAAAGGATACAATCAGGAGGAAGGAATTGATTTTGATGAAACCTTTGTTCTTGTGGCTAGACTTGAGGCAATTAGGCTATTATTGGCTTTTGCTTGTTTTATGGATTTTAAATTATTCTAAATGGATGTCAAAAGTGCCATTTTGAATGGTTTTATTGAAGAAGAAGATTATGTTGAACAACCTCCTAGTTTTGAAAATCATGAATTTCCAAATTATATTTTTAAACTTCATAAAGTTTTGTATGGTTTGAAACAAGCTCCAAGAGCTTGGTATGATCGTTTAAGTTATTTCTTGCTCAAAAATAATTTTACTAGAGGTAATGTAGATACTACTTTATTTTTGAAGAAGAAAAATGATGATCTCTTAGTAATACAAGTGTATGTGGATGATATTATATTCGGTGCTACTAACGAATCTCTTTGTCAAGAGTTTTCCAAGTTAGTGCATGGTGAGTTCGAGATGAGCATGATCGAAGAACTTAACATTTTCCTTGGACTCCAGATAAAGCAAACCAAAAAGGAAATCTTCATCAACCAAGCTAAGTACACAAAGAAAATACCGAAGAAGTTTGGGATGGAGAACATTAAGCCTTTAGGTACGCCAATGAGCTCTTCTTGTAAGCTTGACAAAGATGAATCAGGTAAATCTATTGACCAAAAGCTTTGTAGAGGAATGATAGGCTCATTGCTATACTTAACTGCTAGTAGGCCAGATAATATGTTCAGGGTTTGTATATATGCAAGATATCAGTCTGCCCCTAAAGAGCCTCATCTTTTGGCTATTAAATGCATACTTAGATATCTATCTGGCATAATTGATATTGATCTTTGGTACTCTAGCGATTCTTCATTTGAATTGATTGCTTATTTTGATGCTGACTTTGCTGGGTATAAACTTGATCGTAAAAGTACTAGTGGAACCTGTCAGTTTCTTGAAGTTAATTTGATATCATGGAGTAGCAAGAAATAGAATTCAGTTGCTCTATCTATGGCAGAAGCCGAATATATAGTAGCTGGAAGCTGTTGTGCTCAAATCCTATGGATCAAACAACAACTCAAAGATTTTGGCATTAAACCAATTAAGACACCCATAAGATGTGACGATACTAGTGCAATCAATCTAACTAAGAATCCTATGCAACATTCAAGAAATAAGCACATTGAAATAAGACAACATTTCATAAGAGATCATGTACAAAACTCTAATGTAATACTTGAATTTGTGTGTACTGATGATCAACTAGCTGATGTGTTTACCAAACCCTTGAGTGAAGAGAGGTTTTGTATGACTAGAAGAGAGTTAGGTGTTATTGACCCATTTTCTTAGAACTCTCTCAATTTCCACCCTACCCAATTTATTTTTGCTTAAAAATCATTTTTATTGAGTCCCAAAACCTTTTAAAAACATTCCTTAATTTTTTGAAATTTTTTCTAATTTTTCCCGAAAATTTCTTGGCCAAGTGTCGACACTTGGATTTTGTAAAGTGTCTACACCTGGCCAAGTGTCGACACTTCAGAAATTTGAAGTGTCGACACTCGCTAAAATTTCAGGTTTTTTAGGGCAAAACTAAACCTTTTTTGTATTTTAGTTTCCCCTTTTTCTCAAGTTCCATAGTGGTCCCCAAGTCTCCTCTATCCTCTGGAACCATCATTTTCCTCCTTTGCCCTTTCAAATCTAGGTAATCCTCTCCCTCCTCCTTCACATTCAAACCATAGACCCTAGATTTTCTCATTTTTATCCATTTTATCTCATTTAAATCTAGTTTTTTGTGATTTTGGATCATTTTTGGGTTTCCAATCAGTAGGAAATCTTTTTGTCCGTATTTTACTTGGATTTCTTCTTGGTTTTGGACCAGTTCCCCACCATAATCGTCCATTTTCCCCCTTTTACTGTTGCATTGAATATTTTTGGCCGAAAACCCTAATATTTTTTTATTTAAGTTCAGATTTTTTGGATTTATCTTATTTAAAGGGTTTATATGTTTAATTTTATACTTAGTGCCTCATTTTGCCTTTATTTCACTTAATTTTACTGTTGGATTGAAATTTTTAGGGCAAAACCACCTTTTAATGCTTTCTAAAACCAATTTTCTACCAAATAAAAGGTTAATTTTACTCGGCATTACTTTATCTCACAGTTTTAACTATTTTTCTAAATTTTTTATCCTCCAATTTCATGTTTTGCAGTTAATCCCAAAAATCTATTTGATTTCATTCCCGTTTATAACAAACCCTAGTTATTTTTCCTTAAACTAGTATCAATTTTAAAAAGCAAAACCTAGACCTATTTATCCTCTCTTTCAGCCACACCCTTGGCCTTAACTTGCTTAAAACTGATGCCCATTCATTGTGTTTACCCCTTTCTTCCTTCCCTTTCTTCACTCAGCTTGTAGTCATGGGTCCTTGGAAGAGATTGGTAGTGAAGAGGAAGTTTGGACAGAGTTCTGAGAAGAGATTGAAGGTCAGGCATGACATTAGACAGTCTAGCAGTTTAGCAGCTCCTGGATCCCCCCTGCAGAGAGGATAGTAGGGAAAGCAGTGCCAGCTGGTAGGTGGATTGATCTAGAGTTTTTCGACTGGCAGCATTTTCAGATCCGACAAACGCTCTTAGATGCTGGACTAGTACCCTTCTGTACCATGCAGGAGAGGTACTATCCTCATTTGGTGTGGGAATTTTATAGAGGACTGGATTGTCGTTGTCTGTTATGGAGCACTATTGTCGGAGGAGTACAGATTCCCTTGTCTGAGAAGGTTTTGAGTCAAGTTTGGGAGATCCCTCATAGAAGTATGTGCATCTTTTCTGTTGAGGAAGGGAGGCGGCCTTTCAGTGCATCCTTGAGATAGAGGATGTTCGTGGAGTGACAGTGGTCACCTTGAACCAGCTATCGGTCGAGATGTGCCTACTCCATCATATCACAGCATGGATTATGCTTCCGAAGACTGGCAGGTTTGACTTCATTACAGAGCGATAGCTGATGCTCATGGTGAGTCTGACAAAGGGGACTCAGATTGACCTTCTTTCACTGATGTTGTCTCAGGTTTGAGACACAGCGACGCAGAGGAGACACTGCTTGCCATACAAGATGGCACTCACTCATCTATTCCGAGCTTACCGAGTTCCTTTAGAGGGGGAGACCTCCAAGGAGATACTTCACACATATATTTATGACGAGCGATCCCTACACTGGATGGGTTATAGACTGGTCGCTGGGCGTTGGATTCACAGAGAGTCTGGTCAGGAGCCAGACGAGGAGGATGAGCTTAGAGACGTAGAGGCCGGGCCATCAGGGCCAATTGGTACACCTCCCTGTGTTGGTCCTGCATCAGAGACTGAGCCAGTGACTCCTGCTGCTACTCTTTGTCTCCTCCCCATCTACTACTGACATTCTTTTGAGGAGCACTCCAGGCAGCAGTTCACTGAGCTGAGGAGCGAGATTGTTGGACTTGGTGTCAAGAAGACTCAGTTGAGGATCGAGATTGAGGGCCTTAGAGCCCACACCACTTTGGAGCATACTGAGTTTCGTCGCACCATGGAGGCGGGATTCACCCGTATTAAGGACATTCTCAGATCCCTTCTTCCTCCAGCAGCTCCTGTAACCCCACATGTTGATGGTGACGATGATGACCACCCGGATGGACCTGACGATGCTGATGATGGTGGTGATGTTGGTGGTGATGCAGATTGTGGCACTGATAGTTCTAGTGATGGTAGTACGGATGGCAATGTAGACCATGCTGGACATTATCAGATGGTCAGCAAAGATGCTCCTACTCCAGCTACTCATGAGGTCCCTTTTCCAGCTGATGTGATCGATTCCACTCCAGACTTTGTTACTCCAGCTGAGATGCTTCCTTCTCCATCGACTAGATCCTCTAGGGTTGTACCCACACTTGGACCTTCTACCCTCACTAGGAGTCATAAGGTTTTAGCCTAAGGACCTCCTAAAGCTTTAGTTCCTAGGTCCAGGATTAGTGCACCTATTAGTTTTGAGCTTCCATTTGATGAGGATTAGCCTCACAGATGTTCATTCTGTTGCATGCTATCTATCATTTATGTTTCATGCTTTTGTACTCTTGTTGTATCATTTGTGTTTCAGTGTTGCTGATTGATTCAGCAAATTTTGTACTAAAAACATTTTATATATATGTATTCTATTGATTGAATATATTGTGTTTGATTTTGGCTTTGACAATCTTGGATTTGATACCCTACTCTTTGGCTCTGATACTTTTTTACTATTGAAAAACTAAATCTTGTATGAGCTCTAATACTTTTTTTTGTCTAAGTGCATTTATTGAGGGGGAGCTTACTCCCTTTACTATTTAATGATTGACAAAAGGGGGAGTAAGACATTAATGTTAGTTTAAATCTTTCAAATTTGATATTTCATACTTCAACATGCTCTTCAACTTGCTCTGATACAAATTGTTTCACTTAGGGAGAGAGTAAATGTAGTTTACTTGCTTAAATCATCCCTTTCATCTATTAAAGCTATGTTGTATGAGCTTGAGATCATGTTTATGAAGTATCATATCTAAAATTTGAATTTAAATGTTTATATACTCAAGGTTTTGTCATCATCAAAAAGGGAGAGATTGTTAGCTCTACCTTGTGATTTTGATGAATAATAAAACATTGAGTACATATTTTGCATTAATGATTATTTCTAGTTGTGAGTTTCTAGGAAACAAGCACCGCAAATTCTCAAAATTAAAGTATCATGGCACGCTTTGGCATAAAGTGTTTTTCATGATTTGAGGGGTATTTCTCATGCAAAAAGGGTACAAATAAGTTCAATTATTATTTATATATGTCGCATTTAAGTTTCATGAACAATCTTTATGTTTTTGGCTTGATTGGCACTTATTTCTGAAAATTGCAAAACCAAGTGTTGACACCTGGAAGCCCAAGTGTCAAAACTTTAGCATTTGGCATGCAGAAACTTTTCATGGCATGCCAAGTATCGACACTCAGAACTCAAGTGTTGACACCTGAAACTCAAGTGTCGATACTTAAGTTTCCAAGTGTCGACTCAAGACCTGAGACTTTCTAAAAATCCAGAACTTGGCCATGGAGAAGTTTTTGTATCAAGTGTCGACACCTTTGAGTCAAGTATCGACACTTGAAAGTTCAAGTGTCGATACCTGGAAGTCAAGTGTCGACACCTGACAGCCAAGTGTCGACACTCGAGTTTTGACAATCTCAACGAAAATATTTTCTGATAGCCTGAAATCATTGTTTTTAGCTCTTAATGGCTAGTTTTTTATCCCTAACGATCTAAAATGGTTTTTTGGATATTTTTCATGTATTTAAGCTTCACCAAACTCACATATGAAGAAAGAGAAAAGTGAAAAAAAGTAAAGAAATATCCAAGAGTTAAAGCCCTTCTTCAAGAACTCCACTTTCAAAAGCAAAAAATGAGAGATTCCACTGAAAAGCCTTTCATTTCATCTTTCCAAAAATGTTCTTGAGGAGATTCCAAGTTAAGTCACATCAAGCAATTATTCAAGAGCTTCAAAGATTCCTCATCCACCCTAAGAAGAGAGTTTGTTTGTGTTAAATTCTTGTATTATGAATTTTTTGTTGTTTGACCTAGCTTTCAAGGTTCTTGAAAGTTGGTTGTAAGGTTGTTGGTGAGCCAAAACCAACTAGGGTTGACTTGTGAGCCCAAAGATAAAACAAGTGTAAAGGTTTGTTGGTAAGCCTAGGTGACAAAACCAACTTAGGTTTTGACTTGTGAGCCTTAGAAAACAAGTCGACTATAATCTTTGAAGAGATTATAGTGAAAATTCCTAATGGGAGCTTGGGGAGTGGACGTAGGTGTTTGGAGAACACCGAACCACTATAAATATTGGTATTTGTGTGTGATTATCTTCTCTTATTACTTGAACTTTATTTCTTGCACCTTACTTATTGTTTTCCACTATATATACTTGAGTGCATTATCCACAAACACTACACGACCTTCACATAATTATTTTATTTTTTAAAAGATCCAATTCACCCCCCCCTCTTGGGCTCCATTTCTGGGCAACATAATGCCATCTCCATATATTATGACAATAATGATGCGATAGCTCTTGCTAAGGAACTCAGGTCTCACTAGAAGTCTAAGCATATTGAGCGACAATTTCATATCAAACGCGACTACCTCGAGAAGAAGTATGTTGAGGTGAGAAGAGTAGACTCCACAGACAACGTGGCAGACCCACTGACTAGGACTCTAAGCCAGTAAAAGGCTGAAGTCTACTTTGAGAAAATGGAACTTAAAAATGTAGCCAATTGGCTTTAGTATAAGTGGGAGATTGTTAGATGTATGCCTTGAAAGCCAAGTTAGCTTGACACATTTTAATTTTTAAGGCATGAACTTTGTAATTAATCTTTCTTATTAATAAAAGGGTATTATTTTCATTCATATTAATGTTTCTATGAATCATCCATAGAGCTAATGAGAAATGACACATATTATCAAGAGTTGAAAATATGTGGCATGTGTTTTTATAGATTAACTCCTAAAAGCTCTCGATTATTAGAATATCATGAGGATGGTGATTGATCCATTAAAATCGATGCACAGATCACTTCCCTTTCTAGATAGATGAGTCTCTGACCTATAGTATGGTGGCACTGGAATGAGAGTGTAGGTAGTTGATTGAGATCAACGGTACTGAGCATGACCAAGTATAGGAAGTTATACGGATAACTACTCACTCATCAATAATTTCTTGATGCTGTAGTCATGTGAATAGTTCTTTGATCTAAAGTGTCTCAGCTACCACAATAAGGTTGCTATAGTTTGACAGCACAAATACATGGTTCCTATCCATTCGGGACCTTGTAGTATTCGTTGGCTGCAGTAAGTTTATTGTAGGAGTAGGGTGTTCACTTATAGGGATCTATCAGCTTTAGTGGTAAGGAATAATCCTATGCAGCTTAATGAGACTAAGTCCAGAAGTCTATGGCCATAGCAGGGTAATAATGAAAAGGTGTTTTCAATGGTATCACAATTGGACTTGAGTCAATTAAGTTAAGCATATAACTGATGGGTTTGACGAGTATCCGTAACCAACATCATGTCAGGATGTTTGATAGAGGAATAGAATCACATGGTAACGACACCTAGGGATTCCAATCTTATTCTACTGGGTTGCCACTATATACTGCTAGGTGTCACTGGTGGATTGTGAGAGCTCATTAGGATCATTCTCGAATTGATGATCTTGATTAGGGTTGAGCTAAAATTATTTTAGTCCATCGAAAGGAGTTTCGATGATGTATAATGAGATTATAGTATATCTTATTACTATACAGGATAGGACCTGAGGGGTCACACACATTAAGAGCTTAAGTAACCAATCAACAAATCAAAATGTTACTAAATTTGACAATTTTAGTACATTTGGATTTAATTATAAATGTTACAATTAATTAATTATGGATTAATTATTAATTGAATTAAATTAGATTTAATTTAATTGAGTTAGACTCAATTAATTGATCCTAATTGAGTTGGGTCAATAGTCGTTTCGAAATGGTTCGATCAGATTTAAAATTAGCTTCGATTTGACTGTCAAATTAGTTTATTTGGACCATGACCTAGAGTTAGACTGAGATTCTCTTTCCTTGTCTCCCCCTCCTCCATATGCCATAGTAGGCCCTAAGTGCTTTGTGTGACAAAGAGGAGTGGGCATGAAATCCAAGAGATGGGAGCAAAGAGTTTTGACAGGGAGAATGAATGAGAGAGGAAGAGTCCTCTTCTACTCCTCTTAAAACCTAAACTAGTTTAGATTAAACACTAGTATTTTGGTTTAGAGGGGTGGGACAAGTGGATTATAGAAAGGGGAGAGGGGTGGCTGACCAAGTGAATATTTTCCTTTAGGCGTGTTCTTCTCTTTGGTGTCATCTCCTCTTGGGCATCTTCTCTAGAGAGTCTCTCTCTTGGGGTGCCACCTCCTCCTCTCCCTTTTTATTTGTTTCTCTCTTCCTTGTGTGAGGTTTAAGTCCTTCTCTTCAAGAGTGTTGAGAAATCTTCTACATAAGAAGGAGAAGAAAGTAAGAGGTCCAAAGGTCTTGCATAGTCTGATTTGCGAGATTAAAGCTAGAATCCAGTCTAGTTACGAATCGGCATAATTTTTAAAGCGATTGATTTGCTGAAAGAGGAGAAGGCTGCAAGGATCTAGCAGTCTAGTGATCTCTATGACTTGGTTACGAGAGCTTTGTGTGGATACTAGTAGAAGCCGGATGATTGCGCGGCTCAAGTAAAATCCCGATTTCTAAAGCAGATCGGCATGTTTTTCAGAGTAGGCCAGGATAACGATCCAGGTAAGTATTTTAAGATTAAAATAATTTTATTTTTAGATCTGATATTTTTTCATATACTATAGCATGTTAGGTATTTATGATGAATAAATTAGATTTATTTATAAATTGTATTATTAGATATAAAATAGTTTTTATATCTATTTCCACTGCATCAAGCTTTTGATGCCTGTTGATTGCAATATACTGTTCCTGGGAGAAATCCAACATGAGTTTCTGTCCATCCCAGGAGAATTGATGGGGACATCAAGCAAAAGCAAATAGATTTCAAGCAAATCTTGTAGCTATAAAGGTCTTCTAATCAACATATCCATGGAGAAAGCAAGTCCACCTCATGGAAGCTAAAACATGGTTAAAAGAAAGCCCTAGCACTCAAGCAATTCACTTTTAAAGAAGCTACTTCAATGAGACGACTCAAGAAGGAGAGCCCCAATTTTCAAGTGTCGACACTTCATGCACCTTGAGTTGACTCAACCTATCCTTGAGTCGACACTACCCCTCTGTCAAGCAATTTTTCTATGCCACTCGGGAGATCATCAAGCCTTTTTTATTTGCAACTTGAGAGTTTATTGGAGTATCACTTGAAGCACCACTTGAAGCACACTTGAAGAGTCTTGGACACCATCCCTTATGACATTTGAAAGTTCCATGTTGATTACACTTGGAAGCATCCTTGGATGCCATGTGGAAACATCTCATGCCGCCACTTGGAAGATCACTTTTATTGAAGACACATGGAAGAATCCCTTGACGACACTTGGCAAGCAAAGAAGGCGCCACTTGGAAGTTTGTTGCAACCAAAATTTATTTTTAACCATTTCTTGTTGGAAGTTGAAACCATTTTAGTTAAGGCTACCTATTCTAGTGCTTAGCATAACTAATCCATGGATTACTTATATTTTAATCTTTTTTTGGATGAATTTTCAAAAAATTTCTTGGCCTATAAATAGGGCCAAGCCTCCCCTCTTGTATTCATTCCATTTAGAAATGAAATTGAGATGATATTGAGTTCGGTTTTCTTCTTGAATTATAGTCTAGTTTCCTTGTGTGGAGAGGGTGAGATGCCCTTTAAACTAGCTAGTTTTCTTCATTCCCTAGTCTTAGAACTAGGTCACTCCTTGAGGGAGAGGGTGAGAGGCCCATTTGATGCTTCAAAGAAGCCCTTCCAAAGTCTTTGAGGTGTGTATTAAGAGGAAGAAAAGAAGAGTTTGCCGCCTATCTTTAAGCCATTCCCAAACTTCCCTTCCTTTGTTTTCCTTTGATTTATTTCCTTCCATCTTTGTTTCCATGCCCTTATTACTGGTTCATTGGAGGTTCTCTCAGGGATTCGAGTTGATGATGAAGGTTTCTTGACATGATCCAAGTGCAAGGTAAGTTCTTAAGTTGAAGGAGTTCCAGTCTTACCATCTAATCCTCTTTCCTAGAGTGTTGTGTGAATCCTTCCACGAAAAATATTTTAGCCATCATTGTTGGTAGGAAAACTCTTCCTAAGCTTCATTAGATCTGATCATTTGAAGGTTAACTTGCCCTAGTAGTGATGGTTTCCCTGCCATGAAGATCCTAATCTTTGTTTTGAACTAGATCTACATTGCAGGTGTTGTAACTTAGATCAACTAATCTCCTTATAAAAATTCTTTCCTTGGATTAATTTAGCCCATTTATTTGATAATTAATCGCTAAAGTTTGCTTGCTGGTTAGCTTGCTAAAACTCTCCATCCATCATTTCATTTTTGTCCCGCATCATACATCCACTCCCCAAGGTCCACTTGGGTATTTCTCTATAATCTCCTTAATTATAGCCGATTAGTTTTTTGGGCTCACTAATCAAAATCTAACTTGTTTTCGCTGGGAACACAAGTCAAAACCTCTTTGATTTTATAGGATAACCAAAAATCTAGTTGATTTTGTAACTTAGGCTCACCAACAACCTTCTTGGTTTTGTCACTTAGGCTAACGAAAAACCTCCGTTGGTTTTAACACAAAGGCTCACCAACAAACCTCCACTCTAGTTTCAATTTCCTTAAAACTAGAAATAATAAAAAGATTCAAGTATAAAGTATGAAATACAAAAAGCTTTCAACTAAAAGTAAATATCTCTTTGAAGCTTTTTGATTGCTGTTGAAGATGCTTGTCTTCAAGTTGTTGAAGCCTTAAATGATGCTTGAATGGTTGGACTTAAATGCTCTTAAATGCTTTGAATGCTTGAAGGCTCAACTTATCTTGAAAGTAGTTGTTCTTCGATGAATATTTGAGTAAATGCACTTAACTTCTCATCTCTTTTTATCCCTCTTGAGTTTGGTCCACTTTAAATACCTTTCCAAGCTTCAAACGGAAGTTTTTGATCATTGGAGAGGAGAAAATAGCTATTAGGGGTGAAAAGGATCGATTCTATGCTTCAAAAAACTAGCTGTTACTGTTCATCAGAACTGTAAGTGTTGACACTTCAGGTCATAAGTCGACATTTTAGGTCGACACTTCATGCTAATGAGTCAACATTAGCTCAAAAAGAGTTTTTTAAAGCTCTCTGAAAATCTCAGGTGAGTCGACACTTTTTCTGGTGAGTCGACACTTGAGGGAAATCTTGAAATTCAGCATGTTCTGTATAATTTTTGTCTCAAGCCTTGAGTCGATCCTTGAGTCGATACTTGAATCGACACTTGAGCTCCATAAGTCGACACTTCAAGCGCGTCATCTGAAACATCTTCTGCATATCAGCTCAAGCCTCTTTGAGTCAACACTATGAGTCGACACTTGAATTCCACGAATCGATATTTAGCTAAAATTTTCTGAAACTCAATTGAAACTCTATTGAATCTTTTCAAAACTTCAAACTTGAGTTCTTCCAAGTCATTATTATGTACTTAAGTCCATTTATCTTAAAATTTTATCCATGACATAAACTTCTTCAACAAGTTAACAAGCAATCAATCTTTCAACACAAAACAGCTTTGGTAAGTACCCTATTCTGATAAAACACACTTTCAACACACAGTTGGTACTCAAATATACTTAAGTATTTTGTTATTCATCAAAATCAATATAAGAGTCAATAATATCCTCCTTTTTGATGATGACAAAATCTTTAAGTATATGCATATAATAAGCTCAAAGGATTTGTAATAAGTATCAAAGCATTAATAAAGATTTTCAATATAGAGCTTTTGGCTTCAAGTATCAGAGCTTATGATAAAGAGTATCAGAGTCTAAAATTATAAAGATTATTACGAGCTAAGACTCATTTACATTGTATCAGAGCTATAGATAAATGTATGGAAAAATTTAAGTTTATATAGTTTCAATGTCAGAAGTGTAATTATAATGTATCAGAGCTAGAGATTATGAAGTATTGAGCTATGATTAAAAAATATCAGAGCAAAAACAACAAGGAAAAGCTTTGAGAGTATCAATACTTGAAACATGTACAAAGAGAATAGACAGTATCAGAGAAAAATTAATAGATCATAAAGAGTATCAAAGTATGAAATCAAAGAGTATCAGAGCATATAGAAAGTGATACGTATCAGAGCAAAAAAGGTAAGAGTGACTATGTATCATAGCATTGAATTAAAGGGTATAAATCAAGGATAAAAGAACAAAATCTCCCCCTCAATATATGATTTGAAAAGAAAAAATTTTGAGAAAGTTTTTAAAAAATACTACTTTAGTACTTTTTCTTTCTTACTCTCCCCCTTACTCATTGCTCCCTTCTTTTCTTCATTAATTTTCTTAATACTATTCCAATTATTATTTCTCTCTCTCCACCTATTTATCATCATTAAAAAAAATAAGAATGAGAATGAAGCAAATATGAAATATTTCATTCCAGCAAGAGTGCACACATGAAATTGGAAAAAGTCAGTATATATATAAACTTCAAAGATTTGATACATTACATTCAGAATTTGATACATATAACAGAATTTGATACAACAAACATAGATACATAAAAAAAAAGATAAGTATAGAAATACAGTTAGACTGATAGATAGACCAATCCTAAGAGGTACTTTCTTCATCAGAGGAAGATTTGATCTCAAGAATAATTAGCCCGGTAACCCTAGAAGGCTTGGGTCGTAGCCACATCGATCGAAGATCAAAAAGTCTAGTCCGGATAGGTCTGGGTGCATCGCCGCGGCCTCGTCTTCTGTATTTGGTATATGCTCGTCCCCTAGCTGGTGCTGAAGAGGATTAGGCTACATCAGGTGCAGGAGAATCAACTATGATGGGAACAATAGCTGTGTCAGTGATCAGGGGTGTATCATCAAAAATAGGATCTGAACCATGAACATGGAAACCATATACATAAAAACCTAGTTCCCGGATCAAAGATGATGTAGAAGGAATAGGTGGAGTCCTCTTGGGAATACTAAGAATGGGTGTGGGTAAATCTATGTCAAGTGGGTCTGTGTAAAGTATAGGTGTGATAACAAGAGTTCCAGGTGGGTCAGGAATGGTGGATGAGCTGGATAGGACTAGAGTCTAGACAGATAACCTAGAAGGATCTGGAATAGGAGTCCTCGAAACATCCTCAGCAACATCCGGCTCTGGCTCTGCCATAAAATCTACAACATCAAACTCTGCGTAAGAGATATCCTTGCCATCTCCTATGTCTGGTGCGGGTGCTAGAGGTGCTTGAGGTGAATATGGTGATGAAGGAGGTGAAGGTGCTAGTGCTCTGGCAAAAGACAATCTCTCCAGTGTAGCTAGTGTAGCAGTAATACTCTGTCTGAAACCTTGGTGATCTGCCCTCATCTCCAAATGAATCTGGTCAAACCGCTATCTGATAATCATAGTGTCTAATTGAGCAATCCTATCCTTAATGGAGTCTTTGGGAGGTGGCACCTCAGTCTGTGCCAGAATAGATGGCTTGGGCTAAATATTAGGTATCTCTCTCTGTGGCTCAGATGGCCCGACCTCATCAATGTAGATCGCTCCTCCTCAGCGGCATCCTCTCTGCCTTAGTAGCCTGACCGGAGATCCTCCATCTCCAATGTCCTCCATGCAGATGAAATCCCATCCTGTGTAAAGAATGCTCATCGTAGACATCTGTATGTAGTAGCTGCCTGAATGGCTCTCCATCTACAATGACACCGTAAGCTTGGAATAGGATAGTCAAGCCCATGCCATAGGGCAAACACAGTCTCCGAGTTGAAGCAACCTCGGTCATCTGATGCACCATCAAAATTGGGAGGCATACTGGAGTGGCTGAATCAGTGAAACCATAACCGATAGCTCTTGCTCCATGTTGAAGTCAAAATGTCGATCTTCGGTAGAAGAATCCAGATGACGATATGATGTAACAACCTCATCTCTGATGAGAGTCTAGATGCAACAACTATAGCTCCCTCTCTCAACTCATCAGTCTCAAAGAAACACTTGAGTCCACTGAATCTGTCCACTAAGGAGTCCGCCACTGACCCTCTCATGGGGATCTCCCAAGCTCTGCTCAACACCTCAGCTATATGTGGAATCTCAGTACCTCGGATCTCAGTGATCCAATCATCTACTTCTCTGGCTAGAATACTGTAGAACTCTCTAATCAAGCCAGGATAAAATCTCTCGATCAAAGAGCAAAAATGTGTCAACCCAGCAACCCTCAGCCAGTCCCCAATATGGAAATGATGCTGATCCAAGAAGTCAAAATCAACCCATCATCCTCCAACTATGGTCTTGGAAGCCATCCTATCAGCTCTTGAGATGGGTGGTCTGATTAGAGTGCTTTGCTAAATTGGAGCTCCATTGCCACTAGATCCTCATGCCATGCCTTCATGCATCGCTTGGCCTCCTGAGTTGATGGACGAAGTCTCCTGACAACTTGCTTTCGGGGACCCATTTCCAAAATGGAAGAATAGAAATAATCTAGGGTAAAAGGAACAGGGATTTCAAGGTGAAACCATGAGAAAATATTGAAGGAACAGTGGAAAGGTGGGAAGAAATAGCTTCAAACAAGAAATCGGGCAAAAAGAATAGTGATTGGAGAGAAAAGGAGTGTTGGGAAACTGTTGTAGGGTGAGTCGACTCAAGGGATTGAAGAAAAAATAAAAAGAAGAATGATTGATTTTCCTATTTGTTCTCGGGTTTCCGCCGTTCAAGTGTCGACTCACGATATCAGGTCAAGTATCGACACTTGGAGGTATCAACACTTCGAAGTGTCATGGTGGGGACACCAGGATCAGACATAGATCACTGGATCCCATATGGTTTACTGATTAGGATTTTAGAACCTTAGTCATGTATCATAATTTTGTAAGCAAGTAAGATTGAGTCTTATAATAAGTTGAGACTAGTTGATTGTGTCTTAACCCTGGTCTAGTATCGATCCTGTATTTTAGTATGAATCCAATATTAGTCTAATTCATGTACAAGAGAGGGGGATACCCTATTTTGGAGTCCCACCAGGCCTCATCCGGGAGTTAGAGGCCACTATACAGCCTATTGGATTTTGTATGACATCCCAGGATCCAGATGCCTTCTAGATACTCTAGATTCCCTCCAGATGCTTTCCAGATGCCCAAATTTCCTTCAGATGCTAGAGCATAGTCCTAGAATAGGGCCTCACTTGATTCCAAAGATTCATCTGTGCCCTAGGCCAAAAGAGATCAGTCCAGGCATTAGGCCAAGTTCATAAGAACTAAGATTCCAGGTATATTCTAGCCCAGAACCAAGATTCCAAGAATATGCCAGCCTAGGCGTCCCAGGCTTCAGAGGCCCAAAGCCCCTGCACCCCAAGCCCCTTGACCGGCCCTTGCTACCCCCCATGAAGCCCAACATGCCAAGAGTAGGCATCCATGAGTTTGACCAGTCAAAGCACGAAGGGAGAAGGAGAAGACTAGTCAAGTTCCTAACCTAGTTGGGATTTGTTTTCCAAAGTGTTTTGAGACTTGTAATTCTAACCTAGCTAGGAGAGGACTTATAACCTAAGTGGGAGAAGACTTGTAATCCCTTTAAGAGAGCGCATGGGAACTCTATAAATACCCCACCCCTTCTCCTATTGTAGGCAATCAACTTTTATGATATAAAACTCTATTATTTTGGTGTTCAGCTTCTAGTGTTCTGGTTTTTGGTTGTTTGGTTTGGTTTTTTGTTCTCTTGCTTGGACGACCACCCTTCCTTAAAATTCTCTATTCCCTAGCAGCAAACCAAGACTCCAAGTAGTAGCCACGTTGAAGAAGAAAAGCCTTGAAAATGCCTCAGATCAAGAGCTCCTTCTTCTTCCCTGCTGCCAACCCTAACCCTGATTCCCCTTGTTCTTTCTTTCATATTTTGTTTCTTTTCATTGATTACCTATTTCGTGCCTAACCTTGACACTTGCAGGATCCCTGAGGTATTTTCCCTCCCCAAAGGAGGCTTTCTTTGCCTTCAGGACTACCCAGATCAGCCTTCTACTTCAAGGGAACTAAAGCTTCATCATCCAGGATCCAATATGAGTGTTGAGTGATCTCTTCAACGGCTAGTTCTTCAATCTCTAACTGGTACAAACTTCCCTACTCTTAATTTCTATTTTGATTGAAGGTTAGCTATCCTAAACTAGGAATTTCTCAATTATTAGGTCCTGACTTTTATTATTTTGCATGAGCATGTCTGCGATTATGATGATTCTCTGCATTCCTATTCGTCCTACTAGTCTTTACTTGATTTTGGAAATCTAACCTGCAAACTATAATTAGAAAAATTACCAAAAAAATAGTTTACTATTTTTTCTACATATTTAGCAATCTTAGATTCATCCCACATTAGTTTGGTATCAGAGCGGGTTTAGGATAGCATTCATCTGTATTATGATCACAAACCCTAATTTATGCATCCTTCTAGCTGCATTAGGTATCTATTTTTTATCTGATTTTGACCACTTAGGAATTTTAGTGTTGTGTGAATTTGCATGACATGTTCTCTGTCTTGTTTTCTATTTTATCATAAATTTTAATTAATTTTATAAAAAATTAAAAGTCCTAAAATTTGGCATATTAGAAACCTTAACTAAAATCCTGATAATTCTGTATTAGTCTGAAAACCCAAGAATTTGCATCATCATTTGATTTTTTCTTTATATAAAATTTGGTAGAGGTCATCATCACCATCCATCCTCTATCCTAGAATTTTTAATTTTTTTGCATCAGAATCTGTGTCAAACACTATATTAATCTAAACTCTAAATCTCAAAATTCTGTGAACTCTGCACCCTTGACTCAACCAAACCTAACCAACTTCCACACACCCCAATCCCAAGCCCAATTTGTTTGCTAACCTAATCAACCTAAACCTAATTTGCCCCCTCATAAAATATACATAAAATATTTTTATTTTTTTTATTGTTATAGTTGCATTAGGGCTCATTGAATATGCATTATTTGATTAACCTAATCTTAAGACAATTCACTATCTCAGATCAGGGCAAGATTTCATTACTTGTCATGGGCCCAAATAACCATCATCATACTGACCCAAGCCTAAATTAAAATTATTAGACTTAATTTGCCCTAGAGGGCTAGGTGTCACCCAACAGGTCGGGTCCGAACTGTGTGGGCCAACTAATGCATTTAATCCTATGGCTATTACTGAAAACTGGTGTCTAAGGCTGGGGGTCCAGAGTCAAACGACCTAAGTGGACTGATGGTTTATAATTAAGACCATGTGACAAGCAAGGGGAGCCTCCACCACCCCACCCTCTACCTAGCCAGTGGAAGGATTAGCTGCTGGGCTAAGTGTAAGTTGAGTAGACCCACTCAATTTTGGCTCTAGGTCTAGGAAACCCTAGAACTACTGATCTTTGCATGCTTGGCTGCACCATCTCACTCTGAGTGACTGATTGATTGTATGACCACGAGACTAGGAACCTAATATCAAAAGTCTAAACCCCAACCAAACCCAACCATGGATCCTAATTTTGAGGCTTTCATAAAAGCCATGAATGACCAGATGGTTACCTAATTAACTTCCCAAATAAACCAATCTAATGCCCAAACCCAAACCCAATTTGCCCAAATAAATAATAAATTAGATCTATGATCCAATCCAATAACCAAGTAACCAATAGGATTGACTCATTAGATGACCAAGTAGGAACCCTAGGCAAGACCCATAGAGCTAAACCCCAGGAACCCATAGTCCATAGGAATCAGCCTAGTGACATCAGTTTTTTCCTAGTCACCTTGAATCCCATAGGAGTAGTACCCTTAGAGATGAACCAAGTATTAGTCAGGAATCCTTTAGTCAACCCACCCATGTTACACTAAACATTAGTCAATTTTTCCTTAGCCAACCCCCTCTTACCACCTCATTGGTTCACCAGAATGACATTGAAGAGGAGATATATGAAGCTAACCCAAGCTTAGTAGAGGAGTATGAGTAAGAAGAAGAGTTCCCTATAGAAAACCTAGAATTATTGACCCAGTAGAAACCCATCTAGAGTTAACTGACCCGAAACACACCCAAACTATAGTGGAAGAGCAGTTAAGGGATGAGGAACCCAACCCTACTATTAGAATCTTACCTAAGGAGCCACTAGATGAAAGCCCAAGTATAGAGCCCAACCCTAAATCTCTTGAACCAGAAGACTTTATTAAGGATTTGGCTTATCAGTTTCCTCAGGAAGAATCCAATCCTATAGTTCCCATTAACAATCTCTTCCCTGAGATCAGTGACCCATTCTTCCATCATGAAAACCCATTAGATATACAACAACCCCATAGGGTCAATCTCATTAGTCTAGATTTAATCCTTGACACCACTTCTTACATCTTATTCTATCCAATCAACCTTGAACCCTTTTCATACTTTCTACCCCACCAGACTAACCCAGAATCTACCTCATATTTCCTACCTTTTCTTGAATTTTCTTATATTTTGTTAACCATTCATCTGCATTTTATAGAAGTTTGCATGTTGCATACATTCATTGCACATATTACGTTTGCATCTTACTTCTTACACACTCTATGGCATTTACTAAAAGCTTATTGTAAATTTTCATATGCATGTCAAACTAGAGTAAAACCTAGAGAGTCTATAGTCTGATAGGTTTAGGCCCGAAAGAGTCCAATAAAACTTTCTTTGATAATATGCTTAGTCGAGTCTATTAGGTGTTAGTCTTAGTCTAATAAATCCATAGCCCTGAATCACCTGTCCACACCCACACTGACCTCTGCATAGCATTTGCATCAAAAAATTAGGCAAAAATTGAACATAAGTAATGAACTATATAATAACTTGGCTAATTTCTGAAAGAGAGATAAAGAATTTTCTGCAAAGGATTGTATGATTGTAAAAGAATTTCATGCTCGCGAAGCTGGCCCATTCAAAATAATGAGGAGTGTTGGACCCAATGCCTATGTGCTTGAGATACCGTCTGATTTAGGTATTAACTCCACCTTCAACATCTCAGATCTTGTAGAGTATAGGGAGCCAGCAGTGATCCCTAGCGAGCCCTTTGAGCCACTCCCTTCCTTTAAGAGAGAACACACCCTAGAGTATCCACATACAATTTGCAATTGGTGAGGAAAAGATTGAAAGAACCCTGGATAATCAAGCCATCGATACCCGAGATAGAGGCTATCAGAGGTATTTGGTCCGTTGGCAATGTCGACCAAAATCTGAGAACTTGTGGAGCACTGGTGAGGATCTGTAGCACCTCAACCCAGACCCTCCTTGAGTAGTATGAGAGCCAAATTGACCCTTACTCGATAGGATCGAGTTCCTCCCGCCCCGGGAGAATTGGTGGGGACACCAGGATCATACACAGATCAATAGATCCCATAGGATTTACTGATTAGGATTTTAGAACCTTAGTCATGTGTCATAATTTTGTAAGTAAGATTGAGTCCTGTAATAAGTTAAGACTAGTTGATTGCGTCTTAACCTTAGTCTAGTATTGAGTCCTATATTTCAGTATGAGTCCAGTATTAGTCCGTTCATGTACAAGAGACAGGGACACCCTATTTTGGAGTCCCACCAGGCCTTATCCAGGAGTCAGAGGCCACTATATCAGCCTATTGGATTTTATGTGATACCCTAGGACCCAAGATGCCTTCCAGATATTCTAGATTCCCTCCAGATGCTTTTCAGATACCCATATTCCCTCTAGATGCAAGAGCATATTCCTAGAATAGGGCCTCACCTGATTGCAAAGATCCATCTGCACCCTAGGCCAAAAGAGATCAGCCCAGGTGCCAGGCCAAATTTATAAGAACCAAGATTCCAGGTATATTCCAGCCTAGAACCAAGATTCCAGGTATATGCAGCCCAGGCATCCCAAGCTTCTAATGGCCTAAAGCCCATGTGCCCCAAGCCCCTTGACCAGCCTTTGCTGCCCCCATGAAGCCCAACATGCCAAGGGTAGGCATCCATGAGTTTGACCAGTCAAAGCATGGAGGGAGAAGGAGAAGACTAGTCAAGTTCCTAATCTAGTTAGGATTTGTTTTCCTAAGTGTTATAAGACTTGTAATTCTAACCTAGCTAGGAGAGGACTTGTAACTAAGTGGAAAAAGACTTGTAATCCTTTTAGGAGAGGGCATGGGAATTCTATAAATACCCCACCCCTCCTCCTCTTGTAGGCAATCAACTCTTATGAAATAAAACTCTGTTATTTTGGTGTTCAACTTCTGGTGTTCTGGTTTTTGGTTCTTTGGTTTTGGTTTTTTGTTCTCTTGCTTGGCCGACCACCCTTCCTTGAAATTCTCCATGCCCTAGTAGCAAATCAAGCCTCCAAGCAGCAGCCACGTCCAAGAAGAAAAGTGTTGACCCCATAAGTGATTTTGATGATAACCAAACATTGGAGCATACACATTTATTTCTAACAACTCTTCAAGTGGTTTACAAGTTTTTATAGGATGATTTATTTGTTCAAACTTCAACTCCTACATTCTTACTTCTTGTTTTGAGTTGTGCTGTAATCTGATTTTGTAAAGAAGAACCCAATGAACAAGTTAAGAAAAATCTATAAGAAGGGTTACTTCTATGTGTATGTGTGTCTAAAATTTATTTTGATTTGGTTTGTATCAAATGTGTAAGAGTGTTGGTGAGAGTCTTCTCGAAGAGCCAACTCTATCTCATGGCATGCAAAAAGGATTCTAGCATGCAGCAATCCAAGCCGACTCAAAGGAATCCGAGCTGACTCTATTGAATCTGGGTCGACTGGAATAAGTCCGAGCTGACTCTTTTAGAGTCCAATTTTTGAAGTTTTCTAAGAACAGCCAGGCGAGCCGACCTGAACATCAAAGAGTCGACTCTGCCAAAACAAATCTTGAAGACCTGAGAAAGCGAGCCGACCCGATCTGCAATGAGCCAACTCTTCTAGAGTAAAGATTTCCAATTCTGAGAAGAAGAGCCGACCCAAGTTCAAGCGAGCCGACTCCTCAAGTTCAATGTGTTCAATGACAGAAGTTCGAGCTGACCCAAGCTATCAAGAGCTGACTCATCCAGAGTGAAGATTTTACACCCTGAGACAAAGAGCCGACTGCACTAAGAATTGGTGACTTGACCTATCGACTCGAAGGATCCGAGCTGACTCGAAGGAATCCGAGTTGACTCGAAGGAATCCGAGTTGACTTGAATATCATTTCCAGGTACATAACGGCTAGTTCCAGAATTTCTTTTGAATATCGAAAAGTGCTCCAATGGTCATATGTCACATCCCAATGGTCTATAACATCTCAAACTATTTTGGAGTGATGGAAGACCATATATTTGAAGGATTTGAACTTCCTAAAGGTAAGTTTTTTGAAAGTTCTTAAAAGTTTTAAGAGTTTATTGAATATCCTACCTACTAACAAGCAAGAGAGCACAAAGAGAATTCAAGTCAATCTTCAAGTCTTCACCAACTTGATCTGAAGCTTGAAGCAAAAGAAGCCACTAAAGCAATTAAAGCACATTGAAGCACATCCAAGTAGACTTCTCTCAAGCTACACCGGCAACTATCCAACAACTAGAGTTTGTCATTATCGTTGCATTTATTTCAATTCATTCTTGAATTGTTTGGATTATTGGTGAGCCCATTTGAAAAACCAAATAGGTTCTTGGTGAGCCTTCGATAAAAACCAAGGGTTAGGTTCTTGGTGATCCTATGAAAACCAAGTTGGGTTTCTTTGGTGATCCTGCTTAAAACCAAAGGGTGTTGGGTTTTCTTTGGTGATCCCATTAAAACCAAAGTATAGAGGTTTTAGATTATGATCTTGTAAAACAATCTTACCATATTCAAGTATGAATATAGTGAAAATCCCAAGTGGTATCTTAGGTAGTGGACGTAGGAGCTGGGTTGCTCTGAATCACTATAATTTCTAAGTGTTTGTGTTGTGATTCTTTGATTTTATTTAGCTTCTGCAAGTTATTATTTTGTCACAGCACCTAACACTTTGAAAGGGGTTTTAATTGCATATTATCTGCTTAAATTTTTAAATTTCCAATTCACCCCCCTCTTGGGTAAACACCTGGGCAACAAAAAGCCTTGAAGATGCCCCAGATCAAGAGCTCCTTCTTCTTCCCTGCTACCAGTCCTAACCCTGGTTCCCCTTGTTCTTTCTTTCATATTTTGTTTCTTTTCATTGATTACCTATTTTGTACCTAACCTTGATGCTTGCAGGATCTCCGAGATGTTTCCCCTCCTTAGAGGAGGCTTTCTTTGCCTTTAGGACCTCCCATATCAACCTTCTACTTCATGGGAACTAAAGCTTCATCATCAAGGCTTCAATCTGAGTGTTGAGTGATATCTTCAATGGCTAGTTCTTCAATCTCTGACTGGTACAAACTTTCCTACTCTTAATTTTTGTTTTGATTGAAGATTAGCTATCCTAAGCCAGGAATTTCTCAATTCTCAGGTCTTGACTTTTATTATTTTGCATGAGCATGCCTGCAATTATGATGATTCTTTGCATTGCTATTCATCCTGCTAGTCTTTACTTGATTTTGGGAATCTAGCCTGCAAACTATAATTGAAAAATTTACAAAAAAATTAGTATACTATTTTTCCTGCATATTTAGCAATCTTAGAGTCATCCCACATCATGTCGACGCTTCAACAAAAATCCAAAAAAAATGGGAAAAAGACTAAGAAAAATTATGGGATTTCATTTCAAAGGATATTGAATGATTAAACAAGGTTTTCAAGAATGTTTGATTAGAGAAATTTCATGAAGAATTTGAAAGATCATTGAGATTTAGTCAAAAGGATTGATGATCCCTAATTCTCTTCTAATCATACAGAATTGATCTTCTTGAAGAGGTTTGGTTAGAATGTTAGTCAATTACATTTCAGTGCACACAAATTCAAGCAAATATCATTGTTTTCAACATGATCTCTAATAAAATGGTGTCTAATTTCAATGTGCTTACTCCTAGAATGTTGAACAGGATTTTTAGTCAAATTTATAGCACTTGTGTGTTATCACATCTTATGGATGTCTTAGTTAATTTGATTCCAAAATCTTCAAGTTGCTGCTTAATCCACAAGATTTGAGCATAACAACTTCCAGCTGCAATATATTCAGTCTCAGTTATAGATAGTGCAACCAAAGTTTATTTTTTGCTAAACCATGAGATTAAGTTAACTCCAAGAAATTGGTAAGTTTCACTAGTACTTTTTTTGTCTAATTTACATCCAGTAAAGTCAGCATCAGAATAGCCAATTAATTCAATTGAAAAATCTCTAGAGTACCACAATCCAATATCAATAGTACTGATAAATATCTAAGAATGCGTTTAATAGTCATTAAATGAGATTCTTTAGGAGCAGACTGATATCTAGCATACATATAAATACTAAACATGATATCTAGTCTACTAGCAGTCAAGATAGTAATGAACCAATGATATCCCTATACAGTTTTTGATCAACATTTTTACCACATTCATCTTTTCCAAGTTTACAAGAAGGGCTCATAGGTGTACCTATTGGCTTGGTGTATCCATCCCAAACTTTTTTAAGATTTTTCTTGTATACTTAGCTTGGTTGATGAAGATCCCTTCTCTAGTTTGCTTGATTTGAAGTCCAAGGAAGAAGTTTAGTTCACAATCATACTCATCTCGAACTCTCCTTGCATAAGCTTGGCAAACTCTTGACAAAGTATTTTGTATCATTAGTAGAACCAAAAATGATATCATCAGTATAAATTTGTACTACTAAAAGATCATCTTTCTTCTTTTTCAAAAATAGAGTAGTATCAACATGGCCTCTAGAAAAATCATTCTCAATAAAAAATTTGCTAAGCCTTTCATACCAAGCACGGGGTACTTGCTTTAAACTATAAAGTGCTTTATGCAATTTGAAAACATGATCAGGATGTGCATGATTTTCAAAACTAGGTGGTTGTTTAACAAAAACTTCTTCAGTAATATAACCATTTAAAAATGCACTTTTAACATTCATTTTAAATAGTTTAAAATTAATGAAACATGCAAATGCTAAAAGTAATCTAATAGCTTCAAGTCTAGCTACTGAAGTAAAGGTTTCATCAAAATCAATTCTTTCTTCTTGATTATTTTCTTTAGCTACCAGTTTAGCCTTATTTCTAGTAACTATTCCATTTTCATCTAATTTATTTTTATACATCCATTTGGTACCAATTATTGAAACATTAGATGGTCTTTCTATTAGTATCCAAACTTTATTTTTTTAAATTGATTTAATTCTTCTTACATTGCAATTATCCAATTATGGTCTTTTTCAACTTCTTCAATATATTTAGGTTCAATTTGAGAAACAAAAGCAATGTAATCACATTCATTTCTAATTGATGATCTAGTTCTTACCCCTCTCGATGGATCACCTAAGATTAATTTCTTAGGATGTCCATGAGCATACATCCATTCTTTAAATAGATCTTTGTGCTTCAATAAGGATTTTGTAGCTTCTTCTCCATCCTTCTTATTTGATATTCTTCATCTACTTTGGAAGGGGGATCATCTAAAGTAAGCTTTTTTAGTCTTTCAGCACCTGCACATGATCAGAAGTATCCTCCTTTCTAAAGGATTTGTTAATGGATTCTTCAAATATTACATGCACTATTCTTTTAATACTAGTATTATTTTATTAAAAACTCTGTATGCCTTACTAGATGTAGAGTATCCTAAGAAGATACCTTCATCTGACTTGGTATCAAATTTGTCTAAGTTGTCTTTTCCATTATTCAAAACAAAACATCGATAACCAAAGATTCGAAAAAAATTTCAAATTAGGTTTTCTCTCTTTCCAAAGTTCATAAGGTATTTTCTTCAAAATAGGTTGAATTAAAACATGATTTAAAATATAACAAGCGGTATTAACAGTTTATATTAAAAAATATCTCGGAAGATCATTTTTACAAAGCATTGTGCATGCCATTTTTTCTAAAGTTTTATTCTTTCTTTCTACCATCCCATTTTATTGATGTATCCTAGATATAGAAAATTGTAATCAATTCCTTTTTCATTATAAAAATTTTTAAAATCTTGATTTTCAAATTCAGTACCATGGTCACTTCGAATATAAATAATTGAAGTACTTTTTCATTTGAAACTTTTCAATAAAACATCAAGAAGGCTGAAAATGATTCATCTTTATGAGCCAAAAATAAAACACATGTAAATCGAGAGAAATCATCCACTATATCTAATATGTATCTCTTGCCTCCTAGGCTTGTTGTCCTAGTTGACCCAAAGAAATCCATATGGAGTTGTTCTAATGGCCTAGAAGTTGAAACAAAACCTTTTGATTTAAAGGATATTTTTGCTTGTTTTCCAAACTGACATGCTTCACAAATTTTATCTTTTTCAAAACTAAGTTTTGGTAAATCTCTTACTAAATCCTTTTGCATGACTTATAATGTAGATGCATGCTTGCATAACCTAATCTACAATGCCAAAGCCAACTAGTCTCATTAATAGTAGAATTCATAGCAACTAGGCATTCACCATCATGTAATGATAAATTGTCAAGGTCAACAAGATAGATATTGCTATGCCTATTTCCAATGAATTTCACTCCATTACTATCAAGACTAGCAACCATACAAAGAGATGATTCAAAAACAACTTTAAAATCCTTATCACAAATCTGACTTATACTAAGAAGATTATGTTTTAATCCTTCAACTTAACACATTATCAATAAAAGTGGAAGGGAAGATGTAAACTTTACCAATACCGATGATTTTTTCTTTACCATTATCTCCAAAAGTTACACTCCCTCCATTTAGTACCTTAAGAGAAGTGAATTGCTTCACATTTCCTGTCATGTGTCTTGAGCAACCACTGTTAAGATACCACAATCTCTTCTTTTCTTTGGTTGCAAGACACATCTGTAAATTAAATTAAGTTTTCATTTTAGGCACCTAAACCATCTTGGATCCTTTAGGGTTAGTGCTAAGAGTGGTTCTTCGAAACCCAATTTTTCTAGAATTATTTATCTTTCGAAGATCACATTGGTGTGCTTTATGTCTAAATCTTCTACAACTAAAACAAGTGATGTTTGATGATGCAAGAACAAAGAGATTTTTGAAAAATTTTGTTTCTTTTGTTTCTTATAACAAGTCCTGCTTTATCAAATATGGCTCTTTGATTGTTCAAAAATAAATTTAATTTTCCAGAACTATCAGTAAATTTTTCAACAAATGGTTTAACTTTATCAAGCTTATCTTTGAATTTCTGATTTTCTACCTCTAGGTCTTTATTTTTCTTCAAAAGTTCAATATTTGAAATAACAACCTTGGATCTTTTCAAAACCTCTATTTCCATTGGTAAAGCATTATATTGTTTTTCTAAAACATCATCTTAGCTTTTAAATCACTATTTTCATTTGTAAGATTGGTGTTTTCATGAAAAAATATATTTGCATACCTTTTCAACTTCTTGTTTTCAATTTTTAACAATCTATATTCATGCACGAGCTCATCAAATGCATCTCTAAATTTATCAAATATAAATTCAGGTTCAAAGTTAGATTGTACCTTATCTTCTTGAACCATGAAGCAAGGATTGGCTACTTCTGATTGTTCTTCTTCTGAACTGGAGTCCTCACTATCACTCCATATAGCCATCATAGCTTTCTTTCTAAACATTTTTTAGGAGAGGGCAGTCAGCTTTGAAGTGTCCTGACTTCTTGCATTCGAAGCAAATTGGTTGTTCCTTCTCCTTTTTCTTTTATTTTTCTTTTCCCTTTTCCTTGCTTGGTTGAGGCTTCTTCTTATAAGAAAATTTTTCTTTCTCATAAATCTTCTGAATCTTCTTGTAATGAGTGCCTTTTCATCCTCATTTTCTCCTTCTTCGGATTCTTCACTTGAAGACTCATCTTGTGTGGTAGATTTAAATGCTATGGTCTTCTTCTTTTTATTGACATCCATTGCCTTCTGCTTCAAGTTCAACTTATAAGTCATGAGTGAACCCACAAGTTGTTTCAAAGGAAGTGTCTCAACACCTTTGGCTTCTTGAATTGCTATCACTTTTGGATCCCAAGATGTTGGCAATGATCTGAAAATTTTATTCACAAGATCAGCATTAGACATAATCTTACCAAGACTTCTCATGCCATTAACAATATTTATAAATCTAATATATATTTCAGTAATAGATTCATTGGGCTCCATTCTAAACATCTCATATATATGTACAAGCATATTAACTTTAGTATTTTTTACTTGATTGGTACCCTCACGAGTAATCTCAAGTGTGTCCCATATTTTCTTCGCAGAAGTGCATGTGAAAATCCTATTAAATTCACTAGGATCTAATGCACAATAGAGTGGATTCATTGCTTTAGTATTTATCTCGGATTGTTTAATGTCATTTTCATCCTAATCCTCTTCAAGTTTTGGTATGGGAATGCTATTAACAATGACAAAAGGAATATATGGACCTTTATCAACTACTTTTCATAAATTATAATCAATAGAATGCATATAAATTATCATACATGTTTTTTAATACATATAGTTTGTGCCATTAAAGTAAGGAGGCTTGTTTGAGGCTTGTCCCTCAACAACACTAGGACCAGGTGGGGCTACCATAGATCTTTAACTCTAGGCGGTTAGACCTATAAGCTCAGTATGTGGCTCTGATACCACTTGTTGCCCAGCAAGCAACCCAAGAGTGGGGGTGAATTGGATTTCAAATACTTTTTCAAGTATGTGTTAATTCAAAAACAACTTAGGTGCTAGTGAAAATACAAGTGTTTGTGTGCTATTCAAGAGTATGTAGCAAAAATAAACAAGTAAATGCAAAGTAAGTAAGAGAAAGTAATAAAAGAGCAAGCAATCACAAACACAATGATATATATTTGGTGCACACCAAAGCACCTACATCCACTACCCAAGGTCTACTTGGGTATTCCACTGTAATCTTCCTTGATTACAGTCATTAGTTTTCTAAGCTCACTAATCAAAATCTAACTTGTTTTTACCGGGAACACAAATCAAAACCCCTTTCGTTTTACGGGATAACCAAAAACCTAGTTGATTTTGTAACATAGGCTCGCCAACAACCTTCTTGATTTTGTCACTTAGGCTAACCAAAAACCTTCATTGGTTTTAACACAAAGGCTCACCAACAAATATCCACTCTAGTTTCAATTCCCTTGAAACTAGAAACAATAAAAAGATTCAAGTAAAAAAGTATGAAACACAAAAGGCTAACTAAAAGCCAATATCCCTTTGAAGCTCGTTGATTTATGTTGAAAATGCTTGTCTTCAAATTGTTGAAGCCTTAAATGATGCTTGAATGATTGGACTTGAATGATCTTGAATGCTTTGAATGCTTGAAGGCTCAACTTATCTTAAAAGTAGTTCTTCAATGAATATATGAGTAAACACACTTAACTTCTCATCTCTTTTTATCCCTCTTGAGTTTGGTCCACTTTAAATACATTTTCAAGCTTTAAATGATAGTTTTTGACCATTAGAGAGGAGAAAATAGCTGTTGAGGGTGAAAAGGACCAATTCTGTGCTCCAAAAAACTAGTCATTACTGTTTATCAAACTATAAGTATCGATACTTTAGGTCATGAGTCGATACTTTGAGTTGACACTTCATGCTCATAAGTCGACGTTAGTCCAAAAAGAGTTTTTTGAAGCTCTTTAAAAATCTCAAGTGAGTTGACACTTCTTCTAGTGAGTCGACACTTGGCTTCCATGAGTTAACACTTGAGAGAAATTTTGAAATTCAGTATGTTCTATATAATTTTTGTCTCAGACCTTGAGTCAACCCTTGAGTCGACACTTGAGTCAACCCTTGAGTCGACACTTGAGCTCCATGAGTCGACATTTCAAGCATGCCATCTAAAACTTCTTTTGCATATTAGCTCAAGTATCTATGAGTCAATACTATGAGTCAACACTTGAATTCATGAGTTGACACTTAGCTAAAACTTTCTGAAACTCAACTGAAACTCTGCTGAATCTTCTCTAAACTTCAAACTTGAGTTCTTCCAAGTCATTCTTATATACTTAAGTCCATTTATCTTGAAATTTTATTCATGAAACAGACTTCATCAACAAGTTAACAAGCAATCAATCTTTCAATACAAAATAACTTTGGTGAGTATCTTGTTCTCATAAAACACACTATCAACACATAGTTAGTACTCAAATATACTTAAGTATTTTGTTATTCATCAAAATCAATACAAAAGTCAACACTCTCCTCCCTTTCTCTTATATTATAATATAAATATAATTAAATATAATATTAAAATATAATAATATATAATTATTATAATATTTTATATTATATACTATAACAATATTATATAATATACTATAAACAACAAATATTATAACTATAATATTATTATAGTATATAATATTATATTATATTAATATCTTTTATTAATATTATAAATTATATTATTTTATGTTATATTATAAATATGAATATTATAAAATATATTTCATATTATTTTATATTTTATTATTATAATATTATATAATAAATAATATAAGATAATAATATTATAAATATAATATTATGTTATATAATATTATACCATATTATATTATTTATTTTATTTTATTTTATAAAATTATAATATATATTTATATTTTATAATTTATAATATTATAATATTAACATAATATAACATAAAATATTTTATATTTTATATTTTATATTATAAAATAAATATATTATATTTAATATAATGTCATATATTTATATTAAATGTATTTATATTATATATAATATAAATATAATATATTAAATTTAATAATATAATATATAAATTTAATATATTATTTAATATATTTAAGTAACATATTAAATATATAATCTATTTAGTATACATATTTTTATATTAAAATTTAAAAAAATTAAAAATAATATATAAATTTAATATAATATTGATTATATTTAAAAAATATATTAAATATATTATCTATTTAGTATACAAATTTTTATATTAAATTTATTTAGTAAAAAAATAATTTTAAATTTTAATATGAAAATATAAAAATATTTTATATTTAATATATTTTTAAATATATTTATATTTATATTTAATATATATTTAGATTATTTTTTTATAATAATATAAATATCTTTATTTAATTTAATAATATAATATATAGATTTAATATATTATTTATTTAATATATAATTTTTTATATTAAATTTATTTAATATTAAAAATAATTTTTTTAAATTTTTTAAGTTTTAATATAAAAATATAAAAGTTTTTATATTTAATATATTTTGTAATATAAAGTATTAAAAAATATATTTTTAATAAATAGATAAAATATATATTTAATTTAGAGATATTTTAAAATTTAAAGTTATATTATGCAACATTATCTACATATACCAAACACAATAATTCATATTAGTTATCGGTCTAGGAATGCACCAAATGCTACCCTAGGGTATATCATATTGACCACTCCGGCAGTCGATTGGTTATTGGTCTCTCCTTCAACCTGTTGTTGATCCTAGGCCGGGACATGGGACCGAGCTTATCTACCATAGATTATGCTTTTGAGATAGCCTCATTAATAAGGGCTTTAATCTTGTCTTTTTGTTGGATGTGTTCTTCAATATCATGACCATGGTCATGATAGAACCAATAGTACTTGCTTTATTGAATGCAGTCGATGGAGCTTTCATTGGACAAGACCTTTATAGATATTATTTTCCCTTGATTTCTATCAGAATTTTGGCTCTAGGTGCTAAAAGAGGGGTGTAATTGTCGTACTTGTCAGTCGGGCCTTTTAGCCTAGGACTTTGTCATCACAAGGAGTCATTTTTTTGACCTGATCCCGACTTCATCCCTCCTAGGTCCATTTCTTTTTGGGCCTTCATTTAGCCTCATGCTGATTAATTGCACGTTCCTCCACATGTATGTACACATGGATAAATATTAGGAGTTATGAATAAGACTTAGAAAACATCTTATCCAGCAAAAAAGTGAATTAGGAAAGCCTCAATCCTAGCTTGATGGCCAGCATGGGAATAGATTCATCCAGTGGTAAATTTCCAATGTGGCTGCTTTGAAGTATGTCATGTAGTCCTTTAGTAACTCCCCTTCTTTCTGGTAATAGAAAAGAGGTTGTTGAGATCTTGTAGCAACCTTCTACTAGTGTTGAAGTATGCCACAAATTATCTTTTGAGCTACTTGAATGAGTCAATGCTTCCCGAGAAGAAATTAAAGTATTAGTGGTGACAATTAGCATGGCTAATTTACCATTGCTAATACACATTTTTAACAACCACAAAATCGATACAAAATTTTGTTCCCTCACTAATGAAAGTTGATTATTAATGATGGCAAACGCCATCGCTAAAACTTTTGAAATTAAAATTTTTTAAAATTTAATATTAGAAATGAATTTATTTATTAGTGATGGCAAGTTCCGTCACTAAAAAAATTCAGTATTTTTGATAGAATTAGCAACGGCATTTTGTCGTTGTTAATAGTGGCACTCAAACAATAATTTGGCAATCAATATTAATGATGGCATGTATTGCCATCACTAATAGTCATCCCATTTGACACCCCCCTGCGAGAGTCCGAGCTAGGAAAATTTTTATCCCAAAAAATATTTTTCCCCGAAAAAATTTAAAATTTTCTAAATTTTATTAGCAATGAAATTTATTTATTAGCAATGACATATTTTGTCACTAAAAAATTTTCATGTATTTCTGATGAAATTAGCGATGGAATTTAAAAATAATTTAGTGACCACCATTAAAGATGCTAATATTGGTACTTAAAAAAATAATTTAGTGACCACTATTAGCAATGGCATGCATTGTTGTCGCTAATAGTGGTCCCATTTGACCCCCCTAGAGCTCAAGCCAAAAAAAACTTTTTCGTTGAAAAAGTTTTCCCTCCCCCTAGTCTCCTCTTCTCCTATTCCCTCACTTCCATACTAGCTACCCCTCCCTCGCCGACACCCCTTCCCCACTAGCATCCTATACTGCCCTTGCCTTGTTGACTCACCCTACCCTGATCCAATAAAGAAGAAGTACCCCCCCGATCTTCCCTTCTCCAGTTCCCCTGCTCCCTCACCGGCTCTCCCTCCCTTGCTAGTGCCCCCTCCACTGGCATCCTACACCACCCCTACCCTACCGACATCCTACACTGCCCCTACCTCGATAGTTCTCCCTTCCTTGATCCAACAAAAAAAGTTTGATCCACACTCTCCTTGCCTCCACTACCCTATCAGTTCTCCCACCATTGCCGGCTCTCCCACTCCCATTGGTGATGCCCGTTGGCTCCCTCTCCCGGGGATCATGCCCGATCACTCTCCCTATGCCATCGCCTCCCATTATCTACCCCAATTGGTGTGTTCCCTCGTCGACCACCGGAACCCGCATCCCCACCCTTCCATGCTGCCATCTATTTTGGTACCTCAATCCCTCCCTGCATACCGGATCTACCATTCCCCATCATCCATTCTGGCACCTCAGTCCCTTCCTGTATGCTAGACCTACCATCTCCCATTCATGGGGCTTGCCATCCATGGGACTACCTTGCACTATGAGTATGGTCTGCCTTGTATTGTGAGTATAGTCTACCTTGCATTGTGAATATAAGTCATGGTGGCAGCAACGGTGTCAGAGCCATCATTAGAAGTTAATTTTTTATATTAATTAAATTTAATTAAATAATTAATTAGTTAATTAATTGAATGTTTATTTATTAATTTGATTAGTTAATTAATTAATTAGTTAGTTAGTTAATTAATTAATTAGATATTAATTTAATTAAGTAAATAACTAATTAGGTATGCATAGATGCATGTCCTGTATATACAAGATTCGGATCATGGCATGAAGATAGGGCTAAAACTAGGCTCAAACTAGCTCGAAGTCAGGCCTGAAGTAGATCAAGTCAGGCATGGGCCTAATAATAGAGCCTATTTAATTTTTGGACTTAGCTCGGGTACACATTTGGCTAGGCCATGCCTAGCCTGAACCCAGCCTAGAAATAAGCCAAACTCGAACCCAGCCTGCCGCCCATAAAAAGGAGGTGCTCATAGTGGCCAATGTGTTCAATAATTAGAGGATGAGGGGGAGTTTTATGCTGGTGATGCAGTTGGTGGAGGCGACACGGTGGTGCTGGAGGTTGCTGAGCTTGCCAAGGAAGGTGGAGTCGAGGCAGGGATTGAGGTAGAGGGCATACGTGTGGATGAAGGTGGTGAAGTCCCAAGAGGAGTCATTGTAGAATGTGGAGAGGTCAAGGAGGTAGCGATGGCATGGGATATGGAGAGGGCCTCATGGGAGAAGTTGAGGCCGACATCGTAGAGGGCATGGAAGGCAATAATGAGGGACTTAAAGCAGAGGACCCAGTTGCTGGTATGGGAGAGGCGACGGGAGAGGGTCTGGAGTAGATGGTGGTGGTGAGGGGGAAGGACTTGGTGAAAAAGATAACCTCAACTATGAGATGATCATCGATAGGGACCTCATCATGGGGGTGGCTTGCAGGATGGCAACTTCGAGGTTGGCAACATCGATAGTGTAGCATTGCAAATATTAGAGCCAAGGCATGCCCCGCACGCTCAGGCCTCAAGTCCCAGCCAGTGTGTAGGGCAACTAGCCCATGTGTAAAGACCAAGTGGCAATCAGCTCCTTGTTGACTTCATTTATTATAGATATTCTAACTCTTTCATTATCTTTAATAATTTTATTTTCACGATCATGGACTAGCGTAATATCACCGAGCACAATTTCTAGTTATGGATTAATTAATATTTTAATACATATAAATTGAATAAAATCAATAGTTCATATGCATTGAAATATGAATTAATTTATGATCAGAGATTGTACTTGGTGATATTAGGCTAGCCCATGATGTAAATGATATAGCTAAAGATAAATAATGAGTTAGAATCTCCATAACGAATGAAGTTAATAGTTGAGCAGATGAGATGGCACAAAGAAGAGATTTACAAGCACACCAATATGATAATTAAATATTAATTAATTAATTAGATGAATTCTTATTTATTTATTTAATTTTTAGTTACATATTTATTATTTAAATATTTTTTATTTAATAAATTTATTTTTATTTAATTAATTAGTTCTTTATTTATTTAATTAGATATTTATTTAATTAATTTAATAATTAATTAGGTATGCATGGATGCATGTTCTGTATACACGAGATTCATATATTGATATACAATGCACAAGCTAGGACCCTAAGCTACTTTGGTACTAAGGCATAATGATTAGTGCTTATCTTAGAATGGGAGTATTGAAAATGGCTGGTACAATAGTTGCATCACTACTACTATCACCGTGGTGGAAATGAATAGGATATTCTCGTGAAAAAGACTACTGATCTCATGATTTCAGGTAAAAATAGTAGTAGATTATATCAAATATAAAATTAAATATTAAATTTATAAGATTTTATTAACTATGTAAAATAAATCTGAAATAATTACCTCTTATCAAATCCTAGATGATAGTCCCTGACACGAGTAAATAATTATGGGTTTCAAGCCAAGACCCAGCCTGTTGACAGCTCTAGCTTTATCTCCACCTATTTCTCTTATAATCATTTTAAATGTTGCATTGCTATCCATAATTATATAATTAATTTGGTAAATCTATGTATTTTTATTTTCAGAGATTATAAATCATGTCTTCTAGAAGCCAGAGCCATGTTGATCATGGAAAGAACTCTAGAGGATAGAGCTCTCTAGGAGAGCACGATCATGCTACCAACTCACAAGATTCTACACCACTCACACCATGTGATAAACTCTAAAATTTTAAATATTTTTTTAGATTATTTTATACTTTATTATCTAATATAATATTCTTTATATTAGATGTTTTCGATTAGGTTTAGAGGATGTAGGGGCATGTGATCCATAATCATACGTAGCAATGACCAGCTCATCTCAGACTTAGCACCATAGTCGAAAACCTGCTCGACTTGCAGCACCTTCAACTCGATCGAAGGATAGAGAGCTCATCCACATTCAGAGCTGCTCATAATTGCTATATTTTTATATTAATATGCTTAAAATTTAATCATTTTAAAGTTAATGCTTATTATTAAATTTAAATTTTGCAATACATTAAGAGAGCTTGGAGTTCCTTAGGTGATTACTGGGATCATTCACTAATTAATATCGAACCAATGAATGAGTTCTCTAGTTGATCATCGGGGGCTCGTGATGTAGCCAGGAAGATGTTCCTGGTAAGTCAAATATATTTAATTTTTAAATTTATAAAATATTTATATTTTATTTTTAATACAAGCTTGCTTCTACTTACATGAGTACTACCAATTCGAGACTCCTCAAGATGAGGAGGCTGGTCCTATCTAACCTTGAGAAGGTGGCCACACGTAGGCTTCGGGATGGGCTGTACATTCTTGGGTAGGTAGCTATAGAGCACTTCAATTTCGAGTCACCATCAGACTAGAGGTCTTTTAGTGATTACTTCATGTGGGTGAATGTATGAGATGCCCTTTGTGACTGGTGGAGCATTGAGGAGTTCTCCGATAAGTGGTAGAGGGCATGGCAGAATCATATTGCCTAGCAAGATCTGATCAAACATATTGGCGGCTCTGTTGGCACAAATGTGGTGGTTGATAGATTTGTAAGAATTCTACATTCATATTAATATCATATTAAATAGATGATATATATTTTAATTTATTTATTTATTATAGACACGGTAGCTAAGTTATGCACCAGGGTAGCTGCAATTATGGGAGCTACACATCGATCCAGGAAGACTGGTGATTACTTAGATCTAAGATCTTGACGTATCATAGTAACAACTTAAAATTTAAATTTTTATACATATTGATATATATAATTTGACTAATCAATTTGTAAACTGTATAGACGGATTATACAGAGTTCGTCATAGTACGGCACGATGAGGACCTATCCTCTCATCCCCTCCTTGACCTCGAGGGATGGCTCAGGGCCACTGAAGGTGTGAGTACGAGCCGAGTCATAGAATTTAGGCATAGCTTTGACCCTTCACCAACTCTCTAACCTTCGGAATTCTCATCTTAAGCCCCGACGACCTATATATGGGGTGATGCACATATCAAGGACATCATGACCTATATTCTTACTAGCTATCTTAGAGCTTTTGGGATGCCATCCATGATATGATTGTCGAGATTCTCAGGTTCCGCATCTACACGATTAGTTGGCCTTATTATCACAACCATCATAGTAGATAAGTCTAATAAATTCATTTACTTGTTTTAAATTTTTATACTTAAAAGTTTCATATCATAACTTATAAATAATATTTAATTTTTCTTATTATAGGATATTGGGATATCTAGATCTCATCCATTGGAGCTATAGAGGACATATAGGAGTAGGAGTAGGAGAACAACGATGGCTAGGACGATTTTATATGATCTTTTTATGTTTTGATGTTATATATTTAATTTTGATACTTATAAAGCAATGTTAATTTATAAAATTATATATATTATATTTTTAATATAATATAATTAGTTTATTTATTTATATATTACATTTTTAATATAATATAATATAATTAGTAAATTAAAGCAATGTTAATTTGTAAAATTGTATATGTTACATTCTTAATATAATATAATTAGTTTATTTATTTATGATTGTTTATTTTTGATTATGGTATTTCAATTTTGATTTACTAGCTTGTTATTATAATTTTAAAAATATAATTTAAAAAATATAACTATATTTTAAAAAAATTAGAAAAATTATTACTGACAGTATTAGAGACTATTAATGTAGTCAATAATACTTTAATAGTGACGGGGATTATTAGTGATGGTAATATTTTATACTAAAATATTTATTATTTTTCTTAAAAAATATAAAAAATTATTACTGATGGTATTAGAGACATCTAATGTTGTCGATAATAGTGTATTAGCCACACTGGTTATTAGTGATGGCAAAATTTTATGGCTAATTATTTTTTAATTTGTTTTAAAAATGGAAAACCTTATTAGTGATGGTGTTACTATCATCATAATAGTCACTAATATCCATTATTAGTGACGACATTTTTTTGTATATTAATGATAGGGTTATTTTTGACATACTATTAGCAATGTGTTTTATCGCTAATGATATTTAGTGACAGCATTTCTGCTATTAGCAATGGTAAATAGCCATCACTAATAATCAATTTTTTATAATATTCCTGGCTCAAGTCCATAGTACCAAACTCGAGCAACTTTCTACAGAATGGTTAGGAAGGTCAAGAAAGGAGGGCGTTAATAGTGTCTTGGATTATCATGAGAGCCTTCTAGCTCTCTAGGTATGGATTGGTGGGCCATCGTAAGGCTCCAGCTAAGGCATCTTGAACCAAGTAAGAATAGGTTCCTCTATTATTCATCAAAAAAATAAGGGATGGTTATTGAAATCTATCAGATCCCAACTTTCATCTTGGAGGTCCACAAGTCATCGATCAATCTCTTGCAATTTTTGGTCATAGTTGTTAAGTCATCAAGACTCCGTGTGTTGCTAAGAAAGTCCTGGAGTTGATCATTCCCTAGATAATTTTGATGGAGAACGAGGGCACTTTTCTCGCCTTCGCTCCCTGTTGTACCTTTAATCCTCATCTTGCTAAGGACTCCTCGGTTGTGGTGGTGGTGACCATCGCACCTGAGAGTTTGGATGACATGATTGGTGAGCAGATGGTTGATGTGGAGATCTCCTAAGAAGAGATCACTAGATAGATCTAGACCATTGGCTATGTTGAGAGGTAGTAGCAGGAATAGTGGGGATCTTTGGCTACTATTGTTGGTTTATACCACCTTGCTATTGTTGGTTTGCAATCATTTGCTGTAGGCTTTGCATGACTATAGTTAATGTTTGCACCTACTACACTAGGGTAGTAAACAACTGTTGTTGATTGGCTGGCTATGGAGTGCTAGGCTCCATTGCTTGGTTGGGGAGATCTTCATAATGGGAGGATCACTTGGTGTTATTGGTGGATGAATTTTAAGCTTTGGTTCTTACCATAATCTTCTATAACCCTTTGATTTTATCTTTCCTTCTACCTGGTGTACCAATCTATTATAGCCAAATCATTGATTCTACTTGTGGGTGGTGCTCGGTGGTCCCTGCAAAAAAGTTCACTGACTAGAAGTTTTCCATGAGGGACCATTCAATGTTCAAGTTAGCCGAGATTTGGATAAACTATAAGATTTAGGAAGATGGAGTTGAATTAGAGCTTGCTTACCTTCGAACAGTCCCCTCTTACCCCTTTTATCCCAGAGACGATCATTTTCCCTCTTTCTCCACCCTTAACTTCAGGCATTAAGGGTTTAAATGGTAGTGGCATTAATGAGTGTTTAATTTTTCATGTTTGTGTCTCAATCATCATTGATAGTGATTTAATTCAGTAATGGTTGTGCACAAATCTTTGATTTTTTGGGCCATTTGTTATTTTCTACATTGGCAGCTAGTCAAGTCCGACTAATTATTTGGTCTTAATTTATGTATCAAGAGATGTCACGTTAATCGAGTTCATGATTACTTAGTTTGCTATACGAGCCGTAGTTTCTAGCACAGTCATTAATCATGACATTTCTTGAGACTAGGTACCTGAGTAGTTGTCACAACACCTGATATTTTATACCCTTTATATTTAGCAAAAATCCAAATTACTAACTCCATAAGAATTGTTGTATTATTATTTTTGAATATATATATTAGATGAGTTAGTATATATAATATTATAAAAAATATGGATAATATTTTAATTTGATTATTTATTTATAAAAAATTAAAATGAATGAAAAAACTTAATCATATTTTATTTCTCAATTTTCGTTTCCGATTTGTGGTTTTTTTAATGTTTAAAACATCATCTGATTTCATTTTTCATTTCGGGGGGTGGATGGTATAGATTTTGGTTTCTGTTTTAGTTTCTTCACTAACTGAACCAAACCTGTCTCGTTAACATCCCTAACAATCAGGTCATTGGATAGCTTTTTCTTTATTCTATGTTACGACACAAAGCACAACAAAATTCATTTCATTAAATATGAGTATTGCATCCAGCCGCCGAGCAACTAATAAATCCATGCCTCCATATTAACTTGAATGTCTAAACATCTTGGTCGTTACTTGATCTTTCCATGAGTGGTTTCCCCATAACTAAGGGTGAACTTGAACTGAGAAACGCATGCATATCCACCTATGCTATTTGTATTTGGCGGACTTCAACTGAGATATGAATGGAGGTAGATGAATTCTATATATGTTCTTCGTTAACATTTGGTTAAGGTATCTATGGTACAATGGCGAATAAAATATGAGGTAGTGCGTCATTTGTTTTTTAACACGGGAAACAGAAAGGTTGCTCACCAACTCCAGCAAAGAAAAATTGAGTGGTTGTGTTAACCAGGAGATGCTTTAGAATCAAAAGCTATATTCTGGTTGGTTCAAACGTGTGCAATTAAATATAAGATTTGTTAGACCACCCATGCAATAGTCAAATAGACATTCAAGTCCGGGCCTGTTACATATCCCGTAATTGCAGGGGCAACCTCTCTCAGAACCATGTGCAGCGTTAGGTAGAGAACGGAACCTAAGACCTAATCCTTCGTTTATCTGCCATCTTATCTTTTGACTTAACGCATCTAGAATTTTATATATTTAATCATTCACATAACTATCTAGCTGATGTTTTCCACACAATTATACCTCTTTTGTGCACAGATATATACATATCTCTGTGTGTGTGAATATATTTATAGGAAGCCTTTTTGCATTATATATAAAGATATAGATTAATATCATTATGAACTACAATGACTATTAAAACATGTTGCTGCGCTTCCATCTGGACTGGGCTCGGTTCGCTGTGCTTGAGAGCTCTTCCGCTGGTCGACCTACACAAAGTTCCCTGGATGCCGGAGGTGCTCCGGTGGGGGACACTTCGATGGTTAAGTTAGCAGGAGATCTGGAGCAACAGAATGGAGAGAATAATGAGAAAGAGTAGCATGGAGAAGGAAGAGAGCACTTCACCTCGAGCGGAGGTCCCCTGGCGCTTTTAATAGGAACTAAATACTGCCAAAATTCGTTAGGGGACAAGCTAAAAAACCTTGATTTGCCCCTAAGAGGAGAGCCAGCATGGTGGCAGGGTCGTGGCCTGGCGAAGCCGTTAGGAGGATCAGGGTGATGGCCTGGTGGCGCAGAGTCATAGCTACGTGGTGGGGTCGGTTGCAACAGAATGTCAAAATTTGCTGGAGAGGGGCTTCTGGAGCCTTCGAGCAGTTCCCTTAATGGTGGGTCGGCTTCAACTGAAGAGGGTTGTTAGGCCAAGCGGGGTGTTCGCTAGGAGTTTCTAGGAAGCTAACGCGCACGCGGGGGAAGCGCCTGACGGCTCTCTTAGGTTCCCAGGTGGGTCAGTCGTACCTTTGGCAGAAGGGAGTCACTCGGCTCAGCCTGGGTCGGCCTTCCGGTGGGTCTTCCGGACCTTCCTTGCAGGATCAGCCGGTCGGACGCCCGGGGCCGGTCCGACCCAGGATAAGCCGGATTTGTACAATAGTTGCCTCCCCTGCTTCTGGACTTTGAGGGGTCATGGAGTTTCATAGGGCAGGAGCATTACTTCGGTGCGGGTTGCGTGCGCCTGTGGCGGATCTTGGGACATGGCGTCAGGTAGTTTTGAATCTCCCTTAAACGGCTCCCCAGACAGCTGTCAACCATGCATTGGGGTGCAAGTATGGCAGTTAATGCGAAGTGGACGCCATGATGAAGGCCAAGCTGGCTCGTGTCGCGCCGAGATGGAGGAGGGCGCCACGCAACGCGCAGCATCCGAACGGCCGATGTCGCTCCCCAGACCACCCCGGCGCTGTTGATCTAGCGTTCACGCGGATCGCTGCCTGCTCAATGGGATGCCCCTGACGTTTCGGACTCTGAGGCACAGGCAGTCACATTCTTCAACGGAGCAATTGGAAAGCCCACAAAGCGGGCGGCAATGCCCCCCCTAGGAGGCCTATAAAAGGAGGGGCGAGGCATCGCGAGGGGTCCTTCCCTACCGCGTCTGCACTTCGCGAGAGAGAGTCCCCTCCTCCTTCCACGAAATTCAATGTCTAGGAGTTTGATTCCAGGTTAGTCCCCCAGTTCTTCCTTCTCCCTTAGCTCCAATGGCATCTAGTAGCGGAGGTCCAGCCCATAGACCTAGGGATCCTGGGCCGAGTGAAATACCATCGACATGACTCGGGAACGGGTCGAGAACCTTAGGGCCATGTACGGCATTCCTTCTACCCTGCACCTTATGCTCTCAGGTCGAGAGGACCCTCCCAATGTACAAAGCCCACCTCAAGGCTGGATTGAGGTTCCCCTTACATCCCCTGTTCGTAGAAATATTCAATTTCTATAGGGTAACTCCAGTGCAGTTGAACTCGAACAACATCTGGACGATATGCTGCTTCATCGTACTGTGTCATAGGGCTAGGTCCGAACCCAGATTTTCCCTCTTCGGCAATTTCTTCTATCTAAAGAAGGACTTTAGGAGCCGGGAGTGGATGCTGTTCATCCCCCCTCCCGGCCGAAGAATCCTGAAATGTCTTCCGTCGACCGTCCATGGGTGGAAGGCCCGATTCTTCTTTGTCAGCAATCTCCAACCCTGGGGGTTCGAGCCATTGTGGAGGGAGCCGTGGCCAAGACTCCATGATGGGAGGTCAATCTTATTAGTCTACCAGGCTAAATTTAATGAGATCATTGGTACCGGCCTGACCGTGGCGTTCGAGCTGTTGGGGGAGGAAGCCCTTCACCAGGCGGGAGTCAGCCTGGTGCGGACACCAAAGGCACTAGAATAAGGCAGAGGCTTCTCAACCCTTTGTGGATCACTTAAATAACATTCGAGTCCACTGTAATAAAGATTAGTCCAGCTGAGTTGTTTCATTTAAGTCTTGTAATTATTTAGCTCATGTTGAGCTAGTTCAGTCCAGTGTTAGTCAGCTCATGTCGAGCTAATTTTATTTTTTTGAGTCCTATTCAACCATATTGAAGACTCAAGACCACATCATTATAGTAAAGACCAAGTCCAATCAGATTGAAGACATGGAAGTTTAGCCCAAGTCCAACCCAGCTTGAAGATTTGAAGACCCCAGGAGAAAAATCAAAAACCCTGATTCCTTGCAGATGCCCTCCAGATGCCCAGATTTCCTTCCAGATGCCAAAATATATTCATAGACCAAGGAATCCATGATTTTAGAGGTTCATCTGCATCCTAGCCCAAAGAAATCAAGCCCAGGCGCCAAGCCCAAGCCCTAAGAAGCAAGATACCAGGGAATATTCCTACTACCTGGCTACCAGGCTACCCCAGCTTCCAAAGGCCCAAACCCATGCACCCGGGCCCCTTTGGGCTGGCCCCTTGCTGCTCTTAGAAGCCCAACACATCCCCCTAGGTGTCCTTGGAGTGTTGGCCAAGTCAAGAGAAATTTTAGGGATTTTTTCTACCTAATGTTTCCTTATTTTCTAGCTAGGGTTTGAGAGGGAAAAGGATTCTCATGTAAAGACTTATGTACCCTTACTTGGAGCCCAAGGTTAAGGGTCTATTTAAGGGACCCTAGCCTCTTGTATGAAGGAGAATTTTTGATGAATGAAAACCTTGAGTTCTTCTATTGAGTTGTGTGATACCCTGCTGTATGCATAAAGGGGTTTGCGAGAGTTCTTCTTCCCAGTGCTGCAATCATCTTCCTGCTGCCAACAAGCATCTCGGATCCCTGGACGCCCACTCCAAAAGAAGCCTTCCCGTGCTATTTTTTTTTGTTTTCTTGTTCCTTTGTGAGTTTTCTAACCCCTGACAGGTCGTTTGCAGGTCCCCGAGTTTCTACGAATCCAACGACTCCAGCCAAGCCTCAATCGGATCACCGAGCAGAAAGCCGGGTATCCGCGGGTCTTTGGCTCAATTTTCCAGGCCGCATCCATCGAGGAACGAGAGACCCTTTTGCTGCGATCTTCATAGACATTGTCAGGTACACCCCCTCTACCTCCAGTAGTTTTATTGTAGGAGAACTTGCCCTAACCGAGGCTTCTCAGCTCCGGCGATCCTTCTTTTCTACTTTTCTAGGTCCTAATCTGCATGCTGATCTTCTAAAATTCATATAAAATTTCTTACAACTTATTTTAATCTGAAATTCGGGAATTAATCACTCAACCCCACATATAAAACATATAAGAAAAATTGCATGCAAATTAGTTCCCCATCATAGCCCCTAGAGATTCCTAGGCAAGGGCCGACCTTTTCTCTTGCGGTTTATTTCCTTAAGTCTGACTCCCCCTTCACTTCTTCCCTTATACTTATTTTGATTCTTCTGTAACAGGAGGCAAGATGCAGAGGATCGATAAATCCAAGTCATCCAACGGGCGGTGCGAAAAAGGGCTGTCCCAGCGTCGGCCTCTACGCCAGCCACCGAAAGACAAAAGAAAAGGTGGGAGGAGGAATGACCAGCGCTCATTGTGAATGTAGGGTCCAACGAGGACGATGCCTCCCTTATTGAGGTGTTGGCCAAGAAGATGCTCGGGACTTCAGCTCCAGCTAGGGGGTCAGTCATCCGATGGGGGTAGGAGTAGCCGGGGTCATCCTATACAGTGGCAACATCGGCCCCCGCGCCCGTCGGCCCCATTGAGGCAGAGCCCCCGGCGGATAAGGGAAAAGGGATGGCCGTAGGAGGGGAGGCCGAAGACGAGGCGGCCGAAGAAGAGTCTGATGAAGAAGTTCATCAGGAGGCGTTCCAGCACTGGCATGCCCTGGAGCACCCCGGAGAGCGTGGAGCCTACTTACGGGGGCAATGACCGATGCCGACTGAGAGCGGTCAATTCAGAGGAATCTGAGTGATGTGGCCGTGGAGTCTTATCATGATCTCATGAGGGTAAGGCATTTAGCTTGCTTCTTTACATCTTTTCCTTCCTTGTATGGTGCTAACTTGATCTTGTTCTAGCAGCTCCTCCACGGCATCTCCTTAATGGATGACAGTATCGGCCGGGTGCTCCACGCAGCAAAGACCTCTGCCAGAAAAGTGCAGGAGTTGGAGATAGCCCAAGCAGCCATGAAGGCATCCTTGAAGTCTGTGGAAGAAGGGCTATCGGCCGCCCGGGAGGAGGCCGAGTCATCAAAGGGGGTGCTGAAGGAGGCTTAAGATCAGCTAGTTGACTGAGAGGCTAGACTGAAAAAAAGAAAGGCAAAGATAAATTCCCTTGCCCGTTGGCTCCAAGAGGAGGAGAAACGGTTTGCAAAGGCCGACAACTGGGCCCAAGCCGAACGGGCTGCGGCAGTGCAGTTGGCGACCCAACTCGAGGGAGCCAAAGAGCTGGCCGCAAGACAGGTTCGAGAAGCCATTGTGGCAGACAAGGCCTCCCCCGACTTCATCGAAGATATGGAAGAAGCAGCGTTGGACTTCTACCGGGAGGGCTACGATGACTGTCTAAAAAAGGTGGCTTCGCTCTTCCCGAAGATAGATTTGTCGAACGCTGAGCTGAAAGATCCGACGGAAGAGGAAGAGCCTCAACCGGAGCTCCAAGCGGAGGGCGAGGTGGAAGAGGCCAGCGCCGAAGCCCTAGTTCCAGCCGACACGGAGGCAGTGGCCGGCCTAGTTGAACCTCCAGTTGCCACAGTCCCGGCAGATTTTTCCTTTGTAGCGGACGGGGCTGAAGTTGATGCCCCCGACGCATCTTCTGTGGGTCGGACCTAAGGGGTTTGTAAAGGTTCGATCCACTTTTTTGTAAAGGTCCGTTTTTAGTATTAATGAAAAGAAACACTTTCGTTACCTTTGTGCGCAGTAACATGCAAGAGTGGTTTTCCCCTTCAAAAAAATTCTTCTAAGTACTTTCGGTTGGCTTTTTAGGATTGTAAGCCCTTTTGAAACGGCCAACGGATATTAGCATAACTCGAACTTGAACTCCTCGGGAAAATTCCTATGTATTTTTAGTCAGCTTATCCAAGCTTGAAGCAGGTAGGACAACTGGGGGCAATAGATTAGTCCAGGCCTAGTACTCAGAAATTCGTTCCAAGCCCCAGTCCGTAAGTTAGCCCGAGTTGCAGCTTGTTCCCCATGCGACTCTGCATGGGTTGTCTCGAGATAATTGCCGACCAGAGTCAGGATTTCGGAGTGGGCTGCCCTAGAGCATCTGCCGACCGGAGTTGAACTTTCGAAGTGGGCTGCCCTAGAGCCTTTGCCGACCAGAGTCGGACTTTTGGAGTGGGCTGCCCTAGAGCCTCTACTGACCGAAGTCGGACTTTCGGAGTGGGCTGCCCTAGAGCCTCTACCGATCGGAGTCAGACTTTCGAAGCCTTGATGGAAGAAACTGTAGACTTTATTGATAATACTTGTGGAGGTTATCTACATTCCATGGGTGCTCTATCCGTCGTCCGTCCAGATGCTCGAGCCGGTAGGTTCCGGGCCGGATCACTTTGATGACCCGGTAGGGGCCCTCCCAATTGGGGGAGAATTTCCTTGCTCGGTCGGCTTTGAGATCTCCATCCTTCGCAAAACCAGATCTCCAACTTGGAAGGTTCGCGCCTTGATGCGCGAATTATAATATTTGGCTATCTTTTGTCGATAAGTCGCCATCTTCAAGCTTGTTTTGAGTCTGGTTTCTTCCAGCAAGTTCAGGTTAGCCCTTCGCTGCTTCGAATTGGTCGGCTCTGTGAGATGATCAACCCGCAGCAATTGCAAGGAGATTTCCACGGGGATGACTACCTCACTCCCATAGATCAAGTTGAATGGAGTTTCCCCAGTCACCGTCCAGGCGGTCGTCCGGTATGCCCACAGCACTAAGTGAAGCTCTTCCACCCAGAGTCCTTTGGCTTCATTCAACCAGGTCTTCAGTCCATGCAGGATCATTCGGTTAGTGACTTCAGCCTCTTCGTTGGACTTAGGGTGGCCGACCGAGGTAAGCTGATGGGAAATGTGATATTGCTGGTAAAAATCTCGAAACCTTGAGTCGTCAAATTGTCTTCCGTTATCCATGATGATCATCCGCGGGATGCCAAAATAGAAGATGATATAGTTTCAGATGAAGTTCTCCACCTTGGCCTCTGTTATTTGTGCCAATGCTTCAGCCTCCACCCATTTGGTGAAGTAATAATAGCCATAAGGAGGAATTTCCATTAGCCAGATGCTGGGGGGAAGGTCCCAGGATGTCCATACCCCACTGGGCAAATGACCAAGGCACCGCAAGCGGGGTCAGCTGGCCGGCCGGCCTCCTTTGGATACTGGAGTACCTTTGGCATGCATCACACTTTCGCACGAAGTCCGACATGTCCTTTTGAATTGTTGGCTAATAATATCCCTGCCGAATAATCTTATAGGCCAGGGATCTTCCTCCAAGGTGGTCATCGCAGATGCCTTCTTGTACCTCCCTGAGTACATAGTCTGCATCGGTCGGCCCCAAGCACTTCAGTAGCAGTTGCAAAAATGATTGCTTGTAGAGAGTCCCGTCGAGGACGACGTACTTAGAAGCTGTCGAGCGTATATGCCTAGCTTCGACCGGGTCATCCGGAAGGGTCCCTTGAACCAGGAATGTACGAATCGAATCCATCCATGCGGCCTCCTGTTCAACTTGATGGATCTCGGTCAGCCCCTCAATGATGCTTGGGCACTGCAGATGCGCTACAAACGTCCGGTCGGAGGTATCGACAGCAGCCATGGCTAACCATGACAGAGCATCCGCCCGGGAGTTTTGCAGTTGTGGTATATGGAGAATCTCGAAGGATTTAAGCTGAGATATGAAGTCCCGTACCTTGTCCAAGTACTTAACCAAGTAAGGATCCCTTGCCTCAAATTCATCCTTTACCTGATTGACTACCAACTGGGAGTGGAGAAGGCATGAATTCTGCCAATGCCTAACTCACTAGCTATCCTTAGCCCTGTAAGCAAGGCTTCATATTTTGTTGGTTGTTCGATACCTGAAATGCAAAGTATAGGGCATACTCCAGACATTGTCCATCGGGGTCAGCCAAGATCAGGCCTGCCCCACATCCAGTTAGGTTGGAAGCTCCATCCACATGGAGAGTCCAGGCGGGCTCAATTCCTTTCGCTGGGTTAGTCATAGGCGCCTCAGCTGCTGAAGGAGTTGTCTCTGGCCCCCAGGTGCATTCTGCAATAAAATCAGCAATTACCTGAGCCTTCAAGGTCGATCAGGATTAGAAAGAAATGCCGAACTCGCCCAGCCTGATGGCCCACCTGGCGAGCCGCCCGGAGGTGTCGGGGCTTCAGAGAATCGCCTTGAGGGGCTGGTCAGTCAGCACAACGATCGGGTGCGCCTAGAAGTAGGGCCGGAGGTGCTTCGCAGCTATGACCAATGAATAGACCATTTTTGGACTTTAGGGTACCTTGTCTCGGCATCATGGAGGACCTTGCTGATGTAGTAAACAGGCTTCTGTTGGCCATCATCCCCCACCTGCATAAGGACGGCGCTGACGACCTCGTCGGAGGCCAACAAGTATAGATACAACACTTCTCCCTCCACCGGTTTAGCCAAGAGCGGGGGGTTCTTCAGATAGTTCTTCAGGGCTTCGAAGGTCGATTGACACTTGTCGGTCCACTAGAAGTGGTCTGACCGATGCAAGGTCTTGAAGAATGGCAGGGACTTCTCAGCCGATCGAGAGATGAAATGATTGAGAGAGGCGATGCAACCCGTGAGCTCTTGTACATGCTTTTTGCTGGTTGGGTGTGCCATGTCCATAATAGCCTGGATCTTCTCAGGGTTGACCTCAATCCCCCTTTAAGTGATGAGGAAACCAAGAAATTTTTTGAGGTCACCCCAGATATACACTTAGCGGGATTTAGCTTCATCTGATGACGTCTGAGTGTGTCAAAGGATTCCTGCAAGTCCTTGATGTGGTCGGCCCTACGGAGGCTCTTAACAATCATATCGTTGATGTAGGCCTCCATGTTCCACCCAAGTTGCCCTTGAAAGACTTGGTTGATCAGTCGCTAAAAAGTGGCACCTACATTCTTCAAGCCAAAGGGCATCATCCTGTAACAATACAGCCCCCTGTCTATGACAAAAGCCATCTTCTCCTCGTCTTCGGGGTGCATCCTGATTTGGTTGTACCTAGAGAAGGCATCCATAAAGCTCAGGAGCTGGTGGCCAGCCGTAGCATCCACCAGTTGATCAATTCTCGGCAAGGGAAAGCTATCCTTCGGGCAAGCGTTGTTGAGGTCCATGTAATCCACACAGATCCTCCACTTCCCACTAGCCTTTTTTACCATGACAACATTGGCCAGCCATTCTGGGTAATGGGACTGCTTGATGAAGTTGGCATCAAGGAGCTTCTTCACCTTTTCTTCGATGGCCCTCTATCTTTCGGTAGCGAAGCTCCTTTTCTTCTGTCGGACGGGCCTATATGCTAGATCCACCTTAAGTTGATGAGTGATGACATCCGACGGGATGCCTGGCATGTCAGAAGCCGACCAGGTAAAGACATCAGCATTGCTTTTCAAGAAACCAACCAGCTCCTGTCGGGCTTCTTCAGTTAACGTACTCCCAATTTGAAGTACTTTAGTAGGGTCATCCTCCTTGAGGGGAACGAACACGATCCTCTCGATAGGCTGACCGTGATCGTCGGTTTCATCTCTGGGGTCAAGTTGCTCAAGCATGGGGCGCCCATCCAACTGCCCGTCATGTATGGCCAGGCATTGTCTAGCCATCCTACGGTCTCCCCTCATTTCGCTGACCCCGTTACGATTCGGAAACTTTGCCAGCAAATGGTAAGTGGATACAATGGCGCGAACCTGTTGAGAGCCAGTCAGCCTAAGATGGTGTTGTACGCCGAGATCATGCGGATGACCATAAAATTAATGGGGAAAGTCCGCTGGTAAGGCTCCATCCCGAGGGTCACGGGTAAGGTGATTTCTCCTTTTACCTCGATGGAGTTTCCCCCAAAGCCAGTGAGCGGCGCCAGGGATTCCCGCAGCCTTGACTTAGATAAGTTCATTCGAACAAAGGCATCGTATAACAAAACTTCTACATAGCTTCCATTATCAATGAGGACACGCTTTACATCATAGTTGGCAATAATTGCCGACACGACAACAGGGTCATCTCCTGGGAGATGAGGTTCCATGAGGTCTTCATCCGAAAAATAGATTACACTAGATCCCCTGGGCCTCTTTGCGATGTCTGGCCCCCTCGTGCCCCCAGTCGGATCGTCGATGCAGCACACCAACGCCTCCACCTGTCGGTCGCTGATTAGGGAGCTCAGCCTCCATCGGAGGGTCTCTGACAGTTGAGGTCCCAGCCCGATCCCAGCAGGGTCGGACATATTTATTCAGGTACCCCCTCCTGATGAGGTCTTCGATAGCATCCTTTAGTTGGAGGCATTCTTTTGTATCATGCCCATGGTCCCTATGGAACTGGCAGTACTTATTCTTGTTTCTGGCGGCAGGAGGGCCCCTCATTGGTCGAGGCTTTTGGAAGTAGGCCTCATTCTCAATCTCCATGAGGATTTTCTCCCTTGGGAGGGAGAGGGGTGCATAGGTCTCAAACTTCTTAAAGTCCATTGGCTTGGGACTTCGGTGCTGAGTGGGTCAGCTATTGTCACTGGGGGGTCGGACTGTAGGAACTTTATCGCTCCGCTTCTTGGGGGTTGGTCTCCCTTCAGCCTGACGCCGACTCGCTGCCTGCTCCTCTGCCAGGGCATACTTGTGTGCCCTAGCCAGTAGCTCAGTATAGTCCTTCGGGAACTTCTTATTCAGGAAAAATGTGAGCCTGGATGATCGGAGGCCTCTCTTGAAGGCCAACATCGTTACCGCCTCATTCAAGTCTGGGACTTCCATGGCCGTTGAGTTGAGATGGGCCATGTAGTCCCGGAGGGTCTCCCCCTCCTTCTGGAGTATAAGGAAGAGGCAGTCGGTGTTCTTCGGGGCCCGACTACATGTCCTGAAATGAGAAAGAAAAAGGGTCTCAAGTTGAGAAAAAGATCGGATCGTACTGGTCGGATGGCTGTAAACCACATCCGGGCGACCTTCTTCAGGGTTGCTGGGAACGCGATGCAATGAAGGGCGTCGGAGGCGTCTTGTACCATCATGTGAGCCTTATAAGCGCCCAGATGATCCAGGGGGTTGGTGGTACCATCATAGGGGTCCACCTGAGGAATTTTAAAGTGCCGAGGGATAGGCTCCCCCAAGATCTCAGCGGAAAAAGGTGGGCGGGTGTCATACGCCTGCCCCCACTCGGCCTTCTGGCGCTTAATGATTTCCGCCATGTGCTCTTCCATGTGCATGATTTTGCAGCCATAGTCATGTGGATCCTCAGCAGGGTGCCGACCAAGGACGGGGACGGAGTCAGCGAAAGAGGGGGAAGCCGACCTCGCTCTCTTCCCGTTAGCGCGAGCCCCCAAGGACCTTCGGGGCTCCAGAGCGGCATGGGAAGGAGGTAGGGGCTCTTCCGATTGCTGACTCTGCCCAGCAGCCGGCTGGTGATTGATGCAGGACGCCACTGGTGGCTGCCGTCGGTCATCAGCCGCTTCCTGGAAATGCTGGACCGCCGAGGTAAACATCTCGATGCGGTTCACCAGCACTTGGAATTGCTGCAGCCCTAGAGTGATGGTGGGCTCGGTAGCAATAGCTGTGTCATCTTCCCCATGAGGTACTTCAGACCTGTGGCGAGAATGCCTTCCTTTGGTGGAGATGCTTCGTGTTCTTCCTCTCACCATTGATAGCCTTCCTCAGTTGATCTCTCCTTTTAGAGTGAAGGGTGTAACGAAGTTTCAGGCCCTTCCTCTAGTGCCAATCTGTTGCTATGCTTCCACCTGGACCGGGCTCGATTCGCTGCGCTGGAGAGCTCTCCCGCCGGTTGACCTGCACAAAGTCTCCTGGGCGCCGGAGGTGCTTCGGTTGGGGACACTCCGATGGTTAAGTTAGCAGGGGATCTGGCGCAACAGAATGGAGAGAATAATGAGAAAGAGTAGCATGGAGAGGGAAGAGAGCACTTCACCTCGAGCGGAGGTCCCCTAGGCGCCTTTAATAGGCACAAAATACTGCCAAAATTTGTTAGGGGACAGGCTGAAAAATCCTGATTTGCCCCTAAGAGGAGAGCCAGCATGGTGGTAGGGTTATGGCTTGGCGGCTCCGTCAGGAGGATCAGGGTGATGGCCTGGTGGTGCAGAGTCATGGCCATGTGGTGGGGTTGGTTGCAACAGAATGTCAGAATTTGCTGGAGAGGGGCTTCTGGAGCCTTCGAGCGGTTCCCTTAATGGTGGGTCAGCTTCAACTGAAGAGAATCGTCAGGCCGACTGGGGTGTTCGCCAGGAGTTTCCAGGAAGCCGACACGCACGCGGGGGAAGCGCCTGATAGCTCTCTTAGGTTCCCAGGTGGGTCAGCCATACCTTTGGCAGAAGGGAGTCGCTCGGCTCAGCCTGGGTCGGCCTTCCGTTGGGTCTTCCGGACCTTCCTTGCGGGGTCAGCCGGTCGGACACCCGGGGCCGGTCCGACCCAAGATCAGCCGGATGTGTACAACAAAACGTTTTAGAGAGATGGATTCAAATAACACGCAGCCATTATGCAGCGGCTGTTAAATTGGTTTAGGGGGTCTCCTGGCACATTATATTAGAGGGTAAGACTTTCAGAGCCCTCGTGCATTATAACACCTACATCGACCAGGCCCTTCGCTGTGTGGGGTACCGGAAGTCGGAAAGTTGGGTGTGTAGAGGCCCTGGGCAAGAGCAATTGTGAGATGGTACGTTGAGGTTTGACCAAGTGCATCTTCGCATGACTTGGAGCCCGAGTCTCCACTACCAGCGGCGAAGCTAGTGACACCATCACCCGCACCACCAGTATTCTCGGCACCAACACCAGAGAGACACCAACACTGGTACTACAGTAGGCCGCTTAATTCTGTTCGACTTGATGAGGACCTTATACAGAGGTTGGCAGAGCTGGTACTGGTATGATTGAGAGCTGACCGAGTAACAGCTACTCCATTGGGCTTCATCATGATGTCCTCGCTGATTTAGACAGCTGCAAAGACTGAAGATGGAGCTCAACAAACTATCTGACCGGGTGGCAATCCTAGAGTAGCAGAAGAGAGTGACAAGCCTGCAAATCTATCTGACCTCACTCGAGAGGCTGCTAGGCTGAGGGGGAGGATTGAGACTGGAGTGGCTTAAACCAGTCAAAGGTCAAGGATCTGGGGGCTTTTTAGTAGTCTGACATCACTTCCTTTCTGACCGCAAGGCTAGTGGAGCAGCTTGAGACTTTCATCAGCAACAGTAGTAGCAGCAGTAACCGGAGCCAGAGGGAGGTCACATGGCTCACCCACTTGTTCCTCTTCTCAACAGAGCTAGCCTACCTGGCTCAACAATCTCACTCACCGTAGTTAGCCTACCCATCCCCATTAGCCCACCCCTGGACCTCCATTTAAGACCTACACTAGATCAGACATAGGGTTCTCTGCTCAGGGTCCCTCTAACAGGACCCGGAGGGGAGGAGTGTCATCATCTATGGCGAGTACCTCTGCCACCATTGCACTGCCCTCAAATGAGGATTAGGATGTGTGATTGTGGATACTTTTTTATGTACTTTACTTTATTCTTTAGATAATTTTACTTATATATCTTGGTGCACTATCTCTGTCATCTTTTTGTAGACATGGTACATTCATTTTATATAATACATACTTGTAAAGATACTTTATCAAATGAAAGGACGTCATCTTTACCTTGCAGTCTCATTACTTCTTGTGTTAGTTCCTTCGTTGCTTTTTGCATGATAACAAAAAGGGAGAGCAGTAAGATAACATAATTAGTTGAATATAAGCAATACCATCAACTAACTAAACCAGTTGAATGTATTGATTGAAAATAATCTCAAAAAAGCTTTTCCATAGACCTATTTTGCTCATATTTCAAGAAATAAAAACTTTACTCTAAAACATATTTATTTTGCTCTGATACTTATCTTAACTTCTGCTTGGCAATACTTAAGTTTTAAAATAATCCGACTTTGATACAAACTTGATCTGACATAAATTAAACATGCAACCATACTTTATGATCCTTTCCTAAAACTTGGACTAAAATAACTTAAAACTCTCATTCCTTTTACATAACTCTGATATGTTAGCAATTATAACCAAAAATCTCCTTCTAAATGTAATACTTCAATGCTTTGAAAATACTGGTTGTATTAAATAACCTCTTATACTCAAAATTTTATCATCATCAAAAAAAAAAAAATATTGATTTAAAAAATAATTTTAATGAATACTACATATTTGAGTATATAATAAAAATAATAGTTTGTTGAAGAGTATATTGAGAAAGTTTCAAGAAACTATAATCACTTCAAGAATGTTGCCAAAGTTGAAGGCTATGGAACGTAAGTTTGAAAAGCAACATTATGAGATATGTAATCATTGAAGCTAAGGGTCGACCCCAAACTTCAAAGAGATAATTTTGGGATGCAAAATCTGAAATGATATAGAATTATGAATTGATCGCAAGATTATGTGAGTGTGGTCTCTTAGGGCCAGATAGAGAACTATATTTTTTAGCTTAATTCTCAAGCCCACTCATTTAGACAATAAGTTGATTCCTAGTCAACTTCTAGTTGACATCAAATCAATCAAGTCAACTCTATCAAACAAGATGAAAATCTACCAAAATGGATCTAAGCCTGAGTTGACCCTGAGTTGATCCCGGTTAGCTTGAGTCGATTCCAAGTCAACTTTGAGTCAATCCTAAGTTGATCTGAGTCGACTCTATTATGTCTAATAGCTCTAATGACTAGTCTTACGGAAGTTACAAAAATATGTAAACAGTTTTCAATGGCTAGTACAAGCTTCTAATGAGCAAGATTTCATTTTTAAATCTTTTAAGATCCTTAAATGCCTACCAAATATATTGAAAAAGGAAGAGAAAAAAGAAAATAAAGAGAAAACCTAAGAGACATTAAGTATTCATCAAGAAACAGTATTTACTTCCCAACCGATATCTTGAGATTTTAGTGGAAGAAGAAAATGAGAATACATTGTGAAGCTCCCTCAACACCATTCTCTTTAGCTTCAACGACCTCTTTACTTGCTCTTTAAGAGCATTTTTCTTATATTCTTTTGTACTTGCTTAATTATTGCTTCAATTGAGATTGAAACTTAGGAGAAAGGCCTATCTAAATCTTGAATTAGGTTGTATTTTTTTACAAGCCTACGAGTGGCTTGAGGAAGCCATTTTGATTTATTTGCATTGAGAAAATCAACTATGTTTGATTGTGAATATGAAAAAATAATCATGCTATAATATCAGAGAAATTATATGGGAGCTTTCAAGAGTCTACTTGGAGAGTAAATGTAGGTACTGTGTTTGGTACCAAAATACTATAAAATTTTGTGTTTCTATGTGTTTTTGCTGCTTTTCTCATTGTTATTGTTTGTATTCCCGTATCTTTAGTTTTAATTAATTGCTTTCACTATACCTTCACTCTGCACATTTTAAATTCAGCATGTATGTATTTTAAAATTTAAAAAATCTAATTCACCCCCTTCCCCCCACATCCTCTCTTGGATTGTCTATCTAAGCAACACTTAATATTGAAAATCCCATACTTCTTAGAAAACAAAAGTTTAAGATTTCCTAATTACCTTACATTCTATCCCACACACTCACAACTACCTAATTTAGATCTTAATGATCTGAAACCAATGCACTAGTACCATTTTTGACCAACATTCCAAATCAATGCATGAAGCTAAGCATCCTACAATACTGAAAAGGAAATATAAAAATAATATGAGTTAACATCTTAGTAAGAATCCCATGCATGCATGCACAAAAATAAGAATACGATAGCAATTTTTTATTTAGTGGATATATAAATGACAAGATAACATCAAGGTATTGCTATTATAGAATTCATATGCTAATAATTTGATAATATAATATATATGTATGTATTGGGCCTAGAAAATGTTCACATATAATTCAGATAACACTACCACATGCATACACCTGAGATCAGCATAATGATTGTTGCCCCCAAACCCAATAGCAGAGGAATCAGAGACTCACTTGCACATAAGCTGAGTAAGTGGGTTAGAGAAGCACTTTCTATCTACAAAAGAAGTTCCTTGACTAAAGTTTATCTAGTGGGGAATCCTCCGATGCTTAAGTCAATAGAGTTTGTACAATAGATAAGAAATAAGGAGAAAGATAGAGAAAGGTCTAAGGAGAGAAAGTCAGGTGATAGAATCTCCTCCCAGTAGCCTAGAGTTGATTACCTCTTGAGGGTCCCCTCTTATCTCTATTTATAGGTATCCAGAGTAACTAAATACCTTTGGAAAGTAGCCTCCTTTAGTTAATCTTTATGGTTCTTTTATTAAGGTTAACTTCTTTTAGTTGGGATATCAATTTGTTGAAACTACTTTTTCGTTACAACTATCATTCCACCCTCTTAGTCAAGCATTTCAAATAATTGCATTTACATGCCTTAGTCATCGATAATATTCAGAATACCGACTGCTTTAGTCTGAGGGATATGTCTGCTTTGATGACTTAGTTAAGTCTGAATAACTTAGTTGGCCATTATGTATCGCTGGACATGGTTCCAACCAAGTTATGGTTATTTGTAGTTATTCAATCTTCTACCTTCTGAGTTATTCGGCTTTGATCTCTCTTGAGGTACTTACTCGGCTCGGAGTAAGTTAGTTGGCTATTGGCTCATCACTTTAATCAGCAAGTCCAAGTGAATGGTGTGATAGTTGCACCCCACTCCTGATTCCAAGATGCTTTGTCATGTTGGGAGAAGGGAATCTTGTTAATAATATTTACTCGGCCTTGAGCTCGTTAATCTACTTCCTTTCCCTGATGGTCATTAATGATGCTTTGAGATGTGGCATGGAAAGTCAATTTATCATTTTGATGTTAGGGGTCATTCTGAATGCATGTGATCATGTCAAAGAGGCGGTTATTAATTATAAAGACAATAGACAATTTTGGGAATTTTCTTAGCTTTCCTCTTGCCATTTTGATTTTGCCATGCATCGAGTCACTATTGGAGCTTCATCATTCGTTCAGATACAGCTGACATGTCATTAACTTACAAGTGGTGCGATGAAGAGTTAGATGACTTCTTCGACTATGATTGAGCCACGTGTCATCATCTAATGACTTTCTCGTCAAGTAAAGATCGGATCATTACTATTGAGGACAATTATATATAACTGGTCTCCTTTTTCAAATTTCTATTTTCATTCAAACTAGATCTATCTTCTATTTTAGAGGTTTTGTTCTTCGAGTCCTTCTTCCCCAGGGTTCCTCTTGGGGTTCTTCTCTGTATCTTCTTTTCTCTCCCAGTACTTCTAAAGGTTACACTCTTTTCCTCATTGGTTTTCTTCTTCTTTTGTCCATCACTTGACCTTCTTAGGGTTTAGAAGTTCTTTCTATAGGTTTTTCTAATTCTTCCATCATTGTTGTCCTATAGCATAGTTGAGAACTTAGAAATGTCATCGAGCGCTAGGTCTTCTACCATGGGGGAAATCTCATCGCAGCCTCAAGGGGGCCCTCGTTGTCGTTGTTCGAGAAATCTGAATGTTGATGACTTGAGTCCGAGTGAGGTGAAGAGTATCATGTCTAAGTCTAAAGTTGCACACCTACAAAATTACTATTGGATTCTGTAAGTCATATAAGTTATTGTTCCCGGTTCCGACAGCTGAGTGAATAATTCCCCTTGGGCATTTTGCCATATACAAAGAGTTTCTTCAGGTGGGACTTTGTTTCCCACTCTACCCTTTTATTGTTAGGATTTTTAACCTTTACTGGGTCATCCCAGCTCATCTCATTATGAATACCTTTTGGGTTATTTCTTCCTTTATTGTCTTGTGTCATGATCTTGGAATTGAACTCAAGATGTCTCTTTTTTGCACTTGTTGTATGATAAAAAGGCATATGTACAGCAAAATGTGGTGCTTTATCGGATCCTGCCACTCATGGGTGGAAGGAAAAGTTCTTCTTTCTATCTTTTGAACAATCTTGGGGCTTTAGTACCGAGTGGAGAGAGCCCCGACTTATCTTAAATGATGGCAAGAAGGTCCTCGAAGCCAATCAAGAGGACTTTGAGAAGCTTCCTGATGTTGAAGTCCCACCACTGAAAGAACAGCTGAAGGAGAAGAACCTTTTAGTGTGGAGATTAGTATGGTACCTAGTTTAGTATAGTTTGAGTAACTTAGTTATAGTTATTTTTTTCTATAATCTTTGGAATTCGATAGAGTATCTCACTCTGCTTTTCTTCTTTTTGTAGAGATGAGGATTGATCTTCAAAAATTCTAGAAAGTGATTCAGAAGAAGCCTGCGCACCAAGTAGATCCTTCTACTCGGCCAAAGAAGTCATGTTTGGCACTGACTTCTTCATTGCCTAGAGGTTCCTTGGACCCTCTTCCTTCGGTAGCCACAGGGCAATGCCCCAACTACTAACGACAATGTTATCATCATCGATCTTGCACTGGTGGGGTCTTCCATGCCAACAATTGCTTTATCTTTGAGGTGGTCTACTACTCCTAAGTGGTAGTCCACCTCTCATGTCCCTCGAGTGGTAGTCGATCAAGGGAAAGCACCCCTATCTCCCTTGGGGGCTGAGAGATTGGTGTGGGCACCAGACTCAGAAGAAGACTTCAGAGCTCCATCTGGATCTCTGATTAACCTTGCCCGAAAAAAATTAGGGTTTTTTGGTTTGTAATAAGAGTTGACTAGATCAACTCAATTTAGCTTGAGTCTACATTACCTGCATTTTTATTTTGTTGAGTCATGTTGACTCAGTAGTGGACTAAGGCTTTAACCTGGGGTGTTACATTTTCTCCCAAGACCAAGCAAGTGGACACCACACTCCCAGCCACACTCCCAGCCATACGCCTGAGTCCAGGGGGCGCCATATCTACATCCAGCAGCCTTTGGTCCCCACTCCACAGATAGCAGCTTCCTTCTCTCATGCGCCAGATGAGGAGAAATCCACCAAGAGTCCACAAATCAAGGGGGCGGCCAAGACTTTCCCAAGAGAACCAAAGTAAAGATGGGAAGAAATTTTCTTGGAGAGAACTTCAAGGAGGCGCCCACTACCTGCCAAAAAAAATCCAAAACAAAGATGGGAAGGACCTTGACTTAGGGAGGAAGAAAAGGAGGAGTCCAAAAGAGTTGATCCATGGAAGGAAAAAAAATTCTCTTGAAGATCCATACAAGGAGGCGCCATCTACCTGCCTTTTATAACCCAAATCAAATTTTTTGGTACTTTGGCCGACCATATGTGTATGATTTTTCCTGATTTGTAGATCCCCTCCTTTAGTCCCACATGGGAAGATGTAAAACCCTACTCCCTTGTAAAGCCTTATAAATTAAACCCCTCTTGTAAGTTTAAATCAATCAATGAATGAAACCAAATTTTTTTTGTGAGCAAACTTTGTGTTTTCTCTCTTCCGCACTTGCATCCAGGTGTTGAGCTCCGTGAGGGAGTAAATCCGGGTTCCCCAGGAACCTTGAGGAGGTGTGAGATCTCCAAAACCCAAATCCTAGGTTTGCCACTCCACTCCCAAACCCTAGCCGCCATCACCCTTCTCTTTCCACCAAGCCCTAGTCTATTCCACTTCTCACGGCCACCCTCTCCAAGTCCAGGCCGGCCACCAGCATCCAGCTCCAGTCCAGATATTTCAGATCTATAGAAATTCTAAGAGGAAGTCAGATCGGCCTCCAGGAGAATCCTGATTTCAGCAACTTTAGCTTTCAAGTTCTTCAACCTGGTAAATCTTTTCTTGAGTATCTGAATTCCATCACTTGTTCCTCTTCTTTCCCAGATCTTGAGTCCAGGAGAAGCCGACCAAACCACAAGATCAGTATTGGAGGATCCATTGCGAAGATAGCCGACTCCGAGGATCCCACAATCTGCTCGAGAGAGTTCTTCCACCAAAATTTGAGAAGATCACTGTCTGGTTAGTAAACCATCTCTCCTCTCTATTTCTGTTCTGTTGAAAGTTCAGAGCGAAACCCTAGGTCTGGGAGTTTCTCAACCCCCAGCGATCCGTTACTTCTGAACTACTCTGATAATTTAGTTTCATCTAAATTGTGCTTTCAATCCTTACCTAGTTTCCTTCAACTTAGTTTAGCCTTACTTTGAGTCAAAGCCAATTTCTGAAATATAAAAAAAAAAAAAAAATTAATCCTAAATTTACTTCCGCATATGCTTCTTTGATCTTTGTTCTGCATCATTTTTGGTATCAGAGCCCTGTCTAGGGTTTCTGTTTTGATTGCTTGTTTGAGTCTCTCTCTTTTTACTTTGTCTGCTCGAAGTAGACTCCCCAGGACGTCCGGTCATAGGAACGAAGCGAGGTACAAACCTCCTCTTCCCATTCCACGGGGTGTTCCTAGAGCGTGTAGGGGATCCGTTGGATTATAACTTCGTAGCAGGAATTGTAAACGGAGAAGTGCTCTATTTTTAGACCATAATTGTCCTGTTGCAGGAATTATTTCTCACTGCAGGTAACTCCAAATTCAGTGATTTTTATTTTTCTAAAACCAGTATAATTGAAACTATTTTTCATAATTTTCCTGTGATTTATTGGTTTCCGTGGGATTTTTGAGAATTAAATTACTGCAACTTTGTTTTTGTATTCTCAATCCAATTATTTTTGAGTGTTCATCTCTTAATTCATCTTAAGGGCATTTGAGCATCTAAGATAAGGGGAGGAGTTGATAACCTCTCCTTAGCCCAAAACCACCATCCACTCATTCGAACCTAAGCCTTTAATCTAAAAATTGATTAGACCTAATTTTCCCTAGTGGGCTAGGGACATCAACAAGTCGGGTCAAGGCTAGTGTTGAGTCAGTTTGTCTGGTTACTCTGTGTGTGCTTTATACTCAGTGTCTAGAACGGTGGTTCAGGGATTCCATCCCGAAGGGCTTGTGTGCTGGTCCGCCTACCTGGCCAATCTCTGATTGGTGTCTAGGATTGGCATTCAGGGACCTAACACTCCCCTTACACCTGCCTGGCTGAGTTCTGAGTTACTACAGGCTAGCTTGCCACTCTGATTGGGCATCTAGTTTGGGCTCTAGGTCTAGTTAGCCCATAGTCGTTCAGTTGAGTCTCATTTTTGTGTGTTTGCTTGCATTATGTCTACCCGGAATGGAGTGCCCTACCAACCTGGTCAAACCCAACCTGATTTAGAGGCCATGGTTAGAGCTCTTACTGAGAGTATGAACAAACTGAGTCAGGATGTGACTACCACTGTTGCCCAGTTTAAAGAACAAGTCCATGAGGATTTTGCCCAGCTTAGGGATCGAGTCCAAGTGCTAGAGGAACCTAGGCATCGGAACTGGACTCCTGACCCAGATTTTATTGTACCTCAACCTCACCCACACCAAGAGCCTAGAATACCTTTATACCGAGATCCTGAACCTAATCATAGGAGGCCTGACCCAGAACCTGAGGATAGAGATGATAGGTTCACTCGAAACATCAAGTTAGATGCACCCACTTTTGATGGTAGCCTAAATCCTAAGGTGTATTCTGATTGGGAGGGTGAGATGGACCAGTACTTTGAGTGGTATGCCATGTCTGAGGAGAGGAAATTCAAGTTTGCCAAGATGAAATTAATACGTCAAGCTAGGTTATACTGGGGGAACATTGAGCTGACCACTAGAAGATGAAATGTAGAGCCCATAACCACTTGGCAGGGTATGAAAGAAAAGCTTAGAGACAAGTACCTACCCATTTCATACCAGCAGAATCTGTTAGACCAATGGCAGACTTTGAAACAAGGGAATCGATCTGTTTCAGACTACATAACCACCTTTGATGAATACCTAATGAGATGTGATGTGAGTGAAGCCCATGAAGTCACTTTGTCTAGATTTAGGGCTGGGCTTAGGGAAGATATTAAGAGAGAGTTGTTTCTGAGAGAGGTTACTGACCTAGACCAAGCCTATCAGATTGCACTGAACACTGAAAGGTTTCAGAGAGGACCCATGCCATCTAGGGTTAGTGCCCCAATCCCAAGAAATGGACCTAGCCAGGTTACCCCTAGCAAGCCTAATCAGGGTATCCCCACCCCTAGGCCCATGGACAAAGGTAAGGCACCTGACACCCAGAGAACCCCTAGTATCATCTATTTTAAGTGCCAGAAGCCCGGTCATATCTCCAATCAGTGCACAGCCATAGCTTGTTTTAAGTGTCATAAGGTAGGTCATGTTTCTAGCCAATGCCCTCGTAGATCCCTATATATAGAAGAGTGAGGAGAAGAGAATTCCGAGCCTAATGAGGAGTTTGAAGAAGAAGTTTATGAGGCTGGAATAAATTTGGTTGATGAGTATGAAGGAGAGGAAGAATCCACTGAACCTGACCACTTAGGGGTTGTGAGATACATCCTGTCCCAGACTAAAGTTCAGGAAGATTGGCGTAGGACTAACATCCTACAGACTTTCCTTAAACTAGGGGATAAGGTTTGTAAAATCATCATAGATAGTGGGAGCTGTGTGAATGCCATTTCTACTAGCACTGTCAAAATGTTAGGCTTAACCCCAGTCCCCCACCCCAACCCCTATAAGGTTTCTTGGGTAGACTCTACCTCTATACCCATCCAGTCTAGATGTCAGGTCCAAATCCAAATGCAATCCTATCAAGAGAAGATTTGGTGTGATGTCTTGCCCATGGGGGTGAGCAGTATAATTCTTGGAAGACCTTGGTTGTATGATCATGATGCCACCCTCTTAGGAAAATCTAACACCTGTGTCTTTAGTTTCAATGGGAAGAAAATCACAATCCATTCAGTCCCTCCTAAGGACAAGGTAGCTAAAGGAACTAGTAAGGTCAGAGAAATGAAGACTGGAGTGAACCTAATTAGTGCCAAGGATCTAGAACAAGAGATTCATAGTGGTTCACCCATTTGGATGTTGACTGCTAAGGAACTTAGGACTCCTACACCCTCAGAGCCTCCTCAGGAAGTTAAGCCTTTATTAGAAGAATTTGAGGATGTTTTTCCCGAGGATCTGCCAGACCACCTTCCACCTCTTAGGGATATTCAGCATTCCATAGATTTAGTCCCAGGAGCTACTTTACCCAACTTGCCCCATTATAGGATGAATCCATCGGAGCATAAAGAACTGCAAAAGCAGGTTGGCGAATTGTTGAGGAAGGGGTTCATTAGAGAGAGTCTTAGCCCTTGTGCAGTCCCTGCACTTCTAACCCCGAAGAAAGATGGCACGTGGAGGATGTGTGTTGACAGTCGTGCCATCAATAAAATCACAATCAAGTATAGGTTCCCCATCCCTAGACTAGATGACATGCTTGATATGATGGCCGGTGCTATGGTCTTTTCTAAAATTGATCTTAAGAGCGGCTATCATCAGGTTAGGATTAGACCAGGGGATGAGTGGAAAACAGCCTTAAAACTAAGGATGGTCTCTATGAATGGGTTGTTATGCCTTTTGGGTTGTCCAATGCCCCTAGTACTTTCATGAGGATTATGACCCAGGTACTTAGAGCTTTCATAGAGAAGTTTGTAGTGGTCTATTTTGATGATATCCTGATCTATAGTAAGACCCCTGCAGATCACCTAGGCCACCTTAGACAAGTCTGTCAAGTTTTGAGGAATGATAGTCTCTACGGTAATCTCAAGAAGTGTGAATTTATGACCAGTAGGATTATCTTCCTTGGATTTGTTGTAACCCCTGACGGCGTGGCTGCCGATCCTGAAAAGATTAGGTCCATAGTAGAATGGCCAAAGCCGACTAGTGTGCATGAAGTCAGAAGTTTCCATGGCTTGGCTACCTTCTATAGGCGATTCATCAAGGGGTTTAGTACCGTAGTTGCTCCTATCATAGACTGCATCAGGAAGGGAGAATTTCAGTGGACCAAAGCAGCCCATAAAGCCTTCCTAGATCTTAAGGATAGGATGACCCAGGCACCCATTTTGAGACTACCGGACTTTTCAAAGGTATTTGAGGTTGCCTGTGATGCTTTAGGAGTAGGTATAGGTGGAGTCCTAAGCCAAGAGAACCATCCTTAGCATTCTTTAGTGAAAAACTTAATGATGCTAAGCTTAGGTATTCTATCTATGATAAGGAATTTTACGCGGTAGTGCAAGCTTTGCGTTTCTGGAGACATTATTTACTACCGCAAGAATTTGTGCTGTTTTCGGACCATGAGGCTCTTAGATTCTTGAATTCTCAGAAGAAGCTTAACCCTAGGCATGCTAAGTGGGTAGAGTATATCCAGTCCTATACTTTTGTTTTGAAGCATAAGGTTGGGTCTGAAAATAAGGTAGCTGATGCCCTTAGTCGTCGATCTTTGTTGTTGAATTCTGTTAGGGCTGAAGTCATAGGGTTTGAGCAAATCAAAGAAGAATATGAGTCGTGTCCGGATTTCAAGACTGTGTACCAGGATCTAACTCAAGGACCATCTAGTGAACATAACGATTATTCCCTTTTAGATGGCTTTCTGTTCTTTAAGAATAGGCTTTGCATCCCTAGAACCTCTCTTAGGGAATTCTTGATTTGGGAAACTCATGCTGGAGGTTTAGCTGGCCATTTCGGAAAAGATAAGACCACCCTGGCTATTGAAGACCATTATTTCTGGCCTAGCTTAAAAAGAGATGTAGCACACATTGTGGCTAGGTGTCGGACCTGCGCTGTTGCCAAACAGCGAAAACAGAACACCGGCCTTTATACCCCACTCCCTGTCCCAGATCGTCCTTGGCAAGATGTGAGCATGGACTTTGTGTTAGGTTTGCCTAAGACCCAGAGGAGGCATGACTCTATCTGTGTTGTAGTAGACCGATTTTCCAAGATGGCCCATTTCTTACCTTGTTCCCAAACATTTGATGCGTCTAAGGTAGCCACCCTGTTCTTTAATGAGATAGTTCGACTCCATGGCCTACCCAAGACCATTGTTTCAGATAGGGATGTTCGGTTCACCAGCTATTTCTGGAAAACCCTTTGGCATAAGTTAGGGACGAAACTTAAGTTTTCAACTGCCTATCATCCCCAGAATGACGGCCAAACCGAAGTAGTGAACCGTAGTTTAGGCAATCTGCTAAGGTGTCTTGTTGGTGAAAACATTAGGAACTAGGATTTGTACTTACCTAGAGCTGAAATTGCATTCAATGTTTCGATCAATAGGTCTACAGGTAAGAGTCCATTTGAAATTGTGCATGGTTACAAACCTCCCACACCTCTTGACCTAGCTCCTTTACCAGTCCACACACGAGTCTCCGAGTCTGCCGAAGTTTTTGCACAGCATATAAAAGACTTGCATAAAGAAATTCATGCCAAAATAAACTTAAGTAATGAAACTTATAAGAAGTTGGCTGATTCTCAAAGGCGAGTCAAAACTTTTAATGGGGGAGACTATGTAATGATTAGGTTAAGGCCTGAACGGTTTCCTCCTGGAACCGTTAGAAAGTTACAGCTAGAGGAGCTGGACCATTTAGAGTGGTGAAGAGAGTAGGATCCAATGCCTATGTGCTCGAGTTACCTCCAGAACTAGGCATTAGCTCCACTTTCAACATTACAGACCTAGTAGAGTATAGAGAGCCAGCTGTGATTCCCAGTGAGGCTTTTGAACCTAATCCTTCTCTTGAGAGTGAACCTGACCCTGTGTGTCCACCAACAAACTGGCCTGTGAGGAAAGAGCAGATTGAAAAGATCCTGGATGATCAGGTTATCTCTACTCGTAATCGAGGATACCAAAGATACCTGGTCCGCTAGCTAGGAAGGCCAGATTATGATGACTCTTGGATCTCCCGAGAAGAGTTACAAGAGCTGGACCCAGACCTCTTAGAGAGATACCAGAGCCAACTTGATCCATACTCGACAGGGTCGAGTTCCTCCCACCCTGGGAGAATTGGTGCGGGCACCAGACTCAGAAGAAGACTTCAGAGCTCCATCTGGATCTCTGATTAACCTTGCCCGAAAAAAATTAGGGTTTTTTGGTTTGTAATAAGAGTTGACTAGATCAACTCAATTTAGCTTGAGTCTACATTACCTGCATTTTTATTTTGTTGAGTCATGTTGACTCAGTAGTGGACTAAGGCTTCAACCTGGGGTGTTACATTTTCTCCCAAGACCAAGCAAGTGGACACCACACTCCCAGCCACACTCCCAGCCATACGCCTGAGTCCAGGGGGTGCCATATCTACATCCAGCAGCCTTTGGTCCCCACTCCACAGATAGCAGCTTCCTTCTCTCATGTGCCAGATGAGGAGAAATCCACCAAGAGTCCACAAATCAAGGGGGCGGCCAAGACTTTCCCAAGAGAACCAAAGTAAAGATGGGAAGAAATTTTCTTGGAGAGAACTTCAAGGAGGCGCCCACTACCTGCCAAAAAAAATCCAAAACAAAGATGGGAAGGACCTTGACTTAGGAAGGAAGAAAAGGAGGAGTCCAAAAGAGTTGATCCATGGAAGGAAAAAAAATTCTCTTGAAGATCCATACAAGGAGGCGCCATCTACCTGCCTTTTATAATCCAAATCAAATTTTTTGGTACTTTGGCCGACCATATGTGTATGATTTTTCCTGATTTGTAGATCCCCTCCTTTAGTCCCATATGGGAAGATGTAAAACCCTACTCCCTTGTAAAGCCTTATAAATTAAACCCCTCTTGTAAGTTTAAATCAATCAGATGAATGAAACCAATTTTTTTTGTGAGCAAACTTTGTGTTTTCTCTCTTCCGCACTTGCATCCAGGTGTTGAGCTCCGTGAGGGAGTAAATCCAGGTTCCCCAGGAACCTTGAGGAGGTGTGAGATCTCCAAAACCCAAACCCTAGGTTAGCCACTCCACTCCCAAACCCTAGCCGCCATCACCCTTCTCTTTCCACCAAGCCCTAGTCTATTCCACTTCTCACGGCCACCCTCTCCAAGTCCAGGCCGGCCACCAGCATCCAGCTCCAGTCCAGATACTTCAGATCTACAGCAATTCTAAGAGGAAGTCAGATCTGCCTCCAGGAGAATCCTGATTTCAGCAACTTCAGCTTTCAAGTTCTTCAACCTGGTAAATCTTTTCTTGAGTATCTGAATTCCATCACTTGTTCCTCTTCTTTCCCAGATCTTAAGTCCAGGAGAAGCCGACCAAACCACAAGATCAGTATTGGAGGATCCATTACGAAGATAGCCGACTCCGAGGATCCCACAATCTGCTCGAGAGAGTTCTTCCACCAAAATCCTGAGAAGATCACTGTCTGGTTAGTAAACCATCTCTCCTCTCTATTTCTGTTCTGTTGAAAGTTCAGAGCGAAACCCTAGGTCTGGGAGTTTCTCAACCCCCAGCGATCCGTTACTTCTGAACTACTCTGATAATTTAGTTTCATCTAAATTGTGCTTTCAATCCTTACCTAGTTTCCTTCAACTTAGTTTAGCCTTACTTTGAGTCAAAGCCAATTTTGAAATATATATATAAAAAAAAAGAAATTAATCCTAAATTTACTTTCGCATACGCTTCTTTGATCTTTGTTCTGTATCAGAGATCCACTTGGATAGTAGAAGAGCCCAAGATGTTTATTGATCTGAACATATACTCTGATGAGGTAGGGCTTCATAACCTCAAACTTGCTCAAAAACTGTTGAAGGCCATCCTCCTGAGATTCTAGAAGGAGATTAAATCTCATCAACTATATGAGATTATATCATCCTTTTATCCGACTCTCCTCAAGGTAAGTTTTTTTTTTTTTAAGTATTTGCCTAAAAATATAATTTATTGCAGTTTAGTCATGAAGTAGCTTTGATTGAGAAGAGCATCAAGGAATTTTCCAGGCTTAGTCGGTCTTTGGAGGGTTAGCTTTAGACTGCCAACATCAAGACTGAAGTGGCCAAAGAACTCAAGAAGTCCCTCGAAGGCTGAGTGAGAAAAAATTTAGAAGACATTGCTTGGCTTGAGAAGGAACTTGCTTTGACAAAGGACCTGTAGCTGGTGCAAAGGCTTGGTTGTGTAAGAAGAAAAAGCTATTGTTTGAGAAAGTGTTGACCCCATAAGTGATTTTCATGATAACTAAACATTGGAGCATGTACATTTATTTCTAACAACTCTTCAGGTGATTTACAAGTTTTTGTAGGTTGATTTAATTGTTCAAACTTCAACTCCTACATCTTTGTTTCTTGATTTGAGTTGAGTTGTAATTTGATTTTGTAAAGAAGAATCCAATAAAATGGCTAAGAAAAAATCATGAAAAAGGGTTACTTCTATGTATGTGTGCCTTAGAATTATTTTGAGTTGGTTTGCTCAAAAAATGTAAGAGTGTTGGTAAGAGTTTTTCTTTGAGCTCAATTGTAAAAATCCTAAAGAAGATGCTCGAGCCGACCCAGCACGTTGAAGAGCCGACTCCACCTTCGGCACGCAGCAAGGATTCTAGTATGCAGCAATCCGAGTCGACTCGAAGGTAACCGAGCCGACTCTAGTGAATCCGAGTCGACTGAAATTTGTCCGAGCTGACTCCTCCAGAGTCCAGTTTTTGAAGATTTTTGAGAATAGCCAGGCGAGCCAACCCAAACCAGAAAGAGCTGACTCTGCTAGACCTAATTTTGAAGACCTGAGAAAGCGAGCTGACCCAAACTGCATCGAGCCAACTCTTTCAGAGTGATGATTTCAGAACCTGAGAAGAAGAGCCGACCCAAGCTAAAAAGAGCTGACTCCTCGAGTTCAAGATTTTCAAAGAAGTAAGTTCGAGCCGACCCGAGCTATCAAGAGCTGACTTGTCTAGAGTGAAGTTTTGCACTATGAGACAAAGAGCCAACTGCACTAAGGATTTGGCGACTTGACCTATCGACTCGAAGGATCCAAGCCGACTCGAAGGAACCTGAGTCAACTCAAATATCACTTTCAGATATCCAACGGCTAGTTCCAGAATTTCTTTTTGAATGCCAAAAAGTGCTCCAACAGTTACAAATCACTTTCCAACGATCTACAATGGCTAGAATTGCCTTGGAGTGATGGAAGACCTTATATTTGAAGGATTTGAATTTCCTTGAAGCAAAAAAATTAGAAAGTTCTTCAAAATTTTTGAGAGCTACATTGAACATCCTACCTACCATCAAAAAGAGAGCACAAGAGCATTCAAGTCAGCCTTCAAGTCTTCACCAACTCTGATATGAAGCTTGAAGGAACTTGGGAAGAAGCCACTGAAGTAATTAAAGCTCATTCAAGTGCATTCAAGTGGACTTCTATCAAGCTGCACCTGCAACTATCCGATGAATTGAGTTTGTCATTTTTGTTGCATTTATTTCAATTCATTTTATTGAATTGTTGGGTTATTGGTGAGCCCTATTGAAAAACCAAATAGGTTCTTGGTGAGCCTTGATAAAAATCAAGTGTTGGGTTCTTGGTGATCCTGTGAAAACCAAGTTGGGTTTCTTTGGTGAGCCTATTCAAAATCAAAGGGTGTTGGGTTTTCTTTGGTGATCCCATTAAAACCAAAGTGTAGAGATTTTGGATTGTGATCCTGTAAAATAATCCAACTGTATTCGGGTATGAATATAGTGGAAATTCCAAGTAGTATCTTGGGTAGTGGATGTAGGAGCTGAGTTGCTTCGAACTACTATAAATCTTATGTGTTTGTATTATGATTCTTTGATTTCTTTTAGCTTCTGCATTTAATTCTTAGTCATGACACATAACACTTTAAAAAGAAAATTTAAGTGCACATTATCTGCTTTAAATTTTTTAAAGTCCTAATTCAACCCCCTCTTGGATAGCCACCTGGGCAACAACTGGTATCAGAGCAATGTCTCTAATTATATTAGAGTAAATATTGATGGCTTATCCCTTGAGTACATCCTCGATCGAAGGCACTGCTAATAGACCTCTACTCTTCACAAGCACAAATTATTCTTTTTAGAAAGCAAGAATGAAAATCTATATACAAGCTATTGATTTTCAATTGTGGAAGGTCATTCTTAAAGGGCCACATATTTCCATGATCAAAATTGATGGCTTGGATGTCCCTAAGCCTGAGAGGAATGGGATGAACACAACATGAAATTATGGGAATTGAATGCCAAAGCAATCAACTTGCTTTACTATGCTTTGGATTCAAATGAGTTTAATCGAATTTTCACTTGCTCTTCAACAAAGGAAATCTGGATAAACTCGAGATGACCCATGAAGAAACTTCACAAGTGAAAAATTCAAAGATAAATCTTTTAGTGCATAATTATGAATTGTTTAAAATGGAGCCTAATGAAAATATTTCTGCCATGTATACTAGATTTACAGATATTATTAATGGTTTGAAAAGTCTTGGCAGGGTATACTCAAATGCTAATATAGTACAGAAGATATTGAGATCACTTCCTGACAAATGGGATCCTAAAGTTACAGCTACCTAGGAAGCCAAAGATTTAAACACTCTATCCATGGATGAACTGATGGGTTCTCTCATCACACAAGAATTAGCCATGCAGTATAAAATGGATGATGATTAGAAAAAGAAGAAAACTATTGCATTCAAGGCTGCATTAGAATCAAAGAATGATGAAGAGACGGAAGATAACTCTACCTCCTCTGAAGATGGTTTAGAAGATGAATACATTGCAATGGTCATGAGAAGATTCAGAAAGTTTATGGGAGAGAAGATTCAGAAAGTTTATGGAAAAGAAGAAAAGAAGATTCAACAAAAAACTCCATAAACGAGGAGAATATTCCAAAGAAAAGGACAAGGACAAAGATAGAAAAAAGGAACAAGTCCCCACCTGCTATGAATGTAAGAAACCGAGACACATTAGTCCGGACTATCCACTATTAAAGAATTTTTTAAAAAGAAGAAAAAGAAAGTGATGGTTGCCATGTGGAGCGACAGTGAAGACTCCACTTCAATTGAAAAAGAAGAGACCACAAAAATAGCTAACTTATGTCTAATGAATCTCGAGGATAAGGTAACTTCTCCCAATACTCATATTGAATTTACTTTTGATGAGTTAAATTCTGCATTTCATGATCTCTTATCTGAATTTAAAAAGGTAGGAGTAAAGATTAGATCATTAAAGTATATCAATGATTCTTTACTTAAAGAAAGAGGAAATTTCAGAAAAGAATACTTTACTGCAAAAAGAACTTCATATCTTTTTTGAAAAATGTAATGTTTTGAAAATTGAAAGTAGTGAATTTCATGACAAAAATAATGTTTTGTTGAAAGAAAACAATGAGTTAAAAAAGGAGGTTGAAAAACTCAAGCCACTTATTGAAAAATTAACTTTGTCTTCTACCAAGCTTGAGTTGATTCTCAAAGAACAAAGAATTTCTAGTAATAAAGCTAGAATAGGTTTTAATACTTCAGATTCAAATTACATTTCAGCAACTACATTTATGAAATAAAAAGATCTTGTTCCCAAATTTACTTATCATAAAACTTTTGTGACTAAAGATTCTACTTCCATTTCAAAACGTACCTTGTATGTTCCAAAAAATTCAATTACAAAACCTGTTATTTCTGCATCTCATGCATCTAGAATTTTAAAGTATAAATCTTTTCAGAATTCTAGAATCAAATGTTTTGCTTGCAAATAATTAGGACATAAAGCTTTCAATTGCAATATTATTAGAAATGTCCACAATAAATCAAGAAAGATTTGGGTTCCTAAAGGAACCACCTCAGCTAACTTGCAAGGACCCAAGTTAGCTTGCATACCTAAAAGAATTCTTGATTGTCTTGCAGGAATGTCTTATAGCCCATAAATTAAAGAAAAGATGGTATCTCGACAGCGGCTGTTCAAGATACATGACGGGTGACAAAGATCAATTCATCATCCTGGAAATGAACGAAGGAGGTATGGTTACTTTTGGAGACAATGGCAAGGGAAAAATAATCAGAATTGGAAAGATCAAAATAACCCCCTGTACTTTCATTGAAAATATATTGCTAGTAGATAAATTGAAGCACAATTTGTTAAGTATTAGTTTACTGTGTGATAAAGGCTTCAAAGTTATCTTTGAATCATTTATGTGTATAGTAACAAACTCTCTTGACTCTAGTAGTAAATTCATTGGACATAGACTTGGAAATATTTATGTGGTGGATCTAAATGATCTTGCCATGTCAAGTAGTTCCAATTTAGTTGCAATGAATGCTAAGACCATGGAGTCTTGTTTATTATGGCATAGACGATAAGGTCATGCTAGCATGCATACTATTGCCAAGTTAATTTTCAAAAATTTGGTTAGAGGCATGCCTAAGTTTAAAGTTGATTTTGATCATGTTTGTGATGCATGCCAAATGGATAAACAAACTAGGAGGAGATTTAAATCAAAAAATATGATTTCAACCACTAGACCTTTAGAACTACTTCACATGGATTTATTTGGACCAACTAGGACCATAAGCCTAGGAGGTATGAAATATGCCCTTGTGATTGTAGATGATTTTTCTAGATTTACATGAATTTTGTTTATTGCTCACAAAGATGAAACTTTCAAAGTATTTAGAAAATTTCACAAAAAGGTTTCAAATCAAAAAAATCTTTCAATAATTTCAATTAGGAGTGATCACGGCACTGAATTTGAAAATCAATTTTTTGATGATTATTGCATTGAAAATGGTATTGATCACAACTTCTTCACTCCTAGAACACCATAACAAAATGGTGTTGTAGAGAGAAAAAATAGGACTTTGGAAGAGATGGCCAAAACAATGTTATGTGAAAGTAATCTTCCAAGGTTGGTTTGGATATAAGTAGTGAACACTTCTTGTTATATTTTATAAACCGCATTTTGATCCATCATATTTTAAAGAAAACTCTCTATGATCTTTAGAATGAAAAGAAATCCAATATCAATTACTTTCATGTATTTGGATGTAAATGCTTTGTGCTTAATAATGGTAAGGATAATCTATGAAAATTTGATGCTAAATTTGATAAAACAATTTTTCTTGGTTATTCACTACATAGCAAAGCATATAGAGTTTCTAACAAAAGGACTCTTATTGTTGAAAAGTCAATGCATGTTATCTTTGATGAAACTAACTCTTCACCATCTAGAAAAGATGAGTGTATTGACAATGATGCAGGTACTATTCAAAAAGAGATGGAAGACATGATTATTCAAGAAAGACCAATTGAAGAAGGAGAAGAAATGGTAAGTAAGGATCATACCGATCTACCAACAGAATGGAGGTACGCTACTTTCCATCCTAAAGAATTAATCATTGGTGATCCTTCTCAAGGTATTAGGACTAGGTCTGTACATATGACTGCACATAATTACATAGCCTTTGTATCACAAATAGAGTCTCATACCTTAGAAGAAGCAAAAAATGATCCAAACTAGATGTTAGCCATGCATGAAGAATTGAACCAGTTTGAAATAAATAAGGTTTAGATATTAGTTGATAGACCTAAAGACCACCCAATTATAGGAACCAAATGGGTATATAGAAACAAATTAGATGAATAAGGAAATGTCAATAGAAACAAAACTAGATTAGTGGCTGAGGGATATGTCAAGAAGAAGGTATTGATTTTGATGAAATTTATGCACCCGTAGCAAGACTAGAAGCTATTAGATTACATCTTGCATTTGCTTGCTACATGAACTTTAAACTTTTTCAAATGGATGTAAAAAGTACATTTTTAAATGGTTTTATCTCCGAACAAGTTTTTGTAGAATAACAATCGGGTTTTGAAAATCATGCTTTTTCAAACCATGTGTTTAAACTCAATAAAGTTTTATATGGTTTGAAACAAGCCCCTAGAGCGTGGTATGATAGACTTAGCACTTTCATGATTGAAAATGATTTTTCAAGAGGAAATGTTGATAAAACCCTTTTCATCAAAAAGAAAAATAGTGATATATTAGTTGTACAAATTTATGTTAACAATATTATATTTGGTGCAACTAATGAATATTTTTGTGAAGAATTTGCTAAGCTAATGCAGGAAGAATTTGAAATAAGCATAATGGGTGAACTTAATTACTTCCTCGAACTTTACTAAAGCAAACAAAGGAAGGAATCTTTATCAACCAAGCCAAATATACCAAAGAAATAATTAAGAAGTTTGATATGGAGACGAGCAAACAAATGAGCACACCCATGAGCCCATCTTGCAGATTAGACAAAAATGAAAATGGATCCAATGTTGACCTAAAGCTTTATAGAGGTATGATCGGATCCTTATTATATTTAACTGCAAGTTGACCGGATATCTTGTATAGTGTATGTGTATGTGCTAGATTTCAATGCAATCTTAAGGAAACACATATGCTTGCTATTAAAAGAATATTGAGATATTTGAATGGTACAAGTAATCTAGGTCTTTGGTTTTCAAAAAATCATCTTTAAATTTAATTGGATTTTCTGATGCTGATTATGCTGGTTATAGAATTGATAGAAAAGGTACTAGTGGTACTTATCAATTTCTAGGGTTGAATTTAATCTCATGGCACTGCAAGAAATAAAACTCAGTAGCACTATCTACTACTGAGGTAGAGTATGTTGCTGCAAGGAGTTGTTGTACACAAGTGTTATGGATTAAGCAACAACTAGAAGACTTTGGTATTACTCAATGTAAAATTCCTATTAAATGTGATAACACAAGTGCTATAAATTTAACCAAAAATCATATTCAGCATTTTAGGACTAAGCATATAGAGACTAGACACCATTTTATTAGAGACCATGTTTTAAATAGTGATATAAAACTAGAATTTATCCCAACTGAAAAATAATTAGCTGACATTTTTACCAAGCCACTGAATCGAGATAGATTTGAATTGCTTAGAGGAGAATTAGGGCTTTGTGATCCTTTCTAGATTTAGACAACCTAATTTCTTTCAAAAGCTAAGGAAAAATTATCTAGAAAACCTCCTACAACTATTCATGTTTGTTGAAAAACTTTCCTTGAACTTTCATTGTATCAAATTCAACTCATGAATCATTTCATTTTCAATGGAAAGTTTTGTTCGAGTCGACTCAAGCAATTTTGCTCTGGTCAAGCTGGCTCGAATGTCTAAATTTTCTATCCTCGCTCTAGTCAAGCCGACTAGGTCAACCTATTACTTTACATAGCCGACTCGATGTTCTGATTTTTCTGAGTTTGCTCTGGCCGAGCCGACTTGGATGTTTCTAGGGTTGAGCGTGCCGACTCGAATGTTGGGAAATCGCTACTTAAGTAGGTCCGAACAGTCTTTTCTTGTACTTCACTCTTCTTACTTTACTTCAAATACACTCTACTCCACTCAGAAACTTTACCAATATCTCAAAATCCATTCCTGGAACCTTAATTTCCTAAATCCCACTGCAATGACTTCGCGAAGATCTGCAAGGAAGACTCTTCAAGTAGGTGAATCAAGCACATGCAATGAAGATGCAAAAGGAAAAAGAGAAAAGAGGAAAAGGTCTACCACTGAGCAACATGAAGAAGAAATTTCTTCTCCTTTTGGACAGATTATCTCAATGGCCAACCGGCCTGTCACTTGCGGAAGAAGAATAGATTTCTCCTTCCTAAAAGAAATGGAAATGAAAATCGGAAGATGGATAGAAAGCCAGGGTTGGAAGCATTTCTGTTCTTTGGACATTTTAACCTACCCCTCACTGGTAAGGAATTTCTATGAAAATATAGTTCTTAAAGAATATCACTTGGAATCCACTGTTAAGGGAATGAAAATCATTGTGGATGAAGAAAAGTTGGGCAACTTGCTACAAATGCTAGCGGACGGTGCCACCGAGCTTACCCTACTGGACAAAGAACACACTCTAAAGCTCATTTTAGAAAAAGAAGACGTAAGCTCCATTCAACATGTTCAGGCCAACTTACTATCAAAGAAAATGAGGCTTCTTCATAATATGATCAGCAGAATATTTCTTTCCAAAATCGCTCATTTTGACTAGGTAAGCGAAAAGGACAACTTTTATGGGACATCTGATTGAAGAAAAGCCTCTTAACCTTCCCTATATAATAATAATTAAATGACTGAAGCAGCTAGGAAAGTTAAAGCCTGCCTATCCTACAATATGGTCTTTACTCTACTGTTTGAAGAAGCTGGAGTTGACTTAACCAATGAGATAGTCAAGCCTCTACATCACTCTGACACTTATTCCTTCAATTCACTGAAAAGAATGGGTTACAAACTCCAAGAAGGAATATGGATAAAGAAAGTGTCTAGTCAGGTTGTTGCTACTTCTTCAGAAGATGATGAAGCTACTGCTATTGAAAAAAGATCTGAAGGTATAATGGTTACTCCATCTGACCTTAAAAAGCTAATATTTCAGAAGATGGAAACAATCTCAAATTCATTGATAGATCACATGAATTATGCAATTGATGAAATGAAAAATATAGTTAATACTAGCTTGCAGAAAATGAGATTTGAACAGAAGCTTCACATGGAGAAAATGGAAAAGGAGATGAAGGACTTTAAAGAAGAAATCAGAAGTATATTGCTGCAATCTCAAAAGGAAACAGTCACTACTGAAGATGCTCCTGTACAGATCTTCAAAGAGTCACTTGAGACTCCTCTCCTATTCCTTCATCTGATCCACTCTCAATCAAACCCAAACCTGTTGAGACCAAGAAGAAGACAAAAACCAAGAAGACTAAGACTTTTAGAGCTCCTGTTAAAACTAGATTCCGGGATTTAAGGTTTAAACCCCTGTAAACTAAGACCTCTGATAAGGTTATAGAGGTAGGCTTTTCTTCCTCTAATGAAGAAGAAAAAGAATAGTTTGTTTAGTTAGTCTTTTGGTTACTTTTGTACTTCTCATTATGATTACTCTACTTTTTATCTTTTACATTTTGAATGTACTTTCTTTCATCTCTGTATAGAATATTTCTCAATGAAATGAAAGTCCTTTTGCTATGATGAGTTATCCTTATAATGCTTTTGATACAATAATGATGAATTTTTTATTAGAATTTCTAATTTGAGAAAGTGAAATTATCTCAAACAAATATTAAAGACTTTCTCAATCTATTTCAAAATCTAAGTTTTATTTGAAATCACCTTTTTGATTGATTGACAAAAAGGGGGAGAATGGTATGAATGGTATCTATGTCAAGTTATCATGAAAACTTCTAACATTTATATTGAGCTTCCTACTAATTGTTCTTAAAGTACATAAAAAGAATGAAAAAGGGGGAGCACAAATGTGACAATTCAATTGGACCTAACTACTTAATTACTTTAAAACCTAGACAAAGGGAGAGATTCTCTTGAATGGCTTTGCTTTGATTGCTATAGCTCTACAAATTAATCTTAATTATATCAATATTTTTTTCAAAACTCCGATACTCCATGTTTTGTGCTAATTACAATATTATGAAGCATGAAAAGTTTAATACTTTGATGATATACAATGATATCATATCTTGAGCTCTGATACTTATTTATAGATTTAATTAGCTCTAATACATGTGAATATTTAACTTCAAATACTTTTAAATGTAAAAAATTTTTCATGCCCAGTGTTTTGTCATCATCAAAAATGGGGAGATTTTTGACCCCATAAGTAATTTTGATGATAACCAAATATTGGAGCATGTATATTTATTTCTAACAACTCTTTAAGTGATTTACAAGTTTTTGTAGGTTGATTTAATTGTTCAAACTTCAACTCCTACATTTTTATTTCTTGATTTGAGTTGTGTTGTAATTTGATTTTGTGAAGAAGAACCCAACAAAATGGCTAAGAAAAAATTATGAAAAAAGGTTACTTCTATATGTGTGTGCCTTAGAGTTATTTTGAGTTGGTTTGCTCGAAAAATGTAAGAGTGTTGGTAAGAGTTTTTCTTTGAGTTCAATTATAAAAATCCTGAAGAAGATGCTCGAGCCGATCCAGCACGTTGAAGAGCTGACTCCACCTTCTGGCACGCAGCAAGGATTCTGGTACGCAGCAATCCGAGCCGACTCGAAGGTAACCGAGCTGACTCCAGTGAATCCGAGTCGACTGGAATTTGTCCGAGCCGACTCCTCCAAAGTCCAGTTTTTGAATATTTCAAAGAACAGCCAGGCAAGCCGACCCGAACTAGAAAGGGCTAACTTTACTAGACCTAATTTTGAAAACCTGAGAAAGCGAGCCGACCTGAACTGCATTAAGTCGACTCTTCTAGAGTGATGATTTCAGAACCTGAGAAGAAGAGCCGACCCAAGCTGAAAAGAGCTGACTCCTTGAGTTCAAGATTTTCAAAGAAGTAAGTTCGAGCTGACCCGAGCTATCAAGAGCTGACTCATCCAGAGTGAAGTTTTGCACTCTGAGACAAAGAGCCGACTGCACTGAGAATTTGGTGACTCGACCTATCGACTCGAAGGATCCGAACCGACTCGAAGGAATCCGAGCTAACTCGAATATCACTTTCAGGTATCCAATGGGTAGCTCCAGAATTTCTTTTTGAATGCCAAAAAGTGCTCCAATGATTACAAATCACTTTCCAATAGTCTACAATGGCTAGAATTGCCTTGGAGTGATGGAAGACCTTATATTTAAAGGATTTGAACTTCCTTGAAGCAAAAAAATTAGGAAGTTCTTCAAAGTTTTTGAGAGCTACATTGAATATCCTACCTACCATTAAAAAGAGAGCACAAGAGCATTCAAGTTAGCCTTGAAGTCTTCACCAACTCTGATCTGAAGCTTGAAGCAAATTGGGAAGAAGCCACCGAAGCAATTAAAGCTCATTCAAGTGCATTCAAGTGGACTTCTATCAAGCTGCATCGGCAACATCCGACAAATTGAGTTTGTCATTTTGTTGTATTTATTTCAATTCATTTTATTGAAATGTTGGGTTATTGGTGAGCCCAGTTGAAAAACCAAATAGGTTCTTGGTGAGCCTTGATAAAAACCAAGTGTTGGGTTCTTGGTGATCCTGTAAAAATCAAGTTGGGTTTCTTTGGTGAGCCTGTTCAAAACCAAAGGGTGTTGGGTTTTCTTTGGTGATCCCGTTAAAATCAAGGTGTAGAGGTTTTGAATTGTGATCATGTAAAACATTCCGACTGTATTTGGGTGTGAATATAATGAAAATCCCAAGTGATATCTTGGGTTATGGATGTAGGAGCTAAGTTACTCTAAACCACTATAAATCTTGTGTGTTTGTATTGTGATTCTCTGATTTCTTTTAGCTTCTGCTTTAATTCTTAGTCACAACACATAACACTTTAAAAAGGAGTTTTAAGTGCACATTATCTGCTTTAAATTTTTTAAAGTCCCAGTTCACCCCCCTCTTGGGTAGCCACCTGGGCAACAGAAAGATTCCAACATTGCTCTAAAGAAGAAGCTGGATAAATCTTTAGACAGAGCAAGTAAGGCTAAAAAAAGAGCTAAGTTTGCAAAGGTTAGTGTCTTGAAAGCAGTTGTTGACTATAAGAAGTCAGTAGCTTTCAATGAGGAGGTGACCGAGGCATCTTCATGTTGCTATGAATACAATTTTAACAACTACAAGGCAAAAGTTGCTGAACTTTTTCCAGATCTAGACCTTAGCAAAGTCATCATTGAAGAAGCTATCGAGGAAGGTGAGATCTAGGAAAAAAATACTAAGGAAGTCCCAGTCAAGGGAGTTACTCATCCTACTCTTGAAGAGGCTCCAACTAAGGAAGCAGTTGCCCTTGAGGAATCTTCTCAGCCAACTCCAGCACTTGAAGAGCAAATTTAAGACTTATCTTTTCTTTATTGTACTTTTCCTTTTGGTCCTTATATTAGTCAATCATTTTATAATTGGCTCTAGTCCGACATTGTAAAGACTCTTGATATGAATGAAGTTTTCCTTTTGTTTTACTGCCTTTGCACTTGTATGATGATTTCTCTTGTTTACTTTTCAAATTTTTCTAAGTATGGACTCTTGTATAGAAGTAGCCCTGGTTGAAGATTAGCTATGGCTAGATAATCAGCCTTAGCTGCATAAGTAGCCCTTGTTGAATAATTTGGCCATAACCTTTTATGTTTTTCTCCAAATAATTTGGTTCTCTTCTGATATTTTCTTTGGGACAAAGTCCTCTTATCTTTTTTGTATCCATTTAGTCAGTTACCAACCAACCATTTTTAGGAATTTTTCCTAAGTGTTGTAGTCAGAAATGCTGATTGTTGTGAATTGTTGGCTAACCATTTTAACTTTGCTGGACAAGCTGACTAAGTTTTGATGGTTATGTATCAACCAAATATTTTGATATTATCAGGCATACCAATTAAGTTTAGATAGTTGGTGTCACTCAACTATCTTTAATATTATCAGACATACTAATTATAGTTGGTGTCAACTAACTATTTTGAGATTGTTGAACTACTGATTGAGTTTAGATAGTTAGGTATCAATCATCCATCTTTTAGATTGTTGGACATACCAATTATTGTTGGATGTCAACCAACCATTTTGATATTGTCGGATATATCAGTTGAGTTTAGTAGTTGGGTGTCAGTTAACTATCTCATAAACATGTACACATTTGTCGATCAAGTATAGAATACCATGAACAGTTTTATTGATTCATAGGTGATGCATGCACGCATAGATTCTCGATATTCCATAGATGAGAAATTGAGATCCATTTAAGTTTTTAATTTTATAAGCCCCTGGGTGTAGTACCTTTGTGACTCTAGATGGACCTTTCCAATTTAGAACAACTTTCGCTGCTTAGTTGGCTTTAAAATTTCAGCTTTTCATAGCACAAGATCACCTAGCGAAAAAGATTTTGGATTTACTCTAACATTATAATATCGAGCCACTCTTTGTCGATAGGAGACCATCCTCAACTGAACTTGTAATCTTGTTTCTACAAGTAGATCAAGGTCAGCTTTTGACTATTCTGAGTTATTTGGCTCTTCATAGTGTTCTACCCTTATAGAGGGTATTCCTCTTTCTACTGGTATCGCCGCCTCAATTTTGAATGTTTAGTTGAAGGGAGATTCTTTAGTTGGGACTCAAGGAGTTGTTCAGTAAGTCCAAAGTACCGAGTTCAGTTCTTTAACCCATAATCCTTCAGCTTTATTTAGTTTTATCTTCAAACCATGTAGAATTCTTTGGCTTTTGCTTCACCATTTGATTGGAGATGTACAAGAGTTGTTAACTTGTGGATAATATGATATCAAATATAGAAATCTCTAAATTTTTGATTGTTGAACTATCTTCCATTATCAAAGATGATGGCATGAGATAATTCAAATTAGTAGATAATTGACTTTTGAACAAAGTCTTCGGCTTTCCCTTTAGTTATATGTGCCAAAGGCTCAATTTCAATCCATTTGGTGTAGTCAATTTCAATGATAATGAATTTCCTCTGTCTAGTAGCTGGGGAAAGGGTCTTAGTATATCCATTCTCCATTGGACAAATGACTAGGGAGCTACTAATTGTGAGTCAGCTGACTTGTTGGTCATCTTGAATATTTGAGTACCGCTAGCACTAGTCATACATTTTGACAAAGTCAACCACATCCCTCTATATTGTTAGCCAATAGTGTCCTTGTCTTAGTATTTTATAAGTTAAGGATCTACCCTCCAAGTGATTTCCGTAGATGCCTTTATGAACTCTCCTTAAAGCATAGTTGGCATCTATTAGGCCCAAGCATTACAATAGTGGTAGGGTAAAGGATCTCTTGTATAGGGCTCCATTCATAAGTATATACTAGGATGCCAACCATTTTATTTATCTAGCTTCCTTGGGATCATTTGGGAGGACTTCAATGGTCAAATATTTGATGATGGGATCCATCTAACTTGGCTCGCATTCCACTTAACACACATTGACACTCTTATCAATGCTAGGCTCTTTGAGGTATTCAATATATGTCCTTCCGAGTGAGTAGATGGTTGATGTAGCAAGCAGAGAAAGAGTATTGGCTTGAGCATTTTTTGCACAAGAAATATGAGAGATTTCAAATAATTCAAATTCTGATACAAGGATCCATACCTTCTATAAATATTTATCCATAGTCGGATCTTGAGTCTCAAATTCTCCTTTAGATTGTTCGGCTACAAGCTAAGAGTCAATAAATATCCTCAACTTCTTAACCCTAAGTTCTTTGGTGATTTTTAATATAGCTAAGAGTGCTTCATACTTGGCTTGATTATTTGATACCTTGAAGGAGAAGTGGAGTGGATACTCAACAACTACTCCCTTTGGGTTTGTTAGAATCAAGGCCATGAGCATTTTGTAACAAAGTCAATTGAAGCTTATACTTTCATTACTAGACAGGGCCGATAGGACATATCAAACTCACTCAGTCTAATGGCCTACTTTGCCCTTTGGCCTGAAGTGTTTGGGCATCGTAGAATGGCCTTTAAAGGTTGATCAATTAATACCACTATCTAATGAACCTAAAATTATAGCCTCGGTCATAGTGTTGTAGTTATCATAGCATATACCAGCTTTTCTACCTTAGAGTATCTTGTCTTTGTATTATAGAGTACTCAGCTAGTATAATAAATAGCTTGTGTATCCCTTTTCCCTTATCGTTCATAGAACAATGCTAACCACTTCTAATGAGGTAGATAGAAAAAGGTACAGGGTTTTCCCTTCTTCTGGCTTTGAAAGCAAAGGTGGGGAACTGAGATAGTTCTTCAGTTCTTCAAAATCTCATCAGCATTTGCTTGTCCACTCGAAGTTATTTATCTACCATAAAGTTTTGAAGAATGGAAGACATCTCTTAGCTAACTGAGAGATGAACCGACTGAGTGCAGTTATGCACCCTATCAATTGTTGGACTTCCTTTTCAGTAAAGGGATGTTTCATGTCAAGGATTGTCTTTATCTTTTCAGGATTGGCTTTGATTCCTTGGTTATTAACTAAAAATCCAAGAAATTTTTTAGATAGCACTTTAAAAATGCACTTAGTCAGATTAAGTTTCATCTAGTGGCATTGTAGTACATCGAATGCTTCCTCCAGATCCTTAACATAGTCAGCCACCTCAATGCTTTTTACCAGCATATTGTTGATGTATGCTTCCATGTTTCATTTGATTTGCTTCTCAAACACTTTATTCACCAATCATTGATAAGTTGCTCTAGTATTTTTTAATTTGAATATCATAACCTTATAGTAATAGCCAATTATCATGCTATTTTTTCTTCATCATTAGGATCCATTCAGATTTGGTTGTAGCCCAAGAAAGCATCCATGAAATTTAGAAGTTTATGCCCTAAAGTAGCATCGACCAGCTAATCAATTTTTGGTAGAGAAAACTATCTTTAGGATAAGCCTTGTTGAGATTTGTATAATCAATATAAATTCTCCATTTTCTATTTGCTTTTTGACCATTACCATGTAGGGTAGCTAATCGAGGTAATGAGTTTCATGAATGAACTTGGCATCAAGAGCTTGCTGACTTCTTCATCGATTGCCTTTTGTCATTCAAGAGGAAAGCTTCTTTTCTTTTATCAGATGGGTTTAAATTCTGGGTTGACGTTCAGCATGTGAGTGATTACTTCCTAAGGTATTTTGGGCATGTCAATGGTCGACCAAATGAAGACATTGGCATTTCATTGCAAAAATTTGATGAGTTGTTCTTTTATTTTTCCTTATAGAAGAGATCTAATTCGTACTATCTTAGTCAGATCCTCTTCTATCAAGGGCATGGTAATTGTCTTCTCGACCAGTTCACCATAATTTCTCGACCAGTTCACCATAATTCCTTAGGTTCTCTTTGGTCTAGTTGGTCGAGAGACATGCTTTTGTTTGACTATTTGTCTTGTATCAACAAGCATTGTTGGGCTAGTCGTTGGTCTCCTCACAATTCTTTGACTCTAAACATAGTCAAGAAATGCATGAGTAGGTGATAAGTTGACAAGATTGCCTAGAATGCATTTAGACTCGGCCATTTGAGTATTGCATTGTAGGCTGATAGAACTCAAACCATAGTAAAGTTGATACAAAATGTTCTTTGCTGAGGTTCTGTTCCTATAGTTATTGAAAGAGTGATTTTTCCTTCAACACTGACTGAATTGCTAGCACAGCCAACTAATGGGGTAGATACCTTCCTTTATCGATTAGGAGAGAGATTCATGTTAATAAAAGCATCATAGAATAATATGTTGGTGGAACTTCCATTATCAACAAGAATCCTTTGTACATCATAATTGGCTATGGTTGCCAAAACAACAATAGCGTCGTCATAAGGTGTTTGGATTTCCCACAGGCCTTCATTAGAGAAAGTTATTACATTGTTTCTCCATAGCCTTTTTGAGATATCTTCATTGTCAAATCTTCTACCTAACCTTGTTCCCCTAGATATCATGTTAACCCTTTCCCAGTAGGTCGGTTGTCAATTTTAGCTTTAGTAGGGGACTTCCTCGGAGCAACAACTTTAGTACAGTGTTCTTTTCTACACACCTACTTTCCAAGATACCCATGAAGGATAAAGTCTTCAATTTCATCCTTTAGTTACATGCATTCCTCAATATCATCACTATAAGCAAAATGATTATTAGCAATGGCTAGTTTGCCATCGCTAATGCTATTAGCAATAGCACACCATCGCTAATAATCCATCGCATAAATCCATGACATAACTAACCATTAATGGTGATGGCATTTTTGATTGTTACTAATAATGGTTACTAGAGACGGCTATTAGCAATGGAAATTACCATCATTAATAATATTTTTATTTTTAAAAAATAATTAAATAAAAATTATTAGGGACCAAGAAAATGTTGTCACTAAAAATGTAGCCATCAGTAGTAAAGCTTTAGTGATGTCAATAGCTATCACCAAAGCCATCACTAATAATTTTTTAATTTTTTATAAAAATAATAATTATTTTTTAAATATTTTTTTATTCTAATAATAAATAATTATAGTTTTTAAACCATATTAGAAGTAAATTAACAATGAATTATAAATTAAAAATAATTATATTATGTTAAAAGTATAAATTTTAGAATTTTATAAATTTCATTATTTTATTAGTAAAAAAAGTAAATACATAATATCAAAATAAAAAAATATCTAAGATCCTCTGTGTCATCATCGCCATCCTCCTCCACTTGCATCTCCTCTCCAATTGCTGGTGGATGAGAACCCAATATCCTACCATCCTGTGATAAAAAATAAAATATTATTAATAAGTTTTTAATTTTAAAAATTAAAATAGGTAAAGAAATTTATTAATAGACTTACCTATGGCTATGATAATGAGGCCAGCTAATCATGCAAACACGGATCCTAAAGAAGCTTAATGACTATCTTGCGGATGACATCCTGAAAGCTCTAAGATCACTGGACAAGATCATGACTCAGGATATCCTTGATATGTACATCACTCCATGACTATGTTGTTCAGGTCTAAAATGAGGATGTCAAAGAGTACCAAGCTGCCAGCTATGATTGAATCCTATGACTTGGCTCCTACTCACCCCTCCTATGCTCTTTAGCCATCCATCGAGATCAAGGAGATGGAAGAGGGAACCTCACTATGCCATGCTACGACGTATTCTACATAATCCCCTATACATTTTACAAATTAATTAGTCCTTATATATTTCAATATATATATAAATTAATACTTAAAATTTTAAGTTCTTACCATGATCTGTCCAAATCTCTCATCTAAATAATCATCGATCTTCTTAGACCAGTGTGTGGTCTATAACTATAGCTACCTCAATATATGATCCAATTACTATATCTATAATATATAAATAATAAAAAAATTAATTAAAATATATATTATCAACTTAAATTAAAATTAATATAATTAATCATAGAATTCTTACCAATCTCATGGCCACTACATGTATGTATACTAATAGAGCCATTGGTATACTTGATTGTATCATCCAGGCAATATGATTCTATCATACTCTCTGCTGCCTACTGGAGTACTCCTCAGTACTCCATAGGTTATAGAGGGCCTTCCATATATTCACTCATATCTAGTGATCCTTGAAAGTCCTTCAGTCCGATGGTGACTAGGAATCGGAGTGCTCTACAGCAATCTACTTGAGACTGTATAGCCCATCCTGGAACTTATGTGTGGTCACCTCTTTGAAGATCAAATGGCCAACCTCCTCAGCATGAAGAGTCTCGAATTAGTAGTACTCTTGAAAGTAAAAGCAAGCTTGTACTAAATAAATAAAATACAATCATTTCATGAATTTAATTAAATACATTTAACTTACCAGGAATATCTATCAAGTTGCATCATCAGTCCCTAATGGTTAACTAGAGAACTTGTTCACTATCCCGGCATCAATCGATGATTGATCTCGGTAACCACCTAAAAAACTTCAGGCTCTCTAAATATACTGTAAAATTTTAAAATTTACTAATAAATATTAATATTATAAAAATTAAATTTTAAATATATTAATTTGAAGATGTAGTTGTTACGAGTAACTTTGAATGTGGATGAGCTTACTATCCTCCAGCTGAGTCAAAGATGCCACAAGTCGGGTGGATCCTCGATCATGGTATCAGTCTAAGATGAGCTACTTACTACTGCCTATGATTATGGATTCACTGGTGATCCCATGTCCTTCGAACCTGAAGAATTCTAATATAAAGAATATTATATTAGATAATAAAAATAATATAAAAAAATTTCTAAAGTTCTTGAGTATACCCTGTGGTGTGAATAGTGCAGAATCATGCAAGCTGGTAGCATAATCACTCTCTCCTCAAAAGCTCTATCGTCTAGAGCTTTCTCCTTGGCATAGCTCTGGTCTCTAGAATACATGATGTGTAATCTTTAAAAATAAAAATAAATAGATTCATAGAAATAATTATATAATTATGGTGATAATACAAGATTTAAAATGATGGACAATAAGTATTTAAAATGATTCAAGAATTTAAAGACAGAAAATCCTTGTGAGCTTCTTATACCCTAACTTCTAGAATGATGACTCCAAGAAGAAAACAAGATCCTTAATGAAGAAGTGCTCGAGATTATTGGAGAAACCTCGAAACCGTCGATCTCCTATGGTGGCCATTTTGGAGAGGAAGTCCTAAAGCCATTCTTCTAGTTTGTGCTGATCACCAAAGGTGGTTTTTACTGAAAAAGGAGCAACACGATGAGGCATCCTCTTTAGTACTTTATCCTGTAGCCAACAAAGGTAGCAGCTATGTAGCTGGAGCACTAGCCATTTTCAATACCTTCTATTTCAAGGTGAGCATGGTGTGAGTGGCTTAAAAGCATGCTAGCTAGTAGCATGATTCTCTGTCCTCTTGATCTCTCTCCTTGGCTAGCACGACTCTGATATTTGAAAGACATGATATATAATATTTAAAAATAAAAATAAATAGATTTATCAAGTTAATTATATAATTATGAGGGGCAATACAAGATTTAAAATGATTACAAAGAAAATAGGTGAAATAAATTAGAAGCTAGATATATCAAAGTATATAATAAAAATATATTTTCAATTATAGTTAAGATACTATAGTCCCCTCCATCTCTATCATTTAGTTGGTGATAGTAGTAGCGATACAGCTATTACACTAGTCATTTATGATACCTTCCATTTTAAGGTGAACATCTATCATCACACCCCAGTACCAAAGCAGCTTAGGGTTGAGTGGCAACTAGCTTGTTGTTAACTTCATTTATAATCAAAATTTTTACTCTTTCTTCATCTTTATTTACATCATTTATATTATGGACTAGCCTAATATCACCAAGTGCAATATTTGATTATGGATTAATTCATTTTTCAATGCATATGAACCGTTAACATTGTTCATTTCATATGCTTTAAAATAATAGATAATCCATGACCAGAAATTATCTTGGATAATATTAAGTCAGCTTACGATTATGCAAATAACATAACTAAAGGTGAAGAAAGAGTTAGAGTTTCGATTATAAATAAAGTTAGTAGTAAACTAGTTGCCACTCGGTCCTAAGCTGCTTTGGTGCCAAGGACACTCACCTCGGAATGGAAGGTATCGAGAATGGTCAGTGCAACAACTACATCATTGCCACTATCATCGACTGAATAATGGTGTTCGAGAGGACTATAGTATCTTAAGCACAATTGAAGTTACCTTTTTATTAACCAATTTAGTATATCTAGCTTCTAATTTCTTCCATCTTTTCATTGACCAATATGAAATCCCGTTTGGCATTCGGGTACAAGTCTAGGTCCAATAACTAAGGTTAGGTCCAAATCTTGATATCTAGGTTTCAACCTAAACTTGATCCATTGATAGCTCTAAGATAAAGCAAGCAAAATAATAATAGAAGAGAGAATCACCCAGATCATGCAAAAACTAGCCCATGATTGTGCAAATAATATAACTAAGATGAAAAAAGTGTTAAAATTTCATAATGAATAAAGTCAATAGAAAGCTAGAATCTCCAATTCCTGCTATTTCCTTGTTCTCCATCTCCTCTTCTTTTTTTTAGCATTTGCAGACAAAGGGAGTTAGATTTGTCTTTTCTTTTTACTTTGCTTGCTTTATCTTTGAGTTGTCAATAGGTCTAGTTCGAGTTGAAACATAGATATATATGCAAGTCCGGACCTAACCTTATTTATTGGACCCAGACTCGAACCCCCATACTCTTCATCACCCACTTATGAACAAAGACCCAAACCCCACTCTACCATTACTGGTAGTCCTCTAGATGATGGTCCATGATAGAGAGTCCCTAGGGCTTCCTAGTGTTTGAAATGCTACATTGTTGACATTGCCAATCTTGAAATCACCATCCTGAAGGCCACCTCCCATGATGAGGTCCTTATCGATGATTGCCTCATAATCGAGATCATCCATCTCACAAAGTCCTCCCCCCTTGCTGTCACCACCTGCATCATCCAGATCCTCTCATGCCACCTCTCTCGTACCAGTAATTGGTTCATCATGCTCAACTCCCTCATTATCACCTTCCATGCCCTTTATGATGTCGGCTTCGACTTCTCCCATGAGGCTCGACTTGTACCCTCGTCAAGTTTGGGCTGAGCTAGGCCAAAGAGAAACTTGAGCATGGCCCAAAAATTAAATGGGCTCTATTATTAGGTCCAAGCTCGACCTAATCTAATTTGAGCATGACTCCAAGTACAACTAGGCTTTGGGCCAACCTGAGTCTAGTTCTAACCCTATCTGCATGCTGAGACCTGAATCTCATACATTGAAGACATGCATCAACGTACATCTAATTAATTATTTACTTAATTAAATTAATAATTAATTAATTAATTAATAATTTAATTAAATATTATAAATATATAAAAAAATTAATTTTTAATGATTTCTCTGGTATCATCGCCATCACTGTCACTAATATTCATAATTAAAAAATCATATTCATAATGCAAGGTAAGGCATACCCTAAATAGTAGGTCCCATGGATGGGGGATGGTAGATCCGGATCCAGCACATAAGGGAGGGAGAATCGAGAGTAGAGAGAAAACTGGAGGGAAGCTCGATGGCAGGGAGGAAACCCAGGGGAAAGCTTAGCAATAGGTAGGAAATCGAAGATGGGAAGCTTGGTAGTAGGGAGGAAATAGGGGGAGGGGGGAATCTTAGCAATAGGGATTGGGGGGTGAAGGAAGATGGCGACAGGGAGAGGCACTAGAGGGGGGAAGTTCGGTAGTAGGGTGGGGCGAGGGAAGAAGGTGACGGGGGAAGATGGTGGCAAGGAGAGGTACTTGGAGAAAAGCTTGGCAGCAAGGAGGGGCGAGGGAAGATGGTGGCAGGGAGCAGTGGTAGGGCGAAGACAGTGGCGGGAGAGGTGCTAGTCGGGGGGAATCTCGACAGTAAGGAGAGCTAGCAAGGTGGTGGGGACACCGGAGGCACCAGAATAAGACAGAGGCTTTTCAACCCTCTGTGAATTGATCAATAATTTATGAGTCCATCTATAATAAGGGCTTAGCCCATTTGAGTCCATTTTAGTTGTTATTTGAGTCTTTTGAGTTGTTATTTCAGTTCTGTACTAGTCAGCTCATGTTGAGCTAGTTCAGTCCAATGCTAGTCAGCTCATGTTGAGCTAATTTTATTTTCTGAGTTCTGTCCAAGCATACACTCAAGACCACATCATACAAGTGAAGACCAAGTCCAACCAGATTGAAGACATGGAAGTTTAACCCAAGTCCAACCTAGCTTGAAGATTTGAAGACCCCAAGAGGAAAATCAGAAACCCTGATTCCTTGCAGATGCCCTCCAGATGCCCAGATTCACTTCTAGATGCCAAAATATATTCATAGACCAAGGCATCTATGATTTTAGAGGTCCATCTGCATCCTTGCCCAAAGAAATCAAGCCCAGGCGCCAAGCTCAAGCCCCTAAGAAGCAAGATACCAAGGAATATTCCTGCTACCTGGACCAGGCCACCCCAGTTTCCAGAGGCCCAAACCCATGCACCCGAGCCCCTTTGGGCTGGCCCCTTGCTGCTATTAGAAGCCCAACACACCCCCTAGGCATCCTTGGAGTGTTAACCAAGTCAAGAGAATTTTTAGGGATTTTTTCTACCTAATGTTTACTTATTTTCTAGCTAGGATTTGAGAGGGAAAAGGATTCTTATGTAATGTCAATTGTACCCTTACTTGGGGCCCAAGGTTAAGGGTCTCTTTAAGGGACCCTAGCCTTTTGTATGAAGAGAGATTTTTGATATGAAATAAACCTTGAGTTCTTATATTGTTTTGTGTTATTACCCTGCTGTGTGCATAAAGGGGTTTGAGAGTTCTTCTTCCGGTGTTTGCAACCATCTTCCTGCCGCCAACCATCCTTCCAGCCCCCTCCAAAACTTTCTTTCCTTTACTATTTTCCTTTATTTTCTTGATCTTTTTTGAGTTTTCTAACCCCTGACAGGTCATTTGCAGGTCCTCGAGTTCCTACGAATCCAACGACTCCAGCCAAGACTCAATCGAATCACCGAGCAGAAAGCTGGGTGTCCGCGGGTCTTTGGCTCGATTTTCCAGGCCGCATCCATCGAGGAACGAGAGATCCCTTTGCTGCGATCTTCACCGGGTGCTTCAGACATTGTCAGGTACACCCCCTCTACCTCCAGTCTTTATATTGTAGGACAACTTGCCCTAACCGAGGCTTCTCAGCCCCGGCGATCCTTCTTTAGTACTTTTCTAGGTTCTAATCTGCATGCTTGGCTTCAAAAATTCATACAAAACTCCCTACAACTAATTTTGATATGAAATTCGGGAATTAATCACCTAACCCCACATATAAAACATACAAAAGGAATTGCATGCATATTAGTCCCGCATCATTTGGTATCAGAGCTTAGATTAGGGCTTGTTTTCTATAATTTTTTAGTCCATATATACTCTATTATTTAATTATTTCTCATTGATCAAAATACAAAAAATTATAAATTTTTTTTTCTGAATTCACCATAATTCACAGTAGTTTTCAGAATTTTTTCATATTTTATTTCAGCCTGTGAATTTTCTGCAAGCCAAAATATAGCCTGTAAATTTTTGGCTCTGTTTTTTTTCAACAAGACAAGTTTGGAAGTTTTAGGGTTTTGTTTAGCATCTTTTGCATATCTTTTAATTTTAGTATATTTCCTGCATATTAGGCCATAATTTGTAAGCTTTATTTTATTTAAGAAAATACCAAAATATAAAACAAAAAAAAAAATTTATATATTCTCCAAAATACCAAAAACATCTCAACCCTAATTTGTATCCTCATCTGCCTGCCATCATTGCATAATCTACCTTTAAGGGCACTCTTGCGATGTTAGATGGGGGGAGGATTTGATCACCTCTCCTTAGCCCAAAACCACATCCCCTGCATTCGGTCCCAAGCCTAACTTAAAATCGATTAGACTTAATTTGCCCTAGTGGGCTATGGACACCAACTGGTCGGGTCCGGGCTAAGTGTCGGATCATTGTGTCAAGCTAACCTGTATATGCCTTGTGCTCAGTGTCTAGAACGGTGGTTCAGGGATTCAATCCCAAAGGGCTTGTGTGCTGGTCCGCCTACCTGGCCAATCTCTGATTGGTGTCTAGGATTGGCGATCAAGGACCTAACACTCCCTTTACACCTGCCTGGTTAAGTACAGGGTTACTATAGGCTAGTTTGCCACCCTGATTGAGCATCCAGTTTTGGACTCTAGGTCTAGTCAGCTATAGTCGGTTTGATCGAGTCTTGCATGAGCATTAGATCTGGAGTCCCATCTCATCCACCATCTCCCTGAACCCATGGATAAGCAAGAAGCTAGGATTCAAGCCCTTATAGACCAAATGGCCCAGATGTCTACCCAGTTAATTACCCAAATGACTCAGTTGACCCAAACCAATGCCTCAACCCAACTCAACCTAGTGAAACCATAGAGCCCAACCCTATGAGAACCCACTACTCTAACCCATATAGGGAGTTCAATCCTAGGAGAACCCAATACTCTGACCCATATAAGGAGCCCAACCCTAGGAGAACCCCTTACCATGATCCCTACCGTGAGGTTGAACCTAGGAGAGACCATCGCCATGACCCTTATTATTATACTGAACCTAGGAGGACCCCAAACCCAGATCCCTACCGTGAGGTTGAACCTAAGAGAGCCCATCGTCTTGACCCTTATTATGATACTGAACCTAGGAGGACCCCAAACCCTGATACCTACCATGAGGTTGAACCTAGGAGAGCCCATCGTCATGACCCTTATTATGATACTGAACCTAGGAAGACCCCAAACCCTGATCCCTACCGTGAGGTTGAACCTTGGAGAGCCCATCGTCATGACCCATACTATGATACTGAACCTAGGAGGACCCCAAACCCTGATCCTTACCGAGAGGTTGAACCTAGGTACTGCTATTAGAGCCTTACCTGAGGAAACCATAGAGGAGAGCCAAATTATAGAGTCTAGTCCTAAAATACAAGAACTAGAAGAATTTGTTAAGGACTTGATCTCTTTGAATCAGTACCCTTAGGATGAGCTTCCTCCTATAGTTCCCATTAAGAACTTCTTCCCTGAGATTAGTAACCCATCATTCCATTATGCAAACTCCATAGATATACCGCAACCTCGTAAGGTTAGCCTCATTAGTCTAAGATTAGTCCCTGATATGCCTTCTTTTATTCTACTTTATCCAACTAATCCAGAACCTTTTTCTCCACCCTACCAGAGTAATTCTGAACCCACTTCCTATTTCCTACCCTTTCCTGAGTTTTCTCATGTGTCTAGAACTATTAGGTTACATTTTGTTGAGGTTACTAGGTTGCAAAGATCCATAGAGCCCATCCCATTTGCTACCTACTTTTGGCAGACCCTCTGGCACTTATCAGGAGTTACTAGCAAATTTTCTTCTGCATGTCATCCATCAACCACGACTCATGCCCCCATGCCCAAGTGGTAGTTAAGACCTAATAAACCTCTTTAGTCAAGTCTGTTAGGTATAGGTTTGAGTCCTTTACATCATCTTGATAGGAGTCTGCATGTGCCTAGCATGTTCACCACCTGCACTAATCTTAAAACAACTGGCTAATTCCCGAAGAAGGGTCAAAGAATTTGATGTAGTGGATTCTATCTTGGTTAGGCTTAGGCCTAAAAGAAGCTTCATGCATGCAGAGCCGGACCTTTTAAAGTGATAGAGAAGGTTGGATATAATGCCTAGGTGTTAGACTTGCCTTCGGATTTGGGCATTAGTTCTACCTTCAATATTATAGACCTGGTTGAGTATAGGGAACCGGCAGCAATACCTAGTGAGGCCTTTGGACCTATCCCCTCCTGTTATGAGTGACCCTAACCCAGAGTGTCCACTAACAAATTTGGCCTGAGAGAGGAGAATGGATCGAGCATATCCTGAACGATCAAGCCATCACGATCCAGGGGCGCGGCTATCAATGCTTCCTGGTGTGATGGCAAGGCCGGCCAGAGTCAGACGATTCATGAATTTCTCGAGAGGACTTGCAGCACCTCAACCCAGACCTCCTCGAGAGATATGTGAGCCACCTTGATCTTCACTCAACAGGGTCGAGTTCCTCCCACCCCGGGAGAATTGGTGGGGACACCGGAGGCACCAGAATAAGATAGAGGCTTTTCAACCCTCTGTGAATTGATCAATAATTTATGAGTCCATCTATAATAAGAGCTTAGCCCATCTAAGTCCATTTTAGTTATTATTTGAGTCTTTTGAGTTGTTATTTCAGTTCTGTACTAGTCAGCTCATGTTGAGCTAGTTCAGTCCAATGCTAGTCAGCTCATGTTGAGCTATTTTATTTTTTGAGTCATGTCCAAGCATACACTCAAGACCACATCATACAAGTGAAGACCAAGTCCAACCAGATTGAAGAAATGGAAGTTTAACCCAAGTCCAACCCATCTTGAAGATTTGAAGACCCCAGGAGGAAAATCAGAAACCCTGATTCCTTGCAGATGCCCTCCAGATGCCCAGATTCCCTTCCAGATGCTAAAATATATTCATAGACCAAGGCATCTATGATTTTAGAGGTCCATCTGCATCCTAGCCCAAAGAAATCAAGCCCAGGCGCCAAGCCCAAGCCCCTAAGAAACAAGATACCAGGGAATATTCTTGCTACCTGGATACCAGGACACCCCAGCTTCCAGAGGCCAAAACCCATGCGCCCGAGCCCCTTTGGGTCGGCCCCTTGCTACTCTTAGAAGCCCAACACGCCCCCCTAGGCATCCTTGGAGTGTTGACCAAGTCAAGAGAATTTTTAGGGATTTTTTCTACCTAATGTTTCCTTATTTTTTAGCTAGGGTTTGAGAGGGAAAAGGATTCTTATGTAATGTCAATTGTACCCTTACTTGGGGCCCAAGGTTAAGGGTCTATTTAAAGGACCCTAGCCTCTTGTATGAAGAGAGATTTTTTATATGAAATAAATATTGAGTTCTTATATTATTTTGTGTTATTACCCTGCTGTGTACATAAAGGGGTTTGAGAGTTCTTCTTCCCGGTGTTTGCAACCAATTTCCCGCCGCAAACCATCCTTCCAGCCCCCTCTAAAACTTTCTTCCCTTTACTATTTTCCTTTATTTTCATGATCTCCTTTGAGTTTTCTAACCCCTGACAGGTCGTTTGCAGGTCCCCGAGTTCCTACGAATCCAACGACTCAAGCCAAGCCTCAATCGGATCACCGAGCAGAAAGGCGGGTGTCCGTGGGTCTTTGGCTCGATTTTTCAGGCCGCATCCATCGAGGAACGAGAGATCCCTTTGCTGCGATCTTCACTGGGTACTTCAAACGCTATCAGGTACACCCCCTCTACCTCCAGTCTTTATATTGTAGGAGAACTTGCCCTAACCGAGGCTTCTCAGCCCCGGCGATCCTTCTTTAGTACTTTTCTAGGTTCTAATCTGAATGCTTGGCTTCAAAAATTCATACAAAACTCCCTACAACTAATTTTGATATGAAATTCAGGAATTAATCACCTAACCCTACATATAAAATATACAAAAAGAATTGCATGCATATTAGTCCCGCATCACAAGGGGAAGCTTGGCAACAGGGAAAGGTGCTAGGTAAGGAAAAACAAAAGGCCAAAAGCGAGAATGGCGGGGTGCACTGGAAGATGAAACTCAAAAAGCAAAAAATAAGAAAAAAAATGGATGGATGGGCAGTTTTAAGAAGGATTATTAGTGACGACATATTGCTATCATTAAAATCCAAAATACCATTGATAATAATAATATTATCGATGGCAAAATATGCATCACTAATATTCGTCAGGATACATAATTTTTTGTGATCACTATTAGTGATGACAAATGCCATCACTAATAGTATTTTTCATAAAATAATTTTTTTAGAATTTTAAATGTTATTATCGATGGTACTATGCTATCTCTAATAGTTTAAAATTCATCACTAATAATATTTTTTATAATATAAAATTCTTTAAAATTTAAAAATTATTAGTGATGTCATTTTCCATCTCTAATATGTTAAAATTGGTTGCTAATAATGTTTTTCATGAAATAGAATTCTTTAAAATTTTAAAAATTATTTGCAATAGTATTTATCATCGTTAATAGTCAATATCCTGTAATCAATAATATTAGCGATGGTATTTTTTACCATCATTTTTGGTGTCATTATATACTATTATTAGATAATAGTACTACAAGAAAAAAACCTATTAGTAATGGCTATTAGTGACTATAAAATAGCCATCGCTAATAGTGTTTTATATGAACAGCAAAAATGATGGAGATATCTGCCATCACTAATACTATTAGCCACAAGAAATACCATCACTAATAATTTTTAAATATTAAAAAAATATATTTTTTTAAAAAATATTAGCAATGGTAAAATACCATCACTAATAATATTTTGAAATTCTAAATAAATATATATTTTGAAGAAAAGCATTAGCTATTTTGAAGTGGTTATTAGTAATGATGATCAGGACATCAAGAGTAGACCAGAATTTCAAGGAATCAATTTTGTTCTCTATTTCATGTGTTGGAAAGTTAGTCACAATTTTTCAATGAGTACATTGAGTCCTGTAACAAAGTGAGTCATTTAGATTCACTAAGTCATTTGAGTCATATTTAGTGAGTTCAGTTGAGTCCATTTGTATTATTCGGCCTATTTCAAGTCTTATCAATTAGGCCCTTTGAGTCTTGTAATTTCCTTCATTCAAGTCATGTTCAAGAGGAGGACCTTTGGACCCACACTCGAGTCACCAGCCCAGCATCTGGACTCCCCTCATGCCACCCAAACCCTTGAAGGAATGGCGCCCTAGGCCTCTAAGAGGAGGTAGCCCAGGTCTACAAGATTCCAGTGCCCTCCAGGCCCATAGCACCTCAGGCCTTGGCACCCCAGTACTTGGCCCATCTACATTGGCACCCTCCCAGGCCTCTTCATGATTTGGCACCCTATGTTTTGACCCAATTCAAGATGCCCAGGCCTTAACCCAGTCTAAGAGGATTTCTTACCAGCTCAAGCCCATGGAGAAAAGTCAAAGCTTCCAAGTCTAACAAGGAGTCAGCTAGCACAATTCTACAAGGAGATCAGTTTTTTAATTTTATTCACTTCTGTACTCCCACTTTGATACAAACTTGTACTCCAACTTTGACAGGGAAAGGGCCCTGAGTAGCTCTATAAATACCCACCCCCTCCCCCTCTTGTAATGAATAATCATTTCATGAATATAATTTGAGATTTTCTATATTATTTTGTTGCCTCTGTGAGGAGTGGGTATGAGACCCATTTTCCTTTGTTCTTCAAAACATCGAGGGGCGTGAGGCCCTAGTTATCTCGTTAGCTAGTCTTCTCCTACTAAACCCTAGCCGCCCCATCATATCTCCATCTCCACCCCATGGCCACCCCATCAACCATTCATATTAGAACGTCCACCATCTCTTTAGAAAGCCCAAGGCCGTCTTCTTCTTTCTCCACCTGATAGCCCACTCCATCTTCAACCCTGCCCTAGGCTGCTAGGGATGGCAATAAAACCCAAACCTATGGGTACCCAACTAGGCTTGACCCGATTGGGCTGGATAGTCAACGCTTTGACTGGATTTGGGCCGGGTTTCCGTAAAACCCGAATGTTTAACTTTGAATTTGGGTCGGACTGGGTAGATATACACCCGACCCGAACCCGACCTGAATTATTTTAATATTTAAATATATATAATTAATATATATTATATTTATCTTTATTTCTGAAATATTAAATTAAGTCTTGTTAAATTTTATTTATTTAAGGTAATTTAAATTTAATTTTAAATATGAAACTAAATTCTTTTGAACTCAAAATGTAGTTAGATTTTATTTGTTTAATGTATGTATGATTTATAAAATAGTAGAAGATTTTAAAGTTGACAAAAATGAAAAAAATATTTAATATGACTCAATTAGATTCGGGCTGGGTAAACCCAAATTACCCGGTACCCGATTGAGATGGGTTTGGATAAAAAAACCCAGTCCCGAAAGTGTTTGGGCTAGGTTTGGGTAGTTTATTAAGTATTCGGGTTTAGGTTTGGATAGTTATACACACGGACCAAACCGGGACCATTGCCATCCCTATAGGCTGCCCCTATCCACTCTAATCCAGGCATCCTAGCCTCCCAGCCAGGCCACCATCTTCATGTTCCAGACCGCCACATCAAAGAATCCTGGAGTCTTCATCAACCAGGCTGCCAGCACATCCAACCTTCTCTTAACTTTCCAACCCTAATTCATATTTTTTCCTTATTTTACATCACTAACCTTTGATGTTTGCAGGATGCCTCAAGAAAAATAGGCCTTGGATGAAGTCCTCATTGGCCCCGAACCAATCTGATAAAAAGCCGGCGGATCCACGGGAAAGCGACTCAATCATCCAAGCACCGATCTAAGCAGAGTGATCTATTACCTTGCATCAAGAAAGTCATTGCTACGTATATAGACCCTTCCCATCTCTCTTTGCCTATTTTATTGAAGTAGAGGATGCACCAAATAGGCCTTCTTAGTCCTAGGATCCTTTATTTGCTTTGTCTCTTTGATAGTTCTAGCATGTGGTAGGATTCTAACTATTATGCGAAACTCTAACCTAGTCTAGTTTCTTTTCAGGAATAAATCAATTAAAAAAATCAAAAAAAATCATTGTTTATTTTATTCTAATTTTTGATCCTTCTCATGTCATTCCTCTGCATGCATCATGTTTAGAATCCCGTCCCTCATCAATTTTTGGTATCAGAGCAGGATTATGGCATGTTCTTGCATCATAGTTTAGATTTTCTGCATGCTATTTTTCACAATAGCTGTCCAAACATAGGTATAGATCCCCATTAATTACTCACTGTTTTTTCTGATTTTCCCATAATTTGATCTCTGTTTTGTTCTCTATTTTTCTGAGATTTTTTGGTATTTTTTTTGATCTGAAAATAGGGTGAAATCAGCATGAGAAAAAAACCCTAACAAAAAATTCTGCAAACTGAATTTTCCATTCTAGTCCAAATCTAGGTCCAATTTCCTATTAAATTTACTGATTTTTTCTGAAATTTATATCACTTAATACCTTTGAGTCCTCTATTTTTATATATTTTTGATAATTTTTCTGATCCGAAAACCTCGGAAATTCTGCATGAAACCAAAACCCTGTATTGCTGAATTCTGCATGTTAACCTAGGGCTGAACCTAACATATATCCAAACCCCCCCAACCCAAGCCAATTTTGTTTGACCATCTAACCAACTTAAATTTAAGTCAGCCACCTCATAAAGAAAAACAAAAATTATTTTCTATTTTTTTTGATTTAGGGTTTCATCAAGTGTGCATCATTGCATTTAACCTAGTCTAAGGTTACTTTCTTCTGTCATATCAGGGCAGGATTTGATCACCTGTCTTGGGCCCAAAACAACCACCTGCATACCAACCCAAGCCTAAATAAAAACAACTAGGAACCTAACTGATTTAGGAACACCAATAGGTTGGGTCTGAGTCTAGTGGGAAAACTAGTGCATTCAACCCTTCACTTATTACTGGAAACTGGTGTCTAAGGCTAGAAGTTTAGAGGCAAACACCCAAAGTGGATTGGTGGTTTTTAATTAGGACCCTGTGACTAGCAGGGGGAGCCTCCCACCACCCCACCTCTTACTTGGTTAGTGGAAGGATTAAGTGTTGAGTTGGGTGTAAGTTGAGTTGATCCACTCTACTTTGACTTTAGGTCTAGCAAACCGTAGTCGATTTGTGCCTAACCCCATTAGTCTCACCCCAACCCAGTCTGACCATGGGATCGATGTGTGTGTGTTGCATGACCATTAGGTTAGGAGCCCAATACCAGTAGTCTCAACCCAACCCAGCTTAACCATGGACAATGATTTTGGTGCCCAACTGAGGGCAATTACTGATCAGCTAGCTCATATGAATGACCAAAAGACCCAAAGGTTTGACCGAGTAGAAAATCAATTAGGAACCCTAGAAAGATCCAAAGGGTCCAATACTAAGCCCAAACTTGACTCACCTTTGCCCACACCTCCCAACCCTAGGAGAGCCCAACACCTGGGACCATTCTGGGAGCCCAACCCTAGGAGTGCCCAATACCCTAACCCATTTGGGGCCCAACCCTTAGAGAGCCCAATACCCTGACCCATACTCGGAGCCCAACCCTAATAGAGCCCCATTCCCTGACACATACTCGAAGCCCAATCCTAGGAGAACCCTATACCCTAACCCATACTCATAGCCTAACCATAGGCGAACCCTACACCCTGTACCAATCTTGGATCTTAGTGTAGAGAGAACCAATTATGAGTTCATATACCAGGATGAGAGAGTGCCAGAAGCACCCACGTTCAATGGAACCCTAGATCATAAGACCTACATAGATTGAGAAGGAGACATGGAACAAAATTTTGAATGGTATGAGATGACTGAGGACATGAAGTGCAAATTTGCAAAACTAAGGTTAGTCCACCAGGCTAGGCTATACTGGGAGAATGTTGAGCGCATCATCAGATAACGAGAAGAACATCCCATAGTCACTTGGAGAGCCATGAAGCTGAAACTTAGAGAAAAATACCTTCCTGCATCCTACCATCAGAGACTCCTAGACCACTAGGAAAGGTTAAGTCAAGGAAATAGGACTGTGTCAAAATACATAGCCAAGTTTAATGAGTGTGCCATAAGGTGTAGCATAGACGAGTCTAAATCAATGACTTTATCCAGGTTTAGGGCTGGACTTTATGATGACATCCAGAGAGAGTTGTTTTTAAAGAAGGTCAATAATCTTTTGCAAGCCTACCAGAGAGCCAGATCCTATGAATCCAGATCCTACGCACCTAGATCCTATGAACCTAGCTCCTATGCATCCAGATCCTATGAACCTAGCTCTTATGCACCCAGATCCTCTGTACCCATGTCCTATGAGCCTAAGAAACCCATAACCCATAGGTCTGAACCCATATCCTATGAGTCTAAGGAACCCATAACCCTTAGTCGACTCGAACCCCATAGGATTAGTATCCCTAGATATGAGCCCATTATTAATCCACTTCCCCTCAGTCAACCGTTTCCTACCACCCCATTGGTTCACAAGGAAGACATTGAAGTGGAAGTATATGAAGCTGATGTGAACTTAGTGGATAAGTATGAGGAAGAAGAAGAGGAGATTCCTATAGATGACTTAGAACTAGTTGACCCTGACACTACCCAGACTGAAGCCAACCCAGAGTTAGTTGACCCTGACCCTACCTAGACTGAAGCCAACACTGAGTTAGTTGACCCTGACCACACCTAGACTGAAGCTATAGTGGAAGAGCAATTAAAAAAAGAGAACCCAGATCCTGTTACTAGAGCGCGACTTGAGGAAATCCAAGAAGAGAGCCAAATTATAGAGCCTAGTCTAGAGATTCAAGAACCAAAGGAAATTAGTGAGGACTCGGCATATATAATCCAGTACCCTCAGGATGAATCCCCTCCTACAGTTCCAGTTAAAGACCTTTTCCTTGAGATTAGTGACCCATTCTTCCATAAGGCAGACCCTGTAGATATACCTCAACCTTGTATGGTTAACCTCAGTTAGTCTAAGACTAATCCCTGAAATCCCTTCTTATATCCTATTCTATCCGATCAACTCCGAACCATTTTTTCTACCATACCAGGCTAACCCTGAATCCACCTCTTATTTTCTACCCTTTCCTGAAGCTTCTCATGTTTCTCTTACTATTAGATTGCATTTTATAAAAGTTAGCATGTTGCATACATTCATTGCACATGTTAGGTTTGCATCGTATTTCTGGCATACCCTATGGCATTTAGTATGAGTACTTGCACCATTCTCATCTACATGTCACTCCCCTAACCAAGGGACAAAGCCATAGTTGTAGTTTAGGATTTAGTCAAGTCTACATATCAATAAGTATTGGCTTGAGTCATTTGCCTGCATTAGGTGTTATAAGTTTTTGCACTATATGATTAGAGATCTACATGAAGAATTAATCATCAGATTAATGTGAGCAATGATTTTATAAAAACATGGTTAAGTCCCGAAAAAAGTCTAAGAGTTTTCTAGGAAAATCTTGTGATGATTAGGCTACATACCCATAAGCTGGATCCATCAAAGTGATAAAGAATGTTGGACCTAGTGCCTAAGTTACCTCCAATTAGGCATTAAGCTCAACCTTCAATATCTTATATTTGGTTGAGTATAGGGAGCCGGCAATGATACCCAGTAAGTCTATTGAGTCTAACCCTTTCTTTGAGAGCGAACCCAACCCTGAGTGTCCACCATCAAATTAGCTTGTGAGAGAAAAAGATTGAGCATCTCCTAGATGACCAAGCCATTAGTACCAGGACTAAAGGCTACCCTGTCACTTGGTTCGTTGGCAAGGTTGACCAAGATCTGAGAATTCATGGATCACTTGAGAGGATCCGCAATGCCTCAACCCAGACCCACCATAGCAAGATTGACCTTTACTACACAGGGTCAAGTTCCTCCCATCTTGGAAGAATTGATGAGGACATCAGGAGTAGACCAAAATCTCAAGGAATCAATTTTGTTCTCTATTTCATGTGTTGGGAACTTAGTCATAATTTTTCAATGATAATATTGAGTCCTGTAATAAAGTGAGTCAATTGGATTCACTAAGTCCTTTAAGTCATGTTTAGTGAGTTCAGTTGAGTCCATTTGTATTATTCAGCCTATTTCGAGTCTTGTCAATTAGGCCCTTTGAGTCCTGTAATTTTTTTCATTCAACTCATGTTCAAGAAGATGTCCCATAGACCCACACTCAAGTCACTAGCCCAGCATTTGGACTCTACTCATGCCGCCAATACCCTTGAAGGAATGGTGCCCTAGGACTCCAAGAGGTGGCACCCCAGATCTAGAAGATTCCAGCACCCCCTGGCCCATAGCACCCTAGGCCTTAGTGCCCCAGTACTTGGCCCATCTACATTGGCACCCTCCCAGGCCTCTTCATGATCTAGCATCCCATGTTTTGACCCAGTCCAAGATGCCCAAGCCTTGACCCAGTCCAAAAGGATTTCTATCCAGCCCAAGCCCATAGAGAAAAGTCAAAGCTTCCAAGTCCAACAAGGAGTCGGTTAGCATAATTCTACAAGGAGATCAGTTTTTTTTAATTTTATTCACTTTTGTACTCCCACTTTGATACAAACCTGTACTCCAACATTGACAGAGAAAGGGTTCAGGGTAACTTTATAAATACCCACCCCTTCCCCCTTTTGTAATGAATAATCTTTTCATGAATACAATTTGAGATTTTCTACATTGTTTTGTTGCCTCAGTGAGGAGTAGGTGTGGGACCCATTTGCCTTTGTTCTTCGAAACACCAAGGGGTGTGAGGCCCTAGTTATCCCATTAGCTAGTCTTCTCCCACTAAACCTAGCTACCCCATCATATCTCCATCTTCACCCCTAGGCTGCCCTATTAACCATTCATATTAGGATGCCCACCATCTCTTTAGAAAGCCTTAGGCCGTCTTCTTCTTTCTCCAACTGACCGCCCTCTCCATCTTCTACCCTGCCCTAGGCCACCCCTACCACTCCAATCCAAGCAAACTAGCCTCCTAGCCAGGCTGCCATCTTCAAGTTCCAGACTGCCACATCAAAGAATCCCAGCATCTTCATCAACCAGGCCGCCAGCACATCCAACCTTCTCTTAACTTTCCAACCCTAATTCATAATTTTCCCTTATTTTACATCACTAACCTTCGACATTTGTAGGATCTCTTTGGAGAAACGGGCCTTGGATGAAGTCCTCCTTGGCATCGAACTAATTTGATAAAAAGTCGGTAGATCTGTTGGAAAGCGACTCGATCATCCAGGCACCAATCTGAGTAGAGCGATCTCTTTCCCGGCATCAAGAAAGTCATTGCTAGGTATGTAGACCCCTTCCCATCTCTCTTTGCCTAGTTTATTGAAATAGAGCATGCACCTAATAGGCCTTTTTAGTCCTAGGATCCTTTATTCGCTTTGTCTCTTTGATAGTTCTAAGATGTGGGTAGGATTCTAACCATTATGCAATACCCTAACCTAGTCTAGTTTCTTTTCAGGAATAAATCAATTAAAAAAATCAAAAAAAAATCATTGTTTATTTTAATCTGATTTTTGATCCTTTTCATGTCATTCATCTGCATGCATCATGTTTAGAATCACGTCCCTCATCAATTTTTGGTATCAGAGCAGGATTAGGGCATGTTCTTGCATCATAGTTTAGATTTTCTGCATGTTGTTTTCTATAATAGGAGTCCAATCATAAGTCTAGATCCCCATTAATTTCTTAATGTCTTTTTATGATTTTCATGTCATTTGATAACTGTTTTGTCCTCTATTTTTCTATGATTTTTTTGTATTTTTTATGATCTGAAAATAGGGTGAAATCTGCAGGAGAAAAAAACCCTAACAAAAAATTCTGCACACTGAATTTTGCATTCTAGTCCAAATATAGGTCCAATTTCCTTCTAAATTTTACTGTTTTTCTATGAAATTTGCATCACATCATCCTTGTTTAGTCCTCTATTTTTATATATTTTTGATAATTTTCTTGATCTGAAATATAGGAAATTCTGCATGAAACCAAAACCCTATATTGCTGAATTCTGCATGTTAACGTAGGGCTGAACCTAACTTACATCCAAACCCTCCCAACCCAAGCCAATTTTGTTTGACCATCTAACCAACTTAAATTTAAGTCAGCCACCTCATAAATCAAAAATAAAAAAAATATTTTCTATTTTTTTCTGATTTAGGGTTTCATCAAGTGTGCATCATTGCATTTAACCTAATCTAAGGGCACTTTACTTTGTCAGATCAGGGCAGGATTTGATCACCTGTCTTGGGCCCAAAACAACCACCTGCATACTAACCTAAGCTTAAATAAAAATAACTGGGAACCTAACTAATTTAGGGACATCAACAGGTCGGGTCCGAGTCTAGTGGGAAAACTAATGTATTTAACCCTCCACTTATTACTGGAAACTAGAGTTAAGGCTAGAAGTCTAGAGACAAACACCCTAAGTGGACTGGTGGTTTTTAATTAGGACCCTATGACAAGCAGGGGGAGCCTCCTACCATCCCACCTCTTACCTAGCCAGTGGAAGGATTAAGTGTTGAGTTGGGTGTAAGTTGAGTTGACCCACTCTACTTTGACTCTAGGTCTAGCAAACCATGGTCGATTTGTATCTAACCCCATCAGTCTTATCCCAACCCAGTCTAACCATGTAGTTGATGTGTGTATGTTGCGTGACGATTAGGTTAGGAGCCTAATACCAATAGTCTCAACCCAACCCAGCTTAACCATGGACAACGGTTTCGGTGCCCAATCGAGGGCCATTACTGATTAGCTAGCTCAGAAGAATGACCAAATGACCCAAAGGTTTGACAAAGTAGAAAATCGCTTAGGAAACATAGAGAGAACCAAGGGTCCAATACTGAGCCCAAACTTGAGTCACCTTTGCCCACACCTCCCAACCCTAGGAGAGACTAACACCCATCCCATTCAGGAGCCCAATACCCTAACCCATATATTTAGGGCCTGATCCCATGAGAGCCTAATACCCTGACCCATACTCGGAGCCCCACCATAGGAGAGCCCCATACCCTGACCTATACTCAGAGCCCAACCCTAGGAGAACCCAATACCCTAACCCATACTCAGAGACTAACCATAGGAGAACCCCACACCCTATACCAATCTTGGATCTTAGTGTAGAGAGAACCAATTATGAGTTCATAGACCAGGATGAGAGAGCCATTAGGAACTTTAGGCCAGAAGCACCCACGTTCGATGGCACCCTAGATCCTAAGACCTATATAGATTGGGAAGGAGACATGGAATAAAATTTTGAATGGTATGAGATGACTGAGGACATGAAGTGCAAATTTGCAATACTAAGGTTAGTCCGCTAGGCTAGGCTATACTGGGAGAATGTTGAGCGCATCATTAGACAATGAGAAGAATGTCCCATAGTCACTTGGAAAGCCATGAAGTTGAAACTTAGGAAAAAATACCTTCCTGCATCCTACCATCAGAGACTCCTAGACCACTGGGAAAGGTTAAGTCAAGGAAATAGGACTATGTCAGAATACATAGCCAAGTTTAATGAGTGTGAAGGAAATAGGACTATGTCAGAATACATAGCCAAGTTTAATGAGTGTGCCATAAGGTGTAGCATAGACGAGTTTGAATTAGTGACCCTATCCAGGTTTAGGGCTGGACTTTGTGATGACATCCAGAGAGAGCTATTTTTGAGAAAGGTCAATAAACTTTTAGCAAACCTACTAGATAGCCAGATCCTATGAATCTAGATTCTATGCACCTAGATCCAATGAACCTAGCTCCTATGCACCCAGTTCCTATGAACCTAGGTCCAATGCACCCAGATCCTCTGAACCCAGATCCTATGTACCCATGTCCTATGAGCCTAAGGAACGCATAACCCATAGGTCTGAACCCATATACTATGAGCATAGGGGACCCATAACCCTTAGTCGACCAGAACCCCATAGGATTAGTACCCGAAGATATGAGTCCGTATTAGTCCACTTTCCCTTAGTCAACACCCTCCTACCACCCCATTGGTTCACAAGGAAGACATTGAAGTGGAAGTATATGAAGTTGATGTGATCTTAGTGGATGAGTATGAGGAAAAAGAAGAGGAGATACCAATAGATGACATAAAACTAGTTGACCTCGATCCTTCCTAGACTGATTCCAACCCAGAGTTAGTTGACCCGACCCTACGTAGACTGAAGCCAACCTAGAGTTAGTTGACCCTGACGACACACAGACTGAAGCTGTAGTGGAAGAAAAATTAAAGGAAGAGAACCCAAATCCTGCTACTAGAGTGTGACCTGAGGAAACCCTAAATGAGAGCCAAATTATAGAGCCCAGTCTAGATATTCGAGAACCAAAGGAAATTAGTGAGGACTTGGCTTATTTAATCCAGTACCCTCAAGATGAATCCTATAGTTCTCATTAAAGACCTCTTTCCTGAGATTAGTGACCCATTATTCCATAAGGCAGACCTTGTAGATATACCTCAACCTCGTAAGGTTAACCTCATTAGTCTAGGACTAATCCCTGAAACCCCTTCTTGTATACTATTCTATCTGATCAACCTCGAACCCTTTTTTCTACCCTACCAGGCAAACCCTGAATCCACCTCTTATTTTATACCCTTTCCTGAAGCTTCTCATATTTCTCTAGCTATTAGATTGCATTTTATAGAAGTTAGCATGTTGTATACATTCATTGTGCATGTTAGGTTTGCCTCGTATTTCTGGCATACCCTATGGCATTTAGTAGGAGTACATGCACCATTCTCATCTGCATGTCACCCACCTGAACAAGGGACAAACCCACAGTTGTAGTTTAGGGTTTAGCCAAGTCTACATATCAATAAGTGTTGGCAGGAGTCATTTGCCTAGATTAGGTGTTATGAGCTTTTGCACTGCATCATTAGAGATCTGCATGAGGAATTAATCATCAGATTAATGTGAGCAATGATTATATAAAAAGATGGTTAATTCCCAAAAAAAGTCTAAGAGTTTGCTAGAAAAATCTTGTGGAGATTAGGCTACATACCCATATGCTGGATCCATCAAAGTGATAAAGAATGTTGGACCTAGTGCCTGAGTTACCACCAATTAGGCATTAAGCTCAACCCTCAATATCTCAGACTTAGTTGATTATAGGGAGCTAGCAATGACACCTAGTAAGTCTATTGAGCCTAACCCTTTCTTTGAGAGCAAACCTAACCCTAAGTGTCCACCATCAAATTAGCCTATGAGAGGAATAGATTGAGCATCTCCTGGATGACCAAGCTATTAGTACCAAGACCAAAGGCTACCCTATCACTCAGTTCGTTGGCAAGGTCGACCGAGATCTGAGGATTCATGGATCACTTGAGAGGATCCGCAACGCCTCAACCCAGACCCACCAGAGCTAGATTGACCTTTACTTGGCAGGGTTGAGTTCCTCCTACCAAGGAAGAATTGATGAGGACATTAGGAGCAGACCATAATTTCAAGGAATCAATTTTGTTCTCTATTTCATGTTTTAGGAAGTTAGTCACAATTTTTCAATGAGTATATTGAGTCTTGTAATAAAGTGAGTCAATTGGATTCACTAAGTCCTTTGAGTCATGTTTAGTGAGTTCAGTTGTGTCAATTTGTATTATTCGACCTATTTCAAGTCTTGTCAATTAGGCCCTTTGAGTCATGTAATTGCTTTCATTCAAGTCATGTTCAAGAGGATGACCTTTGGACCCACACTCAAGTCACTAGCCCAGCATTTGGACTCCCCTCATGCCACCCAGACACATAAAGGAATGGCATCCTAGGCCTCTAAGAGGAGGCGCCCCAGGTCCACAAAATTCCAGCACCGCCCCGAGGCCCATAGAACCCCAGGCCTTGGTGCCCCATGAAGGAGAGGGTGTGAGGCCCAACCCCAGAATATGATGATAGGTCATGTCTAGTTATCCTCTTCCTTGATTCCATCCTCTTTACCCCCCAATGTCCTTTGAGATTCATCCTAATGCCCCCAAGTATCGAGGTGAGAAGAATGCCCTAGAGGTGAGAGGTCTCTTTGTTAGTATGAGTCCCAAAGTCTAAGAGTTCCAAACCTTAAGTCTTCCATCCCCATTATTCCTTCACCATCCCTAGAAAAAAATTCAAAAAAAAGTAGTACCCTAATCTAGGTGACTTCTAGGCTCACCGATGATCCATCCCCCATCTGTCCCACATCACCAACCCTGAGTGTCCACCATCAAATTAGCCTGTGAGAGGTAAAGATCGAGCGTATCCAAGATGACAAAGCTATTAGTACCAAGACCAAAGGCTACCCTGACACTTGGTTCGTTGGCAAGGTCGACCGATATCTAAGGATTCATGGATCACTCAAAAGGATCTGCAATGCCTCAACCCAGACCCACCAGAGCCAGATTGACCTTTACTCGATAGGGTCGAGTTCATCCCATCCTGGAGAATTGATCAGGACATCAGGAGTAGACCAGAATTTCAAGGAATTAATTTTGTTCTCTATTTCATGTGTTGGGAAGTTAGTCACAATTTTTCAATGAGTATATTGAGTCTTGTAATAAAGTGAGTCAATTGGATTCACTAAGTCCTTTGAGCCCTGTTTACTGAGTTCAGTTGTGTCCATTTGTATTATTTGGCCTATTTCGAGTCTTGTCAATTAGGCACTTTGAGTCCTGCAATTGCTTTCATTCAAGTCATGTTCAAGAGGAGGACCTTTGGACCCACACTCAAGTCACCAGCCCAGCATTTGGACTCTCCTCATGCCACCCAGACACTTGAAGGAATGGCATCCTAGACCTCTAAGAGGAGGCACCCCAGGTCCACAAGATTCCAGCACCACCCCTAGGCCAATAGCCCTACAAGCCTTGGCACCCCAGTACTTGGCCCATCTACATTGGCACCCTCCCAGGCCTCCTCATGATCTGGTGCCCCATGTTTTGACCTAGTCCAAGATGCCCAGGCCTTGACCCAGTCCAAGAGGATTTCTTACTAGCCCAAGCCCATTAAAAAAAGTCAAAGCATCCAAGTCCAACAATGAGTCAGCTAGCACAATCCTATAAGGAGATCAGTTTTTTTAATTTTATTCACTTTTGTAATCCCACTTTGATACAAACCTGTACTCCAACTCTGACAGGGAAAGGGCCCTGAGTGACTTTATAAATACCCACCCCCTCCCCTCTTGTAATGAATAATCTTTCATGAATACAATTTGAGGTTTTTTACATTATTTTGTTGCCTCTACGAGGAGTGGGCGTGAGACCTGTTTGCCTTTGTTCTTCAAAACATCGAGGGGTGTGAGGCCCTAGTTATCCTGTTAGCTAGTCTTCTCCCACTAAACCCTAGCCACCCCATCATATCTCCATCTCCACCCCTTGGCCGCCCCATCAACCATCCATATTAGGATGACCACCATCTCTTTAGAAAGCCTTAGGCTATCTTCTTCTTTCTCCACCTGGCCACCCACTCCATCTTCAACCCTGCCCTAGGCAGCCCCTATCCACTCCAATCTAGGCATCCTAGCCTCCCAGCCAGGATGCCATCTTCAAGTTCCAGACTGCTACATCAAAGAATCTTTGCATCTTCATCAACAAGGCCACCAGCACATCCAACCTTCTCTTAACTTTCCAACCCTAATTCATATTTTTTGCTTATTTTACATCACTAACCTTTGATGTTTGTAGGATCCCTCAGGAGAACGGGCCTTGGATGAAGTCCTCCTTGCCCCGAACCAATATGATAAAAAGTCGACGGATCTGTGGGAAAGCGACTAGATCATCTAGGCACCAATCTAAGCGAAGCGATCTCTTCACCGGCATCAAGAAAGTCATTGCTAGGTATGTAGACCCCTTCTCATCTCTCTTTGCCTATTTTATTGAAATAGAGCATGCACCTAATAGGCCTTCTTAGTCCTAGGATTCTTTATTCGCTTTGTCTATTTGATAGTTCTAGCATTTGGGTAGGATTCTAACCATTACACGAAACCCTAACCTAGTCTAGTTTCTTTTCGAGAATAAATCAATTACAAAAATCAAAAAAAAATCATTGTTTATTTTAATATGATTGTTCATCCTTCTCATGTCATTTTTCTGCATGAATCATGTTTAGAATCCCATCCCTCATCAATTTTTGGTATTAGATCAGGATTAGGGCATGTTCTTGTATCATACTTTAGATTTTCTGCATGCTGTTTTCTAAATTAGGTGTCCAAATATAGGTATAGATCCCCTTTAATTTATTAATTTTTTTTCCTGATTTTTAAGTCACTTGATATCTGTTTTGCCCTCTGTTTTTTTGTGATTTTTCTGTATTTTTTATGATATGAAAATAGGGTGAAATCTGCATGAGCAAAAATCCCTAACAAAAAATTCTGCACACTGAATTTTGCATTCTAGTCCAAATATAGGTCCAATTTCCTATTAAATTTTACTGTTTTTCTTTGAAATTCGTAGCACGTCATCCTAGTTTAGTCCTCTATTCTCTCTAAATTTTTGATAATTTTTTTGATCTGAAATCTAGGAAATTCTGCATGAAACCAAAACCCTGTATTGCTGAATTCTGCATGTTAACCTAGGGCCGAACCTAACTTACATCCAAACCCCTACAACCCAAGCCAATTTTGTTTGACCATCTAACCAACTTAAATTTAAGTCATCCACTTCATAAAAAAAAAAAAAAAATTATTTTCTATTTTTTCTGATTTAGGGTTTCATCAAGTGTTCATCATTGCATTTAACCTAATCTAAGGGCACTTTCCTCTGTCAGATCAGGGCAGGATTTAATCACCTGACCTGGGCCCAAAACAACCACCTATATACCGGCCCAAGCCTAAATAAAAATAACTAGGAACCTAACTGATTTAGGGACACCAACAAGTCAGGTTCGAGTCTAGTGGAAAAACTAGTGCATTCAACCCTTCACTTATTACTGGAAACTAGTGTCTAAGGCTAGAGGTCTAGAGACAAATGTCCTAAGTGGACTTGTGGATTTTAATTAGGACCCTATGACAAGCAGGGGAAGCCTCCCACCACCCCACCTTTTACCTAGCCAGTGAAAGGATTAAGTGTTGAGTTGGGTGTAAGTTGAGTTGATCCACTCTACTTTGACTCTAGGTCTAGCAAACCGTAGTCGATTTGTATTTAACCCCATTAGTCTCACCTCAACCCAGTCTGACCATGGAGTCGATGTGTGTGTGTTGCATGACCATTAGGTTAGGAGCCCAATACCAGTAGTCTTAACCCAACCTAGCTTAACCATGGACAACGGTTTCGGTGCCCAACCGAGGGCCATTACTGATCAGCTAGCTCAGATGAATGACTAAATGACCTAAACGTTCGACATAGTAGAAAATTGCTTAGGAACCATAGAGAGAACCCAAGGGTCCAATATTGAGCCCAAACTTGAGTAACCTTTGCCCACACTTCCCAACCCAAGGAGAGCCTAACACCTAGGCCCATTCCGGGAGCCCAACCCAAGGTGAGCCCAATACCCTGACCCATACTTGGGGCCCAACCCCAGGAGAGCCCAATACCCTAACCCATACTCGGAGACCCAACCCTAGGAGAGCCCCCATACCCTAACCCATACTCGGAGCCCAACCCTAAGAGAATCCCATACCCTAACACATACTCGGAGCCTAACCATAGGAGAACCCCACACCCTGTACCAATCTTGGATCTTAGAGTAGAGAGAACCAATTATGAGTTCATAGACCAGGATGAGAGAGCCACTAGGAACTTCAGGCCAAAAGCACCCACGTTCGATGGCACCCTACATCCTAAGACCTACATAGATTGGGAAGGAGACATGGAACAAAATTTTGAATGGTATAAGATGACTGAGGATATGAAGTGCAAATTTGCAAAACTAAGGTTAGTCCGCCAGGATAGGCTATACTGGGATAATGTTGAGCGCATCATCAAACAATGAGAAGAACATCCCATAGTCATCTGGACAGCCATGAATTTGAAACATAGAGAAAAATACCTTCCTTCATCCTACCATCAGAGACTCCTAGACCACTGGAAAAGGTTAAGTCAAGGAAATAGGACTGTATCAGAATACATAGCCAAGTTTAATGAGTGTGCCATAAGGTGTAGCATAGACGAGTTTGAATCAGTGACCCTATCCAGGTTTAGGGGTGGACTTTGTGACGACATCCAGATTGAGATATTTTTGAGGAAGGTCAATAATCTTTAGCAAGCCTACAGATAGCCAGATCCTATGAATCCAGATCTTATGCACCCAGATCCTATGAACCTAGCTCCTATGCACCCAGATCCTATGAACCTAGCTTCTATGCACCCAGATCCTCTAAACCTAGATCCTATACCCTTGTCCTATGAGCCTAAGGAACCCATAACCTATAGGTCTAAACCCATACCCTATGAGCCTAAGGGACCCATAACCCTTAGTCAACCTGAACCCCATAGGATTAGAACCCCTAGATATAAGCCCATATTAGTCCACTTCTCCTTAGTCAACCCACTCCTACCACCCCATTGGTTCACAAGGAAGACATTGAAGTGGATGTATATGAAGTTGATGTGAACTTAGTGGATGAGTATGAGGAAGAAGAAGAGGAGATACCTATAGATGACCTAAAACGAGTTGACCCTGACCCTACCTAGACTAAAGCCAACCCAGAGTTAGTTGACCCTGACACTACGCAGACTGAAGCCAACCCAGAGTTAGTTGACCCTAACGACACCCAGACAGAAGCTATAGTGGAAGAGAAATTAAAGGAAGAGAACCCAGATCCTGCTACTAGAGCATGGCATGAGGAAACCCAAGATGAGAGCCAAATTATAGAGCCTAGTCCAGAGATTGAAGAACCAAAGGAAATTAGTGAGGACTTGGATTATTTAATCCAGTACCCTCAAGATGAATCCCCTCCTATAATTCTCATTGAAGATCTCTTCCTAGAGATTAGTGACCCATTATTCTATAAGGCAGACCCTGTAGATATACCTCAACCTCGTAAGGTTAACCTCATTAGTTTATGACTAATCCCTGAAACCCCTTCTTGTATACTATTCTATCCGATCAACCCCAAACCCTTTTTTCTACCCTACCAAGCAAACCCTAAATCCACCTCTTATTTTATATCCTTTCCTGAAGCTTCTCATATTTCTCTAACTATTAGATTGCATTTTATAGAAGTTAGCATGTTGCATACATTCATTGTGCATGTTAGGTTTGCATCGTATTTCTGGCATACCCTATGGCATTTAATAGGAGTACATGCACCATTCTCATCTGCATGTCATCCAACTGACCAAGGGACAAATCCACAGTTGTAGTTTAGGGTTTAGTCGAGTCTTCATATCAATAAGTGTTGGCAAGAGTCATTTGCCTACATTAGGTATTATGAGTTTTTGCACTACATGATTAGAGATCTGCATGAGGAATTAATCATCATATTAATGTGAGCAATGATTTTATAAAAACATGGTTAATTCCCAAAAAAAGTCTAAGAGTTCGCTAGGAAAATCTTGTGAAGATTAGGCTATATACCCATAAGCTGGATCCATCAAAGTGATAAAAATTGTTGGACCTAGTGCCTAAGTTACCACCAATTAGGCATTAAGCTCAACCTTCAATATCTCAGACTTGGTTGAGTATAGGGAGCTAGCAATGACACCTAGTAAGTCTATTAAGCCTAATCCTTTCTTTGAGAGCGAACCCAACCCTGAGTGTCCACCATCAAATTAGCCCATGAGAAGAAAATATTGAGTGTCTCCTGGATGACCAAGCTATTAATACCAAGACCAAAGGCTACCCTGTCACTTGGTTCATTGGCAAGGTCAACCGAGATCTGAGGATTCATGGATCACTCAAGAGGATCTGCAACACCTCAAATCAGACCCACTAGAGCCAGATTGACCTTTACTCGACGAGGTCGAGTTCCTCCCATCCCAGTAAAATTGACGAGGACATCGGGAGCAGACCAAAATTTCAAGGAATCAATTTTGTTCTCTATTTCATGTGTTGGGAAGTTAGTCACAATTTTTCAATGAGTATATTGAGTCTTGTAATAAAGTGAGTTAATTTGATTCACTAAGTCCTTTGAGTCATGTTCAGCGAGTTTAGTTGTGTCCATTTATATTATTCGGCCTATTTCGAGTCTTGTCAATTAGGCCCTTTGAGTCCTATAATTGCTTTCATTCAAGTCATGTTCAAGTGGAGGACCTTTGGGCCTGCACTCAAGTCACCAGCCCAGCATTTGGACTCCCCTCATGCCACCCAGACACTTGAAGCAATTGCATCCTAGGCCTCTTAGAGGACGCACCCCAGGTCCACAGGATTCCAACACCGCCCCCAGGCCCATAGCACCCCAGGCTTGGCACCCCAGGCCTTGGCCCATCTACATTGGCACCTTCCCAGACCTCTTCATGATATGGCGCCCCATGTTTTGACCCAATCCAAGATTCCCAAGCCTTGACCCAGTCCAAGAGGATTTCTTACCAGCCCAAGCCTATGGAGAAAAGTCAAAGCTTCCAAGTCCAACAAGGACTCAGCTAGCACAATCCTACAAGGAGATCAGTTTTTTAATTTTATTCACTTTTGTATTCCCACTTTGATACAAACCTGTACTCCAACTTTGATAGGAAAAGGGCCCTAGGTGACTTTATAAATACCAACCCCCTCCCCCTCTTGTATTGAATAATCTTTCATGAATACAATTTGAGATTTTCTACATTATTTTGTTGCCTCTGTGAGGAGTGAGTGTGAGACCTATTTGCCTTTGTTCTTCGGAACATCAAGGGATGTGAGGCCCTAGTTATCTCGTTAGCTAGTCTTCTCCCACTAAACCTTAGCCGCCCCATCATATCTCCATCTCCACCCCTTGGCTGCCCCATCAACCATTCATATTAGGACACCCACCATCTCTTTAGAAAGCCTTAGGCCATCTTCTTCTTTCTCCACCTGGCCACCCACTCCATCATCAACCCTGCCCTAGGCCACCCCTATCCACTCCAATCCAGGAATCCTAGCCTCCTAGCCAGGCAGCTATCTTGAAGCTCCAGATCGCTACATCAAAGAATCCCTGCATCTTCATCAACCAGGCAGCCAGCACATCCGACCTTCTCTTAACTTTCCAACCCGAATTCATATTTTTTGCTTATTTTCCATCACTAACCTTTGATGTTTGTAGGATCCCTTGAGAGAAACAAGCCTTGGATGAAGTCCACCTTGCCCCCGAACCAATCTAATAAAAAGTCAATGGGTCCGTGGGAAAGTGACTCGATCATCAAGGCAACGATCTGAGCAAAGCGATCACTTTCCCGGCATCAAGAAAGTCATTGCTAGTTATGTAGACCCATTCTCATCTCTCTTTTTCTATTTTATTGAAGTAGAGCATGCACCTAATAGGTGTTCTTAGTCCTAGGATCCTTTATTAGCTTTGTCTCTTTGATAGTTCTAGCATATGGGTGGGATTCTAACCATTACACGAATTCATAACCTAGCCTAGTTTCTTTTCGGGAATAAATAAATTAAAAAATCAAAAAAATCATTGTTTATTTTAATCTGATTTTTCATCCTTCTCATGTCATTCCTCTGCATCCATCATATTTAGAATCTCGTCCCTCATCAAATGACATTGTGCCATTACAATAATTCAGAATATTAGTGATGATATTTTGTATGTTAATAATGTTTATTACCATCACTAATAATGGTGCAAAAAAAAATTACCAATGGCATGGTCTTATTAGCGATGGCAAAATACCATCTGATATGGAATAGGGCTAGAGATGCTAGTATGGATGCTTATGATGCAAAGGAATTTTTTTAGTTGATGTGTTTTAGATGTTTTTCTTAGGGTTTTGATTCCCGATCACAAGCAAAGACTAGAAATAAGAGAAGTTGAATAACATAAGCTTACACTAGCAATTCAAGGCCCTAAATAGTGAAAACGAGAATAGGATCCCGGAATTAAGAAACCCCGGTAGGACTAAGCTCGAAACACAATACCTACTTAGGAGATGGGGCAAACCTCACACGTCTGAAGCACCTGATGCAGAGATCGCTCAACTAGGTGGATACGGCCTGGATGCCCAAGCAGTCGAACCTGCGGATGCACTGGCTTTCGATCAGATGGTCGCAATTGCAAAGCAGACTGTCTCCGGTGCCCGAGATACCAGGGAGGACCTGTAGGCAATCAACGTAGGGATTAGCGAAATGGAGAGACGTATTGAAATGGACTAAGATAAGGTTGAGAAGGGGCTTTGAGCCCAGTGTCAGGCTGGATTCCGAAGTCGAAGAAGAAGATACTTGGGGCCTCGCACCCCGCGACATCCTGGAGGATGAAGGATTGTGGCCTCATACCACTCGACGTCAAGGAGGACGAAGGACTTACGATGCCCTAGGGCGACGAAAAGGTGGCCTCACACCACTCGACGTCCCTGGGGATGAAGGAAGCTTCACTCAAACCTAGTCTAGGAGACAATGGTTAGAGGATAAACAAAACTCAAACTCTCTTTTTCATTTAATCATTCAATTTTTTTTACAATGGAGGGGTTGGGTCCTTTAAATAGGCACCCAAGGCCCATTTTGAAATTCAAATGCAAGAATACAAAATTTCTTCTTCTTTTTCTTGAATGGGCGCCCAAACCTTGACTTTCTTCTCCCTTTGGCCGACCAAGTGCTAGCCTTGAATGGGTGTGGCATGAAGCAAGGCTAGGAGGAGGGATCATGGCACCTTGAAGTTGGAAAGAATCTTCATTGTTTTGGAAAAAGACATGAAGAGGGGCTTGTAGCATGGCTTATGCTCTTCTTCCTTCCTTTGTTGCACACCCTTTCTTTGGTATAAGGCTTGACATGGGGAGTGTTAGGTGGAGGCGCCCAAGGATCTTGTCTCTCCCTTCCAAAGAGGTTGAAGCAATTTGAGAAGAAGACTTGATTGGAGGGCTTGAAGCAAGGGATTTGAATTCCCCACTTCAACTCCCATTGACTTCCACCTTGGCCGACCACCCTTGCATGGAAATGAGCTTGATAGGGGGAGGGGGAAAAGGCTAAGGCCAAGTAAAGTGGTCCTCCCCATTGGGCATCCTTGCATGCCATGTGTGCTGCCCACATGGCAAGATGTCATGGCGCCATGTAGGATGCACAGGTGGGCCCTGAGTTGACTTGGATTCTTTCCCGACTTGCTTCCAAGGAGACTAAATTTTAAGACCCACTCTTGCAATGGACCCATACTTCTAATAGACTCAGACTGGACTCGATTTGTGACTTGACTCAGTACAGGATTCAATTTGACCTAATTGGTCAAGGTATAGACTTAATTCAAAGCAAAAGACAATTACAAATTTGAGTCTTGAAGCCTTATTACAAGACACAAAGAAATGGAACCCTAATCTGAGATCCACAGAGGGTTGAGGAGCCTCTGTCGGATCCTGGTGCCCACACCAATTCTCTCGGGGTGGGAGGAACTCGACCCCGTCGAGTAAGGGTTAGTCTAGCTTTGGTACCTCTCCAGGATGTCAGGGTCGATGCGCTGCAAGTCATCCCGGGTGATCCACGAGTCATCGATTCGGGTCGGCCTTGCCATTGGACCAAGTAATGTTGATAGCCTTTGCCCCGGTAGTGATAGCTTGGTCATCCAGGACACACTCGATCCGCTCTCCTCGCTCAGGTATATTTGGAGGTGGACACTCAGGTTCAGGTTCACTCTCAAAAGAAAGGTCAGGCCCAAATGGCTCGCTACGTATGTTTGCCGGTTCCCTATACTCGACTAAGTCAGAGATATTGAATGTCGAGCTAATTCCATAATCTGGAGGTAATTCTAGCACATAGGCATTATGGCCCATTCTCCTAATCACTTTAAAGGGACCAGCCCCACGAGCATGAAGCTTCTTAACAGTTTCTGGTGGAAACTGTTCAGGCCTGAGCCTAATCATTACAAAATTCCCTATTTCAAACTCTTTTGCTCACTTTCGAGAATCAGCCCAAATTATTTTAAAATTATATTTAATGCATAATCCTAATATGATGTAAAATGCAGACTCAACTATGCATCCCTACTGAAAAAAATTTTATTGGACGCTCTAGGGCCTAAACCTAACAGATTATGGACTCTCTAGGTTTGACCCTAGTCTGGTATGTACAAGAAAAATTATCAAGGATCCCTAACAAATGCCATAAAGTGTACCAAAAGTAAATGGCAAAAGGGATGAGTTCTAAGGAGTCATGCAGCCTGGTAATTTCAACAAAATGCAGCCTCATGGCTCTAAAAATGTGAGAAGGCTCTGGAAAGGGGAGGAAATAGGAGTCGGAGTCTTGGGGTAATCTCAGGGCATCATGAAATAGACCTTGGTTATTCAGGATAATCTTAAGATTTGGACATTGTTCTACAGGTGCAAGTTCCAAGGGTAGATGGGTGTTCCTAGATGGTCGAAGGTCATTAGGAAGGTCTTTGGGAATGTTATCTTGAAAGTCCTCAAAACTAATGTCTACCTCCTGGGGTGGTTCTATAGGGACTTGTTGCTGGACCTCCTTTAAGGGCAATACTTGTGAACCCTCACCATCCTCTACAATGTTCGATCCTGGCTCAATAACTCCTTCACAATCTCTAATGGGTTCAGGATCTTTTTCTTTTGGTTCCTTGATGAATTCTACCTGGGGCCCATCTTCACCATATTCCTCTACTAAACTTGATTCACAAATGTCTTCTTTCAATTCTTTAATGAGCTCAAGAGTTTCTTTCCCTAGATTTTCAATGGGTTCAACCTTCAAGTCTTCCTTAGGTTCAACAATGGGTTCGAGTTCAGTTTCAGCCGGTTCATCCATAAGTAAGGCAGGGGCGGTGCACTGACTAGCAAAATGACCAGGTTTATGACACCTATAGCATTTACCTTGGGGATCGGGTCTCCTCTGGACTTCAATAGCCTTACCCTTGTCCTCTCTATTGTATTGGGGTCAGTTCAAGCTGGGATGACTAGGACTGGGTCGGGCTAGGTTTGGTCGACTTGGGTCAGTTCGGTTTGGGCTTAGTCGACTTGGGTAAGCCTGGCTATAACTTTGGGTGGATCCAGGGATACGGCTCTGGTTCCTAAAGGGCTCAGGTCTTCTATAGGTGGGAGCTCTCTGGAAATGCTCACAGAGCCTAGCAACTTGGTAAGCTTCTTCCAAGGTTCTGGTTGCTCTAAAGTACAGCTCTCTCTAAATGTCTGGGTGTAGGCTAGCCCTAAACCTAGACAGGATTACCTCAGGCGACTCTACAACCTTGCATCGCATAACATATTCATCAAACTTGGCAATGTAGTCGGCCACACTCTTACTCCCTTGACTTAGGGTTTGCCATTGGTCCAACAGTTTCTGGGTGTAGGATGCAGGTAGGTATTTCCTTCTAAGCTTATCTCTCATTTCCCCCAGGCGGTTATGGGTAATTGTCCTTTCTGCTCTATGTAATTTTTGACGCTATTCCAAAATAACCTAGCTTGGTGAACCAACCTAAGCTTGGCAAACTTAAACTTAGTTCTTTATAACATAGAGTATCGATCAAAATACTGTTCCATGGTAGACTCCCAATCTTCATACACCCTGGGATCTAAACTTCCATCGAAAGTGGGTGCCTCAAGCTTGATGCTCCTAATGGCCCTTTCTTCACGGTCCTCCAGATTGGGTCTCCTAGGACGGGTATCAACGAAGGGATCAGGGTCTCTCCCAAATTCATCCTCAAAGTAAGGGTCTTGTTGCAGGTTTCTCCTGGGATGAGGGGACTCAGGATCGGCTTCCGGTCGGGGCCTAGCAGCTTCCTCTAGGGGTCTTAGTATGGCCTCTATTTGATCTAGTGTATTGGTCAACTAGTTGCCTAATTGGGTCATGGATTGAGTCATAGATTGAGTTAGGGCTCCAATGTCAGCTCGATGTTGGTCCATGGTTTCGGTAGAGGGTGGAGAAGGTGGGTGAAAAGAGGTTCCTGATCTAATGCACATGTAACACACACACAGAACGGTGCTATGGTTTGCTAGACCTAGGAGATCTCTCCAAATGTGAAGTCAAGAAGATGAACCTGGAAGCAGTAACTTGGCACCTGGCCAGGTAAGTGTAAGGTTAGTGGAGGTTCCTCTTTGCTTGCCTAGACACCAATTAGAAATTGGCCAGGTAAGCGTACCAACCCACTTCCCTTCAGGATCTAGTCCCTGAACCACTTTCCTAGACACCAGCTACTCAAGCACACACCAACAAGTGATCTAGCTTGGCTCGGTACTTGGGTCGACCCGACTTCGTGGGTGTCCCTAGCTAACTAGAGCAGATTAAACATCTAATCAATTTTAGTTAATGTCTAGGGTTCGATATGCCAGGTGGTGGTTTTTGGGCTAGGGACAGGTAATGAAATCTTGACCCTATGTTAATTTGTCGCCCTTAGGATGAGTTATGGAAAATGGTGCACAAAAATGACTAATGAAATGACTTAAAATTTTCTTGTTTTTTTGTGTCTTTCAGATGTGTGAATGCTAAACAAAATGCAGGAATTAAAATATGCCCTAAATGCAAGAAATAAGCTAGATGGATGAATGAAGCAAGAAATGAGATGCTTGCTGAAATTTCAGACCTGAGATTTTCTCAGGTAGTATTTCGGCTTGTAGAAATTCTACAAACTGAAATAAAATTTTGGAAAATATCCAAAAATACTCTAAAATAAATAAGATCTAATAGAATAGAAATCATGAAATTTGGAGGTCTCTACAAAGAGAAAAATTCAATGATTAGACCATATATGGGCTGACCAGAATGCAGAAAATGAAAGGAAAAAATATACTAGTCCTAGCCTTGCTCTGATACCAAAAATGATGTGGAATAGGGCTAGAGATGCTAGTATGGATGCTTATGATGCAAAGGAATTTTTTTATTTGATGAGTTTTAGATGTTTTTCTTAGGGTTTTGATTCCCAATCACAAGCAAAGACTAGAAATAAGATAAGTTGAATAACAGAAGCTTACACTAGCAATTCAAGGCCCTAAATAGTGAAAATGAGAACAGGATCCCGGGATTAAGAAACCTCGGTAGGACTAAGCTCGAAACACAATACCTACTTAAGAGATAGGGGCAAACCTCACACGTCTGAAGTGCTCGATGCAAAGATCGCTCAACTCGGCGGATGCGGCCTGGATGCCCGAGCAGTCGAACCCGCGGATGCATTGGCTTTCGGTCGGATGGTCATGATGGCAAAGCAGACTGTCTCCAGTAACCGAGATACCAGGGAGGACCTGTAGGCAATCAACATAAGGATTAGCGAAATGGAGAGACGTATTGAAATGGACTAAGATAAGGTTGAGAAGGGGCTTCGAGCCCAGTGTCCGGCTGGATTTCGAAGTCAAAGAAGGAGATAACTTGGGGCCTCGCACCCGCGACGTCCCAGAGGATGATGGATTGTGGCCTCACACCACTCGACATCCAGGAGGACGAAGGACTTGCGACGCCCTGGGGCGACGGAAAGGTGGCCTCACACCACTCAACGTCCATGGGGATGAAGGAAGCTTCACTCAAACCTAGTCTAGGAGACAATGGTTAGAGGATAAACAAAACTCAAACTCTCTTTTTCATTTAATCATTCAATTTTTTTTACAATGGAGGGGTTGGGTCCTTTAAATAGGCACCCAAGGCCCATTTTGAAATTCAAATGCAAGAATACAAAATTTCTTCTTCTTTTTCTTGAATGGGCGCCCAAACCTTGACTTTCTTCTCCCTTTGGCCGACCAAGTGCTAGCATTGAATGGGTGTGGCATGAAGCAAGGCTAGGAGAAGGGATCATGGCGCCTTGAAGTTGGAAAGAATCTTCATTATTTTGGAAAAAGACATGAAGAGGGGCTTGTAGCATGGCTTATGTTCTTCTTCCTTCCTTTGTTGCACACCCTTTCTTTGGTATAAGGCTTGATATGGGGAGTATTAGGTGGAGGCGCCCAAGGATCTTGTCTCTCCCTTCCAAAGAGGTTGAAGCAATTTGGGAAGAAGACTTGATTCGAGGGCTTGAAGCAAGGGATTTGAATTCCCCACTTAAACTCCCATTGACTTCCACCTTGGCCGACCACCCATGCATGGTAATGATCTTGATAGGGGGAGGGGGAAAAGGCTAGAGCCAAGTAAGGTGGTCCTCCCCATTGGGCGTCCTTGCATGCCAAGTGTGCTGCCCACATGGCAAGATGTCATGGCGCCATGTAGGATGCACAGGTGGGCCCTGAGTTGACTTGGATTCTTTCCCGACTTGCTTCCAAGGAGACTAAATTTTAAGACCCACTCTTGCAATGGACCCATACTTCTAATAGACTCAAACTGGACCCGATTTGTGACTTGACTCAGTACAGGACTCAATTTGACCTAATTGGTCAAGGTACAGACTCAATTCAAAGCAAAAAATAATTACAAATTTGAGGTTGAAGCCTTATTACAAGATACAAAGAAGTGGAACCCTAATCTGAGATCCACTGAGGGTTGAGGAGCCTCTGTCGGATCCTGGTGCCCACACCACCATCACTAATAAGTCCCCTTATATCCATCCTGGCATGTAATTTTTTTCCTTCCCCCCTCTTGGTTTCCCTGCTCCCTACCCCCCCGGTGCCTTTCATTCTCTTCGTTGTCCTCCCTGCTACTGGCTACCATTCTTCCCCCCTCCTGTGCATCGCCGGTCGCCATGCTTCCTTCCCCCGTATGTTGCTAGCCATGGAGTTCCCCTCTCAAGCTCGAGTTTCCTCGTTGCATGCCATTGGCCACCATGCTTCCCCCTCCTATGCACTGCCAGCCACCATTCTCCCCCCCATACACACTACCAACCACCGAGTTCCCCCCTCCCTCGAGCCCAGGTTTCTTCCCTTCACACCACCGGCCACCTTTCTTCACCCCCCTGGGTCATGGTGCAAGATGTGTCTCATATTTATGATTGTGATTGCCCTTTCAAGCAAAATTAATGGTTCAAAAGTTCTTTCAATTTTTACATTTTCATGATAAATTCAATGGTGAGGGTTGATCCCATATATGCTTGTGAAGAGATGGAGTTGGATTTATGGATTGAAAGAAAGATGGAAGATAACAACTAGAAATCCATTAATGTTTGCATCCATGATCTATAAATTGATTTTAATATTTTGTTTTACAGTTCTTAATGAAATCCACATTAACTACATCTCTTACAGAGGCCTGTTGGAAAAGGGTAGATCCTAACACCTTGGAGTCATGAAATATTAGAAGATATCCTTTCTCGTGTTCTTTTTGTTGCTTTTACACATCAAAATTTAACATATTTCTGACACCTGCTAAAAGCAGGCAAGTACGTGTAAAGGACCATGTCAATAATGACATTTTAAAGCATCAAAATTTAACATATTTTGATGCTTTTTAAAAGTGTTGGAAGATACTTGGGATGGACCACATCACTAACAATACTTTAAAAGCATCGAAAAGCTTGATCTAGCAATGTTTAAAAGCATCGACAATTAAAAAATTTTGATGCTTTCTAAAAGCATTAAAAAATGGATGGGGTGAGCTTGGTCACTTCCAATGCTTCGAAGTGATGACAAATTTTACTATCCCAATGCTATAAAGCTTCAAAATATTATGTGACAACATTTTAAAAAAGAATTGGTAAAAATTCTTTCCATGCCGTCATAGTCGATGCTTTGTAAAGCATCAGGAAAATTGTTTTTTAGCATTGACTTTTCTTTCTTTTCCTATAGTGAGGCTTATAAGGAACTATTCCTAGGGGCGACACATGCATTTTAAAACTTTTCAAAAGGTATGCAGCAGTGGAAAGCAATAAAACCATTTTATCTCAAGACGTTAATCTAATTAACACAACCTCCTTACCAGGATTTAGAAGCATCTAGAGTAATGTAAATATGAAATCTTGCAAACATTGTATGAAAAACAAAATAATTCTAGAAATCACACAATGATGCAGCAAAGATAATTATGTCATATATAAAATAAGCACATACCTTGGTGACATTCACCAGGAAGAACCGAAAGTTGAAAAAATGCCCGCCTCTCAGTCACGATCCCAGGGATGGCACCAACCTACGGAAAAAGTCTGGCTCTGCAAGTAGCACACGTGTATTGCCTCTACGGGTGGTTCATATCATGTAGCACAATTTCTTCTCCTTCCTTCGAGGTGCTAGCCCCTATGAAAACTTTGTCGGGTTGACTCCTTCTTCTTCAACTCCTTGAAGAAGGATTGGACACCTTCAACTCCTTGAAGTGCCGGTTGCTGTAACAGTGCTGGAACAGAACAAGGACTCTCCCAGTTCTCTTTGTCCCAAACCTTCAATAGAAGGTATGCACTCAGAGATCCCATCCAAAACTCACACTATCCCGAAGATCCAATCTATTGTCCAGGTGGCTTTCCCAAGAGGGGGGTAAATTGAAAATTAAAAAATTTATTCAATTATGTACCTTTTGAAATATCTTTTAAGGTGTTAAGTACTGTGATAAAGTATTTAAATGCAGAAGCAAAATTAGATCAGAAAAGTACAACACAAACACACAAATTATAGTGATCGGAGCAACCCAGCTCCATGTACACTATCCAAGATTATCATTTGGGATTTCCACTATATCCCCCATCGGAATACAGTCGGATTGTTTTCACATGCTCACAATCCAAACCTCTATACTTTGGTTTTACCGCGATCACCAAGGAAATCCAACTTAGTTTTACCAGGATCACCAAGAACCCAACACTTGATTTTTAACAAAGGCTAACCAAGAACCTATTTGGCTTTTCAATCGAGCTCACCAATAACCCAATAATTCAAAATGAATTGAAAAGAAAAAGCAACATAATGACAAACAAATTTTTTATCGTATGGTTGCCGATGCAGCTCGAGAGAAGCCCACTTGAATGCACTTCAATGCACTTTAATGGCTTCTATAGCTTCTTTATTAAGTGTTGTAAGCTTCAGATGAGAGTTAGTGAAGGCTTAAAGGCTATCTTGAATGCCCTCAGTGCTCTCTTGCTTGTTGGCCCTTTTGGATATTCAATAAATCATTAATTCTTTGAAAACTTACTTTTCCTTTCTAGTGCTTACTTCAAAGAAGTTCAAATCCCTCAAATATATGGTCTTCCATCATTAAGGTTGTTTAAGTCATTGTAGACCATTGGGATGTGACATTTGATCATTGGAGCACTTTTTGGAATTAAAATCCAAGTTCTAGAACTAGTTGTTGCAAGTCTGTAATTGACCTTCGCGTCGACTCGGATCACTCGAGTCGGCTCGGATCCTTAGAGGAGTTCTGGTTGAGTCGACTCTCTTCAATCCAGTAAGCTCGTTTGCACTGTGTCTTGATTCCTCACTCTATAAGAGTCAGCTTGCCTTGATTATAGTTGACTTGGATCCTCATGCCTTCAACATGTTAGTCTGGACGAGTTGGCTAACTTCCATTCCAGTTGACTCGGTTGGCTGTAGTTCTCAGAAACATTTTCTAGACTCTAGAGGAGTCGACTCGATCTTCTAAAGAGTCGGCTCGGATGTCTGACCAAATAATAGAGTCGGCTCGGACTCCCTTTGGCTCGGCTCACCTGTTTGATTCAGGAAGTAATACACTGGACGAGTTAGCTCGAGTCCCTTAGAGTCGGCTTGGATATCTGCATGCCATAATCCTCATATGTGCCATGTGCCAAAGTCAGCTATCTTTTCTTCGAGTAAGCTCGGATGAATGTTTCAATAGTTTTTTTAGTCTATCTCTGGAATTCTTCCAGCATGTCTTCAAGCTTCAAGATGTCTTCAAACTCAACACATTTCTAAGAAATTGAAAGCTTGTAACACATTTAGAAGTAACCCAATTTTATGATTTTTCTTAAATTTTCCCTTTGGGTTCTTCTTTACAATTTTCACTTACAACACAACTCAAAACAAGAAATGAAAATGTAGGAGTTAAAATTTGAGCAATGAATTCATCCTACAAAAACTTGTAAACCACTTGAAGAGTTGTTAGTAAAACAAATGTATGCACCAATGTTTGGTTATCATCAAAATCACTTGTGGGGTCAACAATCTCTCCCTTTTTGATGATGACAAAACACTGGGCATGAAAAATTCTTTACAATTACATGTATAAAAGTATTTGAGTGTAAGTCGAACATGTATCAGAGCTAATTATATTTGCAAATAGGTTTTAGAGCTCTTGTGAAGAAACTATACAGTATCAATGTTAGTGCTTTCGTGTGTATCAGAGTATTAAAATTTGTATGCTTCAAAGTAATAGCAATAGCACAAACATGGAGTATCAGAGCTCAAAATTGAAAGAATTAGAACTAATTTTAGAGCAATCAGAGCAAAATGTAGGTTTTGAGATAAAGCCATTTGTTTCCAATAAATTTCTCCCCTTTTTATAGGTTCTTAAACAATTAAGCTCATTTAAACACAATCATTTATACTCTCCCCCTTTTTCATTCTTTTCAAGCACTTATGAACATTCTTCCCTTTTTGTATATTTTTCATTTCTTGAAACCAATTGTAAATATTTTCAAGGAAGCTCAAAATTCTCGTCAGCTCAAATTTCAAAGTTCTCTTGTCAGCTCAAATTTTTCATGTCAGCTTAAAGTTTTCTCCATTTTTGTCAAAATATCAAAAAGGTATTACAATAAAGCTCAATTTTCAAAATAGAATGAGAAAGTTTTTATTATTTGTTTGAGATAATTTCACTTTCTCAATTTTAAATTGATATTCTAATTAAAATACATCACATTAGTATTGTAAACATTGCATAAGCTCAAATCAATTCAAGATAGTCATAGTAGATATCAAAATAACTTTCATTTCATTTAAACTATTCAATACATGTTATAAAACATCAAAGAAAGTATAATTAATCACTATCTAGATCTACTCTAGTGCTAGTGGAATAGCTAGGTATCTAAATGCCAGCAGGCATGGAAGCTATGGGATCAAGATCAAGTACATTAGAAGGTGTAGGAATGGGATGTGAACTCTGAGACCTAAGGTGAGGAGCTTGTTGTCTGGGATGTGTAGACTGATCAGCAAAGGGAGTGGACTGTGGCCTAGGAGTAGGAATGGGAGCAGGTCTAGGCTGTGGAGTAGCAAATGCTGCAATAACTTTAGTGGACAGCTGCTCAAGCTTGAACTGCACTATGTCAATCTCTTCATCTAGTTTCTTTATGTCCTTGTGCAGTTAACTAGGTCAATGGCCTGTGCATTGGCAAATGCCTCAGCTGATCCTTTTAATCTTCCAAACTCTGCTCTTAGAATTCCAATGCCTTTAGTATAGTCTTCCTCCATTCTTCTTCCTTCTTATAATGAACCCATTGTGAACTTTATGTTATTCACTTTTGTTCTGAATGCTTCTAAAGTATGACTGACAGTGCTTTTAATAGATTCAGAACTAGATGTACCAAATCAAGAATGGGTTGCAGATCAGGCTGTGATGGAAATCTAGAGGCTTCAAGAGTGTCAATCCTACTGCACAGATTTCTGATCTCATTACCAAACTGGTCTAGCCTAGCATCCACAGATTGACAAAACTCGCCAAACATACTAGATAGAGTGCAGGTCAGTGTATCAGTCAAAGTCTTCATCTGCTAAGCCAAAAAGTCCTGGATCATAGAAGTATCAACTGAAGATGTAGGAGGAACAAACATGGAACCAGGTAAAGGTGGAGATGTAGGTGAGACAAGATGCTCAGTCTCCATGGTAGTAGGCTTAGATACAGGCTCAATAGAGGTGTCAATCTCAGTAATAGAAATATCAAATATCTGCCCTGAAGTGCCAATGGTCTCCTCTGGTGCTGATGGTGCTGCAGTGGAGATTTCCCTGGGAATTTCTTCACTGCCATCTTCAGAACTGCTGCTGCTAGCTGCAATTGCTCTTTCATCAGTGCCCTTTTTCATCCACACCCCTTTATTACAGATATAGCCCATTCTTAGGAGAGATTTAGCTGTATAGGTGTCAGTATGATGGAGAGGCTTTCCATCTTCTCCTTCCAAGTTAACTCTAAAGGCTTGAAACAATAGAGTTAGGACCATACCATATGGTAAACATGCTTTTACTTTCGTAACTACTTCTTTCATTTACATGATCATAATATATGGTAACTTGAGTGACTCTCCTTGAATAATATACTTCATGAAACTCAGGTCATGCTCACTGACCCAATCGAATCTTCCAGCTCTTGGGAGAAAAATTATGCTTATGAAACTATGGAGTAGCCTCATCTCAAGGGAAAGAGTATTAGCAATAACTGTCCCTACTCCATCAACATTAGTTCTCCCCAAAATAGTTTGTAAAGCCTTTTCTCTGTCCTTTAAAATTAAATGCTTGACCCCTTCTACAGGCATATCCAAGAGAGAACTAAGCCTTTCTTCTATGACTACAACCCTTTTTCTTTTAACAGTTGATTCAATGTGATTGGGTTCTAGTCTAAGGTTCTCATAAGATGATCTCACAAGAGATGGATAAGTGGAAATATTCAATGAATAGAAATAAACTCAACCTTGTGCTTCAATAGAATTTTCGATCTTTAATCCTATTTCATCCAGAAAATTGAAGAGAATAAGTCTTTTGCTAGTGACAGGTCGATTTGACATGGAAGCTACCTATCTCAGAGAATGAGCAGCAGCTATTGGTTCTCTTTCTTCCTCTTCTTCTTCTACTACTCGAGTTGGCTCATCCTGCCGATGCTTTGATCTTCTTTCAATTTTAATAGAAGGTGCCGACCTTTGTGATCTATTTCCCACAGCAGTCTAAGGAGTCATTGTAGCAATTGGGTAAGAATGAAGAAATTTAGGCTTCGAAAAAAGGTTCTTGGAGGATTGGAAATAGTTTCAAGTGGAACGACAAGGTTTGGAGTAAAATATAGAGCATAATAAGTTAGAAAAAGTTACTCGGCTCTATTAAAAAAGCGTTTACACGATATCCGAGTCGGCTCGCTTAGCCCTAGAATTATCCGATCAACTCAACTAAAGAAACTCAGAACAAACAGAAATTCGAGTTGACTAGGCAAACCCAAAATTGTCCTAGTTAGCTTGACCAGAGCAAGAGCAGAAATAACAAAGATTCGAGCTGGCTCAACCATAGCAAAATTGCTCGAGTCGACTCGAACAGAAACTTTTCACAAAAATTGAAATGATTCAGAATTTGAAATTAATTCAGTGAAATTTCAAGGAAAGTTATTCAATGATCTTGAATAGTTATAGGAGGTTTTCTAGATAATCTTTTCTTAATTTTGAGGAAATTAGGTTAGAAAAATCTAGAAAGGACATAAAGACCTAATTCACCTTTAAGAAATTCAAATCTATCCTAATTTAGTGGCATAGTAAAAATGTCAGCTAATTGGTTTTCAGTTGGGATAAATTTTAGTTCAATGTCACCATTCAAAATATGATCTCTAATAAAATGGTATATAATCTCTATATGCTTAGTTCTAGAATGCTGAATTAGATTTTTTGTCAAATTTATAGCACTTGTGTTATCACACTTGATTGGAATTTTAGATTATGTAATATCAAAATCTTCTAGTTATTGTTTAATCCATAACACTTGTGCACAACAACTTCCTACAGCAACATACTCTGTCTCAGCAGTAGAAAGTGCTATCGAGTTTTGTTTCTTATAGTGCCATGAGATTAAGTTCAACCCTAGAAATTGGCAAGTGTCGCTAGTGCTTTTTTTGTCAATTCTACAACCAGCATAATCAGCATCTAAAAATCCAATTAAATTCAATGAAGAATGTTTTGAAAACCAAAGACCTAGATTACTTGTACCTTTCAAATATCTAATAATTTTTTTAACAACAAGCATATATGATTATTTAGGATTAGATTGAAATCTAGCACATACACATACGCTATAAAAGATATCAGGTCTACTTGCAGTCAAATATAATAAGAATCTGATCATACCTCTGTAGAGCTTTTGGTTAATGTTGGATCCATTTTCATCTTTGTCCAATACGCAAGATGGGCTTATGGGTGTGTTCATTTATTTGCTTGTCTCCATACCAAACTTTTTGATTATTTCCTTAGTGTACTTGGCTTAGTTAATGAAGATTCCTTCCTTTGTTTGTTTCACTTGAAGTTCAAGGAAGTAGTTAAGTTCACCCATTAGGCTCATTTCAAATTCTCCCTACATTAACTTAGCGAATTCTCTACAAAGAGCTTCATTAGTTACACCAAATATAATATCATCAACATAAATCTGTACAACTAATATATTATTATTTTCATCTTAATGAAAAGAATTTTATCAATATTTCCTTTTAAAAAATTATTTTCAATCAAGAAAGTGCTAAGTCTATCATACCAGGATCTAGGTGCTTGTTCAAACCATACAATGCTTTATTCAATTTAAACACATGATTTGGAAAAACATGATCTTCAAAACCTGGTAGTTGTTCAACAAAAACTTGTTCTGAAATGAAACCATTTAAAAATATACTTTTCATATCCATTTGAAAAAGTTTAAAATTCATGTAGCAAGCAAATGCAATAAGTAATCTAATGGCTTCTAGTCTTGCTACAAGTACATATGTTTCATCAAAATCAATGCCCTATTCTTGGTTATATCCCTTAGCCACTAATCTAGCTTTGTTTCTAATAACATTTCCTTGTTCATCTAATTTATTCTTAGAGACCTATTTGGTTCCTATGATTGGATGGTTTGAAGGTCTATCAACTATTGTCCATACCTTATTTCTTTCAAACTAGTTTAGTTCTTCATGCATGGCCATCATCCAGTTTGGATCAGATTCAACTTCTTTTAAGGTATGAGGTTCAATTTGGGATACAAAAGCTAGGTGATCATATACATCTCTATGTGATACCTAGTCCTAATACCTTATGAAGGATCACCAATAATTAATTCTCTAGGATGAAAAGTTACGTACCTCCATTCTCTTAGTAGATCTGCATGATCCTTATTGTTTCTTCTCCTTCTTTGATTGATCTTTCTTGTATGCTCATGTCTTCCTTTTTTTTTGAATTGTACCTGCATTATTGTCTATTCACTCTTTTTTCTTAGAAGGTGAAGGGTTAGTTTCATCAAAAATAACATGCATAGATTCTTCTACAGTAAGAGTTCTTTTATTAAATACTCTATATACTTTGCTATGTAATGAATAACCAAGGAAAATTGCTTCATCAGATTTAGCATCAAATTTTTCTAGATTATCTTTACCATTGTTAAGCACAAAGCATTTACATCCAAAAATATGAATTTTAGTTAATATTGGATTTCTTTTCATTCCGAAGCTCATAGGGGGTTTTCTTGAAAATAAGACATATCAAAATACAGTTAAAAATGTAACAAGTAGTATTCACCACTTCTGCCCAAAAGTATCTTGGAAGATTGCCTTTACATAACATCGTTCGGACCATCTCTTCCAAAGTCCTATTTTTTCTCTCTACAACACCATTTTGTTATGGTGTCCTAGGAGCGGAGAAGTTGTGATCAATGTTGTTTTCTATGCAATAATTATCGACAAACTAATCTTCAAATTCGATGCCATGATCACTCCTAATTGAAGTTATTGAAAGATTTTTCTGATTTGAAACCTTTTTGTGAAATTTTTGAAATACTTTAAAGGTTTCATCTTTGTGAGCAATAAACAAAACCCATGTAAATCTAGATAAATCATCTATAATCACAAGGACATATTTCATACCTCCTAGGCTTGTGATCCTAGTTGGTACAAATAAGTCCATGTGAAGTAGCTCTAGAGGTCTAGTAGTTGAAATCATATTTTTGGGTTTAAAGCTCTGCCTAGTTTGTTTACCCATTTGGCATGCATCACAAAGATAACCAAAGTCTATTTTAAACTTAGGCATGCCTCTAGCTAAGTTTTTGGAAATTAACTTGGCAATAGTATGCATGCTAGAATGACCTAATCATCTATGCCAAAGTAAACAAGACTCCTTGGTCTTAGTATTCATTGTAACTAGACTGGAACTACTTGACATGGCAAGATCATTAAGGTCTACCACATAGATATTTCCAAGTATATATCCAATGAACTTACTATTAGAATCAAGAAAGTTTGTTACAATACACATAGATGATTCAAAGATAACCTTGAAGCCTTTATCACATAATTGATTAATGCTTAATAAGTTATGCTTCAATTTATTTTACTAGCAATATATTTTTAATAAAAGTACATGGGATTATCTTGATCTTACCGATTCCGATTATTTTTTCCTTGCCATTATCTCCAAAAGTAACTATACCTCCTTCTTTTATCTCTAGGATGATAAATTAATCTTTATCACCTGTCATATGTCTTAAATAGCCACTGTCAAGATACCATCTTTTCTTTAATTTTTAGGCTGCAAGACATTCCTGCAAGATAATCAAGGAGTTCTTTTAGGTATCCAAGCTAACTTGGGTCCTTACAGGTTAGCGAAGGTGGTTCCTTTGGGAAGCCAAATCTTTTTTATTTTACTCCTAATGATATTGCATTCAAAAGCTTTATGTCCTAACCCTTTGCATGCAAAACATTCAACTCTAGAATTCTGAAAATATGCAGATTTTGAAGTTCTAGATGTTGATGCAATGCAGATATAGAAGATTTCCTATTTAAGTCTTTAGGAACATACAATGTAGCTTTAGAAGTAGAAGTAGAACCATTTGTTGCAAAAGGTTTTTGAGATAATAGTTTTGGAACATAAGCTTTTGGCTTCACAAAAGTAGTAGCTGAAATACCATTTGAAATTGAAGAATTAAAATCGATTCCAGCTTTATTTCCAGAAATTCTTTATTCTTTTAAAATCAACTCAAGCTTGTTAGAAGATAATGTAAGTTTTTCAACAAGTGGCTTGAGTTTTTCAACCTCCTTTTTCAAATCATTATTTTCATTCATCAAAGCTTTGTTTTTGTTTAGATATGCAATATTCTCATTTTCAAAGCTTTATATTTTTTAGAAAAGACATGTAATTCTTTTTGCAATAATTTATTCTTTTTTGAAATCTCTTCTTTCTCTTTTAGTAAAAAATCATTGATATTCTTTAAGGATCTAATCTTTACTCCAGCCTTTTTAAATTCAGATAATAAATCATGAAATATAGAATTTAATTCATCAAATATAAATTCTATTTGAGCATTGGGGGATGTTACCTCATTCTCGAGATCCATTAGACATGGATTAGCTATTTTCATGGTCTCTTCCTCTTCAATTGAGGTGGATTTCTCGCTATCGCTCCATGTGGCAACCATCGCATTCTTCTTCTTTTTCTTGAAGAATTTCTTTAGTAGTGAACAATCTGGATGAATGTGCCCCGGTTTCTTACATTTGTAGCATGTGGACACTTGTTCTTTTTCTTTTTCTTTATCCTTGTCCTTGTCCTTCGAGTGCTCTTCTCATTTATGGAATTTTCTATTAAATCTTCCTTTCTTCTTTCCCATGAACCTTCTAAATCTCCTCATGACTATTGCAATATCTTCACCTTCTAGATTATCTTGGGAGGAGGTGGAGTCATCTTCTGATTCATCATCTTTCTTTGAGTCCAATACAGCTTTGAAGGCAATTATCTTTTTCTTCTTTTGATCATCATCAGTTCTATACTGCATGGCCAATTTGTGTGTGATGAGTGAACCCATTAATTCATCCAGAGATAAGGCATTTAAATCTTTTGCTTCCTGGATGGCAGTCACTTTGGGGTCCCATTTGTTCGGAAGTGATCTAAGGATCTTCTATACTAAATCAGCATTTGAATAAACCCTACCAAGACTTTTCAAATCATTAATAATATCTGTAAGTCAAGTAAACATGGCAGATATGGTTTCAGCTGGTTCCATTTTAAACATTTCATAACTATGTACAAGAATATTTATTTTCAAAGTCTTCACTTGGAAAGTCCCTTCATGGGTCACTTCGAGTTTATCCCAAATTTTCTTAGCTGAAGAGCAAATGGAAATTCGATTAAACTCGTTAGAGTCCAAAGCACAGTATAACAAATTCATTGCTTTGGCATTTAATTCTCCCATCTTCATGTCATGTTCATCCCAGTCCTCTTCAGGCTTAGGGACATCCACGCCATCAATTTTAATCATGAAAATCTATGGCTCTTTTAGAATGACCTTCCATAATTGAAAATTGATAGCTTGTATATAGATTTTCTTTTTAGCTTTCCAATAAAAATAATTTATGCTAGTGAAGAATGGAGGTCTATTAGTAGATTGGCCTCGGCCAAAGATGTACTCATGGGATGACCATCAATCTTTACTCTAAATGTATTCAGAGACATTGCCCTGATACAGTTATTGTCTAGGTGGCTTTCCCAAGAGGGGGTGAATTGGAAATTAGAAAATTTAAGCAATTATGTACCTTTTGAAATCCCTTTTAAGGTGTTAAGTGCTGTGATAAAGTATTTAAATATAAAGCAAAATCATATCAGAAAAGCACAATACAAATACACAATAATTATAGTGGTTCGGAGCAACCCAGCTCCTATGTCCACTACCCAAGATTATCACTTGGGATTTTTACTATATCCCCCACCGGAATGCATTTGATTACTAACCATTCTCAAGTATTTTACAAGTTTTTGTAGGTTGATTTTAATATACAAACACTCTACCTACAATTTTGGTGTAAGTCAAGTTTATTTTCAAATAAGTTTTATGTAATCAAAGAGCCCAAAGAAAAATTACCTATGTATTCATGAAAATGGACCAATTCAATGTATTTTTCTAGTTTAAATTTTTTAGAATATGCTTTAAAGGTGTTTGGAAGGCTTTAAAGTTGGTTGGAAGCTTTTGGTAGCAATCTACAGAAGTTCAAAGGCTTTTGGCAAAAGTAACTCAAGCCAACTCAAAGCAGAAGAGCTGACTCGAAGTATGACATAGCACTAGGGTTTCTAGCACGCGACATCCGTGCCAACTCGAAGAGTGAAGTGTCGACTCATCCAGAGCTTCATTTCTTTAATCAGACAGGCGAGCCGACCTGATTGATATCCAAGCCAACTCAAACATGCAGTCAGACAATCGAGCCGACTCAACAGTTCACCGAGTTGACTCATCTAGAATAAAAAAATTAGTTTTGAGAAGTTCAGCCAGGCGAGCCGACTTGTTAAAGAAGAGTCGACTTGACCAGATTTCATTTTCTGAAGCACTGAGATCCCGAGCTGACTTGACTGAGAAGAGCCGACTTGAGTAGAGTGAAGATTCAGAAGTTCTAAGGAACCGAGCCGACTCGAAGTATCCGAGCTGACTCGAGCACCTATTCCAGGTGCGTAACGGCTAGTTCTAGAACTACTTTTTTGAATCTAAAAAGTACTTCAATGGCCATATTTCGAATCCCAACATTCTATAATGGTTATATTGACTTGAAATCAATTAAAGGGACAATTTATAAGGGATTTAAACATCTTCTGAACAAGTTAATGAGCTTTTAATGAACATTTGAGAGAGTATTCAAGAGAGCCTTCAAGCAAGCACTCAAGACTTCACCAACTCTCATCAGATTCTTGAATCATTTATTAAAGAAGATTAGAAGCCTTGAAGAGCATTCAAAGAGCAATCAAGAGGGCTTCTCAAGAGCTACAACTGCAACCACCCAATAACATTCGGTTTGTCATAGTGTTGCTCTGTTTTTTAAACTCTTTACTTAAGTTATTCCAAGTACAGGCTTGTAAAGGTTTTTGGTGAGCCTTTGAAAACCAGGAGTGGGTTGTTAGTGATCCCATGGAAACTAATAGTATATTGGATTTTTGGTGATCTCGGATTAAAACCAAGTTGGGGTTTGGATTATGAGCCCATAAAAACAATCCAGCTGTATTCCGAGGGTTAATATAATGGATATCCCAAGTGGTATCTTGGATAGTGGATGTAGGAGCAAGGTTACTCTGAACCACTCTAACTTTGCTTGTGTTTGTGCTGTTCAATTGCTTCCGCATATCTTGCTTAGTTATCATCACTCACTACATTAAGTTATTTTAAAAGGAGCACATACTTGTCAAAAATTTTAAATACCTAATTCACCCCCCCTCTTGGGTAAGCTACCTGGGCAACAAATATGAAAAGATCTATATGGTAGATCTTGATGATATTCGTATACAAGATGGTCAATGTCTAGTTATAATAAAAGTCAAAGTTAATGAAACTAATTGGTTATGGCACTGTAGATTATGACATACTAATATGAATTTGCTTTCAAAATTGAACCAAAAAGATCTTGTAAAAGATTTGCCAACACTTACTTTTGAAAAGAAACTAAAAGCTCTTCCAAATTTGTCATGCATGCTAATTTAAAAAATAAACTAAAAGCTCTTTCAAATCACAAGGCATAGTCTCTTATTTTAGACCTTTGGAATTACTTCATATAGATCTATTTAGGCCCATAATGACTACTAATTTAGGTGGAAAGAAATATAGTTTAGTCATTGTTGATGATTTTTCATGTTTTACATGGATAATATTTTTGGTACATAATGATGAAACCTTTCAGCTTTTACTAAGTTTTATAGAAAGGTTTCAAATGAGAAAGGGCATTCTATTGCTTGCATTCATAGTGATTATGGACTGAATTTAAAACCAAGATTTTGAAAATTTTTATAATGAAAAAGACATTGATCATAACTTTTCTACACCTAGGATACCTTAGAAAGAAAAAATAAGACCTTGAAAGAAATGGCATGGACCATGCTTTGTGAAAATGACTTTCCAAGATATTTTTGGATGGAAGCTATTAACATAGCATGTTATATTTTAAACCATATTTTGATTTATCCAATGTTAAAGAAAATACTTTATAAACTTTGGAAAGGTAGGAAACCTACTATAAAATATTTTTATATTTTTGGATATCATTATTTTATTTTAAACAATGGAAACCTAACCAAATTTGATTCAAAGTTAGATGAGGGTATCTTTTCACATCTAGCAAGGTATATAGAGTCTTCAATGAGAGAACTCATATTATTGAAGAATCCATGAATGTAGACTTTGATGAGTCTAATAATAAATATTTTAAAAAAGAAGATGCTCTTGATGACAAAATAGGTATTCAAAGGATAGAGAAATTGACTCTAAATAATGCATACTCGAAGGATCTTAAAGAAAACCAAAACAAGGAGGAAGAGCAAGAAGAAATACCTTCATCAAGACCTAAAGATCTACCTAGAGAATGGAGGTACGTTCATGAACATCCTAAAGAACTAATTATTGATGATCTATCAAAAGAGAGAAGAACTCGATTCTCTCTTTGAAATGTGTATAGTTTTTTAGTTTTTGTATCTTAAGTTGAACCTAAAAGTGTTGAAGAAGCCAAAAAAGATCCTAATTGGATTAATACTATGCAAGAAGAATTAAACCACTTTAAAAGAAATAAGGTTTGGACATTAGTAAAAAGACCATATAATACATCAATAATTGAAACAAAATAGGTATTTAAAAATAAGTTATATGAAAATGGTATAGTAACTAAAAATAAAGCTAGACTTGTAGCTAAAAGATATAATCAATAAGAAAGGATTGATTTTGATAAAATTTTTATACTTGTTGCTAGATTAGAGGTAATTAGATTATTACTTGCATTTGTATGCTTCATGAATTTTAAACTATTTCAAATGGATATTAAAAGTTCATTTTTAAATGAATACATAAAAAAATAGTTTTATGTTGAATAACCAGCAGGTTTTGAAGACCATACTAATCCAAATCATGTTTTTAAACATCACAAAGCTCTTTATGATTTAAAATAAGCTCTAAGTACATGGTATGATAGGTTGAGCAAGTTTTTACTTGAAAATGGTTTTACAAGAGAAAATGTCGATACTACCTTATTTTTGAAAGGAAAGAATGATGACTTATTAGTGATACAAATTTATACTGATGATATTATATTTGATGCCACTAATAAAGTTCTTTATCAAAAGTTTGTCAAGTTAATACAGGAAAAGTTAGAGATGAGCATGATGGAAGAGTTAAGTTTTTTTCTTGATCTCCAAATCAAGTAAACTAAAGAGGAAATCTTTATCAACCAAGCAAAGTATACTAGAAAGATTCTAAAGAAGTTTGAGATGGAGACAACTAAACTGCTTGGCATACCCATGAGTCCTTATTGTAAACTTGACAAAGATAAAAATTGTAAGAGTATTGATCAAAAATTATATAGAGATATTATTAACTCTTTAATGTATCTCACTACTAGTAGATTAGTTATTATGTTTAGTATTTGCATGTGTGCTAGATATCTGTCAAATTCTAAGGAATCATATTTATTGATTATTAAACACATACTTAGATATTTGGTTGGTACTATAGATGTTGGATTATAGTACTCTAGACAATCATCAATTGAGCTTATTACATATTTTGATGTTGATTTTATTAAATATAAGTTAGATAGGAAGAGTACTAGTAGAACCTATCAATTTCTTGGAGTTAATTTAATCTTATAGTTTAGCAAGAAATAAAATTTAGTTACACTATCTATAGTCGAGGCCGAGTATGTAGTAGCTGAAAGCAGTTATACTCATATCTTGTAGATTAAACAATAACTCGAGATTTTGACATTAAATAAAATAAAACCCCCATAAGATGTGATAATATAAGTGCAATCAATTTAACCAAAAATTCAATTCAAGATTCAAGAAGTAAACATATTGAGATAAGATACCACTTCATAAGAGATCATGTACAAAAAAATGATGTATTTTTTGATTTTATGTGTATTGATAGATAATTAACTTATATCTTTACTAAATCTCTTAATGAAGATATATTTTGCATGATTAGGAGAGAACTAGGAATGATAGATCCATTTGAGTAGACCCTTTACCTTCTCTTATACCCGACTCTTTGGAATCTTATTTTTAATTAAAAACTCATCACTTTGAATCACTGTAAACCTCCTAACATCATCTATAATATCCCCTTAAATTTCTCTACCTTAGAAAAATTCATAATTTTTTTCAAAGAATCTAAGTATCAACACCTGCGATTTTGCTAAGTGTCGACTCATCAAAGTGTCAATACTTGAGCAAATCACAAAGTGTCGACTCACTAGTAGAAAACTTTTTTAATATGGCTTGATCATGACATTTTATTCATTCTATTTTTCCTTTTTCTCACTCCCAAGCATCGCAAAATCCTTCCTCTACCCTCTCAACAATAGGATATGATATCTTGACCTTCCATTTTTGGATTGTTCATCTTATTTGACTAGTTTTGAGGAATGGGGTCAAAAAAATAACTTGCCTACCATGCTAAAAGGATTTAACAAAATTTCTCCAAGACTATGAGCACCGATCCAAGTCATGACATGATCTAAGGAGTGGAGAGAGACTTGACCTTGTCCTCCTCCTTCGCTAGTGGCAGAGAGGATGTTCGGTAAGTTGATTTCAAGCGATAGGAGGATTGCTTTTAGCTATTTTGATCGAGAGGGGTTCTTGAAAGGGGAGTGGATTTGAGCAACAGGGAGTCTTTTTATTCGATGATGGAGATATACTATCCTCACCTCATTCGAGAGTTCTATGGCTCCATGGCACAGGGAGGTGAAGGTTGGATAGCAGAGGTGAGAGGCATCTAGATTCCAATGTTTGCAAAGATGATCAGTAGAGTGTGGGAGATTCCTATCTGTGGACCTATTGCAAATAGTTTAGGAGATTGGATAATTGGTTTCAGATGCATTCTCAAGAGGGATGATGTCTGAGGCATATCCATTATGGTCACCAACCAACTTTCGATGGAGATGTAGCTTTTGCATCATATTACAACATAGATCATCATATCAAGGACTAGATGATTTAATTTTATCTCTGAGTAAGAGCTGATGCTCATGATTGCCCTAATATAGAGGATGGTGGTCAACTTACCTGGTATTATCATTCAACAGATGCAAGAGGTTGCCATTAGCATGTGACTATATTTGCAATATGGCATGGGGCTGACCAAAGTCTTTCAAGCTTATGGAGTGTCAGTTGAAGAACTTCAAAGAGCTTACGCACATAGATATATACGATGACCGGTCCCTACACAAGATCGGGTACCAGAAGATTGGAGGGAGATGGGTGCGTTGAGGCTCAGGGCAAAATGTAGAGCTCAATTCAAAGGATGAGATTAGAGGTGCTAAGGCAGGTCCATTTGAGCTGATCAATGATGGTGTGAGCTAAGTAGAGGGATCTGAGCTAGTTGGTGATAGTGTAGGCAAGATAGAGAGATCTGAGTTGGATGCACCATCTACTACTCCTGCTATCATCAGTCATCTCCATGGACTCTTAATGCTCCTCCACCAAGGACTTAGTTAGATGGTGACATGGAGGAGAGGATCAGATCCATTATCAGCACGATCAGAGAAAATATTCAAGTTTTATCTATTAAAGTTGACCACTTGCAGATAGAGCTGCATACCATGAGGACACATATTGATGATACTTTAGAATAGCTCAGGGGAAGGATGGAGACTGAATTTGTAGAGATCCTAGCTGCTATCTAGCATCTAGCTCCAGCCCCAACTTGAGTAGTACCATTTGACCCTCCATCTGATTGTCTGCCATCTCTTCCACCAGTGGATCACTTCTCTTTAAAAGCTAATCAGCCACCTCCAACCATTGATCATAGTCATCCATCAACCCCTTCTTTAGACCAGACTCAAGCACCACCTTCTGACCATCCCAATACTACCTCTAGGACTCAGACCATTTCTAGGACACTACGATTTCATACATCAGGGTTTCACCACTCTGGTCCATCTAATAGGACCAGAAGCTTGACCTAGACCCCTCGGTCCACAGCCTCTAGGATTATGGCTTCCATGGTCTTAGAATTTTCATCTGATGAGAAGTAGCCTTATAGATATTATCCCTAAGACTAATATCCTACTCATGATTTTATCTTTCTTATGATGTCCTATAGAATATTTATTTTGTTGTACTCTGATGTTTGTAGAACATTAATTTTGTACTAAAACATATATTTATATATCTTATGTTATTTTCATCTTGATCTTCTATATGAATGAAATTTCCTTTCTAATGATTGCTTTGATATATTATTATATATCATATTTGTGTAATCCTTATTTCTCATACATTGTGAAATGATCTTATCTATGCACATAAATCAAGGGAGAAAATGAAAATGGGGGTGTAAAAACAAAAAGAAAAAGGGAAACTAAAAGTGTTAATAATATACAAAAACTTAAGTCATTATATTGAATGATTGAATGATGACAAAAAGGGAAGTAGAAGTATTGATATGTAATCAAATAAAAGTGAATTATATTTTTACATGTGAAAGGGGGAGAAAAACTTAAAATTTAAGCCTAACTTTAAATCTTTAGTTCTTTTTCCTTTGAGACATTTGTAGTACTTGACACATTTTGTTACATAGTGGGAACATCTCCAAACTTGCCCTGATACATTACCATATGCATCGACACATTGATGATACATAGGTAAATGCCTTAAAATCTTGATATATGAAAAGTTATTTGATAGGCTATGATGTTGTCATTAAGATACCGTGGCTATCAGTTTAATTAACTAACTTCTAATAAATCAAAAATAAGTAGATAGCAGCAAGTTAGGTCGAATCCACGAAGAAGGCAGTGCTTAGGACAGTTTAAAATCTTTGATTTTTATAAAATATAGAAAATTAGTTTGAAGTCGAGAATACAAAAAAAATTAAAAATATGAAAAAAAATCAAAACTCAGATACGATCAATCTGCTAATCAGATCTTTGCATCTACTTATAATAGAATTGAGAATAGAAATTTAAAGTGCATAAAAGTAAATATTGCATTAATTAAAAAACTCAATTATAAGAAATTAAAAATAACAATTAAATAAACTATGAAAAAGGATAACAAAAAAGTCGAAGTTGATTGGCATAGCCTCGTCAAGAAGTCGGTTGATGTCACTTCACCTCTTTTCATCCTACTTCGTGGAGCGAATTGGGATTCCTCTTCTTCTTTTTTGGATCTTGATCCAGAGATTGGGATAGATGAAAAGATGGCATAGAAGACATCTTCTCCTATAAGAAACCTTACTCTTAGAGGCCAACCCATAATCCAAAGATGGACCTCCTACCCTGTACTGTGCTCTCTCCAAGATGATTTCTTCTGTAGCATAGGGGTCCTTTAAATAGAGTTTGGAAAAGGCTTAGGTCAAGTCAGATCAATATGAGCCATGAGATGGTTGATTTCTGGGGTGTCTGGACCGTTTGATCACCTAAATCATGCAGATCACACTTCAATCGGGGATCCTTATTAGCCAATAGATCAATGCTTTGAATGGCCAAGATTAATAGGATGCCATGGATAAGGGAGGAGGCCATGGGAGGGAGGAAAAGCCACAGAACCTCAGCACTTGGGGGAGATGGCAGATCAGAGGAGAGGTGGGTAGTGGTGGCATGGGGAAGGCAGAGAGCGATGGTAACTTAAGGAGGAGCTAGTGGCACTAGGCAATGGCTAGGAGGAAGAGGGCGGCATGTCTGACGGAGGTCAGTGGCAGTGATGAGGATGGGGAAGGATAGTGAGGAGAGGGTGGCTCGGGTAGTTTCTTGATCTACATCAAGGGATAGGAGCAACGACGAGCAAAAGGGTGATGGCCAGATCGGGCTAAGGAAGGAATCGGGATGGGGAGGCTATGGAAGGCGGACTCTGGTGGAGGAGAGGGGTGGCTCTGAGGTAGAGGAGCGGCGGCGAACAGCAAAATAGTGAGAGGAGCTGGTGGCGTGCAATGGGAGAAGATGACTAATGGAGGGTGGTGGTTGATGATGTTGGCAACAGCGGCTCCTCCTAGCCGGAACCAACTACTAGTGTCTCCCTCGGCTATGGGCAGTGACTTGGTGGCTTCGGTGGTTGGTGGATTGGAATAAAAAAGATGGTAGCATGTGATGCAAAACTAAAATTCATGAAAATATATTTTTATATATTTTTTAGGTTAAGTTGTGAATCTAAATCCCGAAGAACAGACCAAGAACCTAAGTAGGGAAGTCTATGCAAAACAAGAAGCTAAAGCATGCAAAATAGGACCTAAAAGCAATAGAAAAGGAGGATTGCCGAGGCTAAGTCTCGATTGGGCTAGTTCACCTCTAATAAGGCTGCTGGCGGGCAGAGGGGGTGTACCTGACAATGATGGAAGTGCTCGATGAAGATCGTAGATGAAGGGATCGCTTTCACTCCCGTATGCTGCCTGGATGACCAAGCCAGAGACCCGCGGATTCTCGGCTTTCAACCCGGTGATCCAATCGCTGCCCGTCTAGAGTCGTTGGATTCGTAGAAGTTGAGAGACCTGCAAACAGCCTATCAAGGGTTAGAAAATAAAGCAAGGATGAAGAAGTAAAGTGAAAACAACAAGGGGAAGAAGAGTTTGAGGTTGGGTGGCCAGGGCTTGGAGAGGTGGATGGTGGCTCGAGAATAGGTGCAGGACACCAGGAAGAAGAGGAGGAGCTCACACAGAATCCCCTTAGCACATAGCAATTGGAAGAACTCAATTATATTTCATTAAAAAGTTATTAAATTTCATACAAGGGGTCCCTTATATAGAGCCATGAGACTTAGGGCCTAAGCAAAAGAAAACAAGGAAAATAAGGGGTGCTCACTTTCTTCCTAAAGTGTAGGGATGAATACATGGAAGAAAATACTTTCATGCCATACAAAATCCCTCCAAACAAGGTAGGTAGTGGGCAGCCAAAAGGGGGGACCAAGGGAAGCCAACTTCTTACTTCTCTTGGCTTGTGGTGGACCACTTCTTTCCTAAGCAAGCTGGCATGAATCATGGGATTCATGTTTATCTATTTTGACTTTTTTTCTTATCATGCAAGCATGTGGAGTTGGTGTGATTGGGGTGTGGAAGGGGTGTGCTGACATGTGGTCATCAACTCCTCATGCATGGGCCAACTTCATGATCCTCCAAGTAATCCTAGGTGGCAAAATCTAGGGTGTGACTGGGACTCCATGCGGCTGCTGAGATGGCACGCTGGGTGGTGTCCTTCACATGCTTGAGTCTTCTTTAACTGGGCTTAACTTAATACAGACTTAATACAACTGGACATGATTACAAGACTCAGAATATGATTAGCTCAACATAAGCTGACTTGATAAACTGATCTAAAACCCTAATGGTATGGATCAAATGCTACATAAAGGACTCAATTGTGAAAAGGAAAACTCTAATAGGCTAAGCCCTTATTACAAACTGGACTCAAACACTACTAAGTAATCCACAGAGGGTTTAGAAGCCTCTGTCTTATTCCGATGCCTCTGGTATCCCCACCAATTCTCTCGGGATGGGAGGAACTCGACCCTATCGAGTAAGGATCACACTGGCTCATATATCTCTCAAGAAGGTCTGGGTCAAGGTGCTGCAAGTCCTCTCGAGAAATCCATGAATCGTCCGATTCTGGCCAACCTTGACATCGGACCGGTAGCATTGATGGCCGCGACCCCGGGTCATGATGGCTTGATCATCCAGGACATGCCTGATCCATTCTCCATTCTCAGGCCAATTAATTGGTGGACACTCTAGGCTAGGGTCACTCATAATGGAAGGAGTAGGTCCAAAGGCCTTACTAGGTATCGCTGCCAGTTCTTTATACTCAATCAGGTCTGCGATATTGAAGGTGGAACTAATACCGAAATCCAGAGGCAAATCTAATATATAGGAATTTGGTCCAACCTTCTCTATCACTTTAAAAGGTCAGGCTCCACGAGCATGAAGCTTCTTAATGGTCCCGGGTGGGAACCGCTCAAGCCTAAGCCTAATCATGATAGAATCCACTACATCAAATTTCTTGGCCCTTCTTCAGGAATTAGCCAGTTTATTTCAAAATTAGTGCAGGTGGTGAACATGCTGGGCACATGCAGACTCCTAACAGGTGATGCAAAGGACTCATACTAACACCTAACAAAGTGTAGACTATGCATTCCTATCGAAAGAGGTTTATTAGGTCTTAAATACAACTTAGGCATGGGGCATGAGTCATGGTTGATGGATGACATATAGAAGAAAATTTGCCAGGAACTCCTAATAGATGCCTGAGGGTTTTCCAAAAGTAGGTAGCAAATGGGATGGGCTCTATGGATTCTTGCAACCTGGTAATCTCAACAAAATGTGACCCAATGGTTCTAGAAATATGAGATAACTTAGGAAAGGGTAGGAAGTAAGAAGGGGATTCAGGGACTGGTTCTAGGCTAAAGAGACTGACCTTAATGTATGAGCATTGGGTTATGTCTCTAGGCAAGAAAAGGTCCATGCTATGGAAGGATGGGTCAACAATTTCTGGGAAGAGGTCCTCAATGAGAACTATGAGAGGGGGCTCATCCTGGGGGTACTGATTCAAATAGATCAGGTCCTTAATAAATTCTTCTGGTTCTTATATTTTAGGACTAGATTCTATAATCTGGCTCTCCTCCATGGTTTCCTCAAGTAAGGTTCTAGCAGCAGTATCTAAGTTCTCCTCCTCTAATTGTTCTTCCACTACAGGTTCTTCTACTAGACTTAACTCATAGGTGGCCTCTTTAGATTTCTCAGTGGGCTCAGGAGTTTCTTTCTCTAAATTTTCAAGGGGTTCATCCTCTTCAAAGTCTTCTCCTTCATATTTGTCTACTAAACTAGGATCAGCCTCATACACTTCTACCTCAGGCTCATTAATGGGTTCTGGGGTCTTTTCCTTGCAAACAAATGGGATAGAAGTAGTAGGCTGGTCTAAAGGAAGTCGACTAGGTTTGGACTTAGGTTCAAGGAAATTAACCTTGTTGGACTTAGATTGACTGATCATGAGTTCCCTCTGATATAACTCGAATTTCCTAGCTAGGTGATAAGCTTCCTCTAGGTCCTGAATTTGCTAATGAAACAACTCCCACTATATATCCCTATGTAGGCCATCTTGAAATCTAGCCATGATCTTGGACTCAAATTTGACTGTGTTACATCTCCTACTAAACTCGTTAAATTGGTCAATGTACTCAGACACAATCATGTTTCCTTGTTTCAATTTGTGCCATTGGTCTAAAAGTTGATGCTCATAAAATCTACCTAGGTACTTTGCTCTCAACTTTTTTCTCATGGATCTCCAAGTAAGTATTTCATCTCCCCGTTGATAACATTCATCCTCAATATCTTCCTAGTATCACCTAGCATGTCGCATTAGCTTACGTGTGGCCAATCTAACTTTTCCTAACTCTGTCATCTGTGTGTACTCAAAATACCGATCCATTCTTTCTTCCCAATCAATATACACCTCAGGATCTAGGCTTTCATCAAAAGTTGGTGCATAGGGTTGGGTGTGTCTAACAGGTCTTTCCTCTGGGTCCACCAAGTATGGGTATGGGATTCTAGGATTAGACTCAGGGGCAAGATCATGATGATAAGCTCGTGGATCAAAGGTATTGGGCCTAGGGGATCTGAATTCAACATGGGTCCTACGAGCTCCTTCATAGGTTCAAGAATGTTCTCCATTAGATCAGGCCTATGGGGTTCAAGAGAGTCAGGTCTAATATGGGCCTTAGGGGGTCTAAGGGACATGGTTGATGGGCTAATGGGCTTCTAATCTAGTGGACATGCAAGACACAAGACAATGGACTTCTAACCTAGTGCACATGCAAGACACAAGACTAACTCGACTACAGTTGCCTAGACCTAGAGTCCAATCAGAATGGGTTGACTCAACTTACACATAACTCAACTCCTAGTCCTTCAACTGGCCAGGTAAGAGATGGGATGGTGGGAGGCCCCTTGCTCTCGCAGGGACCCAATTAAGGAACCACCGATCGCTTAGGTGGTTTGACAGTTTACCTCTAGCCTAGACACTAGAATCCAGTAATAGGAGATGAATTGGGTGCACTAATCATTCCATAATGATCGAACTCGATCGATTGGTGTCCCTATCCCACTAGGGCAAATTAAGTCTAGTTAATTTTAAATTAGGCTTGGGACTGGTTGTAAGGGAGGTGGTTTTGGGCTAAGGAGAGGTTATCAACTCCTCCCCTTATCTGACATATAGAAACTGCCCTTAAAGTATTTTATGCGATGATGGTAGGTAGATGAAAATGCAAATTAGGGTTTAGCTATTTTTGGTATTTTTGAGTATTTGTAATTTTTTTTATTTGGTACTTTTTTTTAAGTAGAAAGATAATTTGTAGATAATGGCCTAAAATGCAGGAAACATGCCAAAAATTTAAGATATGCAAAAATTATACTAAAAGAACCCTAAACTTTTCGAAATCAGCTTTGTTGCCAAAATAGGGGAGAACTGTTCTCAGGTAGTTTTTCAGTTGGGAGAAAATTCACAGACTAAAATAATTCCTGAAAAAATTTTGAAAATTAATATTAATTACAAGGAATTCAGAAAAATAAATTTCAAATTTTTATGAGTTCTATGTAGGTAGAAACAATTGAAACAACAGGTAATGTACTAAGAAGGCCGAGATGCAAAAAAAAACTAATGAACTCTTTGTGTTCTTCTTCAGGGGTCAATTCATAGTGGCACCCCTATCGCCATAGGAGATCTCGTTGATTGGAAAGAGAGGGTCTTACAGCCCTACTTGTCTCCTATGACTAGATGGCCATGGTGAAGCACCCGATCCGAATATTCAAAGAGAACTGAGCCCAAATAGGCTCTGATGCCAAATGATGCAGAACTAAAACACATGCAAATATATTTTTATATTTTTTTAGGTTAAGTTATGAATCTAAATCCTGAAGAATAGACCAAGAACCTAAGTAGGGAAGACTATGCAAAACAAGATGCTAAAGCATGCAAAAGAGGACCTAAAAGCAATAGAAAAGGAGGATTGCCGAGGCTGAGAAGTCTTGGCTAGGCTAATTCACCTCCAATAAGTCTACTGGCGGGTAGAGGGGGTGTCCTGACAATGTTGGAAGCACTCGATGAAGATCATAAATGAAGGGATCGCTCTCGCTCTTGGATGTGGCCTGTATGACCAAGTCGGAGACCCATGGATTCTCGACTTTCAACCCGATGATCCGATCGCTGCCCGGCTGGAGTCGTTGGATTTGTAGAAGTCGAGAGACATGCAAATAGCCTATCAAGTGTTAGAAAACAAAGCAGGGATGAAGAAATAAATTAAAAATAGCAAGGAAAAGAAGAGTTTGAGGTTGGGCGACCAGGGATTGGAGAGGTGGATGGTGGCTGGAGACTGGGCGCAGGACACCAGGAAGAAGAGGAGGGACTCACATAGAATCCCCTTAGCATACAGCAATAAGCACATATTAATTGGAAGAACTCAATTATATTTCATCAAAAAGTTATTAAATTTCATACAAGGGGTCCCTTATATAAAGTCATGAGACTTAGGGCCTAAGCAAAAGAAAATAAGGAAAATAAGGGGTGCCCACTTTCTTTCTAAAGTGTGGGGCTGAATACATGGAAGAAAACACTCTCATGCCATACAAAATCCCTCCAAACAAGGTAAGTAGTGGGCAGCCAAAGTGGGGGACCAAGGGAAGCCAACTTCTTACTTCTCTTGGCTTAGGGTGGACCACTTCTTTCCTAAGGAAGCTGGCATGAATCATGGAATTCATGTTTATCTATTTTGACTTTCCTTCTTGTCATGCAGGCGTGTGGAGTTTGTGTGCTTGGGGTGTGGAAGGGGTGTGCTAGCGTGTGGTCATCAATTCCTCATACATGGGTCAACTTCATGATCTTCCAAGTAATCTTAAGTGGTAAAAACTAGGATGTGACCAGGACTCCATACGGCTACTGAGGTGGCATGCTGGGTGGTATCCTTCACATGTTTGAATCTTCTTTGACTGGGCTTGACTTAATACAAACTTAATACAACTGAACATGATTACAAGACTCAGAATATGATTAGCTCAACATGAGCTGACTTGACCGACTGATCCAAAATTTTATTGGTATGGATCAAATGCTACATACGGGACTCAATTATGAAATGGAAAACTCTAATAGGCTAAGCCCTTATTACAAACTGGACTCAAACACTACTAAGTAATCCATAGAGGGTTTAGAAGCCTCTGTCTTATTCCGGTACCTTTGGTATCCCCACTAGCATGTCTGGTGGTGGCTGGTCCAAAAACCCATGAAGACTGGTGATTGGATGCTTTTCCTGACTAAAAACCATCTCCAGGTGACTCCTCCAGCCATAGGGATGAACGAGCAGTGTCTTTGATGGTTGATAGCTCAAAATGATGAAGACGACCCATAGATAGGGTTCGTGGATTGGCAGTAATGGCAACCCAATAACCAGAAGGGCATCCATAGACCAAGTGACTAGTCCATAGTGGACCGGCTGCTTTAATATATATGTATTTTATTTAAAAATCTAAAAATTAAATTTTAGGCTCGTTCAAACTCTGATTCGCATGCTGTTTGCACCGTTAGACTTCAAAAATTAAGCTCTTCATAATGACGATCTTATTTTCTATAAATGATATATAAAAATATCAATTTGATATAAATAAAGATAGTTTAATTATTAAATTAAAACTTTTATATGTGTATATAATATAATTATCACACCTCCCAACTTGAACTTTGCTCATCCTTGAGTAAAGCAGATGAATTAGCTATGTATATAAACTCATCCTTGAATTGAAAGTTGACTTAGGCAATTCTAAGGGCAGCTAATATCCAGCCAGACCATTAAAAAGGTACTTCATTAGATCGCTGAGTCAACCCAGTTAGTGGTTGAGTGTTGACCATAGAAATCTTTAGACATTTTTCTTCTATCTTTCCAACTTACTTTTTAAATCCTCTAACTTAATTTGAGTCGGGTTTGTTGCCTTTTTATACTTTAGTCCTTTTGTTCCTTCTCTCTCTTTTTTTATAAAGAAGTCTAGTGCAATATCTTGACCTCTTTAGTATTAGCATCCTTACCTTTTGACATGAACCACAATGCTTACTTAGGCGAAGGGACCAATTACTCAGTAAGGTGCCATTGCTCAACAGATCTCTTCACTTTCTCACCTTTTGATGCGAACCATAATGCTTACTTAGGTGAAGGTACCTAGTTATTCAATAAGAATTCAAGAAGAGCTATGAGGTTAGACTAGCTTTCTAATTTTAATTTTTTAAAGACTTTTTGTATATCCCAATATTTTTACTCCTACTATCAAAAAATAGATTCTTTATTGAGATAAGAAGGGAGAGAGTTTTGGAATCACTCTAAAAATTTAACTTGGTAAACACCCTACCATTTATTGGATTATCTTAGTGATTTGTCCCTTAGTATATTTAAAACTATCTAGGTCGTTAATCAATCATTGATTAGGGTGTCTAATTAACTTCAAATCAAGACAAAATTTGGATATAAAACTATTATTTCTGATCATACTTGAGAACTTAATTAGATTAGTTATTCTACCCCCCAACTTAATTGACATTGTCCTCAATAGAGAAGGAAAATAAATGGTGCAATATGTAAAATGGAATAAAAAAGAGTATAACTGGAGTGAATGTACTTTGGAAGTTGAAGAAGGCTTTATGAAGTAGTGGGCTCTCGTACTTTCATCTAAGTTCCTAGAATTATACTAAAGAAAGAAATGAGATTGTTGAGTTGCCTCCCAACCTGCACTAAGTTTAACAACTTCAGCCGAATATTATGAGGGAGTCCAGTAGATAGTTAACTTTAGTGTGTCCCTCATAACATCAAAATGACAACATCAATCTGGAGGCCTTGTCATCATGATAGAAAATCGTTCATAGAGTACTCTATGATGATTAACCCGAATCAATAAAATACACTGGGCAAGCATGCTATTCCAAGATTTAAAAATATTATTATAGTTTATAAAATACTTAGGTAGGAATTGTGTTTGTTGGGTCAAGATTGGAGGTGGTAGTTTAAAAGTTTCTTCAATTATGAGTTGGTTTACCCTACTCCCTTTCTCGAGTATGATGTGTTTGGTCAATGTCCCTTTCCAATTTAAATTTAAGCACCTTTTCCAGATTAATATTAGACCTATCTCCCTCATTGTTTTAATATTATGGAAAGGTTTTGAAGGTAGTTCTTAAAATTGGTGCCGAATACGGAGAAATCAATTATAAATTTCAAAGATAATGATCCTTTATTTCGGTAATATCCTACCCAATAGCTTCTTTATGTATCTTTAGAATACCACTGAGTTGGGCTTCTTGGGTAAGGTTCACTGAAAAAGTTTCAATGGGTGCATCAAGAAGTGCCTTCAGTTCTACATCAGGTGGTGATTTTAACAAGGGGTTATTGATTGTCTAGGTAATGGCCCTTGTTGTTTATCAAGAAAAAGTGGGGTGGTTTCAAAGTAGGGTATTTGTATTGGGTTATACACTTTAATACTTACCCATTTATGTTAAAATCATTTACCCTGAGCTAAGCCAAATAGGGATCTAACAAATCCTGGAAAGAAATTATGGGGGTGGCTTTCTCTTTTGAGTCGTGCATTTATGGTTCTTGGAAAGTCTTGATCAATTTCATCATTGCATCAATTTATTCTCGCATCCCATTAAAAGGCATAGATGATTCTAGGGCACTAGAGAATGGGGCCATAGGTGAGTGGGATAATGATGGAGTTGGTTCATCCCACGAGTTTAATTTCTCTATATATTTTTTTGCCTTAGCCAAATTATCTATATTGGTCTTTATGGTTATGCAGAGTTGTTCTAAGACCAGTTCATTCCCGGGAGCTAGAGTTGATTGTTCATGAAAAGATAGAGGGTCATTAAGATTTTGAGCTAGGTATGGTCCCTCTAGGTTACTCTTAGGTTAACTAGGCAGTTCACCTCCCTCTTCTCTATTAAGCTCAATTAATTGTTGATCAGTTTGATTAATTAGCTTATCGATAGATTACTATTGGACTATAATCATTTGTTGAAATTGATCAAACCTATCGACATCAAGGTTAGTTTGTAAGAGAGGTGGGTATGGTGCTTGCTGAACCTTATCTTCAAATAATGGGCTATAATTAGTTGGAGAAGGTTGATACTAGGGATAGGGCTAGTCATAATATGATGTCTCTATAAAGATAGATCCTTGGATTGCCAGGGCAACCACTGGGTTTGGTTGCCTTGAAAAATCTGGTTGGCCTCCTAACCTGAATTATAGACATTAAGGTATAGATTATCTCTTAAGTTGTAGGTCATTTGAGTTTGATCTTGATAAACTTAGTCATACATAAACTCAAGAGGCTGGTACTCAATTAAATACTCACTCTCAAAGTGAGTGGGGCTCAAATAAACTTGGTATATTGGGAGAAAGGGTACTCTACTATAAGGATTCATTCTCCTAGCACTGATTCAATCTATCAAATTGTTCTAATTATTTGGATATGTACTTAAAGTTTTAGATCAAAGCAATCTTTATTTATTTATGTATTTATTTATTATTGTTATTACTATTTTTTTAAGAGGAGTGGTGAGATGAAGAAGGAGAAGAGTTCAAAAGAAAAGAGCCTAAGGAGTCTTAGAGCTAAAAGAGAGAAGAAAAATTAGTTAGGATTTGGTATTATTTACAAACAAGTTAGCATACATGGACTCTCTATCCTAGGATTATCCTAAATCTTGATAGCTCCTAACTACCAAGATAACCTTGGAGCCCTCCAAGTCAGAAACTAACTAATCAACTAGCTTGGTAAGGGTAAGTCGGTAGAGGCCACCATTTCTTTCCTTAGACACAAATTAAAATTGGCTAGGTCAGTCAATGGAATCAATTAAAAATTACCTTTCTTTAGAGCTACATCATCCTTGAACCCCTTTCCTAGACACTAGTTAATTAGCCAATCCTAGCTCGATCCAACTCTTTTGGATGCCTTATCCTATTGAGCTCGAGTTTCTTAGGGAGGCATCTAATTGATTTTAACTAATAGGCTTAGGTTAATGCAAGATGTAGAGTGATGGTTTGTGGGCTAAGGAAGTTATCAACTCCCTACCTTATATTGTTTAGGTTAATGCCCTTAAGATATTTTATGAAAGTATGCAATGCAGAAAAGAAGGATATTCCAAATAAGTTGTAATCTTTTAAGTTTTAATTTATTATGCTATTTTAGTTAAGTATTATGTGGTGTTTTTGTTTTCTTTTTATATTATGTTATTTCAAGCAAAAGAGGTAAAAGGTAGCTTTTAATCTTATTTTAATTAGGTGCATAAAAAAAGACTAAAATTAGGTTAAGCAAATAAGGAAACTACATGTCTTATAATTAAGGTAAGAAATCAAATCAGTATTTAATGAGTTAATTAAAAAGTTAAGTAAAAACTTTTTTAGATTAATTTTTTAAAAAGGAAGAAACCAAAAAAAGAAAAACTTTTTATGTTAGTTTGAAAAGAGAGAAACTAATTAAAAGGAAGACACCAAAAAAGGAGCTTTTCTTTTCTTTTATGTTAATTTGAAAAGGATGATAAAAAAGGAAACAAATCTAAAAGAAATTAGGTAGTTTTTTTTTTGAAAAAAAGGAGACTAATCAAAGGAAACAATAAAAAAAGGATTTTTTTTGGTTAATATGAAAAGGTAAAAGTTAATTGGAGGTAACTTTAAAAAAAGAAATTAATTCTAGGGTTAGGATTGATCTCACTAAAGTTGTAAAAATTTCCTTCTCTTTTTTTCTTTCTCCTTTTTTTGATTTTTTTTGATATGCACAAAAAAATAACAAGAAAAAATTAGTACACTGAATTTATAAAAAATGTTAGCATTTGTGCCTTCTCCGGCAATGGTGCCAAAAACTTGATAGGCCATGATGTTGTCATTAAGACATTGTGGCTATCATTTTTATTAACCAACTTCTAATAAATCAAAAATAAGTAGATAGCAGCAAGTTGGGTCGAATCCATGGAGAAGGTAGTGCTTAGGATAATTTGAAATCTTTGATTTTTATAAAATACAGAAAAATAATTCGAAGTTGAGAATACAAAAAAAATAAAGTATGAAAAAAAAATCAAAACTGGATATGGTTAATCTGCTAATCAAATCTTAGCATCTACTTGTAATAGAATTGAAAACAGGAATTTAAAGTGCATAAAAGTAATATTGCGTTAATTAAAAAAAAACTTAATTACAAAAAATTAAAAATAATAATTAAATAAACTATGAAAAATGATAACAAAGAAACTGAAGTCAATTAGTACAGTCTCATCAGGAAGTCGGTTGATGTCACTTTGCCTCCTTCTATCATACTCCATTAAGCGAACTAGGCTTCCTCTTCTTTTTCTTCTTTGGATCTTGATCTAGAAATTTGGATAGGCAAAAAGATGGCATAGAAGATAGCTTCTCTTCTAAAAAATCTCACTCTCAGAGGCCAACCTACATCCTAAAGCTAGACCTCCTATCCTATACCATACTCCTCTCTCCAAGTTGATTTCTTCTACAGCACAAGGGTCCATTAAATAGAGTTTGGGGAATACTTAGGTCAAGTCAGATCAATATGAGCCATGGGATAGTTGATTTCTATTATCTTTGAACTGTTTGATCACCTAAATCATGCAGATCAAACTTTAATCGGAGATCCTTATCAGCCATTAGATCAATGCTTTGAATGACCGGGATCAATAGGATGCCATGGATTAGGGAGAAGGCCATGGGAGGGAGGAGCAGCCATAGGACCTCAGCACTTAGGGGAGATGGCAAATCATAGGAGAGGTGGGCAGTAGCGGCATTGGGAAGGCAGTGAGTGACGATAACCTGGGGATGAGCTAGTGGCACTAGGCGGTGGCTAAGAGGAAGAGGTGGTAGGTCTAGTAGAGGCTGGTGGTGGCGATGACGATGGGGAAGGATAGTGAGGAGAGGGTGGCTTAGGCAGTTTCTCAGTTTGTATCCAGGGATAGGAGCAATGACAAGCAGAAGGGTGATGGCCAAATCGGGCTATGAAAGAGGGCCAGGATAGGGAGGTGGCGGAAGGCAAACTCTAGTGAAGGAGAGGATGGCTCAGAGGCAAAGGAGCAATGGTGAATAGCATAACAGGGAGTGGGGGCTATGGTGTGCAATGGGAGAAGATGACCGATGGAGGGTGGTGGTTGATGGTGTTGGCAATGATGGCTCCTCCCGGTCGAAAACCAACTCCTGGTGTCTCCCTTGGCTACGGACAGTGACTTGGTGGCTTCGACGGTCGATGGATTGAAATAGAGAAGATGGCAGTGCATCTGGTGGTGGCCGGTCCAAAAACCCATGAAGACCAGTGATTGGATGCTTTCCCCAGCTAGAAACCATCTCTCGGCAAATCCTCTAGCCACGGGTGATGAACGGGTGGTGTCTCCAACGATCGATAGCTCAAAATGATGGAGATGGTCCACAGATAGGGTCCATGGACTGGCAACAATGGCTGCCTGTGGACTAGAAGGGCATCCATAGACCAAGCAGCCAGTCCATGGTGGACTGGCTACTTTAATATCTGTGTATTTTTTTAATAAATTTAAAAATTAAATTTTGGACTCGTTAAACTTTGATTTGTCTGTCGTTTGCACCATTGGACTTCAGAAATCGAGCTCTTTGTAATGACAGTCTTATTTCCTACAAATGATGTATAAAAGTATTAATTTGATATAAATAAAGATAGTCTAATTATTAAATCAATATTTTTATATGTGTATATAATATAATTATCATTATTCATGAACCTAATACATTAATACTCTAATACTTTAGTTTATTCTCTGATACATAAAGATGTTGTGTTCTGATATGCTCATGCTCTGATTTTTGATGAACAATAACAATAAATCATTCTGAACTTAGACAAATTGAAAAACAATCTCATTATGATACCAACATTCAAACTAAAATTCACATGCTTTGATACTTTAAAATATTTATGCTTATATACTCAAAATTTTATCATCATCAAAAAAGAAAAGATTATTGACTTCGACCTTTATTTTAATGAATAATAAAATATTTAAGTATATATGAAGTACTAATATTTTGTGGAGTTGTGAGCTTGATGTTTTAGGTACCCTTCAAACTTATAAATAATGAATTTAAATGATCAACCATTAAGCAAAAAGAATTTTATGTTTAAAATGTCCTCACATGTTGAAAAGCCATAAAAATAATGCTTCATTGGATAATTGAATGTTGAAATGGAAGAAAAAATATCAAAATTTCAAAATTCAGAGTTTGGTATGCATTTTTCAAATGACACAGCTTAAGTATCGACTCAAGGATTTTAAGTGTTAACCCCTAGAAAAGATCTAGAAAAGAAAATACAGTGGCACATAAAGTTTCAGCTTGCATGCTTCAATTGTCAACACTTACTATTCACGTGTCGATTCAAGGATCAACTCATGCACCAAGTGTCGAAGCCATAGAAAATAATAGAAAGCTAGATTTTTGGTATAGACTTAAGTATCGATATTTGGACTTCAAGTATCAACTCAAGGATCGACTCATGCTCCAAGTATCGATGTCACAGGATAATTCTAGAGAATAATATTTTTCAGAATAGTTCAAGTATCGATACTTAAAGGCAAAAAAATCTAAGTATCGATACCTAGACTTCAAGTGTCGACTCAAGATATCAACTTACAGACTTAAGTATCGACACTTACAGTTCTGACAACACAGTAATAACTATTTTTCTGAACTATAAAGTTGGTATAAAGCTTTAAATAACTAGTTTTCACTCTCTAATGGTCAAATTTGGATTTTTGAAGACTTTGAATATTTTATTCCTCACCAAACTCGTTAAAGATGTAAGAGAATCCTAGAGAAAGTTAAGTGCTCCCAAGAAAATCTTCTAAAAGCTAACTTTCAAAAAGAAAAGCCTTTGTTCTTAAAGTGTGTGCCTTCAATTCTCAACAACCAGCAATCATTGCAATCATTAGAGGCTTTTTATTGAAGAAGATAATTCAAAGAATCTTCCAAGAGTTTCATCGATATCCTTTTTACTTTATTTGAGAGCTTTTGATTTCATTATTCTTGTATCTTGTTGTTTTTAGTTTTTGTTACCCAGTGAAGATACAACCCAAGAGTGGGGGTGAATTGGATTTTATAAAACTTTTTGAGCTACTTCAATTATGAACTAAAACAAGTATGTGCTAATTCAATTCAAGTGCTTGTGTTTTACTAAAATGTTTGTGTGCTTCAATATAATATGTAATGGAATTAATAAACTAAATGCACAAGAGTAAATAAGCAATAAAGAAGTAAGTACAAATACAAGAATATATAATGGTTCGGTGCACTCCAAGGCACCTACATCCACTCCCCAAGTTATTCTTGAAAATTTCACTATAATTACCAAGATTACAACCGCTTAGTTTTCTAGGCTCACTAATCAAAACCTGACTTATTTTCACAAGGCTCACAAATCAAAATCTCCCTTGATTTTGTGGGCTAACCAAGAACTTAATTAGTTTTAAGGCTCACAACAACCTTCCTTGTTTTGCGGGCTAACCAAGAACCTAATTGATTTTCCAAGGCTTACTAAAAACCTCTTTGGTTTTCTAAAGCTCACCAAAATCCTTATTAAACAAAGTAAGAACAATATAAAAAGAATATAAGAAAAGCTTTCTTAAACAAAGAAAATATCTCTTTGAAGCTCTTTGAATATTGATGAAGATCTTGTCTTCAAGTTGTCGAAGCCTTTGATTATAGCTTGATGATGTGAACTTTGGATGCTCTCTTTAAAACTTGGAAGCTTGAAGGTTTGAACCACTCAACTCTTGAATCCTTGAAAGATATTCAATGATCTCACAAAAGGATTGCTTCTCCATTTGATTTTTGATGTTTATATAGCTCTCCAAATCATAGATGACCGTTTATGACCGCTGGGGATAAAAAACTAGCCATTGGGAGCTTGTAGGAGACAATTTTAGCTCTCAAAAATATAGCCATTATGGCTGTCAACACTCGTGGTTGACACTTGACTTCCATGAGTCGACACTTGAGTCTTCATGAGTTGACACTTAATTTCTATGAGTCGATACTTGAGTTTTCTGAGTTGACACTTGAGTCAAAAACCTCCAAATGGCCTAGTTTTGTATTTTCAAAAATCTCAGGCCTTGAGATGACACTTCACTGCTCATGAGTCGATACTTGGAACTTGTGAGTCGATACTTGATCTTCATGAATCGACACTTCAATGTGCTAGTTGAAATTCTGCATGCCAATCATTAAAAGTGTCGACACCTTGAATCCATGAGTCGACACTTGGCATATCCAGTGTTGAATCTTATCCAAAGTCAAAACTTAAGCCCTTCAAGTTCTTTCTTATAAATTCCAAAGTCCATATGCTTGATTTTTCATTAATTTAAAGACTTTTTTCAACTAAAAACATGTATTTCTTCATTCAACATGGATGAGTACTAAGATCTGATAAACACACTTAAAATATAATTAGTACTCATATATACTTAAATATTTGGTCAATCATCAAAATCAAGATCAAAGTCAAAAGTTATAATTAGTTTCAAAGGGATTGAAACTAGATGATTGGCATATCCAAGCCTCAGAATTAGATTGCAAGTCTAGGGTTGGCTTGTTGTAAGGTTATGGTTGGTGGGCCTAGAGGAAAAATCAACTAGGTTTCGATTTATGAGCCCAAAAAATAAATTAGCTATAATCTTAAGGGATTATAGTAAAATTTTCAAGGGACTCTTTGAAAGTCAACGTAGGTGCTAGGAGTACACCAAACTACTATAAAACTTTGTGTTTGTATGCTTTGATCTTCTCTTCCTCATTTCATTTCAAGCACTACATATTGCTATAATTTGCACACATTCATTGCAACACAATCACTTCACTATTTTTTAAAATCAGTACATACTTGTTAAAAGTTTTGAAAAATTTAATTCACCTCCCCTCTTAGATTGCTTTGCTGGGCAATAAAGATGGAGTGCCAGGAAATGTCGGTGGCCGAGTCGATGACAGTGAAGAAGTGGTCGTCAACTCACCCAGCAATGATAGCTAAGTGCTCGGTGCTAGAAGCGTAGCCTTCACAACCACCTCACTAATGATGGAGGCTTGAGCAGGTTGGGCTACGGCTACCTCCTTGGGCCCAAACATGGAAGCTTGCATTGGCTCGAGTATCATCACATGGGCCTTCTTCACCATGGAAGCAGGTTTGGCTTTCCTTTAGCCACCCTCTTTTAGCTGATCTCTTTCAACTCCTCGATAGAAAACTTTATGTCTGCACAGACCAAAGGGTCAATTTGGTTAAGCCTGAAGAACCATTAAAGAAGAAGCATTAGAATACTCACCTAGAGCTCTCACCAGACTGATCCCAGTGTCTAACATATTTTGCTCTAATAGGATGTATCTCTCCTGAGAGACCTTCATGTTGAGCTGCTTGAAGATCTCAAGATCAACATAGTCAACTTCCAAATTCTAGTTTAGGGAGCTATCTGGGTCACTCCATATCCAATTCACTCCCTAATAAAAAGCAAAGAAGAACCAATTTTTCCAACCTTTAATTAAGGAAGGCAGATGGAATCGGATCTTCCTACCCTACTAAGGAGCTATGAACCACTAATCTTCTTCAGTTGGGTGCACTTTAGAGCATAAATCGCCCAAAATAGGGAGAACCTAGCTACGAGTCCATGGAACTTAAAGGACAATAAAAGAGTGAATAATCCTAAAGGCATTCAGAGCAAGCTGGGTGGGGAAAAGTCGATAGCGATCTAAAAGGCTAAGAATCAAAGGGTGAAGTGGAAGGTGGAGCCCGGCATGGAAAAGGCCCCCATATAGGGCAATTCCTCCTTTAGGGCTAGAGGTAACCCTATTACTATGATTAGGGATAGAAATCCTAATATGATTTGGGACCCCATACATCCTTGAAGGCGGACAATGTCCTCCCAAGTCATGGTTGAGGCCATGCCTACTAGACCAGTGGATGCTCTAAGGGTGTAAACCACCAGAGCAACAACCATGGAGATGGGAAGCAACACAGAATCACTTGGACCAGTCATTTGATGGGACCTACACACCACACTAAATGGAATATCATCATCCTCATGGTTAGAGGAAGAAGTCCTAGCCAGGGAAGGTTCCACAAAACCTCAAAAAGCCTAAAGACATTGCTCACCAAGTGGCTTTTGCCCTTAAACGAGCTTATGTTGACCTAAAAGAGAGAAGAGGATGAAGAACTGAGCAGAGGAGCGGATGCCCTAGTAGAAGGCTGAGATCGTCAAGCACAGCCTCGCTAGGAAGTTCCTATGAAAGATCGAAAGAGGAGATGAATGAGGGCAAGGACAAAGAGGAAGACCAACATGGCATGGAAGAAAACCGAGGGAGTAATCTGGTTTTGAAGGTCTTCTTCTCTCCCTCTCCCCTGCAACTTAATGAATGTAAAATCCCTTCAATGAAGGCGAAAAGCCCCTTTAAATCAGTCCCAATAGTCAGATTTGGCCCCTTTCTAGTATGACCCTTCGAGATCTGGATGCATGGCGAGCACATACTCTTCAAGAGTCACAGCACCTCGGGCATCCCTCCTGCTCATTTACTCTCCATCTTGGGAACAGTGAGCGAATGATTTCAAATTGCAATTATCGAAGCCATGTGGCGACCCCCGGCTGGACGATGGAAGATGTGTGAGCCATCTAATGCATCGGGGCTTAATTATGATCATGTAGCATACCACATCAATGCTCTTTCTCTCTCATGATCGAAATACCTATACACCTGGCAAAAATTCATCTAGGAGTTTGGTTGACAACCAGATAATGCCTAGATCAATCCAGTCTTTGAGGCAATCAGTCATATACTCCTATTGCCCAAAAACAGTAAAAGCGCTAAACTTTCTGGACTTGGAAGTGGCAGGCATCTGATATAGCTATTGCTGATGTGGCATCGATGGCATCCCAGACTGCCACATGCACCATCGGTGGTGGCAGATCCATGCATGCCCAAGAAGAGTTACAAGTGCGGCACACCGATTAAGCACTCTTGCTTGGGTCGATAAGCTACCTCCGAGATGGGTGGAGGATATGTGCCGACTCCATTTTTTGCTGTATGCCACTCCATGCCCTTTAGGCCGACTTCTTATTCAAATCAACCAGCAAGTCGGGCAGCCCCATCCAGCACGACAAATAGTTGAGTCCGTCTCCTATCCGGGCTATATAACATCTAGGTAGCTACTGGCCCATCCTATTACAGCAAGCTCGGGTACGAGTAGTGGTGACATAATCCCAAGGCCCCTGACACTGCAATGGAAAATTCCAGTGATAAGGATCCTAGGGAACAAGATCCTACCACCTCAACCAAACATATTACATATGTCGGAGATGGGCACCTTTTCTAACAATATTCAGTTCTACCATACATATAGGTAAGAGGAAACTCCGATCAAGATATGTACTCAAATGTTCTCACATGCTCTTGCTTTTATACTCACCGGATCATCACAAGCTTCTGACTCTAGCTGTGGTAGCCTCACGTTTTCCAATCACTGACTTGAACGTCAGAGTATCCCTAACAGTAACCCCGATCCAGGGATCTTTTACAGGTCATCGGAGCGGAGCAGCCCTAGAAGATCCTCTATCCTTGCCGGAGAGGACCGGTGTGATCTCACTCCACCACCAGAGCTCAGGGACAGGCAAATGGATGGCAATACACATGAACACATATATAAATATGTACAAAAGAGGTATAATTGTGTGGAAAACATGAGCAAGCTAGTTATGCGAATGATTAAATATAAAATTCTAGATATTTTAGGTCAAAAGATAAGATGGCAGATAGACAAAGGATTAGGTTTTAGGTTCCGTTCTCCACCAACGCTGAGAGTGGTTGCCCCGGCATTTAGGGGAAATGTAAAGACTTGAATGCCTATTTTACTTTTCCATGGGTGGTCTAACAAATCTTGTATTTAATTGCACTACGTTTGAATCAGCCAGAATATAGCTTTTGATGCTAAAGTATCCGCTGATTCGCACAGCCACTACTCAATTTTTCTTCGCTAGCGTTGGTGAGCAACCTTTCTGTTTCCCGTGTTACCTCATATATTTTATTCGCCATTGTACCATATATACCTAAACAAAATGTTAACGAAGAACATAATATAATTCATATCTCTGTTGAAGTTCACGAAACATAAATAGCATAGGTGGACATGCGTGCGTTTCCCAGTTCGAATTCACGATTAGTCATGGGGAAACCACTCATGAAGAGAACAAGTAACGACCAACCTATTTAGACATTCAAGTTAATATGGAGGCATGGATTTATTAGTTGCTCGGCGGCTAGATGCAATACTCATATTTATATGAAATGAATTTTGTTGCGCTTTTTCTTATGACTTAGAATAAAGAAAAAGCTATCCAATGATGTAATTGTGAGGAATGTCAACAGGCCGGATTTGGTGCGGTCAATGAAAAAACCAAAACCTATATTACCTGCACCTTGAGACGGAAAATGAATTTGAATGATGCTTAAAATAAAAAATTATAACCGTCAGGAAAAAACATCACAAATCTGAAACCAAAGTCAAGAAACCAAAAACTGTTAACCTTTTTTTATTTATTTCAAAATTTTCAAAAAGAAATAATCAAATTAAAATATTATCCATAATTTTCCTAATATTATCCACACTCACTCATCTAATACATATATTTGAAAATAATAATGCAACCATTCTCATTGAGTTAGTAATTAGGATTTGCACTAAATATAAAGGGCATTGTGACAACCACCAGGATACCTGGCCTCGAAGGATATCTTGACCAACGACTGAGTAATGAACCATAAATCAGTACTATGATCCAAGGCATGTATGTCACCATGATTTGAGACATAAGCCACCATGATCCAAGGCACATATGCCACCATGATCTGAGGCCTGTATGCCACCATAATTTGAGGCATGTATACCATTATAATCCGAGGCATGTATACCATTATGATCCGAGGCTATAGTCGAGTACGAATGCCACTATGATTCAAGGCACCTGAATATAAGGCACAAGAAAATGGAAAGCGGTTATATCTTAATATGATAATAAAAAATAGTTATCTTAACCAAAGGAGATTATTTTAACCTTATCTTAACTGAAAAAATTATTTTAATTGAAGGAGATTATCTTAAGCTTATCTTAATCGAAAACAGTTATATCAGAATACTATAAATAAGTAAGAGGGGGCCCTCCAAAGAAAAGGACATTTTACCTTGGCACATTTTCACACTTATATTGGAATTTGTACTCACCACTCTTCTTAGCTTTATTGTTGCCTAAATCACTAACTAACTTAAGTGTCAGAGGGTCACGCATCGAAAAACCACCGATCAAGTGGAATTTTTCTCACAGGAAGCACTGAACATTGCCCAGGAGCAGGATTGCGCCTCGCCAAAAATACTTGCAAGGGACCATTGAGCTTCGTACAAAGGATCGGACTAGGGATTTGGCCACAACAAATTAACATGCTAAGTAGAGAAAGAATATTCAAAAGTTAGGAAGATCATGACAATAACCAGAGCTTAGAATACTTCTACTAGCAACACCAGGCGGTCTTCTTGCCATGAAGGATGCCCCAACTAAGAATCGAGCCTAGTGCTCCTTAACTAGCAGATTAGCAGTAGCTACTTGCCACCTTGGTACAATAGGTGCAAATGCTAACCACCACTATGCAAAGCTTGCACAGATGGTTGCAAACTAGCAACAGTAGATCGCTACAAATCAATGATAGTAGTCGGAGGTTCTCACCTTCCTACTGCTGCCACTTGACCTAGTCAGTGAATTTCTCATGGAAGATATCCACTCTGGTCAACTTCCCATAGGTCATAGTTACTATCACCGTGATAGGTGAGTCTCCAGCATAAGGATCAATGACAAGGAAGGGAGCAAAGGCAACAAAAATGCTCCCATTCCTCATCCAAGTCCTCCAAGTCAGGATTGACTATGGACTTCCTCGAAAACTTATTGAATCTCGATGACTCAATGACCATAACTGCAAACTATAGGAAATTGATCGATGACTTATGAATCTCTAGGGAGAAAGTAAGGGCCTGATAGAGTCCAACACCTATCCTCCCTTCGCCAAATGAATAATGGAGGACTTGATTCCTACTCAATTCAAAATATATTAGCTGGAGCACTATGACAGCATCATTGATACCCTACTCTGCCTAGCCTTTTCGACCACTCTATGGAAAGCTACAAGAGTCTGGTACTTTAGGCTTGAGCCAAGGAGTATTAATTCCTTCAAGTAGTTGGAGAAGTAATTTGTGGCATATTTCAATGCTAGTAGAAGGTTGCCACAAGATCTTAACAGCCTCTTCTCAATCTAATAGCAAGATAAGGAGTCATTGAAGGACTATGTGGCTTGCTTCAAAGTAGCTACACTAGAGATCTACCACCTTAACATTTCTATGGCCATGATAGCCATGAAAAGAGGACTGCACCCATCCCGATTTACCTTCTTATTGGATAAGGCATTTCACAATTCTTATTCGGAGCTCTTGACACATGCCCGTAAATACATCCGCATGGAGGAAGGTGCACTTTGTTGGTAAGAAGCCAAGGAAGATCCAAGAAGCAGCAGGCTCGAGAGGGACCAGGCAGGAGTCAGGCTAAGAGACATGATTCCTTATGCCAATGAGGTCCTAGGCTAAAGGACTCAGCAGACAAATATAGTCACTAAACCCCTCTCTTAGCCCTTAGGACTAAAATTCTCATTAAGATTAAGGAAGAAAAGTATCTGAGGTGGCCTTGCCTGATGAAAGCTCCATTGATTACTTGCCATAAGGGTAAATATTGCTGGTTTCATCATGACCATGGTCACGATACTGAAAAATGTATCTAGATGAAGGATGAGATTAAAGCTCTTATTTGGTGGGGATATCTCGGCAAAAACATCCTCGGAGGAGCTTGACCTAATGCCCAAAATCCTAACCATCAGTAAGTAGAAGGAGATATCAATAATTAACCAAAAGCTTGAGTGGTCAGCATGATCTCAAGAGGCATGTAGTCTAGGGGGTAGAAAATGAAGAAAAATCTTGAAAGAGGCAAAGGGGTGACAATGTAATATTTTTCTCTAATGATGATCTGGTAAGAGTTCAAACTCCTTATAATGATGCTATTGTTGTGACTATGACAATAGCAAACTATAATGTGAAATGAGTACTTGTTGATAATGGAAGCTTTATAAATGTATTGTTCTACGATGCTTTCTCTTGGATAGAATTATTTGCAGATCAATTAAGGAGAGTTGTGACTCCCCTAGTGGATTTTTTTAGAAACTTGGTTGGGGTTAAAGGTGAGATTACTCTTCCCGTCACTACAGCAAGGCCACCTTGATAAAGTACAATTCAACTTATACATAAAGTTATCTAGGTACCTTTAATATATAATGTCATCCTCAGATGACCAGGGTTGAATCTGTTACAGGTAATTGTTTCAACCTATCATCTCCTTGCCCAGTTCCTTACAAAGAATGAAGATGGAGAAATGCATGGAGATCAACAGCTAGCTCAATAATATTTCAGGGTTGCTATCAAAGTGCAAAGAATCAATGAAGCATCCATGGTTGATCAACTAGGTCAAAGAGAACTGAAAAAAAGAGATGAACCAGCTAAATAATTGATCTCTTTCCCATTGAAGGAAGAAGATCCCTTGAGAGTGGTACAACTTGGAGCTCACTAATAGAGTTCCTATAATACAATGTTGACATCTTTGCTTGGTCAGCATTTGACATACTAGGAATTCCACCAAAAGTGATCACTCGCAAGCTAAATATTAATCTGAAGCACAAGCTGATCCAACAAAAGAAAAGGATTTTACCCTTGAAAGGTAGAAAGCTATCGACGAGAAAGTTGACAAACTTCTAGCTGCCAAGTTTATTTAGAAAGTTCATTAACCTGACTAGTTAGCTAACATTGTGATGGTCAAAAATGCTAATGAAAAATGATGAATCTATATTGACTACACAGATCTTAATAAAGCATGCTTGAAGGATAGCTTGCCATTCTAAAGATTGACCAGGTTGTTGATGCAACTTCCAAAGATAAATTGTTGAGCTTTATGGATGCCTTATCTAGAAATAATCAAATCAAAATAGCCCTTGAAGATGAAGAAAATATTCTCTTCATGACCCATAAAGGAATTTATTACTATAAAGTAATGCCTTTGTTTGAAGAATACATGAGTAACTTATCAATGATTGGTCAACAAAGTCTTCAAGGATCAAATTGAATGAAACATGGAGGAATGTATCGACAATATGCTTATCAAGAGTTATGAGAAATCTAACTATATTTAAGACTTGGATGAAGCCTTCTATGTACTTTGACAATATCAAATTAAACTTAATCCGAGTAAGTGTCCCTTCGAAACAACTATTGGTAAGTTCCTTAGATTTTAGTCACTAAGCAAGATATTGAAGCAAATATGAAGAAAATTTGGGCAATCCATGAAATGAGGCAATTAACTTCTAAAAAGGAGGTTCAATAGTTGACTGGATGCGTCATGGCTCTCAATCATTTCATTTCAAAGTTAGTTGCATGATGCTTACTTTTCTTCAAAAATCTACCATAGTGTATAATTTTACTTGGATAGAGGAATGCCATTAGGCTTTCAAAAAATTAAAGAAGTTTCTTAGTTCCCCATTATTGCTTTCTAAACTCGAAGAAGAAGAAGAAGAGCTATACTTTATCTTGCTATGACTTCCTTAGAGTTTTTAAGCTCGATACTTGTTCAGGTGGATGACAAAGGAGCTCAAAGGCCTATCTATTATATCAATTGAGTACTTTACGATATTAAAATTAGGTATTGTAAAGCTGAAAAGATTGTTTATGCTCTTATTAGTTTTATACAATATTTTAGGCACTATTTTCAAACTCACTCAATTATATTATTAATTGATCAATCACTTAAGTCTATTCTGCAATGACTGGATACTTTCAAAAGGATGCCCAAGTGGGCCATCATACTTAGTGAGTTTGATATAACCTATCGACCATGATCATCCTTGAATGTCCAAGTTCTAATCAATTTTGTGGTTGAATGTACATGGCTTGATGAACAACCCAAGGAGAAATCAACCGAGCAACTGAGTCCCAAATCAACTTGGATCCTACATGTAGATGGTGCTTTAAGTTTTCAAGGGAATGGAGCTGGCTTGATTCTAACAAATTTGAAAGTAGTCACTGAATATGCTCTTCGCTTTTTATTTAAAGCAACTAACAATCAATCTGAGTATGGAAGTCTTGATAGTTGGATTAAGAATTGCTAAGGAACTCGGCATAAAAAGCATCGAGTATTCACTAATTCACGACTGATAGTTGGATAATTAAGTGATAGATGAATATAAAGCTTGAGATTTGACTATGGTTAAGTATCTTGATAGGCTACGAGCCATCACAATAACCTTTGAGCATTTTAACATATCCACATACCTTGATGTGAGAATGCTTGGGTGGATGCACTTTCTTTACTTACAACTTCGGTCGACAAATCTCTTAGATGAACCTATATTGAATATCTTGACATACCCAGCATTGATGATGTTGGAGAAGTTCAATAAGTTAATCACAAGCCAAGTTGGATAGACTCGTTGATCAAATACCTGATAGAAGAAGCCTTACGGACAACCCTTTGGAGGCAAAATGACTACATTGGATGGCTTCTCAATATGTGTAATTGGATAGACAGCTCTGCAAGAGATCTTTTTTCTTTACCTCTACTAAAGTGCTTAAGGCACATTGAAGCCAACTATGCACTTTGAGAAATTCATGAAGGAATATGTAAAAATTACCTAGGAGCAAGTCCTTAGCCCATAAAATCTTAAGACAAGGATATTATTGGTCCACAATGCGGCAAGATGCAATGAATTTTTTTTGAAAGTGTGATCAATGTCAACCACATGCGAATATTCAATGATAACCAGCTAGTCAGTTGACTTAACTTTCATCCCCTTGGCACGTTGCTCAATGGGGTATGGATATTCTTGGTCCCTTTTTTCCAGCCATGGGACTGAGAGAGTTTCTTATCATCACCATTAACTATTTTATCAAGTGGATGGAAGCTGAACCCCTGGCTCAAATTATTGAGGGTAAAGTCAAAGACTTTCTTTGAAAATAAATTATTTGTCGATTTGGGTTACCATATATCATCATAACCAATATTGGATAACAATTTGACAATCAGGCATTTAAAGAGTTTGTTCCAAGCTCCATATTCAGCACTAATTTACATTGATCAGACATCCCAATCAAATGGATAGGCAGAGGTAACTAACCAAATAGTACTATAAGGCCTTAAGATTAGGTTAGATCAAGCCAAAGGTAGGTGGGTAGAGAAACTATATGGAGTGTTATGGGCATACCAAACAACTTGGATATCGATAATTGAGTCATCTTTCAATTTAACTTTTGGAACCAAAGTGGTAATTCCAATTAAGATTAGACTACCAACAAGGAGAATAGAGCATTATGAAGATTCAAGCAACTTAAATCGACTGAGAACAAATCTAAACCTTCTAGATAAAATTTGGAACCAAGCCCACCTATGAATGACACATATCGACAATAAGTTACTCAATATACAATACCCGGGTGAAATCAAAAACTTTCTACCCAGGAAATACATGTTATGGTGAATAAAGGTATCAAGATTGACTAAGCAAGGAAAACTATTCCTAAATTGGGAAGGACCTATCGGGTGATTGAAGTCTTCCAATGAGGAGCCTACAAGATTAAGAATCTCAATTGGATACTGATCCCTCGAACCTGGAATGCTAAGAATCTATGAATATACTTTTAGTGATGTACAAAAATTAGTTCAATAATGGAACAAGGCATCTTGCTTATTACTCCTATGAAAGCTACATCTCGAGTTGATTAATACCTAACTATTGAAGGAAGTCACCATGATGGTTGACTAACACTCGACCATCTAAGAGACTATAAAAGGATATATTAAAACCTTATTACCATGTAAAGAGTTCATTGAAATCCTATTGCCATCAAAAGGGTCCACTAAAACCCTATTACCATGAAAAGGGTCCACTAAAACCCAAAAAGTTCCACTAAAATCTTATAGAAATGGAAAATGTCTACTAAAACCTGGCAAATAGCTAAGTTGGTTGATTAACACCCGATCAACTATGGCAATGGACGATTAACACTCGGTCCATAAAGGTGATTGATTAATACTTGATCATCTAAAAGGTAGATAGCCAAGATAGCTGATTGACACCCGGCTATACGAAGAAGTCAAGATGATTGTCCAAGATAAATGGTCAAGATAGATGATTGACACCTGGTTATACAAAGAAGTCAGCATCATTGTTTAAGGCAAATAGACAAGATAGCCAATTAACCCCTAGCTATATGAAGAAGTTAGGATGATTGTCTAAGGAAAATAGCTAGATAGCCAGTTGACACCTAGCTATATAAAGAAATCAAGATAATTATCCAAGATAAATGGCCAAAATAGCCAATTGAAACCTGGCTATATAAAGAAATCAAGATGATTATCCGAGGCAAATAATTAAAATAGCTGATTGACATCTAACTATACAAAGAAATTAGAATGGTTGTCCAAGGTGAATAGCCCAAAATGATCGATTGACACCTGGTCACAAGAAGAAATGAAGGTGATTGATTGATATTCTATCATCTAAGGAGAAGCAATGATGAATTTGGGTGATGGCCGACTATCCACAATTGAAAATGTACTAAGTCCTATTGGTGGAAGTTTTACTCCTATATTTGGGAGAATAATGTCTAACTACAATGATGAACTACTAAGATACTTAGTAGATATGACAGTCAAAGAGATATGCGTGAAAAGTGTTGAAAAGTAACTTCCATTGATATGTAGAGTAAGAGATATGCATGAAAAGTGTTGAAAAGTAACTTCCATTGATATGTAGAGTTCTTATAAAAGGTGGACTTAGTCCGAATATGCAAAAGCTATAGAAAGAAAGCAAAATCCTAAGTCTCTTCTTCAAGTTTGGTAGCTAATTCTTTGGCTTTGATGACTTTGTCAGCTCAAGAAGATCAATGAGAAGATGCTAAGGAAAATCTAGGAGAATGTTTGCGAAACTTATTTGGCTAGTCCTCCGAGATCGGCTAGCTCTTCAATGGTGTTAGTTTCGAGAACACTAATAACTTCTCCAACTGCCTCTATTGTTCGCTCTTAGGCAGCGGGACTACCCATTTCCTCTTTGACAATCCCTTCCTCATATTCTCCTTCAGTAATAGTCTTGCCCAAATCCAGTTATGGATAAGTCTGAGCAATTTTCTCTATAGTTAGTAAATCCAAGCTATATGCTTTTGCCAAACTTTCAACAATATCTTGCATAAAATATTCAAACTCCTTGTATTTCTTGATCGCTTGGGCTAAGGTCCTCTTCCAAATAGAATCTTGAATATATTTGGCTGGAGGCCTCATATCTGTAGAAATCAAAAAAAATTATTTAGAAACTAAATGAAGATACATAAAGACTGAAGAAGGTACAAAGGAAACTACCATAAAAGTGAAAATCCTAAGAATTTCTAATAGAAAGCAATGGAGGCATGAAAAAGCCAACCATGGTTACTAGAAGCCTTAGGGATAGAAGAAGCACCTGAAACTTTAAAAACAAAAATTGTGAAGCCTAAAAATGAAGGTGCTCTTCTAAATTGCAAGAACCAGGATCCTTATAAAAATGGCAAGAAATACTTACATATACATATATATATATATATATATATACTCTATCTAAGCTACTAGATTTTGACATACAACATGGTTTTTGTGGAGTGACAATGCACTGCACCTCTTTGGAAATCCTAGCCAACTAACTCAAACCACTAAGATTAGCATAGGCAATTAATAGTCAATGGTTATCTACCATGTAGCAAGGCCTGACTGGCCAAGGAAGATGGCCATTTAAGGAGTTAAAGGGTTGTCTTTCCAAGTAAAAACTCACCCTTAACCAAAGCAACAAAATAGCTAGAAATGATTTCCAAGGGGATTAAATATCAAAGGCATCAGAAAAGACTCCTACTTGATTATCAAGGCAAAGGAAATGACTTAGACTCCCTTCTCCAAAAATGATAAAAGTTCACATGATTAATCGGCTCTATTTTGGACTCAAAAGTGGGGAGTAACTATTGTGGAAACTACTAGGAAACCTAACATTGAAGAATGTCTTGATCGATAATTGAGTAAGGAACCATAAATTGGTGCTACGATTCGAGGCATGTATGCCCCCATGATTCGAGACATGTATGCCACCATGATCCGAGGCATGTCTGCCACCATGATACGAGGCATGTATGCCATCATGATCCAAGGCACTTATGCCGCCATGATCTGAGGCATGTATGCCATTATAATCTGAGGCTGTAACCGAGGCACAAATGCCACTATGATTTGAGGTGCCCGAATGTGAGGCACGTGGAAACAAAAAGCAATTATATCCAAACATGATAACAAGAAATGGTTATCTCAATCAAAGGAGGTTATCTTAACCTTATCTTAACTAAAATTGATTATATTTACCGAAGGAGGTTATCTTAGGCTTATATTAACTAAAAATAGTTATATCTGAATACTATATATAGGTAAGAGGATGCCCTCCAAAAAAAGGGCATTTCATCCTGACACATGCTCACACTTATGTTGGCATTCATACTTGCTACTTTTCTTAGCTCCACTGTTGCTCAAATCTCCAACTAACTTGAGCCTCAAAGGGTTTCCTAATAGAAAATATTAGTCAAGTGGGACTTTTCTTGCAACAAGCACCAAACATTGCCTAGAAGCAGGACCATGCCTCACTAGAAATACTTGTAAGAGACCACCGAGCTTCATCTAAAGGATTGGACTAGGGATTTGCCTACATTAAAGGGTATTAAACAATAGGTATGTTTGATTGCTAGGTTTCCGGTTCAGTGTTAGGATTAGTTATGGATTATGGAATCATCAAGACTATAGCCAAAATTAAAATTGAACACTTTTTAATTTTTTAATCCATCACTAAAACTATCCCTAGTTAATTTTGATTAGAACTATGATGTCTGGTTTGGGGGTGGATTAAATATTTGGATATTGGGCTCCATTGCATTGACATCCTTTGTCATTATGCATCACACCAAAACTCTCTCTCATAACCTATTAGATCAAGCACTTTAAAATTAATAGGAGTGTTGACTTCATCTCTTGATTTTGATGAATAACAAAATATTTAAGTATATCTTAGTACTAACTGTGTGTTACAAGTGTGTTCAGTAGATCAAAGTACTCATCAAATTTGTAGTATGTTAAAAGTTAAGAATGCTTGTCATCTTGTTGAAAAGGCTACTCATATTGATGGAATTTCAAGTTAAATAGACAATGGCACATAAGAATGATCTTAAAGAACTCAAATATTAAGTTTGAAGAAGTTTCAGTAGAGTTTCAACTAAGTGTCGATTGATGGAAGTGAAGTGTCGACTCAAAGGTCGACTCATAGAAGCTTGGGCTAATATGCAGAAGAAGTTTCATATGGCATGCATGAAGTGTCGACTCATGAAGCTCAAGTGTTGACTCAAATGTTGACTTAAGTACCGACTCAAGGCCTGAGACCAGAAATGATACTGAATATGCTAAATTCAAGTTTTTCTTCAAGTATCAACTCATGAAGATGAAGTATCGACTCATGAAGATGAAGTATCGATTCATGAAAATGAAGTATCGACTCAAGTGTTGACTCACTAGAAGAAGTGTCGATGCACCAAAGGACTCTAGAGAGCTTCAAAAGATATTTTTGATCTAGTGCCGACTCAAGTATCGACTCAGGTATTGACTCATGACCTGAAGTGTCGACACTTACAGGTCTGGATGAACAATAATAGCTAGTTTTTTAAAGCACAGAATTTATCCTTTTTGCTTCTAACGGTTATTTTCTCCTCTTCAATGGTCAAAAATAGTCATTTAAGGTTTGGAAAGGTATTTAAAGTGGACTATACTCAAGAGGGAAGGAACTAATGAGCAACTAATGAGAGTTCATTGAATATTCATTAAGAGATTATTACTTTTGAGTGAAGTTGAGCCTTCAAGCATTCAAGATCATTCAAGAAGCATTTAAATCCAATCTTCAAGCATTCATTAAGGCTTCAACAACTTGGGGACAAGCTTCTCCATTAAATCAAAGAGCTTCAAAGAGATATTTGCTTTATTTTTGAAAGCTTATTGTATTCTTACTTTGTATGTGAATAAATTGTTGTTCCTAATTTTAAGTAGATTGAAACTAGTGATTTGGTTGTTGGTGAGCCTTGTAAAATCAACTTAGATTATTGGTGAGCCTTATGAAAACTAACTAGGTTATTGATAATCCTTATGAAAATCAATTAGATTTTTGGTTAGCCTTGTGAAAACCAAGAAGGGTATTGATTAGTGAGCCCGAGAAAACTAATCTACTATAATCAAGTTGAGATTATAGTAAAATATCCAAGTGGACCTTGAAGAGTAGACGTAGGTGCTTTGGTGTATACCAAACCACTATAAAATATTATGTTTTTGATTGCTTCTACTCTTCTTGCATTTACTTCTTTATATCCGTTGCATTTTATTATCAAGCACACATACTCTTGAAATCACTAACACCATTATTTTTGAATTGGCACTTATATTTAATCTTTGCAAAAAAAATTTTAGAAACCCTATTCACCCCCCTCTTGGGTTACTTCGCTAGGCAACAAGTGGTATTAGAGCCTTGTACTCAGCTTATAGGTCTAACCTTCTTGAGTTAAAGATCTATGGTAGCCCCTATAGGATCTAGTGTTGTTGAGGGACAATCCTCAAATAGACCGCCCTTTTTCAATAGCACTAATTGCACATATTGAAAAACCCGCATAAAAATTTATATGCATTCAATAGATTATAATCTTTGGAAGGTTGTTGTAAAAGGTCCCCATGTTCCTTCCACGATGATTAATGGCATTTCCTTTCCAAAACTAGAAGATGATTGGGATGAAAACGACATTAAGCAATCGGAGCTTAATGCTAAAGCTTTGAACTTAATTTATTGTGCAATGGATCCTAGTAAATTTAATATGATTTCTACATGCATATCTGCGAAGAAAATTTGGGATACACTTTAGGTTACTCATGAGGGTACCCATCAAGTGAAGAACACTAAAGTTAATATGCTCATTCATACATATAAAATGTTTAGAATGGAGCTAAATGAATCTATTACTAATATATATACTAGATTTACTAATATTGTAAATAGTATGAGAAGTCTTAGGAAGGTTATGACTAATGCTGACCTTGTAAATAAAATTTTTAAGTCATTGCCAACATCTTGGGATTCGAAAGTCAGCAATAAAAGAAGCTAAAGATGTTAAGACACTTTCCTTGGAACAACTTGTCAGTTTACTCATGACTTATGAGTTGAACTTGAAACAAAAAGCAGTAGATGTAGATAAGAAGAAGAAGACAATCACATTCAAATTCACTACACCAAATGAGTCTTCAAGTTAAGAATCTGAAAAAGGTGAAAATGAAGATGAAAAGGCAATAGTGGCTAGAAGATTCAGAAGATTCGTGAGGAAAAAGAAGTCCCCTACAAAAAGAAGTCACAGCCTAGCAAAGAGAAAGAAAAAGAAAAAGAAAAAAAGAGGGAGAAGGACTAACCAATTTGCTTCGAATGTAAAAAGCCCAGACACTACAAGGTTGATTGTCCTCTTCTAAAGAAGTTCAAGAAGAAATTCAAAAAGAAGACAATGATGGCAACATGGAGTGATAGCGAAGACTCCAGTTTAGAAGAAGAACAATCAGAAGTTGCTAACCTTTGCCTAATGGCTCAAAAAGATGAGGTACAATCTGAACTTGAACTTGAATTTACATTTGATGAACTTAGAGATGCATTTGTTGAACTTATGCATGAGTACAAATTGTTAAAAATTGGGCACAAGAAATTGAAAAAGTATGTTGACACCTTTTCTTCTGAAAACACCAATCTTGTTAATGAAAACAATAATTTAAAAGCCAAGATTGATGCTTTAGAAAAGTAAAAGAATGCTTTATCAAAGAAAATAGAAGTTTTGAAAAGATCCAAGGTTGTTGTTACAAATAATGAACTTTTAAAGAAAAACAAATACCTTGAGGTAGAAAATAAGAAATTTAATGATGAGCTTGATAAATTAAACCTTTTGTTGAAAAATTTATATTTATCTCTGAAAAGCTGAATTTATTATTGAACAATCAAAGAGCTGTATTTGATAAAGCTGAAGTTGGTTACAAAAAACAAAAAAAATATTTTTTTTTCAAAAATTTCTTTATTTCAGCATCATCTAATATTACCTGCTTTAGTTGCAAAAATTTTGGATATAAAGCTTATCAATGCAATTTGAGAAAAATAAACAATTCAAGAATAATTTGAGCTCCAAAAAGAACCATTACTACTAACCCTAAAGGACCCAAGATGGCTTGGATACTTAAAACAAAAACTTGATTTGTTTTGCAGGTGTGTCTTACAACCAAAGAGAAAAAGAGATTGTGGTATCTTGACAGTGGTTGCCAAGACACATGACAGGAGATGTGAAGCAATTCACCTCTTTAGAATGTTTGAATGGAGGGAGTGTAACTTTTGGAGATAATGATAAAGAAAAAATCATTGGTATCGATAAAGTTTACATCTCCTCTTTTACTTCTATTAATAATATTTTATTAGTTGAAGGATTAAAACATAACTTGCTTAGTATTAAGCAGTTTTGTGACAAAGACTTTAAAGTAGTTTTTGAATCATCCCTTTGCATAGTCTCTAATCCTGATGATAATGGAGTGAAATTTATTGAAAATAGGCATGTCAATATCTATCTTGTTGATCTTGATAATTTACTTTTACATGATGGTGAATGCCTAGTTGCAATGAATGCCACAATTAATGAGATTAGTTGGCTTTAGCATCATAGTTTAGGTCATGCAAGCATGCATTACTTTATAAATTATGCAAAATGAATTTGGTTAAAGATTTGCTAAAATTTAGATTTGAAAAAGAAAAAATTTATGAAGCTTATCAATTTGGAAAACAAACAAGATCCTCTTTTAAAACTAAAGGAATAGTTTCAACTTCTAGGCCTCTAGAACTACTCCATATGGATCTCTTTGGACCAACTATGACCATAAGCCTAGGAGGCAAGAGATATGGATTAGTAATAGTGGATAATTTATCTCGATTTACTTGGATTTTATTTTTAGCACATAAAGATGAATCTTTCATAGCTTTCACAAAGTTTTATCGAAAGGTTTCAAATAAAAAAGGTATTTTTGTTGTTTGTATTCGAAGTTACCATTGTACTGAATTTGAAAAAAAAAATTTTGAAAATTTTTATAATGAAAAAGAAATTGAACACAGTTTTTCTGCACCTAGAACACCTCAACAAAATAGGGTGGTAGAAAGAAAGAATAGAACTTTAGAAGAAATGGCATGCACAATGCTTTGCAAAAATGACCTACCCAGATATTTTTAGGTCGAAGCTGTTAATACTGCCGTTATATTTTAAACCATGTTTTGATCAGACTAAATTTAAAGAAAACACCTTATGAGCTTTGGAAAGAAAGAAAACACACTTTAAAGTATTTTCGATTATTTGGTTGCCGATGTTTTATTTTAAACAATGAAAAAGATAATTTAGACAAATTTGATGCCAAGTTAGATGAATTTATCTTTCTAGGATATTCTTCATCTAGCAAGGCATACAGAGTTTTTAACAAAAGAACACTAGTAGTAGAAGAGTCTATGCATGTAGTGTTTGAAGAGTCTTCTAACAAATTCCATAGAAAGAGGATACTATTGATATTATGCAGGTAATGAAGAACTTAAAAAACTGACTATGGATGATCATCCTTCCAAAGACAACAAAGAAGATCAAAGCAAGGAAAAGCCACAAGATCTTCACCAACGGACAAGGATCTATCCAAAGAATGGAGGTATGCTCATGGACATCCTAAGAAATTAATCCTAGGTGATCCATCAAAAGGGATAAGAACTAGATCCTTTATTAGAAATGAATGTGATTACATTGCTTTTGTTTCACAAATTGAACCTAAATATATTGAAGAAGTTGAAAAAGACCCAAACTAGATGATTTCTATGCAAGAAAAACTAAATTAATTTGATATAAAGTTTGGACATTAATAGAAAGACCACCTAATACTTCTATAATTGGCACAAAATGGGTATTTAAAAATAAATTGGATGAAAATGATATAGTAACTAAAAATAAGGCTAGATTAGTAGCTAAGGGTTATTGATGTGGTACATTTGCTGACGTGGAGCCCTTGCTGGCGGTCGCACTGGCGAGAGATTCGTCACTTGGACACATTGGCCAAGGCAAGCTATTGCCTAGTTGGCCAACCCAAGAGCGGGGGATGAATTGGGTATTTAAAACTTTTTCAAAAGTATGTGCTATTTTAGAAACTTAGTGTAGTGAGTGATGTGATTTAAGTATGAGATGCGGAAGCAAGTAAGAAACACAATCAACACAAGCACAAACTCTAACAATTCCTAGTGGTTCGGAGCAACCCCGCTCCTACATCCACTATCTAAGATACCACTTGAAATTTTCATTATATTCACCCATGAAATACAACCGGCTTTTTTTACACCGGCTCACAAACCAAAATCCAATCTTGGTTTTACACCGGGATTACCAAGAATCCAATACAATGTTAGTTTTCTTGGGCTCACTAACAACCGAAACTTGGTTTTCAAAGGCTTACCAAAAACATTAAACAATCCCCAAGTCACAGCCCCTACTATACTTGGAACAACTAAAATGAAGAGTTAAAAGTAGAGCAACACTAATGACAAACCAACTTTATCGGATGGTTGCACTTGATGCACTTTGAGAAGCCTTCTTGATTGCTCCTTTAATGCTCTTCAAGGCTTCCAAACTTCTTCAATAAATGTCTCAAGTAGCTGATGGGAAGTAGGTTTAGACTTGAGTTTTTCTTTGAATGCTCTTAAAAATATTCAATGAACTTTTCTATCTTTTTCTTAAAAATTGTCTAAAACTTAACTTAAATCCTTCATTTGTAGTGTTTTGAGTTGATACCAGGTAGAAATGACTGTTGTAGTGCCTTGGGAGTCAAAATATAGCCATTGGAGCACTTTTTGTTGGAGCAAAACCACTCCACAGAATGCCTGGGATCCTTCTTGATGCCACCATGGCGGAAAGGTATCGCACCATCAGGGAAGGGATGGGGCACACCATCCACACCCGTCACGAAGGCGTGCCCCCATGGGGTTGCATGCATGAAAGAGAACCAAAGAGATTCGAAAGGAGGCTAGGGTTTTGGAGGAGAAAAAGGATCGCGTATTTTTATTTCCCCGACATTCTAGTCATTCTTTATATGCAAAACAGATATAACCCTAGGTCACAACCGACCTAGCCCTAAAGAACTCTCCCCTTTGAGTCACTTGAGAAAACTCAAACCCGAGCCCATGTCTCACATGTTCTCTCTATCCTAGGTCAAGACCCTGACCAACATGACTCAGATCCCTGAAACTTATAAACTAGCTTCCAGACCTACATGACTCCACTCAAGACTTGGAGCACCACATTAGCCCCAACAATCTCTATCTTGGTGCTATAAGTCTTGACAAGCTCTACGTGACCATCTGCACCCATCCTGCTATCTCCAAACCTGACATCTTCTCGTTGAAGCCACCTCGCCTCCCTAGCTGGAACATCGACCCGTGCTCCACAGCTCCTGAGACTCGTGCTCCATCTCACTCCTGACCTTGAACTGATATCTCCCTACTCTGTCCCCGTGATTGCAACACCAACCCGTGCTTCCGCAGTACACCCAGATAGCTATGTAAACCTAACACCAATGTCAAACCTCTTCAGCTTTTGAGCTCCCTAGGAGGCCTTTGGGATGACCGCCACCTCAGCTAAAGATCAGTACAAGTTCCTTGGGACCAACCTATACCTGCTCCATAGCACCAACTTGAGATCTCTATTGTAGACTCCTTTCTGCTAAGTAGCTGCATCACTCACCCTAGACTTCCATGAAAGACCTGTAATGATCCTGAACTGGTACTCGTTGCACCCAGAGCTCCACCTGACACAGACTCCATAGAGCCACACCAATCTCTGCACACTTTGCTCTACCTGGCTAAGTGTACCCCTAGCACTAGTGCAAGGATTTGGCCAGTATCCCTGCACCTTCTGCTCTGAACTCGTGCCAAAGCTCTCTCTCCAGTCATGAAGACACCTCCAACCAGTGCTCCACCTGAAACCAAAGTCCACCTGATGCCGCAGAAGTCCCATCGAGGTCAACCTCCCAACGCTGCACTACAGGGGTACCCTGCACCTCGATACACCATCGCTGCCTCCTCGGACCCTTTGCTTCACCACAAACCCCTTCGAGACCATTTTGGATACTTTGAAATCCCCATAGGAACCTTCAAAACCCGGGAGCTTATCCCAACTCCTCTAACCTAGTAATGAACCCAGCAACCATCTCCGGTGGCTGCTCCATCATATCCCAGCCTGTCTCTCGACTGCATGATCTCCCTGGCACTCCCTAAGACCTATCCCCTCGGTCTCCCTAAGCTGCCATCTCCATCAGCTCTAGTCTCCATCCCTAGGAAAAAATCACCATACCGAGACACTCCCGACTACCCGATACCTCCGGTGCTTCTTGAGACTGTCCCATGTCTTATTGAGCTATCTCTGGCACCATCTCTATTGATGTACTCCGATCTTCCTAAGATATCCATCTCTCGAGATCCATCTCTAACCATGCGGGATATCGCACCCATGTACAGCTCCATCACGATCAAGGTAGTTGGAGTACTACCGATCGCTCTCCTCCACAGTGACCAAGAGCCTAGTCCACTACCGATGGAGCTACCACTCATGCTTTGAAAGAACTCTGGTATGTATCTCTCCACCTGTGCTAAACCGTAGATCACCCGACCTGTCATTACTCCTCAGCATAGGACTCGCAGCTCTGCACCACCGTTGCGAGCTCCTGCACCACTGGATCCATCATCTTCGATGAGATCCACTTCGCCATCAAACCTCCACACTTCTCCTGATACCTCGAATCTCTATCCTCCTGGAAGGTCGAAAATGGAACAATCCTGCTCATGCTGCCCGCATGCACGGTCACTACGCGACAATCTCCACATCACCTTTGACTTGACTCCATCATTGGATCCATCCTAGCTCAATATGAAGAGCTTAAAAAATGAAATCCAACGGTGTAGACGGGGCTCAAATCAGAGTTCAATTAAGCTCAGAATCATCGAAAAAACAATCAACACATATTTCAAAGCAGAGACCTTGGATGCCGATCCACCATGAACTGATTCAATGGTTCATGTGCGCCCAAGCCGGTCCACAACCACCATTGTTGTCAGTCCATGGTAGAGAACCATGGACCATAGCTTCTCCCGACCACCACTATCACCCCCAACCACCGCGCCGCACCTCCGATGACTGCCCGCCATCAAAACATGCTTCTGGTGGCTACCCGCATGCACAGCCTTGCCTCTGGTGGCTGCCTGCATGCATGGCCTTGCCCGATCCACTCCGATCGGGATCATGCATCTCCTCCGGCATCTTCTCACCACCAAGCCTCCCTCCGGTGAACCACCCATCGCCTTCATGGCCTAATTTGCTCCGATCGACCATCACCGCTTCCACTGCACCAAGCATGGACCATGGTGAAGCCCACGGTCTATGCCGCCCTACGACCGGCGAGCAATCGCCACTTCCGCTGTCGCCTTGCGGCACCCTGTGATCGACTAGCAACCGGTGCACCCCCCATGCTGCTATCTTTCACCAGATCTTCCTCTCCATGTCCGGATTAAACCATGAAAAGACCTCATGATCTTTATCTCCCTCACAGTGATCAAGCCCCAAAAGGGGGCGATCCCTCATGGACATTCTCTCTGTTCCCAGGGAGGGCAGCAGGCCCTCACCTCCAGATCTTGGCACCAAAGATCTGCACCACCATCGTGAGCCTCTTCCCTACTTCCTTCACACCATCGCATCAAGATTGGCTTTGATACCAACTGTTGGAGCAAAACTGCTCCATGGAATTCCCAGGATCCTTCTTGATGCTGCCATGGTGGAAAGGTATCGCACCATCAAAGAAGGGTGGGGCATACCGTCCGCTCCCATCACGTAGGCATGCCCCCATGGGGTTGCATGCACGAGAAGAACCAAGGAGATTCGAAGGGAGGCTAGGGTTTTGGAGGAGAAAAGGGATCGTGTATTTATATTTTCCCAATGTTCCAGTCATTTTTTATATATAAAATAGATATAACCCTAGGTCACAACTGACCTAGCCCTAGAAAACTCCCCCGCTGAGTCACTAGAGAAAACTCAAACCCAAGCCAATGTCTTAAATGTTCTCTCTACCCTGGGTCAAGACTTTGACCCAACATGACTCAGATCCCTAGAAACTTATAAACAAACTTCCAGACCTATGTGACTCCACTCAAGACTTAGAGCACCACATTAGTCCCAACACTTTTCAGATTCAAAAAATCAATTCTGGAACTAGCCATTACTCACCAGAAATTGGAATTCAAGTCAGCTCGGTTGGATCGAGTTGGCTTGAATTCTCAGACATGTTGAAATTGCACTCTAGTCGAGTCGTCTCTTCTCAATTGAGTCGGCTCCCCTGACTAGTTTTTTAGAACTGAGATTTTGCACACTCTAGAAGAGTCGGCTCGGTTGCACATGAGTCGTCTCGATTGTCTGGTTCCTCAAATCTATAATTTTGGTACTCTGGACGAGTCAGCTCTAACCTCTTTGAGTTGGCTCAATTGACAGAGTATCAGAAATGCTTGTACCATGCCAGAACATTGAGTCGATTTTTCTCCTTGAGTCAGCTCGAGTGACTTAAGTCCCAAAGTATCCAAACTTCTTCAAACAACTTCCAAATACTTTCAAACTTCTTCCAGTCCTAATCTAAGTAATTTAAACTTAAAAATTACATAGAATTGTCCCTTTTACAAGAATATACACTTAAGTTATTTAATCTTTTCAATATTTGAATATTTTTTCATGATTACATTGATATACTATAAAGATTACTGAAATGTAGGTAGAATGATTGTTCTTTTGAAACGTCCTACAAAAACTTCTCAAACATTCAAAAGTATTAGTAACAAATACATGGTCCAATATTTTGTTATCATCAAAATCATTCCATGGGTCAACAATCTCTCTCTTTTGATGATGACAAAATACTGGGCATGAAAAAACTTTACAAATAAGTATTATATAAACATGTATCGAGAATATATCAGAATGTATCAATAAGTATCAAGAATTATCTGGGTTTTTTGTATCATAGTCAATATTTGTTAAAGAAACTGCTTTTGCTTTGAATGTATTGGAGCCAGTTGAGTATCAGAGTCAAATGTATTGGAGCCAATTAAGTATCAAAGTATATCAGAGCGGAATAAGTATCTTAAATGTATCAAAAGCAATTAATTTTCATTAATTTTACCACATCAATAAAGTATCAGAGCTAATTAAGCATTAAAATGTATTAGGGCTAATTTAGTTTCATCGATTTCAATGTATCAGAATTCATTGATTTCAAGAAAATATCAGAGCTAACTTACTTCTCCCCTTGTTTTGCATATTCTCATGAAATCTGAATTTTGAATTTTCCATGCACAGCATTTTATATTTTCCATGCACAACACAAACATTACTCCCCCTTTTTGTCATCAACAAAAAAGGTTTCTTTAAGCATTCAATAATTTTTGAAATAGAGTAAGAATATTAATATGATTTGAGATAATTTCACCTTCTCTTTATAATCTTGATATTCTTATTAATATTTTATTTTCTTTTTCAATGATAATTGTTTGATATTTACTGTTGAGTCCAAGCTTTATGCATCACAGAAGAGTTAAGAGAGTAGAATGACAATGATATTGAAACAAAGTGCACACACACACACACACATATATATATATATAAGCAGGTTTTTTGATACAGAAGATACAACCAACAAAAACAAGATCTAATCATCTTCTTCCTCACTAAAGGAAGAACCTATTTCTAAGACAGTATAAGAGACCTTAGTTTTTAAAGGTTTGTGCCTAAGATCTCTAAGTCTAGTTTTGGTGGGAGCTTTAGGTATAGTAGTTTTGGTCTTAGGCTTAGCTCTAGATCTAATAGGAGTAGGCTCAGTCTTGATAGAGGGTAGATCACTCTAAACATGAGGCAGTGGTGGCTATCCTGATGGTTTGGCATGAGGTGGTGGCTATCTCGGTACGAATGTGTGTTGTAGAGGTGGCTGTCAAGAAGTAGAAGCTCCAGATCCTCCAGCTCCAGATCACACTCCAGTGACGAAGAGCAGAACAGTCCTCAACTTTGACTCTATCCTTTGAACTCCCTACTGTAACTCATGCAATGTAAAGGTCTGATGTCTAGCAAAGGAGTCAGCTACTCCTTGAAGTCTCCCAAAGTCAAAGCATAAGTCTCTAGGTTAGTACTATGGTCATCCTGGATTCGCTGACTCATCTCTACAAACTCAACTCTGTATGTCAACTCCCTCATCTCTATCTGGAACTCCTCTAGGCCTCTCTCGATAGTTTGGAAAAGATCGCCAAACATCGATCTGAAGGATCCTGTTAGAGTCTCAACAAATTGAGTGAGCTGCTCGAAGGAAAGACCAGTCTGAGTGCTAGCTGAGGTTGATGCTACTAAATAAGCCGCTGGTGCTGTTGATGGTGCTGGTGGAGTCCTGGGGCTATCGGTCTGTCCAGTCATCCCAGCCTATCCCTAGGTCTCCTCATCTGTGGAATCCTCATCGCTGTCACCAGAGTCACTATCACTATCTCCATCAGACTTTTCTCTAATAGTGCCAGTAGCTGCAGTCTTGTGCTCTTCCTTCTCATCTACAGACTGATGTAACACTCTCTGACCAGATGTTTACTTGACCAAAACTCCTTTAGCTTGGGATATCCCATCCTATGCAGTGATTTCACCGAGTATCTGTTAGTATGGTAAAGGAGTTGTCCATCCTCTCCGATCAGGTCTATGCCAAACTCTTAGAACAACAAGGTAAACATCATCCCATAAGGCATCTATAGTATGAAACATAGAACTATTAATGGAATCACACAATGATGCAGTAGAAAATTGTTACACATATAATATAAAACATACCTCAGTGGCAATCACCAGGATGTGCTGTAATTGGAAGGAAGAAGAATGGCTCTACGAGCAGCACATGTATACTGTCTCTACAGGTAGTTCACATAGGGGTAAGGGATTTCTCCTCCTTCCTTTGAGATGCTACCCACTACAGAAATAGTGTGGCAGCGGGGCACCTTCTTCAACTCCTTGAAGAACTGTGGACTTCGTCTTTAACTCCTTGAAGAACCTGTTGCTGAAATAGTGCTAGAACAAAGACCCAAGAACCCTTCCCATATCTCTCCATCCCAAACCTTCAATAGAAGGTAGCACATAACAATCCCTCTTAAAACTCAAACCCCACTCTAAAGATCAGATCTCTTAATCTCTCAAGGATCAAGCAAGATCTTTATCCTAGAAAATTAGTAGAGTCTCGACCTTGATCCAAATCTAGAGTGTGGAATGTGAACCATTCACCTTCTTCCTTCTTTTTATCAGCCCTCAAAAATAGTCTCATAATGAAACCATAATAAGGAGATAAAGAGAGAGTAATGGGAGGTTTAGAGTCTCTTGGGATTCATGTAGGTTACATGATCTTTGGACTTCAGCAACTGGTAGGATTAAAACCCTGAAATATGCCAATCATTCAATTCCATAACACTTATAGCAATGAATGAAGCATTCTCAAATTTTTCAGCATCCCATCAGTCGGGTCGACTCACCTCGGGTTGACTCAATTGACTGGTTTGACAACTTTTGTCAAAAGAGTCCAAAATGATTTACAATTATTTCCAAGCCGACAAATCAAAAAGAAATCCCATGGTGTGTGACCTCGTAGGTTCAAACACTAAATCGATAACACAGGAACATTTCCAATGCCAGCCAAAGTCGCCATCTAGCAATGACACCCGGTGTCTAGATAGGTTGAAGGTTGCAGAGCAGCAAGAACCTATCGAATATGGAATATAACTGAACTTATTACTTTAATCTCCTAATGCTCCGGATGGCTTAGGGTTAAACTGCCCAACCCTAATCAGTCGATCATAATATGACTCAAATAAAGAATCCCTATAACTCCTTACAAGAAATGCCCTGGCCAAGGTCTTTCTCAATTGAGGCATATTAAGCATTCAATCCAAATCATTTGGAGAGATCAATCCTATCTTGATCCTACTATCGCTACATAAGTACTTGACCGTACCCAGCAACCTTCCATCATCGGACTAGAAATCCGGGTAGTCCAGCACCTAAGCACAGTGAGTTGCTTGCAAGCTGCCATAGTGATCTTAAGTTAGAGGAATAATTATTGTTCACATTCTAATGCAAAACTTTTCTTTGGTAGAAGGAGAATCTCGCATGAGGGTCACGTTCAGTGAAGTATCAAACACAACACCTAATGTCATGTCAGCATCTCCATGCTACTTAGTTAAGAGGACAACCAACAAGCATGACTTCAATGACCTACTCTCGATACACCATCATCTTGAAACAGCGTATCCTTTGGTCGCGAACCAGTTTATGAACTACATGATGTATCCTCTCTACATCGCGTACAAAGTAGCTCAAAGGACATCATCACACAAGAGTTCAATTAGGAAGATGTCATATGATAAACAACCAGAATAAACTTTTTATTCAATTCAATAATTCATATACATATACATAAGTTGCATAACCGTCTACAGCCTAGACGATTGGCTTTGGGACACACAATTCCCAACAACTTCCACCTGGACTAAAGCCAATCATAACAGAATCTAATTTCCATATTTTATTTGCAATCATCAAACTCTTGCATTCCAATGGCTTTAGTGAAGGGTCAGCCAAGTTCTCCTTACCATCGATCTTTAGAAGCTCGATGTCACCTTATTCAATAATCTCATGGACAAGGTGATAACGATGCAGAATATGCTTGGTCCACCAGTGTGATTTTGGCTCTTTGGCTTGAGCTATGGCTCCAGTGCTGTCACAATATACCAGAATAGGACCATCCAAGGAGGGTGCCACTCCCAACTCATCCAGGAACTTTCATAATCACATAGCCTCCTTTGCTGTATCTGATGCTATAATATACTCTGCCTCGCAAGAAGAATCAGCCGTTGTATGCTACTGGAAACTTTTCTAGCAGACTGCTCCACCATTGAGGGTAAATACAAAACCAGATACACTCTTGCTATCATCACTATCCGATTGAAAATTGGAGTTAGTATACCCCATAAGTGCTGGGGGTACCAGGATCAGACATAGATTACTGGGCCCTATCTAGTTTACTTAGCCATGTGTCAAATTTTGTAATCAAATAAGATTGAGTCCTGTAATAAGTTGAGACTAGTTGATTTATCTCAACCCTAGTCCAATCATTGAGTCCTGTACTTGTGTATTAGTCGAGTACTAGTCCAATTTTGTACAAGAGAAGAGGTTACACAGTTTTGGAGTTGCACCAGGCCTCATCCAGGAGCCAGAGGCCTTCACATCAGCTTATTGGGTCTTGTTTGCAACCCCAGGATCCAAGATTCCTTCCAGATGCCCTAGATGCCTTCCAAATGCCTTCCAAATGCCTTGATACCCTCCAAATGCCAAAGAATATTCCCATACTAGGGTACCTCCTGATTCTAGGAATATGCCAGTACCATAGGCCAAGAGATTTCAAGCCTAGGAGTCAATCCCATGAGCCCCAAAACTAAGATTCTAGGGAATATACTGATACCAGGGTGCCCCAGCTTCTAGGGCTCATAAGCCCATGCGTCAAACCAATGGAGGACGCCCCTTGCTGCCCCAAAGCCAAGCCCAACTCTATTTTAGGCATCCAAGCCCAAGAGACCAAGCCTAAGGTACCGTTGACCAAGTCTAAGGAAGGGAGAAATTCAATTCAAACAAGGAGATCTAGTATTATTTTCACTCAAATTGTATTCTCCAGATTTTAAGCAAACTTGTAATCCCTCTCGCACTCAACTTTGTTATCCTATCTTAACTAGGAGAGGACTTGGGGAACATCTATAAATACCCCACCCCTCCCCCTCTTGTAAGCATCTTTTATTCATGAATCAAAACCCTGCTGAAATTTTGTGTTAAGTTGTGTTATTGTGTTCTTGTATTGAGGTGTGTGAGTTTTTTTTGTGAGCCCTAATTCATCCAAGCCCTAGCCATCCCAAAGCACTCTTATCCAAACCCTAACATTCCAAGGAGAAGAAGCCCTAAGCCATCCATCAGCAAGTGGCCATCTTCCCCCTCCAAGCGCCAGCTTCTGAAACCCTAATTCCCTCTTTTTCAAACCCTAGTTCGCTTCTTTTGCTTTCTAACTTGTTTACTTGTTGACCTCTGATGCTTGTAGGATCCCCATGGTGTTTCTCCTCCAAGGAGGAGGCCCTCTTTGCCTTTAGGACTGATCCCAAATAGCTACCCGAACTGAGAAATTGAAGGCTTGTCTTCCAGGCGATGAACCCGAGTGCTGTGTGACCCCTTCATCAATAAGATCTTCGAATCGATGCTTGGTAAAAATCCTTCCCCCTCATAATTTTTGATTTGTTGAAGTTATGCTTTCCTAAATCGAGGGTTTCTCAATTCCTGGGATCTTATCTTTTATTATTCTGCATGTGACTTTTTGCAGGTAAGATAGTTTCTTTCGTTACATGTTTGCTTGCAATTCTTTACTTGCTTTCGGGTTATTAGCCTACAAATTAAAATTCTAAAAAAAATTAAAAAAATTAGTTTCTATTTTTCTACAATCATGGTAGTCATAGGATCATCCCACATCAGTTTGGTATCAGAGCTATTTTAGGATAGTTACATCTTCATCAAAAACACAAAAAAATTGCATCCCTGAATTTCTGCATCATGTCTTCTACATTAGGTGTCTAGGTTTCGTCCAATTTCAACCATATAGGAATTTTATTTTTTCTATGAAATTTGCATGACATTTCCTATATTTTGTACTATTAATTTTTAATTATTTTTATAGAAATTAAAAAGTCCTAAAATTTGGCATCTTAGAAATCCTAACTAAAATCCTGAGATTTCTACACCAGTCCAAAGACCCTAGGAGTTGTATCATCATCTGATTTTTGTTTTGCATCAAATATGGTAGGGATCATTAGCACCGCCCATACTATGTTTTGTAATTTTTTAATATTTTTTATGCATCAAAATCTATATTAAACTTTGCATCAAACCAAACCCTAATTTTTTGATTTTGTGAATTCTGCATACTTGACTGAATCTAACCTAACCAATAGCCAAAACCCTACAATCCCAAGCCAAATTTTGTTTGCTAACCTAATTAACTTAAACCTAACTTGACATTTCATAAAAAGCCCAAAAAAATATTTTTATTTTTCTGATTATTGTTAGTTTGCATTAGGGCCATTGAATGTGCATCATCTTTTAAACTAATCTTAAGGGCAATTCAATATCTTAAATCAGGGTAGGATTTCATCACCTATCCTAGGTCCAAAATAACCACTATCATCCTAACCTAAGCCTTAATTAAAATTAATTAGACTTAATTTACCCTAGTAGGCTAGGTGACACCAATAGGTCGGGTCCGAATTGTGTGGGCCAACTAGTGCATTCAATTCTCCAACTATTACTGGAATTTGGTGTCTAAGGCTGAGGATCCAGAGTCAAATGACTTAAGTGGTGTTGTGGTTCTTTAATTAGGTCCCTGTGAAGGCAAGGGAGCTTCCCACACTCCCACCCCCTACCTAGCCAGAGAAAAAATTATTTGTTGAGTTGGGTGTAAGTTGAGTCGACCCACTCAGTTTTGGCTCTAGGTCTAGGAAATCCTAGCTTGTACTAGCCCTTGCATGCTTGGCTGCATCATTTCACCTTGATTGCTTGTTTGATTGCATGACCACTAGATTATGGACCAAATATCAATATTCCAGACCTGATGCGGGACTAATATGCATGCAATTCTTTTTATTTGTTTTATATGTGGGGTTAGATGATTAATTCCCAAATTTCATATCAAAGTTAGTTGTAGGAAATTTTGTAAGAATTTTTGAAGCCAAGCATGCAGATTAGAACCTAGAAAAGTACTAAAAAAGGATCGTTGGGGCTGAGAAGCCTCGGTTATGGCAAGTTCTCCTACAATAATAAGACTGGAGGTAGAGGGGGTGTACCTGAGAAAGTCTGAAGTGCCCGGTGAAGATCGCAGCGAAGGGATCTCTCGTTCCTCGATGGATGCAGCCTGGAAAACCGAGCCAAAGACCCGCGGATACCCGGCTTTCTGCTCGGTGGTCCGATTGAGGCGTGGCTGGAGTCGTTGGATTTGTAGGAACTCGAGGACCTGCAAACGACCTATCAAGGGTTAAAAAACTTAGAGGAAATCAAGAAAACAAAGGAAAATAGCAAAGGAAAGAAAGTTTTGGAGGGGGCTGGAAGGATGGTTGGCGGCAGGAAGATGGTTGCAAACACCGGGAAGAAGAACTCTCAAACCCCTTTATGCACACAGCAGGGTAATCACACAAAGCAATAGAAGAACTCAAGGTTTATTTCATATATCAAAATCTCTCTTCATACAAGAGGCTAGGGTCTCTTGAATATACCCTTAACCTTGGGCCCCAAGTAAGGGTACAATTGACATTACATAAGAATCCTTTTCCCTCTCAAACCCTAGCTAGAAAGTAAGGAAACATTAGGTAGAAAAAATCCCTAAAAATTCTCTTGACTTGGCCAACACTCCAAGGACACCTAGGGGGCGTGTTGGGCTTCTAGGAGCAGCAAGAGACTGGCCCAAAGGGGCTCGGGCGCATGGATTTGGTCCTCTGGAATCTGGGGTAGCCTGGTAGCCAGGTAGCAGGAATATTTCCTGGTATCTTGCTTCTTAGGGGCTTGGGCTTGGTGCCTAGGCTTGATTTCTTTGGGCTAGGATGCAGATGGACCTCTAAAATCATAGATGCCTTGGTATATGAATATATTTTGGCATCTGGAAGGGAATCTAGGCATCTGGAGGGCATTTGCAAGGAATTAGGGTTTTTGAATTTTTCCTCCTGGGGTCTTCAAATCTTCAAGCTGGTTGGACTTGGGCTATACTTCCATGTCTTCAATCTGGTTGGACTTGGTCTTCACTTGTATGATGTGGTCTTGAGTCTTCAATATGATTGAATAGGACTCAAAAAAAAATAAAATTAGCTCGACATGAGCTGACTAACACTGGACTGAACTTGCTCAACATGAGCTGACTAGTCATAACTGAAACTCAAAAGACTCAAATAACAACTAAAATGGACTCAGATGGGCTAAGCCCTTATTACAGATGAACTCATAAATTATTGATCAATTCACAGAGGGTTGAAAAGCCTCTGTATTATTTTGGTGCCTCCGGTGTCCCCACCAATTCTCCCAGGGTGGGAGGAACTCGACCCTGTCGAGTGAAGATCATACTGGCTCACATATCTCTCGAGAAGGTATGAGTTGAGGTGTTTCAAGTCCTCTCGAGAAATCCACGAATCGTCTGACTCTAGCTGGCCTTGCCATCGGACCAGGAAGCGTTGATAGTCATGGCCCTGGGTCATGATGGCTTGATCATCAGGATACGCTCGATCCATTCTCCTCTCTCAGGCCAATTTGTTAGTGGACACTCTGGGTTAGGGTCACTCACAATGAAAAGGAATAGGTCCAAAGGCCTCACTAGGTATCACTGCCGGTTCCCTATACTCAACCAGGTCTATAATATTGAAGGTAGAACTAATGCCCAAATCCGAAGGCATGTCTAATACCTAGTCATTTGATCCAACCTTCTTTAACACTTTGAAAGGCTCGACTCTACGAGCATGAAGCTTCTTTTAGGCCTAAGCCTAACCAAGATTGAATCCACTACATCAAATTCTTTGGTCCATCTTCGGGAATTAGCCAGTTGTTTCAAATTAGTGTAGGTGGTGAACATGCTGGGTACATGCAGACTCCTAACAAAATGATGCAAAGGACTCAAACTAACACCTAATAGACTCGACTTTGCATTCCTATCGAAGGAAATTTATTAGACTTTTATGGGCTTAAACTTAAGAGACTATAGACTCTCTAGGTCTGACCCTAGTGTGGTGTGCACAAGAGTATTTACAATGGACTCCAAGCAAATGCCAAAGGGTATGCCATAAGTATAATGCAAACCTAACATGCGTAATGAATGCATGTAGTACGCTAATCTCAACTAAATGCAATCTAATGATCCTAGAAATGTTGGAGATGTCTGAAAATGGTAGAAAATAGGAAGTGGGTTCAAAATTAGTTTGGTAGGGTAGAGAAAAAGGTTCATGGTTAGTTGGATAAAGTAGGATAAAAGACGGGGTGTCAGGAACTAATCCTATACTAATGAGGTTAACCTTACGAGGTTGAGCTATATCTACAGGATTTGCATAATGGAAGGATGGGTCGCCAATTTCGGGGAAGAGGTCCTTAATGGGAACTATAGGAGGGGGCTCATCCCAAGGGTACTGATTCAAAGAGTTCAGGTCCTTAATAAATTCTTCTGGTTCTTGTATTTTTGGACTAGACTCTATAATTTGGCTCTCCTCTATGGTTTCCTCAGGTAAGGCTCTAGCAGCAGTACCTAGGATCTCTTCCTCTATTTGTTCTTCCATTATAGCTTTAGGTTGGATGTGGTCCAGGTCAACTACCTCTAGGTTGGCTTCTACCTGGGTATCTATTGGGTCAGCTAATTCTAGGTCATCTAAAGGTGTCTCCTCTTCTTCCTCATACTCATCCACTAGGCTCGCATCAGCTTCATACACTTTCGCATTAATGTAAGCCTTGTCAATCTCAGGAATGGTTGGAGAAGGTCGGCTAGGGTAAAATTGGCTAGGTCCTGGTTTCTGATTATGGACACTAATCCTAGTAGGTTCAGGTTGCCTAAGGGATAGTGGCTCACTATTGGGCTCATATCTAGGGATACTAATCCTATGGGGTTCAAGTTGACTAAGGAAAACCTGACTAGTACTAAATTGATACTTAGGGGTTATGGGTTCTCTGGGCTCATAGGACAAGGGTGTAGATCTATGGGTCATGGGATTATAGGATCTGGGGTCATAGGATTTTGGGTCAGCTCTATGGTCAGGTTCTAAGGATGGATCATAGTATGGGGTCCTCCTAAGGTTGGGCTCCCTATATGGGTCAGGATATTGGGTTCTCCTAAGGTTGGACTCCCTATATGGGTTAGAATATTGGGTTCTCCTAGGGTTGGTCTCCCTATATGGGTCAGAGTATTGGGTTCTCCTAGGATTGGACTCCCTATATGGGTCAGAGTATTGGGTTCTCCTAGGATTGGACTCCCTATATGGGTCAGAGTATTGGGTTCTCCTGGGTTCAGTATCATAATAAGGGTCATGGTAAGGGATTCTTCTAGGTTCAGTATCATAATAAGGGTCATGGTAAGGGGTTCTTCTAGGTTCAGTATTATTGTATGGGTCAGGCTGAGGGGCTCTCCTAGGTTCAACCTCTCGGTATGGATCAGGGTTTGGGGTCCTCCTAGGTTGAGGATTGTAGTACGGGTCAGGATAAGGGGCTCTCCAAGGTTCGACCTCATGGTATAGATCAGGGTTTGGGGTCCTCCTAGGTTGAGGGGACTCAAGATCTGGCCCAGACTGTGACCCATGGGTTCTTATTATGGTCCCTACACAGCCTTCTAACTGGTCAAACCTATTGGTAAGATGGTCAATTCTATTGTTGGTTTGGGTACCAGATTGAGTTAACTGGGTCATGTGGGTAGTCATCTGGGTAGCCATCTGGGCCATTTGATCTATAAGGGCTTGAATCCTAGCTTCCTGCTTATCCATGGGTTCAGGGAGATGGTGGATGAGATGGGACTCCTGATCTAATGCTCATGCAAGACTCGATCAAACCGACTATAGCTGACTAGACCTAGAGTCCCAAACTAGATGCTTAATCAGGGTGGCAAACTAGCCTATAGTAACCCTATACTCAGCCTGGCAGGTGTAAGGGGAGTGTTAGGTCCCTGATTGCCAATCCTAGACACCAATTAGAGATTGGCCAGGTAGGCAGACCAGCACACAAGTCCTTCGGGATTGAATCCCTAAACCACCGTTCTAGACACCGAGCACAAAGCACACATAGGTTAGCTTTACACAATGATCTGACACTTAGCCCGGACCCGACCAGTTGGTGTCCCTAGCCACTAGGGCAAATTAAGTCTAGTTAATTTTAGGTTAAGCTTGGGACTGAATGCAAGGGATGTGGTTTTGGGATAAGGAGAGGTGATCAAATCCTCCCCCCATATGATATAGCAAGAGTGCCCTTAAAAGTAAATTATGCAATGATGGTAGGCAGATGAGGATGCAAATTAGGGTTTAAATGTTTTTGGTATTTTTGGAGAATATGTATTTTTTTTTTGGGTATTTTTTTAAATAGAAGAAAACTTACAAATCATGGTCTAATATGCTGGAAATATACTAAAATTAAAAGATATGCAAAAGATGCTAAACAAAACCCTAAAACTTCCAAACTTGTCTTACTGAAAAAACAGAGACAAAAATTTGTAGGCTGTATTTCGTCTTGCAGAAAATTCACAGGAAGAAATAAAATCTAAAAAAGTCCTAAACATTACTGTGAATTATGATGAATCCAGAAAAATAAATCTTAGAATATTTGGAGTTTTGATCAGGGAGATATAATTTAAATAACAGAGCATATACTGACTGGAAAATTTCAGAAAACAAGCCCTAATCTAAGCTCTGATACCAAATGATGCGGGACTAATATGCATGCAATTATTTTTGTATGTTTTATATGTTGGATTAGTTGATTAATTCCCAAATTTTAGATCAAAGTTAGTTGTAGGGAATTTTGTATGAATTTTTGAAGCCAAGCATGCAGATTAGAACCTAGAAAAGTAATAAAGAAGGATCGCCGGGGCTGAGAAGCCTCGGTTAGGGCAAGTTCTCCTACAATAATAAGACTGGAGGTAGAGGGGGTGTACTTGAAAATATCTAAAGTGCTCGATAAAGATCGTAGCGAAGGGATCTCTCGTTCCTCAATGGATGCGGCCTGGAAAACCAAGCCAAAGACCGTGGATACCCGGCTTTCTGCTCGGTGGTCTGATTGAGGCGTGGCTGGAGTCGTTGGATTCGTAGAACTCAGGGACCTGTAAATGACCTATCAAGGGTTAGAAAACTTAGAGGAAATTAAGAAAACAAAGGAAAATAGCAAAGGGAAGAAAGTTTTGGAGGGGGCTGGAAGGATGGTTGGCGGCAGGAAGATGGTTGCAAACACCGGGAAGAAGAACTCTCAAACCCCTTTATGCACACAGCAGGGTAATCACACAAAGCAATAGAAGAACTCAAGGTTTATTTCATATATCAAAATCTCTCTTCATACAAGAGGCTAGGGTCTCTTAAATAGACCCTTAACCTTGGGCCCCAAGTAAGGGTACAATTGACATTACATAAGAATCCTTTTCCCTCTCAAACCCTAGCTAGAAAATAAGGAAATATTAGGTAGAAAAAATCCCTAAAAATTCTCTTGACTTGGCCAACACTCCAAGGTAACCTAGGGGGGTGTGTTGGGCTTCTAGGAGCAGCAAGAGACTGGCCCAAAGGGGCTCGGGCGCATGGGTTTGGGCCTCTGGAAGCTGTGGTGGCCTGGTAGCCATGTAGCAGGAATATTCCCTGGTATCTTGCTTCTTAGGGGCTTGGGCTTGGCGCCTGGGCTTGATTTCTTTGGGCTAGGATGTAGATGGACCTCTAAAATCATGGATGCCTTGGTATATGAATATATTTTGGCATCTGGAAGGGAATCTAGGCATCTGGAGGGCATTTGCAAGGAATTAGGGTTTTTGAATTTTTCCTCCTGGGGTCTTCAAATCTTCAAGCTGGGTTGGACTTGGGCTATACTTCCATATCTTCAATCTGGTTGGACTTGGTCTTCACTTGTATGATGTGGTCTTGAGTCTTCAATATGATTGAATAGAACTAAAAATAAAATAAAATTAGCTCGACATGAGCTGACTAACACTGGACTGAACTAGCTCAACATGAGCTGACTAGTACAGAACTGAAACTCAAAAGACTCAAATAACAACTAAAATGGACTCAGATGGGCTAAGCCCTTATTACAGATGGACTCATAAATTATTGATCAATTCACAGAGGGTTGCAAAGCCTCTGTCTTATTTTGGTGCCTCCGGTGTCCCCACCAAGACCTCAACCTAGTTCAGCCATGGAGTCCAATCTTGAAGCTCTCATAAAAGCCATGAGTGAATAGATGACCCAAATGATTACCTAATTAACCACCCAAATAAACCAATCCAATACCCAATTAACCACCCAAATAAACCAATCCAATACCCAAGCCTAAAACCAACTTGCCCAGTTGACCACTCAAATCAATCAAAAAATCCAATCTAATACCCAAGCAACCTATAGGTTTGACCATTTGACCTATAGATCTGAGCCCATAACCTATGAACCCATAATCTATGAACCCATAACCCTTAATCGACCCACCTTTACTACCCCAGCCACTAGTCAATTTTTTCTTAGCCAAACCCCTCTTACCACCCCACTAGTTCACAAGGATGACCTTGAAGAGGAAGTGTATGATGCTGATATGAGCTTAGTGGATGAATATGAAGAAGAAGAAAAGGAGTTACCCATAGAAGACCTAGAATTAGTTGACCAAATGGTGGGGACACCAGGATTGATGGGGGACTAATATGCATGCAATTTTTTTTATACATTTTATATGTGGGGTTGAGTGATTAATTCCTGAGTTTTAGATTAAAATAAGTTGTAGAGAATTTTATATGAATTTTAAAAGATCAGCATGCAGATTAGGACCTAGAAAAGTAGAAAAGAAGGATCGCCGGGGCTGAGAATGATCGCCGGGGCTGAGAAGCCTCGATTAGGAAAAGTTCTCCTACAATAAAACTATTGGAGGTAGAGGGGTGTACCTGACAACGTCTGTGAAGATCGCAGCAAGGGGTCTCTCGTTCCTCGACGGATGTGGTCTGGAAAACCGAGCCAAAGACCCGCGGATACCCGGCTTTCTACTCGGTGATCCGATTGAGGCTTGGCTGGAGTCGTTGGATTCGTAGGAACTCGGGGACCTGTAAACGACCTATCAGGGGTCAGAAAACTCACAAAGAAACAAGAAAACAATGGAAAAACATCAAGGGAAGGCTTCTTTTGGAGTGGGCATCCAGGGATCTGAGATGCTTGTTGGCAGCAAGAAGATGATTGCAGCACTAGGAAGAAAAACTCTCACAAACCCCTTTATGCACACTGCAGGGTATCACACAACTCAATAGAAGAACTCAAGATTTTAATTCATATCAAAAATTCTCCTTCATACAAGAGGCTAGGGTCCCTTAAATAGACCCTTAACCTTGGGCTCCAAGTAAGGGTACATAAGTCTTTACATAAGAATCCTTTTCCCTCTCAAACCCTAGCTAGAAAATAAGGAAATATTAGGTAGAAAAATCCCTAAAAATTTTCTTGACTTGGTCAAGACTCCAAGGATGCCTAGGGGGGCGTGTTGGGCTTCTAGGAGCAGCAAAAGGCCGGCCCAAAGGGGCTCGGGTGCATGGGTTTGGGCCTCTGGAAGCTGGGGTGGCCTAGTAGCCAGGTAGCAGGAATATTCCCTGGTATCTTGCTTCTTAGGGGCTTGGGCTTGGCACCTGGGCTTGATTTCTTTGGGCTAGGATGCAGATGGACCTCTGGAATCATGGATGCCCTTATCTATGAATATACTTTGGCATCTGGAAGGGAATCTGGGCATCTGGAGGGCATCTGCAAGAAATCAGGGTTTTCTGAATTTTTCTCCTGGGGTCTTCAAATCTTCAAGCTGGGTTGGACTTGTGCTATACTTCCATGTTTTCAATCAAGTTGGACTTGGTCTTCACTTGTATGATATAGTCTTGAGTCTTCAGTATGCTTGGACAGGACTCAAAAAAATAAAATTAGCTCAACATGAGCTGACTAGCATTGGACTGAACTAGCTCAACATGAGCTAACTAGTACAGAACTGAAATAACAACTAAAAATACTCAAATAACAACTAAAATGGACTCAGATGAGCTAAGCCCTTATTACTGATGGACTCATAAATTATTGATCAATTTACAGAGGGTTGAAAAAGCCTGTCTTATTCTGGTGCCTCAGGTGTCCCCACCAATTCTCCCGGGGTGGGAGGAACTCGACCCTGTCGAGTGAAGGTCAGACTGGCTCACATATCTCTCGAGAAGGTCTGGGTTGAGGCATTGCAAGTCCTCTCAGAAAATTCACGAATCGTCCGACTCTGGCCGGCCTTACCATCGGACCAGGCAGCGTTGATAGTCATGGCCCTGGGTCGTGATGGCTTGATCATCCAGGATACGCTCGATCCGTTCTCCTCTCTCAGGCCAAATTTGTTTGTGGACACTCTAGGTTAGGGTCACTCACAATGAAAAGGAATAGATCCAAAGGCCTCACTAGGTAGCGCTGCCGGTTCCCTATACTCGACCAGGTCTGTAATATTGAAGGTAGAACTAATGCCCAAATCCAAAGACAAGTCTAACACCTAGGCATTTGATCCACCCTTCTTTATCACTTTAAAAGGTCCGGCTCTTCGAGCATGAAGCTTCTTTTAGACCTAAGCCTAACTAAGATAGAATCCACTACATCAAATTTTTGATCCATCTTCGGGAATTAGCCAGTTTGTTTAACATTAGTGCGGGTGGTGAACATGTTAGGCACATGCAGACTCCTAACAAGATGATGCAAAGGACTCAAACTAACACCTAATACACTCGACTTTGCATTCCTATCGAAGGAAATTTATTAGACTTTTATGGGCCTAAACCTAAGAGACTATAGACTCTCTAGGTCTGACCCTAGTGTGGTGTGCACAAGAGTATTTACAATGGACTCCAAGCAAATGCCAGAGGGTATGCCAGAAGTATAATGCAAACCTAACATGCGTAATGAATGCATGCAGTACGCTAATCTCTGTTAAATGCAATCTAATAATCCTAGAAATGATGGAGGTGTCAGGAAAGGACAGAAAATAGGAAGTGGGTTCAGTATTAGTTTGGTAGGGTAGGAAAAAAGGTTCAAGGTTAGTTGGATAAAGTTCGATATAAAAAGGCATGTCAAGGACTAATCCTAAACTAATGAGGCTAACCTTACGAGGTTGCGGTATATCTATGGGGTTTGCATAATGGAATGATGGGTTACTAATCTCAGGGAAGAGGTCCCTAATGGGAACTATAGGAGGAGGCTCATCCTGAGGGTACTGATTCAAAGAGATCAGGTCTTTAATAAATTCTTCTAGTTCTTGTATTTTAGGACTAGACTCTATAATTTGGCTCTCCTCTTCAGTTTCCTTAGGTAAGGCTCTAGTAGCAGTACCTAGGTTCTCTTCCTCTATTTGTTCTTCCACTATAGCTTTAGGTTGGATGTGGTCAAGGTCAACTATCTCTAGGTTGGCTTCTACCTGGGTATCTATTGGGTTAACTAATTCTAGGTTATCTAAAGGTGTCTCATCTTTTCCCTCATACTCATCCACTAGGCTCACATCAGCTTCATACACTTCCGCGTTAATGTATGCCATGTGAATCTCGGGAATGGTTGGAGAAGGTCGGCTAGCAGGAAATTGGTTAGGTTCTGGTCTCTGATTATGGGTACTACTCCTAGTAGGTTCAGGTTGTATAAGGGGTAGTGGCTCACTATTGGATTCGTATTTAGGGATACTAATCCTATGGGGTTCAAGTTGACTAGGGGAAGCATGACTAGTACTAGGTTGATACTTAGAAGTTATGGGTTCTCTAGGCTCATAGGACAAGGGTGCAGATCTATGGGTCATGGGATTATAGGATCTGGGGTCATAGGATTTTAGGTCAGCTGTATGATCAGGTTCTAAGGATGGATCATGGTATGGGGTCCTCCTAAGGTTGGGCTCCCTATATGGGTCAGGATATTGGGTCCTCCTAGGGTTGGACTCCCTATATGGGTCAGAATACTGGGTTCTCCTAGGGTTGGACTCCCTATATGGGTCAGAATATTGGGTTCTCCTAGGGTTGGACTCCCTATATGGGTCAGAATATTGGGTGTTGGGTCTACTAGGCTTATAGGGTGTGGGTGCATAGGATTTATGATCATGGGATCTAGAGTCATAGGATCTAGGTTCATAGGTTCTGGATTCATAGGTTCTAGGTTCATAGGATTTGGAGTCATAAGATCTATAGGTTGTGGGTATACTAGGCTTAGAGGATGTGGGTAAATAGGATCTATCTTCCTGGTCTACAAAATCCTGATTGGGTCTTCTAGGACTAACCTTAGGGATTGGGTCAGGATGATGGGCTCTCCTAGGTTCAGCCTCAAGGTATGGATCAGGGTTTGGGGTCCTCCTAGGTTGAGGGGAATCAGGATCTGGCTCGGACTGTGACCCATGGTTTTTTTCTGGGGTCCCTACCCGGACTTTTAACTGATCAAACCTATTGGCAAGATGGTCAATTCTATCATTGGTTTGAATACGAGACTGAGTTAACTAGGTCATCTGGGTAGTTATCTGGGTAGCCATCTGGGCCATTTGATCAACTAGGGCTTTTATTTGAGATTGTAAATTTTCCATGGATTCAGACATTTGTGAAGGAGGTGGGTGATATGAAACTCCTGATCTAGTGCTTATGCAAGACTCGATCAGACCGACTATAGCTGACTAGACCTAGAGTCCAAACTAGATGCTCAATCAGGGTGGCAAACTAGCCTATAGTAATCCTGTACTCAGCCAGGCAGGTGTAAGGGGAGTGTTAGGTCCCTGATTGCCAATCCTAGACACCAATCAAAGATTGGCCAGGTAGGCAGACCAGCACACAAGCCCTTCAGGTTTGAATCCCTAAAGCACCATTCTAGACACCAAGCACAAGGAACACACAGGTTAGTCTTGACACAGTGATCTAACACTTAGCCCGGACCCGACCAGTTGGTGTCCCTAGCCCACTAGGGCAAATTAAGTCTAGTTAATTTAGGTTAAGACTTGGGACCAAATGTAAAAGATGTGGTTTTGGGCTAAGGAGAGGTGATCAAATCCTCCCCCCATCTGATATAGCAAGAGTGCCCTTAAAAGTAAATTATGCAATGATGGCAGGCAGATGAGGATGCAAATTTGGATTTAGATGTTTTTGGTATTTTTGGAGAATATGTCATTTTTTTTTTGGTATTTTTTTTAAATAGAAAAAACTTGCAAATCATTCCTAATATGTTGGAAATATACTAAAATTAAAAGATATGCAAAGATGCTAAACAAAACCCTAAAACTTCCAAACTTGCCTTGCTGAAAAATAGAGCCAAATATTTGCAGGATCTATTTCGGCTTGAAGAAAATTCACAGGCCATAATAAAATCTGGAAAAATTTTCAAATTACTGTTAATTATGATGAAACCAGGAAAATAAATTTTAAATTTTTTGAGTTTTTAACAGGGATAAATAATTAAAATAATAGAGTATATACGGATAAAAAAATTGCAGAAAACAAGCCCTAATCTAAGCTCTGATACCAAATGATGGGGGACTAATATGCATGCATTTTTTTTGTACATTTTATATGTGGGGTTGAGTGATTAATTCCCAAGTTTTAGATTAAAATAAGTTGTGGGAATTTTATATGAATTTTAAAAGATCAGCATGCAGATTAGGACCTAGAAAAGTAGAAAAGAAGTATCGCCGGGGCTGAGAAGCCTCGGTTAGGGCAAGTTCTCCTACAATAAAACTACTGGAGGTAGAGGGGTGTACCTGACAACATCTGTGAAGATCACAGCAAGGGGTCTCTCATTCCTCGATGGATGCGGCCTGGAAAATCGAGCTAAAGACCCGCGGATACCCGGCTTTCTGCTCGGTGATCCGATTGAGGCTTGGCTGGAGTCGTTGGATTCGTAGGAACTCGGGGACCTGTAAACGACCTGTCAGGGGTTAAAAAACTCACAAAGGAATAAGAAAACAATGGAAAAACAGTAAGGGAAGGCTTCTTTTGGAGTGGGCATCCATGGATCTGAGATGTTTGTTGGCAGCAGGAAGATGATTGCAGCACTGGGAAGAAAAACTCTCACAAACCCCTTTATGCACACTGCAGGGTATCACACAACTCAATAGAAGAACTCAAGGTTTTAATTCATATCAAAAATTCTCCTTCATACAAGAGGCTAGGGTCCCTTAAATAGACCCTTAACCTTGGGCTCCAAGTAAGGGTACATAAGTCTTTACATAAGAATCCTTTTCCCTCTCAAACCCTAGCTAGAAAATAAGGAAATATTAGGTAGAAAAATCCCTAAAAGTTTTCTTGACTTGGTCAAGACTCCAAGGATGCCTAGAGGGGCGTGTTGGGCTTCTAGGAGCAGCAAAAGGCCGGCCCAAAGGGGCTCGGGTGCATGGGTTTACGCCTCTGGAAGCTGGGGTGGCCTGGTAGCCAGGTAGCAGGAATATTCCCTGGTATCTTGCTTCTTAGGGGCTTGGGCTTGGCACCTGGGCTTGATTTCTTTGGGCTAGGATGCAGATGGACCTCTGGAATCATGGATGCCCTTATCTATGAATATACTTTGTCATCTGGAAGGGAATCTGAGCATCTGGAGGGCATCTGCAAGAAATCAGGGTTTTCTGAATTTTCCTCCTGGGGTCTTCAAATCTTCAAGCTGGGTTGGACTTGTGCTATACTTCAATGTCTTCAATCTAGTTGGACTTGGTCTTCACTTGTATGATATAGTCTTGAGTTTTCAGTATACTTGGACAGGACTCAAAAAAATAAAATTAGCTCAACATAAGCTGACTAGCATTGGACTGAACTAGCTCAACATGAGCTGACTAGTATAGAACTGAAATAACAACTAAAAATACTTAAATAACAACTAAAATGGACTCAGATGAACTAAGCCCTTATTACAGATGGACTCATAAATTATTGATCAATTTACAGAGGGTTGAAAAAGTCTCTATCTTATTCTGGTGCCTCAGGTGTCCCACCAAGGATCAGACACAGATCACTGGATTCCATATGGTTTACTGATTAGGGTTTTAAAACCTTAGTCATGTATCATAATTTTGTAAGCAAATAAGATTGAGTTTTGTAATAAGTTGAGACTAGTTGATTTGTCTCAGCCCTAGTCTATCATTGAGTCCTATACTTGAGTATTAGTTTAGTGAGAGTCCAATTTTTATGCAAAAGAAGAGGTTACCCAATTTAGGAGTTCTACCAAGCCTCCCCCAGGAACCAGAGGCATTTACATCAGCTTATGGGATCTTGTTTGATATCCTAGAGCCCGAGATACCCTCTAGATGCTCTCCAGATGCCCTAATTTTCCCAGATGCCATTCCAGATACCAGATTCCTTCCAGATGCCATGGAATATCCTCAACCTAGGGTGCCCCTTGATTCCAGGGAGATACCAGCATCTTAGTCCATTAAATTCAAGCCCAGGAGCAAGGCCCAAGAACTTAAGAACCAAGATGCTCTTTGGATACCAAGAATATGCTTGCCCCAAGACCCCAGGCGCCCCAGCTTCTAAGATGCCCAAGCCCATGCACCCTAGCCCTTCTTGGCTGCCCCTTGCTGCCCTTTGAAGCCCAACATGCTAAGAGGAGGCATCCTTCATGAGTTGACCAAGTCCAAACATGGTGGAAGAGTTCAAATGAAAGGAGTTTGAGTTTTTATTTCATTCAACTTGTATACTCCAAGTTTTAGGTTACTTGTGTAGTTTTTCTCCCATTTAAATTGTGTAAACCTATAGTAACTATAAGAAGACTTGTAATCCCTTTAGGAGAGGACATGGGAACTCTATAAATATCCCACCCCTCCTCCTCTTGTAAGCAATTCTACTCTAATGAAATTAAATTCTGGTGAAATATTGTCTTGAGTTTTGGTGTTGTTTTTGTTTTGCTTTTGTTCCTCTACTTGGCCGACCTCTACCTCCACTTTCATCCACACCCAAGCACCCTTCTAAGTCTTCAAGTATCAGCCTTCATCCTTAAGAAGAAGCCCAAGGCCGCCCCTACTAAGAGCCTCCTTCTTCTCCAAGCCGCCAGCACTCCTAACCCTAATCTTTCCCTTCTATTTCATACATTATTTATTTCATTTGATTATTGATTCAAACCTAACCTTGATGCTTTGCAGGATCCCTGAGGTGTCTCCCCTCCCTAGAGGAGGCTTTCCTTGCTTTCAGACTAGGTCCAAATTGCCTTCAGATTCGGGAACCAAAGGCTTCATCTTCCAGGCATCAATCTGAGAGCTGTATGTCCCCTTCATTAGCAAGTTCTTCAATCTCTGACAGGTATAAACCTTCCCACTCTTAATTTCTATTTTGATTGAAGGTTAACTATCCTAAGCCAAGAATTTCTCAATTCTCAGGTCCTGACTTTTATTATTTTACATGAGCATTCCTATGATTATGATTATTCTTTACATTGCTATTCATCCTGCTAGTCCTTACTTGATTTTGAGAATTTAGCCAGCAAATTAAAATTTTAAAAATTTTAAAAAAATAGTTTACTATTTTTCTTACATGTTCAGCAATCTTAGAGTTGTCCCACATCAGTTTGATATCATAGCGGGTTTAGGATAATATTCATCTGTATTAGGATCACAAACCCTAATTTTTGCATGCTGCTAGCTGCATTAGGTGTCTGTTTTTCATCTAATTTTGACTACCTAAAATTTTATTTTTCTATGAAATTTGAATGGCATGTTTTCTATCTTGTTCTTTATTTAATCATAATTTTTAATTAATTTTCTAAAAAATTTAAAGTCCTAAAACTTGGCATATTTGAAACCCAAACTAAAATCTTGATAATTTTGTATTAGTCTAAAGACCCTAGGATTTGCTTCATTATATGATTTTAGTTTTGCATTAAATTTGGTAGAGATCATCTGTACCATCCATCCTCTATCTTAGAATTTTTATGATTTTTTTCTGCATCAGAGTCCATGTCAAACACTATATTAATTTGAACCCTAAATCTCAGAATTCTGTGAACTCTGCACATTTGACTCAACCAAACCTAACCAACTTCCACACATCCCAATCCCAAGCCCAATTTGTTTGCTAACCTAGTCAACCTAAACCTAATTTTCCACCTCATAAAATACACATAAAATAATTTATTTTTTTGATTATTTTAGATTGCATTAGAACCATCGTTTGCCATCATCTCTTTAACCTAATCTTAAGGGCAATTGCTATCTAACATCAGGGCAGGATTTCATCACCTATCCTGGGCCCAAAATAACCATCGTCATACTAACCCAAGCCTAAATTAAAATTAATTAGACTTAATTTATCCTAGAGGGCTAGGTGACACCTAACAGGTCGGGTCCGAACCATGTGGGCCAACTAGTGCATTTAATCCTGTGGCTATTACTGAAAACTGGTATCTAAGACTGGGGGTCCAGAGTCAAACGACCTAAGTGGACTGGTAGCTTATAATTAGGATCCTGTGACAAGCAGGGGGAGCCTCCCACCACCCCACCCCCTACCTAGCCAGTGAAAGGATTAGTTGCTGGGTTAATTGTAAGTTGAGTAGACCCATTCAGTTTTGACTCTAGGTCTAGGAAACCCTAGATTATACTAACCCTTTGCATGCTTGGCTACATCATTTCACCTTGGTTGATTGAGTGTTTGCATGACCACTAGGCTAGGAACCCAATACCATGACCCATACTTAGAACCCAATCCTAGAAGAACCCCATACCATGACCCATACTTGGAAACCTATCCTTAGGAGAACCCCTTACCATGATCCCTACTTGAAGCCCAACCCTAGGAGAACCCAATACTCTGACCCATATCAGAAGTCCAACTATTGGAAGCCCAATTATGAGTTCATAGACCAAGATGAGAGAACAACTAAGAACTTCAGACCAAAAATATCCACCTTCAATGGCACCTCAGATCCCAAGGTCTACATAGATTGGAAAGGAGATATGGAACAATATTTTGAATGGTATGACTTGAGTGATAAAAGGAAGTGTGAATTTACCAAACTCGGGTTAATTGACCATGCTAGGTTATACTAGAGAAGCGTAAAGAGCCTCATCAGGCAACAATACAAAGCTCCCATAGATACCTGGATGGCCATGAAGCTAAAACTTAGAGAGAAATATGTTCCCCCATACTACCAACAGTGCCTTCTAGATCAATGGAAAAGGTTAAGTCAAGGAAGTAGGTCTGTGTCAGAGTACATAGCCAAGTTTGACGAGTGTGCCTTAAAGTGTTTCCTCGATGAACCCACATCAGTGACCCTATCTAGGTTTATGGCTAGCCTTTGTGAAGACATCCAGTGGGAACTATCTCATTGGCAGATTCAAGATCTAGAGGAAGCCTATCATATAGCTAGGAAATTCGAGTCAAACCAGAGAAAACTCATGATTAGTCAATCTAAGTCCAACAAGAGTAACCCTCCTGAACCCAAGCCCAGACCTAGCAGACTTCCTTTAGACCAGCCCGGTACCATTACCCCTAGCCAGACCCTAGCACCTAGTCAAGTGTGTCTGAGCCAAGTCAACCCTAGTCAACCTGAATCCCATAGGATTAGTATCCTTAGATATGAGCCTAGTATTAGTCAGGAACCCCTTAGTCAACACGTCCCTACCCCAGTCACTAGTCAATATTCCCTTAGTCAACCTAAACCCACTAGGATTAGTGCCCATAGTCAGAACCCTAGTATTAATCAAGAACGCCTTAGTCAACCCATCTCTTTACCCTAATTATTAGCCAGTTTTCCTTTAGCCAAACCCCTCCTACTACCCCATTGGTTCACCAGGATGACCTAGAAGAAGAGGTATATGAGGCTGACCCAAGTTTGGTAGAGGAGTATGAAGATGAGTCTATTGAATATTTTGAAGAAGAGATACCTATAGGTGACCTAGAGTTAGAAGCCAACCCAGAATTAGTTGACCCAGTGGAAACCCAGATAGAAATCAACCCGGAGTTAGTTGAGTCGGAAGTCCAGTACAACCCACCCAGTTTAACCATGGACTTCAATTTTGAGGCTTTTATGAAAGCCATGGCTTATCAGTTTGCTTAGATGAAAACCCAAAACCAAGCCCAGTTTGCCTAAATGAATTTCAAGTTTGACCAATCCAACACCCAGATGACCCAGATAAATAATAGATTAGACCTAATGACCCAAACAAACAATCAGGCAACCAATAGGATGGATCAGTTAGCCAATAGGTTGGACTAGGTAGAAGACCACCCAACATTAGTTGAACCAGACCACACCCAAGCTGAACCTGTAGTGGAAGACCAGCTAGAGGAAAAGAACCTAAATATTACTATCCGAACCTTACATGAGGAGCTACTAAAAGAAATCCCAACTATAGAGCCCAGTCCTTTGATTTGTGAGCCAGAAGAATTTATTAAGGACCTGATCTCTTTAAATTAGTACCCTCAGGTTGAAGTCATTCTTTTAACTCCAATTGATCTCTTCCTTGAAATTAATGACCCATTCTTCCATAATGCAGACCCTATAGAATATCCCAAACCCATAAGGTAAACCTCATTAGTCTAAGACTAATTCCTGACACCCCTTCTTATATCCTACTATATCCAATTAACCCCGAACCCTTTTCTTACTTCCTATCCTATCATACCAACCCTGAGTCCACTTCTTATTTCCTACCTTTTTATGAAACTTTTCATGATTTTCTAACCCTTAGATTTTATTTTATAGGGGTAATCATATTGCATTCATTCATTGCACAGGTTAGATTTGCATCATATTTCTGGCACTCTATGACACCTAGTAGGAGTACATAGTAAATTTTCATATGCATGCCATGCTAGGGTCAAGCCTAAGAGTCTATAGTCTGTTAGGTTTAGGCCCAAGAGAGTCCAATAAAACTTTCTTCGATAAGGATGGTTAGTCGAGTCTATTATGTGTTAGTCTTGAGTCCAATAAATCCATAGCCCTGAATCATCTGTCTGCACCTACACTAGCTCTGCACAGCATCTGCATATGAAAATTAGTCAAAAGTTGAACATAAGTAATGAACTAAATAAAACTTGGCTAATTCCCGAAAGAGAGATAAAGAATTTTCTGTAGAGGATTGTGTAATTGTAAAGGAATTTTATGCTCGCGAAGCTGGCCCATTCAAAATAATGAAGAACGTTGGACCCAATGCCTATGTGCTTGAGATACCACCTGATTTAGGTATTAGCTCCACCTTCAACATCTCAGACCTTGTAGAGTATAGGGAGCCAGCAGTGATACCCAGTAAGCACCTTCAACATCTTGGGTTGCTTCGCTGGGCAACAAGGAGAAGTACATCTGATCATGCCACTTCATATATATCTTCAATCATAATGTAGAGAAAATAGGTGAGGTTTATATAGTGTTATGCTCCAAACTAAGCATGTGACAGATGCTGCATATCTATTGTGCAAGCCTTATAAGCATGCAAGGCTACCGATCAAATCACAAAAAATTTAGAGTATTTTTTTCTTAATCCTCAAAAATCAATCTTCAGAAAGATCAAATTAAATCATTTTTATCAAAAATAATATTCGATCCATATAAAACATTCAAATATAAGCTAAATAAATAAGAAGTTCAATTAACACAAGTGACCAAAATAACCATATCTACTATGTAATCTAGTGCACTCAATCGAGTCCTGAGGAATCATGATCCATAATATAAAAAATAAAAAATAAAGAATAATAAGCTACATTAGCCTAGTAAGCAATATAATACATCAAAGTGGAGTCTAAAAATGCTGAGCAAATAAATCATTGACTAGAAGGAATAAATCTCAAATAACATATATTCTTCAAAAATAATAATTTTTTATAAGTGAATTCAATATCAAGCTATGACCACATAATCCAATGGCATGGATTTGATAACAAAAATATGTTTCACAAAGTGCCAGATGGCAGATGCCACTATTCTAATCACTGGTAGTGTAGTGTCGAAATTAGTTTCTCGGATTATAAGTCATAGGTCCAATGTATAATTCCTATTGGCAAGGCTATGTCATAGCCATGTTGAGAACATATACAAAAACAGGTTCACAAACTCATCAGTTAAGTTTTTCAATATAAATCATATACTAAAAATAAATTATTTTCAATAATAAAATAATACATACTTGACCCATTTTATCCAACAGAAAAGTAGAGAGTATAAATCAAATTAAATAACTAATTATAATTTTTCAAAGATTATTTGAAAGCACACTTGAAGTATCAGGTTACTTATCTTTATCAGCGATAAATCTAAATATAGTATTCATGAATCCATACTTTAATCAAGCAGATTAGATGCACCTATTTAAAGTCATTAAAGTTTGACATCTTAGAAGCCAAACAAATTAAGAAACTATAAAGAACTTAAATAAGTAGAGGGAGCAGAACAACCCAATCAAGGGGATGACTCAAGTGTACTTCATACTTAAATCAAGATAGATCATAGATAGGTCAATCAAGTGATAGAACCTGACAGCCCTAATATGGTCAATGTAGATAACTTTTCCCATCAAAGGACGAATCAGGTTATAAGTCAATCATAGAAATCAAGGATAGCCAAATCCAATAGGATCCAACTAGGATCAGGGTAGAAATTTTTGCACTACCGAATGGTCAAAGATTAGGATTCTCTTATTAGGATAAATTATTGAGAGTAAACCCTTTACTAGTTCAATTCTAGAGAGAGAACCCATGTCAAGAGAGAAACCATCTAGGAAAAGAGTCAGAGAGAAATAATACTATAGAGAGAAGGTCAACAGGATAAGCAAGAGAGAAACAAGAGAAAGATAGATGGTAGAGAGAAGAGAGAAAATAAGATAGAGAAAAAAAGAGAGTCTTATCTTTTTCAAAAGAAGAAATTCATATCAAATCCAACAGGAATTGTGTTAGAGTCTAGCCAAGGTTGGTGACCATGGATAACTAGCAGCGATAACTAGCCAACAAGAAATGAGAAAAAAACTTAGAAAACAAGGGATCCGATAAATTGCGTGGATATCAAAGTAATTGTAGGTCTCTTTTCCAAAAGGTTATCTTGGGTTCATAAACAAAGAATCAAGACTTTGAACCGAATCTTTAATTAGCTTAGAGAGAGAAAGGGAGAGAGACACAAGAGAGGGAGGAGAGAGAAATTGGCATAATGGGACATGATCGATCAAGCAAATTATCTGACATCCTGAATGATTTGATTTAGATAACTTAATCATGATTAAACTAGTATACAAATGTTCAACAAAAATCATAAATGATAAAATTTAATAGTATCTAGAACTGGTTAAGATGGGTGCTGGCAAGCTATCCAATAACTACATATTGGGATCTTTCACCAAGCTCGTTCAAAATCATGAAAGGAAGGCCATTACTAGATCAAACAATCATAAAGATACAGTTAGGAGGAAAAAACAATCTAGAGAGAAAAACTTTTAAAGAGAAAGTAGAACTTAGAGAGAGAAAGTCAAAGAAGCAAGATGAAGTAAGAGGAGAGAGAGGGAAGAGAAAGAAATAATCTAGAGAGAAAATCTTTTGAGAGAGAAAACTCTAGAGAGAGAATGTAGAGAGAAGGTGAGAGAAAATAATGGAAAAATGTGAAGAGAGAGAAGGGGAAAGAACTTTCTTCTTTCTTTCTTTTCTTTGTTCCCTTTTTTTCTTTTCTTCTTTTATTTTTTCTTTTCTTCTTTTTATTTTTTTTTTCAATTTTCTTTCTTCCTCTTCTACCTCTCTTATTTGATAGAATAGGGGATCCTTTGATCCCCCTAGTTTCCAAAACAAGGGAGCCTCCAATTGGTGCAACGCATGGTTGGAAGGGCAATCACGGTGGTGAGACCCATGGATCTTGGTTTGGTGATCGATGACCACAAATAGTGCTGAAAAAAATCAAAGAAAACTAAGGGGAAAAGCAACCCAAAATAGGGGGTACCTTTCATGCTTAGTTCCAACGAAATCGCATCCAATGGAGGGTTCTAAAACATGAAAAGAATGGAGAAAAGAGATTAGATGTCTCACCTACAATTCTGATGAGCCTTGTGATGGTTTTCTGGCAAACACAGTGATCCAAGTCAACAATTTTTAGAGAAGAATAAGGAAGAGATGCAGCAAGGTTTGGGATTGATCTCAATGGAGGATTTAATCTCTTTAAATAGAGAGCCAAATGGAGAAAAATTATGCCAGAAATTTGACTCTAAATCGGCATTGGAGTCCCAGTCAGAGAATGAAGGAAGACTTCTTTGGCAGTCTATTTTTGATCAATGCCCAACACATGCAAAAAAACATGCTAGGCCTTTTTTGTGTTTTTTTTTTGAAGCAGGGTATTACATTTCCCTCCCCTAAAAATAAATCTCATCCTCAGAATTTCTTATCTATGCTTTTAAGGAGCTAGAAATTCATAGTTTTGGTCTCATCATCAAACTTTTAAATATTCTAATTCTCAATATAATTTTATCATATGGTCTCAAGTGACTCCAAGTTACATAAGATTTGAATATCGAATATTATTTAAGTTTAAGCTTTAGATCTTGGAGAAAAGAAATATGCCTATAAATATTCCAATTTCAAGATCAAATATCAGTGGTCCACTAATTCGAGATTCTGGATACTAAAGATTTTCTTAGAGTGGTAGATAGCTTACCAACTAATGAAAATCATATAATGAAATCTAAAATAATCCAAAATCAAAAACATTGTCTTTTCTATTATCAATGAATTCCTTTGCAAGAGAAATCCAGTTAGATCTTCTTCCATAAACTTTCTTATTCAAAGAATGAATATTGTTGATTAGCTCAAATAATCCAAACCACTATACTTTTACTGTACACTCTAATCTAAAACATCAAAATTCTCTAGATTACTAAAGGACTTCCAATCAAAATACTATTATGTATCATGAAATAAGAAAGTCAAAGAATTTCAAATTCTAAGCAAGGCCATAGAAAAATGTTTTGAGTCTCATCACCAAAATAATTAACTTTAAGCTTGAAGTAATATCACAGTATACCCAATCACTAATTGAACTTCTACATTTACTTAAATAAAAAATAAACAAATAGTCATAATGCATAGTAGTGTTTCATGGTAAATCCTCTTACACTTAATCTGGATCAAAATCTAACAAATCAAAATCTCAAACACAAATTACCCTACTTTGAGAATTTTCAAGGGCTCATTACATTTTGACCAAGGCATAGAAGGATAGCATTCCAATTTCTTGAAAATAAAATAAGCATCACAAATAATATTTAAATAAGATAACATAAATTTATCAATAAGAAAAGTCAAAAGAGATGTCTCATATCCTAATTCTACCTAACTCTTATCCTTTCCAACGAGTTCTTAGGATTCCAGTATATATCATTATTTCTATTATAATCTAGTTACAATCCCTAATGATGTTAAACCTAAGCTTTGATACCACTTAACCTATCATGCCCTGAGCCAAGTATGTGACAAATGCTGCAATACATACAAAGCAAGCCCTACAAGCATTGAAGGCTACATATCAAATCACAAAAATTTTAGAGTATTTTTTTATTTATTAATTTTCAAAAATCAATCTTTATAAAGATATAGTCAAATCATTTTCATCAACAACAATATTCAATCTATATAAAACTTTCAAATCTAAGCTAAACTAATAAGAATTTCAATCAATACAAGTGACTAAAATAATGAGATCTACTAATTACTCCTTGCAATTTAGTGTACTCCCCTTCGTCCTAAGCAATCATGATCCATGATATAAAAAAATAGAAAAAAAAAAGAATAATGAGCTACACTTGTCCAGTAAGTAACATTACACATTAAAGTGGAGTCTGAGCATACTAACAAATAAATCATTAATATTGACTGGGAGGAATAAATCTCAAATAATAGATATTTTTCAAAAATAATGATTTTTCATAATTGAACTTAATATCAAGCTATGGCCACATAATTTAGTGGCATGGGTCTATTAACAAAAATACGTTATACAAAGTGTCAGATGATAGATACTACTATTTTAATCATCGATAGTGTAGTGTCAAAACTAGTTTCTCGGATTATAAGTTGATAAGTCTAATTCATAATCCCCATTAATGGTGCCATGTCATAGCCATGTCATGATAACATATGCAAAAATAAGTTAACAAACTTGCTAGTCAAGTTTTACAAAATAGATCATATACTGAAAAAAAATTATTTTCAATAATAAAACAATACAAGCTTAACCCATTTTATCCAACATAAAATAAAGAGTATAAAGCAAATTAAATAAATATATATAATTTTTTAAAGATTATTTGAAAGCGTTACTTATCTCTATTGGTTACAAATACAAGAACAATATTTATGAATCCATACTTCAATCAAGCAAATTATATGTGCTATTCAAAGTTATTGAAGTTTGACATTTAGAAGCCAAACAAATTAAGAAACTATAAATAACTCAAATAAATAGGGGGAGCGGAACAACCCAATCAAGGGGATGACTCAGGTATGACTCAGGTATATTTTATACTCAAATCAAGATAGATCATGAATAGGCCAATCAAGTGACAAAACCTAATGGTCCTAAATCAGTTAAGGTAGGTAACTTCATCTCATCAAAGGACAAATCCTGTTATCAGTCAATCATCAAAATCAAGGATAGCCAAATCTAATAAGATCCAACTAGGATCAGGGTGGAAACTTATACACTACCTAACAGTCAAAGGTTAGGATTCTGTTACCAGGATAAATCATTAAAAGTAGATCTTTTACTAGTTCAATTCTAGAGAGAGGATCCATGTCAAAAGAGAAACCTCTAGAGAAAGAGTTCGAGAGAAATAATACTTGAAAGAAAAGGTCAAACAAGATAAATAAGAGAGAAACAAGAGAGAGACAAATGGTAGAGAGAGAAGAGAAAATAAGATTAAGAAAGAGAGAGAATCCTTATCTTTTCAAAGAAATAAATTCAAATTGGATCCAACAGGAATTGTGCTAGATGGTCTAGTTGAAGGGCGACTATGGATTGCTGGCGATGATGACCAGCCAGAAAAAACTTGAAAAATAAAGGATCTAATCGATTGCATAGATTTGAAAGCAATTTTGGTTCTCTTCTCTAAAAGGTTATCTTGGGTTCATAAACAAAGAATCAAGACTTTGAATTGGACCTTCAATCAGCCTATAGAGGAAAGGGAGAGAGATACAAGAGAGGGAGAGAGAAATTGGCATGACAGGACATGATCAATCAAGCAATATTGTCTGACATCTTAAACAATCTGATCAAAGCAATTTAATCATGATTAAAGTAGTGTACAAATAGTTTAACAAAAATCATAGATGATCAAATCTAATGATATATGGGACTGGTCAAAGTAGATGCCGGCACATTATCCGATAATCATGGATTATGATCCTTCACTAAGCTTGTTCAAAATCATTGAATGAAGGCTATTATTAGATCGAACAATCATAGAGATACAATGAGGAAGAAACAATCTAGAAAGAATAAATCTTAGAAAGAAGTAGAACTTTAGAGAGAGAAAGTCAAAGAAGCAAGGTAAAGTGAAAGAAGGGAGAGAGAAGAAAGAGAGAGAAGCAATCTAGAGAAAATATTTAGAGAGAGAAAACTCTAAAGAAAGAATGTAGAAAGAGAAAATAATGGAAGAATGGAAGAGAGAGGAGGGAGAAAGGACTTTCTTCTTTCTTTTCTTTTTTTCCTTTCCGTTCTTTACTTCTTTTTTTTTTCTTTTTCTTTTTTTCTTTTCTTCTTTTTGTTTCTCTTTTTTTTGTTTTTTTCTTCCTTCTTCTTTCTCTCTTCTTTGATAGAACATGGGATCCCTTTGATCCCCCTAGTTCTTTGATCCCCCTAGTTCCCAAAACAAGGGAGCCCCCATCAGTGCCACCCATGGTTAGAAGGACAATTATGGTGGTGAGACCCACATACCTTGGTTCGGTGATCAGTGGTGATAAATGGTACTAAAAAAAATTAAAGAAAAAAATAAGGGAAAAACAAACCAAAACAAGGGATACCTTTCATGCTTAGTTCCAATGAAATCTCTACAAATGGAGGGATCTAAAACATGAAAAGAATGGAGGAAAGAGATTAGATGTCTCACTTCAATTCCAGTGAGCCTTGGTGATGGTTTTTTGACAAACATGGTGATCTAGGTCAACAAATTTTGGAGAAGAACAAGGAAGAGAAGCGGTAAGGTTTGGGATTGATCTCAATAGAGGGTTTAATCCCTTTAAATAGAGAGCTAAATGGAAGAAAATAATGCTAAAAATTTGACTCCAATTTGGCATTGGAGTGCTAATCAGAGAAGGAAGGAAGACTCCTTCCGTAGTCTATTTTTGATCAACACCCAGCACGTGTAGAAAATGTACTATGTTAGGAGCAACACTCTCTAAAATTGGAGAGCAATGTGCATAGCAGAATTACGGGATCAAGAAGAAGGTAGGTGCAAAGAAAAAATAACAGAAAAATTAACAAAGCACAAGCACAAGATACAAGAGGTTTACATCATTCAAAACCTCTTCTTTCTATGTCCACGGTTGCATAGAATATCTCCCTTTTTTTATTAAAAACATTGAAAGTTATAGGAATATAAGAGATGAGAAATAAAAGAAGAACCTCTCTCAAGTTTCCTCTCTTCTAGAAACAATGATTGCTCTTATAGGAAGAAGAACACTTTTTTAGAGATGCTTGTTATGCCTAGAAGCCTAGGATGGCACACAAGGAACCCCCCATGCTCTCTCTCTCTTCTCTCTTGGAAGTGGTGGTGGCACGGAGGTATCACGCTAGCTGGTCTTCTCCCTCTTTTTTTCTCCTTCTTCTTCTTCTTATATCACACCCCCTTTTTCTCTCATATATATAGTGGCATCTTAGGGTTTAGGAGGTCTTAGTTAGACCTCAAGTAGGATTCCCAAAGGCCCTTAACTCCCATGCCCAAAAGTAGTCCAAACCGGCTCCAAGTCCAAGTAACAATAGGATTTCCTTAGGTGTTGGCACCCCCTTAGTTTCTTTCTTTGGCTTGACTTGGTTTAGCCCTAGGTCTTTGGAGCTTGATCAAATCTTGTCAAATGGATGGATTAGGCTCCACCACCAAACAACTCTCCCACATGAGGACTGAGACATCCAAATATATATCCACCTAAAATAGAATAAAAAACTTCCATAATAAAAAACTTGCACTCTATGCAGTGCTTCCATTTAATTAGCTTTGGAGACTCATTGATGCCATATATAGCCCCAATTTTTCTGCAATGATTGCTTTGATTATCATATCAAATGAATTCTTCAAGCCCTGTATCTTTTCTTGTTGGGACAGATGTGGTACTTTAAGCCTTGGTAGGCCAGGAAAGGAGTCATGGTGATAACTCCATGAGTCTAGAATCGATTTGGAATCTAGGACTAGGACTGGTTTGGTTTTATGGTGAAGGTTCAGCCCTCCATGAGCTTGAGGTCTGGGATTTTGGATCTTGAGGGGGCTAATTCATGTTGGATCGGGTTTGGATCTAAGCGGGTATAAGAGTGGGTCAAGTCATGGATGTACATGGGCTTGGATAAGTGCTCTCCTTATTAGATTAGCCTTGGAAGAAGTTTAGGTTAGGTTAGGTTCATGAGTTATATTTCTAGTTGAATTAGTATAATCCTTTGGTCTATAAAAGAGTACCTTATGTAAACCTATTGCCAAGAGAATCAATGTAACTCTATTCTCTCTAAATCCCTCCCTCTCTCCTCTCTCTCTCCCTCTTTCCTCATCCACAAAAAAAATTCATGTCATATAAAGAAGCATGCCAAGACAAGAATAGTAGTAGGAAGAGTGTTGGTGCTAAGAGTCCCCCGGTTCTAGGGTCTTTCTCTCTTCTACCTAGAATCCCATGCCCTAGGTCTTTTGTTTGTTGGTTGAAACAGGAAGACAAGCCTTCTTATCTAAAGTCTTCATGGTAAAGACCTTCCCAAAAAGTGTGCCCAAGAGAACCAAGGAAGAAGGATTCTTCATGCCAATATTTGGAGTGCTAGGTTGTTTGGCGCTAGGAAGATTTGTGTTGATTTTTGGTGTCCACCCAAAACTTGTTTCATTCCTAGGTTTCTAGCAAAGAGGGGGTGTCCCAAGAACATAATTTGAGAATGATTCCATGTCCAAATAGGGCTTAGAGCAATGGGTTATTTGGAGTGCAAATTTGCTTGGTGGGTGGATTGGTTTTGGCTAAGAAGTCATAGTCCAACAAGGATTCCTTTGGTTACTAGTGTCCAAACCTATTTTGGTCAGCTAGAAGATATGCGGAGGTCAGTTTCTGGTCTAAAACGCATAGATCCATGTCCTAAAGGTCTAAGGGTTCAAGCAAGGTCTGATTCGAAGGTCGGTGTACGAAGTACTAGGCTACAAAAGATTTTTGCACCAAGGGTGGATATGAGTTGCTATTAGGGTTTAGTGTTTGGCTATCCAAATGATCTCAGATCAATGTTAAACTTGGTAGAGACATCCATTGCTGATCATCGAAGGTCCATGCAATGATTGGTGGTCCTAACAATTGGTATTAAAATCAGGAGATGCATGAAAAGAGAAGGCTATCATATAGAAACTCTGCACACCATATTCTATGATACTTTTTTTAATTCTACTTCATAGTTTATTTGTGGCTGATTTCTGATTCACCATGAGTAGCAGGATGAAGGTGGAGTTTGAGAAGTTTTATGAGAAGGGAAGCTTCTTAATGTGGAGGGTGAGGGTGGAAGATTTACTAGTCTAAGTTGGGTTGGATTCAACTTTGGAAGAAAAGCTAAAGGACATGATAGAAAAGTAATGGATTTTATGAGAGAAGAAGGCATGCTCGATGATCAAGAGCAGTTTGGCGATGAGGTGTTGTATAGTATGTTAGAGGAGAGGTTACATAGGGGGTTGTGGTCAAGGTTGCACACCATATACAAGAGAAAAAATATATACAAGAAGTTGATGTTGAAGAAGAAATTATATGGCCTTTAGATGCAAGAAGGTAGTGGCGTAGTTGGGCACATTTAGCAGTTCAACCAAATAACATAGATTTGCTAAACCTTGGAGTGAAGATGGAAGAGGAGGATAAGAGCTTACTATTGCTATGCTTGCTACCCGGTAGCTTTGATTTATTGGTGATGACTCTGCTTTACGGTAAGAAGATATTACACTATAAGGAGATAATTTCAGTTCTCAGGTCCAATGAGTAGAGAGAATATGATGCAGGACAGGGATCGGGGATGGATCACTGGCGAGCTGAGAAGTTACCAGGGGATTAGGGCTTGCTTGGAAGAAGAAAGAAGAGGGATCACAGAGATACCCTTGGTTGAACAGGGATCACACAGATACCCTTAGGAGAACAAAACACATAGCAACAGGGATCACACAGATACCCTTAGGTGAACAGGGATCACACAGATACCCTTAGGAGAACAAAGCACACAGCAATAGGGATCACACAGATACCCTTAGGGATCACACATATACCCTTAGGGATCAAATCGATACCCTTAGGAGAACAAATCACATATACCCTTAGGAGAACAAAACACATAGCAACAGGGATCACACAGATACCCTTAGGGATCACACAGATACCCTTAGAAGAACAAAGGATACAGCAACAGTGATCACAAAGATACCCTTAGGAGAACAAAGCACACAGCAACAGAGATCACACAAATACCCTAATCACATAGACACCCAAAGGTGAAGGCAAGATGGGCCTCATGCCTACTCCTTTACGGAGGTAGAATGAAGAATCACTCTTCTCAAATCATCATCATTATTATTTTTCATACATGAAAGGGGCCTTTTTATAATTGACCCTAGCCCTTGGATTACATGGAATGAAAAGCAAAGAGGGGGGGCAGTAACATGCTGCCTTATGGGTGGATTTGCATGAAAGGGAAGCGCTATAAATTTTTTATATTTGTGGGTTATACAAAGCAATAAAGGGAGAAGAAAATATGGGACTCTTGCTTGCTTGCTTCTTTTGCCTAGATTGATTGCATAAAATTGGGATGGCGACCACTTCAAAGCTGGGCGCCAAGTTTCTTCCTCTTCTGGCTTGCATGAAATAGGGGGGAACCATATGAGACATGAGATGCCATATAATTCCTTCCATTTTTCTTGGATGGCCAACATCTACCATAAGGGGTGCTGATCTGCTTCCTTTTATGCTTAGATGACTTCAAGAAAATCCTGGACTACCTTGATTGAATAGATGGTGCTTACTATGACTTGGATCCCTTGTGGCTGCTGAAGTGGCTGGGCTCTCAAGTCCCCATCATTCCCCTGGAGTGGGAAGAACTCGACTCCATCGAGTCAGGCTCAGCGGGGACTTTGATGGAACCGAATCTAATCAAATCAAAAAGGGCTCTTAGGCTAGGTTCACCCTTTTTTTTCCAAACAAATCCCAGATTTTTTTTAATCAGCTCTGCTCTGAGAGCTGTGAAACTTTGCAATCAATGCAGCTCTAGAAGTTGTGTGCCTCTGCAATTCATGTGGCTTTGAGGAGCGTGCAACATTGAATTCGGCAAAGGGGATGGTGCTCATGCTTTCACGTTCATGCTGTCTCCTTTCTTCCTTATGGACCGAACCAGGGAGTAGAGAAGCGATGTCAAAGGAGTTCACTAGTGTTAGCACTGGGCAGAGACTATCTGGAAGGGGGTAGTGGAGTCGGCAGTGGGGAGGAGTTCCATGGGCCAGTTGGGGATGACTCCAGGTGGAGGGTGGGGCTGAGGAGATGGTAGCACGGTCGAAGGGGGCCGAATCAGACCGATGGGAGGAGGAGGCCAGGGTGGGAACTTTGATTGTGGCTTGTTCTAGCAACTGGCGATAGCATCGTGATGTTGGGCTCGGTCCTAAGGCTCTATTGCAGAGCTCGACTCGCCATGGGAGGGTGCGAGCAAGGAAGAAGGAGGCAGAGCTAGCGTTTCTAGCGATAGGGAGTCATCGGCTTCTTGCAGGGGAGCAGGGAGGATGGGATGATTCCATTGATGGAGGAAGGGCTGGATTGCAGGATGTCATGGATGGAGGTCGGCGCGGAAGTGATCGATGGTGGTGTGCTCAACGGAAGAGGGATTCGTGGCATCACGGGTGATGGTGATGGATCTGGTCAGGGACGATAGCGATGGGAGGCTTCATGCGAGGCAGTGGGTGGAGGGGTTGGATTGGAGGAGTTGAACGGGATTGATCATTGGAGGAGACGGACGGTTCAAAGCCCGAATCAGCATTTCAGGTGGTGGCCGTGAAGAAGGCGTTGCGGCTTGCTCTATTCTTAGAGATGGCAGCATGGATGGAAGAGGGCAGCATCGGTGGTGTAGATCTAATGGGCTACAGGCGACGAGGTTTCATGATGCCTGATGATGGTTTGATAGTAGACTCGGAGAGGAAGAAGAAAACCCTAATCCTCTAGGCTCTGATACCAAGTTGATACGGGACAGTGATCGGGGATGGATCGCTGGCGAGCTAAGAAGTCACTAGGGGATTAGGACTTGCTTGGAAGAAGAAAGAAGAGGGATCACATATATACCCTTGGGTGAACAAGGATCACACAGATACCCTTAGGAGAACAAAACACACAGCAACAGAGATCACATAGATACCCTTAGAAGAACAAAGCATACAGCAACAGGGATCACATAGATACCCTTAGGAGAACAAAGCACACAGCAACAGGGATCACACAGATACCCTAATCACACAGATGCACGAAGGCAAAGGCAAGATGGGCCTCACACCCACTTCTTTATGGAGGCAGAATGAAGAATCACTCTTCTCAAATCATCATCATTATTATTCTTCATACATGAAATGGGTCTTTTCATAATTGGCCCTAGCCCTTGGATTACATAGAATGAAAAGCAAAGAGGGGGGGCAGTAACATGCTGCCTTATGGGTGGATTTGCATGAAAGGGAGGTGCCACAAATTTTCTATATTTGTGAGTTATACATAGTAATAAATGGAGAAGAAAATCCAGGACTTCTGCTTGCTTGCTTCTTTTGCCTGGATTGATTGCATAAAATAGGGATGGGGACCACTTCAAAGCTGGGCGCCAAGTTTCTTCCTCTTCTGGCTTGCATGAAATAGGGGAGCACCATATGAGACATGAGATGCCATATAATGTCGTCCATTTTTCTTGGATGGCCAACATCTACCATAAGGGGTGCTGATCTGCTTCCTTTTGTGCTTAGATAATTTCAAGAAAATCCTGGACTGCCTTGATTGAATAGATGGTGCTTACTGTGACTGGGATCCCATATGGCTACTGAAGTGGCTGGGCTCTCGAGTCCCCATCAGAATAGATGACAAAACATAGAGTTTCTAGATGGGTCTCATCATAGGAGAGAAGCCTAAGAGAGGAAAGGATGATAGTAAGCAGAGGAGGCGGTCCAAGTCCTAGAAAGGTGGCAAAGAGACAAGATGATTCAAGTGCAATGAAGTAGGGCACTTTAAGCAAAACTATTCACTTTGTAAGAAGTGCAAGTTAGAGAAGAAAGGGATTGATTCTATGAGTTTTGCTACTGATTCAAAGGAAGAAGATTTCCTCTTAGTTATTTCAGAAGAGCTTAGGAGGTTAGGATAATTTCAAATGGCATCAATGATAGAGGAGAAGCAACAGGAGGTCCAACAGGGCTGTATTAGATAGCTAACTTATATTTTTTATTTTCTTTTTGAAAGAGCACCAATATAAGTTAAGATTTAGGTAGAGTAATATCTAGAAATAACTCCATATGTGAAGAGAGGCTTGACACAAGTTCAAGGTCGAGGAGTGCAAGGGAAGGAGTCAGATTCAAGCACTAATGGTGGTAATACATAGTACGGGTCAATGCAGGATATACGGGAACCGAAAAGGAGTGGCCTTATGGAGATGGTGTCATATGTATGTGTTACAGTGAGAGAGGATCCAGATGCCTATGAGAAGTCTGAGATGAGCCCCATGAGAGATAGTTGGATTTGAGCTAGGATAGACGAGCTATAATCTTTCTAGGAGAAGTTGAAGCGATGGTTGGTGTAGGTGCAAAGATGAATGAAGCTTATAGGATGTAGGATGGTGCACAGATACAAGCAAGGACCTTCAATTAAGGTGGAAGTAGACATCTCAGTAGCCTCCAAAGGAGCATCAAAGGTTAAGGGTACAGCATTGGCAATGGAATTTGCATAAGAAGCTAGCAAAGCATGCAATGATAGCAGGATCATGTAGACAGTTCATGCAGAGCATGCCAAGGCTTGTGGGCACCAAGAAAAAGATTGTTGGGATAGATGTGATACTTCCAAGTCTTGGAAGGCTAGAAAAGGAGTCATGGTGATGACTTCAAGAGTCTAGGTTCGATTTGGGTCCTAGAACTTGGACCGGTGTGGTCCTAGAACTTGGGTGGAGTTCAGCCCTCCATGGACTCAAGGTCCAGGGTTTTGAGTCTTGAGGGGGCTAATCCATGTTGGATCAAGTTCAAATCTAAGTGGATGTAAAAGTGGGTCAAATTATAGGTGTATATGGGCTTGGATAAGTGCTCTCTTAATTGGATTAGCCTTGGAAGAAGTTTGAGTTAGGTTACATTCATGAGTTGTATTCCTAGTTGGATTAGGAGAACCTTTTGGTCAACAAAAGGGCATCTTATGTAAACCTATTACCAAGGAAATCAATGTAACTCTATTGTTCCTAAATCCCTCCCTCTCTCATCTTTCTCTTCCTCTCTCTTCATGCCACAAAAAGAATTCACGCCATACAAAGAAGCATGTCAGGAAAAGAATAGTGATAGGAAGAGTGATGGTGCTAAGAGTCTCTGTTTCTAGGTGCTCTCTATTATGCCTAGAATCCTATGCCCAGGTCTTTTGTTTACTGGTTGAAACTGCAAGAGAGGCCTTCCTATCCAGAGTCTTCATGGTAAAAACCTCCCCAAATAGTGTGCTAAGAGAACCAAGGAAGAAGGATTCTTCATGCCAATATTTAGAGCGCTAGGCTATTTGGGGCTAGGGAGATTTGTGCTAATTTTTGACGTCCTCCCAAAACTTATTTCATACCCTATTTGTAGCAAAGAGGGGGGATCCTAAGAGCCTTTTTTGAGAAGGATTCCACATCTAAATAGGTGTTGGAGTAGTGGAATAGTTGGAGCTCAAATCTACTTGGCAAGTGGATTGGTTTTGACAAAGGAGTCTTTGTCCAACGAGAATTCTTTTGATTGCGGGTGTCCAAACCTGTTGTTGTCTACTCCAAGATGTGTGAAGGTTAGTTTCTAGTTTAAAACTCATGTTTCTACATCTTAAAGGTCCAAGAGTTCAAGCAGGGTGCGATATGTAAGTTATTGCGTGAAGTACTAGGCTACAGGAAATTTTTGCATCTAGGGTGGCATGAGTTGCTATTAGGATTTGGCATTTGGCTATCCAAACAACCTTAGATTGACATCAAACTTGGTGAAGGCATCCATTGCTAATCTCTTAAGGTCCATACAAAGGTTGGCAATTCTAATATTTTTAGTGATAATCTTCTATCTTCAAGCAATACTTTGATAAAGTGGTATCTTGATGTATGTGCTTTGTTTTAACATAGAACATTGGATTCTTAGCAAGGTGAATAGCACTTTGATTGTCACTGAATAACACAATGCAATTTTGCTTTCTACCCAATTCTTTTAGTACATTCTATAGCCAAATCATCTCCTTGCTGGCTTCTATGATAGTAACATATTCTAGCTTGGTGATAGAAAGAGCTACGACCTTTGCAACTATGAAACTAAGCTCACTATTGTCCTGCCAATGGTATATATGTCTACCCAATAGTGCTCCTTTTGGTGTCAACATTACCACCCAAATTAGCATCCACAAAACTTTGTAGTGTTTGACTGCCCTTCTCGTAATATAGGCTGATATCTTTGGTACCTTTCAAATATTAGAAGATCTACTTGATAGCTTCCCAATATTATTTGCCTGGATTCATCACGTATATGCTCATAGCTCCCACTGTATGTGCAATGTAAGGTATTATGCATATCATGGCATATATTGGTTGCTAATAGCTGAAGCATAAGGAATCATTGCCATTATCTTTAACTCATCATCAGCTTTGTATAATGACTCATTTGAAAGTTTAAAATGACTAGCCAAAGCTATCTTCACAGACTTTGCATCTAATATGTTGAACCTGTTCAGCACCTTTTTGATGTAGTTAGCTTAAGTAAGCTTCAGAGTACCATCTACTATGTCCCTTTCAATCCTTAACCCAAGTATCTATTTTTTGCACTCATATCCTTCATTGCAAACTCTCTTGATAGCTCTTTTTTTTCATTCAGTTTCTCGATTGTTTAGTCCAGCTATCAGTATGTTATCAATATACAAGAGTAAGATAATGAAACTACCATCAAGTACTTTGAGATAATAGCAATGATCTTCTTGGTACCTTGCAAAACTATTATTAGTCATGAATCTATCAAATTTCTTGTACTGATCTATGGACATGCTTCAAACCATATAAGCTCTTCTTCAGCTTACACACAAAATCCTCCTGCCAGGGACTATAAAACCAATAGGCTACTACATATATATCCTCCACTATCTTACCATGTAACAAAGTAGCAGTAACATCTAACTATTCTAAAAGTATAAATTTTTAGCTACTACTATACTTAAAATCACTATAATAGTAGAGAGCATAACAACAAAAGAAAAGATTTCAATATAATCAATACTTTCTTTTAGTTGGAAGTCATTTACAATCAATCTTGTCTCGTACCTTTTGCTACCATCATGTTCTTCTTTAGTTTTGTAAATCCATTTGTTGTGTAGAGCTTTCTTACCTTCCAATAGTGCACTGAACTCGCAAGTCTGATTTTTTATTAAGGATTGCATCTCACCTTCATGGCTAGCACCCACTTTATCAAATATTCACTCTCCACTACTTTTTCATAACATGCAAGTTCACCACCATATGTCAATAGTAGATAGTACAAAGAGGGAGAATATCTTTCAAGTGATCTTGAGATTCTTGTAGATCTCTTTAGCTGAGGTCTACTTGGTTGAGGTTGTTCCATAACATTTTCTAGATTTTCTTAAATCCTTTCAGCAACATCTTCCTCCATGATCTCTTCCAACTCAACTTGCTCATTCTCCTTAGTTAGCTCCCCTATACTATAACAGTCAGAAATATTCTTATTCTTATAGAGAGTTATTTCATTAAAGATCACATCCTTGCTTTTGATGATTTTTCTCTCTTGCTCATTCCAGAACTTGTAGCCGAAATTGTGAGTGCCATACCCACTGAAGAAATACTCTCCAGACTTTACATCGAGTTTGTCTCTCTTTTTAGCATTGATGTATACATAAAAGACATAATCAAAAACCTTTATGTGAGATAAGCTTACAGTCTTCCCTGTCCACTCTTCTTCTAGTAACTTGTAATCAGGAGAGATTGAGGGACCTTTGTTTATCACATAAGTAGTTATGCTAATTATCTCAACCTAGAACATCTTGGGCAAACCAACATGAATCCTCGTATTTTTGGCTCTCTCATTCAAAGTCCGATTCATGCACTTAGTCATCCCATTTTGTTGAGATGTGCTTGAGATGGTTTTCTCCTTCTGGATTCCATTTGTTGCACAGAGCTCCTTGAATTTGCTACTATTGTATTCGATGGCATTGTCAAACCTCAGACATTTGATCTTCTTACCATACTCATTTTCCACTAGACATTTTTACTTCTAAAAATAGCAAATACATTAGATTTATTCTTTAGAAAGTAAACCTAAACCTTTCTGGTAGAGTCATCAATGAATGTGATATAGTACTATGAATATTCAAGGGATGCAACTGGATGGGGACCCCATACATCTATGTGTACAAGCTATAGCTTTCTTGCCTTTGACATTCTTAAAATCTTTAAGAAATTGACCTTTTCTACTTCCTAATAATATAATCCTTATAGAGATCAATATCAAGGGACTTTAGATTTGTCAACTTGCCCTTTTTTAACATCACCAGTATACCTTTTTACTCCTCATGTGTCCCAATCTGCAATTCCATATATCTGAATCTACCTTTACTAGTGCTACTATATATCTAACATTAATTAATTGTCATGTAAAGGGTACCTAACTTATTCCATCGTGCTGTCATCATAGTATCTTTGGTGATCTTCCAAAAATTATCAACAAAAATTATAATGTATATCTGACTACCCAATATAAATTAGATTCCTCCTTAAACCTAGAACATGTCTGACATTCCTTAGCTTCTATATCGATTGGTTTGACATCTTTATATGAGCATCACCTTTTCCCATAATATTTAAAGGCTCATCATCAACGAGATAAACCTTTTCAAAATTTTTATTAATACTATAATTCAGTATACACTCTTTTTTTGAGGTAGAGTGAAACAAAGCTCCAAAGTCTAAAATCTAGGACTCCACAGGACTGTCCATGCTAAGGATCGGGGCATCATTGGCTTCCTTTATATCTATATTTATGGACTCCTTGCTCTAGAATTTGTTCAAAAACTTCTTTCTAGCTCGCCCAATAGTTCTTTCTAGTGTAACCTTTCTTGTCATAATGCCAATAGCCATTATCTTTCGATCTTGATTGGCTTCTTGAGTTGGACTTACATCTCCCATGACTTTTGCTGCACTATATAGTTCTTCCTTTGTTTTCATGAGTGACTAGGGCAAAACTAGACTCTCTTTGGATTCTTTTCTCCTGATGTCATCACTGAAAATCATGTTTCAAATCTCTTCAAATCTCATTTTGCTTAAGCCATAAAAACTACTAACCATTGTTATAGTAGTACTCCAACTCTTAGGCAAAGAAGATAATAATATCAAAGCATGAACTTCATCCTCAAAACTAATTTCTATAGAGCTTAATTGACTAGTAATCAAAGTTAATTCATTAATATGGTCTATAACACAAGCACCTTCATTCATCTTTAAGTTAAATAGATACAACATTAGATATAGCTTTTTGGAGGCCAAAGGCTTCTCATACATGTTAGATAGAGTCTTCATCAAATCAACAACATCATCTTTTCCTCCAAACTATTAAATGCAGCATTCCTGGCCAACATCAATCATATAACTTCAGAGGCTTGGCAGTCTATTAGCTCCCAATCAACTTGTGATATCTCAACAAGTTTTTTACCTTCAAGTAGTAGATGAAGCTTTTTCTGGTAAAGATAGTCTTCGATCTGCATCTTTCAAAAACCAAAGTCCTTCCCATCAAATCTATCAATCTTAACTTCTTTAGCCACCATTGTTCCCACTCTTTTTCTTGAACCTAGGGGCTCTGATACTAGTTGTTAGGAGCAACACTCTTTAAAACAAAAGTTAGAGAGACATATGTGTATCTAAATTACAGGATCATGGAAGAAGAAGGTAGCTACAAAGAAAAATAATAGAAAAAATTAATAGAATACAAGTACAAAATATAGGAGGTTTAAATAGTTTGGAGACTCTTCACTATAACAAATAATGCAATTAACAACCAAATAAGTCATCGCAAAAAGTTAGTTTTTGGTTGCTAAAACCTTTTACCAACTAAAAAAATTGGTCACTATTTTGGTCGTGAAAGCCCCGTCGGCAATTACCTTTAGCAACCAATTTTGAGTTTGGTTGGAAAATATTAATATAAGACGACCAAAATAGATTGGGTTTGGAAAAAATAAATTTTAAACAATGATTATTTGGTCGATAAATGACCAAATTTTTGTTGCAAAAAGTTGATATTGGTTGATAAATATCTAATACCTTTTGCACTTAATAACTAATTCACAACTAAAATAATTGGTTGCAAAAAAATCTTAGTATTTCCAACCAATTATTTTGGTCGTTAAATATTTAGTACAGCATGAACAACCAAATATTTTGGTCGACATCAAACTATGATGATTATTATCAACCATTTATTTTAGTTGAAAAGAATTTCGTGTAAACTTTTAGCAACCAATTTTTTTTTGTAGGAAAAAAAAATTATACTATTACCAACCATTTTCTTTGGTTAAAATATGTATGATATAAAAGTTGGAGGAAAACCTTTACCAACCAACTATTTTGGTTGTTAAATATTTAGTACAACATGAACAACCAAATACTTTGGTCGACATTAAACTATGATGATTATTATCAACCATTTATTTTAGTTGAAAAGAATTTCGTGTAAACTTTTAGCAACCATTTTTTTTATTGAAAAAAAAATATATACTATTACCAACCATTTTCTTTGGTTGAAATATGTATGACATAAAAGTTGAAAGAAAACCTTTACCAACCAACTTCTGGGTTATAAAAATAAAAAATATTAACAACCAACTTTTTGGTCGAGAAAACCTTTTTTTTCACCCATGCCTATTTGATACATTTGTATGTTCTTGATGTCACCTGTATTCAAAGATACTCATCATTGTTATGAACTCGTTATAACTAAAAATCTACAAAATCAATAAAATTTAACAAAATTTAGTGAAAGAGATCCAAATATTTATAGTCTTGAATATAAATTTGACAATACATACAATAATCCAAAATGAGCAAAATGTTTGGCTATAATATCCAAATTGGAATCATAAATAGTTGTTGACATCAAAAATACATTCACTGCTCTTCAAAAGATCAAACATATTCAAAAATAAGTAACCGAACATTTCTAAAACATGAGTAGGAATGCACAAAATTTGCACTTCAATAGATTTTGTGCTCCAAAATCATCAACCTGCATGAATAAATATAAAAGATAGGTCTTTATTTGTGAATATTTTAAACTAATCAAATATAAAAAAGAGAACAGCAATAATAATGAACTAATGAAATATAATGGAGGTTAGTACATCTTTGTAGAAGATCAAAGAAGTAAAGAACTAATGAAATACCATACTCTTTACCGAAATTTTTATAATGAAGTGCTTGAGCCTATTTCAATACTCAACTTATGAATTATGAACTATGTAATGTTTTATATGTAACTGCCATTTATCAAAACTTTTCATTTAAATCCAAAGCATTGTCCTGCTCACATAACACATTAAAAGCACTTCTCCACTTCATGCACCAAAATCTAATTATTTTAGATGTCTTCACTCATCCCTTGCATGGTAGATCTAACAAAATGGATCACGATATGGTATCTTTCAGCCACAAATTCTGATTCAGGCATCATTTTTCTTTGCTTTTTCACTAATATAACATTCAATTTCTCAAATTCTGCTATGGTAGTTCCATAGGCCCTTATCTTCTAAGACTTTCCTTCACAACTCCAATTTATGATTCAACCTTGATGTCTTATTCCTAGTTACACTATACCTTCTGTAAAGAACATGAACCACCATTCAACTTCATAAATATTAATTGCAACACCATCTGCAACGGGTTTAGTGCTATTGTTCATGCAAGGCCATTGTGACTAGAAATTTAAAATATCTCGGCACAACTACGTGGCACTTGTTGCTAGCTCAGAATATGTCATGAACAATATCAATGTGTCACTCACAAGCCTTTTTTCTTAGTGCAAACCAAATTATATCCTAGCATAAAGCATCACATGTTTCCTGAAACTAGATAAAGACCATATGGACACCCAATCTCTTTTATCTAAATTTTCCATGTAAACATCATCCTATAGATGTCAAAATAATATTAACCAATGGTACAAGCAAACACAAACATGTCAAATTTTTATGTATACTCTTTATCATGAGCTGTATGGTAATTATAACTTACAAGACCTGTACTAAATTCCCTTGGTAGGGCATGATTATGAACTGATAGTTTGGCTATCTGAAAAGTCCAGAAATATTTTAAGGGCTAAAAGTTGAAGGTTACATGATATCTAGAACTTGTATCTATGTGAGATCATCAGAGTAGAGATGAACAGGTACCATATTCTCCCCATGTATTTATCTTATTAGAGGATTACTAGTTGGTGAAATATATCCTACTCCACTCTTCAATATTTCATCATGTAATCAATTATGCATTTCTTTTTCTTCTTTTAGTTTTTTTCTAGGGTGGGGTATATTCTAAGGGCCTCTATCTTTGATTCTAGTGCTATTTTCATGGAATTAAAATGTTACCCTCTCCCATTGACAGTGTTTTGGGCCTTAGATTTGAATATCAAGAGTGCACATAACTACGATACACATCTGAAAGTTGCATGAATTCTGTGTATTGGAAACTTCACTGGTTTTGGTTGTTATTTGACGAGTTTTAGATGTTATTTGCTGTTGCATGCATGCCAATTTTCAATGCACACTTACAAAACTATGTGCATAATTTTAACACATGGTGACCCATACATTGTGGTTTTATACATACTTCTGCTTCATAGGGTGCATTGTATCCCATTTTTTAATATGCATACCTTGTCTGTTGATACAAAATTTTTGAAACAGATATGTAGGTGCCCCCAAGTATATGTAAATATTTCGTCCAAGAAATGAAAGCAAAGAGAATAAAAAGCTCAATGTAAAAATACAAATATTTTCTCGGGTGGGTCACAACATCAAGAAGCTCGATTTTAGGGTCATATGCTAGTATTCTTATCCCTAAGGTTTTTTTCTAGTTGAGAGATATGGGAGGAAGGGCAAACTCTCTCTCTCTCTCTTGAGATTATGCAAAGCTACCATTTAAGAATTCTTCTGACATTAAAACAAAGTAACATAGTCTGAAAGCTAATTTCCAAATTAAGAATTGAATCCATCCTTATGGCACATATGCATAGTATATATTGTGATAAAAGATGTAAAATCAATATAAAGTTAAAAGTATATATAGAAGCCAACAAGACACATGCTTCAGCTCTTTGTTTTGATTTCTAGTAATCTTCAGCAAACCAAGTATCCATTAACACAAGTACAAGTAACAACCAAGATACAAAAATGAGAAGCAGACACTTGAGATAATTTAAGCTATAGCACTTACCGCAAAAGATTGAAGACATGTTGTTGAACACCATTTCTAGGTACACCTTTTCTGCAAAAATAAAAATGTAACCATATCAAGTAAAACAAGATTAATATTTTACATATCATTAATTTATAAAATTAAAAGATGACAAATTATCATAATGGTCTGGTTACGGATTGACCCTGTGCAGCAAGTAACATCTCGATTAGACATCCTTGCTGATCCAACTTGTCCCCTGAGTTCATGTCTAGTTACGGATTGACCCTGTGCAGCAAGTAACATCTCGATCAGATGTCCTTGCTGATCCAACTTGTCCCCTGAGTTCATCCACATTTTCTTTCAACTTTTCATTCTCCAATCGAGATTCTTTTAATTGTTATTCAAGTTGGTTTAACTTAAACTTTGATATTGAGGCTTGTTGTGGCTTCGGACCATGCCCAAGTCCCTTAATGTATCCAGATCTTACTCCCAATACTTTGTCACAAATCTCATCCACAGTTATAGAGTTTCCTTCAATTTCAGACTTGGCTAATAACCTTTGCATTTCATTCTAAGACAAAAGTCGTTATATGATTAAAACTTGAAAATTTAAAAATTTGTATAATGAATGAAACTAAACATGTTAACTCACATAACACTTCTCTGCATAAGAGTTTTCCCATACACCTGCTAAATTACAGTAAGTGCACTTGAACAAGGTAATTCTGTCACACTCTTTCCCATTGAGCTCTTTTTGTGACTAATATTACACCAAAGTCAATAAATTTATTAAAAACCTAAACTATGTTTAATAATATAAAAGTTATAAAATAGTCTCTTACAATTTCATGTCACACTGCTACAAATACCATAGATCCTATTTTATGCTTCATCTTTGCCTTTGCTCGATTTGCAGCATTGCTTGAACAAATTTACTTGAGATAAAAAAAATACAAGCAACTTTCAAATGTTAGTAACTATGTTTGTTAGCATATGGACTAATAAAAATAAAAAATCAAATTTTGTTACTAGGTAGAAGATTATAAACCTTCACACGAGGATTAGACCAATAATCACATGGCTATCCCAATTCTGTTGAGATATATTGACAGGCTATTTTCGCCTTGCTTCTGCATCAGAGCTAAATTTTAAATAATGCTTTCGTAAGTTTGACCTCACATCCTTGCCACGTGTTTGCATCCTTTGAAGCACACATTTCACTACTTCCGAGTCCTCTCTCAAATCCTGAATCTTCAATTTGCTCTATAAATTATATAAACAAAAAAAAAGCACCATCATTCTATGTGCATGCAGTAATCTTCAACTATAAGAAACATATAATGTGTAAAAGAATTGGCTCTTACATGGACAACCTAAAAATACTTCCATGTCCTCATGTTCATAACAAGATTCTATAACTTTATATGAAAATTCATAAAAAATGTCTTACCTCCAACCTATCAAATGTAGCATTTAAGTCATCTTCATTTAGATCCTTAAATTTTTTAGGCACACGCATACATTGACGAGAAACAAAACCCACTTCACTAGAACAAAACCCCTTGTATGGTGTTTCAATCCTGGAACCATTCTTAAGTATCACTACAAATAAATAGTTAAACAAGTTAGTACAAATAATGAACATAAGCAAATATTAAAAAAATAATGATGAAAATAAAGATAATGTATAATCATTTATTACATGAAAATGAAGATATTAACTATGTATCTTCATCGATGTCACTGTCATGATCATCATAAGTAGTTATGTCTGCATCATCACAATATTCTATCAATGTTTCATCTTCTAAATCATCATTTGTGAGAAACTCATTGACCTTTTCATGCACTCCATGTATCGTGTGTACTATATTAGCTTCAATAATATATGGATCGACATCATGTCTAACCAAAGGTTCAACATCTAGAATTTCAATAATTGAATCACTTTCATTCAGCTCATTATCTTGATACACTTTATCATTCACATTCAGCTCATTCACATTTAGCTCATTATCTTGATTTTCTGAAATAACAAATATTTGTCGATGTTTGAATTTTTGCACAACTCACCAATTTTTTCTTAATTTGGTATCATTGAGATAGAAGACCTGTTTTGCTTGTATAGCAAGTACAAAAGGATCATTATAAAATCATATTTTGCTCATGTTAATACTAATAATCTTGCCATCTATTTGTATGCTAGACCTCTTATTCCCAATGTCAAACCAAATGCATTTGAAAAGAACTACCCTCTTATCTCTTATATATTCTAACTCTATGATCTCATTGATCATGCCATAGTAGTCAATGACATCATCTCCATTATTTCCTTCTACAGTCATCCCACTATTTTGTCTTCTACGGCGGTCATCACAATCTCTTGTGTGAAACCTAATACCATTGATAATGCAACCGGCATATTTTCTAACACAAATGTGAGGTCCACATGCTAATGAATATAATGCCACCATTGCTTCTAGTGCCTTTTGGTTGAACAAGCATGTCATCTATAAAAAAAACAAGATATATTTAGTTAATATATAGTTAATGTAGATATGCACTCAACATTATGATAATTTACTTACATACTTTTTAAACCACGATGGGAATTGCTCCATTTGTCTTCTCTCTACATTAGTTGTGCATTCTCTCTTAAGATCCTCCAAATGTTTCAAGTAGCATTGTAATTAATTTACAAATATATAACCATTGATTTGTACATCTAAGATATATGCACTGATAAATACTTATTCAAGATAAGGCTCTAACTCCTCACAATTAGATAGCACATACCAATGAGCCATCTTGAGTTCATTGGATGACATTTGAACATATTTTGCTGCTCCAAGTGATCTAAATCTATGAGAGAAAACAGATAACCCATCATCTTCTACTATGTCACAATTCCTTTCCTCTCTATTGAAATGAGTCTCAATTCCATGAAGATAAAATGAGCAAAAAGTTAAACATTCACGACAACATAAGCTTTAGCTATTGAACCTTCAGGACGAGCTCTGTTTCACACATTTTTTTTAAGATTTCCCAAAAATCTAATGAAACAAATAAACAAATAATGTGTTAAAAATATATTTATTTCTTATCTCAATGACAACTACAAATAAATTATAGTTTAACTATTCACATTACCTTTCAATATGAAACATCCATCAGAATTGTGCAGGACCCCCAAGTATTACCTCATTGGGTAGATGAATTGCCAGATGCACCATGACATCAAAGAAAGCAGGTGGGAAAATCATTTCAAGCTTGCAAAGGATCAATACAATTTCTTTTTTCAAGTTATGTACTTCTTTCACATTAAGCTAGTGCAATACACACATCCCTTTGCAAGCATCCATGAATGCCAACAGGAAGTATCCTTTGAAGAATAACATGGCAATCATGACTTTTTAAACCCATGACTTTTCCTTCATTCACATTCACACACCGAGAGATATTTGAAGCATATCCATCCGGGAACTTCACTGACTTAAAAAACTCACATAATATCTGTTTCTCATTCTTAGTTAAAGTATAACAAGCAGGTAGAATGATATATGAGCCATCACTTCTTTGTATTAAGTGTAATTCCTTCCTTATATTCATGTCTTTCAAGTCTTGCCTTGCCTTCAAAGTATCTTTTGTTTTTCCATCAATGTTCAACAATGTACCTAGAATATTATCACAAATATTCTTTTCTATGTGCATAACATCCAAGTTATGCCTCAATTTCAATTTTGTCTAATACGGCAACTCAAAAAAAATACTTCGTTTAGTCCAAGTCAACTCAGCTGGAGATCATTTTCTCTTTCTATTGTTTGGATGCTTTCCTTGTTGCATATCTTTTAAGCTTGCCAATTGTCGCAATATATCATCCCCAGATAACTCTTGTGGTGGCATTCGATGCTCAATCTTTCCATCAAACTTCTTACTTTTTCTCCAACTATGATCATATGGCAAGTATCGTCGATGCCCCATGTAACAAATTTTACTTCTTAACTTATGAGAACATGTACATGTATGGTAATTACAAACTGGGCATGCCATATATCCTTTTGTACTCCATCCAGATACATTTCCATATGCTGGAAAATCATTTATAGTCCATAACATTATAGCATGCAATTGAAAATTTGATCTACTGCAAGCATCATATGTCTGCACACCAATTTCCCATAATCCTTTTAATTCATCTATCAAAGGTTGCATATATACATCGATATCTTTTCCAGGTGCTAGGGGGCCTGGAATAAGCAATGACATCATGAAAGATTTCTCCTTCATACATTTCCAAGGGGGCAAGTTGTATGGCACCAAAATAACTGGCCACATGATATATGATATACTCATATTACCAAATGGATTAAAACTATCAGTAGCAAGACCAAGTCTAACATTACGAGGATTTGCAGCAAACCATGAAAAATCATTATTGAACATTTTCCAAGTTTCCGAGTCGGCTGGATGGCTCAACACCTTTCCATCATCTATACATTTATCCTTATGCCACCGCTTTTCTAAGGCAGTTTCCTTTGACATAAAAAGGTGTTGCAACCTTGGTTTTAATGGAAAGTAATGCAATATCTTATATGGCACTTTCTTACCCTTACCATCATTGATTTTCCATCTAGATGTACAACAAACAGGACACTCTTCATGATTTTCAAACTCCTTCCAAAATAATGCACAATCATACTTGCATGCATGAATAGCTTCATATCCCAAACCCAAACCATGCAACACATTTCTTGCCTCATAGTGGGACTTAGGAAGTGTCTCCCCTTCTGGCAATGCTTCTTTTAGTAATTTAAGTAACATGTCAAATGATTTGTTGCTCCATTTATTATAAACTTTCAAATGGAGTAACTTCACCAAAAATGACAAAGTAGAAAACTTTGAACAACCCGGATATAGTTCTCTTTCAGCATCCCTCAAAAGTTTAGCAAATACATCTTGCGAACCATCATTTCCATTAAGATCGGACACACCATTATTATGATCCATGTGATAATTATTTACAAAATTTCCAAAGTCATTTTGTTGACTCCACTAATTCATTTTGATGATAAGAAAAATAGTTAAGTATAATTTGAGGACTAATGATTTGCTTTAAGTGTATTTTCATTGAAAGGATGCTCACAAAATTTGAAGAAACCCAATTGTGTTGAAGAACCAAGTTTGAATGGAATGATTGTACAAAACAAGACTTGGACGCTCAAAGAGTTGGTTGAATGGATGACCAAGGCAAATGAAAACATGTTCCAGCACAAGTTCAGCAAATACTGTACCTTTTTGATGATGTGTCGACTCAAGGTGTCAACACATGACATGATGTGTCGACACATGAAGATGGTGTGTCGACTCAGACCGGCATGCAGCGAAATTTCAAATGGCACAGATGATGTGTCGACACATGGACCTTATGTATCGACTCAAGGTGTCAATACATGGATCAATACATCGCTTGAGAATTTCAAGCCACAAAACTTACAGAAGTTGAAGGAACAGTTGATGTGTCGACACACGGACCTAATGTGTCGACTCAATGTGTCGACTCAACTGAGAATGTGTCAACTCAGCTGATTTTTCCAGAGAATCTGAATGGAACATTTTGAACTTGTGTCGACTCAAGAAGAACATGTATCGACCTAATGTGTCGACATATGAAGAGGAAGTGTCGACACATGGAGTTCTGATAACAGCAATGGCTAGTTTTTTCAAGCGTAGAACTCTCCCAAATGCCCTCCAACGGCTAGTTTTTCAAGTATAACGGCTAGATTTCAGTTTTGGAGGCTTGGAAAGGCATATAAAGGCTCCAAATCAAATCAAGACAATAACCATTCACAAATATTGAATATCCAAAAGAGTTTAAAGAGAAAAGAAGAGAAAAGAACCTTAACTTCTATTTATTCAAAGCTCAACCACTCTCAAGCCAAGAGAAGCCTTCCAAGCATTCAAAGCTATCAAGTGCATTAAAGATCATTCAATCTTGGGCATTCAAAAGGCTTCAACAAGAGCAATGCAATACAACTTCGAGCTACATCGACTTATTTGCTTTTTAATTGAAAGCTTACATTGGTTCTTTATTTCTCCATCTTTTATCTTGTAAAGGTTGTTGGTAAGCCTTATAAACCAATTAGGTTGGTGGTTAGCCCACAAAACCACTAAGATTCTTGGTTAGCCCAGAAAACCAAGGAAGGTTTTTGGTTAGCCTTATGAAAATCAATTAGGTTCTTGGTTAGCCCGTAAAACCAAGTGAGGTTGTGACTTGTGAGCCTTGTAAAAATAAGTCGGGTTTTGATTAGTGAGCCCGGAAAACTAATCGGCTATAATCATTGGATTATAGTGAATTTCCAAGGGGATCTTGGGGAGTGGATGTAGGTGCATTGTTGGCACCGAATCACTATAGATTGTTATGTTTGTGATTGTTTGTTCTCTCCCTCCTTGCTCTTACTTTATTGCTTATTGCTTATAATTTCCACTACATCTTTATATTAGAGAATTGCACTTTAATTTTAGTACCTTGTTGAATTGATTTGCATATCTTGTCTTGTGAAGTTTGCTACTTGTTTTGTTAAGCTTAGCTTTAATTTTTTTTTAGAGACCCAATTCACCCCCCCTCTTGGGTTGCTCTCTAGGCAACAAGTGGTATCAGAGCCTTGTTCTCAGTATATAGGCTTTACCGTCTTGAGTAAAGATTTATGGCAACCCCTATCAGTACTAGTATAGTTGAGGGACAAGCCTCAAATAGACCTCCATTTTTTAATGGTGCAAATTATACTTTTTGAAAAACTAGGATGAGAATTTATATGCATTCTATACATTACAATTTATAGAAAGTAGTTGATAAAGGTCCTCATAGTCCTTCGGTGGTGGTTAATAGTGTTTCCATCCCAAAACTTGAAGAGGATTGGCATGAAAATGATATTAAATAATCCGAGATCAATGCTAAGGCAATAAATCTCTTGTATTGTACATTAGATCCTAGTGAGTTCAATAGGATATCTACATGCACGTACGCCAAAGAAATATGGGACACACTTGAAGTTACCCATGAGGGTACCGATCAAGTGAAGAACACTAAAGTCAATATGTTAATGCACACATATGAGATGTTCCGGATGGAACCAAATGAATATATTACTGGTATGTATACTCATTTTACAAATATTGTAAATGCTATGAGGATTCTTGGTAAAGTCATATCTAATGCTGATCTTGTGAATAAAATTCTTAGGTCACTACCGACATCATGGGATCCAAAGGTGATCGCAATTCAAGAGACAAAAGATGTAGACAAGCTTCCACTTTAGCAGCTAGTAGGATCGCTCATGACCTATGAGCTCAACTTGAAATAGAAATCAATGGACTTGGATAAAAAGAAGAAGGGGATCGCTTTTAAATCTAATGTTCAAGAAGAATCCTCGATTGATGAGTCTGGTGATGATGAAGAAGAAGAAGGTGAAGAAGCCCTCCTTGCTCGAAAATTTAGAAGATTCATGAAGAGGAAGAAATTTCCCTACAAGAAGAAATTCCAATCTAAAGAAAAGGGAAAGGAAAAAGAAAAAGAGAAAGAAAAGGAAAAGGAGAAGGAAGTACCTATATGCTTCGAGTGCAAGAAGCTCGGACACTATAAATTTGATTGTCCTCTCCTCAAGAAATCAAGGAAGAAACTAAGAAAGAAAGCAATGATGGCCACGTGGAGTGATAGTGAAGACTCCAGTCCAGAAGAAGAGCAGACTAAAATTGCAAATCTCTGCTACATGGCACATCAGGATAACGAAGAGGTATTTCCGACTCTGAAGTTGATTTTACTTTTGATGAGCTTAGAAGTGCTTTTGAAGAATTGATGCATGATTATAAGTTATTATCATCTGAAAATAAGAAATTAAAAAGGCATGCTAATAGTTTCTCATTAGAAAATAATTCTTTACTTAATGATGTTAGTTCTTTGAAAATTAAGCTAGATGTTTTGGAAAAGAAGAATAATGCTTTAGCTATGGAAAATGACGTTCTAAAAAGACCTAAACATGTTGTTTCTAACAATGATCTTCTAAAGACAAACAAGGATTTGGAACTTTAAAATGAAAAATACAAAAATGAACTTGAGAAAATCAAACCTTTTGTTAATAAGTTCACCTTTAGTTCAAAAAAGCTAAATTTACTTTTGAATAATCAAAGAGCAGTTTTCAACAAGGCAAGTTTAGGATATAAACCTCAAAAGCAACAAAAGTATTTCAGAAACTTTTTTGTACCTGCATCATTTCACTTGTTTTACTTGCAAAAAATTAGGTCATAAATCATATCAATGCAGTTTTAAAAAAATCATGTATGTTGGTAAAATGTGGGTTCCAAAAGGAACCATTTTGAATGCTAACTCGAAAGGATCCAAGTTAGCTTGGGTACCTAAAAATAAAGCTTAATCTTATTGCAGGTGTGTCTTGCAACCAAGGAAAACAAACGAATTTGGTATCTTGATAGTGGTTGCTCAATGTACATGACTGGAGATGTAAAGCAATTCACTTCTCTTGAAGCTTTGAATGGAGGGAGTGTGACCTTTGATGATAATGGTAAAGGTAAAATCATTGGAATTGGTAAGGTTCACATAACTCCTTCTAATAGTATTAGTAATGTACTTCTAGTAGATAGTTTAAAGCATAATCTCTTAAGTATTAGCCAGTTTTGCGATAAAGGTTTTCAAGTAGTTTTCAAATCATCATATCGCATGATTTCTAGTCCAGATTTAAATGAAGTACAATTCATTGGAAAAAGGCATGGAAATATCTATCTTGTAGATCTTGATGATCTATCTTTACCAAATGGAGAATGCTTATTTGCAATGAATTCTATCAAAGAAGAGACTAGTTGGTTGTGGCATAGAAGGTTAGGGCATGCTAGTATGTACTTTATTTCAAAACTTTGCAAAAAGAATTTAGTTAGTGATTTACCTGAAATCAGTTTTGAAAAAGATAGAATTTGCCAAGCATGTCAATTTGGAAAACAAATCAAAATTTCTTTTAAACCAAAAGGATTTGTAACCACTAGTAGACCACTTTAACTACTCTATATGGATCTCTTTGGACCAACTAGAACATCAAGTCTAGGAGGCAAGAGATATGGATTAGTTATTGTGGATGATTTTTTGAGATTTACTTGGGTTTTCTTTTTAGCACAAAAAGATGAATCTTTTTCCATATTCATAAAGTTTTATAGAAAAGTTTCAAACGAAAAAGGTGTTTCAGTCGTTTGTATTCGTAGTGATCATAGAACCGAATTTGAAAATCAAGATTTCGAAAACTTTTGCAATGAAAAAGGCATAGAACACAATTTCTCTGCGCCTAGGATACCTCAGCAGAATGGGATAGTAGAAAGAAAAAAATGCACTTTAGAAGAAATGGCACGCACTATGCTTTGTGAAAATAATTTGCCAAGGTATTTTTGGACTGAAGCTATAAATACACCTGTTATATTTTGAATCGAGTTTTAATACACCCTATTTTAAAGAAAACTCCATATGAGCTTTGGAACAAGAAAAAACCAACTTTGAAATATTTTCGAGTTTTTGGTTGTAAGTGTTTTATTTTGAACAATGGAAAAGATCATCTAGGGAAGTTTGATACCAAGTCTGAGGAAGGTATCTTCTTAGGATACTCTACATCAAGCAGGGCATATAGAGTATTTAACAAATGAACTTTAGTTATAGAAGAGTAGTACATGTTGTATTTGAAGAATGTTCTAACAAGTCCTCGAGAAAAGAGGATACATTTGATGAATGTGCAGGTGCTGACAAACATCAGAAGCTGACTTTGGATGATCAAGCTCAACCAAATGAAGAGAGTCAAGACAAAGGTGAGAAAGAAGATGACACTCCAGTGCATCATGATCTACCTAAGGAGTGGAGGTATGCTCATGGACACCCTAAGGAATTAATCTTAGGTGATCTATCTAAAGGGGTAAGAACTAGAGCTTCTATTAGAAATCAATGTGATTACATAGGTTTTGTATCTCAAGTAGAACCTAAATGTTTTGAAGAAGCTGAAAATGACTCTAATTAGATCAATGCTATGGAAGAAGAACTAATACAATTTGATAGAAATAATGTTTGGACACTTGTAGAAAGACCATCTAATATTTCTATTATTGGCACTAAATGGATATTTAGGAATAAATTAGATGAAAATGGTTTTGTCATTAGAAATAAAGCTAGGCTAGTTGCTAAAGGCTACAATCAGGAGGAAGGGATTGACTTTGATGAAACTTTTGCTCCTGTTGCTAGACTTGAAGCAATTAGACTATTGTTAGCTTTTGCATGTTTCATGAACTTCAAATTATTTCAAATGGATGTTAAGAGTGCTTTCTTAAATGGTTTTATAAATGAAAAGGATTTTGTTGAACAACCACCTGGATTTGAATATCATGAACATCCTGATCATGTTTTCAAATTGCACAAAGCACTTTATGGATTAAAGCAAGCACCTAGAGCATGGTATAAAAGGTTAAGCAAATTTCTTATTGAAAATGAATTTTCTAGAGAAAATGTTGACAAAACACTATTTTTGAAAAGGAAAGATAATGATTTATTGGTAGTACAAATATATGTTGATGACATCATTTTCGGTGCTACTAATGAAATTCTTTGTCAAGAGTTTGCTAAGCTTATGCAGGGTAAGTTCGAGATGAGCATAATGGGAGAACTCAACTTCTTTCTCAGACTTCAGATTAAGCAAACTTCAGATGGTATTTTCATCAACCAAGCTAAGTACACAAGAGAAATTATTAAAAAGTTTAGAATGGAGACTACTAAGTCAATAGGTACACCTATGAGCCCCTCATATAAACTAGATAAAGATGAAAATGGTAAATCTGTGGATCATAAATTATATAGAGGCATGATAGGCTCTTTACTGTATCTTACTGCTAGTAGACCAGATATTATATTCAGTATTTGCATGTATGCTAGATATCAGTCTGAACCTAAGGAATCACATCTTATGGCTGTTAAGTGCATAATTAGATATCTGTCTGGCACTATTAGTATTGGTTTATGGTATGCTAGAAATTCTTCTGCTGAATTGATTGGATATTCTGATGCAGACTTTGCTGGTTGTAGATTAGATAGAAAGAGTACTAGTGAAACTTGCTAATTTCTTGGGGTTAACTTAATCTCATGGTTTAGAAAGAAACAAACTTCAGTTGCACTATCCACAGCTGAGGCTGAGTATATTGCAGCACGAAGTTGTTGTGCTCAAATCTTGTGGATTAAGCAATAACTTGAAGACTTTGGAATCAAGTTGGCTAGAACTCCTATTAAATGTGATAACACCAGTGCTATTTTCTTGACTAAAAATCCTGTTCAGCACTCTAGGAGCAAGCACATAGAAATTAGATATCACTTTATTAGAGATCATGTTGAAAACAATGATATTTTTCTTGAATTTATATGTACTGAATTTCAATTAGCTGATATTTTAACTAAACCTCTTTTGGAAGATCGATTCTATATGATTAGAAGAGAGCTCGGGATCATCAATCCCTTTGATTAAATCTTTTCTCCAAATTTGACTCAAATTAGATATATTCAACCTTATTTTTTATGAATCATGATTAATCATTGATGATTTGACTCCAAATACATGTTGTTTCAATTGATTTTGATAATTCTGTGAAATTCTAAATTTTTCAGTTTTTAAGTCGATGTGTCGACACATCATGAGTCGACACATTATGTGTCGACACATGCGTGAGTCGACACATGCCCGACGGTAAACTGAGATTTTAAGGGTTTCCGAACCATTTTTTCCCCAAAAATCATTCTCCTCCAAGCCGACACCTCGATCCCAGGTATCCATACTGTTCATCCTCCCATTTCTTGGTTTTTAACCGTGGATTTCTTGGATTTGAGACCTTGGTAGCCATTTTTGTTGGATTTCCCTCTAGGTTTTAGCTCCTAAACCCTAGAAACTCCCTATTTCCACCAAAAACCTTGCCTAAACCTTGATTATTGACAATGGATCCTCGCAAGCAAGTTGTTCACCGACCGTGACAGTCACAGCATGAAGAAGAGCAGAGAACGATGGCACGACACGAGTCTAGGGCTCTGGATCCACCTGCATGACAGTTGTTTGCACCCTCTAGTTGGATGAGCTCCAAGACAGTGTTTGGAGAATGCCGAGTGGACTTCTCTTTCTTGGACCAGCAGCATTTTCGGATAGAAGAGTAGATCTGACATGCTGGTTTGGCATCTTTTTGTTCGCTCAGCGAGAGATACTATCCTGGGCTGATGAGAGAGTTCTACGGATCACTTGCCTATAGATCAGATGGATGGATTGCTCAGGTTAGGGGATGGGATATTCCCATTTCAGCAGAGATTCTGAGCAGGGTATGGGATATACCCATGACTGGATCAGTTATGGACAGTCTGTTGAACAGAGTTAGTGGGCTCCAGTATATTTTTGAGTCTGATACTTTACCAGAGTGAGCCACTATTCTTGCTTCGAGACTGTCTGTGGAGATGAGACTGCTACATCACATAGTCGCCCGGATCCTTCTGTCGAAGACCGATCAATTTGACTACATTGCTGAGCGAGAGCTGCTCGTGATGGTCTCCCTGATTCAGTGGACATCGATTTGTCTTATTGTTCTGATGATCCATCATATTACTGAGGTGGCGTCTAGTCAGCGACTCTATTTGCCGTATGGCATGGGTTTGATAGTAGTATTCAGAGAGTATGGAGTCAGCTTCCAGGATGAGCCATATCATACCTTGATCCATACCGATGTATATGACATCATGTCACTACATCGCATGGGTTATCATTTAGTCCGAGGCCAGTGGACATGGAGGACATCAGGATAGGTTGAGGACGCAGCTGACATTGATGAGGACACAGTAGAGAAGGAGCGGATTCTTTCTGGTGAGGCTGGATCGAGCGAGACACAGCCTGAGACGGCAGCATAGCCAGCTCAGTTAGATCCTTCTACATCTGCCTAGCCACAGCCATAGCCAAAGCAGATGGAGACTCCTGGTATTTCAGATACTCTAGAGGATAGAGCCAGACGGATAGAGATCGATGTTTTCATCATGAGGCAGCATCTAGACGTCTTTATTATTGAGATGAGAGAGAGCCACATTGGTCTTCATGATGGTATTTTAGCTATTCTCTCAGCACTATCCAGAGCTTCTACGAGTCTCCTGCTGTAGACATAGTTCCTGCTCCTGCTGATGTACCTGCTCCAGCACCAGCTGATGACATTGCTGATATTGATATTGGTGCTGAGACTACTATTGGAGATGGAGTTGGAGATACTATTGTTGGAGATATTGATGGAGATCAGGTGACTGACTCCGACCGGTTTGATATTGATGATCTTATGTCAGAGCCAGTTGTGGAGGTGATGGATGATGTAGCTGCGAGTCCTGTTGATCCATTCTTCTCACCTGCTCCGATACCTGATCCATCCGCTCCTTCTGGATTGCTCGATCATACTTATGTTCCAGTTCCGATTTCTATTCTTAGTCCTGTTGTTGACCTACCTGTTACTGATTTACCTACTATTGATTCTCCTGACATACTTACACCATCATTCAGACACCCACACTTGATACATCTATTGTAATACACCGATACTTTCTACAGTTGATACTATTGTTCTTGACACACCTGTATCATCAGCTGTTACACCTATTTTTGATAGTCCTACCTGTTACAGCCGTTATGATGACATGGCGTGACTCAGATTCAACCGGGCATGGTCCGAACCACGTGGATTTTTTTGGCAAAACGGGAACGGTCCAGCAAGGTCAGATGTGGATCCACCACGATCGAAGTCGTGGTCGAGCCGGGCCTTCCTGCTCCTTCGCCAGGTGGTGCCCGGACACGGGTCCACCTCGACCGAAGTCGAGCGGCCCTCTGCCGCTCCGCCAGGTGTCTACCCAGGAGGGGTCCACCTCGGCCGAAGCCGACGGCCCCTTGCTCCCTCGCCGGGTGGCGCCCTGAGACGGTTCCACCACGATCGGGGTCGAGCCGGGCCTTCCTGCTCCTTCGCCAGGTGGAGCCCAGACACGGGTCCACCTCGGCCGAAGTCGAGCACCCCTCTACAGCTCCTTCGCCAGGTGTCCACCCAGGAGGGGTCCACCTCGGCCGAAGTCGAGCGCTTTTCTGCCGCTCGCCAGGTGTCTGCCCAGGAGGGGTCCACCTCGGCCGAAGCCGGCGGCCCCTTGCTCCCTCGTCGGGTGACGCCCTGAGAAGGTTCCACCTCGACCGAGGTCAAGCCGGGTCTTCCTGCTCCTTCGACAAGCGGTGCCCGGACATGGGTCCACCTTGATAGAAGTCGAGCACCCCTCTACCACTCCGCCAAGTGTCCGCTAAGGAGGGGTCCACCTCGGCCGAAGCTGGTGGCCCCTTGCTCCCTCGCCGGGTGGCGCCCTGAGACGGTTCCACCTCGACCGAGGTCGAGTCGGGTCTTCCTGCTCCTTCGCCAGGCAGCGCCCGGACACGGGTCCACCTCGGCCGAAGTCGAGCGCCCCTCTGCTGCTCCTTCGCCAGGTGTCCACCAGGAGGGGTCCACCTCAGCCGAAGTCGAGCGCCCCTCTGCCGCTCCGCCAGGTGTCTGCCTAGGAGGGGTCCACCTTGGTCGAAGCCGATGGCCCCTTGCTCCCTCGCCGGGTGGCGCCCTGAGATGGTTCCTCCTCGGCCGAGGTCGAGCCGGGTCTTCCTGCTCCTTCGCCAGGTGGCGCCTGGAAATGGGTCCACCTCGGCTAAAGTCGAGCACCCCTCTACCGCTCCGCTAGGTGTCCGCCCAAGAGGGGTCCATCTCGGTCGAAGCCGGCGACCCCTTGCTCCCTCGCCGGGTGGCGCCCTGAGACGGTTCCACCTAGACCGAGGTCGAGCTGGGTCTTCCTGCTCCTTCGCCAGGTGGCGCCCGGACACGGGTCCACCTCGGCCAAAGTCGAGCACCCCTCTGTCGCTCCGCCAGGTGTCCACCCAGGAGGGGTCCACCTCGATCGAAGACGGCGGCCCCCTGCTCCCTCGCCGGGTGAAGCCCTGAGACGGTTCCACCAGGCCGAGGTCGAGCCAGGCCTTTCCGCTCCTTCGCCAGGTGGCGCCCGGACATGGGTCCACCTCGACCGAGGTCGAGCGCCCTTCTGCCACTTCGCCAAGTGTCCGCCCCGGAGGGGTCCACCCCGGCCGAGGCCGGCTACGCTGCATGGTGAGGCTGCCAAGAAGCAGGAGCACGAGTTCCGAAATCGCCCCTCGAGCAGCGCACGCCGCACCTTGAGAGAGCGCCGGTATGGTCGGCAGCAACACGCAAAACCTCGTTTACATCGGCCCGACAGGTTTCACAGCCGAGAGGCGAAATCCTAGCAAGACAGGATCCGGTAACGGACGTTGTCAGGGTCTGGGAAGGAGAGCGCTCGCGCTCGTCCCAAGGTCTGGCCAGTGTCCTCCCTCTACCCTTTCCTTGCTAGGCTCGACAAGCAAGACAAGGAGGCCGTCGGGTTCTTGGACCTGAAGGGGAAAGGGGAAAGAGAGAAGGAGAAGGAGGTGAAAGCGAAGAGGGGGCCTCCCAAGGGTGGGAGGCCGGAGGTAGCATGATGAGATAAAACGATGGGAAGAGCAAACGACCCGGTAAGGGAAAAAAAGGGTTGGGAAAAGTAAAGGCACCGAGTGCAGGATCCAAGATCCCGAGAGGGGTCCCTTGGCGCAAGCTCGGTGAAGGAACTTGGCCCGATTTCCATTCTTCCTGAGACCTTTTTTGCTAAGACAATCTCTAAGCCTGGGACTCCTTCGGGGGCCCACCTTGGAGACTCTGTTCCATCTCGCCATTTTCTAACTTGACCATTGAAGCTCCCTCGTCGGGATCCCCGGCCAGGGTTTCTGACCTTGTCTTGCAGGATCGGCACCCCGGAGACCTCGAAGCGAGACGGTCTGACCCCACCACCAGCTCTGAAGTTACAGGCTATGGTGGCGAGATCGGCAACAGATTGGCGCACCAGGAAGGGGGGCAGGACAACACCCCCAAGGCAAGCTAGCTCTCTGTGGGACGAAGCGGCTCCCTCAGGGGTGCGAAGCAACCACCAACCGAGTAGGGGAGGTCCCCTCCCCTCAGGGGCCACACAGCCCGGAGGGAGCTTCCTGCTCCACCTCCTCTTCCACCGCAGCCGACCTCGGTGGATGGACCTTTTGCAGCTATCATCCAACAGCTGCAAACCCTGACTACAGTAGTTCGGCAGTGCTCCTTGGCCACGCAGCCCCAGCCGGGACCCCCGCGGCTTGGGCCACGGGGCCACGCGGAAGCCTGTGCTCCATCCATGGCAGCCCATCCCAATCGCGGGCAGCCTCCAACCCCCGCGGAAGTCACCAAAACCCCGCGAAGAGAAATTACTCCGGTTCTGCAGATCATGAGAGTCGATCCCCAGCCGATGATGCCGAGATGGCACACCACAGCAGGCGACGTCGGGGCAAAGCCCCCCGCCGAGACCGATCGGCGCCCCCTTCACCAGCGGCCTCGGTGGAAGATTCCACTGACATGGCCATCAGGTGCCAGGTCGAGAGGCGCCTGGAGGAGCACGAGCGCAAACTAGCGGAGTTCGCCCACCGATTTGCCAACCTACAAAACTCCTCGACGGACCCGACGGGCTACGACTCCAGGCCACCCTTCTCCCAGGAAATCCAAGAGGAGCCGATTCCGAGCCGGTTCCGCATGCCGCAGGTGGATCCCTACGATGGGACCACCGACCCTTTGGACCATCTGGAGAGCTACAAGGCTCTCATGAGGGTCCAGGGGGCCACGGATACTCTTTCATGCATTGCCTTCCCCGCTACCCTTCGGAAGGCTACTCGAGTCTGGTTCACCCACCTCGAGCTGGGATCTATTTGCTCCTTCCATCAATTGGAAGGAAAGTTTGTGGCACACTTTGACGCTTGTAGGAAGGTGCCGAGAGAGGTGGACAGCCTCTTCTCCATCCGCCAGCAGGACCAGGAGCTGCTTCGGACTATATTACCCACTTCAAGATCGCTGCCCTAGAAATCTACAGCCTGGACGAGCCCGTTGCCATGCTGGCATTGAAGCGCGGGCTCAAGACGTCCCGCTTGACTTACTCTCTAGACAAGAGCCCCCCAGGACATATTCCAAGCTCCTCCTCGGTGTCCACAAGTATATCCGAGTAGAGGAGGCCGATCGCACCCGGCGAGAGCTGGACGGGAGGACCTTGAAGAAGCCGGCACTAAGAGATGTTCCCGGGACCCGAAGGCCCGAGCCACCTGCTGACCCCCGTCCAAATCCGAAGTCGAAGGGCGGAGCCACCCCGGAGCGAAGTTTCACCCCTCTCCTTGCTCCCAGAACGAAGATCATCATGGAAATTGAGGGTGAGCACTACCTCCGCCGACCTCCCCCTCAGAACCCAAGGAGCACCCGCGACAAGTCAGAGTACTGCCAGTTCCACCGCGAGCATGGCCATGACACGGAGGAGTGTCGCAATCTGAAGCGGGAAATCGAGGAGCTGATTAAAAGAGGCTACCTCAGGAAGTTCATGAGGAACGAAGCTCCGGTGGAGGGACAGCCGCTCGTGGCCCTCCCCCCGGTCCCTGTGATCGATAATCGCCCAACGGAGAAGCCAGTGGGCATGATCTCTTGTGGAATCGGGCGGGCAGCAAAGAGAGCCCGGGAGGTGGGGGACTCGGAGAATGTATCCCCTCTTGAGAAGGGGAATGAAAACAAAAATGTAAATAATGATGCTGTGGTGGTCAAGATGACCATCGCAAAGCATCCTGTACATCGCATTATGGTAGATAGTGGGAGCTCTACTGACGTGCTTTTTTATGATGCTTTCTCCTGAATGAACCTGTCTCATGATCAGCTAAGGCCGGTGCACACCCCTCTTATGGGCATTACCGGGGACTCGGTGGGGGTCTAAGGGGAGATCACTCTCCCTGTCACCGCTGGATCCCCACCTCGACAGACCATAGTCATGATGACGTTCACCGTCGTCAAACTCTCCGCCTTATAATGCGATCCTCGGTCGTCCGGGGCTCAACCAGCTGGATGCCATGATCTCCATAAAATGGTTGCTAGTACAATTCCCCACTACCTCCGGGCTTGGGGTGACGAGGGGGACGACCCAGCCAGTCCAGCATTGCCTTCAGGCAGTCCCGGGTGCCCGAGGCGCCGGGCTCGGTCCCGACGTTGACAACCTTGACTTAAGGGAGAAGGAACCCAGGGGAGGACCCGTGGAACATCTGTTGGCGTATCCCCTCGGTTCGGACCCTCAGAAGACCATGCAGGTGGGGGCCCAGCTCCCGGAGGAAGAGCGGACCCGCCTGCTAGATTTCCTCTGCACGAATGCAGATGTGTTTGCATGGTCCACGGCCGACATGCCGGGCATCCCCCCTGAAGTCATCACCCACAGGCTGAACATGGACCCGAGGTGCCACCCGGTCCACCAAAGAAGAGGAGCTTCACCGCAGAAAGGCAGAGGGCCATCAACGAAGAGGTGGAGAAGCTCCTCGTCGCCGGTTTCATACGGGAGGTTCAATATCCCAGCTGGTTGGCGAATGTGGTATGGTGAAGAAGAGTAGTGGTAAGTGGAGGATCTGTGTAGACTACACCGACCTCAACCGAGCTTTCCTGAAGGACAGCTTCCCTCTTCCGAAGATTGACCAGCTGGTGGACACCACTTCGGGGCATCGCCTCCTCGCTTTCATGGATGCCTTCTCCGGGTACAACCAGATCCGAATGCACCCGGAAGATGAAGAACACTGTTGGCTTTGGCTCCTTAGTTTTGATGATTAACAAAAGGTTGAGTATATGTTTGGACTAATGTTTCATCTCAAGATAAAGTTTCAGGACTTAGGTTATTCAAAAAGAGTACTAAGAGTACAATGATGAAACCAAGCTTGCCTGATTTTGGAAAAGAGCTCTTCTACCTTGAACAAGATCAAATTTCTCATATTGGACCTTCTTGTTAAGAAGTAATTGACAAAAGAAACAAAGGCTTAGAGAAACTCAAGCATGGCACGCACCTCTCTAGAGTTTCAGAAAATTTCAGATCAGAGGTCGACCACTAGAGGTCGACACCTTGTCAAAGGTCGACCACCAGAGGTCGACACCTTGTCAAAGGTCGACCACCAAAGGTCGACTCATGAAGAGAAGAAAAGTTCAGCAAGGCCGGCACGACAAAATTTCAGTGGCACGCTTCAGAGGTCGACACCTGAGGTCAACACCTGTCCAGAGGTCGACACCAGAGGTCGACTCATTGCCTGAGAAATCAAACTTGGCAGAACTATGGTTTTCTGGATTTTTGCCTAAGATAAACTGGAGGTCGACTCATGAGGTCGACACTTGATCCAGAGGTCGACTCATGAGGTCGACTCATGGCATAACGGCTAGTTTTTCTGAACTTTTGATTTGATTTCTAACATCCATAAACGGCCATATTTTTGATTCAACGGTCTTGTGGAGTTGTTTCAGCTTGAATGAGGTATTTAACCTCCACCAAACTTCAAAAAAGATAAGGAAACAAAGTGAAAAAGTTTAGAGTGAAAGTACAAAGCCTTCAATCAATTCCAAGCCAAAAAGAGTGAGAAAATCAAAAGATTCCTTAGCCAAAAGCTTTCCATCTTTGAGGAATCCAACTTTCAAGTATTTGGCATTTAGTGAGGTCCAAAGATTCCAAGAGAAAGGCTTGAAGAGTCTCCATCAAGAGCTACATCGAATTACTTTTTGCTCAAAAGGAGTTTGTCTTGTTTTTATTCATTGTATTCATATTCTATTTGTGGTAGGCTAGTTTCAAGGGAATTTGAAACTAGTGTGAGGTTTGTTGGTGAGCCAATTGACAAAACCAACTAGGGTTGCTTGTAAGCCCGAAGCCAAAACAAGTGTGTGAGGTTTGTTGGTAAGCCAATTGATAAAACCAACTAGGGTTGCTTGTAAGCCCGAAGCCAAAACAAGTGTGTAAGGTTTTGACTTGTGAGCCTGGTAAAACAAGTTGGCTGTAATCTAAAGATTATAGTGGAAATTCCCAAGTGGAGCTTGGAGAGTGGATGTAGGTGCTAGGTGCACCGAACCACTATACTTCTTGTGTGTTTGCATTGCTTTACTCTTTATCTTCTTTTGCTCTTTAATTGTTGTTTTATTTCATTGCTTCCGTTGCACAATTACTTGAGCACTATCACTCTTCACCTTTGAACTTGATAGCACATATATTACTTTAATTTTTAAAATACCCAATTCACCCCCCCTCTTGGGCACCATATCTGGGCAACAAGTGGTATCAGAGCACCGGTACTCTCTTGTAGGTCCAATGATCTTGAGTGAAAGATCATGGCCACCCCAATTGGAATGGGTGTAGTTGAAGGACAAGCATCAAATCGCCCTCCTTTCTTTAATGGCACAAACTACACATACTGGAAAACTCGTATGCGTATTTATTTACAAGCTGTAGATTATCATATATGGAGAGTAATTACTAAAGGGCCTCATCAGCCCACTCACTTGGTTAATGGCATTATCACCCCAAAATCTGAAGAAGAATGGGATGACAACGACATCAAACAAGCTGAGTTAAATGCTAAGGCGATGAATTTGCTATTCTGTGCACTTGACCCTAGTGAATTCAACAGAATATCAAATTATATTTCCGCCAAAGAAATTTGGGATACACTTGAGGTTACCCATGAGGGTACACACCAAGTGAAGACCACAAAGGTGAACATGCTCATTCATACATATGAGATGTTCAGGATGGAACCAACTGAAAGTATCAGTGAAATGTATACTAGATTTACAAATATAGTAAATGGTATGAGGAGTTTGGAAAAAATTATATCTAATGGTGAACTGGTTAACAAACTTCTCAGGTCTCTTCTGGCTTCATGGGATGCGAAAGTAACAGCCATAAAAGAAGCCAAGGATGTCAATACTCTACCTCTTGAGCAGCTTCTTGGATCACTGATGACTTACGAGCTTTCACTAAAGCAGAAGACAGTGGACAATGACAAGAAAAAGAAAGCCATAGCCTTCAAGTCCACTACAAAGGAAGAGTCAAGTGATGAATCAGAAGAAGAAGCTGATGATGATGAGACAAGCCCTCATTACAAGGAAATTCAAAAGATTCATGAGAAAGAAGAAGGGCTTCTACAAGAAAAGGCCACAAAAAGGTGATCACAATAAAGAAAAAGAGAAAGAAAAAGAAAGGAATCCACCCATCTACTTCGAGTGCAAGAAGCCTGGTCATTATAAAACGGATTGCCCTTTGCTTAAAAAGAGTCGAAGGATGTTGAGAAAGAAAGCCATGATGGCTACCTGGAGTGAGAGTGAGGACTCCAGTAGTGATGAAGAGCAGCAGGTAGTCGCCAACCTGTGTTTCATGGCCAATGAAGATAATGAGGTAAATCCTGAACCTGAAGTTGAATTTACTTTCAATGAATTGCATGATGCTTTTGATGATTTAGTTATGGAATATGAAAAGTTAAAATTGAAAAATAAGAAATTAAGAAAGCTAAATCTTGAGCTTACCAAAAATTCAGAAAAGTTTTCAACTGAAATTGAAGATTTAATTCAAGAAAACAAGAAATTAACTGAACATGTAAAGACATTGAAAAATGATAAGGATAATCTTTTAAAAGAAAACAATTCTTTGAAAAATAATAGAAGTCTTAAAACTAATGAGAAAATTGAAAAACAAAACAAAGAACTATTGCTTCAAAACAAGAATTACAAAGAAGAGTTAGAAAAAGTAAAACTTTTTGTAGAAAAGTTTACTTTTAGTTCAGAAAAATTAAGCATGCTTTTAAATAGTCAACATACAGTGTTTAACAAACCTGGACTTGGATTTAAGCCACACAATCAGCAAAAACTTTACAAAAACTTTTTCATACCTGCATCTTCTAATATTACCTGCTATGCATGTGGTAAGTTAGGACATAAATCATATATTTGTAATAAAAGAAAATTAAATACCTTTGGAAAGATTTGGGTTCCAAAAGGAACCAATTTGACTAACCCTAAAGGACCCAAGATGACTTGGGTACCTAAAGTTTCAACTTGATTAATTTTTGCAGGTGTGTCTTGCAACCAAAAATAAAAGAAGAATGTGGTATCTGGATAGTGGTTGCTCAAGGCACATGACTGGGGATGTGAAGCAATTCTCATCACTAGCAGCTATTGATGGTGGAAACGTTACTTTTGGTGATAATGGAAAAGGCAGAATCGTCGGAATTGGTAAAATCCATATCACCCCGAATGCTTATGTAGATAATGTATTATTTGTTGATGGCTTGAAGCATAATCTTTTTAGCATTAGTCAATTTTGTGATAAAGGTTTTAAAGTAGTTTTTGAATCATCTTTGTGCATGGTATCTAGTCTTGATGTCGATGGCATCAAGTTCACTGGTCATAGGCATGGAAACATTTACATGGTTGATCTTGATGATCTAGCCATGGAAAGTGGTCAATGCCTAGTGGCTAGGGAAGCCAAGGCAAGTGAAACTAGTTGGCTTTGGCATCGTAGGCTAGGGCATGCTAGTATGCAGTTGATTTCAAAATTAAGCAAAAAGAATCTTGTAAAAGAATTGCCAAAACTCACATTTGAAAAAGATAAGATTTGTGCTGCATGTCAATTTGGAAAACAAACTAAATCTACTTTCAAACCTAAAGGAGTAGTATCTACTACTAGACCCCTTGAATTATTGGATATGGACCTCTTTGGACCAACCAGAACAACTAGTTTGGGAGGTAAAAAATATGGGCTAGTAATTGTAGATGATTACTCACGATTTACTTGGGTGATGTTTTTAGCTCATAAAGATGAAACGTTTTCAGCTTTTGTTAAATTTCATAAAAGGGTTTCAAACGAAAAAGATCTCACTATTGTTTCTTTGTGTAGTGATCATGGAACTGAATTTGACAATCATGATTTTGAAGCTTTTTGTAATGAAAATGGCATTAGTCATAATTTTTCTGCACCTAGGACACCTCAACAAAATGGGGTGGTAGAAAGAAAGAACAGGACACTTGAAGAAATGGCACGCACAATGCTTTGCGAAAATGATTTACCTAGATATTTTTGGGTAGAAGCCATTAATACTTCCTGTTATATTTTAAATCATGTTTTAATTCGGTCTATTTTGAAGAAAACACCATATGAGCTTTGGAAAAATCAAAAACCAAATCTTAAGTATTTTCGTGTATTTGGTTGCCGCTGTTTCATATTAAACAATGGCAAAGACAATATCAGTAAATTTGATGCCAAGTCAGATGAGGGTATCTTCTTAGGATACTCTACTTCTAGCAAGGCATACAGGGTCTTCAACAGAATAACTCTTCTGGTTGAAGAATCAATTCACGTAGTGTTTGATGAATCTAACAAAAAATCTTCTAGAAAAGAAGATTCTATTGATGATGAAACAGGTACAAAGAAGCTTGAACATTTGACAATCAATGAAGATGAGCCCAAAGGAGATGATGATCAAGAAAATGAAGATCAAACTCAAGAGATCAATGTAATTTCACCAAAACCTTTACCTAAAGAGTGGAGGTATGCACACGGACACCCCAAAGAGCTAATAATTGGTGATCCGTCAAAGGGAGTAAGTACACGCTCTTCTATTAGAAATGTTTGTGATTATTTAGCTTTTGTATCTCAGATAGAGCCTAAGTCAATTGAAGAAGCTGAAAAAGATTGTAACTGGATTAATGCTATGCAAGATGAACTAAATCAATTTAAAAGAAATAACGTTTGGACTTTAACTGAAAGACCCCTTAATGTTTCTGTAATTGGCACAAAATGGGTTTTTAGAAATAAACTTGATGAACATGGTATTGTAACTAGAAACAAAGCTAGACTTGTTGCTAAAGGCTACAACCAGGAAGAAGGGATCGACTTTGATGAAACCTTTGCTCCTGTTGCTAGGCTAGAAGCAATTAGACTTTTACTTGCTTTTGCTTGTTTTATGGATTTCAAGTTATTTCAAATGGATGTTAAGAGTGCTTTTTTAAATGGATTTATTGAAGAGGAAGTTTATGTTGAACAACCTCCTGGTTTTGAAAATCATGAATTTCCTAACCATGTTTTTAAATTGCATAAAGCATTGTATGGTTTAAAGCAAGCTCCTAGAGCTTGGTATGATAGATTAAGTTCATTTTTGATGAAGAATGATTTTTCTAGAGGTAATGTAGATAATACATTGTTTTTGAAAAAGAAAAATGATGATCTCTTAGTAGTACAAATCTATGTAGATGATATTATTTTTGGTGCTACTAACGAATGTCTTTGTCAAGAATTTGCAAAGTTAATGCAGAGTGAGTTCGAGATGAGCATGATGAAAGAACTCAACTTCTTCCTCGGACTCCAAATTAAGCAAACCAAAGAGGGGATCTCCATCAACCAAGCCAAGTACACAAGGAAAATATTAAAAAAGTTTGGGATGGAGACTACCAAACCAATAGGTACCCCTATGAGCTCTTCATGTAAATTAGACAAAGATGAATGTGGTAAATCAGTAGACCAAAAATTATATAGAGGCATGATTGGTTCACTGCTATATCTAACTGCTAGTAGACCAGATATAATGTTTAGTGTTTGTATGTGTGCACGTTTTAGTCTGCTCCTAAAGAATCACATCTCTTAGCTGTAAAATGTATATTTAGATACTTATCTGGGTCAATCGAAATTGGTCTTTGGTACTCTAGAGAGTCATCATATGAATTAATTGCATATTCTGATGCTGATTTTGCTGGGTGTAAACTTGATTGTAAAAGTACTAGTGGAACTTGTCAATTCCTAGGAGTTAATTTGATTTCATGGAGCAGTAAGAAACAGAATTCGGTTGCTCTATCTACGGCGGAAGCCGAATATATAGCAGCTGGAAGCTGTTGTGCTCAGATTCTATGGATCAAACAACAACTCGAGGACTTTGGCATCAAACTAACTAAGACACCCATAAGATGTGATAATACTAGTGCAATCAATTTAACGAAAAATCCTGTACAACATTCAAGAAGCAAACATATTAAAATAAGACATCACTTCATAAGAGATCACATTCAAAACTCTAATATGTTGTTAGAATTTATTTGTACTGATTATCAATTGGTTGATATATTCACAAAACCATTGAATGAAGATAGATTTTGTATGATCAGAAGAGAACTGGGAGTCATTGATCCTTTTGCTTGAAACTCTTCAATTTTCATCAAGAATTCCTAAAAAATGATTTATAAATTCTCAAATATGTTTAAAGGTTATTTTTCTAAATTTTATCAAATTTTTTAAATTTTACAGAATTTTATTTTGGATAATTTATTGTTGGAGGTCGACACTTTAATTTTCGGAGGTCGACACTTAAGGTCGACCCCTAAGGTTTTTGGAGGTCGACACTTGAGGTCGACCCCTGAAAATTTTTAGAGGTCGACACTTGAACGAAAATCTCCTTTTTTAAAACCCATCTGCAAGCCACATTTTCTCCATTTCTTTCCATTTCTCCTTCGTGTGGTCCCCCTCCAACTTCCCTAAACCTCTAAACAGTGGATTTCCAACCTTCTCCTTCATCTTTTTGGGTAATCCTCTCCTCTCCTCTTGTTTTCTTTAGAACCAAACCATTTTTTGACCGTGTTCTTGGTTTTGGACAACCGAAAGCTTTTGCATCTATCTACCCTCAAATCTCGGTTGTTTTTCAATTGAAATCACTTATTTCCTTCCTCCGTTTCTTACATTTTCTCCATTTACTCTCGATTTTCTCCATTTTCACAAACCCTATCTCACCATTTCACCATTTCCTCTTTTTCTCAAACCGTGAACCTCTCTTCTCCTCTCTTCTCTTGGTTCCTTTCCTCTTAGCCTTGCTTTATCGTACTTCTCCCTAATTTACCCCTCTTCCTTCCATATGGGTCCAAGAAAGCACTTGGCAGTAAGGAAAAGGAGATTGGAACAAGGCCAAGGTAGCACTGAGCGACGAAGAAAGGTCAGACATGAGTGTGAGCCGACCCCAGAGCCACCTGCACCAGTGCCAACTAGCTTAGTACGGAAGAGCATTGCGAGTGGGAGGCGTGTGGATATACCTTTCTGGGATCAGCATCACTTTTTTATATGAGATGTGCTGAGAGATGCAGGTCTGGTTCACTTCTGCACGATGACTGAGAGATTCTACCCAGATCTCATCAGGGAGTTCTATGGATCCATGGCCACTAATGGCATTGGATGGTCAGCTACTGTACGTGGGATCGAGATTCCAGTGACACCGGAGGTCATCAGTCGCGTTTGGAGGATTCCACTTCATGGCACTGCTGCCACTTCGATCAGCGATAGAGAGCATGCCTTCAGATGTATTCTAGAGCATGAGGATGTTAGCGGCATTTTCACAGTAGCCGCTAACCAGCTTTCACTGGAGATGAGAGTGCTGCATCATATCATCACCCATATCTTGATTCCGAAGAGCGGGAGATTCGACTTTATCACTGAGCGTGAGTTGGTGTTGATGGTGTCCCTGAGACAGCGGACTCCCATCAATCTTCCCAGGATCATGCTTCAGCAGATGGGTGAGGCAGCATCTCACAGGAGACTAGTTCAGCCATATGGTATGGGGCTGACATAGCTATTCAGGGAGCATGGTGTTTCATTTGATGGTATACCCTTCAGTCAGTTGCAGCATACTGATACATATGGAGAGAAATCCCTGCATAGGATGGGATTTCGACTGATTGATGACCATTGGGTGCGACGAGAGTCTGGCCAGGAGCCAGATGAGGAGGATGAGATCCGAGCAGCTGAGGCAGGGCCTTCAGAGCCTACTGATCATGGTACACCTCCTCGTCCAGCACCAGAGTCAGAGACTGCGGAGCCTGAGCCATTCACGCCACCACCCTCATCAGCTCCAGCACCTACTGCTACTGCTACACCACGGAGGACTACAGCGAGGATATCAGACTTTGAGCAGAGAGTGACTGATCATATTTCAAAGGTCCGGACAGAGATTACTGGTGTACGACAGGAGCTACATGATCTGCGGATACACACAGATATGCGCATTGGAGCTCTCTCAGCTAGTGTAGATGCAGGATTCCGACAAATCCTCAGCTTACTGAGATTAGCACTGCCACCAGGGACTGTAGATCTGACAGTATCTCCTCCACATTCTGATGATGATGATGATGATGGCTCCAGTGGATACAGTGACAGTGATGGAGATCAGCCTGGAGCAGGTAGCTCTGATGTTCCACCTGCAGATCCGATTCCAGAGATTCTCCCTTCTACTGATCCTCCTTCTACTGATCTTCCCAGTACAGATCCTCCAGCTACAGATGTGCCAGTAGATATTGAGTTTACTGAGTCACTTTTTGAGACTATTACAGGGATTCCGGATGATAGAGATGAGCATACAGAGACAGATATTGATGATCCCACTGCTTATGAGCTAGTCAGTAGGCACACTCCAGCTCAGTCTACTCAGCATACTTATCCATTTACTTCTTCTGCTACTGCTTCTGTCAGGACACCTGTGGAGCCTTTTCCTCGGACCTATAGATCTCGTAGGACTACCCCTAGGTCTGGTCCCTCTCTGAGGACTCGGAGTCTCACTCATAGGACTCCAAAATCCTCATCTAGGATCTGATGGGGAACTAATATGCATGCAATTTTTTTTGTATATTTTACATATTGAGTTAGGTGATTAATTCCCAAATTTCAAATCAAAATTATTTGTAGGAAATTTTGTATGAATTTTTGAAGATCAGCATGCAGATTAGGACCTAGAAAAGTAGCAAAGAAGGACCGCCGGGGCTGAGAAGCCTCGGTTAGGGCAAGTTCTCCTACAATAAAACTACTGGAGGTAGAGGGGTGTACCTGACAATGTCTGTGAAGATCGCAGCGAAGGGGTCTCTCGTTCCTCGACGGATGCGGCCTGGAAAATTGAGCCAAATACCCGCGGATACCCGGCTTTCTGCTCGGTGATCCGATTGAGGCTTGGCTGGAGTCGTTGGATTCGTCGGAACTCAGGGACCTGCAAATGACCTATCAGGGGTTAGAAAGCTCACAAAGGAACAAGAAAACAAAGTAAAAACAGCAAGGGAAGGCTTCTTTTAGAGTGGGCATCAAGGGATCTGGAGGGTTTGTTGGCAGCAGGAAGATGATTGCAAACACCGGGAAGAACTCTCACAAACCCCTTTATGCACACAACAGGGTATCACACCACTCAATAGAAGAACTCAAGGTTTTCATTCATCAAAAATTCCCCTCATACAAGAGGCTAGGGTCCCTTAAATAGACCCTTAACCTTGGGCTCCAAGTAAGGGTACATAAGTCTTTACATAAGAATCCTTTTCCCTCTCAAACCCTAGCTAGAAAATAAGGAAATATTAGGTAGAAAAATCCCTAAAAATTTTCTTGACTTGGTCAAGACTCCAAGAATGCCTAGGGGGGTGTGTTGGGCTTCTAGGAGCAGCAAAAGGCCAGCCCAAAGGGGCTCGGGTGCATGGGTTTGGGCCTCTGGAAGCTGGGGTGGCCTGGTAGCCAGGTAGCAGGAATATTCCCTGGTATCTTGCTTCTTAGGGGCTTGGGCTTGGCACCTGGGCTTGATTTCTTTGGGCTAGGATGCAGATGGACCTTTGGAATCATGGATGCCCTTATCTATGAATATACTTTGGCATCTGGAAGAGAATCTAGGCATCTGGAGGGCATCTGCAAGAAATCAGGGTTTTCTGAATTTTCCTCTTAGGGTCTTCAAATCTTCAAGCTAGGTTGGACTTGGGCTATACTTCCATGTCTTCAATCTAGTTGGACTTGGTTTTCACTTGTATGATATAGTTTTGAGTCTTCAGTATGCTTGGACAGGACTCAAAAAAATAAAATTAGCTCAACATGAGCTGACTAGCATTGGACTGAACTAGCTCAACATGAGCTGACAAGTACAAAACTGAAATAACAACATAAAATACTCAAATAACAACTAAAATAGACTCAGATGAGCTAAGCCCTTATTACATATGGACTCATAAATTATTGATCAATTCATAGAGGATTGAAAAGCCTCTATCTTATTCTGGTGCCTCCGGTGTCCCCACCAATTCTCCCGGGGTGGGAGGAACGTGACCCTGTCGAGTGAAGGTCAGACTGGCTCACATATCTCTCAAGAAGGTCTGGGTTGAGACGTTGCAAGTCCTCTCGAGAAATCCACGAATCGTCCGACTATGGCCGGCCTTCCCATCGGACCAGGAAGCGTTGATAGTCATGGCCCTAGGTCATGATGGCTTGATCATCCAGGATACGCTCGATCCGTTCTCCTCTCTCAGGTCTGTAATATTGAAGGTAGAACTAATGCCCAAATCCGAAGGCAAGTCTAACACCTAGGCATTTGACCCAACCTTCTCTATCACTTTAAAAGGTCCGGCTCTACGAGCATGAAGCTTCTTTTAGGCCTAAGCCTAACCAAGATAAAATCCACTACATCAAATTTTTTTGATCCATCTTCGGGAATTAGCCAATTGTTTTAACATTAGTGCGGGTGGTGAACATGCTAGGCACATGCAGACTCCTAACAAGATGATGCAAAGGACTCCAACCTACACCTAACAGACTCGACTGAAGAGGTTTATTAGGTCTTAACTACCACTTGGGCATGGGGGCATGAGTCGTGGTTGATGGATGACATGCAGAAGAAAATTTGCTAGTAACTCCTAATAAGTGCCAGAGGGTCTGCCAAAGTAGGTAGCAAATGGGATGGGCTCTATGGATCCTTGCAACCTAGTAACCTCAACAAAATGTAACCTAATAGTTCTCGACACATGAGAAAACTCAGGAAAGGATAGAAAATAGGAAGTGGGTTCAGAATTACTCTGGTAGGGTGGAGAAAAGGGTTCTGGGTTAGTTGGATAAAGTAGAATCAAAGAAGGCATCTCAGGGACTAATCCTAGACTAATGAGGTTAACCTTATGGGGTTGCGAAATATCTACGGGGTTTGTATAATGGAAGGATGGGTTATTAATCTCAGGAAAGAGGTCCTTAATGGGAACTATAGGAGGAGACTCATCCTGAGGGTACTGATTCAAAGAGATCAGGTCCTTAATAAATTCTTCTGGTTCTTGTATTTTAGGACTAGACTCTATAATTTGGCTCTCCTCTATGGTTTCCTCAGGTAGGGCTCTAGTAGCAGTACCTAGGTTCTCTTCCTCTATTTGTTCTTCCATTATAGCTTTAGGTTGGATATGGTCAAGGCCAACTAGCTCTGGGTTGGTTTCTACCTGGGCATCTACTGGGTCAGCTAATTCTAGGTCCACTAAAGGTGTCTTCTCTTCTCCCTCATACTCATCCACTAGGCTCACATCAGCTTCATACACTTCCGCATTAATGTAAGCCTTGTGAATCTCAGGAATGGTTGGAGAAGGTCAGCTAGCAGGAAATTGGTTAGGTTCTGGTATCTGATTATGGGTACTACTCCTAGTAGGTTCAGGTTGTATAAGGGGTAGTGGCTCACTACTGGGTTCGTATTTAGGGATACTAATCCTATGGGGTTCAAGTTGACTAGGGGAAGCATGACTAGTACTAGGTTGATACTTAGGGGTTATGGGTTCTCTAGGCTCATAGGACAAGGGTGCAGATCTATGGGTCATGGGATTATAGGATCTGGGGTCATAGCATTTTGGGTCAGCTCTATGATCAGGTTCTAAGGATGGATCATGGTATGGGGTCCTCCTGAGGTTGGGCTCCCAATATGGGTCAGGATATTGGGTCCTCCTAGGGTTGGACTCCCTATATAGGTCAGAATACTGGGTTCTCCTAGGGTTGGACTCCCTATATGGGTCAGAATATTGGGTTCTCCTAGGGTTGGACTCCCTATATGGGTCAGAATATTGGGTGTTGGGTCTACTAGGCTTATAGGGTGTGGGTGCATAGGATTTATGATCATGGGATCTAGAGTCATAGGATCTAGGTTCATAGGTTCTGGATTCATAGGTTCTAGGTTCATAGGATTTGGAGTCATAAGATCTATAGGTTGTGGGTATACTAGACTTAGAGGATGTGGGTAAATAGGATCTATCTTCCTGGTCTACAAAATCCTGATTGGATCTTCTAGGACTAACCTTAGGGATTGGGTCAGGATGATGGGCTCTCCTAGGTTCAGCCTCAAGGTATGGATCAGGGTTTGGGGTCCTCCTAGGTTGAGGGAAATCAGGATCTGGCTCAGACTGTGACCCATGATTTTTTTCTGGGGTCCCTACCCGGACTTTTAACTGATCAAACCAATTGGCAAGATGGTCAATTCTATCATTGGTTTGAATACGAGACTGAGTTAACTAGGTCATCTGGGTTGTTATCTGGGTAGTTATGTGGGTAGCCATTTGGGCCATTTGATCAGCTAGGGCTTTTATTTGAGATTGTAAATTTTCCATGGATTCAGACATTTGTGAAGGAGGTGGGTGATATGAAACTCCTGATCTAGTGCTCATGCAAGACTCGATCAGACCGACTACAGCTGACTAGACCTAGAGTCCAAACTAGATGCTCAATCAGGGTGGCAAAATAGCCTATAGTAATCCTGTACTCAGCCAGGCAGGTGTAAGGGGAGTGTTAGGTCCCTGATTGCCAATCCTAGACACCAATCAGAGATTGGCCAGGTAGGCGGACCAGCACACAAGCCCTTCGGGATTGAATCCCTAAACCACCATTCTAGACACCAAGCACAAGGAACACACAGGTTAGTCTTGACACAGTGATCTAACACTTAGCCCGGACCCGACGAGTTGGCGTCCCTAGCCCACTAGGACAAATTAGGTCTAATCGATTTTAAGTTAGGCTTGGGACCGAATGCAAGGGATGTGGTTTTGGGCTATGGAGAGGTTATCAACTCCTCCCCCCATCTGATGTAGCAAGAGTGCCCTTAAAAGTAGATTATGCAATGATGGCAGGCAAATGATGCAAATTAGGGTTAGATGTTTTTGGTATTTTTGGAGAATATGTATTTTTTTTTTTTTGGTATTTTCTTAAATAGAAGAAAACTTACAAATTATTGCCTAATATTCAGAAAATATACTAAAATTAAAAGATATGCAAAAAATGCTAAACAAAACCCTAAAACTTCCAAACTTGTCTTGCTAAAAAAAACAGAGTCAAAAATTTGCAGGACAAAACCCTAAAACTTCCAAACTTGTCTTGCTAAAAAAAACAGAGTCAAAAATTTGCAGGCCCTATTTCGGCTTGAAGAAATTTCACTGGCCATAATAAAATCTGGAAAAATTTTCAAAATTATTGTGAATTATGATAAATCCAGGAGAATAAATTTCAGAATTTTTGGAGTTTTTAACAGAGAGAAATAATTAAAATAATAGAGTATATACGGACTGAAAAATTTTAGAAAATAAGCCCTAATCTAAGCTCTGATACCAAATGATGGAGAACTAATATGCATGCAGTTTTTTTTATATGTTTTACATGTTGAGCTAGGTGATTAATTCACAAATTTCAGATTAAAATTATTTGTAGGGAATTTTGTATGAATTTTTGAAGATCAGCATGCAGATTAGGACCTAGAAAAGTAGCAAAGAAGGACTGCCGGGGCTGAGAAGCCTCGGTTAGGGCAAGTTCTCCTACAATAAAACTACTGGAGGTAGAGGGGTGTACCTGAAAACATCTGTGAAGATCGCAGTGAAGGGGTCTCTCGTTCCTCGATGGATGCAGCCTGGAAAACCGAGCCAAAGACCCGCGGATACCCGGCTTTCTGCTCGGTGATCCGATTGAGGCTTGGCTGGAGTCGTTGGATTCGTAGGAACTCAGGGACCTGCAAACGACCTGTCAGGGGTTAGAAAGCTCACAAAGGAACAAGAAAACAAAGTAAAAACAGCAAGGGAAGGTTCTTTTGAGTGGGCGTCCAGGGATCTGGAGTGTTTGTTGGCAGCAGGAAGATGATTGCAAACACCGGGAAGAAGAACTCTCACAAACCCCTTTATGCGCACAGCACGGTATCACACCACTCAATAGAAGAACTCAAGGTTTTCATTCATCAAAAATTCCCCTCATACAAGAGGCTAGGGTCCCTTAAATAGACCCTTAACCTTGGGCTCCAAGTAAGGGTACATAAGTCTTTACATAAGAATCCTTTTCCCTCTCAAACCCTAGCTAGAAAATAAGAAAATATTAGTTAGAAAAATCCCTAAAAATTTTCTTGACTTGGTCAAGACTCCAAGGATGCCTAGGGGGGCGTGTTGGGCTTCTAGGAGCAGCAAAAGGCCAGCCCAAAGGGGCTCGGGTGCATGGGTTTGGGCCTCTGGAAGCTGGGGTGGCCTGGTAGCCAGGTAGCAGGAATATTCCCTGGTATCTTGCTTCTTAGGGGCTTGGGCTTGGTACCTGGGCTTGATTTCTTTGGGCTAGGATACAGATGGACCTTTTGAATCATGGATGCCCTTATCTATGAATATACTTTGGCATCTGGAAGGGAATCTGGGCATCTAGAGGGCATCTGCAAGAAATCAGGGTTTTCTGAATTTTCCTCCTGGGGTCTTCAAATCTTCAAGCTAGGTTGGACTTGGGCTATACTTCCATGTCTTCAATCTAGTTGGACTTGGTCTTCACTTGTATGATATAGTCTTGATTCTTCAGTATGCTTGGACAGGACTCAAAAAAATAAAATTAGCTCAACATGAGCTGACTAGCATTGGACTGAACTAGCTCAACATGAGCTGACAAGTACAGAACTGAAATAACAACTTAAAATACTCAAATAATAACTAAAATAGACTCAGATGAGCTAAGCCCTTATTACAGATGGACTCATAAATTATTGATCAATTCACAGAGGATTGAAAAGCCTCTATCTTATTCTGGTGCCTCCGGTGTCCCCACCAATTCTCCCGGGATGGGAGGAACTCGACCCTGTCGAGTGAAGGTCAGACTGGCTCACATATCTCTCGAGAAGGTCTGAGTTGAGGCATTGCAAGTCCTCTCGAGAAATCCATGAATCGTCCGACTCTGGCCGGCCTTGCCATCGGACCAGGAAGCGTTGATAGTCATGGCCCTAGGTCATGATGGCTTGATCATCCAGGATACGCTCGATCCGTTCTCCTCTCTCAGGCCAAATTTGTTTGTGGACACTCTAGGTTAGGGTCACTCACAATGAAAAGGAATAGGTCCAAAGGCCTTACTAGGTAGCGCTGCCGGTTCCCTATACTCAACCAGGTCTGTAATATTGAAGGTAGAACTAATGCCCAAATCCGAAGGCAAGTCTAACACCTAGGCATTTGATCCAACCTTCTCTATCACTTTAAAAGGTCCGGCTCTGCGAGCATGAAGCTTCTTTTAGGCCTAAGCCTAACCAAGATAAAATCCACTACATCAAATTTTTTTGATCCATCTTCGGGAATTAGCCAGTTGTTTTAACATTAGTGCGGGTGGTGAACATGCTAGGCACATGCAGACTCCTAACAAGATGATGCAAAGGACTCAAACCTACACCTAACAGACTCGACTGAAGAGGTTTATTAGGTCTTAACTACCACTTGGGCATGGGGGCATGAGTCGTGGTTGATGGATGACATGCAGAAGAAAATTTGCTAGTAACTCCTAATAAGTGCCAGAGGGTCTGCCAAAAGTAGGTAGCAAATGGGATGGGCTCTATGGATCCTTGCAACCTAGTAACCTCAACAAAATGTAACCTAATAGTTCTAGACACATGAGAAAACTCAAGAAAGGGTAGAAAATAGGAAGTGGGTTCAGAATTACTCTGGTAGGGTGGAGAAAAAGGTTCTGGGTTAGTTGGATAAAGTAGAATCAAAGAAGGCATGTCAGGGACTATTCCTAGACTAATGAGGTTAACCTTATGGGGTTGCGATATATCTACGGGGTTTCTATAATGGAAGGATGGGTTATTAATCTCAGGAAAGAGGTCCTTAATGGGAACTATAGGAGGAGACTCATCCTGAGGGTACTGATTCAAAGAGATCAGGTCCTTAATAAATTCTTCTGGTTCTTGTATTTTAGGACTAGACTCTATAGTTTGGCTCTCCTCTATGGTTTCTTCAGGTAGGGCTCTAGTAGCAGTACCTAGGTTCTCTTCCTCTATTTGTTCTTCCATTATAGCTTTAGGTTGGATATGGTCAAGGTCAACTAGCTCTGGGTTGGTTTCTACCTGGGCATCTACTGGGTCAGCTAAATCTAGGTCTACTAAAGGTGTCTTCTCTTCTCCCTCATACTCATCCACTAGGCTCACATCAGCTTCATACACTTCCGCATTAATGTAAGCCTTGTGAATCTCAGGAATGGTTGGAGAAGGTCGGCTAGCAAGAAATTGGTTAGGTTCTGGTCTCTGATTATGGGTACTACTCCTAGTAGGTTCAGGTTGTATAAGGGGTAGTGGCTCACTACTGGGTTCGTATTTAGGGATACTAATCCTATGGGGTTCAAGTTGACTAGGGAAAGCATGACTAGTACTAGGTTGATACTTAGGGGTTATGGGTTCTCTAGGCTCATAGGACAAGGGTGCAGATCTATGGGTCATGGGATTATAGGATCTGGGGTCATAGCATTTTGGGTCAGCTCTATGAACAGGTTCTAAGGATGGATCATGGTATGCGGTCCTCCTGAGGTTGGGCTCCCTATATGGGTCAGGATATTGGGTCCTCCTAGGGTTGGACTCCCTATATGGGTCAGAATACTGGGTTCTCCTAGGGTTGGACTCCCTATATGGGTCAGAATATTGGGTTCTCCTAGGGTTGGACTCCCTATATGGGTCAGAATATTGGGTGTTGGGTCTACTAGGCTTATAGGGTGTGGGTGCATAGGATTTATGATCATGAGATCTAGAGTCATAGGATCTAGGTTCATAGGTTCTGGATTCATAGGTTCTAGGTTCATAGGATTTGGAGTCATAAGATCTATAGGTTGTGGGTATACTAGGCTTAGAGGATGTGGGTAAATAGGATCTATCTTCCTGGTCTACAAAATCCTGATTGGGTCTTCTAGGACTAACCTTAGGGATTGGGTCAGGATGATGGGCTCTCCTAGGTTCAGCCTCAAGGTATGGATCAGGGTTTGGGGTCCACCTAGGTTGAGGGGAATCAGGATCTGGCTCAGACTGTGACCCATGGTTTTTTTCTGGGGTCCCTACCCGGACTTTTAACTGATCAAACCTATTGGCAAGATGGTCAATTCTATCATTGGTTTGAATACGAGACTGAGTTAACTGGGTCATCTGGGTTGTTATCTGGGTAGTTATATGGGTAGCCATTTGTGCCATTTGATCAGCTAGGGCTTTTATTTGAGATTGTAAATTTTCCATGGATTCAGACATTTGTGAAGGAGGTGGGTGATATGAAACTCCTGATCTAGTGCTCATGCAAGACTCGATCAGACTGACTACAGCTGACTAGACCTAGAGTCCAAACTAGATGCTCAATCAGGGTGGCAAAATAGCCTATAGTAATCCTGTACTCAGCCAGGCAGGTGTAAGGGGAGTGTTAGGTCCCTGATTGCCAATCCTAGACACCAATCAGAGATTGGCCAGGTAGGCGGACCAGCACACAAGCCCTTCGGGATTGAATCCCTAAACCACCATTCTAGACACCAAGCACAAGGAACACACAGGTTAGTCTTGACACAGTGATCTAACACTTAGCCCAGACCCGACGAGTTGGCGTCCCTAGCCCACTAGGACAAATTAGGTCTAATCGATTTTAAGTTAGGCTTGGGACCGAATGCAAGGGATGTGGTTTTGGGCTATGGAGAGGTTATCAACTCCTCCCCCCATCTGATGTAGCAAGAGTGCCCTTAAAAGTAGATTATGCAATGATGGCAGGCAAATGATGCAAATTAGGGTTAGATGTTTTTGGTATTTTTGGAGAATATGTATTTTTTTTTTTTTTTGGTATTTTCTTAAATAGAAGAAAACTTACAAATTATTGCCTAATATTCAGAAAATATACTAAAATTAAAAGATATGCAAAAAAATGCTAAACAAAACCCTAAAACTTCCAAACTTGTCTTGCTAAAAAAAACAGAGTCAAAAATTTGCAGGACAAAACCCTAAAACTTCCAAACTTGTCTTGCTAAAAAAAACAGAGTCAAAAATTTGCAGGCCCTATTTCGGCTTGAAGAAATTTCACTGGCCATAATAAAATCTGGAAAAATTTTCAAAATTATTGTGAATTATGATAAATCCAGGAGAATAAATTTCAGAATTTTTGGAGTTTTTAACAGAGAGAAATAATTAAAATAATAGAGTATATACGGACTGAAAAATTTTAGAAAATAAGCCCTAATCTAAGCTCTGATACCAAATGATGGGGAACTAATATGCATGCAGTTTTTTTTATATGTTTTACATGTTGAGCTAGGTGATTAATTCACAAATTTCAGATCAAAATTATTTGTAGGGAATTTTGTATGAATTTTTGAAGATCAGCATGCAGATTAGGACCTAGAAAAGTAGCAAAGAAGGACCGCCGGGGCTGAGAAGCCTCGGTTAGGGCAAGTTCTCCTACAATAAAACTACTGGAGGTAGAGGGGTGTACCTGAAAACATCTGTGAAGATCGCAGTGAAGGGGTCTCTCGTTCCTCGATGGATGCAGCCTGGAAAACCGAGCCAAAGACCCGCGGATACCCGGCTTTCTGCTCGGTGATCCGATTGAGGCTTGGCTGGAGTCGTTGGATTCGTAGGAACTCAGGGACCTGCAAACGACCTGTCAGGGGTTAGAAAGCTCACAAAGGAACAAGAAAACAAAGTAAAAACAGCAAGGGAAGGTTTCTTTTTGAGTGGGCGTCCAGGGATCTGGAGTGTTTGTTGGCAGCAGGAAGATGATTGCAAACACCGGGAAGAAGAACTCTCACAAACCCCTTTATGCGCACAGCACGGTATCACACCACTCAATAGAAGAACTCAAGGTTTTCATTCATCAAAAATTCCCCTCATACAAGAGGCTAGGGTCCCTTAAATAGACCCTTAACCTTGGGCTCCAAGTAAGGGTACATAAGTCTTTACATAAGAATCCTTTTCCCTCTCAAACCCTAGCTAGAAAATAAGAAAATATTAGTTAGAAAAATCCCTAAAAATTTTCTTGACTTGGTCAAGACTCCAAGGATGCCTAGGGGGGCGTGTTGGGCTTCTAGGAGCAGCAAAAGGCCAGCCCAAAGGGGCTCGGGTGCATGGGTTTGGAAGCTGGGGTGGCCTGGTAGCCAGGTAGCAGGAATATTCCCTGGTATCTTGCTTCTTAGGGGCTTGGGCTTGGCACCTGGGCTTGATTTCTTTGGGCTAGGATGCAGATGGACCTTTGGAATCATGGATGCCCTTATCTATGAATATACTTTGGCATCTGGAAGGGAATCTAGGCATCTGGAGGGCATCTGCAAGAAATCAGGGTTTTCTGAATTTTCCTCCTGGGGTCTTCAAATCTTCAAGCTAGGTTGGACTTGGGCTATACTTCCATGTATTCAATCTAGTTGGACTTGATCTTCACTTGTATGATATAGTCTTGAGTCTTCAGTATGCTTGGACAGGACTCAAAAAAATAAAATTAGCTCAACATGAGCTGACTAGCATTGGACTGAACTAGCTCAACATGAGCTGACAAGTACAGAACTGAAATAACAACTTAAAATACTCAAATAACAACTAAAATAGACTCAGATGAGCTAAGCCCTTATTACAGATGGACTCATAAATTATTGATCAATTCACAGAGGATTGAAAAGCCTCTATCTTATTCTGGTGCCTCCGGTGTCCCCACCAATTCTCCCGGGGTGGGAGGAACTCGACCCTGTCGAGTGAAGGTCAGACTGGCTCACATATCTCTCGAGAAGGTCTGAGTTGAGGCGTTGCAAGTCCTCTCGAGAAATTCACGAATCGTCCGACTCTGGCCGGCCTTGCCATCGGACCAGGAAGCGTTGATAGTCATGGCCCTAGGTCATGATGGCTTGATCATCCAGGATACGCTCGATCCGTTCTCCTCCTGCTCCAGTTGCTTCAGCTCCAGCTCCACCTGCTCCGAGACCAGATAGAGATGATGATGATGATAAGGTGACTGACTCTAATGGATTCGACTTTCCAAATGGATGACAGAGCCAGTGGCAGAGATAGGAGCTGACTTACCTAGGAGTCCCATTTGTGATCCTTCGAGTTCATCCCTTTAGACTCCTATTCTACCTACACCACATTTTAGATCTGTTGATCATTCTACCATTCCTGTCCTTTCACCTGTCATTGGTATCCCTATTGTTGACTCACCTATTAGTGATACACCTATTATTTCTTCAGCTGATATACCTATCATTGATAGACCTATCATTTCTTCAGCTGATACATCAATTTTTGATACACCTATCATTGATACACTATCCTTTCATACATCTTCTCTTATTCGAGAGCTAGGTTTCTACACACCTGGTTTCCATTATCTTGATTTCGGTCCTTCATTTGATAGTACACCATATCTGATAGTTATTGAGACTATCACTCGATTTGCTTTGTTCCTGTTCCCGACATAGCTTCCTCCTCTTCTGCTTCAGCTAGAGGCAGGATTTATGTTTGACGCAGAGGGCATGGTCGTCATGCTCCTTCACGACCGACCAGGACTCATCTTCATGATCTAAGACTGATGTAACTCTGAGCTCGTGCTTTCACTGATACTGGACCGACCAAGATTGGATCTTCAGAGGATGAGGATGATGATTAGGATAGTTTTTATATTTAGATAGTTTACATTTCTGTACCTTTTATATGTTTTGATGTTCACTTTTTGTACAAAATTTTGACCTTAAATGAAATCTTATGTTGTACTTCTTGCTATGACTTTAAAAGAATGCAATCATTATTTGTTTTCAGCAATTCAATACTTTACCTTATGAATGACTTACATTTATGTTTGAGTTAATTGCCTCCTTCCTTCCTTTTTTAATGATAACAAAATGGGGGAGTAATAAGATTAAGTATAAATATGTTTGAGATATAATTAAGCTTGAGCTTGAGTTGAGAATTCATTAAAAAATTCATTAAGTGAGGGGGAGAAACACCTCCTTTAATTTGAGAATCTATCTTGAATTGTATTTCATGCTTAATTCTTATCTTTAGATATTTAAATTTTAGTCTTTTTGACTTGAAAAGATGCTCTGAAATCAATTTTATTGGTCAACTTTTTAGGAGGAGTATTTACCCTATTCACAGTGCTTATTGCTAAATTTGTTACACTTTTTAAGAGTATCATGATACATGATTTTATCCCTTATATATTTCGAGCTCTGATATTCTTAGCCATTGCAATACTCTTGCATTGATACATCTACTTCAATACTTATTGCCATTAGTTCTATACACTTTGAAAAGTTCTTTTGAAAGCCTTTTATGAAATTTATACTTAAAGATTTTTTCATCATCAAAAAGGGGAAGATTGTTGACTCTGTTATTGATTTTGATGATAAGCAAAATGCTTAACTATAAGTTGAGTACTAACTATTTCTTTGAAGTATATTTTTGTAGAAAAAGGTGCTCATCAACTTAACCAAAATTGTTTAATTGAAGAAGTTCCAAATTTAGATGAAAGATCTACTTAAAGAGGACTTTGGTAGTTGAAGATTGCTTGAAAGGATACATGAGTTCAATACAAATATATTTCAGCAAAAGTTCAGCTATTTATGTGAAAATTTCAGTGAAGTGTCGACTCAAAGTATCGACACATTATTTAAGTGTCGACACATGACTGAAAAAGTATAGACTCAAGCCAGTACGCAAAGAAAGTTTCAGTGGCATGGCTGAAGTGTCAACACATGGATGCTAGGTGTCGACTCAAAGTATCAACACATGGATTAGCTCATCATCTGAGATTTTTGGATTACAAAACTTGCTAAAGTTGAAGACTTCTCTGAAGTGTCGACACATGGATGCTAAGTGTCGACTCACTTGAAAAAGTGCCGATACATCTGAGAATTCCAGAAAGCTACATTAAAAATATTTGAACTAGGTATCGACTCATGAACTAGAAGTGTCGACCCTAAGTGTCGACTCATAGCTTGAAGTATTGATACTTGGAGTTCTGGGAACAGTAACGTCTAATTTTTCAAATACATAACTAACTCCTCTTGGATCCCAACGGCTAGTTTTTTATGTCTAATGGCTAGAAACCAAGTTTGAGGCCTTAGAAAGGTATTTATATGATTCAAATCAAATTAAAATATAAGAGATTGAAAAAGGAAGAACAAAAAAAAAAGAGAAAAGAGCATTCACTCCTATTCATTGAGTTCAACCACTTTCAAGCAAAAAGAAGCCTCCAAGCAATTAAGAGCATTCAAGAGTATTCAAGATCAACTTTCTTGAGCGTTAAAAGAGGCTTCATCAAGTTGAAAGCAGCACAACAACGAGCTTCAAAGAGATACCCGCTTTTTATTAGAAAGCTTTCATTATTTCTTTACTTCACACTTGTATTTGTCGTAAAGATTTTTGGTTAGCCTATTGGAAAACCAAGGAGGTTATTGGTGTGCCTTTAAAAACCATTTAGGTTTTTGGTTAGCCCGCAAAACCAAGAGAGGTTGGTAGTTAGCCTTAAAATCAATTAGGTTCTTGGTTAGCCCGGAAAACCAAGTGAGGTTTTTACTTCTAATCCTTATGAAAACAAGTCGAGTTTTGATTAGTGAGCTCGGAAAACTAATCAGCTGTAATCGATTGAGATTATAGTGAATTCCCAAGTGGGTCTTAGGGAGTGGATGTAGGTACATTGGATAGTACCGAACCACTATATTTGATCTGTATTTGTGATTGCTTATCTCTTTTATTTACTCCTCTTTTATTGCTTTTATATTTTCGCTGCATACTTATTAAAAGCAATTTGCACTTGCATTTATAGTACTTAGTTTGATTATTAGATTGGTCCTTATACTTGCATTAAAATAATTTTTAGAGACCCAATTCAACCCCCCTCTTGGGTTGCTTACTGGGCAACAATGTTCTTTTTGAATCATCAATGCTTCCCCCTAATCACTATCTATGAAACTAGAGAGGGACTAATGCTCTTTGTTGTTGTAAAAAATTCCAAACTAGAGAGTCCCTTTTAAGTAATGTAGAACTCATTTAGCTATTCCAAAATGTATACTAAGTTTTTGCATAAATTGAAAAAGTAAGCTAGTAGCAAACATCAAGTCTAGCCTTGTTGTAGTCAAGTAGAGAAGGTTCCCAATAGGTCTTCTATACTATGTGGCATCTATAAGTATAGTTCCATCAGTTTTACTTAGTTTCTCTCTAACAGTCAAAGGAATGTCCATTGGTTTATAATTATGCATGTTAAACCTTTTGAGTAATTTTTTTGTATAGCTGGTTTGTGATAGAAAAATTCATGTTGTTGTCTAATCTATCACCATGACAAGAAAATATCTAAGATATCCAAAATCAGTGATGTGGAATGATTTATGCATGCAAATTATTTTTGCCTGATCAAGTATAAGGTTAAGGTTTTAGATCCCGAATTTCAAGCCAAGATTCAAAGTATAGAATTCTATAAAAATTCTGGAAATCATGCATACAGAAATAAACCCTAAAGAATAGATAAGCAGGATCGCTAAGGTTGAGAAACCCTAGTCAGGCTAGCATTTCTACAATACCACTACTGATGAATCAAGGGGATGTACCTGGTAACGGTAGAAGCACCTGCTCAAGATCGTTCCATGAAGATATAGCTCACGCTCCTGAATGTGGCCTGGAAGAATAAGCTTCTGACCTTGCAGATTCGTGACTTTCTGCTCGGTGATTCAATTGCTGATCATAAGGTATCCTCGAACTCGTGGGAACTGAGGGACCAACTGGTGGGGACACCGGAGGCACCAGAATAAGACAGAGGCTTTTCAACCCTCTGTGAATTGATCAATAATTTATGAGTCCATCTGTAATAAGGGCTTAGCCTATCTGAGTCCATTTTAGTTGTTATTTGAGTCTTTTGAGTTTCAGTTCTGTACTAGTCAGCTCATGTTGAGCTAGTTCAGTCCAGTGTTAGTCAGCTCATGTCGAGCTAATTTTATTTTTTTGAGTCCTATTCAACTATATTGAAGACTCAAGACCACATCATACAAGTGAAGACCAAGTCCAACCAGATTGAAGACATGGAAGTATAGCCCAAGTCCAACCCAGCTTGAAGATTTGAAGACCCCAGGAGGAAAAATTTAGAAAACCGTGATTCCTTGCAGATGCCCTCCAGATGCCCAGATTCCCTTCCAGATGCCAAAATATATTCATATACCAAGGCATCCATGATTTTAGAGATCCATCTGCATCCTAGCCCAAAGAAATCAAGCCCAGGTGCCAAGCCTAAGCCCCTAAGAAGCAAGATACCAGAGAATATTCCTGCTACCTGGCTACCAGGCCACCCCAGCTTCTAGAGGCCCAAACCCATGCGCCCGAGCCCCTTTGGGCCGGCCTCTTGCTGCTCCTAGAAGCCCAACACGCCCCCCTAGGCATCCTTGGAGTGTTGGCCAAGTCAAGAGAATTTTTAGGGATTTTTCTACCTAATATTTCCTTATTTTCTAGCTAGGGTTTGAGAGGGAAAAGGATTCTTATGTAAAGACTTATGTGCCCTTACTTGGAGCCCAACGTTAAGGGTCTATTTAAGGGACCCTAGCCTCTTGTATGAAACCTAATTTTTGATATGAATTAAAACCTTGAGTTCTTCTATTGAGTTGTGTGATACCCTGCTGTGTGCATAAAGGGGTTTGTGAGAGTTTTTCTTTCCAGTGCTGCAATCATCTTCCTGCTGCCAACAAGCCTCTCAGATCCCTAGACGCCCACTCCAAAAGAAGCCTTCCCTTGCTATTTTTCCTTTGATTTCTTGTTCCTTTGTGAGTTTTCTAACCCCTGACAGGTCATTTGCAGGTCCCCGAGTTTCTACGAATCCAACGACTCCAGCCAAGCCTCAATCGGATCATCGAGCTGAAAGCCGGGTATCCGCGGGTCTTTGGCTCAGTTTTCTAGGCCACATCCATCGAGAAACGAGAGATCCCTTTGCTGCGATCTTCATGGACATTGTCAGGTACACTCCCTCTACCTCCAGTAGTTTTATTGTAGGAGAACTTGCCCTAACCGAGGCTTCTCAGCCCCGGCGATCATTCTTTTCTACTTTTCTAGGTCCTAATCTGTATGCTGATCTTCTAAAATTCATATAAAATTCCCTACAACTTATTTTAATCTAAAATTTGGGAATTAATCACTCAACCCCACATACAAAATATACAAAAAAAATTGCATGCATATTAGTCTCGCATCATTTGGTATCAAAGCTTAGATTAGGGCTTGTTTTCTGTAATTTTTCAGTCCATATATTCTCTATTTATTAAATTATTTCTTTTTGATAAAAACTCCAAAAATTTTGAAATTTGTTTTTCTGGATTCATAATAATTCACAGTAATTTTAAGGATTTTTTTTAGATTTTATTATGGCTTGTGAAATTTCTGCAAGCCGAAATACAGCCTGCAAATTCTTGACTCTTTTTTTTTCAGCAAGACAAGTTTGGAAGTTTTAGGGTTTTGTTTAGAATTTTTTGCATATCTTTTAATTTTAGTATATTTCCTGCATATTAGGCCATAATTTTCAAGTTTTATTCTATTTAAGAAAATACAAAAAAAAATACATATTCTCCAAAAATACCAAAAATATCTAAACCCTAATTTGCATCCTCATCTACCTGCCATCATTGCATAATTTACTTTTAAGGGCACTCTTGCTATATAGATGGGGGGAGGATTTGATCACCTCTCCTTAGCCCAAAACCACATCCCTTGCATTCGGTCCCAAGCCTTAATCTAAAATTAACTAGACTTAATTTGCCCTAGTGGGCTAGGGACACCAACTGGTCGGGTCCGGGCTAAGTGTCAGATCATTGTGTCAAGCTAACCTGTGTGTGCCTTGTGCTCAGTGTCTAGAACGGTGGTTTAGGGATTCAATCCCGAAGGGCTTGTGTGCTGGTCCGCCTACCTGGCCAATCTCTGATTGGTGTCTAGGATTGGCAATCAGGGACCTAACACTCCCCTTACACCTGCCTGGCTGAGTACAGGGTTACTATAAGCTAGTTTGCCATCCTGATTGAGCATCTAGTTTGGACTCTAGGTCTAATCAGCTATAGTCGGTTTGATCGAGTCTTGCATGAGCACTAGATTAGGGGTTTCATATCACCCACCTCCTTCACAAATGTCTGAACCCATGAAAAATTTGCAAGCCCAAATAAAAGCACTCGCTGAGCAACTAATCCAATCCATGGCCTAGTTGACTACCCAGTTAACTCAGTCTGGTACCCAAACCAATAATAGAATTGACCATCTTGCCAATAGGTTTGACCAGTTAGAAGGCCGTGTAGGGACCATAGCAAGAACCCATGGGTCACAGTTTGAGCCAGATCCTGAGTCCCCTCAACCTAGGAGAACCCCAAACCCTGATCTATACCATGAGGTCGAACCTAGGAGAGCCCCTCATCCTGACCCGTACTACAATCCTCAACCTAGGAAGACCCCAAACCCTGATCCATACCTTGAGGCTGAACCTAGGAGAGGCTATCGTCCTGATCCAATCCCTGAGGATCATCCTAGAAGACCCAATCAGGATTTTGTAGACCAACAAGATAGATATTATTTACCCACATTCTCTAAGCCTAGTATACCCATAACCTATAGATCTTATGACTCCAAATCCTATAAACCTAGAACCTATGAATCCATAACCTTTGAACCTAGATCCTATGACTTTAGATCCCATGATCATAAATCCTATGCACCCATACCCTATAAGCCTAGTAGACCCAACACCCAATATTCTGACCCATATATGGAGTCCAACCCTAGGAGAACCCAATATTCTGAGCCATATAGGGAGTCCAACCCTAGGAGAACCCAATATTCTGACCCATATAGGGAGTCCAACCCTAGGAGAACCCAATATCCTGACCTATATAGGGAGCCCAACCTTAGGAGGACCCCATACCATGTCCATCCTTAGAACCTGACCATAGAGCTAACCCAAAATTCTATGACCCCAGATCCTATAATCCCATGACCCATAGATCTGCACCCTTGTCCTATGAGCCCAAAGAACCTATAACCTCTAGGTATCAATATAGTACTAGTCAGGTTTCCCTTAGTCAATTTGAACCCCATAGGATTAGTACCCCTAAATATGAGCCCAGTAGTGAGCCACTACCCCTTAGGCAACCTGAACCTACTAGGATTAGTGTCCATAATCAGAAACCAGGACCTAGCCAATATTCCCCTAGCCGACCTTCTCCAACCATTCCTGAGATTGACAAGGCTTACATTAATGCGGAAGTGTATGAAGCTGATGCGAGCATAGTGGATGAGTATAAGGGAGAAGATGAGACACCTATAGATGACCTAGAAATAGTTGGCCTAGTAAATACCCAGGTAGAAGCCAACCTAGAGGTAGTTGACCATAACCACATCCAACCTAAAGCTATAGTGGAAGAACAAATAGAGGAAGAGAACCTAGGTACTGCTGTTAGAGCCTTACCTGAGGAAACCATAGAGGAGAGCCAAATTATAGAGTCTAGTCCTAAAATACAAGAACCTGAAGAATTTATTAAGAACCTGATCTCTTTGAATCAGTACCCTCAGGATGAGCCTCCTCCTATAGTTCCCATTAAGAACCTCTTCCCTGAGATTAATAACCCATCCTTCCATTATACAAACCCCATAGATATACCGCAACCCCGTAAGGTTAACATCATTAGTCTAGGATTAGACCCTAATGCCCCTTCTTTTATCTTACTTTATCCAACTAACCTTGAACCTTTTTCCCTACCCTACCAGACTAATTTTGAATCCACTTCCTATTTTCTGCCCTTTCCAGACACCTCCAGCATTTCTATGATCATTAGATTGCATTTAGTTGAGATTAGCATACTGCATGCATTCATCACGCATGTTAGGTTTGCATCTTACTTCTGGCATACTCTTTGGAATTTCTAGGTGTTCACTGTAAATTTTCATGTGCATGTCAAGCTAGGATCAAACCTAGAGAACCTATAATCTGTTAGGTTTAGATCCAAAGAGTTCAATAAAATTTCCTTATATAGGAATGCATAGTCAAGTATGTTAGGTGTTAATATGAGTCTTTTGAATCATTTGTTAGGAGTCTGCATGTGCCCAGCATGTTCACCACCTACACTAATTTTAAACAAACTAGCTAATTCCCGAAGATGGATTAAAGAATTTGATGTAGTGGATTCTATCTTGGTTAGGCTTGGCCTAAATGAAGCTTCATGCTCGTAGAGCCGGACCTTTTAAAGTGATAGAGAAGGTTGGATCAAATGCCTAGGTGTTAGACATGCCTTCGGATTTGGACATTAGTTCTACCTTCAATATTATAGACCTGGTTGAGTACAGGGAACCGGCAGCGATACCTAGTGAGACCTTTGATCCTATTCCTTTTCATTATGAGTGACCCTAACCCAGAGTGTCCCCTAATAAATTTGTCCAGAGAGAGGAGAACGGATCGAGCGTATCCTGGATGATCAAGACATTATGACCCGGGGCCGCGGTTATCAATGCTTCCTGGTTCGATGGCAAGGCCGGCCAGAGTCGGATGATTCGTGGATTTCTCGAGAGGACTTGCAGCACCTTAACTTAGACCTCCTCAAGAGATATGTGAGCCAGCTTGATCTTCACTTGACAGGGTCGAGTTCCTTCCACCCCGAGAGAAATGGTGGGGACACCAGAGGCACCAGAATAAGACAGAGGCTTTTCAACCCTCTATGAATTGATCAATAATTTTTGAGTCCATCTGTAATAAGGGCTTAGCCTATCTGAGTCCATTTTAGTTGTTATTTGAGTCTTTTGAGTTTCAATTCTGTACTAGTCAGCTCATGTTGAGCTAGTTCAGTCCAGTGTTAGTCAGCTCATGTCGAGCTAATTTTATTTTTTTGAGTCCTATTCAACCATATTGAAAACTCAAGACCACATCATACAAGTGAAGACCAAGTCCAACCAGATTGAAGACAAGGAAGTATAGCCCAAGTCCAACCCAGCTTGAAGATTTGAAGACCCCAGGAGGAAAAATTTAGAAAACCCTAATTCCTTGCAGATGCCCTCCAGATGTCCAGATTCCCTTTCAGATGCCAAAATATATTCATATACCAAGGCATCCATGATTTTAGAGGTCCATCTGCATCCTATCCCAAAGAAATCAAGCCCAGGTGCCAAGCCCAAGCCCCTAAGAAGCAAGATACCAGAGAATATTCCTGCTACCTGGCTACCAGGCCACCCCAGCTTCCAAAGGCCCAAACCCATGCGCCCGAGCCCCTTTGGGCCGGCCTCTTGCTGCTCCTAGAAGCCCAACACGCCCCCCTAGGCATCCTTGGAGTGTTGGCCAAGTCAAGAGAATTTTTAGGGATTTTTTTACCTAATATTTTCTTATTTTCTAGCTAGGGTTTGAGAGGGAAAAGGATTCTTATGTAAAGACTTATGTGCCCTTACTTGGAGCCCAAGGTTAAGGGTCTATTTAAGGGACCCTAGCCTCTTGTATGAAACCTAATTTTTGATATGAATTAAAACCTTGAGTTCTTCTATTGAGTTGTGTGATACCCTGCTGTGTGCATAAAGGGGTTTGTGAGAGTTTTTCTTCCCAGTGCTGCAATCATCTTCCTGCTGCCAACAAGCCTCTCAGATCCCTGGACGCCTACTCCAAAAGAAGCCTTCTCTTGTTGTTTTCCCTTTGTTTTCTTGTTCCTTTGTGAGTTTTCTAACCCCTGACAGGTCATTTGCAGGTCCCCGAGTTCCTACGAATCCAATGACTCCAGCCAAGCCTCAATCGGATCACCGAGCTGAAAGCCAGGTATCCGCGGGTCTTTGGCTCGGTTTTTCAGGCCGCATCCGTCGAGGAACGAGAGACCCCTTTGCTGTGATCTTCACAGACATTGTCAGGTACACCCCCTGTACCTCCAGTAGTTTTATTGTAGGAGAACTTGCCCTAATCGAGGCTTCTCAGTCCTGGCAATCCTTCTTTTCTACTTTTCTAGGTCCTAATCTGTATGCTGATCTTCTAAAATTCATATAAAATTCCCTACAACTTATTTTAATCTGAAATTCGGGAATTAATCACTCAACCCCACATATAAAACATACAAAAAAAATTGCATGCATATTAGTCCCGCATCACCTACAAATCACCATCTAGGATTAGAAAACTAAGAGTATGAAGACTGAATAATTGAAAGAAGAAAAAAGAAAGGCTCTTGGATGATGGCGGCCAAGGGTTGGAAGGAAGGGACAGCTAGGATTTTAATGTTGTAGATGGAGGCAAGGTGCAGAAATAAGAAGAACTCGCACACAGCTCGCACACAGCATGCACACAGCAAGGGCACACAGCAAAGAGAGAAAAATCAAATTTAATTTATCAATATTCTGAAATTACATGAGGATGGGAGGCCTTTAAATAGGCTTACAAACTTGGGGCTCAAGTAAGGGTATTCATGAGAAATCATATTAGTTCTAAACCAATACAAAGACATAGACTAGGGCTCTCCACTTTTGACTGAACCTCTCTCTCTCCCTCTCCTTCTCTTGGTCACCGAAAAGGGGTGACTCTAAGGGAGGTCGACCGAGGGGGTTGACCATAAGGGTTGGCGCCCCTTTTGATGCTCCTCATGGGCCTTGGGTGGCCCAGCATACTCCAGGCTGCGGTCCAGGATTCCAAGGCCTTCAAATTTTCTTGCTGTGTCTTCCATGGTCTTTAAGTGTGGCTCAATGACTTTAAGATGGCTGGATCTTCAATTATCTTGAGTCTTCTACTTGCAAAATTTGACTGGACTCACTATAAAATTTATAGGACTCAGAAAATTACTAGCTCAACATGAGCTGACTTGACCGATAAACTTCAAAACTTATAGGACTCAAAACTTGACTTGACTCAACTGACTTGGCATTCTAAATATAGGACTCAAGTATGGATAGGACTCCAATGGTCTTACTCACAAAACTCAAATGAACTCACAAAACTCAAATGAACTCACTCAAATTGACTAAACTCTAATTAAAAATTGAACAAAACTTGGACACATATCCTAAACTCTAATTTGATAACCACAGAGGGTTAAAATACTTCTGCCAAAGTCTGGGGCCTCTGATGTCCCCATCAATCAGTCATTTCATATTTTGAGTTCTTCTCATCGTTGAATCTTCCAATTGTCTATTCATTATTGCCCATAATAATAAAGTCATCAACATAAAAAGCAACCAATATAATAGAATTATCTTCCTTTTTCAAGTATAAAGTTGGTTCATTCTCACTCCTTCTAAATTTATTCTTGAGAAAGTAACTGTCTAACTCAAAATATCAAGCTTGTGGAGCCTATTTTCGGCCATACAATGCCTTACTCAATTTACAAATTTTCTTTTCTGCTCCATAAACATCAAATCCAAGGGGTTGTTGTATGTAAACATTTTCTTTGATCTTTTTATTTAAAAAAGTTGATTTCACATCCATTTGATAAACTTGCCAATTGCTTTAAGTTGCTGAAGTCATTACAAATTTCATTAACTTTCAATAATTACACGTAGGAAAGAGAAGTTGAAATATAGTCTTGATAAGCTATTCTGTCAATGGCTTTTGGGCGCTGAAGGTTTTGCAGATGGACTTCTGTGTCGCTGACTTGAAGTCTCCTCGTATATTTCATTTCCTCAACTTTCTTTTCCTTTCTTCAAAACCGATCTCATGCTTGCCGAGTTGACTTCCTAAAACTAGGAAAGGATAATTTAGTTAAAGTTTACAAGGAGACCACAGGGAATTAATTCTATCCGTCAAACTATACAAGTAATGAAATGTGAACCAAAACTAAAACTCAGAATGCATTTCACTGCTTTTGATCTTTCTTCCGCATTCAGGGATTTTTCTAAACACTGATAGTTCTTTTCAGAAAGGGGTCATGAGAAACCGGACAAGAATTCTTGTTGTCTAGCTCTTTATACATGAATAGATTATTAGCTCCAACTGTGACAATATGAGGAAAAGAAGCTGGCTAGCACCACAATTCTGCCCCCTATATGGACAAAACGATGAAAACATAAATCGCATCCTCTCATGCTGAGTATAAAAAAAACAATTTGGTTTTAGGTTGAACAGCATACCCCCCCTTCCCTTCTTGCCATCATCAAACAATGAATATTGGTCTTCCTGCAGATTATGTTTCAAAGATATGTGGGTGAGAATAGCATGAAATTGCATATGATCGGTAACTTGTTGGATTTTGTTGAAAGAACGAAACAATAGAATATTCAGATATAAAGTCTTGACTCCCAACTCACAGTTTCAAAAAATTTGGAGGCGGTTGCCATATTGGATAGCGATCTTCAATGGGCAATCCAAAACTGATCCGAACATCCTGTGTAACCGACCATTTGATGGAGTTGGCAGAGAACAGTTTAGAGCCTAAAATTGATAAAAATCCAAGTTGTAATTCAAATTTAAAATTTAAGCTGCTGTTTACTTTGAACTTATCAATAGGTATGCAATTGTGATAAGGTTGTAACTTCTTCTGAAGTATCTGCATTTCAGTTTGAGATGTTGTTATCTTTTGGTCTATTTAATAAAAAAGAAGCAGCTCTATTTCGGTGAAGTGAGAGCTCTTCAGATTTACAAAAGAAATTAAAAGTTCCTTGATCCTCTATTTTCACTTTCATCGTTTATCATTCCCATGTCCTGTGAATAGAAATCCAATATATCCAACATATTTTAGTATCAGAGCCAGATTCGAGGTAAAAGATGGCAACCATTGGAGCAAGTATGTCTAATCAACTTCTTCCTATGTTCAAAGGTGAAAATTATCCATTTTGGTCCATTAAAATGAGGAATTTATTTGCTTCACAAGGGTTATGGGAATTGGTGGAAATGGTTTTGTTGAGTATGATCTGCAAGACCCCAGAACAACTGAAGCTCAAAAAGCTGAGTTGAAAGAAAATAGACAGAAAGATGCAAAGGCTCTCGTTATTCTGTAGCAAACAATTGATGAAGTCATGTTTCCTCGAATCATGTCCGCAACGACATCAAAAGAAGCATGGGATATTCCGAAAAATGAATTCAAAGGTTCGGACAAGGTAATCATGGTAAAACTTTAGATTCTTCGACATGATTTTGAAACTTTTATGATGAAAGACTCTGAATCTATCACTGATTTTTTCTCAAGAGTTTCTACTATTGTTAATCAAATTAGATCTCTTGGTGAAAATTTAAAAGAACAAATAGTGGTAGAAAAGATTTTAAGAAGTTTATCTCCAAAATTTGATATGGTTGCTACAGCTATAGAAGAATCTAAAGATTTAACTACCTTGTCTATCAATGAATTAATGGGCTCACTATTGGTTCAAGAACAAAGAGTTAACAGATCCTTAAGTGGAATTTCAGAACATGTTTTTCAGATGAAGATTGATCAAAAAAAGGATCAGAAGAAAATTCAAGATACCAGATCTCAAGATAGGGGTCAAAATGGCAGAGGTGGTGGACATGGTGGCACTCAAAGCTGGGGATGAGGCCGATCAGGCGAGGGTCAAAGGAACTCAAATGTAGGTAACAAAGAAACTCGACAATGTTACTGTTGTAAGAAAGTTGGACACCTTGAAAAAGACTATTGGTACAAAAATTAAAATCCTAATGTCCCTCTCTGCTCTCACTGCAAAAAATTTGGTCATTTTGATAAGGATTGTTGGAACAAAAATCAAGCAAATAATAGTGAAAAGGAAAGCGAAGAAAATATTTTTTTTTGACCAATAATGAAAATTGTTCTGGTTCTGTTTGGTTTTTGGATAGTGGTTGCAGCAATCACATGACAGGTGATAGAAGTTCATTTCAAAGGTTTGACAGTTCATTCATATCTACAGTGCGGATGGGAAATGACCCTGAAGTTCAGGTGCAAGGGAAAGGAACAGTTGTCATCAATACTAAATATGATAAGAAAATCATTGATGATGTAATGTTTATTCCTGGCTTAAAACAAAATCTCATTAGTATTGGACAACTAATGAAAAAAGTTATTCTACTATTTTTGATGATGAAAAATGTGAGGTTTATGAAAAGAAAACTGGAAAAATGGTTGTCGCAGTAAAAATGACAAAAAACAAAATGTTTCCTCTGCAGTTTTCTAAATTATCCTTGCATGCATTGTCTGCAACACTCACTGATAAATCTGTCTTATGGCATAAAAGATATGGCCATTTGAATTATGGAGGTTTAGAACTATTGAATAAAAAAAAAATGGTAGTTGGCTTACCAAAAATTCAAAATGATGGCATTGTTTGTGAATCCTGTGTTCTTGGAAAACAACATAGAAATTCTTTTTAGTCTGGGGATTCTTGGAGAGCCGAGGAGCTCTTGACACTTGTACATGCAGATATTTGTGGGCGTATGCAAATAGTCTCAGAAGGTGGTAGAAATATTTTTTACTATTTATAGATGACTGCACGAGAATGATGTGGGTGTATTTTTTAAAGGAGAAGTCTGACACATTTTCTAATTTCAGAATCTTCAAAGCATTTGTAGAAAAGCAGAGTGATTGCTTTATCAAAACTTTGTGCACTAATAGAGGGGGTGAATTTACATCCAAAGAATTCTTTATTTTTTGTAAGAATGCAGGTATCCATAGAGAATTAACTGCAAGCTACACTCCTCAACAAAATGGAGTTCAGAATGGAAGAACTGGGTTATAGTCGAGATAACTAGATGTATGCTGAAAGAAAAGGCTGTGCCAAAGGAATTCTGGGCAGATGTCGTGTCTACTGCAATTCATTTGTTGAATCGCTTTCCCACCAAAGCAATACAAGGCAAAACACCTTATGAAGCATGGTATGGAAGGAAACCTGATGGGGACATTGAGCAGATTCTAGCCAGTCCAAATCTCAGCCAGTCCAGTCCAGATCTCGGTGCCAGCCAACACGAATCTTGATGTATTTTTGGGGTGTACGTCGTATTTGGGATATCTCCGAATCGGAGATCAGTTTTTATTTATGTTTAGAGTTATCGGAATCTCTTAGTAGTTCCGATTGTTTTGAGTTAGTTTAGGGATTTATTTTTATCGGTTGTTTGCTTGCTTATTTAAGGTGTTTTTGTCATCGAATAAAAAGATAGAAAAGAATTTATTTGAGAAAAAAGTCAGGGTGTGTCCCGACTCCTTTCCCCATCTCCTTCTTCTTCTTCTCTCGCTCGTCTTTCTTCCCGGTTCTCCCTCTCTCTCCTCCTCTTCTCCTTTGTGTTTTCCCTCCTCTATTTCTCTTCCAAGTGACTCAACCGAGTCTCCCTCCGGCCACCGATGCTCGTCAACGTCAAGCTCTGAAATCAAGCCATCGCCCCTGTTTCCTGAGCCACCGGTGATGTGGGACAACTAGTGGGGCTAGGAAGGATCAAACAGTGAGCCTAGAAGTCACCTAGATTATGGTTCTTTTTTTCTTTTGATTTTTTTTGTAAAAGGGGGGGTGAAGGAACAATGGAGGTGGAAGACGGGGTCGGGGCTTTCATGAACCTTGGGACTCACATTCACGGAGAGATCTCACATCTTTAAGGTAATCCACCTCACTAATGGAGCCATACAAAGATATCTCACACCTCTAGGGCTTCCTACCCACCTCACTAATGGAGCCGTATGGAGAGATCTCACACCTCTAGGGCATCCTACCCATCTCACTAATGGAGCCATCATGGTGAATCACAAGGGACATGAAGGTAGTAGAGAAGATGGAATGGAGATACCTGGGGCCTCACACCCCTCGATGTCCCAAACGATGAAGGCGAGACGGGGCCTCACACCCCTCGATGTCCCGAAGGACGAAGGCAAGATGGGCCTAAGCCCACTCCAAACGGAGGCAGAATCAAACTTTTCTCAAAAATTCAATTTCATTACTAAAAACCAAATACAAGAGAGGAATGCCTTTTTATAGGCTTAGAAGACTTAGGAACCAAGTAAGATATACGTGAAAATTTTATTTTATTTTATTTTATTTTTTAATCCTAAATCCTGTAGCTTTGAGATCTGCGTAATATCTTCTACTCTGAGATCTATGCAAGTCCTCTATGACCGTGGAACAGAGAGTCATGGATGGAAATCAAAGCTTTGATTTCGTGATCGGTGTACGGTATGTGGAACGTGGCACGGATAGGACGGAGGGCGGACTGGCCGGAGGGGTTGCAGCGTGCACGAGGATCTAGCCCAGGACATCATGCTCGCGGGCAAGGCGGAGGGTGGACAGGCCAGAGGGGCTTGTCACGCTGCTATGATTCTGCTGGGTCTTGCGCTGTCATGGAAATCATGGCCGAAGTTCCGCCCAAGGATCGCAGCAGCGGCGGGGAAGATGGATGGCAATGAGGGGGTGGGGTGGCGACTTCACCATGTCTAGGAGAATCCCGGTGGGAGCCCATACCCGAGCAGCAGCTTGTAGATCATCATACTCAGGCATGTCCAAAGGGTTTCAAAGTTCTAATGTCAAAGGCTCAACTCTTCCACTCACGGTTTCCCAAGAAAACAACCAGCGAGCCATGCACGTAGTATTCACTTTTCTCATGTGGTGCATAGCGGCGGCGAGGCAGAGAGTGGAGGTGATCTGGGCACAGTGATCTTGCTCGTGGAGGAGGGTGTCAGCGATGTCGGTGAGGGGCGGAGGAGGACAGGAGCGACAGCGACAGAGTGGGAGGCGGCCATGGAGCGGACTGCGTCCTTAGGTTGTTCTGATGGCTTGGAAATGATGGCTTAGCCATGGGTCTTCTGGACAGGAGGGAGCGGTGGTGGAGCAGGGGCAGCAGCAGTGTCGGGCATGGACGGCGGTGCATGGGGGGAGCCGCAGGGTTGCACGACCGTGGGAGGAGTTGCAGGGGCGCATAGCCGTGGGCGGTTCCATGGGACTCGCCGGCGTTCCTGCGAGGAGATTGACGTCGGGGGGGAGGTGGATGGCCGTTGGGGTCGCCAGTGGTCGGGCATGGTGGATTCAGGACGAACAGGAAGAAAAAATGTGAAAAATGGAGGTTCTGGGCATTTTTTGGGAGGAAGAAGATGACAGGGATAAACATGGAATACATCGGAAATAAATATGGATTAAAGTAAGGATAACAAGAATAGGTAGAATAGATGGGATAAATATTTTTAAGCTAAAAATAAAAAAATTTGAAAAAAAAAAGAAAAACCTGGACAGGTTTTGATGTCCCCATCAACCAGATCTCCCTCCCTCTGTCGCAGACCTCCACATGAAGCCTCCCACCAGAACTCCTCCCTGTTGTCGTGCCCTCCACGGCCACCACAGGACCTAATACAACCAAGCGCGACATCGTCATCAGCTTTTTTCCCCCATGACCATCGTCTTCGTTGCCCACCATCGCCAACAAACGAAGTCGGCATCCCCGCCAACTCTCTCTTCGCCCAGATCAAAGTTTTATCCTCATCTCTGCTGGTGACAACTCGGTGACATCCGATCTTCCACCAGATCCACTGCTGCCAGATCCTTGCCGGCACTTCATCGAAATCGATGACATCTCCTCGGAGGCTGCCGATGAACCTTACTGGTCTCCTCCTCCGTTCTCCGACCAAGCATCTCTCCTCGCTTGCCAACACCAACGCACGGCCCAAAGCTGAGCTCCCCACCCGACTTCGCCTCCTTCCATCCACCATCGCTAAGCCGCTGTCCACTCCATCGAGACCACCCCCACCTACCGGGCTCTGCTAGACGATCTCCTCGAGCCACCATCAATCTCAGCTTGACATCGGTGATTCTGGCCGCAAGCCCTCCGGCCTCCTCTGCTTTTTCTATCATTGATCTGTGGAGAAGAAAGGCGAGCACGAACGTGAAAGCAAATCACGTCCCTGCTACCGACTGCTGAACTGCATAGATTTCAGAGCAGTTCCAAGATTTGTGAAGCATGGTTTCCAGAGTCGCACAGATCCCAAAGCCTCATAGATATCGGAGCATTGGGTTTACTATTTTTTATTTTGTCTGATTTGGGGTTGACATTGCTTATTTTTTGGTGATTCAGGTTCGACGGCTTCAGATCTATCTCGCTCGCGAACCACTGGTCCAGATTTTGACTACCACTAGATGATCTTGCCCTTCTAGAATTTGTGATATTCTATGTTTTGGGTGAGACTACTTTAATAACTTGAGCCAATCAGTTGCTGGATTATCTTTTATTTAACTAGATCTAATTTTATTAAATTGGACAGTCCTAACCTAGTGATCATTCCTTAACGATCAACAGTCCCGAATCAATTTATTTTTAGGTCTAGGATTTGTCGGCCCATCCCACACCAAAACCTGATGTAAGTTATTTGAAAATTGTTGATTCCATTAATTGATTTTGATGATAAGCAAAACAGTTAAGTATAAGATGAGGACTAATAAATTGCTTTGAGTGTGTTTTTATTGAAAAGGTGCTCATAAAATTTGATGAAGCCTAATTGTTTTGAAGAAGCCAAGTTTGAATGAAAAGATTGCTCAAAAAGAGACTTGGACACTTAAGAGATGGTTCAATGGATGGCTAAGCTAAATGAAAACTTGTTCCAGCTTAAAATTAGCATCTTCTATGAATTTTTTCAGAGAAGTGTCGACTCAAAGTGTCGACACATGAGATGAAGTGTCAACACATGAAGACGAAGTGTCGATTCAGGCCGGTACGTAGCAATGTTTCAAATGGTATAGATGAAGTGTCAACACATGGACCTGAAGTGTCGACTCAAGGTGTTGACACATGGATCAACACATCGCCTGAGACTTTCAAGCCATAGAACTTGCAGAAGTTAAAGGAACAACTGAAGTGTCGACGCATGGAAGCAAGGTATCGACTCAACTGAGAAAGTGTCGACACATCTGAGATTTCCATAGAATCAAAATGGAGTAAGTTGAACTAAGTGTCGACTCAAGAAGATCAGGTATCGACCTTATGTATTGACTCAACTGAGAAAGATTGACACATGAAGTTCTGGCACCAGTAATGGCTAGTTTTTTCAAACATAGAACTCACCCAAATTGCCCCCAACGGCTAGTTTTTCAAGTGTAACAGCTAGAAATTGATTTTGAGGCCTTGGGAAGGTATTTATATTCTCCAAAGTCAAATCAAAACACAAGAGTTTGAATACCATTGAAGAACATTAAAGAGTTTTGAGAAGAGAGAAGAAAAGTGAGCTTTAACTCCAATTCATTAATGTTTCAACCACTCTCAAGCTAACGGAAGCCTTCAAGCATTCAAGATCCTTCAAGAGCATTGAAGATCATCCATTCTTTGGTATTCAAAAGGCTTCAACAAGTGCAAAGCAACTCTACATCAAGCTACATCGAGATATTCGCTTTGTTTTAGAAAGCTTACATTGGTTCTTTACTTTTAAACCATATTTCTTGTAAGGATTCTTGGTTAGCCCATTGTAAAACCAAGTAAGGTTATTGGTAAGCCTTGGAAAACCAATTAGGTTGGTGGTTAGCTCACAAAACCACTAAGGTTCTTGGTTAGCCCGGAAAACCAAGGGAGGTTGTTGGTTAGCCTTGTGAAAACCAATTAGATTCTTGGTTAGCCCGTAAAATCAAGTGATGTTGTAACTTGTGAGCCTTGTGAAAACAAGTCAGGTTTTGATTAGTGAGCCCAGAAAACTAATCGGCTGTAATCTTATGATTATAGTGAATTTTCATGGAAATCTTGGGGAGTGGATGTAGGTGCATTGTATAGCACCGAACCACTATAGTTCTTGATATTTGTGATTGCTTGATCTCTCTCTCTTTGCTTCTTATTTATTACTCTTTAATTCTGCTGCACTATTATCTTAGAGCATTGTAATTGTTTTAATAGTACCTTGCTAACTTATTTGTTGAATTGGATTGCATTAATTAGTATCATGTTTTATTAAGTTAGTTTGTCAAAAAAATTTTTAGAGACCCAATTCACCCCCCTCTCTTGGATTGCTTACTGGGCAACAAGTGGTATCAGAGCCCTATTCTCAGTGTATAGGCTTTACCGCCTTAAATAAAGATCTATGATAGCCCCAATTGGTACTAGTATACTTGAGGGACAAGCCTCAAATATATCTTCATTTTTCAATAGAACAAATTATACTTATTAAAAAACTAGGATGAGAATTTATATGCACTCTATTGATTACAATTTATGGAATGTATTTGATAAGGGTCCTCGTATTCCTTCGGTAGTGGTTAATGGTGTTTCCATCCCAAAGCTTGAAGAGGATTGGGATGAAAATGACATTAAATAATCCGAGATCAATGCCAAGGTAATGAATTTCCTTTATTGTGCATTAGGTCCTAGTGAATTTAATAGGATTTCTACATGCATGTCTGCCAAAGAAATATGAGACACACTTGAAGTTATCCATGAGGGTACCGATCAAGTGAAGAACACTAAAGTTAATATGTTAGTGCACACTTATAAGATGTTCCGTATGGAACCAAATGAATCTATTACTGATATATACACAAGATTTACTAATATAGTTAATGGTATAAGACGTCTTGGTAAAGTCATGTCTAATACTGATCTTATGAATAAAATTCTAAGGTCACTTCCAACATAATGGGATCCGAAGGTGACCATAATTCAAGAAGCAAAGGATGTCGACAAGTTACCTCTTGAGTAGTTAGTTGGATCGCTCATGACTTATGAGTTCAATCTGAAACAAAAATCAATGGATATGGATAAGAAGAAGAAGGGATTGCTTTCAAGTCAAATATTCAAGAAAAATCCTCAATTGATGAGTTTGAAGATGAAGAGGAAGAAGAAGGTAAAGAAGCCCTCCTTGCACGAAAGTTTAGAAGATTCATAAAGAGGAGGAAATTTTCTTACAAAAAGAAGTATCAATTTAAGGAAAAAGGAAAAGAGAAAGAGAAAGAAAAAGAAAAAGAAAAAGAAAAGAAGAAGGAAGTACCTATATGCTTCGAATGCAGGAAGCCGGGACACTACAAGTTTGACTGTTCTCTCCTCAAGAAATCTAGAAAGAAACTAAGGAAGAAAGCAATGATGGCCACTTAGAGTGACAGCGAAGACTCCAGTTCTGAAGAAGAGTAGACTGAAGTTGCAAATCTTTACTTCATGGCACATCAGGACAATGATGAGGTAAATTTCGACACTGAAATTGATTTCATATTCGATGAACTTAGGAATGCTTTTGAAGAACTCATGCATGATTATAAACTAGTTTTATCTGAAAACAAGAAACTAAAAAAGCATGTAAATAGTTTTTCTTTTGAAAACAATTCTTTACTTAATGATGTTAGTACTTTGAAATCTAAATTAGATGTTTTAGAAAAGAAAAACAATGCTTTGTCTATGGAAAACAAAGTTTTAAAAAGACCTAAAAATATTATTTCTAACAATGATCTTTTAAAGAAAAACAAGGATTTAGAACTTGAAAATGCTAAATACAAAAATGAACTTGAAAAGATAAAACCTTTTGTTGAGAAATTTACTTATAGTTCAAAAAAGTTAAATTTACTCTTAAACAATCAAAAAGTAGTTTTTAACAAGACAGGTTTAGGATATAAACTACAGAAGCAACAAAAATATTTCAAAAATATTTTTGTACCTGCATCATATAGCATTACTTGTTTTACTTGCAAAAAGCTAGGTCATAAATCATATCAATGTAACTTTAGAAAAATCATTTCTTTTGATAATATGTGGGTTCCAAAAGGAACTATTTTGAATGCTAACCCTAAAGGACCCAAGTTGGCTTAGGTACCTAAAAACAAAGCTTGATTTTATTGCAGGTGTGTCCTGCAACCAAGGAGAACAAAAGAATTTGATATCTTGACAGTGGTTGCTCAAGGCACATGACTAGAGATGTGAAGTAATTCACTTCTCTTGAAGCTTTGAATGGAGGGAGTGTGACCTTCGATGATAATGGTAAAGAAAAAATCATTGGTATTGGTAAGGTTCACATAACTCCTTCTAGTAGTATTAATAATGTACTTTTAGTAGATTGTTTGAAACATAATCTTTTAAGCATCAGTGAGTTTTGCGATAAAGATTTTCAAGTAATTTTTAAATCATCATATTGCATGATTACTAGTCTGGATATAAATGAAATATAATTCATTGAAAAAAGGCATGGAATATTAATTTGGTAGGGCTAGATGATCTATCTTTGCCTAATGGAGAATGCCTTGTTGCAATAAATTCTACTAAGAAAGAGACTAGTTGGCTATGGCATAGAAGATTAGGGCATGCTAGTATGTATCTTATTTCAAAACTTTGCAAAAAGAATTTAGTTAAAGATTTACCTGAACTTAGTTTTGAAAAAGATAGAATTTGTCAAGCATGTCAATTTGGTAAACAAGTCAAAACTTCTTTTAAACCAAAAGGATTTGTAACTACTAGTAGGCCACTTGAACTACTTCATATGGATCTCTTTGGACCAACTAGAACATCAAGTCAGGTAAGAGATATGGATTAGTCATTGTGGATGATTTTTCAAGATTCACATAGGTTTACTTTTTAGCACAAAAAGATGAATCATTTTCAACATTTATAAAGTTTTATCAAAAAGTTTCAAATGAAAAAGGTGTTTCAGTCATTTGTATTCATAGTGATCATGGAACTGAATGTGAAAATCAAGATTTCAAAAACTTTTGCAATGAAAAAGGAACAGAACACAATTTTTCTATACCTAGGACACCTCAGCAAAATGGGATAGTAGAAAGAAAAAATCATACTTTGGAAGAAATGGCACGCACTATGCTTTGTGAAAATAATTTGCCAAGTATTTTTGGGCTGAAGCTATTAATACAGCCTGTTATATTTTAAATCGAGTTTTAATCCATCCTATTTTAAAGAAAACTCCTTATGAACTTTGGAACCAAAGAAAATCGACTTTGAAATATTTTCGAGTTTTTGGTTGTAAATGTTTTGTTTTAAATAATAAGAAGGATCATTTGGAAAGTTCGATGCCAAGCCTGATGAAGGTATCTTCTTAGGATACTCTACATCAAGCAGGGCATACAGAGTTTTTAATAAACGAACTATGGTTATAGAAGAGTCAGTATATGTTGTCTTTGAAGAATCTACTAACAAATTCTTGAGAAAAGAGAATACATCTGATGAATGTGCAGGTGCTGACAAGCTTCAGAAGCTGACATTGAATAATCAAGCCCAACCAAATGAAGAAGATCAAGATAATAATGAAAAAGGTGATGGCACTCCAAAGCATCAAGATCTATCTAAGGAGTGGAGGTATGCTCATGGACATCCTAAGAAATTAATCTTAGGTGATCCATCTAAAGGGTAAGAACTCGAGCTTCAATTAGAAATGAATGTGATTATATAGCATTTGTATCTCAAGTAGAACCAAAATATTTTGAAGAAGCTAAAAAAGACTCTAATTGGATCAATGCTATGCAAGAAGAACTAATTCAATTTGATAGAAATAATATTTGGACACTTGTAGAAAGACCGTCTAATGTTTCAATTATTGGTACTAAATGGATATTTAGGAATAAATTTGATAAAAATGGTATTGTTATTAGAAATAAAGCTAGTCTAGTTGCTAAATGCTACAATCAGGAGGAAGGGATTGACTTTGATGAAACTTTTGCTCCTGTTGCTAGACTTGAAGTAATTAGGTTATTATTAGCATTTGCTTGTTTTATGAATTTTAAATTATTTCAAATGGATATTAAGAGTGCTTTCTTAAATGGTTTTATAACTGAAAAGATTTTTGTTGAACAACCACCTGGATTTAAAAATCATGCACATCCTGATCATGTTTTCAAATTACACAAAGTACTTTATGGATTAAAGCAAGCACCTAGAGCATGGTATGAAAGACTAAGCAAATTTCTGATTGAAAAAAAAAATTCTAGAGAAAATGTTGATAAGACACTATTTCTGAAAAAGAAAGATAATGATTTATTAGTAGTATAAATATATGTTGATGATATTATTTTCGGTGCTACTAATGAAATTCTTTGTCAAGAGTTTGTTAAGCTAATGTAGGGTGAGTTCGAGATGAGCATGATGGAAGAACTCAATTTCTTTCTCAGACTCCAGATCAAGCAAACTACAGATGGTATCTTCATCAACCAAGCTAAGTTTATAAGAGAAATTTTTAAGATTTTGGGATGGAGACTACTAAACCAATAGGTACGCCTATGAGCCCCTCTTGTAGACTTGATACAGATGAACAAGTTAAATCAGTAGATCAAAAGTTATACAAAGGTATGATAGGCTCTTTATTGTATCTAACTGCTAGTAGACCAGATATAATATGTAGTGTTTGCATATGTGCTAGATATCAGTCTGAACTTAAAGAATCACATCTTATGGCTGTTAAGTGAATAATTAGATATCTGTCTGGTACTATTTGTATTGGTTTATGGTATCTAGAAATTCATCTGCTGAATTAATTGGATATTCTGATGCGGACTTTGCTGGTTGTAGATTGGATAAAAAGAGTACTAGTGATACTTGCCAATTTTTTGGAGTTAACTTAATCTCCTAGTTTAGCAAGAAACAAACTTTAATTGCACTATCCATAGCTGAGGCTGAGTATATTGCAGTAGAAAGTTGTTGTGCTCAAATCTTGTGGATTAAGCAATAACTTGAAGATTTTGGAATCAAGTTGGCTAGTACTCCTATTAAATGTGATAATACCAGTGCTATTTGCTTGACTAAAAATCCTGTTCAATACTCTAGGAGTAAGTACATTGAAATTAGACATCATTTTATTAGGGATCATGTAAAAAACAATGATGTTTTGCTTGAATTTATTAGTACTAAATTTTAATTAGCTGATATTTTAACTAAACCTCTTCTGGAAGATCAATTTTGTATGATTAGAAGAGAGCTCGGGATCATCAATCAGTTTGATTAAATTTTTCCTACATGTTGACTTTAACTAGATCAATTCGACCTTAATCATGATAAATCTTACTCGATCATTGTTGATTTGACTCTAGCATCATCATATTTCAATTGATTTTGTTCTGCTCTTGAAATCCCTGATTTTTTGGTTTTTAAGTCGATGTGTCAACACATGCGTGAGCCGATACATGAACGATAGCGGACTGAGATTTAAGGAGTTTTTAAACCATTTTTCTCCCCAAATTTTTTCTCTTTTGAGCCGACAAAAGGGTTTAAGGTATCCATACCATTCCTTCCACTGTTTCATTGCTTTTGCTTGTTGTTTCTTTAATTTGGAAAATCGATAGCCAGTTTTTTGGTTAGAACTCTCCTAGGTTTTGATTTCTAAACCCTAGAAACTCCAAATTTCAACCAAAATCCTGCCCAATTCTTCAATCCAAGCAATGGGACCTCGTAAACAAGTTGTTCATCAACCTCATCAGTCAAACCAAGAAGAAGAGCGAAGGACAAAGGCCTAACATGAGTCTAGAGCTGCAGATCCGCCCGCACGATCTTTGTTTGTTTTGTCTAGCCAGATGAGCTCAAAGACTATGGTTGGAGGACACAGAGTGGACTTTTCATTTGTGGACCAGCAGCATTTTTGGATTGGAGAGTGGATTCGACAGGCTGGTCTGACCACATTCTGTTCACTCAGTGAGAGATATTATCCTAGGCTGATGAGAGAGTTTTATGGATCACTCGCTCGTGGGATAGATGGTTGGTTGGCACAGGTTAGAGGACGAAATATCCCCATTACTTCAGAGATTCTGAGCAGAGTATGGGACATACCGATGATGGGATCTATTGTTGATAGTTTGATGGATTGAGTCAATGGTCTTCAGTACATTTTCGAGTCTGACATTCTACCAGAGGGAGCCACTGTACCAGCATCCAGGTTATCTATAGAGATGAGACTACTGCACCACATCATCACCGGGATACTTCTACCGAAGACTGGACATTTTGACTATATCACCAAGTGGGAGTTGCTCATGATGGTCTCATTGGTTTAGCGCATGCCAGTATGCATTCCTGTTTTGATGGTACATTAGATTACAGAGACGTCGACTAGGCAGCGGCTCTGCTTACCTTATGGCATGGGACTGACAGTATTATTCAGGGAGTATGGAGTCAGCTTTCAGGATGAGCCTTATCGTACATTGCTTCATACCGATGTGTATGACATCAGGTCATTACATCGGATGGGCTATCACTTGTTCCGAGGCCAGTGGACTCGTAGGATATCAGGTCAGGTCGAGGATAGAGCTGATGATAATGACATGCAGAGGAGGAGCGAATTCTCTCTGATGAGGCAGGACCTAGCGAGACTCAGCCTGAGATGGCAGTGCAGCCAGTGGTTGCTCCTCAGTCTGATCCTTCTACATCTGCACAGCCTCGCCAGGATAGACGAAGACTCCAGGCATTTCAGATAGTTTAGAGGATAGAGTCAGATGCATGGAGATTGACATGTTCATCATGAGGCAGCATCTTGACGTATTCATAACTGAGACGAGAGAGAGCCATGCTGGACCTAGTGATGGCATCTCAGCTATTCTTTCTGTACTATCCAGATCTTCAGTGAGTGCTCCAGCTACTGCCACTGTGCCTGCACCTGCTCATGTACCTGCTCCTGCACCAGCGGATGACATTGATCATATTGATGTTGGTGATGATACTACTGCTATTGATGGTGACACAGTTATTGGAGATGATGATGGAGACGAGGAGACTGACTCAGATAGATTTGACATTGCTGATCTTACTTCAGAGCCAGTTAAGGAGGTGACTAATGACTTGCCTACAAGTCCTATTCCTGATCCATCTTGTTCACCTGCTCAAACTCCTATTCCATCCTCTCCTTCTAGATCGAATAATCGCACACTTGTTCCTATTCCTATTCTTTCTCCAATGATCGATACACCCATTATTGACTTCCCTGATATTGATTCCCCTGATATTCATACACCTATCATTGAGACCCCCATTATTGATACACTGATTATGGATACATAGATACTTTCTACAGCTGATACTTCTATTTTTGATACACCTATTGTTACACCAGCTAAGACCCCTATCTTAGATACTCAGATTACTGATACTCCCACTCTTCACACATCATCACTTATTCGAGAGCTTGGGTTTTGTACACCCGGCTTTCAGTATCTTGACTTTGGCCCTTCATTTGATCGCACACCTCTTCCAGCGGTTGCTGAGATTGTTGTTCCGATCACTTCTATTCCTGCAAAGGATATTACGTCTACCTCTACTACTCCAGCCAAAGGTCGGACATATACTCGTCACAGAGGACATGGTCGTCATACCCCTCCACAGCCGATCAGGACCAGATTTAGAGATCTTCGATCGAGATGGCCGCGAGCTCGATTCTTCACTAATACAGGACCAATTGAGATCGATTCATCTTCTGATGATTCCAAAGATGAGAATTAGGACTTTTATGTACTTCTAGATAGTTTGTTCTTATGCTTTTATGTATTTTTATATGTATCTATTTTACAACTTTTAAGTTTATATGAAAAACCTTATTGTTCCTCATCTCTATGTATTTGATGCAAATGAATGATATATCTTGAATTGCTCTTCAATGTCTTCACTCTTGAATGAATGAATGAATTTTAAAAGGGGAGTAGTTATGATTACTCAATTTATTTGTTTTTCCTACCTTTTTAATGATAACAAAAAGGGGGAGTAATTTAGTGAGATTTAAGTATAAATGTGTATACTTCACAAAAATAAAGGGAGAGTAGTTTTGATTTATATTTGTGATATGCAAGCAGTAAATTTTTTTAAAACCCGATTAAAAATCATTTACAAAATTTCTTAAGAAAGGGGGAGCTTTACTTTATTTTCATTTGGAAATCGTTTCAAAATAAATTTCATCTTAAAACCCCTCTTTCAATATTTGAAAAGATTTTTACAAATTTTGTTATGAATCATTGATTCAGGGGGAGCTTTGTTGTTTGCTGAAATTTTTTTGTAGAGTATCATGATACATATTTTTTATGCATTTAAATGAATATCAAAACTTTGATACTCTCTATCTTTATAACAAGCTCTAGCACTATTACTTGTGTTCTGAATTATTATATCATTAATGTAAGTAATGTTGATATTCTTAATGCTTTCAATTTTATGCACCTTGATCAATTCTTTTAAAAGCTTTATTTTAAAGCAATTTATACTTAAGGGTTTTGTTATCATCAAAAAGGGGAAGATTGCTGACTCCATTAATTAATTTTGATGATAAGCAAAATCGGTAAGTATAAGTTGAGGACTAATAAATTGCTTTGAGTGTGTTTTTATTGAAAAGGTGCTCACAAAATTTGATGAAGCTCAATTATTTTGAAGAAGCCAAGTTTGAATGAAAAGATTGCTCAAAAAGAGACTTGGACACTTAAGAGATAATTGAATGGATGGCTAAGCTAAATGGAAACTTGTTCCAGCTCAAAATTAGCATCTTCTATGAATTTTTTTAGAGAAGTATCGACTCAAAGTATTGACACATGACATGAAGTGTCGACACATGAAGATGAAGTGTCGACTCAGGCCGGTATGCAGTAATGTTTCAAATGGCACAAATGAAGTGTCGACACATGGACTTGAAGTGTCGACTCAAGGTATCGACACATGGATCAACACATCGCCTGAGACTTTCAAGCCACAGAACTTGTAGAAGTTGAAGGAATAGCTGAAGTGTCGACAAATGGAAGCAAGGTGTGACACTCAAGATGTCGACTCAACTGAGAAAGTGTCGACACATCTGAGATTTTCATAGAATCAGAATGGAGTAAGTTGAACTAAGTGTCGACTCAAGAAGATCAAGTGTCAACCTTATGTGTCGACTCAACTGAGAAAGTGTCGACACATGGAGTTCTGGTAACAGTAATGGCTAGTTTTTTCAAATACAAAACTCGTCCAAATTGCCCCCAACGGCTAATTTTTCAAGTGTAACGGCTAGAAATCGCTTTTAAGGCCTTGGAAAGGTATTTATATGCTCCAAAGTCAAATCAAAACACAAGAGTTTGAATACCATTGAAGAACATTAAAGAGTTTTGAGAAGAGAGAAGAAAAATGAGCTTTAACTCCAATTCATTGAAGTTTCAACCACTCTCAAGCTAAAGGAAGCCTTCAAGCATTCAAGATCCTTCAAGAGCATTGAAGATCATCCATTCTTGGGCATTCAAAAGGCTTCAACAAGTGCAAAGCAACTCTACATCGAGCTAAATCGAGATATTCGCTTTGTTTTAAAAAGTTTACATTGGTTCTTTACTTTTAAACCATATTTCTTGTAAGGATTCTTGGTTAGCCTATTATATAACCAAGTGAGGTTATTGGTAAGCCTTGAAAAACCAATTAGGTTGGTGGTTAGTCCACAAAATCACTAAGATTCTTGGTTAGCCCGGAAAATCAAGGAAGGTTGTTGGTTAGCCTTGTGAAAACCAATTAGGTTCTTGGTTAGCCCGTAAAATCAAGTGAGGTTGTGACTTGTGAGCCTTGTGAAAACAAGTCGAGTTTTGATTAGTGAGCCCAGAAAACTAATCGGCTGTAATCTTGTGATTATAGTGAATTTTCAAGGAGATCTTGGGAAGTGGATGTTGGTGCATTGTATAGCACCGAACCACTATAGTTCTTGATGTTTGTGATTGCTTGATCTCTCTCTCTTTGCTCTTTATTTATTGCTCTTTAATTCTGCTGCACTATTATCTTAGAGCATTGCAATTATTTTAATAGTACCTTGCTAACTTATTTGTTGAATTGGATTATATTGATTAGTATCAAGTTTTATTAAGTTAGTTTGTCAAATTATTTTTTAGAGACCTAATTCACCCCCCCTCTTGGGTTGCTTACTGGGTAACAAAAATATTTGGCTGTATTGCATATGCGCATGTTCCAACTAAAAAAAGAAGTAAACTTGATGATAAATGCATTAAATGCATATTTGTGGGGTATAGTAATGAAACAAAAGGTTATAGACTATATGATCCTATAGCAAAAAAATTGATCATTAGTCGTGATGTGATTTTTGATGAAAGTAGAACTTGGGATTTTAATGTGCTTGAAATTTCTATAGTTCTAATAAAAGAAGAAAGTAGTAAAGCACTTCCCCATATAAATACTCCATCTGAAGTGTTTAGTGGAAATACTCCATCTGCATCTCCTAATCTGCATAATATGTCTAGTGATTATGAAATGCATACAAGTGATTCTGATGATTCCATTGTTAATGAAAGAAGTGATTCCGAGACACCTCGAAAAAAAACTTGAAGGATTTCAGATATTTATCAATCTTGTGATTTTGCTTGTTTTGCTTTGGAGCCCACTTGTTTTGAAGCTGCAGCTCAAAAATCAGAATGGGTACATGCCATGAAGGAAGAGATGCAAGCTATTGAGAAAAATAAAATGTGGAAGCTAGTTGATTTACCCCCAGAAAAAGAAGCAATTGGACTCAAGCAGATCTACAAATCCAAGTTCAATGCTGACGGTACCCTACAAAAGCATAAAGCTTGATTAGTTGCCAAAGGTTATGCTCAAATTCCAGGTATTGATTTTTCGAAAACTTTCACCCCAGTTGCAAGAATTGATACTATTAGAACAGTCTTAGCCTTGGCAGCTCAAAAAAAATGGCAAGTTTTTCAATTTGTTATGAAATCTGCTTTTTTGAATGGAAAATTATAAGAGAAAGTATATGTAGAACAACCACAGGGGTTTGAAATAAAAGGCAAAGAAGGGAAAGTTTACAAGTTAGAGAAAGCACTGTAAGGACTAAAATAGGCTCCAAGAGCTTGGTACAGCAGAATTGACAGCTACTTTCTTCAACACAAATTCCATAACAGTATGAGTGAACCAACTCTATATGTAAAGACCTAAGGTATGGAAATTATCATTGTTTGTTTATATGTTGATGACATGATTTATACAGGGAATTCAATCAGTTTACTTGAAGAATTTAAAAATGTATGATGTCAGAGTTTGAAATGACAGATTTGGATCTTTTACATTATTTTTTAGGCATAGAAATTATTCAATATTCTAATGGAATTTTTCTGTGCCAAGAAAAATATGCCAAAGATTTATTGAAGCGATTTCATATGACGACTTGTAAGCTAGTGGACACTCCAATGAACTCAAATGATAAGCTTGTTCTAGATGATGGTGTTGAAAAAATATATGAAAAGCAGTATAGAAGCTTAATTGGAGGGCTTATTTATCTGACACATTCCAGGCCAGATATTATGTTTGCAGTTAGTCTATTATCCAAATTCATGCATAATCCTAGCAAGCATCACTTTGGGGCTGCTAAAAGGGTTCTAAGATACATCAAGGGCACTCTCAACTATGGTGTTCACTATGAACAGGTAAAAGATTTTAAATTGTGTTCCTATACTGATAGTGATTGGGCTGGCTGTGCAGATGATTGAAAAAGCACTTCAGGATTTGTGCTTAGTCTTGGCTCAGGTGTGATTTCATGGGCAACAAAAAAATAGGAATCAGTCGCACTCTCAAGTCTGAGGCGGAGTATATAGAAGCTACAGTTACGGTGTGTCACATAATTTGGCTTCGAAGAATTTTGTCAGATCTGCAAGAAAAGCAAATTGAACCAATTAGAATTTGCTGTGATAATAAATCTACAATTGCAATGACGAAGAATCCAGCCTTACATGGGCACACCAAGCACATTGACATTCGTTATCACTTTATTCGGGAATTGGTGGAGAAAGGAGAAATTCAAATGGATTACTGCAGTACTGAAGATCAAGTAGCTGATATATTTACTAAAGCTTTGGAAAAAGAAAAATTCTACAATTTTCGAAGACTACTTGGAGTCACAACAATTTGAATTAAGGGGGAGTGATAAAAATCCAAGTTGTAATTCAAATTTAAAATTCAAGCTACTGTTTACTTCGAACTTATCAATAGGTATGCAATTATGATAAGGTTGTAACTTCTTCTGAAGTATCTGCATTTCAGTTTGAGATGTTGTTATCTTTTGCTCTATTTAATAAAAAAGAAGCAGCTCTATTTCGGTGAAGTGAGAGTTCTTCAAATTTACAAAAGAAATTAAAAGTTCCTTGATCCTCTATTTTCACTTTCATTGTTTATCATTCCCATGTCCTGTGAATAGAAATCCAATATATCCAACAAAAATGAGATGACCAAAAAGAAGGATACAGGACTACCCTAAGAAGGTTCAGCGAAAAGAGGTATCATGTTGTTTATGGGTTTATTAACATCCCACTCCCAAAGTGCCAATACTGCCTACGAGGGACATGATGTAAATCCCCGTACATAATCTTTATCACCCTCGAAAATGCCATAATATAGGTGGCAGGCTGGTAGAACTTATAAATATACTTTTTTTTTAATAACAACATAGTAGCCCAGTTAGTTGGAGTCTTGCCTTATCATCAATATATTATAGGTTCGAGGCTCGACTCTATGAAAGACTCGATTAAATTCAGAGATTATCCCCCAAGACCTGTGACGGTTGGGTGAGTGAGAGACCAAGATCCTTCTTTCCTGTTCTGACTAGTTGGTACCTTCATGATATCAGAATGTACTCATCCTTAGATGGAAAAAGGCTACGAAAATCTAGTATCTTGAATCGAACATTTTTCGGTGGGGTGTGGGCCTATGGGGATAGCTACGCCGGATTTATCCCCTATCCCTTTTCTTTATAAAAAAAAATTATGTGGACCCCCCTCCCAATTTCATCCTGTTGTGTCCAAACAATTTACAATGGTACTTGGGCTTAAACCAGATCGAATGAAAATAGGTTGCACTAATCCATCTTCATCTTCTTGGAGGCTCTATGCATTGAAGTGCTCCTGCTCCCAAGCTCATCGATGGTGTCTAGACTAGATAGATGCGATTTGAAGAAAAACTGGGTGGAAGGAGTTCTGTAATTGGAATCCCTTTCTCCATCGTGTTCACTGGTATTTATAGGCCTTAAACTAACCGATTCTAGCCAACTCCAGCTGTAAATGGTTAGTTTTTTAAGACATGAGCATGTGCCACAAATGTTATCTATAATTGGTCAGCTATTTTCTAGATGTTGAACAATCTTGCATCATTTGAACATTAATCAGCCTTGCTTTTCTTGGGTGTTGATCGGCTTTACACCTCTTGGACGTTGATCAGCCTTATGCCACTTGAGCATTAATAATCTTTGCACATTTTAGACGTTGATCGGCTTTACACCTCTTGGGCATTGATTAGCCTTATACTACTTGAGCATTAATCGGCTTTATGCCTCTTGGGCATTGATCAGCTTTACACCTCTTAGGCGTTGATCAGCCTTATGCCACTTGAGCATTAATCGGCTTTATGCCTCTTGGATGTTGATCGGCTTTATGCCTCTTGGGCGTTGATCAGCCTTACACCTCTTGGACATTGATCGGCTTTGCACCTCTTGGGCATTGATCATCTTTACGCCTTTTGGGCGTTAATCAGCTTCATGCCACTTGAGCATTGATCGGCTTTACACCTCTTGGTCGTTGATCATCTTTATATATTACTTGATTAACCATATTCAACCCCTATTAGATCAAATAAAATAGACCAAATGTGTCGTATCCCAACACTAGTCCCCTCTGTTTTTGAATTTATTATTGTAAATCAGAAACTATCAGAAGCTTTCATTCTTGGGCAGCATGCTTTGATGACGTGTCAATATCTGATATGAGAGGCAGTTATAAAAACCAACAGCCATATCCTGTCATCATCATTACAATTTTTGAAATCCACAAAAGGCCGAAAGATCTTTATCATAATATAAATGCGAACATCCCATCAGCAACACGTTGCTGTCGAATTATGAATTGTCATTTTGACTCTTCGAAAAACTATATCTTTTTACCGGATATTACGGACAGGTGGCAAGATCTAAATCAATCTCGTTGTTCGAGAAAAATCTCAGATCATTGAAGGATAGTATATAAGCATCATCTTCCTCAGGAAAATAGGTTTTCCACCATTTCAGTTTCTTCACTTTAGGAGCAAAAGAAAACCTCTCAAGTCGGCCTCCTTCTTTTTCTACCTTTTTCTTTTAAGTTAATCTTCCTTTGCCTCTTCCTTCAGTTATGGCTAGAATCTTAGAAGTTAGTTATGATGAAAATCCCGAAGAATCCACTTCCTAAAAATAGAAAAAATAAGCCGAATCAGTAAAGATAGGTGATGTTAGGTCCTCCTTAACAGAACACCGAATTTTAGTATTGAAGCAGTATTATAATATTTCAGATGAGTATGCCATAGTTCTTCCGAATCCTGAAGACCAAATAGATCAGCCTCCACCCAGTAACTTGACAATCTATGAAGAACATCTAAGAGCCGGTCTTAGATTTTTGATTCATCCCTTTTTCCTACAATCGTTAGATTATATCGTGTTCTACCAGCCCAACTGACTCGCAATAGCATCCAAATAATCTGCGCTTTCTTGATTCTTTGCATGGACGCAGATATAGTCCCCAAAACTTTCCTTTTCACTACTTTGTTCGTATTGAAGCAAGATTTCCATGGCCATGTGTGGTGGGTAATCAATACATGCCATGGTCGGAAATTTATTTTGGGGATTCCGTGCCATTCATGGTTGGAAGCCTTGCTTCTTTTATATTGTTTCTAAAATTTCTTGAGATTTTACCATTAGCCATAGGGAACCCTGATTAACTCCCAATGATGGCAAGAAAATTCTGACAACCAACCAAGAAGACTACGAGAAGCTCACGGGGATGGAGATTCCCCCAATAAAAGAACTTGATGAAAGAGGACTTTTTTCAAAGGAAATCAGCCCCAAATCTTCTTTAGGTATTTTTGTTGTTGATGTTATCTCTTCATTCCTTTTTTGACAATCAGACTCAATATTTGACTTTTTAATCATCGCAGATACATCAGTCATGGTGGATGTTCGAAAGCTTCGAAAACTGTCGAAGAAAAGATAAGCAAAAGCTACCCCCTCCGACCAAGAAGAAAGAAGAATTAAGAGGTCGAAGAAAATAAGATCGACAACTCCAACAGCTTCAGTAGTCTCAGCAGATCCTATTTCTCCGATACTAATAGCAAGTGTATCGAAAGATGACGAAGTACCATTATCGGCATCTCTTCAACCTCCAGTATAAGAAAGACGACCAACTAAAACTTCAGAAGCTAGTCCATCATCATTTCTTGCTGACCGAACTGATAAAAGGAAATCTTCGATGATGGGGGAGGAAGAAGAAAGAATACCAGCTATAGATATCACAGTTAATTTTCCTGTATATGCTGATGACTCGGGTCTAAACGATCCAATGCTGGCTCGTCACCTCTTGAAGTCTATCATCATTCTGAAAGACTGGAAAATAAGCAAATCCAAGCAAATTAACAATACAATCTTATTACTTCATCCAACACTGTTGAAGGTATGGAATCAATTTATACATTAAACAATTAAAGAATTAATCATTTTTCTCCCTCTATTAAGTCTGACTAATTTAATATGCAAATAAACAGCTCATCCATGGAATCAGCATCATGGATGAAAGTTTAAAAAGCTTTGATCAGTTCTGCCAAACTATGTGCAACGAGGTAAATGTTGCCAAGGCAGAAAAAGAGATTGCTGAGGAACTAAAAAATGCCATGAAAAGGAAACTAGAAGAAACAGCAACCAAAACATCAGCTCTAAAGACAGAGCTAAATGAGGCACAATCAAAAATAAACATCATGAAGTCAAAACTGAAAAAGAAGAAAAAGAAAATCTGATCGATGTCCATTAACTTGGAGAAAGCCGAAGAAAAAATTTTAATGGCCGAAGAAAAAGCTTTAGTGGCAACAAAGAAGGCTGAACAAGCTATTGAAGAGGCCATTAATGAAGCTGTAAAAAAATATGTTCAGTCAGAAGCTTTTGAAAACAAACTTCATGAGGCAGGGATCGAGAGCTACGACCTAGGCGTGCCGACTGTTTAAAGAAAGTAAAAAAATTCTACCTTGATCTAGATACTTCAAAAATAGAGGATGATTCTGATGGAGAGGATTCTAAGGAAGAAGATCAGGTTGAAGAACCAGTAGAAGATCAAACTGAAGAACCAGTCGGCAACCAAATCGAAGAAATAGTACCAGGCTCTCAAATCCAAGAAGAAATGCCAATAGTTCCTACTATAAGCCAGGTCGAAATAGGAGAAAGTGTAGTTGAAAAGAATGCAAACGACCAATCTATATGAATGATGTAGGAACTCATTTTGTTTTTAATGTGAAATGAAAAATCTCTCTCTTTAACAATGTCTATTGGAGTTCAAGTAAAGTAAATGCTTTTTCCTCTCCCTTTTTTTTCTTAAGAAAGAAGAAACGATAAATTATTTCCTTAGAAATCAAAGAGTTCAAATTTTTATAAATGAAAAATTTTCTATGTATGAAATCAGTGGATCAAACAAGAAAGTTTCCAAGAAAGACCGATCTAAACATGAAATTATCCGAATCAAATTATAAACACTAATTATTATTCGAAAAAATTTAATCAAATCAATTTCGAACTAGTTTAGTGAACAGAAATCTTTTAATGAGATAAGTTGATCGAAAAACATAATCTCTAACTTCTTCCGAGGAAAAAGTTAGCACTTATTGAACATTTAAAAAATTAATCTCTAAATCAATCAAACCCCTAACTTACTTATAGATAGTATAATATTTCAATCAGATTTACCAAACATCTTTTCCTTTTCTCCTCATATTTTAAGAAGTAGAACCCTTCATAAGAAATTTTTCCATATGAAGTTTAACAAGTCATCATATCAACTTTACCGAATGTCATCTTTCCATTGGAAGAATAGTTGTTCGTAGGCCGTATAACTGCACTTGTCAGTATTTCAGAGACCGTATAAGATTTGAATTCAAATTCAAACCAAATACCATTATAATATTTTTATAACTGACTTTCTGAGAATCAGAAATGGTGCACAAATTCCCACCAAATCGAGATCTCAAACATGTCAAGATTTCAAGATATCTCGAAATTTGGACCATAAATCATGACCATTGATGCTCTTTATATAAAGAGGTCTCTGGCCCAGGTCTTTGAGCTAATTTTATCTCAAGTATTTTGAGTTTTCTTTTCTCCTTTGAAACTCTTTGTTTCAAGAAATACTTCCGAGAAGAAATCTTCATCGTATTTGAAAAATGAAATCAGGTGACAAGAAATTTCATCAAACACTCAAGAGAAAAGCCAGACCTATACGCTTCAGTGAAGAAAGATCATGTGTAAGAAGAAGTCGCTTATCCAGAAGTACTACCAATAAGCCAAAATTTCTCGAATATGTTGGATCTTCATCCAAGGAAGAGGAACAAGAACCTTCTGTTCCTCCTACAAAGGATCTAGAGTGTGATTCATCCGCTAAACACACTTCAACAGAAAAAGGAAAAGCTCATGTAAAGGAATCTTCTGATCCGAACAATGACAAGGTCATTCAAATGCTTGTTCCTGAAACAAGTATCAATGATCCGAAGTTGGCAAAAACTATACTACAATCTACCATCCTTCGGAAAGACTGGGAGACAACGATCAAACAGGGAGTAAAAGAGATCCTATCTTCCATTTATCTTGGAATAATGAAGGTAAATAACATTTCCTTTCTTACCAAATAGTATATTCTCATTCTAATGACATTTCAATTCTTTTGTTCAGTTTATCAATGACATCTCTATGATTGAAGAAAGTTGGTGTCAAACAACTAACTTTCAAGAAGATCTTCAGAAGCCATTAGCATTGGCCAAGGAAGAAAAAGACAAGGCTGATGCTAACTGAGTAGCATTAGAATCAAGGGTTGTCTGATCAACTGCAATGATCTTGTCCTTGAAGAATCAACTAAGAATTATTGAAAATCAAGCTATGCAGCTTGTAGCCGATGCAGCTAAAAGAAGAAAAATACTTCGGCAGGCAGATGAAGCCATAGAAGAGAAAACTCGAGCATATGAAGAAGTATTGAATCAAAAGTCTGTAATAGAAGAAAAGATAACATTTCTTAAGAAAAAACTAGAATAATCCGAACAAGAAAATGCTTCACTGATCAAATGGAGACTTCTCGTAATTAAAGAATTTAAGAAATCCGAAACATTTAGTAACGAAATGGATCAAATAGGAGCCAAGGATTATGAATTCGGCTTTGAAGATTGCATTAGCAAGGTCAGAAAACTGTACCCTGACCTCGACATCTCATCCATTTCTGTAGATGATCTCACAGAAGAAGAAGAAGAAGAAGAGAAGCCAACTGACAATCCTGTAATTTCTCCTGTTAAAGAAACATCTGAACAAGAGAAAACCTCATGTAATCAAACCAACGAAGAGAGAGTTGAATAGCACTTGTAGTCATGAATTTCTAGCAACTTCTTATGAATCCATGTTTGCTGTTGTTTGTTTTGCATCTCTCTCCTTTTTTAGAAAAATATTAATGAATTCTTCTGTTTCTCTCTCAATGTTATATAATAAGCACATCAAGCTAACTATACCGAACCAACTTTCCAATATCTTTGATATTCCGAGATAATAATATTGATAGAATTGCAATTTCAAGCCAACTCCCATTATTTATATCATGGTCAACTTATCAGGTCAACCCTTCAATTAATCAGTCATTCTAATGTTAACATACCGATGAGTTAGTGGGTCAGACCAACTCGATTTATCAGATTATAGTCAGCTTATCAGGCCAACCTTTTAATTGATCAGTTATTCTGATCAAAAAGCACCAATGAGTTAGTGCGTCAGACCAACTCGATTTGTCAGATTATGGTTAGCTTATCAGGCCAACCTTTTGATTGATAGTTATTCTGATCGAAAAATATCGATGAGTTAGTGGATCAGACCAACTCAATTTATCGGATTATGGTCAGCTTATCAGGCCAACCTTTTGATTGATCAGTTATTCTGATCAAAAAATACTGATGAGTTAGTGGATCAGACCAACTCAATTTGTCAGATTATAATCAGCTTATCAGGCCAACCTTTCTTTTTTCTCTCTTAGGAGAGTTAGGGGGGTATAGGCATCAAATTGATTGATGTAGTTCCTACCGACCAAGTTCCTCGGCCTTTGACCTTGCTGCTGAATTGATCGGACTCCAGGTGATCAGAATTCATCTTCCTTGGCATTCTTCTTACTTGGCATCGATTTTCTTTCTACCTATCATCGGCTCAAGACTTGTTTTTTGGCCTGAGCATACTTTTAGGCACGGGCCAGTAATTCAGAATAATTGGTCAAAAACTTTTTTATCCAAGAAAAATGTGAACCTAGAGGCTTGTAATCCCTTCTTCATAGCTGACATCGCCACGAATTCATTAAGATCTGGAATCTCCAATGTGGTAGAATTAAACCTTGTTATGTAATTTTTCAAAGACTTCCCTTCTGACTGTTGAATAAAGAATAAGCTATCAAAGTTTTTGGGCATTTTCCTGCTTGTTCTGAAGTGAGAAACAAACAACTTCTCCAACTGACTGAAAGTATGAATGGTATCCGGCTGGAGACTGGAATACCACATTCTCACAGATTTCTTTAAAGTCGCTGGGAAGGCCAGACAGTGGAGTGCGTCTGACACTCCTTGGATCAACATATGGGCTTTAAAGCTGTCCAAATGATCCAAGGGATCAGACGATCCATCATACAGCTCAATCTGTGAAACTTTGAAGTGATGAGAGACTCTCTCCTCCATAACCTTCTTAAAAAAAGGGGGCAAGATGTCGTAGCTTGGCGTTGTATCCTCTGCTTTCCTTTGCTCAACAACCCTGGCAATTTGTATTTCCAATTTTTTGAATTTTTTGTCAAAATCAGTGACCCTCGTAGGATCTGGAATTTGGGCACTCTCAGGAGTTGATTCCCTAGAAGATGTTGAATGATATCGCAAGTGTTTCCCTTTGATCCATTTCTAGGTATGATGATGAGATCGGTGATGTTGCTTCGAAGGAGACTACTGACCTGAAGAATGTTGATAAGATTAGTATCTTCTTGGACTAAGATGTCTACTTACCTGAAGGGAAAGCCGCTGGCTACTTCTTAATATAGCTGGTCACGATGGTTCCTTCGTGGTGATTTCTTGGAGGTTTTGCACCGCCGCAGTGAGTACTTCTACCTTGTCCAATAAAGTGTTTAATCTTTCTTGATCTATGTTTCAAGTAGAAAGAACTTCCATCCTTTCACCAAGAACGGGATCATTCTCCTTTAAAGGATGAGGAATATCTTCCATGGGAAGATTCCGTTTCCTTCCTTTCACCATACTTTCTTCCAGGTTCTTGAAACTCTTTCACTGAGTTCCCCTTCCTGGCGCGCCAATCTATTGTATCCAAACAAATTACAATGGTACTTGGGCTTAAACCATATCAAATGAAAACAGGTTGCACTAATCCATCTTCATCTTCTTGGAGGCTCTGTGCATTGAAGTGCTCCTACTCCCAAGCTCATCTATGGTGTATGGACTAGACAGATGCGATCTGAAAAAAAACTGGGCGAAAGGAGTTCTGGAATTGGAATCCCTTTCTCCATCATGTTCACTGGTATTTATAGGCCTCAAACTAACCGATTCCAGCCAACTCCAGCCGTAAACGGTTAGTTTGTTAAGACATGAGCACGTGCCACAAACGTTATCCATAGTTGGCCAGCTATTTTCTAGATGTTGAACAATCTCGCATCATTTGAACATTAATCAACCTCGCTTTTCTTAAGCGTTGATCGGCTTTACGCATCTAGGGCATTGATCAGCCTTATGCCACTTGAGCATTAATCATCTTTGCACCTTTTGGACATTGATCGACTTTATGCCTCTTGGGCGTTGATCAGCTTTATGCTACTTGGACGTTGATCAGCTTTACGCCTCTTGGACGTTGATCAGCTTTACGCCTCTTGGACGTTGATTAGCCTTATGCCACTTGAACATTAATCGGCTTTACGCATCTTGGGCGTTGATCGGCTTTACGCATCTTGAGCATTGATCAGCCTTACATCTCTTGGGCATTGATCGGCTTTACGTCTTTTGGACGTTGATCATCTGTATACCTTTTGGACGTTAATCAGCTTCATGCCACTTGAGCATTGATCGATTTTATGCCTCTTGGTCATTGATCAATCTTTATATATTACTTGATCAACCAGATTCAATCCCTATCAGATCAAATAAAATAGATCAAATATGTCGTATTCCAACACATAACAAAAAAAAAAAAAACTAGCAGTGCCTATGGGTTCGCCTGCAAAGACTTCTTCACCAGCCTCTACGAGCTTGGTAACACAAACAACCGGCTGGGTTCGTTTTAATGTTACTCTCGTCAATGCTGCCATGCTTCCACGCCTGAACACTCTTGGCATCTCGATTGCCCGCATTCACTATGCTCCCTATAGCCTCAACACTCCCCATACCCACCCTCGGGCCACCGAGCTCCTCACCATCACTGAGGGGTCCCTTCTACGTTGGCTTGGGGACTTCGAAACCCTAACAAGCTTTTCGCCCAGACCCTCCATAAGGGTGATGTCTTCATCTTCCAGAAAGGCCTAATTCACTTCCAGTACAGTGTTGGGGACACCAATGCTGTTGCCATTGCTATCCTTAGCAGCCAGAATCCTGGTGTGATCACCATAGCTGATGCTGTCTTCACTTCAAAGCCACCCATCTTCGATGATGTTCTGACAACGGCCTTCCAAGTGGGAAAGGAGATCATTGAAGAGCTTAAGGCTCCGTTTAAGTAGAGAAGTTTGGAATGAGTGTTTAATCTTATCGTATTGAATGTTTGAATAAGCATGCAAGCATGCTCCGTATGTGTTCGGATATGTTGTATGAGTTAATGTATATATCTTATCGTGGCACCAAAGCTTTTTTTATTATAGAGATGGTGATTTTTACGAGAAAAAGAGATAGTGATTGAGTTTGGATTATTAAACGTTGAGTCATTTATACATTTTAAGTTGCCCACTTGGTTATAGATTTTAGACTTGCTGCAAAAGATGTAATATTTATTTATTTAAATTTTTAATCCTTGAGTAGAAGGGAACACGGAATTGAGGGACTATTTGGTCAACATGTTGGCTAATTGGAGGGATGCAACACTGGCTATTCCATGGTTGCCATGCTCGTAGCATTGCAACACATCTGCTTCTTAAGTGTATGTTTGGTTTTTTAAAGCTATTCTGAAGCTTTTATCAGTAAAGAAAAACAGTTTTTGAAGATCTAAAATAGTTTGTTTTTTCACAGGTTCTACATGGGAAATTTTTCCAAATAAAAAACTGTAAAAATCACTGGAATTGCATGTAACAGTTAAAGGCAATGATGCTATATGAATATTGTAAACACCGTCACTTTTAAGCATACACCAGAATACTATATATGGTACAACTAGTAAAATGATTTGCCATTTCTATTAATAATGAAAATGTTTATTGTGTCTACCTAAAACTATATTATTCCCAAGCTTTTAGTTATTTCTACTAAATCTTGATGTATATATATATATATATATATATATATATATATATATATTGATACTAGGCTTGCATGATTAATCCACTATAAAAAAAAAAGGAAAATATAAAAGAATTCAATTAAAAAGATAGATTTATTATGATGGCCTTACATTAAATCTACACCACCAAATTTCTCCACACTAGATTAAAGTAACAATTGGTTTTATCTAATAATGGTGGGCCTGGACTAAAGTTCGTACACGTTGAATGAATAAGATATCTCAAAAGTTCTTCCAAGAAGATTGAACAAGATATCTCTATGAAGGTTTGATCTTGATTTCCTCCAAAAAAAAAAAAAAAAAAAAAAAAAGTAAAGGTTTTCATCTTGATAAATATATCAGCCGAAGTACAGGTTATCTTGGCATTTGGCACATCCGGTGTCTGGTCCTCATTATATTTGTTGCCTCTTGATTACCTTAGTCCCTCTCCCATTTCACATGTTTCCGTCTGTATGGGCTTGGATATAATTTTATAATAAATATAAAATTGTAAAAAGTTGAAGGGTGTCACTCACGGACCACACCAATTTTTTTAGTGGAGGCCAAAAAAGTATTAACCTATCTTAAGCGCAGTATTCTCTTACCAAGTTATTTCTAAATTTTATCTAATCAACTCAAACTATCTGAAATATTAATTACATTTACTTTATGATGCTTTAACCTACACATATTCTACATCTTTCCATATTGTTTAGCATTTCGATTCATAAAAAAAAAATCTGTTACATGAATCTTCTCTTTTGAAAAAATTCCATTCTTAATATGATAAGGAATAACAGTATCAAAATTATTAGATTAAGTAGCTTACCGTTGTTAACAAGGAGCAAAAACTTCAGAATAGAGCCAAGAGGCTATTGTTATGGTTGTGTGTCGGCTCTGGCATCGTTGCGTTAAACCACAGGAGGAACCGAAGAAGAGTCGCCGCCGAAAAGAGGAGACGGCGGATGACCGGAATGGGGTTTAGGGCCTTTAGACTTTAGGACTTAGGAGTTGAAAGAGACAGCTAGGGTCAGCCATTGACGAAGGAGATGGCGGGTGGGGTGGCGCTACGATGGGTGGGGGTAGCGGGTACCCTGTCGGGGGTGGGGGCGACGGCGACCGATGGGTGGGAATTGGTTGCGCTTCGAGATTTTGGAGAAGGAGACTATTGGCTGCTGCGGTGGCCGTCGACGAAGGAGACCTGTGGCGAGTGGGCTAGCACAGTGATGGGTGGGATCAGCGTGTGCCATGTCGGGGGTGACGGCAGCCGGTGCAATCTGGTCTGGGCTTCAGGATTTTGGAGAAGAAGGAGATGGCGGTCAGCTGTGCCTCTCAGGTTCATCTTTTTTTTTTAACAATATTTTTTGGGATATTTTTTGGTGCAGGGAGAATTTTTTTTACTGATTTTTACTCTATTTTGATTTTGTTTTTGAAATATTTTTACTGATTTTTTAAAAATTATTTTTGATGAATGGAGAGAGGATATCTATTCTATATTAATTTATTTTAAACAAACGATGCTATTCATTTATTTATTAAAAAAATTAGGCGGGCCATGGCCCCCCCTTGCCCCCGGCGGTCCGCCTCTGGTGTCACTGTAATTTATCTAAAATTTTAAAACTCCTAGCACATAATATAATTTCTTTTGGTGGTTGTAAGGTATTGTTGCTTTATAATAAATTTTAATAACACTTCTAACAAACCGTTGTAGTATTTTTGTGATATTTCGTGCAACCACTGTTAGAAAGCATTTATAGTAACAAACATTGCCAATTGTTATACTAAAATTCATTATGTATTGACACATCCTAGCAGCTCATAGGAGTTGTCTATAAACATCAAATTGCCAAGAAGGAAAACTTTTGACCAATCAATTACATAATTCATCATTATCTTTGCCTTAACCCTTACCTTATCCTTGAATTTATTTTTATTTTCGTTGCTTTAGTTATCTAGTCTACCCTAGTTTATCAATAGTTGTATATCATACAACTATAGCCCTGGATATATCTTATCTCATATTTTGAGAAAGCAGTATTATACATGATAGTAAAAGTCTTTGAAGGTTAAGACATCATAACATGCATTATTGATCTTTTAACCTATTTTCTTTCCAGCTGTATACACCAACGGCATGCTTGTGCATTCGCACTCAAATACCAAGGGCATGCTTGCATCATCCATTCCACGGCCAACAAATATGAATATAAAATAACAAATATTATAATGGAAAGCAACAGATAATAATAAAAACAAAAATGTTCTTTAATAAATGAAAACAATATTAAATTTCTAGATGGCATCACTATTTTGAATATCGAACTTTATCAGATAATGATACTTATTTTTGCTATATAACAACTATTACATTTGAATGATGATTGTTATTTAAAAGCCTTCTTGCTCTTTTATATATACATTATGCGGTCGGAGACCTCCTAAACCAATTTAACTGCTGCTTCAATGTTTTAATGGTTGTTATTTGTAATCTATCTCTAAAACATTTTAATAGTCATTGTAGTTTGCAATAATATTAATCTTTATCTCTATATATAACCCAAAAAGGCTTCTTATAAATATATTGACATACACATGAACACACACATGTACACACCTATGTACAAAAGAGGTACAATTGTGCGGAAAACTTCGGCTAGCTAGTTATGTGAATGATTAAATATAAAATTCTATATATTTTATGTCAAATGATATGATGGCAGATAAACAAAGGATTAGGTTTTAGGTTCGGTTCTCCACCAAATAATGCCGCACATGGTTCTGAGAGAGGTTTCCCCTGCAATTGCGGGAAATGTAACAGGCCTAGAGTTCAAAGCCTACTGACTACTGCACGGGTGGTCTAACAAATCTTTTATCTAATCATATTACGTTTGAATCAGCCAGCGTATAGCTTTTAATTCTAAAGCATATAAATCCGGTATCCCACATGCAACCGCTTAGTTTGCCTTCACTGGCGTTCGTCAAAAACCTTCCCCTTTCCTGTGTTAGAAAATTTTATTCGCCATTGTACCATAGGTACCTAACCCACATGTTAACGAAGACTATATAACTCATCCACTTGAGTTCGTATCTCAGTTGAAGTGCACAAAATATTGAAATATTAGCATAGGTGGATGCGAATTTCTCGATCCACATTCACCATTAGCTATGGGGAAACCAGTCTTCATGTTTTTCTAGCTAGTTGAACCCTGAATAGCAGCAAATAATTAACCTTTCATGGAAATATCAAGGAAACAAGCAACTACCAAGCCATTTAGACATCAAATTTAATATCGGAGACTTGGAATTATTTTTGGCTTCACGGCTGGATGCAACACATGTTTATATGTAATGAATTTTGTTGTGTTCTTTCTCAGTACAAAGAAGAAGCTATCCAATAGTGTAGTCATTATGCATCAACCCCCAGGTCTCTCCCTCTCCCTCTGTGTGTGTGAGAGAGAGAACCTGAAAAAAAAATGGTGCAGGTAGTTTGACATGATCCTACACTAGGTATGCAAATAGCTACGGGAGCAGAATGAATTTTAAAATATTTTTAAAAATCACCGCAGCGGAAAACTGCTCCGTCCAGAACCTAACATATACATGTTGCATGTAGGTATGTAACGAGGCATAAAATATTTGTAAAATATATAAATAAATACATCTATTTATGCATGATTAAAATAAAATTTTTCATACCTTTATTCCACCTGAAATAACTCTGGAATAAAGATGGAATAGACTGGAATAAGTGGGATAAACTTATTCCAGTCTTCTTCCTCCCTGGACCGTTGAGATGCTCTATTTTTGGCTTTCAAAACAGCGATCAAACGATGGTTTCCGGACCTCCTTTTCCTCCCAAATTTGAGCAGCGGCAACTTGGACAAGCGCTCTTCGATCTTCAATCGAAATTTGCAAGAAAAGGTCAGTGTACACGGTGTACAAGAGGGCCAAAAGCTTGCTGCCAGAAGTTCTGGTTGCAGAAAACTAGTAGTGTTCTTCTTGGCGTTTGGAGTTGCAGCGGCGATCCCGGCTCGCAAGGCTTGCTCCCAGGAGTAGAAGAGTACTCCCTCTAGAGGGGAGACTCGCCGGGGGCTCTCCGATTGATCTCCACACACAGTGCTAGCTGCTGGAAGATGATACACGGTCATTGGAAATTTTAGCAATAGGGCTTTGCCAATGGAAGCAAGAAGACCAAGCTCTCAGCCTTTCAAAAGGAAGAACACTCTTGTTGATTTCCTCTTCACACGGTGAAAAGAACCAGCAACAAAACAGGGGTCTATATAGGCAGCAGGGAGGAAGATGTAGAGGCTGGGAGAGGGAATAACAGCGGCTGCCGTTCACCCATTTTAATCAACAATTAAACAAGGGTTAAAGAGCAGCGGTGGAGGGAGAAGAAGAGGCGCCAGCGAGGGGAGACGTTCGTTGAAAAGGCTTTCATTCGTTTGGCCTTCTCCCAGCGTTAGGAATTTCCAATGTAATACCGTGTAAACCGGTCCAAGTGGAGAAAAAACCACCGATTCAAAACCGGTCCAAACAATTTTGGTTCAATCCCATTAAACCTCTTGGTTCAATCTAATTGAACCGGTTCAAGCCCAATTTAATTTGGTTCAATTGGTTCACAACCAATTGGAGGCTGAAACGAACTCCGAATCAGTTCAAAACTGATTCAGAAAAAACCTGGCGCAGTCCTGGTCAGCCTGGAACAATTTTCGGTTGACACAGACAAGGGCAAGACAGGAAAAAGAGTGCTCAAAAAAATTATGATCATAAAACCGAGATGATTTTCAATCGTAATCGGTATCCGGATCAGAGAGTAATCCTCTATGGCGAGTGACCTCATAGGTTCGAACCTAAACAGTAGCACTAGAACAATTCTAGTACCAGCACAGGAAACCATCTAGCAATGGATCCCGGCGTCCGGATAGGTCGAAGATGCGGGAGCAAACTATCGAACCTCTGGCATATGTCTACCATATAATTCATCCCTTTGACCTCTAATGCTCAAGACGACTGAGATTGGGCTGCCAACCCAGACTAAGTCAGTCGACTACGTGTCTAAACCTTGCAAGTCCAGTGACTCTTCACTAGGACTACCCCGGTCGAGGATTTGCTAAATTGAGATACTGCGAGACATTCAATCCAAACTGTTTAGACAGGTCAATTCCATCTTGGTCCATCACTGCTCCACAAGTACTTGCCTGTACTCAGAAACCTTCCGTCACCGGATTAAAAATCTGGGTAGTCTGGCACCAAAGTACAGAGAGTTGCTTGCAAGCTACCGTGATGACCTCAAGTCAGAGGGACACATATACCCATATCCAATCGTGAGTATCCCTTTGGAAGAAAGGGGCTGCACGGAGTCACGTTCAATAAGATATCACATATCCCACTTGCAGATCACATCAGTGTCACCACACTCATTTGGTCAAGAGGACAACCAAACGATGTGAACTACAACAACCTATACTTGATATATTGCCGTCCAGTACAATATATCCTTTGGTTGTGAACAGGGTTTAAGGACCACTCGATACATCCTCTCTGTATCGAAGTCAGTGTAGTCCTAAGGACTTCATCACATTGAAAGAGTTCATTTCAGGAAATACAATATGTGATGAGCTGCCAAAAAATATATTTTATTAATTCAAAGAAAAATTACAATACTTAGCTCAACCGCCTACAACCCAGGCGATTGGCTTTGGGACACAATTCCCAACAGAACCAATTAGATCAAGCTCTTTAAAATCAATTAGATGAGCAGCACATCTGATCAAGCCACTTAATACATATTTTCAATCACAATGTAGAACAATTAGGTTAGGTGGTGATATGGCAAATACTGACATGGCCTTGGCGATCTCCTCAGATGTCACCGCCCTGACAACTTTGCCCCTCACATGGGACCTCGCCTGAGAATCACTGAAGCCACCGGCCATAGTTAGAGATTCCAAGCCAGCCTATGCCCTACCTGAGAAGGAGAGGTCACACGACTAACTGACTAGATGGTGATGTCAGTACTGACTAGCTATCCCGATAAAACTATTCACTCCACGTACCGACTTCCTACTAGGGCTGACTAGCTATCACCCATGGACCATTTTGCTGTTCCTACTCTACAGCCACAGCTTTTATAGTACAATTCATAGGAGACTGAATCCCGATACCATAATGAGAAAATCCTGACAGTTGGGATCCTGCGGGTAAAATCTCGCCACCTTGACTAAATCCTTTACATATGGCAGAAACGAACACCTCTCTTGGGAGGCATTCTGACATGTTGCAGATCCTGTACTGTAGCGTTGTCCTTTGTATAGGTAAGAGGGACCTTTGGCCTAAGTAAACTTGACCACATGCTCATACGCTTGTTTTTCTAGAGCTTCTATGGTTATCTTCCACATCTCTGGCTATTGCCCACATCATCGAACTGACTTGAGAATTGGAGTGTCCCTGCCAACACCCCTGGCCTAGGTTTTCTTACAGGTCTCCATACTTGAAGAGTGCCAAGAAGAAGGACCCCTTTTTACTGGAGGAACCGATAAGAGCTTCGACCTCATTGGAGCTTCAAGTGAAAGTAATTTAGCAGCAATAGATTGGTGTGTTAGGTAGGGAAAAGGTGCAACCGCAAGGAGGCTTTTACATCACCCTCTTCAAGGCACTATGACCTCATGAAGAGTGTGCGGAGTGTAACACCATAGTGGTTATGTATGCATGAGATGCCTCTACCAGCCATGTTAGGAATCCCACATATCATGTTGATCGATGTAGTCAAGAGGTGGAACCTCTCTTTCCACCACCTCCACCATCTATGGATCAGCAAGACCATCTTGCCACACTGACACGGCAAGTCCAAACATTAGTGATGATGGTCCAGTAGCTATAGCACCAGCATCGCTCCATGACCACATAGTAGCAACCTAGACCCCAACGGTCCCTATTGCTACTGCTCACACCAGTCACTGATCTTTTCATTGGAGACCATCTAGTCGACATGCACCATCACTTTGCAGTCTTTGCCGCATCATTGAGGAAGCCACCATTCCTCCCTGGAGAGATCCCACTACCGTCCATCAGCATGGGGGCATGCCCCCTATGCCAAGACGGAGCAGCCATTCCCACCATGAGCACCAGCATGGAAAAGGGTTGAAGCATGAACGCTCCTGGTCACCACCCACATTGACTCCTACAACTTCTACGGAAAGGTTGATCGATGAAACTATTTGGTTGCTAGCCGAGGAGCACCTATAGGAGCATGAGTGCAAGTTGGCTAACCTCTCCCGCCAGTTTGCCAACCTATAGGGTACTACATGTGAGCTAGTGGGCTATGACACTCGTCCCCCTTTCACCTGCCAGATTCAAGAGGAGCCAATTCTCAACCAGTTCTGCATACACTAGCTGGACCCATACGATGGAACCACGGATCCTCTTGACCACCTCTAGAGCTGCAAGGATCTCATGAAAGTTCAAGGGATAATTGATGCCCTCCTCTGTATAGCCTTCCCTGCTATACTCCGTAAATCAACCCGGGCCTGATATTCCTAGCTCGAGCCGGGGAGCATTGCCTCCTTTAGGTAGCTGAAGAAGAAGTTCATGACACACTTTGATGCTTGTCAAAAGTATTACAAAATGTCCTATAGCTAATCATCTAGTTAAGTTATAGATGGTTGAGCTCTTTATAATTTATTCATGAATCATTAATGAAATAAAAGTTATTTTTGATAGTTCATCTTTTTTTGCATCTTCCTTTGGACTATTTTGAGATGAAATCCTTAGAACTATTTTAATTTAATAAAGAAGGATTTATCGAGTGATTCTTAAACATATTCATTACTAAATGATATGTTGTTATCTAGGATGACAATGTTTATCGAGCATGGATCATTATATGCCATATAGATTGGTTGTCCTCATAACCAAAAAATGTGGAGACATTGGTATGGCATATAGGTGAGTGTAGATATACACTACACTGAACATGACCAACTCTATTGAGTACTCTATAGTCGAGAGTATCTCACAGAAGGATATGGATATAAGTATCCTTCCAACCTGAGATCACCTTGGTGACTTACAAGCAACTCAATGTACTTAGATGCTAGACTACCTAGATTTCTAATCCAATGAAGGAAGGTTATTAGATGCAGTCAAGTACTTATTAAGTTAGTGATCAGTCAAGATAGGATTGACCCTCCAAGGTATTGAAGAAAATGCTTCACTATATTTTAATTTAGCAAGACCTTGGCTAGGACAATCCTTGTAAGGAATCATAGGATTTAGCAGGTTGAGACATATTTGGATGCATTATTTAGAGTTTACAATTAACTCTAAAATCATTTTGAGTATTAGGGTCAAATGAATGAATTATATGAAACCCATATGTCTGGGTTCTTGAATGTTGTTTCACGAATATTTGACCTATTTGTACATCGGGTACCATTGCTAGATGGTCGCATTGATTAGTTCAAGAATTGGATTCTGGGCTAGCAACATAGTGTTCAAACCTATAGAATCACATACATTCTAACGAGTCATGATGGCTAATTAATAATTAAGAATCATTCATTAGCAAAATTATAAATATGATAAATAATTACCCATGCACAAAAATTATAAATTAATAATTAATTATTATTAATTATAAGAGCATTAATTTATAATTTGATTATTAATTATCTTAATTTGGTTGAGCAAAGAGGTTTAGATCAAGTCTAATTGAATTTAGTTCAATTGGATTTTACTCGATTAGGTTATTCGATAACCTAATCATTAAAGATTTCTAATTATGATTTAATTTGAACTTGGGATCAATTAATTTTAGATTTAATTAATCTTAATTAGGATCTAATTGGATTGGATTCAAGATTAGTTATAACTAAATATTTTTGATTTTTAACTAATTTTGGTCAAAACTTGGTTAAACCCTTACCTAGTCTAACTTGTTTTCTTTCCTAAAAATTTTCCACACCTTTCTGGAAGCTTTTCATGAATTCTCCATGAAAAAAATTGGGTTTTTTCTTCCTCCCTCATTTTCATTTATATTAGGATTGGATTGAATTAAATTTAGATTTATTTGAATTTAATTAGAGGAGTTCTATTGGGAATAGAACATCATATCCTATTCAAATATAATTACCTTATGCTAATCTAATCCCGACTCTAATTAATGAAATTTTTCTTCAATTTTTTGTCATATATACAACATTAAGAGACCAATTATCATGAAAAATATGAAGTGAAATTACTAGAAAAAAAGAGAAAAAGCGGGTTCAAATTCTGGATGGATCAAGAGATTCTTTTAGGAGCAAGGGTTAAAGGGAGAGAAAAAATAAGAGAAAAATAGTGGAAAAGGATTTCTTATTTTTTGTTTTCTTCCTCCTTGATCTAAACCTCTTCATTCTTTTCTTGGGTTTCTTGGAAGGCTCAAGAAAATTCAAGAAATAAATTATTTTTAGCTATTCAATAGCTTTCACACGGATCTAGCAGTCTAGGAGGTTAATCATGTCGGGCCTTTGTATGGATGATTCATAGATGCCGGACATCTATGCAACTATGAAGCAATGTGTAGAGCCCTTACAACATGCCATCAATAGTTGCAATCATCAACCCTCGATCAAGTATAAAATTAGATTTCATATTATTTGTAGATTAGATCTAAAGCATGCATCGGGTAGATCATTGAATGCTGATTTTATTTTCTATACTGTATATCATGTTATGATCTTACTTAGGATTTATTAGAATTATTCTAAATATATGTTTTTTATTTAAAATAGTTTTAAATTAGATTCACTTCGATGATAAATTTATAAAAAAACAAGCATGAAATCCTAGGAATTTTTTAATAGAAAGGTGTCATGAGAGGCTGACAGCAGTTTCTCCATCCACCAGCAGGAGAGGAATCCTTGAAAAATTATGTGGCCCAATTCAAGGTGGCTGCATTGGAGGTTCTATAACCTAGATGAATTAATGGCCATGCTAGCCATCAAAAGGGGGCTTCATACTTCTTGGTTTACTTACTCCCTCGATAAGAAGTTGCTAAAGTCCTATTCAGAATTACTCACCCACGTATAGAAGTATATTTACATGGAGAAAGCTGATCGCACTCGGAGGGAGCTGGATGGGAAGCCTAGGAACAAGCCTGGGGAGAGCAAAGTGGAGGCAGAGTAGAAAGGGAAGACCCATCTCGTCCACCAGATGCCAAGCCAAAGGACTTCACTGACAAGAATGAGAAGTACACTCCTCTCCTCGCCTTCAGAACCAAGATTCTGATGGAGATAGTGGACAAGCACTACTTGCACAACCCTTTTCCATTGAGGTAGTCAGGTGACCATGACAAGAATAAATTCAATCAATTCCACAGGGATCATGGCCATGACACTAAGGAATGCTACCATTTGAAGAAGGAAAATGAAAAATTGATTCGGTATGGCTATCTCAAGAAGTTCATCCTTAAAGGAGCCTTGCCTAATGCCCAAAGCATTGACAACTGTCTGACTCAGACCGACATCGATAATCAACCAACTGAGATGCTGGTCAGCATGATAATCTAGAGGGTAAGGCGAGTCCCAAAGAGGTCTAGGGGGAAGGAGAGAGCTAAAACTATAATTCCCTTAACTGATAGGGACCTTATCAGGATTGGTAATCCCAATAATGATGCTATTATCATAGATATAATGATAGAAAAATATCTTATAAAAGGAATCATGATTGATAGTAGGAGCTTCACAGACATCCTTTTTTACGATATGTTTGTTTGGATGAACATATTTCCTAGTTTGCTCAAACTGGTTTTCGTACCTCTAGTCAGCTTCACTGGAGATTCAGTTGGGGTCGAAGGCGAGATCACCCTACCAGTCATGGCAGGGACTTCACCTTGATAGAGCACAATCTTTATGACTTTTATTGTTGTCCTCCTACCATCGACTTATAACATAATTTTTGGATGACCTGGGTTCAACCAGCTAGATGCAGTCATCTCCACCAAACACCTACTTGTTCGCTTCTCAACTCTACATGGAGTTGGGGAAATGCATGGCAACTAATAACTCACCCAACACTATTTCCAAATGATTCCTAAAGTCCAGAAAGCAGATGAGGTGCCAATCATAGAGCAACTAGATTAGAGGGGACCAGAGATAAGGGGAGAGCCCGTCGAGCAACTACTATCTTTTTCCCTAAGAGAAGACCTAGTGAAGTTAGTCCAAGTTGGGGCCCTCCTATTAGAAGAAGAGAGGAGCTAACTACTTGACTTCTTGTAGGCTAATTTGGATGTATTTGCCTAGATGCATCAGATATGCTAGGAATTCCTCTAGAGATGATCTCTCATAGGTTGAACATCGATCCTAAGTGCAAGCTAGTCTACTAGAAGAGAAAATGCTTTACACCCGAGAGGTAGAAGGCCACAAATGAAGAGGTCGGAAAACTCCTCAAGACCGGATTCATCCAAGAAGTCTACTATCCCGGCTAGCTTGAGAACATGGTCATGGTTAAGAAGGCCAACGAGAAGTAAAAAATTTACATCGACTACACCAACCTCTACAAGGCATGCTCCAAGGACAGTTTTTTATTGTCTAATATTGACCAGCTAGTAGATACAACTTCTAGACACAGGTTGCCTAGCTTTATGGATGCCTTCTTAGGATATAATCAAATTCATATGGATCCAAAAGATGAGGAAAACACCACGTTCATGACAAACAAAGGTATCTGTTATTATAAAGTAATGCCTTTCGGTCTGAAGAATGCTGGGGCAACCTATCAATGCTTGGTCAATAAGGTCTTTAAAGACCAAATAGGCCAGAATATGTAAGTTTATGTCGATGATATATTTGTTAAAAGAAAAGAAAAAGCTGATCACATAGTTAACCTTGAAAAAGCCTTCAATAATTTCTATCCCCACTAGATGAAACTGAATCCAAGTAAGTGTACATTTGGTGTCATAGTGGAAAGTTTTTTGGTTTCATGATCACCCGATGGGGGATCAAAACAAATGCCAAGAAGATCTAGGCAATAATTGACATGAAGCATCCAACTTCTAAGAAAAAAGTTCGGTACTTAACCGGTTGAGTTGTGGCCCTTAACCACTTCATCTCTTATTCAGTTGAATGTTGTCTGCCATTTTTCAAAGTACTACATAAAATGCACAACTTCACTTGGACAGAGGAGTGTCGAGTAGCCTTCAAGGAACTAAAGAAGTTCCTCGCCTCATGGCCCGAAGTCAGTGAGGAGCTTTTCCTGTACCTCACTATCTCGATGGAGATAGTTAGTTCAGTGCTTGTCTGCATAGGAGAAGAAGGTGTATAGAGACCGGTCTACTACATCAGTAAGGTACTGCATGATGCGGAGACTAGGTACACCCAGTCCAAAAAAATTATCTTTGTGCTAATCATTTCTGTCTAGTGCCTCAGACCTTATTTTCAAGCTCACTCAATCATCATCCTCACTGATCAACTACTAAGAGCTATATTAAGCCAGCCAAATACTTTTAGGTGCTTGGTAAAGTGGGTGCTAAAGCTTAATGGGTTTGACATTTCGTGTCATCCAAGATCATCTAGAAGGCCTAAGTACTGGCTGACTTCTTAGTATAATGCACATGGATGAACATTGAGTCCATAGAAGTGCCAACCAAGTCACCAGCACTACTGTTCCATATGGGGGCTACTTTGATCCTCCATGTGGATGGTGCATCCAACTCACTGGAAAGCAGAGCTAGCTTCATTCTGACAAATTCAAATAGAGTAGTCACTGAGAATGCATTTCACTTTCTATTCAAAGCGACTAATAACCAATCTGTGTTGGGTTAGCAAGGGTCGGGTGCGATGGAAGACTAGGTTTCAAAATTTTTATATTCAAAATCCTGACCTGCCGGAACCCTAAACCCTAGGACCACTTGAGCATAATAATAAATAAATCTAATCTTTATGGTAATAGACGAATAACTGGAATGCTATATTCTTTTATTTCTACTAGGCACACAAGTGCATGCCCTCCAAAGATGATCCACATAGGAATCGGACCAAGGAAGCACTCCTATGCAAGTTGCTTGTTTGCTTGGGACTCTTCTGGTAGCCTTTTAGACTTTCCTCCTTTGCTGGATTCCCTACCGTCCTGTAGGGCTCTCAGAGAGTACTCTGATTCCTCTCTGATGGGGATCCAAGAGTCTATTAGAGTCTATTAGTACTGTGTCACTTAAGTCAAAGTGATCCAATTGAGTCATGTAATAAAGTGGAACATGTGCGTCCAGTTGAGTCCCTTTAGTCATGTGAGTCTTTTGTTTCAAGTCAAGAGTCCTGTAATATCATTCAACTCAAGAGGACAGTCATCAGACCAGAAGGTTCACCAGGCCCCCTCACCAAAATAGAGCCCCATGCACCTAGATCCCTATCCAGGCCTTCCCTAGCAAGGCACTCCAATAATGGGCCCTTTTCATGCCGCCAAGCCCAGAAGGTAGCACCCCCCAACCCATGAAGATGGCGCCCCAGCCCAAGATAAAGGCCTGCTATTAACCAGGTCCATCAGGGTTTCTTAGCCCTCAAGTTATGTAACCTGGATGAATCGATAAATACCCACCCCTCCCCTCTTGTATGAAACATCTTTTTCTCATGAATACAAATTAAAAGTTATTTTTTTGAGTTTTTCTTCCAAATTAGAGTGGGTGTGAGACCCATGTTTCCTGTTCTTGAGTGCAAGCCCTAGCTGCCTTGCTCCCTCTCTTCCAAGCAAGCCCTAGCTGCCATCATCCTCTCACTAGCCCCAATCCTACCCTAATCCTAGTGACTTCTACACTCACCAGCGATCCTCACTTCTTCGGTCCCGCTTCAACCTGGTATCATAGCCCAAGGGATTAGGGTTTTTCTTCTTCCTTCCCAACTCCATCTGCTTCCTCGCATCCAGATCCCCCCTCACCAGCCCCACTATCTTCTCTTTCCCCTGTTTCAATACCCGATCGTAGATCCTGCCACCACAAAGCCAGATCCAACCGAACCCCTTCTCATCGGAGAGCTCAACAAAAGGATCCACCTTCTCTCCACCCAGGCCACCAGATCGATGCCTCCACCTGTGAAGCCTGATCACATCCCATGGTCACCGCACGCCCACCGTCGTTGCCCGTGCTGTAGATCCGCATGACGCCACCAATAACCGTGCCACCCGTCTCCTCTAACATGTCCGATCCATCATCTCCCCACCGGATCAACCCTATGCCACCCATCGAATCGACTCCATTACCAGTAGTCGATGACTAGGGATCCACTGTCAAGTCTCCATCTCCACCCGATCTGGTGTCGCACTTGGTATTCCTCCACCTCAGATCATTGCCCGTGCCCCACAGGACTTCCTACCCTGCTCCATCTCGTAATGGTCCTTGAAGAAGTAGCCACCGTCGTTCTCAGGCCGTTACCGATGAAGCCCGCCGGTGAAGCCTCCACGCGCTATGCCTACTCTCCGGTGTCATCATCGGTGAGATCCGGTTGGAAGACCCCCCCTACTCCATTCCCCTTCGGACCATGGAGAAGAAGGGTCCATCGTACGAACGTGAAAGTACTCCTGGCCCGTGTTGCAGACTTCAACCTAGACGCTCCTCAAAGCTGCATGATTCCCAAAGCAGCATGGATTTCAGCACCGCATGCCTTCCAAAGTTGCACAGCTTTTAGAACAGAGAAAAGAAGGTGAAAAAAAAAATTGAACCTAGCCTCTTTTGCTTTGATTTGATTAGTTTCGGTTCCATCAAATCCCCGCTGAGCTTGACTTGATGGAGTCGAGTTCTCCCCACCCCAGGGGGAATGATGGGGATCCAAGAGTCTATTAGAGTCCATTAATACTATGTCACTTGAGTCAAAGTGAGCCAATTGAGTCCTGTAATAAAGTGGAACATGTGAGTCCAATTGAGTCCCTTTAGTCTTGTGAGTCTTTTATTTCAAGTCAAGAGTCCTGTAATGTCGTTCAAGTCAAGAGGAGAGTCATCAGACTAGAAGGTTCACCAGGTCCCCTCACCAGAACAGAGCCCCATACACCTGGATCCCTATCTAGGCCTTCCCCAGTAAGGTGCCCTAATAATGGGCCCTTTTCATGCCGCCAAGCCCAGAAGGGAGCTACCCCCAACCCATGAAGATGGCGCCCAAGCCAAAGATAAAGGCTTGCTGTTGACCAGGTCCATCAGGATATCTTAGTCCTCAAGTTATGTAACCTGGGTGAATCTATAAATACCCACCCCTCTCCTCTTGTATGAAACATCTTTTTTTCATGAATACAAATTAAAAGTTATTTTTTCTGAGTTTTTCCTCCAAATTGAAGTGGGTGTGAGACCCGTGTTCCCTATTCTTGAGTGCAAGCCCTAGTTGCCCTGCTCCCTCTCTTCCAAGCAAGCCCTAGCTGCCATCATCCTCTCACTAGTCCCAAACCTACCCTAATCCCTGGTGACTTCTATGCTCACCAGCGATCCCCGCTTCTCCGGTCCCGCATCACACTCTCAATTCCTTAATACTCCTATTTTTCTTCCTAGGCTCTTGTCTTAATTAGACTAGCCTTTTCTAGAAAGAACAAGTAATGTCTTAAAATGACAAACATGTCTTAAGAGAGAGGGAGAGAAAATAGTAGTAGTATTCTGATGGAAGTCTCATCTCCTTTGGCATCAGATTATCGATGCCATTATATAGAGTGGGATGGGGCACCTGATATGTCTATCCACCTGCCATTTGAGACCCTTCAAATAGAAGGAGTCTTATTAGGATTGAAAGACATATTTAGATAAGACCATTTATGCATGAAGAGACAAGTCTTTGTCTCTTCGGTTTCCCACAATTTTTCTCCTTCTACCACTTGTCTTTGACCGCTTATGGGAAGCCTGAGAAGTGTGACTTCAGATGTGAGGCATCATAGAAACACAATAGCCTTCAAACAAAAGGACTCTTGGTCTCAAATTAGTGCCAAAATGAAGAGACACAACTCTTCATTTTGCGCCAATCCCTTTCACACTGAATTCCACCCTTTTGACCAATCAAAACTCTTCCAAATGGAGCATGGAGATGAGGATGAGGTCCTTTGAACTTTATCTGTCCTTGCTGACTAATAGGCAGAAGGACTCTTGGTCCTTTTGCGCACATGCATTTTGGCGCACACCAAGAATTGGCGCCAAGAGTCCATGCCTTGTAGGACTCTTCAAAATGACCAAGATAAATACCAAATAAATCTAGATAAATATTGAATTAGGTTTCCCCACTTAGAACTCAACCCAATTTAAATATCACATAAATTGGTTAGCCTAATTAGCAAACAAGCTAACCTAATCTAATTGGGTTAGGAGTTGGGCTAGCCAACATATGCTAGTATGTCAATTAGCTAGCCAATTAGGATCCCATGACCTTAATAAATATACAATTAACTTCCTTGACTAATTTTCTAATATGTGTGACCCTTTGGATTCCATATCTAGCTAGCAGTAAGTCTAGATCCAAGCAGATTCGATCCAATCAAACTTGATTAATCTAATTAGGTCAAATTGAGCTGACCTAAGTTGCCAATTCGAACCAACTTTTGAATTGACTCATGAATCCAATCGAATTGATCCATGAAAACCTATAAGACATGATTGACGTCTAGCAATATGTCATGCATACCCGAAAGATGAGGATTTGATAGACATTACCAAAATATCCTTTAGTGGAAAGTTACCATGCAATTCAATCCTTCGATCTCCCTTTATCCCGATTAAGTGATGGGCATTGATAAATGTTAAACCCTAGTACTTAATCCTTTCGAATCTCAATTTGATAATGAAGACTCGATCGATGAAAGATTAGAAACATATCTAATCTCATCATGCTTTGGTCAAAGACTTCTTGAGTCATCATTCAAAGAGATCACACGGGATAACTTCTCCTCTTGCTAGGAGTGATCGGTTCCTTGTTGACATACTCATTCCCTTCATATACAATCCACCATATCCAAAAGCACCCCGTACATGACTTAATTATCATGAATGAGTATGTACCAAAATATGGGTTCATCTGCACAAGGTACTATGATAGTCTCGGTCTAAGGACCACATGCACAACTCCCACTAAGAGAACATTCTTTTGACAAGTAAGTAAGAATTTCATTTGATGTTCTCTTGTTGGATTAGTTCAGTGAACTCATAACCTAATGAGGACCAACATCCTTGCATTACTGTCTCTACACAAGTGGCTATGAGATCAACCACCTTCTCCATTGAGCATATATAGGATGTGCTAGTCTTTCCGGATTCATCGATCCCCGAATCAATGATCCAATGACTAGAAATATTTTAAATTAGGGTTTACAGGAACTTAGGTCTCACCGTTATGATCTTCATCATAATCCTAATTTCATTATCCTAACCTATGGGGTTCATCATAATCTTATAATTAAAATATAAGACATAGTAAATGATGAATCATAAATTTCCTTTATTAATATCAATATTGAATTGGAAGAATACAAAATGCCACTAATATAATGACTGTGATTGACTTTCAGGACATAGTTTTTTTAATCTCCCACTTGCTAAAGCTAATCATCCTTGTATTTTACACCCTTACAATCTAGATGGTAATCTAACTATTGTAAAGTGTGTCAGTGAATGGGTATGCTATATTGTTTTTTGTATCAACTCGTTCTACTATTACATCATTTCTTTCAATGATTTCTTGAACGAGGTAGAAGCATATCAGGATGTGCTTGGACTTATGGTGAGACCTCAGTTCCTTTGCTTGTGCAACGGCTCCACTGTTATCACAATACAATGGTACTGATTGCTCTATTACAGGAATCAAGTCCAATTCCATGATGAACTTCTTCATCTATACTGCTTCCTTAGCGGCTTCACTAGTAGCTATATATTATGCCTTAGTGACTAAGTCAGCTACAGTTGGCTACTTGGTACTCTTCCAACTCACTGCTCCTCCATTCAAAGTTAACGTATATCCTGATATGAATTTACTATCATCTGGATCAGATTGGAAACTAGAACCTGTATAACCTTCTAGTTTCAACTCTAATCCACCATATATCAGAAAAATATCTTTAGTCCTGAGGTACTTAAGGATGTTTTTCATAGCTTTTCAATGATCTTCCCCTGGATCAGCCTAGTACCTGCTAACTATGTCTATGGCATAAGCAACATCAAGCTGGTACATAGCATTGCATACATTATTGATCCTACTACCGAAGCATAGGGAATCTTATTCATCCTATCTCTTTCTTCTAAAGTCTTAGGTGACATCCTTTTAGATAGGTGTATGCCTTGACTCATGGGCAAGTAACCCTTTTTATTTTCCTTTATATTGAATCTCTTCAATATTAAGTCTATGTACCTAGATTGGGATAATCCTATCATCCTTTTAGATCTATCTCTATACTCTTTATTCCTAGAATATATGATGCTTCTCCCAAATCCTTCATGGAAAACTATTTTGACAGCCATGATTTAACTGACTGCATCATTGGAACATCATTTCCAATGATAAGTATGTCATCGACATACAAGACCAAAAAGATAATGGCACTCCCACTTATCTTCTTATACACACGGCTCATCCGTATTATTGATGAAACCAAATTCCTTAATAGGTTCATCAAAATGAATGTTCCACCTTTTTGATGCTTGCTTCAATCCATAAATGGGTTTTCTAAGCTTACATACTTGGTTTGGTCTCCTACTTGAGACAAAACCCTCTGGCTGTGACATATAGATTTCTTCCTCAAGATTTCCATTGAAGCATGTAGACTTAACATCCATTTGTCAGATCTTATAATCATAGTATGTAGCAATGGCAAGCATAATCCTAATGGACTTGAGCATGGCAATCGGCAAGAAGGTTTCATCATAGTCTATACCATGCTTTTGCTTGAAACCTTTTGCCACCAACCTAGCCTTGTAGATTTCTGTTTGCCCATCTGCTCCAATCTTCCTTTTGAAGATTCATTTGCACCATATTAGGATAATTCCCTTAGGTGGGTCAACCAACGCCCAAACCTGGTTATCATACACGAAGTCTATTTCAGATTTTATGGCACTTAACCATTTGTCAGAGTCCTTACTCATGATAGCTTGTGTATAGGTCAATGGATCATCTCCTTCAATGATACTAGTTTTATTATTATTTCCAATCATAAAACCATATCTTGGAAGTGCTTCCCGCTCTCTCTCTGACCTACGGAGGGGAGGTGTGTGTTGTGATTGTACCTGATCAACTGGCACTTTTAATTGAGGAACTTGAGTTTGCTCATCTTGAACTTCACTCAATTCAATTATTCTCTCATTACCTTCTTCTTGGATAAATTCTTTTTCCAAGAATATGGCATGCCTACTAACAAGAACCTTTTATTTAGTAGGATGATAGAACAGGTATCCAATACCTTCTTGAGAATAACCGATAAACCTACATTTCTTAGCCCTAGTACTTAGCTTATGTCCAAATTTCTTTTTAACATAAGCTAGACCACCCCAAATCTTAAGATGCTTAAGACTTGGTTTCTTGTCATTCCATAATTCATATGGAGTACTAGGCAATGCTTTTGATGGTACCCTATTTAATATATATGTAGCAATTTCTAGGGCATATCCCTAGAAAGATATTGGAAAATCTGTGAAGCACATCATGGACCTTACCATGTCAAATAAGGTATGATTCTTCCTTTCTGCTATACCATTTAATAGTGGTGTATATGGAGGGGTTCATTCAGAGAGAATACCATTTTCCTTAAGATGATAAAGAAATTCACTGGATAAGTATTCTCCTCCTCAGTCAGATCGAAGGTCTTTAATACTTTTTCTGGTTTGTTTCTCAACCATACTTTGATACTCTTTAAATTTATCAAAGGTTTCGAATTTATGTTTCATAAGATATACATATCCGAACCTATATAAATCATCAAAGAAAGTGATGAAGTAAAAGTATCCTCCTCTAGCCTGAGTTGACATAGGTCCACATACATCTGAGTGTATTAAACCTAACAACTCAGTTTTCCTTTTGTCCATGTCTAGTGAATGGAGACTTGGTCATTTTTCCCATGAGGCAAGATTCACAAGTTCCTAATGATTTATAATCATAAGGACCAAAGAAATCATCTTTGTATGACTTGTTAATCCTTGACTCATTAATATAACCTTACCGACAATGCCAAAGGAAGGTTTCATTAGCATCATCTCTCTTTCTCTTTTTGTTTTCTACAAGTAACACTTCATCGTTGAGCGATAGAATTAAAAGACCATTCACAAATTTTTCCATTCCAAAGAAGTCATTAGAACAAAAAATGGAATAACCATTTTTCTCAACTTTTATTTCATAACCTTGTCTTAATAATAAAGGTATAGAAAAAATATTTTTAATAACATTTGGAATGAAATAACAGTCTTTCAATTCCATTATCTTGTCCGAAGGCAATAATAACATGTAGGTTCCAACAATTTCAACATGAATGGCTTCTCCACTCATGCCATAAATCTTGAAGTCATCCTTCTTCAACCTTCTAATCTTGTGGAGTCTTTGTAAAGACTTGCAGATATGAGATCTACATGCAGTATCCAATATCCATGAATTAGAAGTTGAAGAGCTGAATGATAAGTTTGTTTGTATCATAAACAAACCTTTTGATGCTCTACTAGCATCTTGCTTCAAACCTGCAAGATACATCTTGCAGTTCTTCTTCCAATGTCCCTTCTTGCCACAAAAGAAACAAGATCCATCATATGAAGTCCTCTTTGCCTTCTTCCTCTTATTGATGCTATTCTTAGGGTTCAGCTTTTGCTTTATACCCCTTTTCATTATCCGTTTCTTCTTCCCATCAACTAGAAGAAGATGATTAGCCTTATCTCTTTTGAAATGGCTCTCAGCTATCTTAAGCATGTTAAGCAACTCTAGTAATGAAAGATTCAGTTTGTTCATGTGTTAATTCATGACAAACTGAGAGAAGGAATCTAGGAGTGATTGCAGGATCAAATCCTGATTGAGCTCCCCATCCATTACAAAGCCTAATTGACTTAATCGGGTGATTAAGTCAATCATATTAAGAACATGGACCTGTACAGGTGAGCCATCACTCATTCATGTTCGAAACAACTACTTAGATATTTTATATCTAGAAGTCCTACTGTGCTCTCCATACAGCTTTTTGAGATTGAGCAGTATGGATTGAGGTTCCATGTCTTCATGTTGCCTCTGTAGCTCATTGCTCATAGAGACTAACATGATGTACTTGACAGTCAAGCTGTCATTCTGCTACATTCTAGAAGTGGCCTTTTCCTCCTCTGTAGCATCATCTCCGATCGGACCTGGATCCAGAGAATCGAGGATGTAGGAAACCTTTTCCTGAGCAAGTACTATTCTTAGGTTCCTCAACCAATCCACATAATTTGGTTTGATCAGTTTATTGGCATCTAGGATGCCCTGTAGTGAAAGAGAAGAAGCTATTTAATTTTAAATCTATGAACAAACAAGAATAATGCATAAGCAGACCACTCAAAATGATAACCACAATTAGATAAGGACTTGAATCTAATTATGTCTCCCACTATTTTCTTCAAATACCATAAACCTCAACTATGGTAGATGAGAAACCAATATCCGATTTCTTTAGTGGGGTTGAGATCCCAATTCCTTATAAATGTCTTGTATTTATACAACAAACACTTATAAGTTCAAGGATAGGACATTCCTTTCCAATTGCATCCTTTGTAATTCTCAACATAACACTTGCCTCTAAGACACTTACAGCCTTGTGTTTGCATAACAAGCCACAATGTCTTAGTTTAGTCGAACCCTTCATTTTATATAGTCATGATTGAATAATGTTACCCTTGAGTTTACTCAACAAAATAGCATTATCAATCATACTATGAAGCATAAAATGTACCATGTCAAACTTTATATCAAACACTAATAGTAAACCTTGAGTTTGCTTAACAAACCTACTATAGTTTTGATACAAATTTGTCATAGCATGAAAGAAGGCAATTTGTAGTGTGCTTAATCAATTAGCATTTCCAATTAAAAGTTTAGATTTGACCAAATTGGCCAGGTAAGTGAGAAATATGAGGTGGTCCCTCCATTACTTTCCTTAGACACCAATTAAATTGGCCAGGTCAGACAACGGAACCAATTAAAATCCTCATTCCCTTTACTTTCCCAGAACCACTTTGCCTAAACACCAATTGGTTGATTAAACGTTAATCAGATTTACATCATGATTAACTTACACTACGACTAAATATAATTTTTATGAGGGCTTTGATGGTCTCTAACACATCCTCATTCATCATGTCAACATGACATTCATTCCAACAATCAAGCATATTAACCCTAATATGCATAACATAAGCATGATTATAACATCAATCCGTTCACCTCACTTGTTCATAAGATATGGCCATAGCAGCACCACTACAAGCCATAAGAGATCCCATTAAATGAAAAAAGAGGACCTTTAAACCCTAATTGGCTCCTATGACTGGATGGCCATGGTGACTAACCCAATCTAAAGTGATTACTAGGACATAACATATCATATATATAGTTTAAACTAATCATGCATCGATTCATAGCATAGAAAGCAATCAATCATTAAAGAAATTACTAATTGCATGCATCAAGGTGGCTCTGATACCATTGTTGGGTTAGCAAGGGCCTGGCACAATGGATGACGAGGTTTCAAAATTCTTATATTCGAAACCTGACCGGCCGGAACCCTAAACCCTAGGCCCACTTGAGCATAATAATTAATAAGTCTAATCTTTATGGTAATAAAAGAATACCTAGAATACTATATTCCTTTATTTTTACTAGGCACACAAGTGCATGCCCTCCGGAGGTGATTCACATAGGAATCGAACCAAGGAAGCACTCCAATGCAAGTTGCTTGTTTGCTTCGGACTCTTTTGGCAACCTTTCGACTTTCCTCCTTTGCTAGATCTCCTACCCTCCTATAGGGCTCTCAGAGAACACTCTGATTCCACTCCCAGTTTTCTAATACTCTTTCTATTTTTCTCTCTAGGCTCTTGTTTTAATTAGACTAGCCTTGTCTAGAAAGAACAAGTTGTCTTAAAGAGACAAACTTGTCTTAAGAGAGGGAGAGAAAATAGTAGTAGTATTCTGATGGGAGTCTCATCTCCTTTGGCATCATATTATTGATGCCATTATATAGAGTGGGATGGGGCACCTGATATGTCTATCCACCTGCCACTTGATAAGACCCTTCAAATAGAAGGAATCTTATTAGGATAAAAAGACATATCTGGTTAAGACCTTTTATGTGCTAAGAGATAAGTCTTTGTCTCTTCGATTTCTAGCAATTTTTCTCCTTCTGCCACTTGGCTTTGATAGATTATGGAAAGCCCAAGAAGTGTGATTTTAGATGTGAGGCATCATAGAAATACAAGAGCCTACAAACAGAAGGATCTTGGTCTCAAATTAGTGCCAAAATGAAGAGATGCAACTCTTCATTTTGCGCCAATCCCTTTCACACTGAATTCCACCCTTTTGACCTATCAAAACTCTTCCAAAGGGGGCATAGAGATGAGGATGAAGTCCCTTAGACTTTATCTGGCCTTGGTGACTGACAGGCAAAAGGACTCTTGGTCCTTTTGTGCACATGTATTTTGGCATACACCAAGAATTGGCGCCAAGAGTCCATGCCTTGTAGGACTCTTCAAAAAAACCAAGATAAATGTCAAATAAATCTAGATAAATATTGAATTAAGCTGTCCTACTTAGGACTTAACCTAATTAAATACCACGTAAATTGGTTAGCCTAATTAGCAAACAAGCTGACCCAATCCAACTGGGTTAGGAGTTGGGCTAGCCAACATATGCTAGTATGTTAATTAGCTAGCCAATTAGGATCCCATGACCCTAATAAATATATAATTGACTTTCTTGGCTAATTTTATAATATGTGTGACCCTTTGGGTTCCACATCTAGCCAGCAGTAGGTCTAGGTCCAAGTCGATTCGATCAAATCAAACCTAATTGACCTAATTAGGTCAAATTGAGTAGACCTAAGTTGCCAATTCGAATCAACTTTTGAATTGACTCATGAATCCAATCGAATTGATATATGAAAACGTACAAGACATGATTAACATCTAGCAACATGTCATGCCTACCCGGAAGATGAAAAATTTAGTAAAAATTACCAAAATATACTTCAATGGAAAGTTACCATGCAATTCAATCCTTCGATCTCCCTTTATCCCGATTAAGTGATGGGCATGGATAAATGTCAAACCTAGCATGTAATCCTTTTGAATCTTAATTCGATAATGAAGACTCGATCGATGAAAGATTAGAAATCCTATCTAATCTTATCATGCTTTGATCAAAGACTTCCTGAGTTATCATTCGAAGAGATCACACGGGATAACTTCTCCTCTTACTATGAGTGATCGATTTCTTGTTGACCTATTCATTACCTTCATATACAATCTACCATATCCATAGCATCCCGTACATAACTTAATTATCATGAATGAGTATGTACCAATATATGGGTTCATGTGCATAAGGTACTATGATAGTCTTAGGTCTAAGGACAACATGCACAACTCTCACTAAGAGAACATTCTTTTGATAAGTAAGACTTCCATTTGATGTTCTCTTATCAAATCAGTTCAGTGAACTCATAACCTAATGATCACCCATATTCTTGTATTAGTGTCTCTACACAAGTGATCGTGAGACCAACCACCCTCTTCATTGAGCATAAATAGGATGTGCTAGTTTTTCTGGATTCATCGATCCCCGAATCGATGATCCAATGACTAGGAATATTTTAGATTAGGATTTATAGGAACCTAGGTTTCACCGTTATGATCTCCATTATAACCCTAATTCCATTACCCTAACTTATGGGATTCATCATAATATTATAATTAAAATATAAGATACAGCAAATGATGAATCATAAATTGCCTTTATTAATATCAATCTTGAGTTGGAAGAATACAAAATGCCACTGATACAATAATTGTGATTGACTTTCAGGGCATAATTCTTTCAATCGGAATACGAAGCAATCTTGGTAGGACTAAAGCTATCCCATGAGCTCGGGGTGCAGAGCCTAAGGATCTTCACTGACTCATAGCTCATGGGAAATCAAGGCACCGACAAGTTTAAGGCTCTAAACTCCATGATGGCGAAGCATCTGGACAAGGTAAAGGCCTTTATGATAGCATTCCAGTATTTTAGCATCTTCCACATCTCTCGAGAGGAGAAAACCCAAGTAGATAGCCTCTCTTATCTCATGACCTCAATAAATTGCTCACCTAGATGGACGTTCATCAAATACCTGGAGGCCTCTAGCATCACCATGGTCGAGGAGGTCCAATAGGTCACACATGAATCGAGTTGGATGGACCCTTATATCAACTACATAGCTGAGGGAATCTTATCTGATGACCATGTGGAGGCCAAGCTTTTGAAGCAGAAGATCTCCTTGTTTGTGCTTTTGGATGGGCAACTCTAAAGGAAGTCCTACTCATACCCGCTACTAAAATGCCTAAGGCCTTTGAAGTCTAACTATGTCCTCCAGGAGATCTACAAGGGCATTTGCAAAAAGCACTTAGGGGGCAAGTCTTTGGCTTACAAGGTGCTCAAGCATGGATATTATTGGAATACTATGCGGGAGGATGCATCCAAGTTCATGTAGAAATATGATGAATGCCAACAACATGCCTATATCCAGCAATAGTTGGCTAATCAGCTATCCTAGCTTTTCTACCCCTGGCCATTTGCCTAGTAGGGGATGGACATACTTGGTTCATTTTTCCCAGCATCTAGCTAGCAAAGGTATTTACTTGTCGCCATCGATTACTTTACTAAGTGGGTGGAGAAAGATCCCCTGGCACACATAACGAAGAGCAAGGTCAAATCCTTCTTCTAAAAGTATATCATTTGTTGATTTAGGCTTTCTCACATCCTTATCATAGATAATAGCCGATAGTTAATAATCAAGCATTCAAAAAATTCTATGCTGAGCTGCACATTATCACTAGTTCTCATCCATGGACCACCCGCAAACCAATGAAGAAGCTAAGGTGTTGAATCAGATGATTCTTCAAGGCCTCAGGACTAGGTTAGATGAAGCCAAGGATAGGTGGGTGGAAGAACTTTCCAATGTTTTGTGGGTGTACCACCCATTCCCCGAAATTCAACTAACAAGATACCATTCAACTTGATCTTTGGCACAGAAGTGGTAATATCGATAGAGATCGATCTCCTAACCATGTGGACCAAGCACTATGATAAATCAAGCAATCTGGTAACACTACTTCTCAACCTTGATTGTTAAAAGAGAACAAGAACAAAGCCCACCTCTGCATGGCATCATACTAACAATGGGTATCCCAGTACTACAACCTTAAGTGAAGCTCAAGTCTTTTCACCTAGAAGACCTTGCCTTATGTTGGATGGAAGTGTCTAGGATAATTGAGTAGGGCAAGCTATCTTTGAATTGGCAAGGGCCTTACCAAGTGGTTGAAGCCCTAGACGAGGGGCATATCGAATCACCGAGCGTGATGGAACTTCGATTCCCCAGATATGGAGTGCTGAGAATCTTCGAATGTACTATCAATGACATGTATGCTCTGCCTGGAAATGAAATGGGACTTTCTTCTGGCAAAAGCCTTTAGTTCTTTTTTTCCTAGGAAATTTATCTAGTTGACTAGAAGTTGATCAAAGTTTGATAGGCCCCATAGTGCTATTTCCTCAGATGGGTTGCTTTATAGCACCGTCACTTACTTGACCGACTAGAAGTCAGTCAAAGTTTGATAGACTGCTACATAATACCGTCACCTCAGATGGGTCATTTTAAGCACTATCGCCTACCCAGCCAACTAGAAGTTAGTCGAAGTTTGATAGGCCGCTCCATAGTACCGTAGTCTCAAACATGCTGCTCTATAGTATTGTCACCTACCCGACCAACTAGAAGTCAATCAAAGTTCGATATGCTGCTCCATAATGCCATCATCTTAGACAAGTCACTTGACAGCACCGTCACCTACCCGGCTAACTAGAAGTCGATCAGAGTTTGACAGGTTGCTTCACAACAACATCTCTTCAGATAGATTGCTCTACAGTACTATCACCTACCCAGCTAACTGGAAGTAAGTCGAAGTTCGATAGGCCACTTCATAATGTCATCTTCTTAAATGGGTCACTATACAACACTGTCACCGATCTGACCAGCTAGTAGTTGGCTGAAGTCTGATTGGCCTTTTCATTGCACTGCACATACGGACAGATAGCCTTACTACATGGCCGCCCATTCATTCGACTAAAAATTGAACAAACCTGGGGCAAACCACTTCATGGCATCACCTTCTGATAATTTGGCAAGCAGTTAGTTAACACCCAACATGCCGGTATGGGGATCAATCCTTAAATGGCCCCAACATGGCACCACTCTTTCCTTGGCCTGTTCGGTGCCGACCGAGAAGGCCTACCACCTTATACTAAGCCTTTGTGGCAGCATGAAAGGAAGAGAAAAAGATAAGAAGAGGGAAATGAATAAAAAGTGGTATATGAGACAAGCTTGATGAAGAAAATAAGCTCATTCTATTTTATTCTCAATGTTTTACAGAGTGGTAAGTTCTTTTGACATGCCAAAGTCTTTACAAAGCTGATTCTAAAGCAAAGATGATAAAAAAATAAAAGAAAAGGAAGATCAATTATCGAGGCTAGGGATTGAAGTCATGCCAGACTTGATGGCCTCTAATGTAGCATTGATGCTCGCCTCCATCTTAGCCATCACCTACATAATGGTCTCCTGCACCGACACAGGTCATCCTGATGCTCTTTCAAGCCTAGTCTACCCAGTCGCTCCTATGGCAATGTCTGACTATGACTCCTCAGGGGGCATCATAGTCATTTTGACTTTAGAGGTCTCCTTAGCTTCAATAGCCTTGCCCTTGTTTCCTATAGCTTCTTCTTCCTCTGCCTCTTCGAGATCGTAGGGCCTTATTTTGCTCAAGTCTAGAAGGTGGAAGGCCTGGGCAACCTTCCTCTTGCACTTCGCGAAGCCCTTCTGGTCGGCATCACGGGTAACTTCTATAACCACATCCTCAAAGTCGGCAAATTTCTTGTAGTCCTCTACTACTCTAGCCACCTCTGCCTTGGCCAACCTCACCACCATCTCAGCAGTCGTAACCTTCTCCTTGGCCACCTCAACTCTCCCTTTGATCGATTGGAGTTTCAGCCATAGGATGGTGATCTGGCCATCCAGCTGAATCGACCAGGCAATGGCCTCAGAGTACTTGTCTTCCAAGAGGGCGATGTACTCCCCTTTTTGGTGATCTCTTCTTCATGCTTTTTAATATAGGCCTCTAGCCTGGATATTGTTAGTAGAGTCTCGGGCTTTTGGTTCCAGCCTCTTCACCTGAGCTGTAGCATTTGACAACTAGTCCTCCAAAGCTTTTTAACCTTCGTCGATTCGATTTTGGCCTTAGCACAAAGAGTATCCTGCTGATCGGCTGACTGGTGCTATGCCTCTTGTTGGGAATTGTGTCCCAAAGCCAATCACCTGGGTTGTAGGCGGTTGTGCTAAGTATTGTATTCATATTATAAATTAATAAAATATTATTTTTGGCAACTCATCACATATTGTATTTTCCTGAAATGAACTTTTTCCATGTGATGAAGTCCTTAGGACTACACTAACTTCGATACAGAGAGGATGTATCGAGTGGTCCTTAAACCCAGTTCACAACCAATGGATATATTGTACTGGACTGCAATATATCAAGTATAGGTTGTTGCAGTTCACATCGTTTGGTTGTCCTCTTGACCAAATGAGTATGGTGACACTGATGTGATCTACAAGTGAGATATGTGATATCTCATTGAACGTGACTCCGTGCAGCCCCTTTCTGCCAAAGGGAAACTCACGATTGGATATGGGTATATGTGTCCCTCTAACCTGAGGTCATCACGGTAGCTTGCAAGCAACTCCCTGTGCTTTGGTGCCGGACTACTCGGAATTTTAATCTGGTGATGGAAGGTTTCTGGGTACAGGCAAGTACTTGTGGAGCAGTGATGGACCAAGATGGAATTGACCTGTCCAAACAGTTTGGATTGAATGTCTCGCAGTATCTCAATTTAGCAAATCCTTGACCGGGGTAGTCCTAGTGAAGAGTCACTGGGCTTGCAAGGTTTAGACATATAGTCGATTGACTCAGTCTGGGTTGGCAGCCCAATCTCAGTCGTCCTGAGCATTAGAGGTCAAAAGGATGAATTATACGGTAACCATATGCCAGAGGTTCGATTGTTTGCTCCCGCATCTTCAACCTATCCGGACGCCGGGATCCATTGCTAGATGGTTTCCTGTGCTGGTACTAAAAAATTGTTCTAGTGCTACCGTTTAGGTTCGAATCTATGAGGTCACATGCCACAGAGGATAACTCTCTGATCCGGATACCGATTACGATTGGGAATCATCTCGGTTTTATGGTCATAGTATTTTTTAGCACTATTTTCCCCATTTTGCCCTTGTTTGTGTCGACCAAAAAATGTTCCGGGTTGACCTGCTCTGCGCCAGGATTTTTTTGAATCAGTTTTGAACTGATTCGGAGTTCGTTTCGGCCTCCAATTGGTTGTGAACCAATTTTATTCCCTGAACGAGGTTCAATAGGATTGAACCACCATTGGGTTTGGACCAAATTGTTTTAATGGGATTGGACCAATTTTGGTTAGACCGGTTTTGGATGAACCGGCATTTTCATTTCCACTTGACCGTTTTACACGTTTTTTTTTCTCCACCCGTTGGAATTTTTTTTTTCGCTAGAAGGAAGGCCAAACGATGAATCTTCCAAGCTGGGCATTTTCCTTCTCCTCCCTTAATAGCTTTAATCCCTCCCTTAATGACTGATTAAATGGTTTAATGGCAATGTCCGTCACTTCCCCTCCCTGCCTCTCCACTTCCCTCTCCCTGTTGCTTTCCTATAAGAACAACACGTCCCTGTTTTCATGTGATAAATTTTTTCACCGTGAGAAAATTTCAGAAGGAGAATATTGAGGGTCTTTGTGGCTTGTTTGAGAGGCTTAAGTGGGGAGCTTTGGGACTAGGTTTAGGAGCTTGTAAGGGAGTGAAACAACGTTTTAAATCCCATTGTTTTGAAGTGCTCAAGTTCTGCCCAACTGCAGAAAACCTGTGACCGTGAAGCCCTCTTCCGGTGGCTAGAACCGTGCGTGGAGGCAAATCCGAGAGTCTCGGGCGTGTCTCCCCTCTAGATAGAATTGACCTGTCCAAACAGTTTGGATTGAATGTCTCGCAGTATCTCAATTTAGCAAATCCTCGGTCGGGGTAGTCCTAGTGAAGAGTCACTGGGCTTGCAAGGTTGAGACATGTAGTCGACTGACTCAGTCTGGGTTGGCAGCACAATCTCAGTCGTCCTGAGCATTAGAGGTCAAAAGGATGAATTATACGGTAACCATATGCCAGAGGTTCGATTGTTTGCTCCCGCATCTTCAACCTATCCGGACGCCGGGACCCATTGCTAGATGGTTTCCTGTGCTGGTACTAAAAAATTATTCTAGTGCTACCGTTTATGTTCGAACCTATGAGGTCACATGCCATAGAGGATAACTCTCTGATCTGGATACCGATTACGATTGGGAATCATCTCGATTTTATGGTTACAGTATTTTTGAGCACTCTTTTCCCCATTTTGCCCTTATCTATGTCGACCGAAAAATGTTCTGGGTTGACCTGCTCTACGTCAGGATTTTTCTGAATTAGTTTTGAACTGATTCGGAGTTCGTTTCGGCCTCCTATTGGTTGTGAACCAATTTTATTCCCTGAACCAGGTTCAATTGGATTGAACCACCATTAGGTTTGGACCAAATTGTTTTAATGGGATTGGACCAATTTTGGTTAGACCGGTTTTGGATGAACCGGCGTTTTAATTTCCACTTGACCGTTTTACACATTTTTTTTCTTCCACCTGTTGGAATTTTTTTTTCGCTGGAAGGAAGGCCAAACGATGAATCTTCGAAGCTGGGCGTTTTCCTTCTCCTCCCTTAATAGCTTTAATCCCTCCCTTAATGACTGATTAAATGGTTTAATGGCAGCGTCCGTCACTTCCCCTCCCTGCCTCTCCACTTCCCTCTCCCTGTTGCTTTCCTATAAGAACAACACGTCCCTGTTTTCATGTGATAAATTTTTTCACCGTGAGAAAATTTCAGTAGGAGAATATTGAGGATCTTTGTGGCTTGTTTGAGAGGCTTAAGTGGGGAGCTTTGGGACGGGATTAGGAGCTTGTGAGGGAGTGAAACAAGGTTTTAAATCCCATTGTTTTGAAGTGCTCAAGTTCTGCCCAACTGCAGAAAACCTGTGACCGTGAAGCCCTCTTCCGGCGGCTAGCACCGTGCGTGGAGGCGGATCCGAGAGTCCCGGGCGTGTCTCCCCTCTAGAGGGAGTACCGCTCTACTCCTAAGAGCAAACCACGCAAGCCGGGATCACCCCAATCGCTTTGAAATGAAGGCCAAAGTCTGCTGTACAGTTCTGCTGTAGAAATCTGGCAGCAGAATTTGGTGAGTTATTTAATTTTTTTGGCTTAGATTTGATTGCAGCAACTAGTGGCAAATTGAAGAAGACTTGTCCAAGAAGCCGCTGCTCAAATTTGGGAGCAAACGGAGGTCCGGAAGGTAGTGTTCCGATGACGTTTTGCAAGCCAAAAACAGGGTCCCAAGGAGGAAGACGACTGGAATAACTTTATTCCAGTTATTCCAGTCTATTCCAGGTTTATTCCAAAGTTATTCCAGGTAAAATAAAGGTATGAAAAATTTAATTTTTAATCATGCATGGATAAATTAAATTGTTTAATATTTTATAAATATTTTATATGTTTATGCATGCCTAAATGCAACTAGATCTAGATTAATTCCTGGCGGAGCAGATACCCGCTGCGTGAATTTTAAAAAATTATTTTAAAATCCTATCTGCTCCAGCAGATGTTTGCATGCCTAGTGTAGGAGCTTGTCAAACCACCTGCATCAGTCTACTCTCATTGGAATCAGAGCCAGGTTGAATTTGTAATCTAATCTAGTATGCATGTTTACAGATTAAAAATTATTTAATCTTAAAAATGTATTAAGATTTCTTTTTGGAACCTAGTTGAGACCTTCACCCTGATCGTGTGTCTTTGACACGATGCGGATCGTCTGTGTTGGCCTCTTCAGAAGGATCCTTAAAAAATATTAAAAATTTAAAAATTATTTTAATTTGGAGATACATGGATTAGGCATGTTTTATAAAATATTTATAAAATGTTTTGATGCATGATTTGGTATGTAAAATTATTTTACACAGAAACTTAATTAAAATTGTTTTAATTAAGTGTTTGGCTTATTAGAAAATCTTTTAAGTTTATGAAATCTAAAACACTTGCATAAGCCATTTTGGGTTAGTTGGGTTAGCTGACTTGTTGGGTCCATAAATGGGTTAGACCTAAGTTTATTTGAACCGGATAATAAGAAGATTAAACAAAAGTTGTTTAAGGTCCTTCTTTAGAACTATCTAATAGTTAGAATAGTTGATCCGTTCATCTAAAATGGATCCAATTAGTGGCTCAGTAGACGCCCGAGTCTTTAGGCTAGTCTGATCGAGTCTGGTAAACTGACTGGTGTCGAGGTAGATTTGGCATTGTGATCATGGTTGTATGAGGCTACCTCTTTCCTGGCCAACTTGGTTGGTGTCTAGGAAAGATGGTTAATGGTGGATACTCACCCATGATCTCACCTACCTGGCTAGTCGAGTCGACCAGAACTGATTGGAAAAGCTCAATGACTCGAGTTAACCCATGTCACCCAGGTTGATCGGTCTGACTGATCTATAGGTGCCCATGGATCATTTGTTGATTTATTTCAACCCTCTTGGAATCTGATTGATTTAGTGGGATGATGATCCATGTTCTTATCTTTTTCTTCTGTCATAATTAAAAATCCTCTAAAATTATTAGGTCCTTAAAAGGACTAAGTCAAGGAGTTGATAGTGTCTTTGCCTTCCATTAAGTTAGATAGAAATTGTCCACTAGCTTGGTGTGCATCGACAGTTCCATAGAACGGGTGTACATCCGGCAACTGGAATTTCTATTTGATCGATGATGGTTCAGTGCAACCTCCTTAACGGGACCAGGTGAGCCGGCCATAGTCGGGCTTGGTCTTTAGTTAAATGGAAGCATTGGATTCGTCACTTTAATGGTTAGACCTAACCAGAGACCCGTAATAGGAGGCCCCTTGGCTGATTGGGGTGCTCTCTGGGGCAAAATAAAATACTGAAAATTGTTTAGGGAAATAATTGGTTTACGAACCTACCTTTAGGCTCGTATGGGTGAGCCGGTCATAGTCGGGCTCATGCGAGGCCTATTGGATTTCAGTACCCACTTGAGAAAAAGTATTTTCACGGATTGGAGTTTGAGGCTACCAATCTGAAAAATTAGTGGGAGAAACCTTTAGACTAAAGTTCAAGTCTTTTGGTTAAATTATTAATTCAATACACTAATTTGGTCTTTTTTCTTTTCAGATGTCTTCAAATTTATCGCTCCGGTCACTTCTCGATAACGAGAAGTTAAAGGGTCATAACTTCGATAGTTGGTATCGAAGATTAAGAATTATTCTGGAGCATGAACGGATCCTATATGTGATAACAGATCCGGCACCTGAAATCCCTCCCACTAATGCATGGAGTGCGGTCAGAGACACTTATCTAAAGTGGGTCTCTGATCGCACTACTGTCCGGTGCATTATGTTAGCGACGATGAACGACGAGTTCAGTCGCAAATTCGAGGAGGCCCAACCTGATGAAATCCTTCAAAAATTGAAGGAATCCTTCGGCACCCCGGATGATGTAGAACAGTACAAAGTGTCTTGTGCCATCTACAACTCCAAGATGCCGAATGGTGGTTCAGTCACTGATCATGTATTGTACATGATCGAGCTGATTGAAAAACTGGGCAAACTCGGATGCCCCTTCACGAGCAGCTCGGCAAGGATGCGATCCTGAATTATCTTCCCTCCTCCTATCTTGACTTTCTTGATCATTACAGAATGAACAAGCCTGCAGTCAACTACCATGGTCTTTTGGGGTTGCTGCAGACTTTCGAGAAAGACCACCAACTGAATAAGGGGGTGGTAAATTTAGTGGGAGGAAGTAGAGGTCGTCGTCCCTTTAAGAAAGGGAAGAAGAAAATAAATAAAAAGGGAAAGAAGGTGCAGAATACTCCTGGCCCGAGTCAGACCAGGAAGTATAAGGCTGATCAATCTTTTGCAGAATGTTTCTACTGCAAGAAGAAGGGACACTGGAAGAGGAACTGTCCTCTTTATATTTCATCCCTTGATCCGAACAGGTCGAGGAAGCAGAAGTCTGCTGAACAAGTATTTATATGATAAAACCTTGTAATTACTCAATTGTTGATACTGCTAACTGGGTATTGGATACTGGTAGTCCAATTCATGTTTGTAATTCGTTACAGGGACTTCAAGTTAGCAGAAGATTTGAAGATGGAGAACAGTTTCTGAGCGTCGGGAATGGAAATCGTGTTCCAGTACTGGCGGTTGGAGTCCTGCGTCTTGTCTTTGAGTCTTGTACTGTCGAACTAGTCGACTGTCACTATTGTCCTAGTTTCATTTGAGCATAATCTCTGTAGGCCTTTTGGCCAATTGTGGTTTTGAACTTTTAATAAAAGGAGATTTTTGCAATGTTATTTTGAATAACTCTGTTATAATGAAAGCTAGATTAAATAATGGCAATACGTACTATCAAGGCCTGTTACTGTAATGTACATTTCTAGCAAACGCCCAAGGTTAGATAATGTCAATGATTTGTACCTTTGGCACTGTAGGCTAGGTCAAATTAACCAAAATAGGATAAACAAGATGCGAGGAGATGGACTCCTCGAGGTAGTGATTCTGAATCACTGCCCACTTGTAAATCCTGTTTACTTGGTAAAATGACCAAGTCACCTTTTATTGGAAAAGGTGAACGAGCTACAGAACTTCTAAGTCTAATACATACTGATGTATATGGACCAATGTCAGTTGTGCCAGAGAAGGATACAAATATTTCATTACTTTTACAGACGACTTTTCAAGATTCAGTTATGTCTTTTTAATGAGACATATGTCTGAATCGTTTGAAATGTTCAAACGATACCGTAATGAAGTAGAAAAGCAAACTGGAAAAAGTATTAAAACCCTTCGATCTGGTCGAGGTGGTGAATACTTATCTGGTGAATTTTTGACATATCTTGAGGAGAATGGAATTCTCTCTCAGTGGACTCCTCCAGGAACACCACGGTGGAATGGTGTGTTCGAAAGGAGGAATCGAACCTTGTTGGACATGGTTCGATCCATGATGGGCTTTGCAACACTGCCGCTATCCTTTTGAGGATATGCGCTTCAGACAGCCTGTTACTTATTAAATAATTTCAAGTAAGTCTGTTGTCTTCACTCCGTATGAGATGTGGAATGGGCGTAAACCCTCAATCTCACACCTTCGGGTCTGGGGTTGTCCGGCTTACGTAAAGCGTTTGGACTCAGACAAACTTGGTCCTAAGTCTGACAAGTGTTTATTCATTGGTTATCCTAAGAAAACCAAAGGGTATTTCTTCTACTTGGAGAATGAACAAAAGGTGTTCATTGCTCTTAGAGCTATCTTTTTGGAAAAGGAGTTCCTTGGAGAAGGAACTATAGCTTCTAAGAATGAACTTGATGAAGTTCAGCCAATAGAAGAACCTACACACTCTAAGGACATCGTAGAACCGGCTGTGATTGAATCACACCCAGAACCCATTAGGAGATCCGGTAGAATACCGCGCCACCCGGACAGATACTACGGTTTCTTGGTCCGGGACGGGGATCCCATTGAGCTCGATGAGAACAATGAGGATCCGATCACCTATATGGATGCACTTCAGAGATCTGACTCTGAGGCATGGCTTGGAGCCATGCGATCCGAAATGGAGTCCATGAAAATCAACAATGTTTGGACATTGGTTGATCTGCCTGAAGGAATAAAACCCATCGGGTGTAAATGGATCTTCAAGAGGAAAAGGGGCGCAGATGGGAAGGTAGAGACCTATAAAGCCCGTCTGGTTGCCAAGGGGTATCGTCAGCGATATCGTATCAATTATGATGAGACTTTCTCCCCTGTGGCAATGCTCAAGTCCATTCGGATCATGCTTGCTTTGGCAGCATATTTTGATTACGAGATCTGGCAGATGGATGTCCGAACAGCTTTCCTGAATGGGGAGCTGGAAGAAGAGGTGTATATGATACAGCCTGAAGGGTTCAATCCACAGATGAATTAAAAGTATGCAAGTTGCAGAGGTCCATCTATGGACTCAAGCAAGCATCTCGAAGTTAGAACTTAAGGTTTGATAGGTGTATCAAATCGTATGGCTTCGTTAGTAACGGAGATGAACCGTGCATCTATAAATGGTTAATGGTTCTGTGATCGTATTCCTAGTACTGTATGTTGACGACATTCTCTTAATCGGGAATGATGTCGCAGCATTACAAGGAATAAAGGTCTGGTTATCATCTCAGTTCTCCATGAAGGACTTGGGTGAAGCTTCTTACATACTAGGTATGAAAATCTATAGAGATAGATCTAAGAAGCTTTTGGGACTGTCCCAGTCTACGTACATTGACACTGTGTTGAAACGGTTCAGCATGGAAAATTCCAAGAAAGGCTATCTTCCGATAGGTTCTGGAATTCTCTTTCCAAGAAGGATTGTGCGACAACTCCTGAGGAAAGAGAGTGCATGAGTAGAGTACCTTATGCTTCTGCAGTAGGCTCTATCATGTATGCTATGACTTGTACTAGACCAGACGTGGCATACTCACTAGGAGTAGTGAGCAGATACCAGTCTGACCCAGGTGAGGTGTATTGGAAGGTGGTTAAGTCCATCCTTAAGTATTTAAGAAATACTAAAGATCAATGGCTGATTTATGGAGAACCTGACTTGAAACTTGTGGGGTACTCTGACTCCAGTTTCCAGTCAGATAGAGATGATAGCAAGAGTGTGTCAGGGTTTGTTTTTACCCTGAATGGAGGAGCGATCTGCTGGAAAAGTTCTAAGCAGGCAACTGTTGCAGACTCGGTATGCGAAGCAGAATACATTGTAGCATCAGATGCGGCAAAGGAAGCTGTGTGGTTGCGGAATTTCCTTGGAGAGCTAGGGGTGGCACCTTCCCTAGATGGTCCTGTTCCGGTGTATTGTGACAGCACTGGAGCCATTGCTCAAGCTAAGGAGCTGAAATCTCATCACCGCATCAAACAAATTTTGCGGCGCTACCACCTCGTACGAGAGATCGTGGAACGAGGCGACATCAATCTTCTGAAGATCGATGGAAAAGAAAATCTGGCCGACCCCTTCACTAAAGCCCTTGGAATAAAAGAGTTCGACTATTGTAAAGGGAAATGGGTATTAGATACTCTTCTGATTGGCTTTAGTACAAGTGGGAGTTGTTGGGAATTGTGTCCCAAAGCCAATCGCCTGGGTTGTATGCGGTTGTGCTAAGTATTGTATTCATATTATGAATTAATAAAATATTATTTTTGGCAGCTCATCACATATTGTATTTCCTGAAATGAACTTTTTCATGTGATGAAGTCCTTAGGACTACACTGACTTCGATACAGAGAGGATGTATCGAGTGGTCCTTAAACCCAGTTCACAACCAAAGGATATATTGTACTGGACGGCAATATATCAAGTATAGGTTGTTGCAGTTCACATCGTTTGGTTGTCCTCTTGACCAAATGAGTATGGTGACACTGATGTGATCTACAAGTGGGATATGTGATATCTCATTGAACGTGACTCCGTGCAGCCCCTTTCTGCCAAAGGGAAACTCACGATTGGATATGGGTATATGTGTCCCTCTGACCTGAGGTCATCACGGTAGCTTGCAAGCAACTCCCTGTACTTTGGTGCCGGACTACCCAGAATTTTAATCTGGTGACGGAAGGTTTCTGGGTACAGGCAAGTACTTGTGGAGCAGTGATGGACCAAGATGGAATTGACCTGTCCAAACAGTTTGGATTGAATGTCTCGCAGTATCTCAATTTAGCAAATCCTCGGCCGGGGTAGTCCTAGTGAAGAGTCACTGGGCTTGCAAGGTTGAGACATATAGTCGACTGACTCAGTCTGGGTTGGCAGCCCAATCTCAGTCGTCCTGAGCATTAGAGGTCAAAAGGATGAATTTACGGTAACCATATGCCAGAGGTTCGATTGTTTGCTCCCGCATCTTCAACCTATCCGGACGCCGGGACCCATTGCTAGATGGTTTCCTGTGCTGGTACTAAAAAATTATTCTAGTGCTACCGTTTATGTTCGAACCTATGAGGTCACACGCCATAGAGGATAACTCTCTGATCTGGATACCGATTACGATTGGGAATCATCTCGATTTTATGGTCACAGTATTTTTGAGCACTCTTTTCCCCATTTTGCCCTTATCTGTGTCGACCGAAAAATGTTCTGGGTTGACCTGCTCTGCGCCAGGATTTTTCTGAATCAGTTTTGAACTGATTCGGAGTTCGTTTCGGCCTCCTATTGGTTGTGAACCAATTTTATTCCCTGAACCAGGTTCAATTGGATTGAACCACCATTGGGTTTGGACCAAATTGTTTTAATGGGATTGGACCAATTTTGGTTAGACCGGTTTTGGATGAACGGCGTTTTAATTTCCACTTGACCGTTTTACACGTTTTTTTTCTTCCACCCGTTGGAATTTTTTTTTTCACTGGAAGGAAGGCCAAATGATGAATCTTCGAAGCTGGGCATTTTCCTTCTCCTCCCTTAATAGCTTTAATCCCTCCCTTAATGACTGATTAAATGGTTTAATGGCAGCGTCCGTCACTTCCCCTCCCTGCCTCTCCACTTCCCTCTCCCTGTTGCTTTCCTATAAGAACAACACATCCTGTTTTCATGTGATAAATTTTTTCACGTGAGAAAATTTAGTAGGAGAATATTGAGGGTCTTTGTGGCTTGTTTGAGAGGCTTAAGTGGGGAGCTTTGGGACTGGGATTAGGAGCTTGTGAGGGAGTGAAACAAGGTTTTAAATCCCATTGTTTTGAAGTGCTCAAGTTCTGCCCAACTGCAGAAAACTTGTGACCGGTAAGCCCTCTTCCAGCGGCTAGCACCATGTGTGGAGGCGGATCCGAGAGTCCTGGGCATGTCTCCCCTCTAGAGGGAGTACCACTCTACTCCTAAGAGCAAACCACGCGAGCCGGGATCGCCCCAATCGCTCCGAAACGAAGGCCAAAGTCTGCTGTCCAGTTCTGCTGCAGAAATCTGGCAGCAGAATTTGGTGAAATATTTAATTTTTTTGGCTTAGATTTGATTGCAGCAACTAGTGGCAAATCGAAGAAGACTTGTCCAAGAAGCCGCTGCTCAAATTTGGGAGCAAACGGAGGTCCGGAAGGCAGTGTTCCGATGACGTTTTCAAGCCAAAAACAGGGTCCCAAGGAGGAAGACGACTGGAATAACTTTATTCCAGTTATTCCAGTCTATTCAGGTTTATTCCAAAGTTATTCCAGGTGAAATAAAGGTATGGAAAATTTAATTTTTAATCATGCATGGATAGATTAAATTGTTTATATTTTATAAATATTTTATATGTTTATGCATGCCTAAATGCAACTAGATTAGATTAATTCCTGGCGGAGCAGATACCCGCTGCGTGAATTTTAAAAAATTATTTTAAAATCCTATCTGCTCCCGCAGATGTTTGCATGCCTAGTGTAGGAGCTTGTCAAACCACCTGCATCAGTCTACTCTCATTGGTATCAGAGCCAGGTTGAATTTGTAATCTAATCTAGTATGCATGTTTACAGATTAAAAATTGTTTAATCTTAAAAATGTATTAAGATTTCTTTTTGGAACCTAGTTGAGACCTTCACCATGACCGTGTGTCTTTGACACGATGTGGATCGTCTGTGTTGGCCTCTTCAGAAGGATCCTTAAAGAATATTAAAAATTTAAAATTTGTTTTAATTTGGAGATACATGGATTAGGCATGTTTTATAAAATATTTATAAAATGTTTTGATGCATGATTTGGTATGTAAAATTGTTTTACACAGAAACTTAATTAAAATTGTTTTAATTAAGTGTTTGGCTTATTAGAAAATCTTTTAAGTTTATGAAATCTAAAACACTTGCATAAGCCATTTTGGGTTAGTTGGGTTAGCTGACTTGTTGGGTCCATAACTGGGTTAGACCTAAGTTTAGTTGAACCGGATAATAAGAAGATTAAACAAAAGTTGTTTAAGGTCCTTCTTTAAACTATCTAATAGTTAGAATAGTTGATCCGTTCATCTAAAATGGATCCAATTAGTGGCTCAGTAGATGCCCGAGTCTTTAGGCTAGTCTGATCGAGTCTGGTAAACCGACTGGTGTCGAGGTAGGTTTGGCATTGTGATCATGGTTGTATGAGGCTACCTCTTTCCTGGCCAACTTGGTTGGTGTCTAGGAAAGATGGTTAATGGCGGATACTCACCCATGATCTCACCTACCTGGCTAGTCGAGTCGACCAGAACTGATTGGAAAAGCTCAATGACTCGAGTTAACCCATGTCACCCAGGTTGATCGGTCTGACTGATCTATAGGTGCCCATGGATCATTTGTTGATTTATTTCAACCCTCCTGGAATCTGATTGATTCAGTGGGAGGATGATCCATGTTCTTATCTTTTCTTCTGTCACAATTAAAAATCCTCTAAAATTATTAGGTCCTTAAAAAGACTAAGTCAAGGAGTTGATAGTGTCTTTGCCTTCCATTAAGTTAGATAGAAATGTGTCCACTAGCTTGGTGTGCATCGACAGTTCCATAGAACGGGTGTACATCCGGCGACTGGAATTTCTATCTGATCGATGATGGTTCAGTGCAACCTCCTTAACGGGACCAGGTGAGCCGGCCATAGTCGGGCTTGGTCTTTAGTTAAATGGAAGCATTGGATTCGTCACTTTAATGGTTAGACCTAACCAGAGACCCGCAATAGGAGGCCCCTAGGCCGATTGGGGTGCTCTCTGGGGCAAAATAAAATACTGAAAATTATTTAGGGAAATAATTGGTTTACGAACCTACTTTAGGCTCGTATGGGTGAGCCGGCCATAGTCGGGCTCATGCGAGGCCTATTGGATTTCAGTACCCACTTGAAAAAGTATTTTCACGGATTGGAGTTAGAGGCTACCAATCTAAAAAATTAGTGGGAGAAACCTTTAGACTAAAGTCCAAGTCTTTTGGTTAAATTATTAATTCAATACACTAATTTGGTCTTGTTTTCTTTTCAGATGTCTTCAAATTTATCGCTCCGGTCACTTCTCGATAACGAGAAGTTAAAGGGTCATAACTTCGATAGTTGGTATCGAAGATTAAGAATTGTTCTGGAGCATGAACGGATCCTATATGTGATAACGGATCCGGCACCTGAAATCCCTCCCGCTAATGCACGGAGTGTGGTCAGAGACACTTATCTGAAGTGGGTCTCTGATCGCACTACTGTCCGGTGCATTATGTTAGCGGCGATGAACGACGAGTTCAGTCGCAAAATCGAGGAGGCCCAACCTGATGAAATCCTTCAAAAATTGAAGGAATCCTTCGGCACCCCGGATGATGTAGAACGGTACAAAGTGTCTTGTGCCATCTACAACTCCAAGATGCCGAATGGTGGTTCAGTCACTGATCATGTATTGTACATGATCGAGCTGATTGAAAAACTGGGCAAACTCGGATGCCCCTTGCACGAGCAGCTCGGCAAGGATGCGATCCTGAATTCTCTTCCCTCCTCCTATCTTGACTTTCTTGATCATTACAGAATGAACAAGCCTGCAGTCAACTACCATGGTCTTTTGGGGTTGCTACAGACTTTCGAGAAAGACCACCAACTGAATAAGGGGGTGGTAAATTTAGTGGGAGGAAGTAGAGGTCGTCGTCCCTTTAAGAAAGGGAAGAAGAAAATAAATAAAAGGGAAAGAAGGTGCAGAATACTCCTGGCCCGAGTCAGACCAGGAAGTATAAGGCTGATCAATCTTCTGCAGAATGTTTCTACTGCAAGAAGAAGGGACATTGGAAGAGGAACTGTCCTCTTTATATTGCGTCCCTTGATCCGAACAGGTCGAGGATGCAGAAGTCTGCTGAACAAGGTATTTATATGATAAAACCTTGTAATTACTCAATTGTTGATACTGCTAACTGGGTATCAGATACTGGTAGTCCAATTCATGTTGGTAATTCGTTACAGGGACTTCAAGTTAGCAGAAGATTTGAAGATGGAGAACAGTTTCTGAGCGTCGGGAATGAAAATCGTGTTCCAGTACTGGCGGTTGGAGTCCTGCGTCTTGTCATTGAGTCTTGTACTGTCGAACTAGTCGACTGTCACTATTGTCCTAGTTTCATTATAAGCATAATCTCTGTAGGCCTTTTGGCCAATTGTGGTTTTGAACTTTCAATAAAAGGAGATTTTTGCAATGTTATTTTGAATAACTCTGTTATAATGAAAGCTAGATTAAATAATGGCATATACGTAATATCAAGGCCTGTTAGTGTAATGTACATTTCTAGCAAACGCCCAAGGTTAGATAATGTCAATGATTTGTACCTTTGGCACTGTAGGCTAGGTCATATTAACCAAAATAGGATAAACAAGATGCGAGGAGATGGACTCCTCGAGGTCAGTGATTCTGAATCACTGCCCACTTATGAATCCTGTTTACTTGGTAAAATGACCAAGTCACCTTTTACTGGAAAAGGTGAACGAGCTACAGAACTTCTAAGTCTAATACATACTGATGTATGTGGACCGATGTCAGTTAGTGCCAGAGAAGGATACAAATATTTCATTACTTTTACAGACGACTTTTCAAGATTCGGTTATGTCTTTTTAATGAGACATAAGTCTGAATCGTTTGAAATGTTCAAACGATACCGTAATGAAGTAGAAAAGCAAACTGGAAAAAGTATTAAAACCCTTCGATCTGATCGAGGTGGTGAATACTTATCTGGTGAGTTTTTGACATATCTTGAGGAGAATGGAATTCTCTCTCAGTGGACTCCTCCAAGAACACCACAGTGGAATGGTGTGTCCGAAAGGAGGAATCGAACCTTGTTGGACATGGTTCGATCCATGATGGGCTTTGCAACACTGTCGCTATCCTTTTGGGGATATGCGCTTCAGACAGCCTGTTACTTATTAAATAATGTTCCAAGTAAGTCTGTTGTCTCCACTCCGTATGAGATGTGGAATGGGCGTAAACCCTCAATCTCACACCTTCGGGTCTGAGGTTGTCCGGCTTACGTAAAGCGTTTAGACTCAGACAAACTTGGTCCTAAGTCTGACAAGTGTTTATTCATTGGTTATCCTAAGGAAACCAAAGGGTATTTCTTCTACTTGGAGAATGAACAAAAGGTGTTCGTTGCTCTTAGAGCTATCTTTTTGGAAAAGGAGTTCCTTGGAGAAGGAACTATAGCTTCTAAGATTGAACTTGATGAAGTTCAGCCAATAGAAGAACCTACACACTCTAAGGACATCGTAGAACGGCTGTGATTGAATCACACCCAGAACCCATTAGGAGATCCGGTAGAATATCGCGCCACCCGGACAGATACTACGGTTTCTTGGTTCGGGACGGGGATCCCATTGAGCTCGATGAGAATAATGAGGATCCGATCACCTATATGGATGCACTTCAGAGATCTGACTCTGAGGCATGGCTTGGAGCCATGCGATCCGAAATGGAGTCCATGAAAATCAACAATATTTGGACATTGGTTGATCTGCCTGAAGGAATAAAACCCATCGGGTGTAAATGGATCTTCAAGAGAAAAGGGGCGCAGATGGGAAGGTAGAGACCTATAAAGCCCGTTTGGTTACCAAGGGGTATCGTTAGCGATATGGTATCGATTATGACGAGACTTTCTCTCCTGTGGCAATGCTCAAGTCCATTCGGATCATGCTTGCTTTGGCAGCATATTTTGATTACGAGATCTGGCAGATGGATGTCCGAACAGCTTTCCTGAATGGGGATCTGGAAGAAGAGGTGTATATGATACAGCCTGAAGGGTTCACATCCATAGATGAATTAAAAGTATACAAGTTGCAGAGGTCCATCTATGGACTCAAGCAAGCGTCTCGAAGTTGGAACTTACGGTTTGATAGGTGTATCAAATCGTATGGCTTCGTTAGGAACGGAGATGAACCGTGCATCTATAAATGGGTTAATGGTTCTGTGATCGTATTCCTAGTACTGTATGTTGACGACATTCTCTTAATCGGGAATGATGTCGCAGCATTACAAGGAATAAAGGTCTGGTTATCATCTCAGTTCTCCATGAAGGACTTGGGTGAAGCTTCTTACATACTAGGTATGAAAATCTATAGAGATAGATCTAAGAAGCTTTTGGGACTATCCCAGTCTACGTACATTGACACTGTGTTGAAACGGTTTAGCATGGAAAATTCCAAGAAAGGCTATCTTCCGATAGGTTCTGGAATTACTCTTTCCAAGAATGATTGTGCGACAACTCCTGAGGAAAGAGAGCGCATGAGTAGAGTACCTTATGCTTCTGCAGTAGGCTCTATCATGTATGCTATGACTTGTACTAGACCAGACGTGGCATACTCACTAGGAGTAGTGAGCAGATACCAGTCTGACCCAGGTGAGGCGCATTGGAAGGTGGTTAAGTCCATCCTTAAGTATTTAAGAAATACTAAAGATCAATGGCTGATTTATGGAGAACCTGACTTGAAACTTGTGGGGTACTCTGACTCCAGTTTCCAGTCAGATAGAGATGATAGCAAGAGTGTGTCAAGGTTTGTTTTTACCCTGAATGGAGGAGCGATCTGCTGGAAAAGTTCTAAGCAGGCAACTGTTGCAGACTCGGTATGCGAAGCAGAATACATTGCAGCATCAGATGCGGCAAAGGAAGCTGTGTGGTTGCGGAAGTTCCTTGGAGAGCTAGGGGTGGCACCTTCCCTAGATGGTCCTGTTCCGGTGTATTGTGACAGCACTAGAGCCATTGCTCAAGCTAAGGAGCAAAAATCTCATCACCGCACCAAACACATTTTGCGGCGCTACCACCTCATACGAGAGATCGTGGAACGAGGCGACATCAATCTTCTGAAGATCGATGGAAAAGAAAATCTGGACGACCCCTTCACTAAAGCCCTTGGAATAAAAGAGTTCGACTATTGTAAATGGGAAATGGGTATTAGATACTCTTCTGATTGGCTTTAGTACAAGTGGGAGTTGTTGGGAATTGTGTCCCAAAGCCAATCGCCTGGGTTGTAGGCGGTTGTGCTAAGTATTGTATTCATATTATGAATTAATAAAATATTTTTTTGGCAGCTCATCACATATTGTATTTCCCTGAAATGAACTTTTTCCATGTGATGAAGTCCTTAGGACTACACTGACTTCGATACAGAGAGGATGTATCGAGTGGTCCTTAAACCCAGTTCACAACCAAAGGATATATTGTACTGGACGGCAATATATCAAGTATAGGTTGTTGCAGTTCACATCGTTTGGTTGTCCTCTTGACCAAATGAGTATGGTGACACTGATGTGATCTACAAGTGGGATATGTGATATCTCATTGAACGTGACTCCGTGAGCCCTTCTGCCAAAGGGAAACTCACGATTGGATATGGGTATATGTGTCCCTCTGACCTGAGGTCATCACGGTAGCTTGCAAGCAACTCCCTGTGCTTTGGTGCCGGACTACCTGGAATTTTAATCCGGTGACGGAAGGTTTCTGGGTACAGGCAAGTACTTGTGGAGCAGTGATGGACCAAGATGGAATTGACCTGTCCAAACAGTTTGGATTGAATGTCTCGCAATATCTCAATTTAGCAAATCCTCGGCCGGGGTAGTCCTAGTGAAGAGTCACTAGGCTTGCAAGGTTGAGACATGTAGTCGACTAACTCAGTCTGGGTTGGCAGCCTAATCTCAGTCGTCCTGAGCATTAAAGGTCAAAAGGATGAATTATACGGTAACCATATGCCAGAGGTTCGATTGTTTGCTCCCGCATCTTCAACCTATCCGGACGCCGGGACCCATTGCTAGATGGTTTCCTGTGCTGGTACTAAAAAACTGTTCTAGTGCTACCATTTAGGTTCGAACCTATGAGGTCACACGCCACAGAGGATAACTCTCTGATCCGGATACCGATTACGATTGGGAATCGTCTCGTTTTATGGTCACAGTATTTTTGAGCACTCTTTTCCCCATTTTGCCCTTGTCTGTGTTGACCGAAAAATGTTCCGGGTTGACCTGCTCTGCGCCAGGATTTTTTGAATCAGTTTTGAACTGATTCGGAGTTGTTTCGGCCTCCAATTGGTTGTGAACCAATTTTATTCCCTGAACCAGGTTCAATAGGATTGAACCACCATTGGGTTTGGACCAAATTGTTTTAATGGGATTGGACCAATTTTGGTTAGACTGGTATTGGATGAACCGACGTTTTCATTTCCACTTGACCGTTTTACACGTTTTTTTTTCTCCACCCATTGGAATTTTTTTTTTGCTGGAAGGAAGGCCAAACGATGAATCTTCCAAGCTGGGCGTTTTCCTTCTCCTCCATTAATAGCTTTAATCCCTCCCTTAATGACTGATTAAATGGTTTAATGGCAGCGTCCGTCACTTCCCCTCCCTGCCTCTCCACTTCCCTCTCCCTGTTGCTTTCCTATAAGAACAACACGTCCCTGTTTTCATGTGATAAATTTTTTCACCGTGAGAAAATTTCAGAAGAAGAATATTGAGGGTCTTTGTGGCTTGTTTGAGAGGCTTAAGTGGGGAGCTTTGGGACTGGGTTTAGGAGCTTGTGAGGGAGTGAAACAAGGTTTTAAATCCCATTGTTTTGAAGTGCTCAAGTTTTGCCCAACTGCAGAAAACCTGTGACCGTGAAGCCCTCTTCAGACGGCTAGCACCGTGCGTGGAGGCGGATCCGAGAGTCCCGGTCATGTCTCCCCTCTAGAGGGAGTACCACTCTACTCCTAGGAGCAAACCATGCGATCCGGGATCGCCCCAATCACTCCGAAACGAAGGCCAAAGTCTGCTATCCAGTTCTGCTGCAAAATCTGGCAGCAGACTTTGGTGAATTATTTATTTTTTTGGCTTAGATTTGATTGCAGCAACTGGTGGCAAATCGAAGAAGACTTGTCCAAGAAGCCGCTGCTCAAATTTGGGAGCAAACGGAGGTCCGAAAGGCAGTGTTCCGACGACGTTTTGCAAGCCAAAAATAGGGTCCCAAGGAGGAAGACGACTGGAATAACTTTATTCCAGTTATTCCAGTCTATTCTATTTATTCCAGATTTATTCCAGGTAGAATAAAGGTATGGAAAATTTAATTTTTAATCATGCATGGATAGATTAAATTGTTTAATATTTTATAAATATTTTATATGTTTATGCATACCTAAATGCAACTAGATCTAGATTAATTCCTGGCAGAGCAGATACCCGCTGCGTGAATTTTAAAAAATTATTTTAAAATCCTATCTGCTCCCGCAGATGTTTGCATGCCTAGTGTAGGAGCTTGTCTAACCACCTGCATCAATCTACTCTCACCTCTCTGATGCGGGACGAACCTAAGACTGTTGCAAAATAGTAAGCTAATTTTTTTATAATTTTTCTAGACTTTAATTTAGCGGCTAAAGATCCAAAAATAAGAAAGAATCTGTAAAAAGACTAGTAATGCTAGAAAATAACATAACCAAAAAAATTCATGCAAAATAATAAATAGCTAGGACCTGAGAGTTAAGAACTCCCAGTCTAGAATAGTGTACTTGTTATTAGATCAGAACAAAGGAGGGGGAAGGCTTTCACCAGGCAGCGATGGCAGTTTCTTTGATGAAGAGATCTCTCAACCTCTGGATGGTGCCTGGAAGAACAAGCCTTTGGTTCTCGAATCTGAAGGTGATTTAGATCCGGTCTGAAGGCAAAGAAAGCCTCCTTTGAGAAGGGGAACACCTCAGGGATCTGCAAAACATCAAGGTTAAGCATGAATCAGGTAATCAAAGAAAAAAATAGCAAGATGAAACAAGGAAGGAAAGGAATTAGGGCAAAGGGCGGACGACAAGGAAGCAGGAAGAGCTCTTGATTTTGGCATCTTCAATGCTTCACTTTTGGACATGGCTAATGCTTGGAGATCTGATTTGCTACTTGGGGCATGGAGGATTGCAAGGATGGGTGGTCGGCCAACACAAGAGAACAAGAACCAAACACAAAGAAACCAAAAGAAAACACAAGACACTGTCTCAAAACAATTCAGCAGAGTTTTAATTCATAAGAGTAGATTGATTACAAGAAGAGAAGGGGTGAGATATTTATAGAGTTCCCATGCCCTCTCCTAACTAGGGTTATACTTAGGTTAAGAATAATCTCTCCTTAAGGTATTAGGAAAAGAATCCTTAATAGGTTAGGAAAGAAAGCCTTAAGAGGTTGGGACTTTGACTAGTCTTCTCCTTCTCCCTTCATGCTTAGACCTAGTCTTCTACCAACCCTCGGACTTGGTCAACCAAGTGAGGACGCCTTTCTTAGGCATGTTGGGCTTCATGGGAGCATCAAGGGCCAGCCAAGAGGTGAAGGGTGCATGGGCTTAGGCCCCCTAGAAGCTGGGATGGCCTGATAGCTTGGTAGCAGGAATATTCTTTAGAATCTTGCTTCTTATGGGCTTGGGCTTGGCACTGGGCTGATTTCTCTTGGGCTGGGGTGCAGATGGACCTCTGAGTTTATGATGTGACCTGGTCTAAAAATATACTCTGGCATCTAGAGGGGGATCTGGGCATCCAAAAATATCTAGAAGGAATCAGGGTATTTGGAAAGGCATCTTGGATCCTAGGGTATCTCGTAAAATCCAATAAGCTGATGTAGTGGCCTCTGACTCCTGGATGAGGCCTGGTGGAACACCAAAATAGGGTAACCTCCTTCTCGTGTACAAAAATTAGACTCATACTAGACTTATACTGAAATACAGGACTCGATACTGGATTGGGATTAAGACAAATCAATTAGCCTCAACTTATTATAGGACTCAATCTTAATTGATTACAAAATTGTGACACATGACTAAAACCTTAATCAGTAAACCTTATGGGATCTAGGGATCTGTGTTATTCCTAGTATCCCTATCAATTCTCTCGAGACGGGAGGAACTCGATCCCGTCGAGTAAGGGTCAATTTGGCTCTCAAGGAGGGTCTGGGTTGAGGCACGGCAGATCCTCACCAGTGCTCCACAAATTCTCAGATTCTGGCTGACCTTGCCATCTGACCAAATACCTTTGACAACCTCCATCTTGGGTGTTGATGGCTTGATCATCTAGGATTCATTTATTCCTTTCCACACTTATTGGCCGAATTGTATGTGGACACTCTGGGATGGGTTCACTCACAAAGGAAGGAATTGGCTCAAGGTGCTCGCTAGGCACTGCTGGCTTCCTGTGCTCCATAAGGTCTGAAAGGTTGAAGGTTGGGCTAATCCTAAATTAGGTAGCATCTCACGCACATAGGCATTGGGTCCACTACTCTTCATTAGTCTGAATGGCCAGCTTCACGAGCAGAAAATTCCTTTACAATCATATAATCCTTTGCAGAAAGTTCTTTATCTCTCTTTCGGGAATTAGCCAAGTTGTTATTTAGTTCATTATTTTTGTTTAACTTTTGACTAATATCCTGATGCAAATGCTGTGTAGAGGTCAGTGGATGTGTGGATAGATGAATCAGCATTGTAAATTTATTGGACTCAAGACTAACACCAAATAGACTTGACTAGACTTCCTATCAAAGGAAATTTATTAGACTCTTTGGGTCTAACCTAACACACTATAGACTCTTTAGGTTTGACCCTAGCATGGCATGCACATGAGAATTTACTATGTGCTCTTAGCAAATGCCACAAAGTATACCAAAAGTAATATGCAAACCTAACATGTGCAATGAATGAATGCAATATGCAAACCTCTACATGATACAAGTGAATGGTTAAAGAAATATAAGAAAACTCAAGAAAAGGCAAAAAATACAAGGTGGATTCGGGGTTAGTCTAATAGGATAGAAAGTAAGAAGAAGGTTATGGATTGATCGGGTAGAATAGGAGATAAGAAGGGATTTCAGGGATGAGGCCTATACTAATGAGGTTGACCTTACGGGAATGATGCCTATCTAAAGGGTCTGCATAATGGAAGAAAGGGTCATTGATTTCAGGAAAGAGATCAATGGGAGTCAATGGAATGATTTTATTCTGAGGGTACTGATTCAAATAGATCAAGTCCTTAATAAATTCTTCTGGCTCTAGAATCAAAGGACTGGGCTCTATAGTTGGACTTTCTTTTAGTGTCTCCTCAGGTAAAACTCTAATAGTAGGATTGGGTTCCTCATGGTCTTCTTCCTTTAAGGGTTCTTCTACTACATGGTCAACTAACTCTATGTCGGTTACTGTCAAGATATGGCTAGGGTTAGCTAAATTTAGGTCGGCTCCTACTTGGGCATGGTCAGGGTCAACTAATATTGGGTGGTCTTCTACCTGGTCCAACTTATTGGTTACTTGGTTGTTGGTTTGGGTCAATTGGTTGGTTTGGGTGGTTGATTGGGTAAACTGGGTTTGGAATTGGATATTTTTCTGGGTCCATTGTTCAATTAGAGCCTTAAGGAGGGTTTCTAGATTGGACTCAATGGTTGAACTGGGTTGGTTACACTAGACTTCAGACTTAACTAATTATGGGTTGGTTTCTATTGGGGTTTGGTTATAGTCAACTACTTCTAGGTCTTCTATAGCTGTTTCTTCCTCTAGATCTTCAATAAACTCATGATCTTCATACTCATCTACCAAACTTGGATCAGCCTCATATATCTCTTCTTCCAAGATATATTGGTGAACCAATGGGATAGTAGGAGGGGTTTAGCTAAAGGAAAACTGGCTTGTTGATCCCTGGAATGATTTGATGATCACAAAATATTGGAGCATGTATGCTTTACTAATTTTTCAATTACTCTAGAAGTTTTGCAGGAGAATATTTATCTTTACATTAGTTGGTTTTCTAATTGGTTAAAAGGTATTCCAACATTGTATAGACTCTTGTGTACTTCAAATTGTAAAGCCCTAATTTTTCATCTATGTAATCTTGTAAAAGGATTATAAAATTATAAAAATAAGAGTGAGTAGATTAGTTCTTGTTGGAATCTTGTTTTGAAGAACTTTGGAGAAGTTTTGAAGTATAAATGGAGATTTTGTAAGAGCCAACTCATGAATCAAGAGCCGACTCCCATTCTGGCATGGTACAAAAAACTTCAGAGTTTCATACCTCCAGCCGACTCAAGCTCCAAGAGCTGACTCAATGAAGAACCAATGTTTTTGAAGACTGAGACCTCGAGCCGACTCAAGCCCAGAAGAGCCTACTCCTCCAGAGTTAGGTTTGTTGGTGACCGTGACTTCGAGCCGACTCAAGAAAAATTTGAATTTGTATTGATTGAGAGTTTGAGCTGACTCAACCTTGAAGAGCCGACTCGTATAGAATTTTTATTTGGGTTGTCTGAGACTTCGAGCCAACTCATGGACCTCAAGCTGACTTGAGTGATGATTTTTTGTAGTCTAACGCTAGTTGCATAATGTCATTTTTGAACTCAAAAAATCCTCCAACAGCTCTATTTTGATTTCCTAGGCCCTACAATGGCTATTTCTGATGGAAGACTATAAAAGGGAGTATTTATGAAGGATTAAACAATTTTTTGAAGGATTATTCATTGATTATTCTTTGGAAGTTGAAAATTCTTCAAGTCTTTCACCAACTCACTTCAAGAGCACTCAAGAAGGGATTCAAAGCTCCACCAACTATTCTTCATCATTGAATACAACCTTTGAAGAAGTAAAGAAGCAGCTTAAAGAGCATTAAAGAGCATTCAAGGCTAGGCTTCACTTTGATCTTTATCGGCAATACTCAAACAAGCTTGGTTTGTTGTATAGTTGCTTTACATTTTGATATATCTTGTTTTACTCTCTAAGAACAGCAAGGGACTGTGTCTTAAGAGAGGGTTAAAGATTTTTAGGTGAGCCTTTTGAAAACCTAAGTTGGGTTCTTGGTGATCCCAGTATAAAACCAAGATTGGGTTTTCTTTGGTGAGCTCGGTTCTATAAACCAAAGGAATTTAGGTTCTTGGTTAGCTTGTGTTAAAACCAAGTGTGAGGGTTTTCTTTGGTGATCCCGGTAAAACCAAAGTGTATAGGTTTGGATTGTGAGCCTGTTAAAACAATCCGACTGTATTCTTGTTGCGGGATATAATGGAAATCCCAAGTGGTGCTTGGGTAGTGACGTAAGAGCGGCTTACTCTGAACCACTCTAAATCTCCTATGTTTGCGATTGCCTTGATTGTGTTTAAATTGTTGGCTTCCTCATTGCATATTTCATCACAACACTACAAGGATTTTTAAATTGCACATACTTGCAAAAATTTTATAATCCCAATTTACCTCCCTCTTGGGAAGCCACCTAGGCAACAAGTGGTATCAAAGCAGAGTCTCTGAAAATTACTTAGAGTAAAGATTGATGGCACATCCCATGAGCACTTCTTTGGCCGAAGGCCAATCCACAAATTGACATCTACTTTTCACTGGAACCAATTATACATGTTGGAAGGCTAGGATGAAAATCTACATTCAAGCCATAGACTTTGTGGTGCGGGCACCAGACTCAGAAGAAGGCTTCAGAGCTCCATCTGGATCTCTGATTAACCTTGCCCGAAGAATTAGGGTTTTTTGGCTTGTAATAAGGGTTGACTTGATCAACTCAATTTTAGCTTGAGTCTATATTACCTGCATTTTTTTTTTGTTGAGTCATGTTGACTCAGTAGTGGACTAGGGCTTCAACCTGGGGTGTTATTTTCTCCCAAGGCCAAGCAAGTGGGCGCCACACTCCCAGCCACACTCCCAGCCATACGCCTGAGTCCAGGGGGTGCCACATCTCCATCCAGCAGGCTTTGGTCCCCACACCACAGATAGCAGCTCCCTTCTCCCATGCGCCAATTGAGGAGAAATCCACCAGGGGTCCACAAATCAAGGGGGCGGCCCAAGACATTCCCAAAAGAACCAAACTATGAAAGGGAAGAAATTCTCTTGGAGAGAACTTCAAGGAGGCGCATATTACCTGCCAAAAATACTCAAAACAAAGTTAGAAAGAGCCATAACTTGGGGAGGAAGAAAAGGAGGAGTCCAAAAGAGTTGAGCCATGGAAGGAAAGAAATCCTCTCTTGAAGACCCAAGCATGGAGGCGCCATCTACCTACCTTTTATAACCCAAATCAATTTTTTTTAGTACCTTGGCCGACCATATGTGTATGGATTATCCTGATTTGTAGATCCCCTCCTTTAGTCCCACATGGGAAGATGTAAAACCCTACTCTCTTGTAAAGCCCTATAAATTAAACCCCTCTTGTAAGTTGAAGGAAAAAAAAAGATGAATGAAACCAAATTTTTTTGTGAGCAAACTCTGTGTTTTCTCTCTTCCGCACTTGCATCCAGGTGTTGAGCTCCGTGAGGGAGTAAATCCGGGTTCCCCAGGAACCTTGAGGAGGTGTGAGATCTCCAAAACCCCAAACCCTAGGTTAGCCACTTCTACTCCAAAACCCTAGCCGCCCACCATCCACTTCAATCCACCAAATCCTAGCCTATTCCACCTCTCATGGCCATTTTCTCCAAGTCCAGGCCGACCACCAGCATCCAGCTACAGTCCGGTACTTCAGATCCAAAGCTCTTTCCAGAGGGAGTCGAATCAGCCTTCAAGAGAATCGGCTCTCAGCGACATCAGCCTTCAAGTTCTTCGAACTGGTAAATCCTTCCCTGAGTCTCTGAATCCATCACTTGTTTTTCTTCTTCCCAGATCTTGAGTTCAGAGAAGCCGACCCACCACGAGACCAGTATTGGAGGATCCATTGCGAAGATTGCCGACTCTGAGGATCCAACAATCTGCTCGAGAGAGTTCTTCCACCCAAATTCTGTGAAGATCACTGTTGGTTGTAAACCGTCTCTTCTCTTTATTTCTGTCTTGTTGAAAGTTCAGAGCGAAACCCTAGGTCTGGGAGTTTCTCAACCCCCAGTGATCCGTTACTTCTGAACTACTCTGATAATTTAGTTTCTTCTAAATTGTGCTTTCAATCCTTACCTAGTTTCCATCAACTTAGTTTAACTTTACTTTGAGTCGAAGCCAATTTCTGAAATATAAAAAAAAATAAAATCTTAATTTTACTTCCGCATACGCTTCTTTGTTCTTTGTTCTACATCATTTTAGGTATCAGAGCTTTTGTCCTGCATCATTTTTGGTATCAGAGCTTTCGTGCTGCATCATTTTTGGTATCAGAGCCTGTCTAGGATTTCTGTTTGATTGCTTGTTTGAGTCTCTCTCTTTTTACTTTGTCTGCTCGTAGTAGACTCCCCAGGATGTCCGGTCCTAGGAACGAAGCGAGGTGCAAACCTCCTCTTCCCATTCCACGGGGTGTTCCTAGGGCGTGTAGGGAATCCGTTGGGTTATAACTTCGTAGCAGGAATTGTAAATGGGGAAGTGCTCTATTTTCAGCCCGTAATTGCCCTGTTGCAGGAATTATTTCTCACTACAGGTAACCCAAATTCAGTGATTTTTATTTTGCTGAAACCAGTATAATTGAGAATATTTTGTATAATTTTTTTGTGATTTATTAGTTTCTGTGGATTTTTGAGAATTAAATTACTGCAACTCTATTTTTGTGTTCTGCAATCCAATTATTTTTGAGTGTTCATCTCTTAATTCATCTTAAGGGCATTTGAGCATCTAAGATAAGGGGAGGAGTTGATAACCTCTCCTTAGCCCAAAACCACCACCCACTCATTCGAACCTAAGCCTTTAATCTAAAAATTGATTAGACCTAATTTGCCCTAGTGGGCTAGGGGCATCAACAAGTCGGGTCAAGGCTAGTGTTGAGTCAGTTTGTCTGGTTACTCTGTGTGTGCTTTGTACTCAGTGTCTAGAACGGTGGTTCAGGGATTCCATCCGAAGGGCTTGTGTGCTTGTCCGCCTACCTGGCCAATCTCTGATTGGTGTCTAGGATTGGCATTCAGGGACCTAACACTCCCCTTACACCTGTCTGGCTGAGTCCTGAGTTACTACAGGCTAGCTTGTCACTCTGATTGAGCATCTAGTTTGGGCTCTAGGTCTAGTTAGCCCGTAGTCGTTCAGTTGAGTCTCATTTTGTATGTTTGCTTGCATCATGTCTACCCGGAATGGAGTGCCCTACCAACCAGGTCAAACCCAACCTGATTTAGAGGCCATGGTTAGAGCTCTTACTGAAAGTATGAACAAATTGAGCCAGGATTTGACTGCTACTATTACCCAGTGTAAAGAACAGGTCCATGAGAATTTTACCCAGCTTAGGGATCGAGTCCAAGTACTTGAGAAACGTAGACATCAAAATTGGACCCCTAATCCAAAATTTAATAGGCCCCAACCTCATCCATGCCAGGAGCCTAGGAGGACCTTATACCGTGATCCCGAGCATAATCTTAGGAAGCCTAACCATGATATCTATAGTGTGGATCGTGTCTATGAGAGGTCCTTACAATATTCTAGACCAGTCACTCAATAATCCAAGTCTTCTAGATCAAACCATTAGATCCACACCCATGCCCAAGTAAGGTCTCTACTAGCTTGAAACCCAGTGTGACCCAGGTTCCTATATCGCAAGAATGTTTGTTTTGTGGAGAAAGAGGCCATAAATCTAGTCAGTGCCCATGCATAGGACTGGCTTGTGCTCAGCTAAGTGGTAAGAATCTAAGGATGATATTAATGAGGGAGAACCCAAGCCTACCAATGAGGAAGAAGGGTTAGGTATGACAAGCCCAGAATCAGTTGACCCGATTACCACTGACCCGAAACCCATTGAAGATGGCATCGAGGAAGTATATGATGCTGGCTTGAGTCTAGTTGATGAATATGAGGGGAAAGAACTTGAAGAATGTGACATCGATACTATTGGTTCCTTACCTGAGGAGACCTTGAAAAGCAACCAAGTGGTAGGACCTAGTTCAGAAATTCAAGAGATTTGTGAGAACCAGGTTCCTTTAGTCAAATACCCCCAGGAAGAACTCATAGTGTTAGCCCGAGCTATCAGTTCGTACCCTCTAATGACAGTCATTCCCCAAGTACCAATTGAAGATCTTTGCACTAAACTGTTTAAGTTTGCCCACCCTATGGTAGATCCTCTCCTTAGGATGACTGAATCAAGCCTCTTACATTTGGACCTTGTCCCATGCCAAGCCACTAAGGTCTCTCCCGTAATCTCAGTTGAACATCCTTGTCTTGAGCGGATTGATTCACCCAGTCCTATAGAAGTCCTCCTTATGGCCCTAGATCCCTTCCTTCGCATGACTGAGCTACCCTTCTATAGAGTATACCTTTCCGCACCCATATGTCAAATTTCAAGTTTTGAGGTCATCATCCATAGGCCCTTCCATGAATCATTCTTTAATCCAGTTCTTGAGAAAATGGATCATTATTTGCTTAGAGAACAAACTTTAGCTGTTGCAATCACATGTCCTAGGCTACTTCCCGAACCATCTCTTGATCCATTCATGGGAGTAGCAAACTTTTCCTTTCGTAAGGATGACCAGTTGACACTCATAGATCACCATTCAAACTTCAGGTCACCACCTTTAGTCAACAGGTAATTCGAGACTCCACCTCATATTTCCTCCCTTTCTCTAGGACTTCCAATGCTTCTTACACCATCCAAGTATACTTTGTCGAAGTCTTTAGAGTGAACCACGTGTCAGAACCTATTAGGTTTGCCACCTACTTCTGGAAGACCTTATGGCACCTACTAGGCACCCATGATAAGTTTTCATGCTCTGCATGCCATCCTCCGACCCAAGGTCAAACCTAGAGAGCATAGTTTGTTAGGTTTAGACCTAGGGTTCTTTGGAATAAAGTCAATTCTTTAGGAATGCATCGTCAGTCTAGTTTAGTTTTTCTTGACCCTTTACTAGGCTTTGGCTCAGATTTTGGTTTGATTGAGAGCACCAGGAATTGGGATTTGTATTTTGTCTAGGGCTGAATTTGCATATAATGACTCGGTCAATAGGTCTACGGGTAAGAGTCCATTTGAAATTGTGTATGGTTACAAACCCCACACACCTCTTGACCTAGCTCCTTTACCAGTCCACACACGGGTCTCCAAGTCTATCGAAGTTTTTGCACAGCATATAAAAGACTTGCATAAAGAAATTCAAGCTAAAATAAATTTAAGTAATGAAACTTATAAGAAATTGGCTGATTCTCAAAGGCGAGTCAAAACTTTTGACAAAGGAGACTATGTAATGATTAGGTTAAGGCCTGAACGGTTTCCTCCTGGAACGTTAGAAAGTTACATGCTAGGGGAGCTGGACCATTTAGAGTGGTAAAGAGAGTAGGATCCAATGCCTATGTGCTCGAGTTACCTCCAGAACTAGGCATTAGCTCCACTTTCAACATTACAGACCTAGTAGAGTATAGGGAGCCAGCTGTGATTCCCAGTGAGGCTTTTGAACCTAATCCTGCTCTTGAGAGTGAACCTGACCCTGTGTGTCCACCAACAAATTGGCCTGTGAGGAAAGAGCAGATTGAAAAGATCCTGGATGATCAGGTTATCTCTACTCGTAATCGAGGATACCAAAGATACCTGGTCCGCTGGCTAGGAAGGCCAGATTCTGATGACTCTTGGATCTCCCGAGAAGAATTACAAGAGCTGGACCCAGACCTCTTGGAGAGATACCAGAGCCAACTTGACCCATACTCGATAGGGTCGAGTTCCTCCCAACCTGGGAGAATTGGTGCGGGCACCAGACTCAGAAGAAGGCTTCAGAGCTCCATCTGGATCTCTGATTAACCTTGCCCGAAGAATTAGGGTTTTTTGGCTTGTAATAAGGGTTGACTTGATCAACTCAATTTTAGCTTGAGTCTATATTACCTGCATTTTTTTTTTGTTGAGTCATGTTGACTCAGTAGTGGACTAGGGCTTCAACCTGGGGTGTTACATTTTCTCCCAAGGCCAAGCAAGTGGGTGCCACACTCCCAGCCATACGCCTGAGTCCAGGGCACCACATCTCCATCCAGCAGGCTTTGGTCCCCACACCACAGATAGCAGCTCCCTTCTCTCATGCGCCAATTGAGGAGAAATCCACCAGGGGTCCACAAATCAAGGGGTGGCCCAAGACATTCCCAAAAGAACAAACTATGAAAGGGAAGAAATTCTCTTGGAGAGAACTTCAAGGAGGCGCCCATTACCTGTCAAAAATACTCAAAACAAAGTTAGAAAGAGCCATAACTTGGGGAGGAAGAAAAGGAGGAGTCCAAAAGAGTTGATCCATGGAAGGAAAGAAATCCTCTCTTGAAGACCCAAGCATGGAGGCGCCATCTACCTGCCTTTTATAACCCAAATCAATTTTTTTTGGTACCTTGGCCAACCATATGTGTATGGATTATCCTGATTTGTAGATCCCCTCCTTTAGTCCCACATGGGAAGATGTAAAACCCTACTCTCTTGTAAAGCCCTATAAATTAAACCCCTCTTGTAAGTTGAAGGAAAAAAAAAAGATGAATGAAACCAAATTTTTTTGTGAGCAAACTCTGTGTTTTCTCTCTTCCGTACTTGCATCAGGTGTTGAGCTCCATGAGGGAGTAAATCCGGGTTCCCCAGGAACCTTGAGGAGGTGTGAGATCTCCAAAACCCCAAACCCTAGGTTAGCCACTTCTACTCCAAAACCCTAGCCGCCCACCATCCACTTCAATCCACCAAACCCTAGCCTATTCCACCTCTCACGGCCATTTTCTCCAAGTCCAGGCCAACCACCAGCATCCAGCTACAGTCCGGGTACTTCAGATCCAAAGCTCTTTCCAGAGGGAGTCGAATCAGCCTTCAAGAGAATCCGGCTCTCAGCGACATCAGCCTTCAAGTTCTTCGAACTGGTAAATCCTTCCCTGAGTCTCTGAATCCATCACTTGTTTTTCTTCTTCCCAGATCTTGAGTTCAGGAGAAGCCGACCCAGCCACGAGACCAGTATTGGAGGATCCATTGCGAAGATTGCCGACTCCGAGGATCCAACAATCTGCTCGAGAGAGTTCTTCCATCCAAATTCTGTGAAGATCACTGTCTGGTTAGTAAACCGTCTCTTCTCTTTATTTCTGTCTTGTTGAAAGTTCAGAGCGAAACCCTAGGTCTAGGAGTTTCTCAACCCCAGCGATCCGTTACTTCTGAACTACTCTGATAATTTAGTTTCTTCTAAATTGTGCTTTCAATCCTTACCTAGTTTCCATCAACTTAGTTTAACTTTACTTTGAGTCGAAGCCAATTTCTGAAATATAAAAAAAAAAAAAAAAATTAATCTTAATTTTACTTCCGCATACGCTTCTTTGTTCTTTGTTCTGCATCATTTTTGGTATCAGAGCTTTTGTCCTGCATCATTTTTGGTATCAGAGCTTTCGTGCTGCATCACTTTGATTTGTGGAAAATTATTTTAAAAGGACCTCACACACCCATTGTTAGAATTAATGATATTGAGGTTCCAAATTGGAAGAAAAATGGGACAAGAATGATATGAAATTGGCTGAGCTGAATGCCAAAGCTATGAATGTACTTTATTGTGCTTTGGACCTAAATGAGTTTAACAAAATTTTTACTTATACTTTTGCTAAAGAAATTTAGGATAAGCTTGATATCACATACGAGGGCACATCACAAGTTAAAACATCAAAAATCAATCTTCTTGTGCATAATTATGAATTGTTCAAAATGGATCCTAGTAAAACTATATCTGCTATGTATACACATTTTACTGATATTATCAATGATAATAAAAGTCTTGGTAGGACTTATACTAATGCTGATCTAGTCCAAAAGGTTTTGAGATCTTTGTCAGATAAATGGGAAGATAAAATAACAGCAATTCAAGAGGCAAAGGACTTGAACACCCTACTATTGGATGAGTTGCTTGGATCATTAATCACTCATGAGTTAGCCATGCAACAAAGAACTGATGAAGATTCAAAAAGGAAGAAGGCTATAGCATTTAAGGCTACTGAAGAGGATAAAGATGAAGATTCAGATACATCGGATGATGATGATCTGGAAAATGATAAAATTGTCTTAGTAATAAGAAAATTCAAAAGGTTTATGGGTAGAAGAAGAACAAACAGATGGAGAAAGCAATTTAGAAGAGGAGAATTTGGAAAAAGAAAAAGACAAAGAGAAAGACAAGGACAAAGATCTAATTCCAATCTGCTATGAATGCAAGAAACCGGGACACATACATCCTGACTGTCCAGAAATCAAGAAAAAGATGATTAAAAGAAAAAAAAAGAAGGCAATGCTTGTAGCATGGAGTGATAGTGACGAATGTACATCAACTGAAGAAGATGAAGATACAACAAAATCTGCTCAGATCTGTCTTATGGGTTTGGAGGATGAGGTAACTACTTCTGAACCTAAGCTAGAATTTACTTATGATGAGCTTCATAATGCTTTTTGTAAATTTTTAGTAGAATACAAAAAGGCCGATTTGAAAATAAAAAATTTGAAAAATAATTGTGATATGATCGAAAAGGATAAAAATGAAACTTGTGAAAGAAATAAAATTTTACAAAGAGAGTTAAGTTTGATTTGTGAAAGACTTGAAACTACTTAATTTGAAAAGGAAAAACTTCTGAGAAAAACAAAACTCTGCAAAATGAAAATATTGATTTGAAAAAAGAAGTTCAAAAGCTTAAACCATTGGTTAAAAAGTTAAACTTAAGCTCTGACAAACTTAAACTAATTTTGAAAGATCAAAGAGATACAAATAACAAGTTTGGATTGGTTATAAAGGTTCAAATTCAAATAAATTTTCTGTATCCATATCATATGCTTTTAAGATCATTACATCAAAATAATATAGACCTAAATCTGCATCATCATATACTTTTTATTCAAAGCCAAAAATTATCTGCTATGCTTGTAATAATGTTGGTCACAAAGCATTTGAGTGTCATTTAAAATATAATGGTAAAAGAAAATCAAGAAAATTTGGATTCCAAAAGGAACCAATTCTACTAACTTGCAAGGACCCAAGAAAGCTTGGGTACCTAAATCTATTACCTGATTGTTTTGCAGGGATGTCTTGCAGCCATAAATGTAAAGAAAGATGGTACCTTAATAGCAGCTATTCAAGATACATGACGGGTGATATTGATCAATTCTTCATCCTAGAGCAAAACGATGGTGGCATGGTACCTTTGGTGATAATCGCAAAGGAAGGATAATCGGTATTGGTAAAATAAAAATTACACCTACATTTATTGAGAATGTGTTACTTGTAAAAAAATAAAGCATAATATTTTGAGTATCGGTCAACTTTGTGATATTGGTTTTAATATTTTCTTCAAGTCTTCAATGTGTATAGTAGTTGATCCACTTGACTCTAGCACAAAGTTCATTGGACATAGACTTTGTAATATTTATGTAGTAGATCTTAATGATCTAGCTATATCAAGCAATATAAGTCTTGTAGCAATGAATGACAAGAGCAAGGAATCAAGTTTACTATGGCATAGGCGACTTGGACATGCCAATATGGATACCATTGCAAAACTTATTTCAAAAGATTTGCTTAAAGGTTTACCAAAGTTCAAAGTAAATTTTGATTATGTCTGTGATGCATGTCAATTAGGAAAGCAAGTGAAGGAGAGTTTTAAATCCAAAAATATTGTTTCTACTACTAGACCCTTAGAGCTACTTTACATGGACCTATTCGGACCTACTAGGATAACAAGCCTAGGTGATATGAAGTATGGCCTTATGATTGTAGATGATTTTTCAAGATGCACTTGGATTTTATTTATTGCACATAAAGATGATACTTTTAAAGTATTCAAAATGTTTTACAAAAGAGTTTCAAACTTGAAAAATCTTTCTGTTATTTTATTCGTAGTGATCATGGTACGGAATTTGAAAATCAACATTTTGATTACTTTTACACAAAGCACGGTATTGATCATAACTTCTCAGCTCCTAGAACACTATAACAAAATAGTGTTGTAGAAAGAAAGAATTGAACTTTGGAAGAAATGTCCAAAACAATGCTTTGTGTAGGAAATCTTCCAAAATACTTTTGGACAGAAGCTGTAAATATAACTTGCTATATTTTGAACAGAGTTTTAATTAGACCAATTATTAGAAAAATCCCCTATGAACTGTGGAACAATAGAATGCCTAATATCAATTACTTTCATGTTTTCGGCTGTAGTGTTTTGTTCTTAATAATGGTAATGATAATCTTGGTAAGTTTGATGCAAAATCTGATGAGGCTATCTTTCTGGTTATTCTTCAAATAGTAAAGCCTATCAAATTTTTAATAAAAGAACTTTGACCGTGGAAGAATCAATATATGTGGTTTTCAATTAATCTGACATACATCTTCTAGAAAAGAAGATTGTGCTGATGATGATGCAGGTGCACTTGAACATGGACTGAAGGATTTGACTCTCAAAGACAAATAAACAAGTGAACAACATGAAGAAGTGGTAAGCAAAAATCATGATGATATACCTAAAGAATGGAGATATGTACACTCACATCCTAAGGAACTTATTATAGGAGATCTATCTCAAGGTGTTAGAACTAAAGCTATACATAGGGATGCACATGATTTGATTGCTTTTGTATGTCATGTAGAACCTCACATTATAGAAGAAGCTGAAACTGACCCTAATTGGATGTTAGCTATGCATGATAAGTTAAACCAATTTAAGAGAAATAATGTTTGGACACTTGTAGAAAGACCTAATGACTACCCTATTATAGGTACTAGATGGGTTTATCAAAACAAACTAGATGAGCAAGGTAATATAATTAGGAATAAGGCTAGACTGGTAGCTTAAGGTTACAATCAAGAAGAAGGAATAGATTTTGATAAGACCTATGTACTAGTAGCTAGGCTAGAGGCTATTAGATTACTCTTGGCATATGCATGTTTTATGAATTTTAAATTATTTCAAATGGATGTAAAGAGTGCATTTCTAAATGATTTTCTATCTGAAGAAGTTTTTGTCGAACAACCACCGGGTTTTATCGATCACACATTTCCAAATCATGTTTTTAAATTGAATAAAGCTTTATATGGTCTTAAATAGGCACATAGAGCCTGGTATGATAAATTAGTAAGTTTTTAATTGGAAATGATTTTATGAGAGGTAGTGTTGATACTACCCTGTTTATTTAAAAAAAGATAATGATATTTTAGTTGTTCAAATTTATGTTGATGATATAATATTTGGATCTACTGATGAATCTTTGTGTCAAGACTTTGCTAAGTTAATGCAGGATGAATTCGAAATGAGTTTAATGGATGAGCTAAGCTACTTCCTAGGGCTTCAGATCAAATAATCAAAGGAAGGTATTCTGATCAACCAAGCCAAATATATTAAAGAGATTATCAAAAAGTTTGGCATGGAATCAAGCAAAAAAATTGGAACACCCATGAATCATGCATGCAACTTGATAAAGATGAAAATGGCATAAATGTTGATCAAAAATTGTATAGAGGTATGATCGATTCTTTACTTTATTTAACTACTAGTGGACGTGATATTTTATTTAGTGTTTATATGTGTGCACGTTTTCAAACAAATCCAAAAAAGTCACACATTATTGCTGTTAAAAGAATCATTAAGTATCTTAAAGGCACTTGCAATTTAGGATTATGGTATTCTAAGCATTCATCTTTAAAGTTAATTAGTTATTCTGATGCTGATTATGGAGGCTATAAGATTGATAGAAAAAGTACAAGTGGCACTTGTCAATTTCTAGGTGTCAACTTGATTTCATGGCACTATCATAAATAGAACTCTGTAGCACTGTCTACTACTGAAGCAGAATATATGGCTGCAGAGAGCTGTTGTGCACAAGTATTGTGGATCAAGCAACAGCTAGAAGATTATGGTGTTATCCAATCTAAAATTCCTATTAAATATGATAACACTAGTGCTATTAATTTATCTAGAAATCCAATTCAACATTCTAGAACTAAGCATATAAAAATTAGACATCATTTCATTCGAGTTCATTTTTGAATAACGTTGTAGAATTAGAATTTGTGCCTACAGAAGATTAACTTGCTGATATTTTCACCAAACCACTTAGCCAAGATAGATTTGAAAAGATTAGAAGCGAGTTAGGTCTGTGTGACCCATATTGAATGTTCTGACCTAATTTTTTAAAAAATGAGGAAAAATTATCTAGATATTTTAAAATTCTCTTTAGAGCTTATGACCACATTCTCTAATACTAAGAAACCCATAGAATTTTATTTCACTATTTTTTGAGTTTTAACCTAGATTTATGCTTGAGCCGACTCGAGCACCCTGCTGTTCTGTCGAGCCGACTTGAGAGTCAGGCTGATGCTTTTTAAATAGGGCATCATAGGTTTCAAATCACAAATTCTTTCCATCCTTCCTATTTTGTCTTAACCGTTTCCTATTCCTAACCTAGGAAAAACCCTTAAAACTCCTCTAAACCCTTCCTAAACTCTAATCCAACCTAAATGGCACCCAAGAAAGCCATAGCGAAGAAGCCAAGAAGGGTTGTACGGTCTGTGGCAGAGGAGAGAAGGACCAAGAGAAGACTTGACACCTCAAATCCCATAGAGGAGCCACAAGAAGAACAAGAAGAAGCTCCAAGATAGATTATTTTAATGGGTAACAGGCAAGTTACATCTGGATGTGGTGTGGATTTTACATTTTTAGAATAAGAAAATCTGAAAATTTGTGATTGGCTTATAGCACAAGAATGGAAGGAGTTTTGCATGCTAAATATACCCACATTTCCTAATCTAGTTAGACAGTTCTTTGAAAACATGTCACTTGGTGCATTTCATATAGAATCAGTTATAAAAGGGAAGCACATTGAAGTAAGTGAGCAAAAATTATCTGATATTCTCCAAATATCTAAAGAGGGAGAGAGCTATTTGGTACTAAAAGAAAAACAAAAGACATTAAGGATCATTCTTGAGAGGAATAATGTGACTGGTGTGGTACATGTCAGGGCTAACCAACTTTCATTGGAGATGAGGTTGATACATAATATCATTAGTCATATTTTTTCTACCCCGGACTGGGAGATTTGACTGGGTGAGCGAGAGGGACCTAGTCTTTATAAGATGTTTGGTTGAGGGGGAGGCCCTCAACTTACCTTTTATTATGATATCCCAGATGAGGGAAGCTGCTCGTAGGGCATGAGCATGTCTTCCGTATGGCATGGTTTTCACTTTGCTCTTTCAGGATGCTCAGGTTGATTTGTCTGATGAGGATAGCAGGCCATTATAACATACAGACAAATACAACATTAAATCTTTGACTAGGATGGGATTCCTGAAGGTAGATGGTCACTGGATCAGGAAGAGTTCAGGACTTCCAGTGACACATTCAGATGAGGATTCAAGAGATGATGATCAGATAGGACAGGGACAGGATGCCGAGGCTGAGCCACATGCTGATGAGGCTAGACCTTCTAAGCCAGCTCCTTTTATATCTCGATCACCTGTTAGAGGATCTGCTGCTGTTGGTTCAGGTGATGATGGCAGACTGTAGCTGATACTGGATGAGATCTCTAGTCTTCAGAGAGGCAGATCAGAGACAGATGCCAGGATACTGGCACTTCAGACAGAGATGCAAGATGGTTTTTAGGAGATTCTGTCTATTCTTCGTAGATCAGAGCAGCCAGTCATTCTGCACCTCCTCCTTCTTCAGCAGGACCTGATATTAATACAGATTGTGGATAGGGAGAGGCAGTATACTCTACTGACATTCCTATAGCTACTACTCTTGTTGAGCTTGGCACTGGTACTGAGGATCCGAGTACTGATGTTAGAGATACTCCAGCGATAGAGATTTTATCGACTACCAGCACCCTTGCTTATCTGTTGATCCTCCTTCTGCATGCCTATACCTATTATGATTTTTCTGAGCCTCCAACTAAGGCTAAACCTAGAGCCTCTAAGACTACAACCCCTGTTAGGACCAGACTTAGGGACCTTAGGCCTAGGTTCCCTAAATTCAAACCTACTCCTAGTATTTTAGAGGTTGATTCTTCTTCTAGTGAGGAGGAGCCTAGTGATGATGATCCTAGTTCATCATTTTGATTTTTAGGACTTTATGTTTAGCATTTTCTATTGTTTGTGATACTACTTTTGATGTGTTGTGGCACTTTTGTATTGTATCACCCTTGTATTGACACTCTTTTTATATATATATCTCTTTTATGTTCCATTTGATACATGTTGTGAATAATTTATTTTGTAAATGAATGTTCTCCTTGTTATATACTTTTGTGTTGATGACAAAAAGGGGAGAAAGGAGAGAAGAGTGTGCATGAAAATATGAGTTTGGACAAATATGAATGTGAGCTTGGACAAATATGAAAATGAGTTAAGTTTGAAAATATAAAGAAAATATTACTATATTAGTAAGGGGGAGCTTGTGTTAAGCTTTTACTAAACTCACTTCAAATACAAGCTAATATTGTGAAGATTTGATACTTAGTGCATGGATGATACAAATGATACATTATGTTGATACTCTTTAGTTTAACAATTTGATACTTGATCTGGTTTGATACACACTACTTTGAATATTCTTTGATACATGTGAATATGATACATAGTAATTATAAAGTGTTTTAATCCTGTTCATGCCCGGTGTTTTGTCATCATTAAAAAGGGAGAGATTGTTGACCCTTGGAATGATTTTGATGATTACGTATGCTTTACTAATTCTTTCAATTACTCAAGAAGTTTTGTAAGAGAATATTTATCTTTACATTAGTTGGTTTTCTAACTGGTCGAAAGGTATTCCAACATTGTATAGACTCTTGTGTACTTCAAATTGTATAGCCCTAATTTTTTATCTATGTAATCTTGTAAAAGGGCTATAAAATTATAAAAATAAGAGTGAGTAGATTAGTTCTTATTAGAATCTTATTTTGAAGAGCTTTGGAGAAGTTTTGAAGCATAAATGGAGTTTTTGTAAGAGTCGACTCATGAATCAAGAGCTGACTCCCATTCTATCATGGCACAAAAAATTTAGAGTTTCAGTACCTTGAGCCGACTCAACTCCAAAAGCCGACTCAATGAAAAACCATTATTTTTGAAGATTGAGACCTCGAGCCGACTCAAGCCCAGAAGAGCCGACTCATCCAGAGTTAGGTTTGTTGGTGACTGTGACTTCGAGCTGACTCAGCATTAAAAAGCTGACTCAAGAAAAATTTGAATTTATACTAATTGAGAGTTTGAGCCGACTCAACCTTGAAGAGTCGACTCGCATAGAATTTTTATTTGGGTTGTCTGAGACTTCGAGCCAACTCATGGACCTCGAGTCGACTCGAGTGATGGTTTTTTGCAGTCTAACGGCTAGTTGCAGAATGTCATTTTTAAACTCAAAAAACCCTCTAACAGCTCTATTTTGATTTCCTAGGCCCTGCAATGGCTATTTTTGATGGAAGACTATAAAAGGGAGTGAATTTTAAACAATTTTTTGAAGGATTATTCATTGATTATTCTTTGGAAGTTGAAAAGTCTTCAAGTCTTTCACCAACTCACTTCAAGAGCATTCAAGAAAGGATTCAAAGCTCCACAAACTGTTCTTCATCATTGAATCCAACCTTTGAAGAAGTAAAGAAGTAGCTTGAATAGCATTAAAGAGTATTCAAGGCTAGGCTTCACTTTGATCTTCATCGGCAACACTCAAACAAGCTTGGTTTGTTGTATAGTTGCTTTACATTTTGATATATCTTGTTTCACTCTTTAAGAAAGCAAGGGACAGTGTCTTAAGAAAGGGTTAAAGGTTTTTAGGTGAGCCTTTTGAAAACCTAAGTTGGGTTCTTGGTGATCTCAGTATAAAACCAAGATTGGGTTTTCTTTGGTGAGCCCGGTTCTAAAATCAAAAAGATTTAGGTTCTTGGTTAGCCTATGTTAAAACCAAGTATGAGGGTTTTCTTTGGTGATCCTGGTAAAACCAAAGTGTATTGGTTTGGATTGTGAACCTATTAAAATAATTTGACTGTATTCCAGTTGGGGGATATAGTCGAAATCCCAAGTGGTGCTTGGATAGTGGACGTAGGAGCGGATTGCTCCGAACTACTTTAAGTCTCCTGTGTTTGTGATTGCCTTGATTGTGTTTAAATTGTTAGCTTTCGCATTGCATATTTCATCATAACACTACAAGGATTTTTAAATTGCACATACTTGCAAAAATTTTTATAATCCCAATTCATCCCCCTCTTGGGAAGCCACCCAGGCAACATGGCTATTACTGGGATAACATGGATGGGTTGACTAAGGGGTTCCAAACTATGGGCACTAATCTTAGTGGGTTTAGGTTGACTAAGGAAAACTGGACTAACACTGGGTTCATATCTAGACGTACTAATCCTATTGGGCTCAGGCTGACTACTAAAAACCTAACTAGCACTCAATTGATACCTAGAGACTTTGGATTCATGGGACTCATAGGATATGGGTTTAGACCTATAGGGTATGGATTCTTTGGACTTAGGTTGACTGAACATGAGCTCCCTCTATTTTGACTCGAATTCCAAGGCTATGTCATAGGCATATCGAGGTCTTGAAGTTGTCATCGACATAATTCATCCTGGATATCTCTACATAGGCCAACTCAAAGCCTAGATATGATCTGAGACTCATGTTCAACTGTGTAACATGCCCCATAAAACTCATCAAATTGGTCAATGTATTTAGACACCGTTTTGTTATCATGTCTCAAATCCCACCATTGTTCTAAAAGTTTGTTCCAATAGAATCTAGGGTTATTGCATCTGGGTGCATAGGGGCAAGAGTAGTAGGGTTTGGTTCCTAGTATGGGTCATGGTATGAGCTTCTCCTAGGATTGGGCTCTAAGTATGGGTCATAGTATTGGGTTCTCCTAGGGTTGGACTCCATGGTCACATTAGTTGGGTTGGGTTGAGGCTATTGGTATTGGGTTCCTAATCTAATGATCATGCAACAAACAATCAATCAAAGTGGATGGTGCAGCCAAGCATGCAAAAAAAAGAAAAAGATTAGTACAATCTAGGGTTTCCTAGACCTAGAGCCAAAACTGAATGGGCCAGCTCAACATACACTTAACCTAACAGCTAATCCTTCCTCTGGCCAGTAGAGGGTGGGAGTGTGGGAGGCCCCTACTTTTGCAGGGACCCAATTAAAAACCACAATACCACTTAGGTCATTTGACTCTGGACCCTTAGCCTTGACACCAGATTTCAGTAATAGCCACAAGATTAAATGCACTAGTTGGCCCACACAATTCGGACCCAACATATTGGTGTCACCTAGCCCTCTAGGGCAAATTAGGTCTAATTGATTTTAATTAAGATTTGGGTGAGAATGCAAGGAGATTGTTTTGGGCCCAGGATAGGTTATGACCTCCTGTCCTGATCTGAGATAGAGAAAGTTCCCTTAAGATTAGGTTAATCAAATGATGTACATTCAATGAGTCCTAATGCATACTAAAACAATCAAAAAAATAAAATATTTTTGTGTATTTTATGATGTGTTAATTTAGGTTTAAGTTGATTAGGTTAGCAATCAAATTGGGCTTGGGATTGGGGTGTGTAGAAGTTGGTTAGGTTTGGTCAAGTAAGTGCAGAAATTCAGGAATTTAGGTTTCAGAAGATACAAGATTTGACATAGTTATCGATGCATTTAAAAATCAAAAAAATTCTAGGATAGAGGATGGATGGTGTTGATGAACTATACCAAATTTTATGCAAAAAAAAATCAGTTGATGATGCAAATCCTAGGGTTTTTGACTGATGCAGAAATCTCAGGTTTTTAGTTAGGTTTCTAATATGCCAGATTTTAGTGAATTAAGATTTCTTTAAAATTAATTAAAAATTATAATAAAATATAGACATGACAGAGAACAATTCATGCAAATTTCATGTAAAAAAAAATTCCTAGGTGGTCAAAATCAGATGAGAAACAGACACCTAATGTAGTGGATAAAATGCAGAAAATTCAGGAATTAGGGTTTTATGACTCTGATGCAGATGAATGCTATCCTAAACCTACTCTGATACTAAACTGATGCAGGATGAACCTAAGACTGATGCCAAATAGTAAAGTATATTTTTTTAGGTATTAATTTAGTGTCTAAAGATCCAAAAATAAGAAAGAATCACCAGAAAGACTAGTAATGCTAGAAACTAATATACCCGCAAAAACTCATGCGAAACAATAAATAGATAGGACCTGAGAGTTAAGAAACTCCTGATTTAAGATAGCATACCTATCATCGAATTAGAACAAAGAAAGGGGAAGGCTTTCACCAGGCAACGATGGCAATTCCTTTGATGAAGAGATCTCTCAGCATCTAGATAGCGCCTAGAAGAACAAGCCTTTGGTTCCGAATCTGAAGATGATCTGGATCTGGTCTAAAGGCAAAGAAAGCCTCCTCTGGGGAGGGGAAATACCTCCGGATCTACAAAACGTCAAGGTTAAGCATGAATCAGATAATAAAAGAAAAAAAATAACAAGATGAAACAAGGAAGGAAAGGAATTAGGGCAAAGAGCGGGCGGCAAGGAAGCAGGAAGAGCTCTTGATTTGGGCATCTTCAATGCTTCACTTTTGGACGTGGCTGATGCTTGGAGATCTGATTTGCTGCTTGGGGCATGGAGGATTGCAAGGATGGGTGGTCAGCCAATATAAGAGAATAAGAACCAAATACAAAGAAACCAAAAGAAAACATAAGACACCTGTCACAAAACAATTCAACAGAGTTTTAATTCATAAGAGTATATTGATTACAAGAGGAGGAGGGGTGGGATATTTATAGAGTTCCCATGCCCTCTCCAAACTAGGGTTACACTTAGATTAAGAATAACCTTCTTTAAGGCATTAGGAAAAGAATCCTTAATAGGTTAGGAAAGAAAGCCTTAAGAGGTTGGGACTTTGACTAGTCTTCTCCTTTTCCCTTCATGCTTTGACCTAGTCTTCTACCAACCCTTGGACTTGGTCAACCAAGTGAGGATGCCTCTCTTAGGCATGTTGGACTTCATGGGAGCAGCAAGGGCCGGCCAAGAGGTGAAGGGCACATGGGCTTGGGCCCCCTAGAAGCTGGGATGGCCTGGTAGCTGCTAGCAGGAATATTCTTTGGAATCTTGCTTCTTAAGGGCTTTGGCTGATTTCTCTTGGGCTGAGATGTAGATGACCTTTGGATTTATGATGTGACATGGTCTAAGAATATACTATGGCTTCTGGAGGGGAATCTAGACATCCAGAAAACATCTAGAAGGAATCAGGATATCTGGAAAGGCATCTTTGATCCTAGGGTGTCTCGCAAAATTCAATAAGCTGATGTAGGGCTCTGACTTCTGGATGAGGCCTCGTGGAACTCCAAAATAGGGTAACCTCTTCTCTTGCATAAAAATTAGACTCATACTAGACTTTTACCAAAATACAGGACTCGATACTGGACTGGGATTGAGCCAAATCAATTAGCCTCAACTTATTACAAGACTCAATCTTAATTGATTACAAAATTATGACACATGACTAAAATCCTAATCAGTAAACCATATGGGATCTAGGGATCTGTGTCTAATCTTGGTGTCCCCACCTCTCTCTGATGATGAAGGCATTGTGAATGAACTGAAAGGAAAAATGAATTCGGTTAGTCACCTGATCTCTCTATGGCTATAACTAGATAGAGGTAAAGATGACTTACCCAGAGTAGTTAGAGGAATAACCTAGTGAGGACTTTGTCTACTGGCCGGCACTCCTCTCATCCTAATCATGAGGGAGCAGGATCAAGCTATGGAGCCTCTTGGCCAGCTCGATGTCTTGGAAGATCGATGCATCTGCCCTTACTATGAACGAGGTCTCCACCATCCCAGGAGGGGGAGCACTTGGCACGAAGGTCCCCACCAGCACTTGACTTGGAGACCTCACGTCCACTGCTGAAGGAGACATGGGTGGGGTAGGAAGCTTCACCGACCCCATTGAGAGACTCACTGACCCCACTGGTGGGCCCCTCTCTATGGATGATGAGCCGGCATGATCACAGGAGGGGTTGGGCAGACCTTTGCTGCCTCGTCGCTCGATATGGGAACTTGTGCAAGCCGTGGTGTTATGGCCCTAACCAGCTCGACCTCCGTGGCCCATTCCAGTTCAGCCCCCTCCACATGTGGTCTCTTTGCCACCATGTCCCGGGCCTTTCCTATAGCCATCCTCTTTCGATTGATTTGCTTGAGTTTATCGATTAAGAACTTCATGTCTGCACAAATGGACAACTTAGTTTCAAATAATCACGGGAAGAAACATTACCATGGTTTTCATCTAAGGACCATACCAAACTTATCCTAGCATTGAAAAAGTTTTGCTTGGAAAGGTAATCTCGCTCATGGGGGACCTTGGAAGTGAGAGGTAGGTTGTATATCTCCCAGTCGGTGGGCTCTATAGAGGTGTCTTGGTTTGGAGACCTATCTGGGTCACTACAAACCCAGTTAATTCCTTCGATAGAGGAAAAGAAATATCAATTTTCTATCCTTTGATGGAGGTTGGAAGTTCAAAACATAAGTTTCCCATCGAGGAGCCATGAACCACCACCCTTTCTTTATCGAGTGGCACTTCAAGATGAAGATAGCCCTAAAGAGAGAAAACCTAGTGATTATCCCATGGAAGTGACAGAGAACAATGAAAGAGCATATGACCCTGAAAGAGTTTGGAGTAAATTAGGCTGAGACAAGTTGATAATTATTTAGAGGCAAGGATGAAGGGGTAAAGAGGAAAGTATAAACTAGAAGGAAAAAAATCTTCATACAGGATGATCCTACCTGGCTCCCCTGTGGTAACCCTATTGCTTGGACAAGGGGTTGAGATCTGGACCTCATCCAGAATCCCATATGACTCTCGAAGGCAAAGGGAATCCACTCAGGTAATCATCAAGATTGCATTGGACAGACCGCCAGATCTTGGTTGACAGTCACCGAAGCCAGGAGAGGAGCAGGGATGCTTGGTCCAGCCACTTGGTGGGTCCTCAGCACTATCCTAAAGGGAACATCTTCCTCCTTGCTAATCAAGGAGTCTAGCCAAGAGTGGCTCTTCAAAGCTCGGGCAACTAGGGATGCATTCCATAGAATGGCCTTCGCTCTCAAAAGAACTCATAACTACGAAAAAGGGAAGAAGAAGAAAAGAGCAAATGAATAGAAGATAAAGAGAACAAGGAGGAGGGTACCCTACCGGCACAGCCCAAGGGGAGCAGAAAGAAGAAGGGAGGAGAACTAACCTAGAACAAATAGGGGTTCACAAAGTTAATAAGGATTTGGAGTTCCCCTTCTCTTTCTTTTTCTCCCTATCTTTCCAAGAATTGGTGAAAAGGCAAATCTCTTAAAGAAGACAGGGGGTCCTTTTAAAGCTAGTCCCAATGGTTGGATGCAGCTGCTTTTCAGCATGTCCCATTGAGATACAGGCACGTGACAAGCCCTCATTCAGAAGCATCTCGTAGCCTCAACCCCCACTCCAAATTATTAAACCATTACACTGAGAGGTGCAAAGAAATTATTTTGAACTATCACTCCCTCACACATATGGCAGCTCTTCATTGCCCTGTGGGAGATATACCCGAATCACTAGGAGCCGTGAGAATTAAATGCGGCCCCTGGGTTCCTCCACATCAGCAACTTTTCCTCTTCCTATAGCCAGGGGGCCCATCTAGGTGGTTGCGATTCATGAAGGAATGGATGGACACACTACGCAATGCTAGTTTGCCCGGTCCTTAGAAGATTTGTGTCGACTACTCCCTTTGCTCAGAGTCGATAAGACTATGGTGTACTCTAAACTCGAAAGTTGGGGGCATCTAATATGATGAATACTGACATGGCCTAGGCAATCTCTTGAGATGTTGCTGCCCCGATGACTCTGCCCCTCACATGAGACCTTGCCCAAGAACCTCTGAAGCCATTGGCCATAGAAAGGGATTCCAAGCCACCCTATGTCCTACCTGAGAAGGAGAGGTTAACCAACCGACTAGATTGTGAAGTCAGTATTAACTAGCCATCCCTATGGGGCTATTCACTCCGCATATCGACTTCTTACTTAGGCTGGGGACTAACCGTCACCCATAGGATATTCCGTTGTGTGACATCCATAGTTACACATATGCAAACCGTTTGGCTATTCCTACTCTACAACTATAGCTATCATAGTATGGTTCATGGGAGATCGAATCCCGATATCATAACGTGAAAATTCTAATAGTTGGGATCCTGGAGGCTAGAATCTTATCACCTCAACCAAATCTATTACGTATGGTGGAAACGAACACCTCTTTCGGGAGCCATTCTGATATGCTGCAAATCTAGAGGATAGAATCTTGCCGCCTCAACCAAATCTATTACGTATGGTGGAAACGAACACCTCTTTCGGGAGCCATTCTGATATGCTGCAAATCCTAAGCTGCAATGTTATTCTTTATATAGGTAAGAGGGACCTCCAGCTACGGTATACTCGACCATACACTGGTTATCACATGCTCATATGCTTGTTTTTCTAGCTTTTCTGTAGTTATCTTCCACAACTCCAGTTGTTACCTAGATTATCCAACTAACTGAGCATCGAAATATCTCCATTGATACCTCCGACGTGGATTTTCTTGTAGGTCTGTGTATATAAGGAGTGCCAGGAAGGAGGATCCCGTTTTACCGGTGGAACCGACAAAAGCTTCGACCTCGTCAGAGCTTCAGAAAAAAGTGATCTGGCTGCAGTAGGTAGTATCTGCTGGAAAGAGAAACTGAAAGATAGTCTTGATAAACTATTCGAGCCCCATGTTTTCTCCAAAGGACAGCATGGCCCATCCAACTAATACTAGCTACCTGACCTATCCACAACATGATCTAATCCAACTACTAGTGCATAACCTAATCCCTTATCTCTGGTCTCCATAAATTTGCCTCTTAGTCTCTAAGCTCATCGCAAGTCTAATATTTTCTTCTTTGCATCAATGGCCTCTGGAGCTCTTGTGATCGTCATTCTGGCATTGGCTATCACTGAGGCTTTTGCCGGAGATCCCAGCCCACTGCAGGACTTCTGTGTCGCTGACCCGAAGTCTCCTGGTATGTTCCATTTCCTCAACTTTCTTCTCCTTGTTCAAAGCCCAACGCATGCTTGCTGAGTTGGCCTCCTAAAACTAGGAAAGGATAGTTTCGTTAATTAAGTTTACAAGGAGAAACCGCAGGAAATTAACCCTCTGTCAAACTACAAGAGGAAGCGAATGTGAATCAAAACTAAAAGTAATTTTCCTGTGGTATTTCTTGTACTCAGCATGCATTCCACTGCTTTTGATCTTTCTTCCCCATTCATGGATTTTCTTAAACACCGATAGTTTTTAATTTTCACACGAGGGTCATGAGAAACGGGACGAATTCTTCTTGTCTAGCTCATTATACATGAATAGATTATTAGCTCCAACAGTGACAATAAGATATGTTATTTTTGTGATCTTAACTTGCAGTGTTTGTCAATGGGTTCGTCTGCAAGGACCCCAAGCTAGCCATTCCAGAGGACTTCTTCTTCTCCGGCCTCGACAAACCTGGTAACACAAACAACCGGGTTGGTTTCAACGTTACTCTCGTCAACGCTGCCATGCTCCCAGGCCTGAACACTCTTGGCGTCTCTATTGCCCGCCTCGACTACGCTCCCTATGGCCTTAACCCACCCCATACCCACCCTCGGGCCACCGAGCTCCTCACCGTCATCGAGGGATCCCTTTATGTTGGCTTCGTGACTTCGAACCCTAACAAGCTTTTCGCCATGACCCTCCATAAGGGTGATGTCTTCGTCTTCCCCCAAGGCCTAATTCACTTCCAGTTCAATGTTGGGGAAACCAATGCTGTTGCCATTGCCGGTTTTAGCAGCCAGAATCCTGGTGTGATCACAATAGCCGATGCCGTCTTTGGTTCGAAGCCACCCATCTCCATTGATGTTCTGATGAAGGCCTTCCAAGTGGGCAAGGAGGTCATTGAAGAGCTTGAGGCTCAGTTTAAGTAGAGAAATTTGATGAGTTTTTAATCTTATCGTATTGTATGTTTGAATAAGCATGCATGCTCCGCACGTGTTTGGATATGTATGTTAATGCATCTTAACGTGGCATCAATGTTGTTGTTATTGAAGACATGATTCTTGAGTTTGGATTATTAAACGTTTAGTCACTTATTCATTTTATGTTGTCCACTTGGTTTTTGATTTAAGACTTGCTGCAAAAGGTGCAATGTTTATTTATTTATTTCTTGAGTAAAAGGGAGCTCCGAATGCAAGGTCGACGAATTGGTCAACATGTTGGTTAATTGGAGGGTAATTTACTCATTTATTTATAACAAAATATAAATTTATCACCAAATATAAAATTATAAGTGATGAAGCTAATTCATCATAAAAAATTAGTGATATTCTTTTATTTTTTTATCTTCATAAATATATAAATTTGAGGATGCTTCTGCTATTGTCATTAAAATTAATTACTAGTTCTTGGTATCTACATCAATAATATTTCATTGTAAAAATATTTCAAATTGTTGCTAAAAAATTTTCCACCAAAATAGAGTGACAATATTTCGTGCAATATATTTAGTGACAAAAATAATAACAATGAAAATAATACTTCATCATGAAAACTAGTAAGCAATAATTATGTCATGATGGACATTTTACTAGTATTAAATTTTACTAGTACTTCATTGCCATATAGTATATTAGTAATAAATTGCATGTTAGAGCGAAATATTTTGTTACCAATTGATTATTTTGGTGTAGTGATAGTTAAGTTATGGCGTATATGTTCTATTGGGATACGACATATTTGGTATACTTATATTGATCTGGTTGGGGTTGAATCTAGTTGATCAAGTAATGTGTCACTGATCAACGTCTAAGAGGCATAAAGCCGATCAATACCCAAGAGGCATAAAACCGATCAACGTCCAAGAGGCATAAAGCCGATCAATATTCAAGAGGCATAAAGCTGATCAATGTCTAAGAGGCGTAAGGCTGATCAACGTCCAAGAGGCGTAAAGTCGATCAACGTCCAAGAGGCGTAAGGCTGATCAATGACCAAGAGACATAAAGCCGATCAATGCCCAAGAGGTGTAAGGCTAATCAACATCCAAGAGACGTAAAGCCGATCAACATCCAAGAGGCGTAAGGCTGATCAACGTCCAAGTGGCATAAAGCCAATCAACGTCCAAGAGGCGTAAGGCTGGTCAACGTCCAAGAGGTGTAAAGCCGATCAACGTCCAAGAGGCATAAGACTGATCAATGCCCAAGAGGCGTAAAGCCGATCAATGTCCAAGAGGCGTAAGGCTGATCAATGCCCAAGAGGCATAAAGCTGATAATGCCCAAGAGGCGTAAGGCTGATTAACACCCAAGAGGCGTAAAGCCGATCAACGTCCAAGAGGCATAAGGCTGATCAATGCCCAAGAGATATAAAGCCGATCAACGTCCAAGAGGCGTAAGGCTGGTCAACGCTCAAGAGACGTAAAGCCAATCAACACTCAAGAAAAGCAAGGCTGATCAATGTTCAGGTGACGCGGTGTTGTTCAACATCCAGAAGATAGCTGATCAATTATGGATAATGCCTATTGCACGTGCTGATGTCTTAACAAACTAACCATTTACAATTGGGGTTGGCTAGAATCGGTTAAGTTTGAGGTCTATAAATACTCACGAGCGCGATGAAGAGGGGGACATTTCTGAAATACCTTTCACTCAATTTTTTCTTCAGATCATATCTATCTAGTCTAGACCCCATTGATAAGCTTGAGAGAGAAACCATTTCAATACACAGAGCCTTAACCAGTTCAACTCGAATCTCTTTGATCTAATCCAGACTCAAGCTTCACTCTAATTTGTTTGGACATAGCAGATTGGCACGCAAGGTAGGGAAACTTGGTGAAAGAGTTTCAAAAATCTGAAAGAAAATATGATGAAAGGTAAGAATCAGAATCTTCCTGCTGAAGACAATTGATGCAGAACGAGAGCTCTGATACAAAAAATGATGTAGAACGAAAATGTGGAATGCGGAAGCGAATTAAAATTAATATATTTTTTTATATATATATTTTCAGAAGTCGGCTTTGACTCAAAGGAAAGATAAACTAATATTGAAAGAAACTAAGAAATGACGAAAAGCACAATTAAAAGGAATGGATTATCAAAGTAACTCAGAAGTAGGATCGCTGGGGATTGAGAAATCCCCAGATCTAGGGTTCGCTCTGAGTTTCAATGAAACAGACAAAGTGAGAAGGGAAGGTTCTTGTTACCTAGCAGTGATATCTCTCCATTTGGTGGAAAAAGACTCTCTCGAGCAGATTATTGGATCCCGGGAGTCAAGGTATCTTCGCAATGGATCCTCCGAAATTGGTCCTTGGCAAAGTTGGCCTCTTCTTGAACCCTGGATCCTGGAGAGAAGAAGAACAAGGTTAGGAACAAGAGACTCAGGGAAGAGAGTTACCAGAGTAGAAGAAAGGATGGGATCTGAAGGTCTTCAGCTGATCTGGAACTCCTAGGATGCGGATTTGGGACTTCTTCTCCTGGATTTGCTGGATGGACTCTGAAGCAGTGGTAGCTGACTTGAAGATGGCTGGACTAGGTGTCCTGGTGGTCGGCCACCCTTTTGAAGATGAACCTTGGAGATGGTGTAGAGGCCAGGGTTTGGTGGTGGTGGTGGAGTAGAGATGGGTGGACTAAGCTAGGGTTTTGGAGTTGGAGATCTCACACCTCCTCAAGGTTCCTAGGGAACCCGGATTTACTCCCTCATGGAGCTCAACACTTAGAATAAGTGTGGAAGAACAAGACTTTGCTCAAAAATAAGGGATTTCATTCATAAGATTTCATAAGATAAGTTCAAGTTACAAAAGGGGTCTAATATATAGACCTATAAGAAAAACCAAAATCATACAAGTTTCCATGTGGGACTAATAGGACTAATCTACACTTTAGGCATCAAATTCTCTTCCCTTGGCCAACCAAGACTCCTTCCATGAGTGAGCGGCCCAAAAACTCCAAGAAAACTTGAAAATCAGCTCCAAATGGCAGGTTATGGGGGTGTCTCCTAGTATCTCTCCATGAATCAAGGATTTTCCTTCATGGTTTGGCTCTTTTGGACACCTCCTAGTCTTGCTCCACAAGTTTAGGCTTCTTCTTTTCTTGGCTTTGGCACTTTAGGAAACTTTTGGGTGCCTCCTTGATTTTCTCCCAAGACATGCTCTCTTCCCTTTTATAACTTGGATTTTTATGGAACATTGTGGGGCACCTTCTTGATCCTCTATTCAAGAAAAATTCTTGCCATCCTGGCTTGGGTTTATCTGGAAAGAAGTTGGCTCCTCCTTGGATTGAGGTATCTTGATGGATTTCTCCCCCAAGTGGTGCAAGAAAAAGGGGAACTTACTTCTTATGGTGTGGGGACCAAAGACACTGGATGGAGATGTGGCAAGGAGTGTGGCACCCACTTGTAGCTGGACCATGGAAAAAAAATGTGGCACCCTATGGCAAAGGGAATGGCACCAACCTGGACCTGGACTTGGACTGAGTCAACATGACTCAACAAAAATTGAAATGACAAAATTACAGACTCAAAATTGGATTGATCAGGTCAATCCTTATTACAAACCCTAATTTTCTCGGGCAAGGTCAATCAGAGATCCAGATGGAACCCTGAAGTCTTCTTCTGATTCTGGTGCCTGCACCAACAATCCTCATCCCCTAAAGGAGAATGATCCCATTCTAGGTGAAAGGACGGAAGTTCTTCCGGCTGCAAACTTGGATCAAGAAAGATTAAATACTCTGTTGGACAAGGTAGAAGTACTCACTGCGGCAATGCAAAACCTCCAATAAATCATTGCGAAGGAACCATCGCGACCTATTGCATCAAGAAGGAGCCGGCGACCTTCTCTTGAGGTAAGTAGACATCTTAGCCCGAAAAGACACTCATCTTATCAACATTCTTCACGTCAACAGTGTCTTTCAAAGCAACATCACCAATCTCATCATCACACCAAGAAATGAAACAAAGGAAAATGCCTGCTATCTCATTCAACATCCTTTAGGGAATCAACTCCTGACAGTGCTCAAGTTCCAAACCTTGCAATGGCAAATGATTTTGACAAGAAATTCATAAAACCAGAACTACAGATCGCCAAAATTGGCGAGAAGAGGAAAGCAGAGGATACAGCACCAAGATGCGACATCTTACCTCCTTTTTTCGAGAAGATTATGGAGGAGAGAATTCCTCATCACTTCAAAATTTCATAAATTGAGCTGTATGATGGATCGTCTGACCTCTTAGATCATCTGGGCAGCTTTAAAGTCCACATGTTGATCCAGAGAGCATCAGATGCCCTCCACTGACTTGCCTTCCCAGTAACTTTAAAGAAATTTGCGAGAATGTGGTATTCAAGTCTCTAGCCAGATACTATTCTTTCTTTCAGTCAATTGGAGAAGTTGTTCGTCTCTCACTTCAGAACAAGCAGGAAAATGTCCAGAAACTCTGATAGCTTATTCTTCATTCAACAATCAGAAGGGGAGTCTTTGAGAGACTACAAACAAGGTTTAATTCTGCCACGTTGAAGATTCCAGATCTCAATGAATATGTGGCGATGTTAGCTATGAAGAAAGGATTGCGAGCCTTCAGGTTCATATTCTCCTTAGATAAAAAATTTATGACCAATTATTTTGAATTACTAGCCATGCCCAAAAGTATGCTCAGGCCGAAGAACAAGCCTTGAGCCAGCGACAGGTAGAAAGAAAGTCGGTGCCAAGTAAGGAGAATTTCAAAGAAGATGATTCCTGATCTCCAAGAGTCTGATCAATTCAACGGCAAAGTCAGAGGCCGAAGAACTCGGTCGGCAGGAACTATGTCAATCGATTTGATGCGCATAACCCCCTAACTCTCCCGAGAGAGAAAATTCTGATGGAAATTAAGAAAGAAAGTTTTTTTCAAAGGCCCAAGCCAATGAGAGCCCCTCCTGCTATGCGCAACAAAGCCAAATACTGTCGGTTTCATCATGATCATGGACACACTACGGAAGAGTGTATCCAACTGAAAGATGAGATTAAAGATTTGATCAAACAAGGTTATTTGGGTAGATATATCCGAAACCAAAATCAAAACCGACCAATTAAAGCTGCAGTGCCAAGGCCAATGGCTTCAAGGATGATCACTGATGGGACAGAGCTCCCAAATCAACAATCGACCGATGGATCGGTCGAAATGATTCATCAAGCATATTATGAAGATAATCAGAGCATCAAAAGGCTTCAAGAAGTATCAACTTTTTTGATGATGACCTACAAGGCATTCAGATGCCACATAATGATCCTGTAGTGATTTTCATAATAATTACAAACTTTGATGTACATAGAATTCTGGTTGATAATGAAGTTCTACCAAAGTCTTGCTTTATGATGCTTTTATCAAGATGAATTTACCAGTTGATAAGCTATGAAGAATTCATATGCCACTAACTAGATTTGGTGGAAATTCTATAGGAGTAGAGGAAGAAATTACACTTTCCATAACCTTCGGGACAATGCCGGAGCAAAGGACTTTTCCTCTTACTTTTATGGTTGTTCGGATTTCTTCTGTATATAATATAATCCTAGGAAGGCCTGCTCTAAATATGTTCCAAGCCATAGTGTCGACATATCATTTACTGATGAAATTCCCAACCTAAAATGAGATTGGAGAAGTAAGGAAAATCAATAGATGGCTTGTCAATGTTTGACGATCCAAAACCAACAATCAATCAATAATTCAACTTCTGAGCAAATGGATCCACGTGATTCGACTGAAGGGGTGAGTATATCAATAGAAAGAACCATTCATACCCCTTTGATAAAAGATGATCCTACTAAGATTGTTCAGATCGGAAGTTCACTTACTGAAGACCAAAGGAAGAAATTGATTGACTTCTTACAAACAAATGCTGATATATTTGCATGGAAGGCTGCCGATATGTTAAGGATTCCTCTTGAAGTGATTATGCATGAACTTAAGGTTGATCCACTTAGTCAGCCTGTCCATCAAAAGAAGCAAAATTTTGCCCGAGAAAGGCAAAAGATCATCAATGAAGAAATATCTAAATTGCTTGATGCCGGATTTATCAGGGAGATTCATTATCCTGACTGGCTTGCCAATGTAGTAATGGTGAGAAAAGCAAATAAAAAATGAAGGATATGAATAGATTATACTAATCTTAACAAGGCATGTCCTAAAGATAGTTTTCCTTTGCCTAAAATTGATCAACTCGTTGATGCAATAGCTGGACATAAATTCTTAAGTTTCATTGATGCTTTTTATGGATAATCAGATACAAATGAGTCTGGAAGATGAAGAAAAAATATCCTTTGTTACAAATCGAGGGATATATTGCTACAAAGTAATGCCATTTGATCTTAAAAATGCCGGAGCTACTTATCAAAGGTTAGTAAACAAGATCTTTGAAGATCAAGTTGGTAAGACTATGGAGATATATGTAGATGATATGATCATCAAGAGTAATCAGTCTGATGATCATATTAAAGATTTGCAGATAGCCTTTGATATTCTACGACAAAATCATATGAAGTTAAATCCGATCAAATATGTTTTTGGTGTAACTTCTGAAAAAATTTTAGGCTTCATGATGCAGAACGAATGCTCTGAAACCAAAAATGATACAGAACGAATATGTGGAATGTGGAAGCAAATTAAAATTAATGTATTATATATATATATATATATATTTTAAGAAGTCGGCTTTGACTCAAAGGAAAGATAAACTAATGTTGAAAGAAACTATATAATAATTGAAAGCACAGTTTAAAGAAACTAGATTATCAGAGTAGTTCAGGAGTAAAGGATCGCTGGGGGTTGAGAAACTCCCAGATCTAGGGTTTCACTCTGAACTTTCAACAGGACAGAAATAAAGAGAAGGGAAGGGTTATGTACCAGGCAGTGATCTTCACAGAGTTTGGTGGAAGGACTCTCTCGAGCAGATTGTTGGATCCTCGGATTCGGATATCTTGCAATGGATCCTCCAATACTGGTCCTTTGGCAAAGTTGGCTTCTCCTGAACTCAGGATCTGGGAAAGAAAAAGAACAAGTTAAGGAATCAGATACTAAAAGAAAGGATTTACCAGATAAGAAGAACTTGAAAAATTGATGTTGCTGAAATCCTGATTCTCCTGGATGCTGATCTGACTTCCCTGGGATTTGCTCTATATTCAAAGTAGCCGATCTGGACCTAGATGCTGGTGGTCGGCCTCTACTTGGAAGAGAGGGGCTGGAGATGATGAGGTAGATTAGGGTTTGGATGATTGGTGGAATGAAGAAGATGATGGCGGCTAGGGTTTGGAATTGAAGTGGCTAACCTAGGGTTTTGGTAGGATTTTGGGGTTGGAGATCTCACACCTCCTCAAGGTTCCTAGGGAACCCGGATTTACTCCCTCATGGAGCTCAACACCTGAATACAAGTGCAGAAGAGAGAAACACAAAGTTGCTCACATAGAAATTGATTTCATTCATCATTTAATTCAAGAGTTACATAGAGTTGAATATATAGACATAACAAAGAAATAAAATTTTATACATTTCCATGTGGGACTAATAGGACTAACCCACACTTTAGGCATCAAATTTTCTTCCCAAGACTCCTTCCATGAGTGGGCAGCCCAAAAACTCCAAGAAAACTTGAAAATCAGCTCCAAATGGCAGGTTATGGGGGTGTCTCCTAGTATCTCTCCATGAATCAAGGATTTTCCCTTCATGGTTTGGCTCATTTGGACACCTCCTAGTCTTGCTCCACAAGTTTAGGCTTCTTCCTTTCATGGCTTTGGCACTTTTGGAAACTTTTGGGAACCTCCTTGAATTCCTCCCCAAGACATGCTCTCTTCCCTTTTATAACTTGGATTTTTATGGAACATTGTGGGGCACCTCCTTGATCCTCTCTTCAAGAAAAATTTTTGCCATCCTGGCTTGGGTTTATTTCTTGTGGTGTAGGGACCAAAGACATTGGATGGAGATGTGGCTCCTCCTGGACTCTGGCGTGTGGCTGGGAGTGTGGCGCCCACTTTCTTGGGCCTGGGAGAAAAAATGTGGCACCCTGGACCTTGACTTGACTGAAAAAAAAGTGGCACCAACCTGGAGAAGACCTAGACCACTACTAGGACTTGTACTGAGTCAACATGACTCAACAAAATTTAAATTACAGGGAAATATAGACTCAAGACTAAAATTGAGTTGACCAAGTCAACCCTTATTACAAAACCAAAAAACTCTAATTCTTTGGGCAAGGTCAATCAGAGATCCAGATGGAGCCCTGAAGTCTTCTTCTGAGTCTGGTGCCCGCACCAATTCTCTCGGGGTGGGAGGAACTCGACCCTGTCGAGTATGGATCAAGCTGGCTCTGGTATCTCTCAAAGAGGTCTGGGTCCAATTCTTGTAATTCTTCTCGGGAGATCCAAGAGTCATCAGAATCTGGCCTTCCTTGCCAGTGGACTATGTATCTTTGGTATCCTCGATTACGAGTAGAGATAACCTGATCATCCAGGATCTTTTCAATCTGCTATTTCCTCACAGGCCTGTTTGTTGGTGGACACATAGGGTCGGGATCACTCTCAATAACAGGATTAGGTTTCAAAGGCTTACTAGGAATCACAGCTAGCTCCCTATACTCTACTAAGTCTGTAATGTTGAAAGTAGAGCTATTGCCTAGTTCTGGAGGTAACTCGAGCACATAGGCATTGGATCCTACTCTCTTCACTACTCTAAATGGTCCAGCTCCTTTAGCATGTAACTTTCTAACGGTTCCAGGAAAAAACCGCTCAGGCCTTAACCTAATCATTACATAGTCTCTCTCAACAAAAGTTTTGACTCATCTTTGAGAATCAGCCAACTTCTTATAAGTTTCATTACTTAAAGTTATTTTGGCATGAATTTCTTTATGCAAGTCCTTTACATGCTATGCAAGTGCATCAAGAGACTTGTGTGTGTGGGCTAATAGTGAAATCAGATCAAGTGGTGTGTGAGGCTTGTATCCATGAACAATTTCAAAGGGACTCTAGCCTATAAACCTATTGATCGAAACATTGAATGCAATTTCAGCCCTGGACAAAATACAAATCCCAATTCCTGGTGCTCTCAATCAAACCAAAATCTGAGCCAAAGCCTAGTAAAGGGTCAAGAAAAACTAAACTAGACTGACGACGCACTCCTAAAGAATGGACTTTATTTCAAAGGAACCCTAGGTCTAAACCTAACAAACTAAGGCTCTCTAGGTTTGACCTTGGGTCGGAGGAGGGCATGCAGAGCATGAAAACTTATTATGGATGCCTAGTAGGTGCCATAAGGTCTTCCAGAAGTAGGTGGCAAACCTAATAGGTTCTAAGGAGTCTTGCAACCTAGAGATCTCAGTAAAGTGTAATCCCATAGCTCTAGAAACATGAGAAGATTCAGGGAAGGGTAGGAAATAAGAATCAGAGTTTTGAGGTGGCTTATCGGAAACAAGAAACAAACCTTGGTTATCCAGGACGACCTTAAAATGAGGACATTGTTCTATAGGTGCACTCATCCAAACCTCATGATTTGCTCTAGGAGGGTCTACAAGTGCAAGTTCTAGGGTAGGCTGGGTGCTCCTAGAAGGTGGAAGGTTATCATGAAGGTCTTTGGAATGTTTATCTAGAAATTCTTCTAAGCTACTGTCTTTTTCTTGTTCTTGGACCTTCTCAATGGGCAATTCTTGTGAACCCCTTCCTTCTTCACACTTCTCTACCAGATTTGACTCAGGGGTGTCTTCTTTGGATTCCTCAATGAGTTCAGGGGTATTCTCACTTAAACTTTCATTTGGTGTAATTTTCTCTTCCTGAACTTCCTCAAAAGGGTTTTCTCTTAGGGTTAGCTCCTGAATTCCTTGAGTGGCAGGGGTCCCCTTAATAACCCCATTAGGTAGGAGTTGGTTAATTGAATTATCGAGAGAGATATCCTCAAATTCTTCTTCTTCATATTCATCTATCAAACTTATGTCAGGCTCATATATTTCTTCCACAATCTCACTGAAAGGTTCTAATCTATTCTCCTTTGATTCCTCTTTAAGTACGGCTCTGGTCAGGTCAACTAATTTTGGGATGGCCATGCCTAACTCCTTCTTAGTGTTATCCTTCTGGTCAAGAGGTGACACAAGTGGGAATTGACAAACAAAAGTCTGGTTCACTACAGATGTCGGATCAATCGAAACTTGACTCAAGTTGGTAGAGGTTGGCTTTAAGTCCAAAGTACTTGATTGGTTATATCTTAAAGACCACTCATAGTCTTGGGCTTCTTGGTAGGCTCGGTCTAACTTATTGGTCTTTTCAAGGCATAGCTTCCTATAAATGTCTGAGTGTAACCCAACCCTAAACCTCGATGTGATCTGAGCTTCGATCTCAATGGTATTGCATTTCATGTCATACCACTGGAAGTCCTCGATATATTTAGACACAGGCCTATTACCTTGTCGCAATTGGTACCATTGGTCTAAAAGTCTTTTCTCATAGGATCTACCAAGGTACCTATCTCTCAACTTACTTCTCATATCTCTCCAAGTATATATTTCCTCTTTTCTTTGATAACACTCACGCTCAATAGCATACCAATGCGACCTAGCATGTTTGGTGAACTTGGTTTTGGCCAACCTAACTTGTCCTAATTCCGATATGTTAGTGCACTCAAAATACCGATCCATTTGTTCTTCCCACTTAATATATGTCTCTTGTCTTCCATCAAAAGTGGGTGCATAAGGTTCGGTGTTCCTAACGGGTCCCTTCTCTGAGTCAACCAAGTAAGGGTATAGGCTCCTAGGGCTAGACTCAGGGGCAAGATCATGGTCATAGGCTCTTAGATCAAACCTCCAATGATTAGGTTCAGGATCCCTGTATAAAGGTCTCCTAGGCTCTGGGTATGGGTGAGGTTGGGGTCTACCAAATTCTGAGTCAGGGATCCAATTTCGGTGCCTAGGCTCCTCAAGTACCTGGCTCAGTCTCTAAACTGGGCAACAGTATCAGTCATATCCTGACTCAATTTGGTCATACTTTCGGTAAGAGTTCTAATCATGGCCTCTAAATCAGGTTGGGTTTGACCAGGTTGGTAGGATACTCCGTTCCTGGTGGACATGATGATGCATGCAAGCACACCAAATGAGACTCGACTGAAACGACTACGGGCTAACTAGACCTAGAGCCCAAACTAGATGCCCAATCAGAGTGGCAAGCTATCCTGTAGTAACTCGGGACTCAGCCAGGCAGGTGTAAGGGGAGTGTTAGGTCCCTAATTGCCAATCCTAGACACCAATCAGTGATTGGCCAGGTAGGCGGACCAGCACACAAGCCCTTCAGGACGTAGTCTCTGAATCACCGTTCTAGACACTGAGTACAAAGCACACAGAGTAACCAGACAAACTGACTAAACCCTAGGCTAGACCTGACAAGTTGGTGTTCCTAGCCCACTAGGGCAAATTAAGTCTAATAAATTTTAAAATTAGGCTTAGGATCGAATGAATGGGTGGTGGTTTTGGACTAAGGAGAGGTTATCAACTCCTCCCCTTATCTTAGATGCTCAATTGCCCTTAAGATGAATTAGGAGATGATCACTCAAAAAAAAAAATTAAATTGCAGAAACACAGAAACAGAATTATTGTAATTTAACTCTCAGAAATTTCACAGAAACCAATAAATTACAGTAAAATTATGTAAAATAGTTTCAATTATACTGGTTCCAAAAAATAAAAATCATGCAATTTAGAGTTACCTATAATGAGAAACAATTCCTGCAACAGGGTAGTTACAGACTGAAAATAGAATGCTTCCCCCGTTTACAATTCCTGCTATGAAATTGTAACCCAGCGGATCCCCTACATGCCCTAGGAACACCCCATGAATGGGAAGAGGAGGCTTGCACCTCGCTTCGTTCCTAGGACCGGACGTCCTGGGGAGTCTACTTCGAGCAGACAAAGTAAAAAAGAGAGACACTCAAAACATGCAAGCAAGTCAGAAACCCTAGACAGGGCTCTGATACCAAAATTGATGCAGAGCGAATAGCTCTAATACAAAATGATGCAGGACGAAAGCTCTGATACCAAAATTGATGCATAACGAATGCTCTGAAACCAAAAATGATGCAGAACGAATATGTGGAATGCGGAAGCAAATTAAAATTAATGTTTATATATATATATATATTTTAAGAAGTCGACTTTGACTCAAAGGAAAGATAAACTAATATTGAAAGAAACTATATAATAATTGAAAGCACAGTTCAAAGAAACTAGATTATCAGAGTAGTTCAGGAGTAAGGATCGTTGGGGGTTGAGAAACTCCCAGACCTAGGGTTTCGCTCTGAACTTTCAACAGGACAGAAATAAAGAGAAGGGAAGGGTTATGTACCAGGCAGTGATCTTCACAGAGTTTGGTGGAAGGACTCTCTCGAGCAGATTGTTGGATCCTCGGATTCGGATATTTTCGCAATGGATCCTCCAATACTGGTCCTTTGGCAAAGTTGGCTTCTCCTGAACTCAGGATCTGGGAAAGAAGAAGAACAAGTTAAGGAACCAGATACTCAAAGAAAGGATTTACCAGATAAGAAGAACTTGAAAAATTGATGTTGCTGAAATCCTGATTCTTTTGGATGCTGATCTGACTTCCTCTGGGATTTGCTCTATATTCGAAGTAGCCGATCTGGACCTGGATGCTGGTGGTCGGCCTCTACTTGGAAGAGAGGGGCTAGAGATGATGAGGTAGATTAGGGTTTGGATGATTGGTGGAATGAAGAAGATGATGGCGGCTAGGGTTTGGAATTGAAGTGGCTAACCTAGGGTTTTGGTAGGGTTTTGGGGTTGGAGATCTCACACCTCCTCAAGGTTCCTAGGGAACCCGGATTTACTCCCTCACGGAGCTCAACACCTGAACACAAGTGCGGAAGAGAGAAACACAAAGTTGCTCACAAAGAAATTGATTTCATTCATTATTTAAATTCAAGAGTTACATAGAGTTGAATATATAGACATAACAAAGAAATAAAATTTTATACATTTCCCATGTGGGACTAATAGGACTAACCCACACTTTAGGCATCAAATTCTCTTCCCAAGACTCCTTCCATGAGTGGGCAGCCCAAAAACTCCAAGAAAACTTGAAAATCAGCTCCAAATGGCAGGTTATGGGGGTGTCTCCTAGTATCTCTCCATGAATCAAGGATTTTCCCTTCATGGTTTGGCTCATTTGGACACCTCCTAGTCTTGCTCCACAAGTTTAGGCTTCTTCCTTTCATTGGCTTTGGCACTTTTGGAAATTTTTGGGAACCTCCTTGAATTCCTCCCCAAGACATGCTCTCTTCCCTTTTATAACTTGGATTTTTATGGAACATTGTGGGGCACCTCCTTGATCCTCTCTTCAAGAAAAATTCTTGCCATCCTGGCTTGGGTTTATTTCTTGTGGTGTAGGGACCAAAGGCACTGGATGGAGATGTGGCACCTCCTGGACTCTGGCGTGTGGCTGGGAGTGTGGCGCCCACTTGCTTGGGCCTGGGAGAAAAAATGTGGCATCCTGGACCTTGACTTGACTGAAAAAAAAGTGGCACCAACCTGGAGAAGACCTAGACCACTACTAGGACTTGTACTGAGTCAACATGACTCAACAAAATTTAAATTGCAGGGAAATACAGACTCAAGACTAAAATTGAGTTGACCAAGTCAACCCTTATTACAAAACCAGAAAACCTTAATTCTTTGGGCAAGGTCAATCAGAGATCCAGATGGAGCCCTGAAGTCTTCTTCTGAGTCTGGTGCCCGCACCACTTCATGGTTACGAAGCGAGGGATTGAAGCTAATCTAGAAAAGATTCGAGCCATATGGACATGAGACCTCCAGCAAATAAGATAGAAATTTAACAGTTGACCGGATGAATTGTTTCATTAAGACGGTTTATTTCTCGTTCGGCTGAGAGATGTTTGTCTTTTTTGAAAGCCTTACGACTGACCAAAGAGTTTAATTGGTCGGATAATTATAGGTTGGCATTTGAGGAACTTAAGAAGTATTTGACAAATTTGATCATATTATCTAAACCCCAAGGAGAAGATTTGTATCTCTATTTAGCTGCATCTGATGAAGCAATTAGTTCTATGTTAGTGAGAAAGGAATCTGATGGATTACATAAGCCCATTTACTACATCAGCAAAGTCCTTCATGATGCTGAAAAAGATACCCAAAGCTTCAGAAGATTGTTTATACCTTGGTAATATCAGCCAAACGCCTCAAGCCATATTTTCAATCCCATCGTATTATTGTGTTGAACAATCAACCTTTAAGGACTATTCTTCAGTGTCCTGAAACGTCTAGTCGGATGGCAAAATGGGCAATCAGATTAAGTGAGTATGATATTACTTTTCAATCTAGATCTGCGATGAAGACTCAAGTGCTGGCTAATTTCATAGCCAAATGTACTTGGAGTGACAATGAAAAAGAAACTCAACCATCTAATGAAATGGAAAAGATCGATATACCCTGGATATTACATGTAGATGAGGCTTCAAATTCTTTTGGTTGTGGGGCTGGGTTGATCTTATCTAGTCCAAATGGGGACATCATAGAGTATGCACTCCGATTTTCTTTCAAAGTCTCTACTAATCAAGCTGAATATGAAGCTCTCCTAGCTTGTTTAAGAATTGCAAAGGAATTAAGTGTCCGAAGGTTAAAGGTATTATCTGATTCATAATTAGTCATCAACCAAGTAAAAGGAGATTTTGAAGTTCACGATGCCACTTTAGCTTTGTATTTGAAGAAGGTGCAAGAGCTTAGAGTTTTATTTGATTTCTGGGACATCAGTCATGTCCCTATAACTGAAAATTCTCAAGCCGATTCATTATCCAGATTGGCTACTTCTACACCTGATTTAATGGATCAGACATTTGTAGAACATCTGGAGACCCCAAGTATTTCGGTAGCTAAAAAAGAAAAGGTTCTTCAAATAGAGCTGGAAATGGGTTGGATGAATCTGATAATTAAATATCTGACCGAAGGGGTATTGCCTGAGGATAATGTAGAAGCTAAACAACTTCGAAATGCCAACTATGCTTTACAAGAACTCATTTTCCCAACCGTTATTGAAGTATTTATCTCCTTCAAATGCTGACTATGTTCTTAGAGAAGTGCATGAAGGAATATGCGGTGATCATTTGGGAGGAAGGTCATTAGCTTATAAAATCATAAGGCAAGGATATTACTGGCCGACTACACAAAAAGATGCTACATATTTTGTAAGAAGATGTGATTCCTATCAAAGGTATGCAAATATACAAAGGCGTCCTGCCAGTTAACTAACATAGCTAACGGCTCCTTAGCCATTTTCTCAACGGGGAATAGATATACTTGGTCCATTTTCTCTGACTTCTGGACAACGAAAATTTCTGATTGTTGCCATTGATTATTTTACCAAATAGATAGAAGCCGAGACTTTGACTCTCATTACTGAAACAAAGGTCGAAATGTTCGTCAGAAATTCCATCATACATAGGTTCGAAATTCCTCATACTATCATTATTGATAATGGAAGGCAGTTTAATAATAAAAAATTTAGGGATTTTTGTGCTCAATATGATATTCTTCAAAAACTAACATCCATTGGACATCCGCAAGCTAATGGAAAAGCTGAGATAACCAATCGGACAATTCTTCATGGATTGAAGACCCGATTAAATGAAGTCAAAAGATCTTGGACTGATAAACTCAATTCCATTTTATGGGCTTATCGGATGACTCCCTGATCTACAATGGGAGAATCTCCATTCAACTTTGCTTATGGGAGTGAAGCTATATTACCTATAGAAATTGTTCTTTGTTCTAGAAGAACTGACTGCTTTGAAGACTCGAATAATGCTAATCAAAGGCGAGTTGACCTGGATCTGCATGAAAATTCCAGATTACAGGCATAATTGAGAATGGCAGCATATCGACAAAGAGTAGCGCGATATTATAATTCAAGAGTCAAGGCTCGAATCTTTCGAGTTGGAGATCTTGTCCTGCACCGAACAATAATATCCCGACTAACTGAATAAGGTAAACTTACTCCAAATTGGGAAGGCCCTTATCGCATCACTAAAGTTATGTGACCCGGGACCTATTGACTTGAAAGTCTAGATGGTTATCCAATGGCTAGACCATGAAATGTAGAGAATCTTATTAAATACTATCAATAAAGTGATTTTTGTCTCTCTTGTTCCTTTCATATAAAGGAAAAGCATGAAGTTGAAACATTCTCTTAAAAAAAAAGAAGAAAAGAAGAAGAGAAAGGAAGGGTTGGCTTGATAAGCTGACTACAATCCGATAAATTGAGTTGGTCCGATCCACTAACTCATCAATATTTTACGATCATAATAACTGATCAATCAAAGGGTTAGCCTGATAAGCTGACCACAAGCCGACAAATTGAGTTGGTCTGATCCACTAACTCATCGATATTTTATGATCAGAATAACTGATCAATCAAAAGGTTGGCCTGATAAGCTGACCATAATCTAACAAATCGAGTTGGTCTGATCTACTAACTCATCGATATTTTACGATCAGAATAACTGATCAATCAAAGGGTTAGCTTGATAAGTTGGCCATAATTTGATAAATCGAGTTGGTTTGATCCACTAACTCATCGGTATGTTAATATCAAAATAATCAATTGATTGAAAGGTTGACCTGATAAGTCAACCAGATACAAGTAATGAAAGTTGATATGATTTACCACTCTATCAATGATATTACCACAAGATATCCAAGATATTAGAAGATGGTCTGGTATATTGAACTGATCATTATAGTTAGCTCGATATGTTGATTGTATAACATTAAAAAGAAAGTAAGGATTTCATTGTTGTTCTGTAATAAAAAAAAAAAAGAGAAGGGAGGAAAAAGGAGAAGCAGCAATGAACATTGATTCATTAAAAGTTGTTGAAAATTTATGATTATAAGTGTTATTCAACTTTCTCCAGATTGGTTTGATCATAGGAAGTTTTCTCTTGTTCAGATGTTTCCTCGATAGGAGGAATTACAGGACCGTCAGTTGGTTTCTCTGCTTCTTCTTCTACAAGGTCATCTATGGAAATAGAGGAGATGTCAAGGTCAGGGTATAATTTTTTAACCTTGTTGATACAATCTTCAAAGCCAAATTCATAGCCTTTTGCCCTAGCCTGCTTTATTTCATCATTGAATGCTTCGGATTTTTTGAATTCCTCAATAGCAAGAAGTCTTCGTTGGATCACTAAAGCATTCTTTTGTTCAGTTTGTTCCAACTTCTTCTCAAGAAATATTATTCTTTCTTCCATTATAGATTTTTGGCTTAATACTTCTTCATAAGCCCGAGTTTTCTCTTCTATGGCCTCATCTGCCTGTCGAAGTATTTTTCTTCTTTTAGCTACATCAGCCACATGCTGCCTAGCTTGATTTTCAATTATTCTCAGTTGATTTTTCAGTGACAAAATCATTGCAGTTGATCAGACAACTCTTGATTCTAAGGCCATCCGATTAGCATCAGCCTTGTCTTTTTCTTCCTTGGCCAATGCTAATTGCTTTTGAAGATTTGCTTAAAGGTTAGTTGTTTGGCACCAGCTTTCTTCAATCATAGAAATATCATTGATGAATTGACCAAAAGAGTTGGGATAACATTAGAACAAGAATAAATTGTTTTAAAAAAGAAAGAGGCGCTATCTACCTTCATTATTCCTGGGTCAATGAAAGATAGAATCTCTTTTACTCCATGTTTGATTGTTATCTCCCATTCTTTCCAATGGATGGTGGATTGTAGTATGGTTTTTGCTAGCTTTGAATTGTTAATTCTCGTATCAGCAACGAGCATTTGAACGATCTTTGTATTGGTCAAATCGGATGATTCCTCTACAGGAGTTTTACCTCTTTATGTTGAAGTATGTTTAGCAGATGGATCGTGCCCTGGTTCTTTTGAAAAAGGAATGGAGGGCTCTTGTTCCTCTTCCTCGGATGAAGATGCAATATATTAAGGAAATTCTAGCTTATTGGAGGTGCTTCTTGACAAGCAGCTTCTTCTTACACATGATCTTTCTTCTCTGAATCGTATAGGTTTAACTTTCCTCTTGAGTGCTTGATGGATTTTCTTGCCATCTGATTCCATCTCTCAAATATGATGAAGATTTCTTTTTGGAAGTATTTCTTGAAGTAAAGAGTTTTGAAGGAGAAGAAACTCTAAATACTTGAGATAAAATTGGCTCAAAGACCCGAGCTTGGAACCCCTTTATATAAAGGGCATCAATGATCATGATTTATGGTCCAATTTTCGAGATATCTTGAGATCATAACATGTTCGAGACCCTGATTTGGCGAGGATCTGTATGCCATTTCTGATTTTCAGAAAGTCAGATTATGAAATATATATATAGTAGTATTTGATTTGAATTTGGATTTAAATCATATACGATTTCTGAAATATTGACAAATGCAGTTATACAACCTACCGAACAACTACTCTTCTAATAGAAAGGTGACACTTGGTAAAGTTAATATGATGACTTATCAAATTTCATCTTGAAAAGTTTTTTATAAAGGATCCTTCTTCTTAAAGTATAAGAAGAAGAAAATAGTATTTGATGAATCTGATTGAAAAATGGGACTATCGATGATTAATCTAGGGGTTTGATTGATTCAAAGATCAGCTCTCCTAGATGTTTAATAAGTACTGATTTCTTCTTTGGGAGAAGTTGAAGATTATGTTTTCTAATCAATTTATCCTATTAAAGGTGTCTGCTTGTTGAACCTGTTTGAAATTGATTTAACTGGATTTTTTCCAAATATTAATCGGTGTTTGTAATTTAATTCAGATGACCTCATGGTTAAATTTGTCTCTCTCGAAAATTTCCTTGTATGATCCGATGATTTCACACTTAGAAGATTTTTTGTTTATAAAGATTTAAGCTCTTTGATTTTTATCCATCGTATCTTCTTTCTTTTAAAAGAAAGGAAAAGAAAGGCATTTGCATTACTCAGAATCCAATAAATATTGTTAAGAGAAAAGATTTTTCATTTCATGATTAAAAGCAAAATAAGTTCCTACATCATTCATACAGATTGGTCATTTACATTCTTTTCAATTACATTTCCTTCTATTTCAACTTGACTTTCAGTAGGAACTATTGCTGTTTCTTCTTGAACTTGAGAGCCTAGTGCTGGCTCTTTAGTTTGGTCACTAACTGGTTCTTCAGTTTGGTCGGTGATTGGTTCTTCGGTTTGGTCTTCGATTGGCTCTCCGATCTGATCTTCTTCATCAGAGTCTTCTTCATCAAAATCCTCCATTATCTTTGACGTATTTAGATTAGGGTAAAGTTTCTTTGCTTTCTTTAAACAGTCGACGTGACCAAGGTCGTAGCTCTCGACTCCCGCTTCATGGAGTTTGTCCTCAAAAGCTTCTGATTGAACATACTTTTTTACGGCTTCATTAACGGCCTCTTCAACAACTTGTTCAGCTTTCTTTGTTGCCGTTAAAGCTTTTTCTTCAGCCGCTAAAACTTTCTTTTCAGCCCCTAAGATTTTTCCTTCGGCTTTTTCCAAATTGACGGACATCGATCGAAGTTTCTTTTTCTTCTTTTTCAGTTTTGATTCCATGATGCTTATTTTTGATCATGCCTCATTCAGCTTTGCTTCTAGAGCTAATGTTTTGGTTGCTGTCTCTTCTAACTTCTTTTTCATGGCATTTTTTAGTTCTTCAGCAACCTCTTTCTCCGCCTTTGAGACGTTTACCTTGTTGCACATAGTTTGACGGAATTGATCAAAGTTTTTCAAACTTTCATCCATGATGCTGATCCCATGGATAATCTGTATATTTGCATATCAAATTGATCATATGTAATAAAGAAAGAAAGACGATTGACTCTTTAACTGTTTAAAGTGCAATTTAATTCCATACCTTCAATAATGTTGGATGAAGCAATAGAATTGTATCGTCAACATGCTGGGACTTGGTAATTTCTTAATCTTTTGGAATGATGATAGATCTTAAGAGGCGACGAGCTAGCATCGGATCATTTAGACCTGAGTCATCGGCATATACATGACAATCGGCTATGACATCTTCAGCCAGTACTCTTTTTTCTTCCTCCCCCATCATCGAAGCTTTCCCCCTATTAGTGTGATCAGCAAGAAATGATGATGGGCCAGCTTCTGAAGTTTCGATTGACCATCTTTCTTATGTCGGAGGTTGAAGAGATGCTGATAATGGTTCTTTGTCATCTTCCAATCACTTGCTATTAGTATTGGAGAAATAGGATCTGTTGAGACTGCTGTAGTTGTTGAAGCAGTCGGTTTTATCTTCTTCGATTTTAGTTCTTCTTTCTTCTTGGTCGGATGGAGTAGCTCTGCTCTTCCTTTTTTCGATAGCTTTTGGAGTTTTCGAACGTCCACCATGACTGATGTATCTGCAATAGTCAAGAAGTCGGATGTCAGAATCAATCATCAATGAATGATTAGGAAAGTAGCATTAGCAGTAAAAATACCTAAAGTGGGCTTGGGGATGATTTTAGCCAAATATAATCCTCTATCATTGAGAAGTTCTTTTATCGGGAGAATCTCTATCCCCAAAGCTTCTCATAATCTTCATGGTCGGCTGTTAGGATTTTCTTGCCATCATTGGGAGTTAATCGGGGTTCCCTATGGCTAATGATAAAATTCCAAGGGAACTATGAATGACTAAAGGAAGCCCAAGGATAAATTTTCGACAGAGGTGTGGATGATTACCCACCATCCATAGCCATGGAAATCTCATTTCAGTACAAATAAGGCAGTGAAAAAGAAAGTTTTGGGGGTTATATTTGCGTCCTTGCAAAGAATCAAGAAAGCACAGATTATTCAAATACTATTGGATATTAGTTGGGCTGGCAATACATGATATAATCTAAAGATCGTAAGGAAGAAAGGATGGATCGGAAATCTAAGTCCGGCTCTCAAATGTTCTTCATAAATTACCAAGCTACCAGGTGGAGGCCGATCTATTTTCTCTTTAGAGTTCAAAAAAACTAGGCATAATTATCAGAAATGTTATTATATTTCTTCAATGCTAAGATTCAGTGTTTTGTCGAGGAAGACCTAATAGCATCTATTTTTAAAGATTCGGCTAGTTTTTTCTTCTTCTGAGAAGTGGATTCTTCGGGATTATCAGTACAACTAACTTCTAGGATTCTAGCCATAAAGAAGGGGAGAAACAAAGGAAGATTAACTTAAAATCAAAGGTAAAGAAGAAAGGAGGCTGACCTAAGAGGTTTTCTTTTGCTCCTAAGGTGAAGAAACTGAAATGGTGGAAAACCTATTTTTCTGGAGAAGATGGTGTTTATATAATATCTTTCGATGGTTTAAATTTTTTCTCGAATAACGGGATCATTCAGATCATGCCACCTATCCGCAATATCTAGCAAAAAGATATAGTTTTTTGAAGATTTGAGATGACTATTCATAATCTGATGGCAAGATGTTGCTGATGGGATGTTTGCATTTATTTCATGATGAAAATCTTTCGGCCTTTTGTGAAATTTAAAAATAGTAATGATGGTGGCAAGATACGGTTGTTAGTTTTTGTATCCGCTTCCCCTATTAGAGATTGACACATCATTAAAGCATGCTACCCGAGATAGAAGTTTCTGACAGTTTTTTATTTATAATTATTGAATTCAGAAACTAGGGGGACTAGTGTTGGGATACAACATATTCGGTATACTTATATTGATCTGGTTGGGGTTGAATCTGGTTGATCAAGTAATGTATCGCTGATCAACACCCAAGAGGCATAAAGTCGATCAATGCCCAAGAGACATAAAGCCGATCAACGTCTAAGACGCGTAAGGCTGATCAAAACCCAAGAGGCATAAAGCCGATCAATGTCTAAGAGGTGTAAGGCTGATCAATGCTAAAGAGGCATAAAGCCGATCAACGTCCAAGAGGCATAAGGTTGATCAATGCCCAAGAGGCATAAAGCTGATCAATGCCCAAGAGACATAAGGCTGATCAATGCCCAAGAGGAGTAAATTCGATCAACATCCAAGAGGTGTAAGGCTGATCAACACCCAAGAGGCATAAAGCCGATCATGTCCAAGAGGCGTAAGGCTGGTCAATGTCCAAGAGGCGTAAAGCCGATCAACGTCCAAGAGGCATAACGCTGATCAACAGCCAAGAGGCATAAAGCCGATCAATGTCTAAGAGGCGTAAGGCTGATCAATGCCCAATAGGTGTAAAGCTGATCAACATCCAAGAGGTGTAAGGCTGATCAACGCCTAAGAGGCATTAAAGTTGATCAACGCCCAAGAGGTGTAAGGCTGATCAACGTCCAAGAGGCCTAAAGCCGATCAATATCTAAGAGGTGTAAGGCTGATCAATGCCCAAGAGGCATAAAGCCAATCAACGTCCAAGAGGCGTAAGGCTGGTAACGCCCAAGAGGCGTAAAGCCGATCAACACTCAAGAGAAGCAAGGCTGATCAATATTCAAGTGACGCAGCATTTTTCAACATCCGGAAGATAGCTGATCAATTATGGATAATGCCTGCTGCACGTGTTGATGTCCTAACAAACTAACCATTTACAACTGGAGTTGGCTAGAATCGATTAAGTTTGAGGTCTATAAATACTCATTAGCACGACGAAGAGGAGGACTTTTTTGAAACACCTTTCACTCAATGTTTTCTTTAGATCATATTTATCTAGTCCAGACCCCATTGATGAGCTTGAGAGTGAAACCATTTCAATACATAGAGCCTTAACCAGTTCAACTCGAATCTCTTTGATCTAATCCGGACTCAAGCTTCATTGTAATTTGTCTGAACAAAACACATTCTAATTTTTTTTTTTAATTAAATATATAAATTTCTAGAATGATTTTTTTTTTTAGGGGGAGGGGGAACGGGGTGGGGTACCAAGCTTTTGGATTTGAGTATTGGATTTGTAAAATTTGACCAGGCAAGTTGTGAAAGTAATTTCAATATCGTATCATCAATGATGAAAATAGTAGTTATTCGAGGGTTCATTATTTATTATTATTTTTTGGATATCTATTATTTGACCCTTGCTATTGGGTGGCTTGGCCATAGCCAATTATTAGATCTACTATCATTTTATAAAAAACTAATTTTTTTAAAAAAATTAAAATATTTTTTTAATATTTGGTAACTATAAGATATTGTCCTATTAATGATATGTATTTGATTTGTTATGTATTGGCATGCTCTAACTTACTTTAGAATAATATATTATTTATTGGACTAGTATAGTTTATTATTATTTTTAATTTTTTTTAATTTTGGACTTGGAAAAATGTGCTAGATTACCTAAAGCATTTAGAAGATCTTAATTGAGAATTGAGGTTATATAGTAATTGATTTGGAATTATTATAAAATAATTAAATTCATTATTTGGTTACCTTACATGTTTAAGGATGATGTATCTGCTACATATTTAGTATGCTTTTGGACCTACCTTAGCATGAGTGCACTACCAGTTGAGCTAAAGTCCTCGGACATAATTGCTCACATGATCATGGATATATACATATATAATAAAATATATTTCAGTTTAGCATGATACATTATTATGCATTAATTATGTATGTATATATCATAAATAAATAATTGGTATAAAAATGATAACTAAAATAGGGTGAGGTGTTCAACTTGCCGGGATAAGATTGCCCGGGATGGAGCGTGACACTAATGGTTGCTGGTCCAAACGTCACTACAACAAAAGAAGGATTTCTCGATGCATTTTTTGCGATGCTAGGGCCTAGCATCGGAAAATTCTTGCAACTCGACAATGCTTTTGGGTAGCATCGGCAAAAGCGTTCGTTAATGATCTTAAAAGTGTCGACAGGTCCACCATTTCTCCCTCTTGATCGAATCCTAAATCATTCTTTCTGCTGCGCGTCGCTCCTCCATTTCCCCTCCTCTCCGAAATCCATCTCTCCTCCTTCATCGATCTCCTCCTTCATCTCCTCCCAAGCTCCCTTCCATCATCTTCTCCCAAACCCCCAGCCCTCCTCGTGCCATCCTCCCGTCTCTCCCCTTCGGTGTGGTCCATGGACCACTCCCATCTCTCCCCTCTGGTGTGGTTCGTGGATCCCCTTCCTCAGTGCCAACATCATCACCTCCGATCCCGTCTACAGCTCCAAGTATATGTCTCATCTCTATCTTTATCTCTAGCTGTATATGGCAATTTGAACATGGTGTGGCCCTCTTTTTGTATGGCTTCAGTTGGAGGCATCTTTCTTTCCAATAAGAGGGAGAACAGAATTAGATCTATTATGACTCTGTCCAAAAGCAAAGCCCCTCTACATCAAGTCATGGACTGCCGGAAGTGCTGATTCTAGTGATTAAGACCCCTTAACAACTCCATTCTATGGGTATGCCTGAGTGATGAGCCATTCAAAGAAAAAAAAAAAACCTCCAAAAATGGCATTGGTTGAACATTTTCGGAGCTTTGTCATAATACTCGATCGGTTGCCATCTTTATGAACTGGATCCCATCCAATGCAAGGATTGGAGTACATTTATTATTCCTTGTCTGTCTCTCTATTTGCAACCTTTTAATTTTGACCTAGCTAGGAACTTTTGGATCATGATCGAGGACCTTGTTAGTGTTGATTTCTTCGATCTTTGTTTTAGGATGTAGTGGGACGAAGTGTTTGAGCATGATAGTCCAATGAGAAGTGTGTCTATGATATATGGAGGATGGTTCAAATTAATTATCTTATAGCTATGGTGCATGGGAACATGTTTGATGTTTTGGATTAGATCGGGAGGAACATGTAGGGTTGCAAGATGCGTTGCATGTATGCCTATCCATCCTCATCCATAAAGGCATCCTAATCTCTGTCACATTGTAGGATTCTCAATGGTGAGAAGCCTCCAAGATGGAAAGAACAAGGCAAGGTAACATGGCTTTAGCCCTGGAGGAGGGCCGCCATGAGCCTTGCTCATGGAATTGATTAGCCAGGCAGTGTAATTGGGAGAAATGTTGCTAGCATTATATGGGAAGCAACTATGGCAATCAAGTATAGGGTTCCTGAAAATAGTTATCGTATTGTTTGTACTATAAGTAGATGAAGGGGATATTTTGATGCCTGACTATCATCTAAGAGAGTGTCTAAACTCTAAATTGCTTTCATTTAGATGAGAAAGGTTTATATGCTATACATTTATAATGGCAACATGATCTATGATTCATGACCTTGTTGTTGTTGGTAGTTTTTTCGTCATGTAGATCTACTTATTTTGTTGTCTTTTACTTATCAGGTGCTTGACTACTTGGAGGGTAAAAAAGCTTTCTAACCTATTTTGAAATTGGTTTAAGGTTTGTATATGGAGGCTATGATGATTTTGGGATGTATGTTTTGTTGATTAATTGTTTCTAATATCAGCAATCTTGGATGGCCTTCTTTTGTAGGCAACCGATTGTAGTCATTTTGATTTAGTTGCAGATTAAATAGTAGATCTGAGCATCCTCGTTATTTTCTTTTATTTATTGTTCAAATTTTTTGGATTGGGTTAATAGTTTATTTATATAGTAAACAGGTTAAACAGGTTGGATCGGGTCAGGTTGTATTATTAGGTTATTTGTTCATTAAACAGGTTTGTGTTCATTGGTGCATCATCAGCATTAGAGTTTATATAAGTTAGTTGCCTAGTTAATACTTGATCCTTATTCGCTCTGGGCCCCTTAGTTCAAGCTAAATATCATTTCCATGGAATTTGTTTAATAATCAAAAGCCATGACATTGGTCTATGATTTGGAGGAGGATTTGCATGGTTGGGCCCCTGGTTCATTTCTATTTCCAATGGTTTTCAGGTTCAGGAAATGATATTAATTTCTACATGGATCCTTGGATATCTACCATTTCTCTTTTAACATCACCAACCAACATCAATATGGATTCTCAATGGTTCTTAACATGTAGGTTAATAATCTTATTACTGCTTCTCAAACATGGAATTATGAAACTCTGGCTAGACTCTTCTCAACTGATATGATGACTTAGATATGTGCTATTCCTATTGCATAAGGCCTCTGGTCTGATTAGTTTGTTTGGGGAAGCTCTAAATGACTTCTTGTTTCTCTTAGTAATATGACCAAATTGGGATTCCATCACCAGCTACAATAGCCACATTCAGATTTCAACTAGATTTGGAAGTTGTGTACTTCACCTAGGTTTTAAATTTTATAATGGCAATTTTTGTGGTACTTGTCACCTTGCAAGGCATTTCTAGCTCACTATGGTCTTCTTTTACCATTAGCACAAGATTGTAATCTATGTCCTAGGATACTTGAATCTGTGTATCAAATGCTGTAAGGTTCACATACATTTTATTGTCCATTTGAAGAAGGGTGCAAACACTAGATTATACCTTAGCATATATTATTTTGATATATTTAGGCTACTAAACTAGAGTCCTTGCAACATTTACTCAAAAATAACATTTCCAACTTGTATTTGGTTAAATATAATTATACTTAATAAATTGACTCACCTATCTTCCACCAATGATGTTGATTGGCATGTATTTATCTGGATTAATAAACTTGCATAGCATCATATACATGTTTCAAGAATATTAAGGCTCTTTGGTGTATACATGCATCTTACTCAACATGTTATGCTTTAAGATTTGTTCATTATTGCAAATCTTTAATTTCAATACCATGTATACTTTTGCTATGATCAATAATTGCTTTTTAAACTTTTTTATAAAATATGCATTGCATAGAAATACAGACCTGTCAATTGATTAATATACATATTCTATAGCATCCGTATATTAATTTTATTTTTGTATGGGTGGGAGAATTATGTATAGTGGTCAATTGATTGTCCAGTTTGGATAGTTTGAGAATTGTAAATAATTTTATAGGTACTTACAGTAATCAAGTGGTATGAATAGAGCTCAAGATATATTTTAGATAATATTTTCTTTTAGTTCTCCTCATACATCTTTATCATGTGGGAAGAACTAAAGAAAAATGCTATCACAATTTTTTTGGAGCTCTTATTGCATATCGTTTGATTACTATAAATGACCTATATAATTAATACAATTCTTGAATAAGATAGGACCTATATTTACCTATTAGTTGGTGATAAATGTATTTATTAGTTAACCTATATTATTTTTCATATAGTTTTAAAAAAATTTACTTGGTGCATTGTTATTGACTGAAATTTTTTTTTTGTATTTAGATAACTTGAAAGTTGGATCATTTTATCCTAAAATGAATAAAAGCTGGATAAATAAATCAAGAAATACTAAAGAATATTTAGATGGAGTTCGTGATTTCATTAAATTCGGTATCGATAAAAGTAGTTTGAATGAAAAGATTTGTCTATACCGATGATGTGTTAACAGTCCTATCTAGATCCACAAACAGTTGAAGAACATTTGATATGGAATGGTTTTGCAAGAGGTTATACTAAGTAGATTTTTCATCGAGAACTTATGTTTACACAATCAAGTAATCAACCCTTGTCTGATCCTGGATCCAGTAATATGCAAGAGAATCCTGTAGGAGATGATGATATAATAGGTTTGATAACTGATGCTTTTTAATATGGTATTTAAAACTTTGGAGGTTCAACTGATACACATGAAATAATTGAAATATGTAAAGGTTCAACATTCATTGAACAAACATATATCGAGGAGCATATGCAACATCAACTTCTGAGTCAGCTCGGTATCATAATTTAATGAAAGAAGTAGATGAACAATTATATCCGAGATGTTTAAAATTTTCTAAGAACTCTTTTCTTATACATTTATTCCATATAAAATATATGAATGGGTGGTCGGGAAAGAGTTTTAACATGCTTCTCAGGTTATTAAAGGATATATTTCCAGAAGGCAATGGTTTACCCTCCTCTTATTACGAAGCAAAGAAAGTTGTCAACAATCTGGATCTTGGATATCAAAAGATCATAGTTGTCCGAAAGACTGCATGTTATATCATGGTGAAAATGATGATCAAGAGTCATGCAATGTATGTTGATCTTTAGATGGTAACTTACGAAGGAGATGAGGATGACGTAGTGAATGGAACAGATACACTACATCATACAAAGAAGCCAGCGAAGGTATTGCATTACTTTTCTCTTATTTCTCGATTGAGGATGCTATATTCATCTTCGAAAATTGCATCATTGATGAGATGGCATCATGAAGGGCGTACAAAGGATAGAATGTTGAGACATTTAGCAGATAGTTTAGCATGGAAAGCATTTAATGCTAAGCATTCTAATTTTGCCTTTGATATTCGTAATGTTCAGTTGGGTTTAGCTTCAGATGGCTTCAATCCTTTTCAGATTCTAAATTCTACATATAGTACTTAGTCAGTTATTCTAATACCATATAATTTGCCACCATGGTTGTGCATGAAAAAATCCTCGCTTATTTTATCAATGGTTATTCCAGGTGATAAGGGTTCAAGAAATGATATTGATATTTTTCTATAGCCTTTAATAGAGGAATTGAAACAGTTCTGGGAAGGTGTCGATGCAATTGATGCTTTCAATGGTAAAACATTTAAACTACGTGCAGCTTTGTTATGGATCATTAATGATTTTTGAGCATATGCCAATTTATCTGGCTGGAGTACAAAGAGACGGGTTGCATGTCCTTGTGTGTAGATTCGACATATTCAATTTGATTAAAACATGAAGAAAAATTTTGTTACATGGGACATCGTTGATGGTTAGAACCAAATCACCCATTTCATTTTTAGCAAGATTTATTTGATGATACCATAGAAATGGGATGTGCACCTATTCCACCTTTTGGAACTAATATTCATAGACAAATGGATTCCATCAATTACATATATGATAACTTCTTAAAGTCTTCTAAAAAAAGAGGAAGGGATGATCAAGAAGGATTGGCAGAAGAAGTGACTACTAGTACTATGGATGCACAGGTATTTGAAGATCCTGATAATTTTTTTGAAAATGAAAATAAGGAAGATGTACAGATAGCATCTACAAATCAGTTCAGCAAATATTTATGGAAGAAAAAAAGTATCTTCTTTGACTTACCTTATTAGGAACATAATCTTATTTAGTATAATCTTGATTCATGCATATAGAGAAGAATGTATGTGATAATCTACTTGGAGCATTGTTGAATCTTGATAGAAAGATCAAAGATAACATGAAGGCCTGGATGGATTTACAAAAATTATGTATCCGACATGAGCTTCATCCTAAAATGCTTGCTAATGATAGAATTTATTTGCCTCCTGCATCTTATACCATGTCTGCTCAAGAAAAAAATATTTTTTGATAGTATTGAAAAATATTAAAGTATCTGATGGATATGCATCAAACATTTCAAGGTACGTGCATCTTAAAGACCAAAAAATTTCTAATCTCAAAAGTCATGATGGTCACATATTGATGCAATATATCTTTTCAATAGCTTCAAGATTATCAGTGCCTAAATAAGTTCTTACAGTTATAATTTGGTTATCATCATTCTTTAAGGCATTATATTCAAAGGTTATTGATCTTAGAGAGTTTGATCAGTTGGAGTCGGATGTTGCAGTTACACTTTGTCAGATTGAGAAGATTTGTTCACCTGGATTTTTTACTATTATGATACATCTACTCATCCACTTAGCTTCAGAAGTCAAGCTTGGTGGACCGGTATATTATAGATGGATGTATCCTATTGAGAGGTATTATTATCAATTTTTAATCTTTATATAATTTTTAATAAAAGTAGCATCATGATGATGTGTAAATAAATTTTTTAATGTTGTATGGATCTTGTGCGATTGAAAGATTATATACGAAACAGAGCCTATCCAGAGAGTTTGATTATGGAAGAATATATTACTGAAGAGTGTTTGATATTTTGTTTAAGATATCTTCAAGGTATAGAGACAGTATTTAATAGACCTCAACGATATAGTGATTTCGTAGACAATGCAGAGTTGTATAAGTTTTCTACTACTAGAAAAGTAATGGAAAAAGGTGAAAGTATTGTATTGGATCAGAAATCAATTACACAAGCACATCGTTATGTGTTACTTCATAGTGAAATAATATCTTACTATTGAAGGTTAGCATATTTAACATATTTCAAGTTTAAATATCATATCTTATTTTTTAAACTATATTAATAAATATAAATTTTATGCAATAAATTTTTAATATCTCAGCAACAAGCTAATCATAGAACTCGACCTAATATAAGGATTGAGCAGCGATGGTTAGTCGAGTTATTTCCTACATGGCTTTTAAAATAAGTTTAATATATATTTAAAGAAATATGGATAGATTTATCATCGAATAACTTCTTAACATTTTTTATTATTTTTTAGGTATCAACAATGATGGAGAAGAATTATTCAGATAAATTAATAGCCCTGGCTCGAGGACCTCAAAGTTGTCATCAGATATAATGGTTTCATAATCAATGATTTTAAATTTCATACTAAAGGTTATGAAAATTTAGAAAAATACAGAACAGCGGTGTTATGGTGGAAGTTGATGAAAAGATATATTATAGTGCACTTAAATATATATACGAGTTAGATTACTATGAAATATTTAAAGTCATATAATTTAGATGTGATTAGGTAGATATAAACTCATCAAGGGGTGTAAAAAAATATGTAAATGGATTTACACTTGTAAATTTTATAAGGTTGATACATACTGATGTCTTAGTGAAGGATTATCTATTTATTTTTCCTTCTCAAGCTCGTCAAGTATTTTTTGTACAAGATGCAAAAGATAAAGATTAGGCTACTGTTATTAAAATAAAATCTCGGGACTTATATAATATGGAAAAATAGTTGGAAGATGATGAAGATGATACTTATATGCATACCATGCCATTCAATTTTGTATCAATTGATGACGTACATGCTATAGTATCCTTGATTTGGACGGAATTTGAAGAAAATACTAATGCTTGATTCTTATTGGTATTAAATTTTATAATGTAAGCAATTTATATTAATTATTATGTTAAATTAATATTTATCTTCACTAATTCTTACTCTGATGTAAATGATAGGTGACACTATGTTGCACTCGCAACGATTTCTTGGTGTGCAGTTTCAGCACTCACGGACAGAGGCTGGCACTTCTTCGACACAGCAGGTTGAGGCTAGTACTTCAGCACAAGATGTTCATGCCGGTTTTTCATCAGTACCAGATGTTGTATCCAATCCTTCAGAACAACAGTCTACCACAGATCCATCATCCTCAAGGCATATGATCCTCCCATTGATCCAGTAAATGATGAGCTACACATTCAGGATAATTTATTCCAATATCCTTGGTTAGATAAATTCTCATTACACTTTTCGCTATAGCTTACTTTTATCTATTTATATGCAGACGGATCTAGGAGGGTTACATGTATGTGTAGGCCCACAGTGGTATGGGATGTGTGGCAAATGTGCGAGGGTGAGAAGATAGTGATTGAATGCAATGAGCTGGGGCAACCAATTAAAAAAGTTGCTAGCTTATTGAGTTCTTTTTTAGGGACAGTTGCGCGGAGACATTAGCTTTGTGCACTGAGTTATGCAAAGTAGAATGATATGCTTCCAATGTATAAAGTAGAGATTCTACGAGTTGTACAAGTAAAACGCTTGATGGAGACATCAACCTGCACGAATCTTGAAGCAACATGGATACTGGAGCAGCATGAATTTTGATGTAAATAAATTTAAATTTGAAGATTAGATGTTCAGCATTTATCTTTATTTTGAAATTTGTTAGTTGGTTAGGTTGAGATATCTAGTTGTTAGGATAAGGATAGACCTCATCTTATCTTGTATTTGAATTTGAACTGTCCTTATCATTTTATCTTATATTCAAATTTAAATGAGAGTTGGAAAGGTCTATAAATACCATCCTCATTGCTTTGTAAAAAATTGGTTAATGAAGATAAGTTTTTAGGAAAGAGTGATTTTTCATTCTGCCTCCGTAAAGGAGTGGGCGTGAGGCCCGTCTTGCCTTTGCCTTCAGGCATCGAGGGGTATGAAACCCTATGCCTTCACTTTCGAGCATCGAGGGGCGTGAGGCCCTAGTTATCCCCTTCCCCGTTGAGTCCCCTCTATGATCTTAAAGATTTTCTTTCATGACCCCAGGTAGCAATTTGGGTGGGATGCCCTAGGCTCCACATGTAGTGAGATGGGTGGGATGCCCTAGGCTACATGTAGTGGGATGCATAAGATGCCCTAGATGTGAGAGGTTTCTCCGTGAATGTAAGTCCCAAGTCCGTACAATGTCCCATTTTCCTACTCTCCATCTCTATTGTTCCTTCGCCACCCCCTAGAAAAATAAAATAAAAAAAATAGTGGTACCCTAATCATCGGTGACTTCTCAGCTCGCTGACGATCCTACCCCCGATCCCGTGCCCCATCAATTTGGTATCAAAACTAGAAAATTAGGGTACGGTTCTTATCATCCCAGATTCCCCCCTCACCAGCCCCACCATTCTCTCTCTTATTCTTGCTCCACTGCCCCCCTCTTTGGCCCACCACCGAGCCAGATCCAACCGAATACAGATCTCAGAGCCCCATCGCTGCCCTTCCCAACCAGAGAGCCCCATCAGAAGATCCTCCTCTCCATCAACCTCCGCCCAGGCCAAGCCCCCCCTCCTCATCTACAATGGCTACAAGGACCAAGAGTACGTCGCCCTGGCCCTCCTCGCATGAACTCTGGATCTGAATGTAATGATTATTCTTGAGCAGGAGGAGAAATAGTGGTGGAGACCAGCCGGAGGCTCTAATCCGACCGGTTATCGATCTCCGAGCGAAGCTATGGACGCGACAATCTGGCCACTTCGGGTCGACCTCCGGCGAGAAGGGCAAGTTTGGTCTGACGATGGCCCAAATCCTCTCAGTGGCATGGAAGCTCTAGCAGCTCAAGATGCTCGACTGCCTCCAGCTCCTCCACTAACACGTCGGTTTGCAGATCCCATCTTTGCCCGCACCGTTTTAGTCATTCCCAACATCTTACTAATCCGATCGCTACATCTCCACCGGATCCCCCCATCAGATCTCCCCCTGGCCCCTGTAGCCGCTGGTTGTTCTCCGCCCAAGCCCAAGGCCAGACCTCCCTCCCTCTAACATTTTCGACATCACCACCAAGACTGCCACCTCCCTCCTATCCGTGCGATCATCAATCCACTACCACCATCAGAAGATCGCCTCGGTCTTCCTCATCACCGACCGGTCAACCCCATCACCAGCTCCACCGCTCCTCTGCTAGCCACCATCAGCCGTCGCCTTCCACTATCGAATGACAGCTGTCTACCACCATTAGACCATGTAACTCACTATTGTGCCATCTTCTCCGGAGCACCTCGATCTCTCTCCCATCCGATGACCACCATGAACATGCCTGCATCTTAGGTCTATGATCGAACCTTCCGTGACGTCGGTGACCTCATCGCCATCCACTGCGAGGCCGATTTCAACATTGGATCCTCCCTCCCAGCATCCAATCATCATTCATCGCTGCACCCCCTCCCGTCTAGAGCTCCATAGCCGCTTCTTCCATCTCATTCAACTCCAACTGCTGCATCTGCCACCATGATCAACAGGACCATCGATAGCCGCTCCCACCTTCGATCAATGCCTCCACAACTGATTGAGTTGCCGACCGCCGTAGCTTCTTCCTCCCTTTCGATTTACCCCTTTTCCTCGGTTGCCAGCCACCAGAACCCCATCCGTCATTGCCTTCCTCTCGATCGAAGTAACCCACGATCGACCGAGATGATCTCCATGCCAGGATTTTCCCGTCTGTGCAGGCCATCATCCCATCCATTTCGCCATCTCCGCCCAGTGCCATCGCCGATGGTACCCATCCGGAAGACTCATCCCCTGTTTGGTCCATGAGGAAGGAAAGCCAGCACGAACGTGAAAGCTAAATCGGCTTTCGCTACCGACTTCAAGCCTGCACGATCCTCAAAGCTGCACCATCCTTAAAGCTATACAATCCTTAGAGCTGCACAGATCTTCAGAGAAGAGCTAAGCCAGAAGATTATTGAAGCCTGACTCGATAGAGTCGAGTTCTCCCTATCTCAAGAGAATGATGGAGACATCGATCTGCATGAATCTTGGAGTAGCACGGATCTCGAAGTAGCATGAATTTTGATGTAAATAAATTTAAATTCAAAGATTAGATGTTTAGGATTTATCTTTATTTTGAAATTTGTTAGTTTGCTAGGATTAAGATATCCAGTTGTTAGGATAAGGATAGATCTCATCTTATTGTGTATTTGAATTTGAACCATTCTTATCTTTTTATCTTGTATTCAATTTCAAATGAGGGTTGGAAAGGTCTATAAATACCACCCTCATTGCTTTTAAAAAATTGGTTAATGAAGATGAGTTTTTAGGAAAGAGTAATTCTTCGTTCTATCTTCGTAAATGAGTGGGCATGAGGCCCGTCTTACCTTCACCTTCAGGCGTCGAGGGGTGTGAGACCCTATATCTTCACTTTTGAGCATTAAGAGACGTGAGGCCCTAGTTATCCCCTTCCCCGTCGAGTCCCCTCTATGGTCTTAGAGATTTTCCTTCACAGTCCCAAGTAGCGATTGTTGGATTCGGGAACCAGTGCGAAAGCGTGGATTTCAAAATTTTATGAAATCAGGTCCGAACCCTAATCCCAAAATCTCCTTATTAGCAATTAAAACTATGACTACATGCATGTCCAAATTTAAACATTGTTTAAATACTAACCTCAGATCGCTATTACCAGTCTGATGCAGAAATGAACTCCAAATTGAGTAGCCTCTTGAACACACCAGGCGTCCACTTGCCCGCCCTCCGATGGTGATCCACACGGGCAGATGATCAAGACACTGACTCCTTAATTGGGTTCCTTCCAATCAAGCTCTACCCAAAGAACTTGATATATGGGCTATTGGCTAGGACTCCTCTAGCCAAACTGGGACTAAACCTTCTCTCTTACCCTTCTCCTCGTCTTCTAGCAACTTTGGCCCCTTAAGACACTCTTGTCTTAAGAATAAGCCCTTGTCCTAAAATGGGACAAGGCTTGTCTTGGAGGGAGAAGAAAATTAAGACAAGATTGTCTTAATGTAAGAAAGAAAGGAGAGGCGCCTTCTTCCTTTACCGTCGGAGAGTTTCTCTCTGACTCTCCTTCTGTTCTGAGATTCGACAGAGCCTAGGCTCTGTAAAGGAATCAAAGAGGAAAGAGAGGAGGGGGAAACAATCTTCTGGAGAGGGAGAAGGATAAAGAAGCAAGGCTTCGTCGTAGAAAATCTGGAATAATTTTTTACGGTGAAGTCTTCTCCTTAAATAGGTGACAGAGAGGCGCCTTCTTCCCTGTAATCATCCTCTCACATCCCTCTCTCCCTTCTCACGTCCTTTTCCTTTATCTCACGGCCCTTGGGATTAATCTCACGGCCTTTGGGATGGGAAGATGCAAGGAAGAATCGTGAAAAACACAGAAGGGCGCGCGCAGAAAGAAGAGTCGCGCCCCTTCGGTGTTTTTTTTCTTTCTTTTTCACGGTAATTCTAATTTTTTGAAGAGTCCACGCCTAGGTGGACTCTCTTCCATGCCTCTTCAGCCAAAAATGTTGACTTCCTCTCTTTTCTCACGCAGAAACGCCGCTTGGAGAGAGTCCACGCGCGCGTGGACTCTTCTCCTTGCACGCGCGCGTGGGAAAAGAGGGGAAAGGGCTTAGGCGATGTGGGAAAGGGGTTTAGCCTCTTAGGTTAGCCCAATTGCTAGCCTACTATTAGCCCAATGTCTTGAATCTTCAATTAGATTCAAACCGGAATGAATTTGGATCTAAAAAAGACCAAATCGGAACCCTAACTCGAATCCGATTCAAGTAGAAGCCATGGTTTGCAACACATGCTAGTGTGTTCATCTGCAAACGAGATTTAATTCCAAATTAAAACCTTGATTATCTGTCCTAAGTGTGTGACCCATTGGGTTCCATACTTATCCAGCAGTGGGTCCGAGTGCAAGTTGACCTAATTTGATCAGAACTCATTCTAATCGATTTAGGTCAAATCGAGCTAACTCGAGTCAGTCAATTAGGACTCCTCCTAATTAGTGATCCAATTAAACCATTTAATTTGATCAACCCACAAGACAAGATTGACGTCTAGCAACGTGTCATGTCTACCCAGAAGATATGGAAATTCTGGTGAAATTCCAAAACTACCCTTCAGTGGAAAGTTCCCGTATAATTCGATCCTTCAATCATCTTGCATCCCGAATATAACTATGGATATGGAATCATGTCAAATCCAGTTTATACTCATTCCCAGCTCAGTCATACACTAATGATTCAATTAATTCGATATTAGAAATCATTTCTAATATCTGTACTTTGATCAAAGATTTCCTGAATCATCATCTGACCTAATTTGGCTGGATGCAATCTCCTCCTACTAGGAGTGATCAATTTCTTGTTGACCTACTCATTACCTTCATATACAAATCACCATACCCAGCATCAACCTCGTGCATGACCCAGTGTCATGATTGAGATTGAACCAAAGCATGGGTTCATGTACATAAGGTATTATGGCAGTCTCAGGTCATTGGACTACTTGTACAACTCCCACTATGAGAAACATCTGTTGACATGCAGCTAAGGCTCCATTAGATGTTCTCAAACTGGATCTCTTCAGTGAACTCATTCGCTAATGAGCACCCACATCCTTGTATTAGTGTCCCACATAAGTGACTGTGAGAGCAGTCACCCTTTTCAGCATACATAGGATGTGCCAGTCTAACCGGAAACCCTGATCCCCAACTCAGGGTTCCTATGACTAGGAATATTCTAGATTAGGGTTTTAAGGCCTTAGATCTCACTAGTATGATCTCATCATAGCCCTACAACCATAGCCCTAATCTATGGGGTTCATCATATAATGACACAGCGAATGATGAAAAATTATTGCCTTTATTAACTTGTCAATTTACAATGGTCTGGGAGATACAAATATTGGCTTATAGGGCATAATCCTTTCAATCTCCCACTTGCACTAAAGCCAATCGCTCTTATTCTTTAACCCCATACTGTCGAGGTGGCGATCAAACTCCCGCTGTGGTAGAGCCTTAGTGAACGGGTCTGCTATGTTGTTCTTTGTATCCACTCTATTGATGCAGACTTCTTGTCTCTCGATTATCTCTCGGACAAGATGGAAGCGTCTCAGAATGTGCTTGGACTTGTGATGGGCTCTCGATTCCTTAGCTTGAGCAACTGCTCCAGTGTTATCACAATAGAGTGGCACCGGGTTCTCAATCTCAGGAACTACTCCCAACTCTGTGATGAATTTCTTCATCCAGACAGCTTCCTTGGCGGCTTCACTGACAGCTATGTACTCTGCCTCGGTAGTTGAGTCAGCTACAGTCTGCTGTTTAGTGCTCTTCCAACTTACTGCTCCACCATTCAAGGTAAAGACATACCCTGAAATGGATTTACTATCATCTGGGTCTGATTGAAAACTAGAGTCTGAATAGGCTTCTAGTTTAAGATCAGATCCTCCGTATATAAGAAAAATATCCTTAGTCCTTCTCAGGTACTTAAGAATATTTTTTACAGCCTTCCAGTGATCCTCTCCTGGATCAGCCTGAAATCTACTGGCTACACCCAAGGCATATGCCACATCAGGCCTGGTACATAACATAGCATACATAATCGACCCTATAGCCGAAGCATAAGGTATAGAACTCATTCTATTTCTTTCTTCAGGTGTCTTAGGAGACATCCTCTTAGAAAGACGTATGCCATGACCAATAGGTAAGTAACCTCTTTTACTTTCCTCCATGCTAAATCTCTTTAGCACCTGGTCAATGTACCTAGACTGGGATAAGCCTAGCATCCTTCTTGATCTTTCTCTATAGATCTTTATACCCAGTATATAGGATGCTTCTCCCAAGTCTTTCATGGAAAACTGTTTCGATAACCACACTTTGACTGATTGTAACATTGGGATATCATTCCCAATAAGAAGTATATCATCAACATATAGAACTAAGAAAACTATGGCACTCCCACTAGTCTTCTTGTACACACAAGGTTCATCCTCATTTTTGAAAAAATCAAATTCTTTGACTGTTTTATCAAATCGGATGTTCCAACTCCTTGATGCTTGCTTTAATCCATAAATGGATTTCTTTAGCCTACATACCTGATTAGGTTTAGTCTCCAAGACAAAACCTTCTGGCTGTGACATATAAACCTCTTCCTCAAGGAAACCATTGAGGAATGCAGTTTTTACATCCATTTGCCAGATCTCATAATCATGATATGCTGCTATAGCAAGCATAATCCGAATAGATTTGAGCATGGCAACAGGGGAAAATATTTCATCATAATCTATTCCCTGTTTTTGTCTGAAACCCTTAGCCACCAATCTGGCTTTATAAGTTTCAACTTGGCCATCTGCCCCAATCTTCCTTTTATAGACCCATTTACACCCAATAGGGTTAATACCCTCTGGTGCATCAACCAAAGACCATACTTGGTTGACATACATGGAGTCCATCTCGGATCTCATGGCTTCCAGCCATCTGTCTGAGTCTCTACTCATGACTGCTTCCGTATAGGTTAGAGGCTCATCATTTTGAATGATTTGGGCTTCATTATTTTCGATTATGAACCCATACCTCTCAGGTGCCTGTCGCACCCTATCAGACCTACGGATAGGAGTGTGTTCAGGTTCTATATTAACTATGTTGTTACTTGACTGAGATGTGTCTATTTGTTGAATTTCATTAAGTTCGATATTCCTACCAGTGCCCTTTTGTAGGATGAATTCTTTTTCCATAAAAGTGGCATGCCTACTGACCGAAACCTTTTGCTCAGTAGGGTGGTAGAACAGATATCCTATACTATCTCTAGGATATCCGATAAATAGACATTTGTCTGCTCTAGCATCTAGTTTATGTCCAAAATTTCTTTTTACATAGGCTGGACATCCCCATATCTTAATATACTTAAGATTGGGCTTCTTACCTCTCCATAATTCATATGGAGTGCTAGAGACAGTTTTAGATGGTACTCTATTCAAGATATAAGTTGCTATTTCCAAAGCATATCCCCAGAAAGAAAAAGGTAACTCCATGAAGCACATCATGGACCGTACCATATCCAATAAAGTACGATTCCTCCTTTCAGCAACACCATTTAATTGTGGTGTGTAAGGAGGAGTCCATTCAGAGATGATCCCCTTATCTTTAAGGTGATCAAGAAACTCAATGGATAAGTACTCACCTCCTCTATCTGATCGGAGGATCTTTATACCTTTTCCTGTCTGTTTCTCTACCATACTTTGATACTCTAAAAATTTTTCAAAAGCATCGGACTTATGTTTCATTAGATACACAAATCCATACCTTGAAAAATCATCAGTAAATGTGATGAAGTATGAGTATCCACCATAGGCTTGAGTTGTCATAGGCCCACATACATCTGTGTGTATGAGTCCCAATAACTCTTTTGTCCTTTCTCCATGTCCACTAAATGGAGTCTTGGTCATCTTACCCATGAGACATGATTCACAAGTTCCTAATGACTCATAATCATAAGGATCAAAGAAATTTTCTTTGTATAACTTGTTAATCCTAGTCTCACTAATATGTCCAAGTCGACAATGCCAAAGTAAGGTATTGTTTACATCATCTCTTTTCCATTTGTTAGAAACATGAAAAATATTATCATTAGTGGAAAGAGTTAATAGACCATTATAGAATATGCCATAACATATAATTTCATTAGATAAAGAAATTGAGCAGCCACTGCTCATTACATTCATAGTATATCCTTGTTTAAGTAACAAGGGTACAGATATGATATTTCTAATAATTTTTGGCATATAGTAACAATTCCTTAGCTCCAAGATCTTCCCTGAAGGTAACTTCAAAACATAAGTCCCTACAGCTTCTGCTTGGATGGGGTCCCCTCCAGCACCGTAGAGCTCAAAGTTACCTTCCTTCAATACTTTAAGCCCCTGAAGTCCCTGCAATGATTTGCAGATGTTATGACCACAGGCGGTATCCAACACCCAAGTATTTGAAATGGAAGAATCCAATGACAAAATAGTATGAACTTCTTTCATACCTTTTGGTGCCTCTGATGCACCAGGCTTCACACTTGCAAGGTAAACCTTGCAGTTCCTTTTCCAATGACCCGGCTTGCCACAATGAAAGCAGGTCATCTGTCCGGAGGCCTTCTTTCCTTTCTTCTTCTTAATGCCCCCTTTAGGATTCATCCTCTTACTGGGACCCTTTTTGCCTGTCTTCTTCTTATCCACAAGAAGAACTGGAGCCTTATTTTTCTTTACATGGCTCTCTGCTGTCTTCAACATATTCAACAGCTCAGGCAAGGAAGAATTAAGTTTGTTCATATGGTAATTAAGAACAAACTGTGAAAATGACTCTGGGAGTGATTGCAAGATCAAGTCTTGATTCAACTCCCCATCCATTACAAAACCTAATTGACCTAATCTAGTGATTAGATCAATTATCTTTAATACATGGTCTTGTACTGATGTACCTTCTGTCATCCTTGCATGGAACAACTGCTTAGATATTTCATATCTAGCAGTTCTACTGTGTTCTCCATAAAGCTCTTTTAAATTAAGCAGTATGGAGTTAGTATCCATGCTATCATGCTGCCTCTGCAACTCATTAGTCATAGAGGCAAGCATAACACACTTGACAGTAAGTGAGTCATTTTGCCACATATTATATGTGGTCTTCTCCTCTTGCGAGGCATCTTCCCTTGGTGGTTCCAAAATTGGGATATCAAGAATATAGGAAATTCTTTCTTGACTGAGTACTATTTTTAAATTTCTCAGCCAATCAACATAATTAGGCCCAGTCAATTTGTTGGCATCTAAAATACTACGGAGTGAGAGTGAAGAGGCCATTTATCTACATTTAAACAAAGAACAATACATAAGCAAACAACCATGAAATGACAATACATAATTAAATTAGGACTTTAATTTAATTATGTCTCCCACTATTTTATCGAGCATCATAACCTCTATACGATGATCGAGAAAACCCTAATTAGTTTTTCTTAGTGGGGTTGAGATCCCAATCCCTTATAAAAGACCTTGTGTGTACACAACAAATCTTATATAAGTTCATAGGTAGGAAATCTCTCTCCAATTGTAACCCGTACAATTCTCAACTTATCCCGGCCTCTAAAATATTAATAGCCTTGTGTATACACAACAAACTATAATATTTTAGTTAAGTAAGACCCTTCATAGCCATATAGTCAGGACTTTAATAGTAATACCCTTGTGTGTACACAACAAAATATTACATTAAATCATGCCATAAATAAATAATTGTATTAGGCCAAAAATTGTGTTAGTCACCATATTAGGTCTTGTGTGTACACAACAAACCTAGTATAGATCGTAACACAATAATGACCTATCATGAAGGAAGGCCAATAATAGTATTTTAACACCAAGCATGTTAGTCAAGAATTAAACCAATCAGATTGGCCAGGCTAGTGGAAGAGATGTGGGGGTCCCCCCGTTGCTTTCCGAGACACCAATTTAAAAATTGGCCAGGTCAGACAACGGAACCAATTAAAAACCACGATTCCCTTTACCTTCCCAGAACCACCTTTCTAGACACCGAAATGACTAATTATCCATCATGACTAATAATGCTTATCGGTTAACTATACTACCACTTAATATAATTTCAAGAGGGATTTTTGCAATGCCAGCACATTCAATTAAAAGCTATCACATATATTAATACATGCTTTAAACTAAGCAAATATGTGAAATGTGTGCCATCATACTAGGACAACCATTTACCACATAATGGATACACCATTATGCCAGGGCAACCTTATTTCAGTATGATGGCTCCAGGGCTAATCATATCTCTAAGACAATTAGGGTTTCAGTGGAAAACCCTAACTGGTGGCAATCATCAAACTCATGTTCAATCAAAGACATGCATTGTGCATCAATATAAAAACTTTAACATGATACTACATCATTCAATAAAGCATGAATTGAACTGCATAAGTTTTAATCCTAATAAGGAGGCTCTGATACCACTGTTGGATTCGGGAACCAGTGCGGAAGCGTGGATTTCAAAATTTTATGAAATCAGGTCTGAACCCTAATCCCAAAATCTCCTTATTAGCAATTAAAACTATGACTACATGCATGTCCAAATTTAAACATTGTTTAAATACAAACCTCAGATCGCTATTACCAGTCTGATGCAGAAATGAACTCCAAATTGAGTAGCCTCTTGAACACACCAGGCGTCCACTTGTCCGCCCTCCGATGGTGATCCACACGGGCAGATGATCAAGACACTGACTCCTTAATTGGGTTCCTTCCAATCAAGCTCTACCCAAAGAACTTGATATATGGGCTATTGGCTAGGACTCCTCTAGCCAAACTGGGACTAAACCTTCTCTCTTACCCTTCTCCTCGTCTTCTAGCAACTTTGGCCCCTTAAGACACTCTTGTCTTAAGAATAAGCCCTTGTCCTAAAATGGGACAAGGCTTGTCTTTGAGGGAGAAGAAAATTAAGACAAGATTGTCTTAATGTAAGAAAGAAAGGAGAGGCGCCTTCTTCCTTTACCGTCAGAGAGTTTCTCTCTGACTCTCCTTCTGTTCTGAGATTTGACAGAGCCTAGGCTCTGTAAAGGAATCAAAGAGGAAAGAGAGGAGGGGGAAACAATCTTCTGGAGAGGGAGAAGGAAAAAGAAGCAAGGCTTCGCCATAGAAAATCTGGAATAATTTTTTACGGTGAAGTCTTCTCCTTAAATAGGCGACAGAGAGGCGCCTTCTTCCCTGTAATCATCCTCTCACGTCCCTCTCTCCCTTCTCACGTACTTTTCCTTTATCTCACGGCCCTTGGGATTAATCTCACGGCCTTTGGGATGGGAAGACGCAAGGAAGAATCATGAAAAACACAGAAGGGCGCGCGCAGAAAGAAGAGTCGCGCCCCTTCGGTGTTTTTTTTCCTTTCTTTTTCACGGTAATTCCAATTTTTGAAGAGTCCACGCCTAGGTGGACTCTCTTCCATGCCTCTTCATCCAAAAACGCCGACTTCCTCTCTTTTCTCACGCAGAAACGCCGCTTGGAGAGAGTCCACGTGCGCGTGGACTCTTCTCCTTGCGCGCGCGCGTGGGAAAAGAGGGGAAAGGGCTTAGGCGATGTGGGAAAGGGGTTTAGCCTCTTAGGTTAGCCCAATTGCTAGCCTACTATTAGCCCAATGTCTTGAATCTTCAATTAGATTCAAACCGGAATGAATTTGGATCTAAAAAAGATCAAATCGGAACCCTAACTCGAATCCGATTCAAGTAGAAGCCATGGTTTGCAACACATGCTAGTGTGTTCATCTGCAAACGAGATTTAATTCCAAATTAAAACCTTGATTATCTGTCCTAAGTGTGTGACCCATTGGGTTCCATACTTAGCCAGCAGTGGGTCCGAGTACAAGTTGACCTAATTTGATCAGAACTCATTCTAATCGATTTAGGTCAAATCGAGCTAACTCGAGTCAGTCAATTAGGACTCCTCCTAATTAGTGATCCAATTAAACCATTTAATTTGATCAACCCACAAGACAAGATTGACGTCTAGCAACGTGTCATGTCTACCCGGAAGATATGGAAATTCTGGTGAAATTCCAAAACTACCCTTCAGTGGAAAGTTCCCGTACAATTCGATCCTTCAATCATCTTGCATCCCGAATATAACTATGGATATGGAATCATGTCAAATCTAGTTTATACTCATTCCCAGCTCAGTCATACACTAATGATTTAATTAATTCGATATTAGAAATTATTTCTAATATCTGTACTTTGATCAAAGATTTCCTGAATCATCATCTGACCTAATTTAGCTGGATGCAATCTCCTCCTACTAGGAGTGATCAATTCCTTGTTGACCTACTCATTACCTTCATATACAATTCACCATACCCAGCATCAACCTCGTGCATGACCCAGTGTCATGATTGAGATTGAACCAAAGCATGGGTTCATGTACATAAGGTATTATGGCAGTCTCAGGTCATAGGACTACTTGTACAACTCCCACTATGAGAAACATCTGTTGACATGCAGCTAAGGCTCCATTAGATGTTCTCAAACTGGATCTCTTCAGTGAACTCATTCGCTAATGAGCACCCACATCCTTGTATTAGTGTCCCACACAAGTGACTGTGAGAGCAGTCACCCTTTTCAGCATACATAGGATGTGCCAGTCTAACCGGAAACCCTGATCCCCAACTCAGGGTTCCTATGACTAGGAATATTCTAGATTAGGGTTTTAAGGCCTTAGATCTCACTGGTATGATCTCATCATAGCCCGACAACCATAGCCCTAATCTATGGGGTTCATCATATAATGACACAGCGAATGATGAAAAATTATTGCCTTTATTAACTTGTCAATTTACAATGGTCTGGGAGGTACAAATATTGGCTTATAGGGCATAATCCTTTCAGCGATTTAGGTGGGATGCCCTAGGCTCTGCATGTAGTGAGATGGGTGGGATGCCCTAGGCTACATGTAGTGGGGTGGGTGAGATGCCCTAAAGGTGAGAGGTCTCTTCATGAATGTAAGTTCCAAGTTTGTAGAGTGTCCAATTTTCCTACCCTCCATCTCCATTGTTCCTTCGCCACCCCCTAAAAAAATAAAATATAAAAAAAATAGTAGTACCCTAATCATCGGTGACTTCTCAACTCGTCGACAATCCTACCCCCGATCCCGTACCCCATCAAAGTTGGTATTAAATTTTTTGTTATCTTGCATAGTTGAAATATTATATTATGTTTTATATTATTATTAATTATTTTTTTTTGTAGTCCAAGTTTGTACTCCCTCCATCCTCTCATGATTTTGTACTGAAGTCTCTCAACCAAAAATGAAAAGAATATAAAGCACAATTAAAGATAAGTACAAGTTACCTAGTATGACAGAGAAGCAAGTAGTTGGTACTTGTCCTCGTGATGTACCCCCTCATCAGTAGGTGAAGTTGGTTCATTATTAGTTTTTCGAGAGGGGACAACTATCTTCTAATTTTTTTGAAGCAAGTTTATTAAAATATTTTGTTTATATTGTACATTATATATGTGTATACATTACTTTCTAGAAATAAGAAGTTATCTTTTTGATTTTACTTACAAATTCTTATATTGGTAGAGCTACACGAGCAGCTCTATCTATTTCCTATACATCAGGATCCAAGAGTTACGTGCGAGTCAAACAGGATTTTGTAAGTTTCTTAAACTATACGCTTATATTTTCAATATTAAAGCATTTATACATTTTAATGAAACTAATATTATATATCATGAAAAATGTATCACGATACATATATGTATCATGGACGATGTATCACGATACATATATGTATTGCAGATGATGTATCACGGTATATATATGTATCGCGGTACATATATGTATCACGGTACATATATGTATCACGAATGATGTATTGCGGTACATATATATGCCATGATATATATATATATGTATCGTGATACATATATGTATCATGAACGATGTATCGTGATACATATACATATCATGATACTTAAATAATTTTTAAATTTATTTAAATTATTTGCTTAAAATTATAATTTTTCTTGTATATGGATGAGCATGAGAGGGAACCCGGTCAGGTGGAGTTTTATGGAAGGACTCATACTCATCATGATGGCACTTTTGTCAGAGATGAGTCGAGGGATATATGTGTAAGTTCTTATTACAATTTATTCCATGTAATGATTTAAATTTGATTTTGTTAGTCTTTAAGATCTAACTAATTTTTCTAAATTAATTTAAGAAAGAGCTACAGCTCTTATTACCGAGTGTGTCGATAATTCTACAGCTTATATGCAGAGTAGTCATATTGAGGCTGACGTGTTTATAGAGTTGATGGGGCCATAATGCTACGATCGACTGAGGGGCTATAGAATTGGAGTCACCCCCACTCAGTTATCTGTGATCATTAGATATACACGTGAGGCTACTGAGACTACTTAAGATGCACGTGTTCACAGACTCGAGGAGGAGATAGAGGAGATATGACAGAGCCATACCGTCGATAGAGCAGTGATGGAGAGCATGAGAGAGCACATTGAGCGGCTTACATCATCATATAGATATATGTTCCACGTCAGGTACATATATATAATATTAAATTTATATTTTTATATTAAATCAATAATTTATGTAATATATTATCATTCATAGGTTCATAAATTAAATATTTAAATATTTTTTATATAGGCTTCTAGAGTATCAGATCCTCATGAACAGGGTGACGACCTACCTCCTGCAAATATTGACCTCGACTTTTTGTTATTTTATATTTTATATTTTCATGTATTTTTCAATTTTGTTAAACAGACATATATGTACTAAATTTTATTATATTTGATCGTAATGAATTTTATATTTGGATTTATATTTGGATGTGTAAAGAATGCATGCAATGAGATTAAAATATTTGTTATTACTGTATTATACAGATAAAAAAATGTCATACAGATTTTTAAATTTTAAAATAATTATTTTATTTTTTTAAAAATAAAATTTTTGATACTTTAAAGCATTGAGAATAACCTTATCTTGGAGTTATTCCTGATGCTTTTTTTTTTTGATAGAAAAAAGGGTAGGGGGTTTTATCTCGGTGTAATGCCCCATTCTGGCCCCCAGCCCGCTAGGCCTTTATTCGATACAGGCTACAAATTTTCGTGTACCTTTCCTACCCTTCGAGATTTACCCGAACCGGTGAGTACGTCAGCCTAGCCCCTATACGATGTCAGATTATCAGCCAGTCCACCCCTAGTCACGTGTACCCAGAAATTTCGAAATTTTAATCGAGTCACCCACGGGATCATTCCTCAAACCCATGACCAGGCAAGGGTGGAGCCAAGCTTTTACCAACTGCACTACCCCCGTAGAGGTTAATCCTGATGCTTTAAAGCATCAAAAATAACACTATTCCTGATACTTTTTAAAAGTATTGGGAATAACTTTATTTTCGATGCTTTAAAGCATCGGGAATGACCTTATCCTGGAGTTATTCCTAATGTTTAAAGTATCGAGAATAACCCTATTTTTGATACTTTTTAAAAGTATAAGGAATAACTTTATTTTCGATACTTTAAAGTATTAGGAATAACCTTATCCTGGAGCTATTCCCGATGCTTTAAAGCATCGGGAATAACCCTATTCTCGATGCCTTTTAAAAGTATCAGGAATAACTTCATTCTCGATACTTTAAAGCGTCGAGAAAATCCTGATGCTTTTAAAAAGTGTTGGAAAAAACAGTCTCCATTCCTGAATTCTGGATGCTTTTACGATGCTTTTTAAGGTGTCAAGGGATTTTTAGCGAAGCTTTAAAGTATCGAAAAAGGTCTATTTTAGCACCGAGAATAATCCTATTTTTTGTAGTGTGTGATAGCCAACCGTAGGTTGAAGTGTGGCATGAGTGATGTGATAACTTGCCTACTGTGAGTTGGAGCATTGCTGTGGTTAAGTTCGATGCTAAAATATAATATTAAAATAAATATGATGCAATAATGTGATGGGGGAAGAAGGGAGAATCTGGACTAGCTGTGCTAAGGGTTGTTGGTCACGAGTTAGAGCTTAGCAATTTGATCATGGTTGCCAGTCATGGGCTAACATATGATACTTTAATTCCAGTCCTCAGGCTAAAGCGTGGCAAGAGTGATATGTGATTTTGATTAGTGTGAGCTGGAATGTGTCCGCGGCCGGTTTAGATGCTGAAAATAAGAAAATAAGATGTTTGATCCAAATTATGTAAATCAGATAATAATAAATAATCTAATCGAGATTATTGTTGAAGGGAACTATGGATTTGATAATACTTATGATTTGTCTAAGAAATATAGAAATGTTATCTTGGCTATATGATTTATGAAATATTATCATTATCCTGATCTCAGCTGTATGCATGTGGTAGTGTTATATATCTGATTTATATAAGAACAATTTCTGGACTCGGTACATATATATTATATTATCAAATTATTAGCATATGAATTCTATAATAGCAATACCTTGATATTATCTTGGCATTTATATATCCACTAAATAAAAATTGCTATCATATTCCTATTTGTGCGCATGCATGCATGGGATTCTTACCAAGATGTTAACTCATATTATTTTTTCTATTTCTTTTTCAGTATTGCAGGATGCTTATCTTCATGGGTTGATTTGGAAATTTGGTCAAAAATGGTATTAGGGCCTTGGTTTCAGATCTTTAAGATTTGAATTAGGTAGTTGTGAGCATGTGGGGTACTGTTGGGAATTGTGTCCCAAAGCCCATCGCCTAGGCTGTAGGCGGTTGTGCTCAATATTGTAATTTGCATATGAATTAATAAAAATATTTTTTTGGCAGCTCATCACATTATTCATTTCCATGTAATGAACTCTATTTATGTGATGAAGTCCTTAGGACTGCACTAACTTCGATATAGAGAAGATATATCGAGTGGTCCTTTAAAAAGGTTCACAACCAAAGAATACATTGTACAGGACAGTAATGTATCAAGTGTAGGTTGTTGTGGTTCGTATCGTTTGGTTGTCCTCTTGACCAAAGGAGTGTGGTGACATTGATATGATCTGCAAGTGGGATGTGTGATATCTCATTGAACGTGACTCCGTGGAGCTCCTTTCTGCCAAAGGATTGCTCGTAATTGGATATGGGTATATGTGTCCCTTCGACCTGAGATCACCATGGTAGCTTGCAAGAAACTCCCTGTGCTTTGGTGCCGGACTACCCGGATTTCTAATCTGGTGATGGAAGGTTTCTGGGTACAGGCAAGTACTTGTGGAGCAGTGGTAGACCAAGATGGAATTGACCTGTCCAAATTGTTTGGATTGAATGTCTCGCAATGTCTTAATTTAGCAAATCTTTGGCCGGGGTAGTTCTAGTGAGAAGTCACTAGACTTACGAGGTTGAAACATGTTGTGGATTGACTCAGTTAGAGTTGGCAGCTAACCCTAGGTCATCTTGAGCATTAGAGGTCAAAGGGATGAATTATACGGTAACCATATGCCAGAGGTTCGATAGATTGCTCTCGCATCTTCGGTCTATCCGGATGCCATGACCCATTGCTAGATGGTATCTTGTGTTGGTACTAGAAGTGTTCTAGTGCTACCGTTTAGGTTTGAACCTATGAGGTCACACACTATAGAGAATTTCTTCCTGATCCAGGAGCCGATCAATGATGGGGAATCGTTTCGGTATTAAGGTCAAACGGTCTGATTGAGCACACATTGGATTTTTTTTGATCAACCTGGTCTAATTTGGATCGACCAGGATTGGTTTGGGTCAACTAGGAACTGTTCCTAGTAGACAAGGACTGGACCCAATTTTCTTACTGATCAGGATTGGTCGGACTGGGGTCTTAATGAACCAGTTTTTGGGTTTGATGAACTGGTTTTTTACATGGCATGTTTACATGGTGTTCACCATGGTTCAACATGTTTGTTTTATCCTTTCTTCCATTACTCTGGTTGCCCTATTTTACTGTGTGAATGGGATTTAAAATGCATGTTGATTGGATGAGCTTCGATTATCATATTATGATCCTTAGCACCGTGAACTGGAAGGGGTCTCTCGGTGTTTATCTCCTACACGTCTTCCTCTCTCTCGGTCTCTGTTTTCACGGTGATTTAGCCCTCTTGTTCTCTTCCAAGCCTACGGTTCCTAGCTTCTCCACCGATCAAGAGCCTTTTCAAAAGGTGTTTGGTTTTTATCTGGACTTCTCTCACGACATCTTCCCGGCCTTCATAGGTTTTCTCAGCCTCTTATAACTTGGTTGAAGTCTGTGTGAAAAATAAGATGAGAGGGAAAGAACAGGGCATAAGAGAGGAGCAGTGCATGAGCTTTTGGGATGAAAAAAGATCTGAGTGCAAAATTTGTTGGGAGTCCCATGTAATCCTTCCCTTATCTTCATGATTTCCATTGTGTGCTCTTGGTGGAGTAAGGGCGGTCTTGGAGAAGACCGTCCGCGAAGTTCTTTTTGGTTTTCCCTACTCCACATTGTCGTGATATGTTTATTGATTTCCAAAGGACTAGCATCCATCCGGGAGTTGGATCAGCGAGAGCCCACGCATGGATACTCTAGAGGGTGGACATTTGGATACCTTGAGAGATTGGACCGATCTTTTCTTCTTTTTCCTATTTGTAGATCTGTTCTGAAGACTGCTGGAATTCATGTTGACGTCGTCTTCTTCCAGATTTGATTTGTTATTGAAGGAGTTTAACCAGTTGTTTGTATTTTGGTTTAGAAGGGAGTTGGCTTCTTCCTACTTCAATCCAATTTCAGAACAAAAGGAAACTCTATAAGGTATATTATTTTCTTTTTGTTATCATGCATATTTAGATCTAGATTTTATCATATTGTTTACAATTATTGCACTTGCCTATACATGCCAGTGTATTTGTTACATGCATCATGTTTATGTTAGATCCTGTGCATGAGTAGGTTTTTCCGTATGCATGTTTAAAAACTTTAATTATGCAATACCTACTCCTTAGTATAGCATGCCTAGGATAGGCATCCATGCATGGTTTCCTTTCAGTGATATCAGAGCCACAGGTTCCTGTGTAGCATATCATGATTGCATGTATTGTTAGTTTTGGATATGTATCTATATTAGGGATTACTTTTAGGAACCTAGTTGAGACCTTCACCATGGCCGTGTGTCCATAGAGATTAATCAGGGTTTAAAATCCTAAATTTCTATGGCACTAGGCGGTTCGTTTGTGTTGGCCTTTTTAGAAGGATCCTTAAAGGAAACCTACGTATTAAAAATATTTTAATCCTGATACATGATTATACATTGGCATGTTTATAATTGTTAAGGCTTACAATATTATAAATTTATATGATAGGACTAGATATAATGCATGAAAGATGTAAAAGGATTTTACATGAATTTAATTAAAAATGTTTTAATTAAATGTTCGCTTATAATCTAACAATTATAAATTGAAAGATTAATTAAATAACAAGCCAGATTAAGGTTTATGAAACCTAATGTCATTTGATTAAGCCATCCAGGTTAATTAGGTTAGCTGTCTGATTGGGTCCGTTTATTGGGTTAGACCTAAGGTTAGTTGAATTGGACTTAAGAGAACTAATCAAATGTTGATTAAGGACCTTCTCTTTAGTATCTATCTAATAGTTAGATGGGTTAGTTCATTCTTCTAAAATGGATCTAATTAGTGGCTCTGTGGTAAGCCCGAGTTCTTAGGTTGGTCTAATCGAGTCTGGTAAATCGATTGGTGTCTAGGCATGTTTGGCATTTTTGATCATGGCTACATGAGGCAACCTCTTTCTTGGCCAACTTGGTTGGTGTCTAGGAAAAATGGTTAATAGCGGATACTCACCCATGAACTCACCTACCTTGCCAATCCGGTCAACTAGAACTGATTAAAAGAGCTTATTGATTCGAGTTAACCCATATCACCCAAGTTGATCAGCTTGTCTAATTTTTAGGTGCCCATAGATCAACTTGTTGAATTTAATTCAATCCTTTTGAGAATTGATTTGATCGGTGGGAGGTTGATCTATGTTCTTCTCTCTATTCTTCTATCACAATTTAATTAAAATCATTTAAAATTATTAGGTCCTGAAAAAGACTAAGTCAATGAGTTGATGGTGTCTTAGCCTCCCATTAAGTGGGTTAGTAATGAGTCCTTAAGCTTGGTGTACATCGGCAGTTCCAAAGAATGGGTATGCATCCAGTTATTGGGTTTACTCTCCCATAGATGATGGTTTAGTGCAACCTTCTTAATGGTAATCAGATGGGCCGGTCAAAGTTGGGCTTGGTCATTCGTTAGCTGAAAGCATTGGATTCGTCATATTGATGGTTGGACCTAACCAGAGACCCACAATAGGAGGCCCCAAGGCCGATTGGGGGTTCTGTGGGGCAAAATTTATTACTGAAAGTTGCTTAAGGAAGTAATTGGTTAGAGAACCTACCTTTAGGTACGTATGGATGAGCCGGCCAAAGTCGGGCTTATACGTGGTCTATTGGATTTCAGTACCCACTATGAAATGATGATTTCATGGATTGGAGTTAGAGGCTCTCATTCTGAAAAATTAGTGGGACGAACCTTTAGACTAAAGTCCAAGTCTTTTGATTTAATTGATTAATTTATATACTAATTTGGTCTTAATTTTTCTTTCAGATGTCTTCAAACCTTTCACTCCGGTCACTTCTCGATAGCGAGAAGTTAAAGGGTCCCAATTTCGATAGCTGGTATCAAAAATTGAGGATAGTCCTGGAACACAAGAGGATCCTTTATGTGATAACGAATCCAGCACCCAAAATCCCTCCTACCAATGCTCGAAGTTCGGTAAGGGATACTTATTTGAAGTGGGTTTCTGATCGGACTACTGTCTGATGTATAATGTTGGCAGCAATGAACAACAAGTTCAGTTGCAAATTCGAGGAGGCCCAGCTAGACGAGATCCTTCAAAAGTTGAAGGAATCTTTTGGCACGCTAGATGATGTGGAGCGGTACAAAGTATTTTGTGCCATCTACAATGCTAAAATACGGAATGGCGGTTCGGTCACTGATCATGTATTGTACATGATCGAGATGATCGAATGATTAGGCAAGCTCGAATGTCCCTTGCACGAGCAACTTGGCAAGGATGCGATCCTGAATTCTCTACCCTCCTCCTATGTTGACTTTCTCAATCATTATAGAATGAATAAGCTTGCAATCAATTACCATGGTTTGATGGAGTTGCTGTAGACTTATGAGAAGGACCACCAACTGAATAAGGGGGTGATGAATTTAGTGGGAGGTTTTAAAGGTCATCGTCCCTTTAAGAAAGGTAAGGAAAAGAAGGTGCAGAGTGCTCCTAGCCCAAGTCAGGCCAAGAAAGTGAAAGTTGATCAGCTGGTGCAGAGTGCTTCTATTGTAAGAAGCAGGGACACTGGAAGAGGAACTGTCCTCTTTATCAAATGTCTTTAGACCCGAACAGGCCAAGGAAGGGAAAGTAGCAGGGTGCTGACAAGGTATTTATATGATAAAACCTTGTAATTTCTCTATTTGTGACACTGCTAACTAGGTATTGGATATTGGTAGTCCTATTCATGTTTGCAATTCATTGCAGGGACTGCAGGTTAGCAAGAGATTCGAGTATGGGGAGCAGTTCCTGAGCGTCGGAAATGGAAATCGTGTTCCAGTGCTGGCGATCGAAGTTCTGAGTCTTGTTTTTGAGTCTGGTAATGTTGAATTAGTCGATTGTCATTATTGTCCTAGTTTTATTATGAGCATTATCTCTGTAGGCCTATTGGCCAATTATGGTTATGAACTTTCAATAAAAGAAGATTTTTGCCAAGTTATTGTGAATAACTCTGTGATAATGAAAGCTAAGTTAAATAATGGCATTTATATTTTGTCACGGCCTGTTAATGTAATGTACACGTCTAGCAAATGCCCAAGGATATAAAATATCAGTGATTTATATCTATGGCATTATAGGCTAGGTCATGTTAACCAGAATAGGATAAACAAGTTGCGAGGAGAAGGCCTCCTCGAGATCAGTGATTCTAACTCACTGCCCACTTGTGAATCTTGTTTGCTTAGTAAAATGACCAAATCACCATTTACTGTAAAAGGTGAACGAGCTACAGAACTTCTGAGTCTCATACATACTGATGTATGCGGATCCATGATAGTTAGTGCTAGAGGTGGATACAGATATTTCATTACATTTACAGACGACCTTTCTAGGAATGGTTATATCTTCTTGATGAGACATAGATCTGAGTCGTTTGAAATGTTCAAATGATATTATAATGAAGTGGAGAAACAAACTAGAAAGAGTATTAAAACCCTTCGATCTGATCGAGGTGGTGAATACCTTTCCGGTGAGTTCATGACATATCTTGAGGAGAATGGGATTATCTCTCAATGGACTCCTCCAGGAATACCCCCATTGAATGGTGTGTCCGAAAGGAGGAATCGAACCCTGTTGGACATTGTTCGATCCATGATGGGCTTTACAACTCTGTCGCTGTCCTTCTGGAGATATGCATTGAGACAGCTTGTTACTTGCTGAATGATGTTTTAAGTAAGTCTGTTGTCTCCACTCTATATGAGTTATGGACTGGATGTAAGCTCTCAATTTCACACCTTCGGGTCTGGGGTTGTCCGGCTTATGTAAAGCATTTAGACTCAGATAAACTTAGTCCTAGGTCTGATCGGTGCCTGTTTATTGGGTACCCTAAGGAAACAAAAGGGTATTTCTTCTACTTGGAGGATGAACAGAAAGTGTTCATTGCTCTTAGGGCTATATTTTTAGAAAAGGAGTTCCTTAGAGAAGGAACTGTAGCCTCTAAGATTGAACTTGGTGAAGTTCAATTAGTGGAAGAACCTGCACACTCTATGGACATCATAGAACTGGCTGTGATTGGATTACACCCGGAACCCATTAATAGTAAATCCGGTAGAGTATCATGTCAACCAGACAAATACTATGGCTTCTTGGTCTGGGATAGTGATCCCATTGAGCTCGATAAGAACGATGAGGATCCGATCACCTATATGGTTTCACTTCAGAGATCTGACTCTAAGGCATGGCTTGGAGCCATGTGATCCGAGATGGAGTCCATGGAGATCAACAATGTATGGACATTGCTTGATCCACCTGAAGGGATAAAACCCATCAGGTGCAAGTGGATTTTCAAGAGAAAAAGGGGCACAGATGGGAAGGTGGAGATCTATAAAGCCCGTCTAGTTGCCAAGGGGTATCATCAGCGATATGGTATCGATATTGACGAGACAATCTTTCCTGTGTGTTGCCCAGGTGGCTTAGCCCCAAGAGGGGGGGTGAATTGGGAATTATAAAATTTTTGCAAGTATGTGCACAATTAATTCCAATTAGTGATTAGGTGCTGTGTTAATCAAAGAAAGAAAGCAAAAGCTAAAAGATAAAGAAAACACAACAAAAACAAAGCAGATTTATAGTAGTTCAGAGCAACCTAGCTCCTACGTCCAACACCCAAGTTCACCACTCGGGATTTCCACTATATCCTCCAAACCGGAATACAGTCGGATTATTTTGCAGGCTCACAATCCAAATCTCTACACTTTGGTTTTTGAAACCGGGCTCACTAAAGAAACCCAAGCTAGGTTTTTACAGGTTCACCTAAAACCTCTACACTTTGGTTTTTAGCTAGGCTCATCAAAGAAACCTCTACACTCTGGTTTTAAAGGCTCACCAAAGTAACCTATTTGGTTTTTACAACAGGGCTCACCAATAACCCAGATATTCTAAAAGATAGAATAAGAAAAGCAACAATAAAGACAAACTCTGTTGTTTGGATGGTTGCTAATGCAGCTCGAGTGAAGATCCACTGAATGCTCTTCAATGCACTTCAATGGCTTCCTTGCTTTTCCTCAAAAGGTGCTTCAAGCTTCTGGTAAGAGTTGTTACAAGCTTGAAGGTAATCTTTAAAGCTCTAGTGCTCTCTCACTTCACTTCAATGAGTATTCAATAAATGCTCAATAAATCATTAGCCTCTTCAAGGATGTTCTCATACCTTATTTATAGAGACTTCAACTGCCTTTCCATGATTTTGAACGTTGTAGACCGTTGGGAGGTGACAGGTTACCGTTGGAGTACTTTTGGAATTCAAAAACTAAGAACTGGAACTAGCCATTGGAGGTGATCCCGTCATTCCAGTCAGCTCAAACAAACTTCGAGTCGGCTTGGATGAAGTTCGGGTCGACTGGGCTGAGTGCCAGTCGGCTAGCTTCCACAATTGAAGAAATACATCACTCTGGACGAGTCGACTGGGCTGAATTCCAATCGACTGGAATCTCAGAGGCTTCTTAGACCATTTTCAACTGAGTTCTGGATGAGTCGGCTAGATCTAAATCTAGTCGACTGGATTCCTGAGAATCTCATAACGTTCTCAACCTTGTTCTGGATGAGTCGGCTGGATCTGCATGCCAGAGAACTTGTCTTCAGTGCTAGTGCCAGAGTCGGCTGGGATGTTCATCCAGTCGGCTCGAAGGTGGTTCTTCAGCTAGATCAGCTTTATACTTCCAGAACACTTGTCCCAAGCTTTAACAATCTTCTTCAAGCACTACTTACAATAAATTCAAGAAAACTTGAAGCAAGAAGGACTAGTATAAGTAACCCTTTAACTGATTTTAACAGGAAACTTTTTGTAGGGTTCTTCTTTACAAGAATCTAAGTATTTTACAACTCAACACAAAACATTAAAGATTGTAGTAATTGAAAAATGTGTCAATGTAGTTGTCTTACAAAAACTTGTCAATCAATTGAATAGTTGTTAGATAACCAAATGTATGCTCCAATGTTTTGTTATCATCAAAATCACTTTAGGGGTCAACAATCTCCCCCTTTTTGATGATGACAAAACACTGGGCATGATAAAGAATTTAATCTATTCACAAGTATGTAAGCATTTAAATTTAAAAATCAACTGTAATCTCAGATGTATATCAGTATATGCTATACAATTTTGCACAAAATCAAATTCATAAGCTATGAATATCAGAGATTGATTGCTTGTATGTATTAAGCAACATTATGTATCGATCGATAGATATGATAAGTTGAGAGCATCATTGAAGCATGTAAATTGAACAAGTATATCTCCCCCTGTGTGTAAGATTTCTAGACAATATGAATTTTCTCTAAGTTTCTCCTCCTTTAACATTCATTTGAACATTTTATCAGAATAATATGCAAGAGATCATTTAGAAATGCTTTAAAAAACTCTCCCTGTTTACTTTACTTTAGTGTTATTATTGCAATTCATGTATTCTTTCATGCACACTATGATTCTCCCCCTTTTTGTCAACAATTCAAAAAGGTTAAACAGGTAAGCTCAGAATTTTAAATAGATTGAGAAAATTTTAATATTTGTTTGAGATAATTTTACTTTCTCAACTTTGAGAAAGAATTCTATTTAAACAAATAGAGGTGTAAACGGGAGAATATAAATACACACATTACACAGTAATCAAAAGATGTTCATTTCATTTCTATCAAAAGTGTTCAGTACATCATTACAAAAGTTCCAACAAGCATCCAAAAAGGTACTGAAACTACAAGATGTCTAATCAGAATCATCACTAGGAACATTGACACCTTGCCAATAAGTGGGTCTAGGAGAATGACTATGTGGAGGAGGAGCCCTAGGGTGAACAGAAGTACTAGGTGCCCTAGTGGAGATGGGTGGCGGATCATATAATGGTCTTGTCCTAGCTGTGATTTCTAAAGATCTGACAGTGCTATTAAGGGATACCATTTCCACCCACATTGCTCCCATCCACTGATCCAGGTCCTTGAGGCTAACAGGTACTTTATCTACTGCCTCTTTCATTTCTCCTATCTCTTTCTGCATAGACACAAGTTCAGCTACTTGGACATTGGCGAAGGCTTCTGCTGATCCTCGAAGTCTGCCAAATTCTGATCTTAAGATACCAATGCCTTTAGTATAATCTTCTGCCATGCCCCTTGTATCAACAATGGTTCCAACTCTGCCTCTAAGCTCTTTTAATTCAGTCTGATATTCATTTAAAGTGGCATCCATAGACTTCAAAACAATTTCAGAATTTGAAGAGATGCAATTCAGAATAGGCTGAAGGTCTATCCGAGGTGCAGTCCTTGAAGCTTCAATAGCTTCAACCTTTTCTTTTAGATTTGATACATTCTCTTCTAATTAGTCCAACCTTTTGTCCACTGATTGTTTCAAATCACTAAATAAGGAAGTCATAGTACTAGTCAGTGAATCTATCAAGTTCTTCAATTGCTCTTCAATATGGACTTGGACAATTTGAGGCTGTGTAGCTACAGTAGGATAGTTATGCAAAGGAACATCGGTAGAAGGCAGGTCAAACATCGGTGTTGGCAAGTCAAATTCTGATGTAGGCATGTCAAACATAGGTGATGGTGCTTTAGTCTCCTCAGTGACAGCAGTAGGCTCAGGTACAAATGGTTCAGGTTCCAGTACAGATGTAGAAGTTCCAGCTGCTTCTATATGTTCTTCCTCTTCTTCTTCTTCACTACTACTACTGGAGCTGCCAATTGCTCTTACATTTGTTCCCTTCTTTCTCCAGACTCCTACTTGAAAATATCCCATTCTCTCAAGTATTTTAGATGTGTAGATATCAGTGTGATGTAATTCCAATCCATCTTCACCATCTAAACTGACTTTATGGGATTTAAACAACACTATAAGCATCATACCATATGGCAAACAGGATTTGGCTTTCTTTACAGTTTCTTTTATCTACATGATTATAATATAAGACAAATTAACAGGGGTTCTTTCAAGAATGTGCTCCATGAGACATAGATCCTTTTTGCTCACACAATCGAACCTACCAGTTCTTTGTAGGAAAATTCTACAAATGAAGTTGTGAAGTAGCCTCATTTCCAATGAAAGGGTGTTAGCTAAAACAGTGCCAATGCCTCCTACATCCTCTTTGTTAAAAATTGTTTTCAATGTCTTCTCTCTATTTTCAATCACTAAAAATCTCAGTCCCTCAGAAGGAATATCCAGTAATTCATGCAAGGACTCTTCATTAACAATAACCCTTTTCCCTTTGATAGTGGATTCCACATGGTTAGTTTTCAACCTTAGGTTCTCATAAAAGCTTCTAACCAAAGTGGGATAGGTTTTCTCATTCAATGAACAAAATTTCCTCCACCCTTGGTCTTCTATTAAGTCTCCTATCATTAATCCAATGCCCTTAATAAACTCAAAATTAATTCAGCGACCGAAAGTTACCGGACGAGTAGACATTGAGGGCACCTGGATAGGAGTTGATGGAGCTTCTCTAGTGGCTTCCTCTACCATTCCTTCAGTGCTTGGCTCTTCTTGTCTTCTCTTGGATCTTCTTTCTTTTTCAGCCGAAGGAGCAACCCTAGTGGACCATTTCCCTGTTGCATGTTTGGGTGCCATAGCTAGGGAAGATCGAAGAACAAGAAAATGGGATGCTTGGAAGGGAGAAGGAAGACTTTGGAGAGGGTTTAGGAGATGAGTGAACCGTTAGAAGAAACAATATGGAAGCTAAATGGTTCGAAGAACAGTTTATATCCCTAGGTAAAAAGCCTCGGCACGAAAATCCAGTCGACTCAAGTAGCCTTAAAAAGGCTCAAGTCGGCTCAGCCTGAGCAATCCTAAAACCATCAGAGAATCTAGTCGACTCGAAACTGTTCGAGTCGACTAGGCCAGAACAAGTTCAAAACTCACAGAAAAATCCAGTCGACTCGGATTAGGATCCAGTCGACTCGAACAAGAAGAGTAGAGTTTTAAAAAATTTGAACAAAATTCAGAAGAATTTCGAATAGAATTTGCAAGAAATTAAAGCTCAATAAAATAGAATAGATAGAGGAGGTTTTCTAGATGAAATTTTCTTAGAATTGAAGGAATTAGGTTAAAGAATCTAGAAGGGATCACAAAGTCCTAATTCACTTCTAGTTAGCTCAAATCTATCTTGATTGAGTGGCTTAGTAAAAATGTCAGCTAATTGATCTTCAGCTGGCACAAAGTCAAGCACAATATTACCATTAGAAACATGATCCCTAATAAAATGATGTCTAATTTCAATGTGCTTGGTTCTAGAGTGTTGAATTGGATTCTTTGTTAAATTGATAGCACTTGTGTTATCACATTTAATTAGAATTTTAGATTGTGATACACAAAAATCTTCTAGTTTTTGTTTAATCCATAACACTTGAGCACAATAACTACCGGTAACCACGTACTTAGCCTCAGCTGTGGACAAGGCTATGGAGTTTTGCTTCTTACAGTGCCATGAAATTAAATTCAACCCTAAAAATTGACATGTACCACTAGTGCTTTTTTTATCTATCTTACAACCAGCATAATCAGCATCAGAGAATCCAATCAAATTCAAAGTAGAATGTTTAGAATACCAAATTTCTAAATTACTTGTTCCTTTCAAATATTTAATTATTCTTTTTACAGCAAGCATATATGTTTCTTTTGGTGATGACTGAAATCTAGCACATACACATACACTGTATAATATATCAGGTCTACTTGTAATCAAACATAATAAGGATCCGATTATACCTCTATATAGCTTTTGGTCAACATTGGATACATTCTCATCTTTGTCCAATCTGCAAGCTAGGCTCATGGGTGTGCTCATTGTTTTGCTACTCTTTATACCAAACTTTTTGATGATTTCCTTGATGTATTTGGCTTGGTTGATGAAGATGCCTTCCTTAGTTTGTTTTACTTGAAGTCCAAGGAAGTAGTTCAGCTCGCCCATTAAGCTCATTTCAAATTCTCCTTGCATAAGCTTAGCAAATTCTTTACATAGAGATCGTTAGTTGCACCAAAAATGATATCATCTACATATATTTATACAACTAAGATGTCATTATTTTTCTTTTTGATAAATAAAGTTTTATCTACATTTCCTCTTAAAAAATTATTTTTAATTAAGAAAGTGCTAAGTCTATCATACCAGGCTCTAGGTGTTTGTTTTAAACCATACAATGCTTTGTTTAATTTGAATATGTGGTTTGGAAAAGCATGATTTTCAAAACCTGGTGGTTGTTCCATAAAAACTTGTTCAGAGATAAAACCATTAAGAAATGCACTTTTTACACCTATTTGAAAGAGTTTAAAGTTCATGTAGCAAGCAAATGCAAGTAATAATCTAATAGCTTCTAGTCTTGCTACGGGTGCATAAGTTTCATCAAAATCAATACCTTCTTCTTGGTTATATCCCTTAGCCACTAATATAGCTTTGTTCCTTATAATGTTTCCTTGCTCATCTAATTTATTCCTATAGACCCATTTAGTTCCTATAATTGGATGGTCTGTAGGTCTATCTACAAGTGTCCATACCTTATTTCTTTCAAACTGGTTTAGTTCTTCATGCATTGCCATCATCCAGTTTGGGTCAGTCTTAGCCTCATCTAAGCTATAAGGTTCTATTTGTGATGCAAAGGCTAGGTAATCATGTGCAGCCCTAGTCTTAACACCATGTGAAGGATCTCCTATTATTAATTCTTTAGGATGAGATGTAACATACCTCCAGTCCCTTGGTAGATCAGTGTGATCCTTACTTACCATTTCTTCTCCACCTTGAGTGTCTTTGTCTTGAATGCTCAAGTCATCCATTCCTTTTTGCAATGTACCTACATCATTATCTATGCACTCTTCTTGTCTAGAAGGTGTAGGGTTAGTTTCAATGAAAACAACATGAATTGACTTTTCAACAGTAAGAGTCTTTTTATTAAAAATCCTATATGCTTTGCTATGTAATGAATAACCTAGGAAAATTGCATCATCAGCTTTAGAATCAAATTTTCCTAAATTATCTTTTCCATTGTTATGCACAAAGCATCTACAACCAAATACATGAAAATAACTAATATTGGATTTTTTGTCATTCCAAAGCTTATAGGAGATTTTCTTTAAAATAGGACGGACCAAAACGCGGTTTAAAATATAACATGCAGTGTTCACCACTTCTGTCCAAAAGTACTCTGGAAGATTGCCTTCACACAACATTGTGCGAGCCATTTCTTCCAATGTTTTGTTTTTCCTCTCTACAACACCATTTTATTGAGGTGTTCAAGGAGCGGAGAAGTTATGATCAATGCCAAAATCAGTACAATAATCTTCGAAAAATTGATTTTCAAACTCAGTTCCGTGATCACTTCTAATTGAAATCAAAGATAAGTTCTTTTGGTTTGAAACCTTTTTATGAAATTTTCTAAAAACATGAAAAGTTTCTTCTTTCGATGCGATAAACAAAACTTATGTAAATCTCGAAAAATCGTCTACTATCACAAGAGCATATTTCATCCCTCCTAGGCTTGTAGTCCTAGTAGGTCTGAAAAGATCCATGTGAAGTAGTTCAAGAGGTCTTGTTGTAGAAAGTATATTCTTTGATTTAAAACTCTCCCTAGTTTGTTTATCCATTTGGCATGCATCACAAACATGATTCAAATCAACTTTAAACTTAGGCATGCCTCTAACAAGATCTTTAGAAATTAATTTGGCAATAGTATGCATGCTAGCATGACCTAATCGTCTATGCCATAGTAAGCCTGACTCTTTAGTTTTAGCATTCATTACAACTAGACTAGGACTACTAGACATGGCAAGATCATCAAGATCTACCACATAGATATTCCCGAGTCTATATCCAATAAATTTATTGCTAGAATATAAAGAGTTAGTTACTATACACATAGAGGACTCAAAGACAACCTTGAAGCCTTTATCACACAATTGACTTATACTTAACAGATTATTCTTCAATTTGTCTACTAGCCAAACATTTTCAATAAAAGTGAAGGGAGTTATTTTGATCTTACCGATACCGATTATTCTCCCTTTGCCATTATCTCCAAAGGTGACCATACCTTTTTCTTTCATTTCAAGGGTGATGAATTGGTCATTGTCACCCGTCGTATGTCTTGAGCAGCCGCTGTCCAAGTACCACCTTTTCTTCAATTTTTGGGCTACAAGACATTCCTGCAAAATAATCAATGAATTCTTTTAGGTACCCAAGCTACCTTGGATCCTTGCAGGTCAGCAGAGATGGTTCCCTTAGGAACCCAAATATTTTTTTATCTTTTTATGGACATTTCTAAGATTATTGCATTCAAAAGCTTTATGTCCAATTCTTTTACAAGCATAGCAAACAACTTTAGAATTTTTGTTAGAAACAGAATTTGAAGTTCTAGAAGTTGATGCACTTGATGTAGATTTCAAACCTTTTGGAAAGTATGCATTTTTTATCAAATTCTTAGGAGCATATGATAAATATTTTGAAGTAGAAATAGCTTTTGGTGTGGCTGAAACTTTTTGAGATAAAATGTTTTGAGCTGGTGTTTTGGATTTCACAAAAGTTGTTGCTGAAATTCTATTTACAAAAGAAGTGTTGAAACCAATTCTAACTTTATTTCCAGAAATTCGTTGTTCTTTTAAAATTAGCTTAAGCTTATTCGAAGATAAAGTAAGTTTTTCAACCAAAGGCTTGAGTTTTGTAACCTTCTTTTTAATTCATTGTTTTCAGCAAGAAAATCAGCATTTTTCTTTTCATATGATAAATTCTCATTTTTCAGTTTTTCAAATTTTTCAAAAAAGATATGCAATTCCTTTTGTAATAAAGTATTCTTTTATGAATTCTCATCCTTTTGTTTGAGTAAAGTATCATTCATATTTTTCAATGATTTTATCTTTACTCCAGCTTTCTTAAATTCAGAGAGTAAATCATGAAAAGCAGAATTTAATTCTTCAAAAGTAAATTCAATGCAGTTGTTAGGGGATGTTACCTCATCTTCGAGACCCATTAAGCAAAGATTGGCAATCTTGGTGGTCTCTTCTTCTGTCGATGAAGTTGAATCTTCACTATCGGACCATGTGGCAACCATGTCTTTCTTCTTCTTCTTTTGTCTGAAGGATTTCTTTAGCGATGGATAGTCCGGATGTATGTGCCCCGGCTTCTTACATTCGTAGCATGTGGGGACTACCTCTTTTTCTTTCTCTCTGTCCTTTTCCTTTTCCTTTCCATAATCCTTCCTGTGAAGTTTTTGGTTGTACCTTCCTTTCTTTCTTTCCATGAATTTTCTAAATCTCCTCACAACCATAGCAATGTCTTCGTCTTCTAGGTCATCATTGAAGGAGGTGCTTTCTTCTTTAAATACTTCATCATCCCTTTTTGAATCGGAAGTAGCCTTGAAGGATATTGTCTTTTTTTTCTTCTGCTCATCTTCCGTTCTATGTTGCATTGTTAGCTCGTGGGTGATGAGTGATCCCAGTAATTCATCCAGCATCAAAGTGTTGAGATCTTTGGCTTCCTGGATCGTAGTTACCTTGGGATCCCATTTGTCTGGCAAAGAATGAAGGATCTTCTAAACTAGATCTGCATTAGAGTATACCCTACCAAGACTCTTTAAACCATTAATAATATCTGTAAATCTAGAGAACATGGTAGATATTATTTCATAAGGTTCCATTTTAAATAATTCATAGTTATGAACTAAAAGATTTATCTTGGAGGTTTTCACTTGGGAAGTTCCCTCATGGGTCACTTCGAGTTTATCTCAGATTTCCTTTGCCAATGAACAAGTGGAAATTTAGTTGAACTCGTTAGCATCCAAAGCACAATATAATAAGTTCATTGCTTTGGCGTTCAATTCCCCCATTTTCATGTCATGATCATCGCAGTCCTCTTCAAGCTTAGGGATGTCCACGCCATCAACTTTAATTGTGAAAATATGTGGCCCTTTCAAGATGACCTTACGCAATTGAAAATCTACAGCTTGTATGTAAATTTTCATTCGTGCATTCCAATATGAATAATTAGTGCCTATGAATAGTGGAGGTCTATTTGTTGATTGGCCCTCGACCAAGGATGTACTCATGGGATGAGCCATCGATCTTAACTCAAGTAATCAGAGATACTGCTCTGATACCAGTTGTTGCCCAGGTGGCTTAGTCCCAAGAGGGGGGGTGAATTGGGAATTATAAATTTTTTGCAAGTATATGCACAATTAATTCCAATTAGTGATTAGGTGCTGTGTTAATCAGAGAAAGAAAGCAGAAACTAAAAGATAAAGCAAACACAATACAAACAAAATAGATTTATAGTGGTTCGGAGCAACCCAACTCCTACATCCACTAACCAAGTTTATCACTCAGGATTTTCACTATATCCCACAAACTAGAATACAGTCGGATTGTTTTGCAGGTGGTGCAGGCACCAGACTCAGAAGAAGACTTCAGGGCTCCATCTGGATCTCTGATTGACCTTGCCCGAAGAATTAGGATTTTCTAGCTTTGTAATAAGGGTTGACCTGATCAACTCAATTTTGAGTCTGTAATTTTGTCATTTCAATTTTTGTTGGATCATGTTGACTCAGTCCAAGTCCAAGGCCCAGGTAGGTGTCATTCCATTTGCCATAGGGCACCACATTCTCCAGCTACAAGTGGGTGCCACACTCCCTGCCACATCTCCATCTAGTGTACCTTGGTCCCCACGCCTCAAGTAAGCAGGTTCTTTTTTCTTGCACCACTTGGGGGAGAAATCCATCAAGATACCTTAATCCAAGGAGGAGCCAACTTCTTTCCAGATAAACCCAAGCCAGGATGGCAAGAATTTTTCTTGAAGAGAGGATCAAGGAGGTGCCCCATAATGTTCTATAAAAATCTAAGTTATAAAAGGAAAGAGAGCATGTCTTGAGGAGAAAATCAATGAGGCACCCAAAAGTTTCCAAAAGTGCCAAAGCCATGAAAGGAAGAAACCTAAACTTGTGGAGCAAGACTAGGAGGTGTCCAAAAGAGCCAAACCATGAAGGAAAAATCCTTGATTCATGGAGAGATACTAGGAGAAACCCCCATAAGCTGCCATTGGGAGCTGATTTTCAAGTTTTCGTGGAGTTTTTGGGCTGCCCACTCATGGAAGGAGCCTTGGGAAGAGAATTTGATGCCTAAAGTGTGGGTTAGTCCTATTAGTCCCACATGGGAAATGTATAAAATTTTATTTCTTTGTTATGTCTATATATTCAACTCTATGTAACTCTTGAAGATAATGATGAATGAAATCAATTTCTTTGTGAGCAACTTTGTGTTTCTCTCTTCCGCACTTATGTTCAGGTGTTGAGATCCATGAGGGAGTAAATCCGGGTTCCCTAGGAACCTTGAGGAGGTGTGAGATCTCCAACCCCAAAACCCTAGGTTAGCCACTTCCATTCCAAACCCTAGCCGCCCATCATCCTCTTCATTCCACCAAACCCTAGCCTACTCCATCTCTCACGGCCCCTCTCTCCAAGTAGAGGCCGACCACCAGCATCCGGGTCCAGTTCGACCACTTCAAATACAGAACAAACCCCAGAGAAAGTCAGATCAGCATCCAGGAGAATCAGGCTTTCAGCAACATCAACTTTCAAGTTCTTCTATCTGGTAAATCCTTCCTTGAGTATTTGGTTCCATAACTTGTTCTTCTTCTTTCCCAGATCTTGAGTTCAGAAGAAGCCAACTCTGCCAAAGGACCAGTATTGGAGGATACATTACGAAGATATCCGAATCCGGGGATCCAACAATCTGCTCAAGAGAGTCCTTCCACTAAACTCTGTGAAGATCACTGCCTAGTTTGTAACCTTTCTCTTCTCTTTACTTCTGTCCTATTGAAAGTTCAGAGCAAAATGCTAGGTTTGGGAGTTTCTCAACCCCCAGCGATCCTTTACTTCTGAACTATTCTGATAATCTAGTTCCTTTAAATTGTGCTTTCAATTATTATATAGTTTCTTTCAATTTAGTTTAACTTCTTTTGAGTCAAAGCCGACTTCTGAAAATAATAAAAATAAAAATATACATTAATTTTAATTTGCTTCCGCATCCTACATATCCGTTCTGCATCATTTTTGGTATCAGAGCTTTCGTTCTGCATCAATTTTTGTATTAGAGCCCTGTCTAGGATTTCTGACTTGCTTGCATGTTTTGAGTCTCTCTTTTTTACTTTGTCTGCTCGAAGTAGACTCCCCAGGATGTCCGGTCCTAGGAACGAAGTGAGGTGCAAGCCTGCTCTTCCCATTCCATGGGGTGTTCCTAGGGCGTGTAGGGGATCTGCTGGGTTACAACTTCGTAGCAGGAATTGTGAACGGGGGAAGCGTTCTGTTTTTAATGTGTAACTGCCCTGTTGCAGGAATTGTTTCTCATTATAAGTAATTCCAAATTGTATGATTTTTATTTTTCTAGAACCAATATAATTGAAAGTAATTTACATAAAATTTTCATGATTTATTAATTTCTATAGATTTTCTAAGATCAATGTTACTGCTGTTCTGCTTTTTATTTTTTGCAAGCTGTGTTTTTATTTGAGTGTGCATAAATTGAATCTATCTTAAGGGCACCGAAGTTGCAACATAAGGAGAGGATTGAGACCCTCTCCTTAGCCCAAAACCACCTCCCGTGCATTCGAACCTAAGCCTTTAATCTTAAAATTAATTAGACCTAATTTGCCCTAGTGGGCTAGGGACACCAACTGGTCGGGTCTAGGCTAGTGTTGAGTCAGTTTGTTTAGTTACTCTGTGTGTGCTTTGTACTTAGTGTCTAGAATGGTGGTTCAGGGATTCTACCCCGAAGGGCTTGTGTGCTAGTCCGCCTACCTGGCCAATCACTGATTGGTGTCTAGGATTGGCAATTAGAGACCTAACACTCCCCTTACACCTGCCTGGCTAAGTCCCGAGTTACTACAGGCTAGCTTGCCACTCTGATTGGGCATCTAGTTTGGGCTCTAGGTCTAGTTAGCCCGTAGTCGTTTTAGTAGAGTCTCATTTGGTGTGCTTGCTTGCATCATCATGTCCACCCGAAACAGAGTACCCTACCAACCTGGTCAAACCCAACCTAATTTAGAGGCCATGATTAGAACTCTTACCGAAAGTATGACCAAATTGAGTCAGGATATGAATAAGGGTTTTGCCCAGTTTAAAGACCGAGCCCAGGGACTTGAGGAGCCTAGGCACCAAAATTGGACCCCTGACTCAGGATTTGGTAGACCCCAACCTCACCCACACCCAGAGCCTAGGAGACCTTTATACAGGGATCCTGAACCTAATCATTGGAGGTTTGATCTAAGAGCTTATGACCATGATCTTGCCCTTGAGTCTAGCCCTAGGAGCCTATACCCATACTTGGTTGACTCAGAGAAAGGACCCGTTAGGAACACCGAACCTTATGCACCCACTTTTGATGGAAGACAAGAGACATATATTAAGTGGGAAGAACAAATGGATCGGTATTTTGAATGCACTAACATATCGGAATTAGGACAAGTTAGGTTGGCCAAAACCAAGTTCACCAAACATGCTAGGTCACATTGGTATGCTATTGAGCATGAGTGTTATCAAAGAAAAGAGGAAATATATACTTGGAGAGATATGAGAAGTAAGTTGAGAGATAGGTACCTAGGTAGATCCTATGAGAAAAGACTTTTAGACCAATGGTACCAATTACGACAAGGTAATAGGCCTGTGTCTAAATATATCGAGGACTTCCAGTGGTATGACATGAAATGCAATACCATTGAGACCGAATCTCAGATCACATCGAGGTTTAGGGTTGGGTTACACCCAGACATTTATATGAAGCTTTGCCTTGAAAAGACCAATAAGTTAGACCAAGCCTACCAACAAGCCCAAGACTATGAGTGATCTTTAAGATATAACCAATCAAGTACTTTGGACTTAAAGCCAACCTCTACCAACTTGAGTCAAGTTCCGATTGATTTGACACCCGTAGTGAACCAGACTTTTGTTTGTCAATTCCCACTTGTGTCACCTCTTGACCAAAAGGATAACTCTGAGAAGGAGTTAGGCATGGCCATCCCAAAATTAGTTGACCTGACTAGAGCCGTACTTAAAGAGGAATTAAAGGAGAATAGATTATAACCTTTCAGTGAGATTGAGGAAGAAATATATGAGCCTGACATAAGTTTGATAGATGAATATGAAGAAGAAGAATTTGAGGATATCTCTCCTGATAATTAAATTAACCAACTCCCACCTGATGGGGTTATTGAGGGGACCCCTGCCACTCAAGGAATTCAGGAGCTAACCCTAAGAGAAGACCCTTTTGAGGAAGTTCAGGAAGAGGAAATTGCACCCAATGAGAGTTTAAGTGAGAATACCCCTGAACTCATTGAGGAATCCAAAGAAGACACCCCTGAGTCAAATCTGGTAGAGAAGTGTGAAGAATGAAGGGGTTCACAAGAATTGCCCATTGAGAAGATCCAAGAACAAGAAAAAGACAGTAGCTTAGAAGAATTTCTAGATAAACATTCCAAAGACCTTCATGATAACCTTCCACCTTCTAGGAGCACCCAGCCTAACCTAGAACTTGCACTTGTAGACCCTCCTAGAGCAAATCATGAGGTTTGGATGAGTGCACCTATAGAACAATGTCCTCATTTTAAGGTCATCCTGGATAACCAAGGTTTGTTTCTTGTTTCCGATAAGCCACCTCAAAACTCTGATTCTTATTTCCTACCCTTCCCTGAATCTTCTCATGTTTCTAGAGCTATGGGATTACACTTTACTGAGATCTCTAGATTGCAAGACACCTTAGAACCTATTAGGTTTGCCACCTACTTCTGGAAGACCTTATGGCACCTACTAGGCATCCATAATAAGTTTTCATGCTCTGCATGCCCTCCTCCGACCCAAGGTCAAACCTAGAGAGCCTTAGTTTGTTAGGTTTAGACCTAGGGTTCCTTTGTAATAAAGTCCATTCTTTAGGAATGCGTTGTCAGTCTAGTTTAGTTTTTCTTGACCCTTTACTAGGCTTTGGCTCAGATTTTGGTTTGATTGAGAGCACCAGGAATTGGGATTTGTATTTTGTCCAGGGCTGAAATTGCATTCAATGTTTCGATCAATAGGTCTATAGGCTAGAGTCCCTTTGAAATTGTTCATGGATACAAGCCTCACACACCACTTGATCTGATTTCACTATTAGCCCACACACACAAGTCTCTTGATGCACTTGCATAGCATGTAAAGGACTTGCATAAAAAAATTCATGCCAAAATAACTTTAAGTAATGAAACTTATAAGAAGTTGGCTGATTCTCAAAGACGAGTCAAAACTTTTGTTGAGAGAGACTATGTAATGATTAGGTTAAGGCCTGAGCGGTTTTCTCCTGGAACCGTTAGAAAGTTACATGCTAGAGGAGCTGGACCATTTAGAGTAGTGAAGAGAGTAGGATCCAATGTCTATGTGCTCGAGTTGCCTCCAGAACTAGGCAATAGCTCTACTTTCAACATTACAGACCTAGTAGAGTACAGGGAGCCAGCTGTGATTCCCAGTGAGCCTTTTGAACCTAATCCTATTATTGAGAGTGATCCCGACCCTGTGTGTCCACCAACAAACTGGCCCATGAGGAAAGAGTAGATTGAAAAGATCCTGGATGATCAGGTTATCTCTACTCGTAATCGAGGATACCAAAGATACCTGGTCTGCTGGCAAGGAAGGCCAGACTCTGATGACTCTTGGATCTCCCGAGAAGAATTACTAGATTTGGATCCAAACCTCTTGGAGAGATACCAGAGCCAACTTGAGCCTTACTCGACAAGGTCGAGTTCCTCCCACCCCGGGAGAATTGGTGCGGGCACCAGACTCAGAAGAAGGCTTCAGGGCTCCATCTGGATCTCTGATTGACCTTGCCCGAAGAATTAGGGTTTTCTGGTTTTGTAATAAGGGTTGACCTGATCAACTCAATTTCGAGTCTGTAATTTTGTCATTTCAATTTTTGTTGGATCATGTTAACTCAGTCCAAGTCCAAGGCCCAGGTAGGTGTCATTCCCTTTGCCATAGGGCACCACATTTTCCAGCTACAAGTGGGTGCCACACTCCCTGCCACATCTCCATCCAGTGTACCTTGGTCCCCACGCCTCAAGTAAGCAGGTTCTTTTTTCTTGCACCACTTGGGGGAGAAATCCATCAAGATACCTCAATCCAATGAGGAGCCAACTTCTTTCTAGATAAACCCAAGCCAGGATGGCAAGAATTTTTCTTGAAGAGAGGATCAAGGAGGTGCCCCACAATGTTCCATAAAAACCCATGTTATAAAAGGGAAGAGAGCATGTCTTGAGGAGAAAATCAAGGAGGCACCCAAAAGTTTCCAAAAGTGCCAAAGCCATGAAAGGAAGAAGCCTAAACTTGTGGAGCAAGACTAGGAGGTGTCTAAAAGAGCCAAACCATGAAGGGAAAATCCTTGATTCATGGAGAGATACTAGGAGACACCCCCATAACCTACCATTTGGAGCTGATTTTCAAGTTTTCTTGGAGTTTTTGGGCTGCCCACTCATGGAAGGAGCCTTGGGAAGAGAATTTGATGCCTAAAGTGTGGGTAGTCCTATTAGTCCCACATGGAAAATGTATAAAATTTTATTTCTTTGTTATGTCTATATATTCAACTCTATGTAACTCTTGAAGATAATGATGAATGAAATCAATTTCTTTGTGAGCAACTTTGTGTTTCTCTCTTCCGCACTTGTGTTCAGGTGTTGAGCTCCGTGAGGGAGTAAATCCGGGTTCCCTAGGAACCTTGAGAAGGTGTGAGATCTCCAACCCCAAAACCCTAGGTTAGCCACTTCCATTCCAAATCCTAGCCGCCCATCATCCTCTTCATTCCACCAAACCCTAGCCTACTCCATCTCTCACGGCCCCTCTCTCCAAGTAGAGGCCGACCACCAGCATCCGGGTCCAGTTCGACCATTTCAAATACAGAACAAACCCCAAAGGAAGTCAGATCAGCATCTAGGAGAATCAGGCTTTCAGCAACATCAACTTTCAAGTTCTTCTATCTGGTAAATCCTTCTTTGAGTATCTGGTTCCATAACTTGTTCTTCTTCTTTCCCAGATCTTGAGTTCAGAAGAAGCCAACTCTGCCAAAGGTCCAGTATTGGAGGATCCATTGCGAAGATATCCGAATCTGGGGATCCAACAATCTGCTTAAGAGAGTCCTTCCACTAAACTCTGCGAAGATCACTGCCTGGTCTGTAACCTTTCTCTTCTCTTTACTTCTGTCCTGTTGAAAGTTTAGAGCGAAACCCTAGGTCTGGGAGTTTCTCAACCCCCAGCGATCCTTTACTTCTGAACTACTCTGATAATCTAGTTCCTTTAAATTGTGCTTTCAATTATTATATAGTTTCTTTCAATTTAGTTTAACTTCCTTTGAGTCAAAGCTAACTTCTAAAAATAATAAAAATAAAAATATATATTAATTTTAAATTGCTTCCGCATCCCACATATCCGTTCTGCATCATTTTTGGTATTAGAGCTTTCGTTCTGCATCAGCAGGCTCACAATCCAAACCTCTATACTTTGATTTTTGAAACCGGGCTCACCAAAGAAACCCAAGCTAGGTTTTTACAAGTTCACCTAAAACCTCTACACTTCGTTTTTTAGCTAGGCTCACCAAAGAAACCTCTACACTCTAGTTTTAAAGGCTCACCAAAGTAACCTATTTGGTTTTTACAACAGGGCTCACTAATAACCCAGATATTCTAAAAGATAGAATAAGAAAAGCAATAATAAAGACAAACTCTATTATCTGGGTGGTTGCCAATGCAGCTCGAGTGAAGATCCACTGAATGCTCTTCAATGCACTTCAATGGCTTCCTTGCTTTTCCTTAAAAGATGCTTCAAGCTTCTGGTAAGAGTTGTTGCAGTCTTGAAGGTAATCTTTAAAGCTCTAGTGCTCTCTCACTTCACTTCAATAAGTGTTCAATAAATGCTCAATAAATTATTAGCTTCTTCAAGGATGTTTTCATACCTTATTTATAAAGACTTCAATTGCCTTCCCATGATTTTGAACGTTGTAGATAGTTGGGAGGTGACAGGTTACCGTTGGAGTGCTTTTGGAATTCAAAAACTGAGAACTGGAACTAGCCGTTGGAGGTGACCCCATCATTCCAGTCGGCTCGGACAAACTTCGAGTCGACTTCGGATGAAGTTCAGGTCGACTAGGCTGAGTGCCAGTTGGCTAGCATCCACAGTTAAAAAAATACGTCACTTTGGATGAGTCGGCTGGGCTGAATTCCAGTCGGCTGGAATCTTAGAGGCTTCTCTGACCATTTTCAACTGAGTTCTTGATGAGTCGGCTAGATCTAAATCCAGTCGGCTGGATTCCTGAGAATCTCATAGCGTTCTCAATCTTGTTCTGGACGAGTCGGCTGGACCTTGGTGCTAGTCTGCTGGATCTACATGCCAGAGAACTTGTCTTCAGTTCTAATGCCAGAGTCGGCTGGGTTGTTCATCCAGTCGGCTCGAAGGTGGTTCTTCAGCTAGATCAGCTTCAAACTTCCAGAACACTTGTCCCAAGCTTTAACAATATTCTTCAAGCACTACTTATAATAAATTCAAGAAAACTTGAAGCAAGAAGGACTAGTAGAAGTAACCCTTTAACTGATTTTAACAGGAAACTTGAAGCAAGAAGTAACCCTTTAACTTGAAGCAAGAAAACTTGAAGCAAGAAGGACTAGTAGAAATTACCCTTTAACTGATTTTAACAGGAAACTTTTTGTAGGGTTCTTCTTTACAAGAATCTAAATATTTTACAACTCAACACAAAACATTAATGATTATAGGAATTGAAAAATGTGTCAATGTAGTTGTCCTACAAAAACTTGTCAATCAATTGAAGAGTTGTTAGATAACCAAATGTATGCTCCAATGTTTTGTTATCATCAAAATCACTTTAAGGGTCAACACTATGGAAATGCTCAAGTCCATTTGGATCATGCTTGCTTTGGCAGCACATTTTGACTATGAGATCTGGTTGATGGATGTCCATACCACTTTCCTAAATAGGGAGCTGGATGACGAGGTGTATATGATACAGCCTGAAGGGTTCACATCCACATACAAGTCAAAAGTGTGCAAATTGTAAAGGTCCATTTATGGACTCAAGCAAGCATCTCGAAGTTAGAACATGCGATTTGATAGGTGTATCAAATCATATAGCTTCGTTAGGAATGGAGAGGAACCCTGCATCTATAAGTGGGTTAATGGTTCTGTGATTGTATTCCTGATACTGTATGTTGATGACATTCTCTTAATCAGGAATGACATCACAGCATTGTAAGGAATACAGGTTTGGTTGCCATCTCAGTTCTCCATGAAGGACTTGGGTGAAGCTTCTTACATATTGGGTATGAAGATTTATAGAGATAGATTTAAAAGGCTTCTGGGATTGTCCCAGTGTACATATATTGATACCATGCTGAAATGGTTCAGCATGGAGAATTCCAAGAAAGTCTATCTTCCGATAGGTTCTGGAATTACTTTTTCCAAGAAGGATTATGCGACAACTCCTAAGGAAAGAGAGCGCATGAGTAGAGTTCCTTATGCTTCTGCAGTGGGCTCTATCATGTATGCTATGACATATACTAGACTAGACATGGCATACTCACTAGGAGTGGTGAACAGATACCAGTCTGACCCAGGTGAGGTGCATTGGAAGGTGGTTAAAATCATCCTGAAGTATTTGAGAAATACTAAGGACCAATAGCTGATTTATGGAGAACTTGACTTGAAACTTGTGGGGTATACCGAATCCAGTTTTCAGTCAGACAGAGATGATAGCAAGAGTGTGTCAGGGTTTGTGTTTACCCTGAATAGAGGAGCGATCTGCTGAAAGAGTTCTAAGCAGGCAATAGTTGCAGACTCAGTATGTGAAGTAGAGTATATTGTAGCATCAGATGCAGCAAAAGAAGTTGCGTGGTTGCGGAAGTTTCTTAGAGAGCTAGGGGTGGCACCTTCCCTAGATGGTCCTGTTCCAGTGTATTATGACAGCACAGGAGCCATTGCTCAAGCTAAGGAGCCAAAGTCCCATCACCGCACCAAGCATATTCTATGGTGCTATCACCTCGTGTGAGAGATTGTTGAATGAGGTGACATCAATCTTATGAAGATCGATGGAAAGGAGAATCTGACTGACCCCTTCACTAAAGCCCTCGAAATCAAAGAGTTCGACTACTGTAAAAGGAAAATGGGTATTAGATACTGTTCTGATTGGCTTTAGTATAAGTGAGAGTTGTTGTAAATTGTGTCCCAAAGCCAATTGCCTAAGCTGTAGGTGGTTGTACTCAGTATTGTAATTTATATATGAATTAATAAAACTATTTTGGCAACTCATCACATTATTCATTTCTCTGTAATGAACTCTATTTATGTGATGAAGTCCTTAGGACTACACTAACTTCGATATAGAGAGGATATATCGAGTGGTCCTTTAAAAAGGTTCACAACGAAAGGATATATTGTACAGGACGGCAATGTATCAAGTGTAAGTTATTATGGTTCGCATCATTTGGTTATCCTCTTGACCAAAGGAGTGTGGTGACATTGATGTGATCTGCAAGTGGGATGTGTGACATCTCATTGAACGTGACTCCGTGGAACTCCTTTCCGCCAAAGGATTGCTCACGATTGGATTTGGGTATATATGTCCCTTCGACCTGAGGTCACCATGGTAGCTTGCAAGCAACTCCCTGTGCTTTGGTGCCAGACTACCCAGATTTCTAATCCGATGAATGAAGGTTTATGGGTACAGGGAAGTACTTGTGGAGCCACTCCAAGATGGAATTGACCTGTCCAAATTGTTTGGATTGAATGTCTCGCAGTGTCTTAAGCAAATCCTTAGCTAGGGTAGTCCTAGTGAGAAGTCACTAGACTTGCGAGGTTGAGACATGTTGTGGATTGACTTAGTTAGGGTTGGCAGTCTAACCCTAGGTCATCTTAAGCATTGGAGGTCAAAGGGATGAATTATACGGTAACCATATGCTAGAGGTTCGATAGATTGCTCTCGCATCTTTGGCCTATCCGGATGCCGGGACCCATTGCTAGATGGTATCTTGTGCTGGTACTGGAAGTATTCTAGTGCTACCATTTAGGTTCGAACCTATGAGATCACATGCCATTCAGAATCTCTTCCTGATCCAGGAGCCGATCAATGATTGGAAATCGTTTCAGTATTATGGTCAAACGGTCTGATTGAGCACACATTGGATTTTTTCTGATCAACCTGGTCTGATTTGGATCGACCAGGATTGGTTCGGGTCAACTAGGAACTTTTTGGTAGACCAGGACTGGACCCGATTTTCTTACTGATTGGGTTTGGTCGGACCGGGGTCTTAATGAACTGGTTTTTGGGTTTGATGAACCGGTTTTTTACATGGGATGTTTACACAGTGTTCACCATGGTTCAACATGTTTGTTTTATCCTTTCTTCCATTACTCTAGTTTCCTTATTTTATCGTGTGAATGGGATTTGAAATGCATCTTGATTGGATGAGCTTCGGTTATCAGATTATGATCCTTAGCACCATGAATTGGAAGGGGTCTCTCAATGTTTTTCTTTTGCACGTCTTCCTCTCTCTTGGTCGCTATTTCCACGATGATTCAGCACTCTTGTTCTCTTCCAATCCTGCGATTTCCAGCTTCTCCACCGATCAAGAGCCTTTTCAAAAGGTGTTTGGTTTTTATCTAGACTTCTCTCACGACGTCTTCCCGACCTTCATGGGTTTTCTCAGCCTCTTATAACTTGGTTGAAGGTCGTGTGAAAAATAGGTGAGAATTGAGAAGGGAAGAACAGGGCATGAGAGAGGAGCAGTGCATGAGCTTTTGGGACAAAAAGAATCTGAGTGTAGAAATTTGTTAGAAGTCCCGTGTAATCCTTCCCTTATCTTCACGATCTCCATTGTGTGCTCTTGGTGGAGTAAGGGCGGTCTTGGAGAAGACCGTCCGCAAAGTTCTTTTTGGTTTTTCCTGCTCCACATTGATGTGACCTGTTTATTGATTTCTGAAGGACTAGCATCCATTCGGGAGTTGGATCAGTGAGAGCCTGCGTGTGGATACTCTAAAGGGTGCACATTTGTATACCTCGAGAGATTGGACCGATCTTTTCTTCTTCTTCCTGTTTGTAGATCTGTTCTGAAGACTGCTGGAGTTCATGTTGACGTCGTCTTCTTCCAGATCTGATTTGCTATTGAAGGAGTTCAACCAACTGTTTGTATTTTGGTCTAGAAGGGAGTCGGCTTCTTCATGCTTCAATCTAATTTTAGAACAAAAGGAAACTCTATAAGGTATATTATTTTCTTTTTGGTATCATGCATGTTTAGATTTAGATTTTTCTTATTGTTTATAATTATTGCACTTGCCTATACATGCCAGTGTATTTGTTACATGCATCATGTTTATGTTAGATCTTGTGCATGAGTAGGTTTTTTCGTATGCATGTTTAAAAATTTTAATTTTGCATTACCTACTCCCTAGTATAGCATGCCTAGGATAGGCGTCCATGCACTGGTTTCCTTTCAGGTACAATATAAGGTATAATAGGAAATTTTAAACTTTACTTTTCTAAGAAGTATGGAATTTTCTATGTTAAGTATTGTCCAGATAGATGACCCAAGAAGAGTTGCAGGGGAGGGCAAGAATTAGGTTTTTAAATTTTAAAACAAGTATGTACTGAATTTAAACTATACAAAGTGAAGGTATAGTGAAAACAATTAATTAAAACTAAAGATATGGGGATACAAACAGTAACATTAAGAAAAGTAGTAAAAGCACACAAAAACATAAAATTTTATAGTATTTTGGTACCAAATATAGTACCTGCATTTACTTTCGAAGCATACTTTTAGAAACTATATTATAATTTCTCTGATATTATAGCATGATTAGTTTTTCAAATGCACAATCAAACATAATTGATTTTCTCTATGGAAATAAATTAAAATGGCTTCCTCAATCTACTTCTAGGCTTGTAAAAAGATACAATCTAATTGAAGATTTAGATAGGCCTTTCTCCTAAGTTTCAATCACAATTGAAGCAATAATTAAGCAAGTCTAGAAGAACACAAGGAAAATGCTCTTAAAGAGCAAGTAAAGAGGTTGTTGAAGTTGAAGAAATGTTGTTAAGGGAGCTTGACAATGAATTCTCATTTTCTTCTTCTTGAATCCCACTAAAATCTCAACATATTGGTGGTTGGGAAGTAAATACTCTTTCTTGATGAATACTTAATTTCGCTTGGGTTTTCTCTTAATTTTCTTTTTTCAATATTTTCCAATATGTTTGGTAGGCATTTAAAAATCTTAAAAGATTCAAAAATGAAATTTTGTTCGTTAGAAGCTTGGACTAGCCATTGGAGACTTTCTATATTTTTTTGTAACTTTTATAAAACTAGTCATTCAAGCTATCTGACATAATAAAATCGACTTGGATTAACTTGGGATTGACTCAAAGTTGACTTAGAATTGACTTGGGCTAACTTGGGATCAACTTGGGCTTAGATCCATTTTGGTAGCTTTTCATCTTGTTTGAGAGAGTTGACTAGACTGATTTGAGGTTGGCTTGAGGTTGACTAGGGGTCAACTTATAGTTTAAAAGAGTCAGCTTGAGAGATAAGCTAAAAAATATAGTTCTTTGTCTTGCCCTGAGAGAGTACACTCACAAAATCTTAGGAATGACTCATAGTTCTATTCCATTTAAGATCTTGCATCCCAGAATTATCGCTTTGAAAATTGGGGTCGATCCTTAGTTTTAATGATTACATATCTCACAATGTAGCTTTTCAAACTTGCTTTCCATAGCCTTCAACTTTGGCAACATTCTTCCAATGATTAAAGCTTCATGAAACTTTCTCAATATACTCTTCAATAAGCTATTAGTTTTATTATACACTCAAATATATAGTATTTATCAAAATTATTTCTTAAATCAATAATCTTCTCCTTTTTGATGATGACAAAACTTGGAATAAAAGTAAGAGGTGATGTTAATGCAACCAATATAATCATTTAAGAGCATTGGAGTATTACATTAATCAAGTTATTTTAGTCCAAGTTTTAGGAAAGTATCATCAAGTATTAGAGCAAGGTTGCAATTTAATTTATTTCGGAGCAAGTTAATTTGTATCAAAGTGGGGTTATTTTAATACTCAAGTATTTTCAAGAAGAAATTAAGATAAATTTCAAAGCAAAATAACTATGTATTAGAGTAAAGTTTTTATTTATTGAAATATGAGCAAAATAAGTGTTGACTCTGGTCTTGATTTTGATGATTGACAAAATGTTTAAGTATATATGAGTACTAATTATATTTTAAGTGTATTTTTCAGATCTTAGTACTCAACCATGTTGAATGAAGAAATGCTTGTATTTCAGTTGAAAAAGTCCTTAAATTAATGAAAAATCAAGTATATGGACTTTGGAATTAATATGGAAGAACTTGAAGAGGTTAAAGTTTCAATTTGAAGATGTTTCAGCAATGGCATAGACAAGTGTCGACACCTGGAAATGAAGTGTAGACACCTGAGGATCAAGTGTCGACACTTGAAGAGTGAAGTGTCGACTCAAGACCTGAGACAAACAGAAAATTTCAGAAAGCTCTTTCAGTGAAGTGTCGACACCTGGAACTGAAGTGTCGACACTTGGAAGTGAAGTGTCGACACCTGGAAACTGAAGTGTCGATACTTGAACAGTAACGGCTAGTTTTCGGGGCTGCAGAACTTCTCCAACTTGCTTCCAAACGGTCATATTTTCTTTCCTAACGGCTATAAACGGTCATTTAAGTGTTGGAAGGCTATATAAACATCAAAAATCAATTGGGGAAGTAATCCTTTGGTAAGTTTTTTGAATATTCTTCAAGGATTCAAGAGTTGAGTGATTCAAAGCCTTCAAGCTTCCAAGTTTCAAAGAGAGCATTCAAAGTCTACATCTACATGCATCAATCAAAGGCTTCATCAACTTGAAGACAAGATCTTCATCAACAATCAAGGACTTCAAAGAGATATTTGCTTTATTTTAGAAAGCTTTTATTGTATTCATTTATACTTGCTCTTATATTATTTTACTTAAGGTTTTTAGTGAGCCTTGAAAAACCAAAGAGGTTTTTGGTAAGCCTTGAAAACCAAAGTGGTTGTTGGTAAGCCTTGAAACCAACTAGGGTTTTACTTGTGAGCCCGAAGCCAAAACAAGTTGTTTAAGTTCTTGGTTATCCCGTAAAACCAAGGATGGTTGTTGGTGAGCCTTGAAACCAACTAGGGTTTGACTTGTGAGCCCGAAGACAAAACAAGTTATAAAGGTTATTGGTGAGCCTAAGTTATAAAAATAAACTTAGTGAAATTCCCAAGGATGGCTTGGGGAGTGGATGTAGGTGCTTGGTTGGCACCGAACCACTATAAATCTTTGTGTTTGTGTGATTGTTCTCTTTATACTTTTATTTCTTTATTCCGCTGTATTTATTTGAATTACACAAGCACTTGAATTGCATTAGCACATACTTGCTTTAGTTCACTCTTTTAAAAAGCACAAAAGTTTTATAAAATCCAATTCACCCCCCTTTTAGGTTGCCTACCTGAGCCTTCAATTGGTATCAGAGCGGGTGCTCTGTTTGAAAATCTAACAATTTTGATTTAAAGTTCATGGTAACCCTTGTAGGTATTAGTATTAGACCACCATTTTTCAATGGCATAAAATACACATTTTGAAAAACTCGCATGCGCATCTATATTCAATCTATTAGTTATCTTCTTTGAAAAATTATTTTTAGTGGTCCTCATATTCCTTCAATTTTGGTTAATGGCATTTCCATTCCAAAGCTCGAAGAGGATTGGAATGAATATGACATTAAACAAATTGAAATCAATGCTAAAGCAATGAACTTGCTTTATTGTGCATTGGACTTAAATGAATTTAATAGAATTTCTACATGCACATCAGCGAAGGAAATATGGGACACACTTGAAGTTACTCATGAGGGTACTCTTCAAGTGAAGAACTCTAAAATTAATTTGCTTATACATTCTTTTGAAATTTTTGAAATGATGCATTATGAATCTATATCTGATATGTTTTCAAGATTTATGACTATATTAATGAATTAAAAAGTCTTGGCAAAATCTATACTAATGCTGATTTGGTGAACAAAATTCTTAGATCCTTGCCAAAATCATGGGATCCAAAGGTGACGGCGATCCAAGAAGCTAAAGATGTAGAAACCTTACCTTTGGAGGAGCTTATCGGTTCACTCATGACCTATGAGTTGAACTTATGGCAAAGGATAGTGGAAGCTGATACAGAAAAGAAGATAATGGCTTTCAAAGCCAAAAAGAAATTCAAGACAATGATGGCAACTTGGAGCGATAGCGAAGATTCAAGTACGGATGATAAAGTTGCCCATCTTTGCTTCATGGAAAATGAGAAAAAGGTATGTGCTAAAAATAATTATAATTTTATCTTTGATGAACTACATGAGGCATCTAATGATCTTGTGCATGAATATAGATTGCTAAAAATTGAGCACAAAAAATTAAATAGGCATGTAGATTCATTTTCTCTTGACAACACCAATCTTGCAAATAAAAATGATGATTTAAATGATAAGATTGATATTTTAAAAATCAAAAGAATAATTTTTCTAAAGAAAAAGAATTTTTAAAAAAAGAAAATGTTATTTTGAAAGATTTATGTGATAAAAATATTTTGGTTGAGAAAAAAAAGCAAAAACTTTTGAAAAATTTCTCTATTCCTGCTTCTTTCAATTTATCTTATAAATATGGTTTTAATGCTTATCCTTCTAGATTAAGAAAAGTTTGGGTTCCAAAAGGAACCATAATTGCTAATCATAAAGGATCCAAAAAAGTTTGGGTACCAAAAATATCCACTTAATTTGTTTTGCAGGAATGTCTTGCAACCCAACATGAAGAAAGGAAGTTCTTAAAAAGAGGTTGTACAAGACAATTTAAAGAAGTGGACAAGCTGCATTTTGAACTAAATGATAAAATGAAGGACTTTGTATATTGATAAATTCTAAACATCTCCTTCCATAATAAAAAATGTAGATTAATTTTTATGGCATCAATTACTTTGAAAAATTGTTTTAAATAGTTAATTAGAATCATGTTTGGACTTATCATCATTGGCTATGATCATGAACTTTTTGGTGTTGATGAATTTCATGCTATCATGATTAAACTTATGATTGTAAGATCTTCACTTGATTTTGATTAATGTATTTCATGAAAAATACTTTTAAAAATGCATATTGATTTGAAAAATATTTTAATTGATTAATTAGAATCAAGCTTAGACTAATAATCATTAGTTGTGATCGTGACTATTTTGATGTAATTGGATTTCATGCTCTCATGATTTCAACTTATGATTATTAGACTTTCACTTGATTTTGATTAATACAGTTTTTGAATTATTTCAAGTAAAATGTTACGATTTATGTGCTTTCATTATTGGCATCTATGCTTAAGTTAGAATTGATTTGAATCAAGTATATAACTGGTAGTTAAGGGATACATTTAAGAAGAATGTATGCATATTGACAAACCCTTGCTCTAGTAGCTAGACTTGATATCATATTACTTCTAGCATTTGTATGGATATCAAATCATCTTAAAATGAATTTGAAATCATGCTAAAAGTTTTTAAGTGATATAAATGCTTTGTATTTTGAAAATCATGAATATCTTAAAAAATTTAAAATCTTGATGCATAAGCTTTCATGTTTTATTCCTGAAATAAATGCATATTTTTAAAGGAGGAATAACATTCAGAGGGAGCATCCAAAGATTTGTTATCATATTTGATGCTTTGAATATCTTGTTGATATCATGCTTTGCTTATATTACTCTGATACTCCTTCTTCTTGTTTTCAAATATAATTCTTTGAGGGGAGTTACATTCAAATGGTATCATATTCTATTAGTATCAAAATTATTTTTAAAAGAATTCCTAGTAACCGCTTCGGATTGGGTTAGTCACCGTGGCCGTCCGGTCATAGGAGATAAGTAGGGCTTAAAGACCCTCTCTTCCCATTCAATGGGCTCTCTTATGACGTGTAGGGGTGCTGCTGTGACCTTATCCCATGAACAAGTAAGGCGAATGGATAATATACATCAAATTATTTCTTGCATATGCTTACATTCTGTGGTATCATGTTCAATTTGTATCATATTCAATTGATATCATAATTATTTGATTTCATGCATTGATTTTGATGACCTACTTGCTATTCTTTCCGACTTCATTCCTACTTTGTATTGCTTTTCACCCTTTTTCATGATGTCAAAAAGGGGGAGAAAATTGTTAAGTATGAAAAGGGGAAGATTGGATAAACATGAAAAATCATTTGAGAAATGAAAGAAAGTGCAAAAGAGAAGAAGAATGCAAAATATCTTTATCTAAAGGGAAGAATTAGTAAGAAGAAATATTGAAAATTTAAAATTTTTGCATATTTTGAAAAATATTTTTGAAGATTTTTTAGATCATATTTTGAGGGGGAGCTTGGTGCTTATTGTTTTGAGCTTACATGTTTATCTTATTGTTAATCTTTTTAAGCTTACCCTATTCATATACTTAAAGATTTTGTCATCATCAAAAAGGGGGAGATTGTTGACTCTGGTTTTTATTTTGATGATTGACAAAATGTTTAAGTATATATGAGTACTAATTGTATTTTAAGTGTATTTTTCAGATCTTAGTACTCAACCATGTTGAATGAAGAAATGCTTGTATTTCAGTTGAAAAAGTTCTTAAATTAATGGAAAATCAAGTATATGGACTTTGGAATTAATATGGAAGAACTTGAAGAGGTTAAAGTTTCAATTTGAAGATGTTTCAGCAATGGAACAGGCAAGTGTCGACACCTGAAAATGATGTGTCGACACCTGAGGATCAAGTATCGATACTTGAAGAGTGAAGTGTCGACTCAAGGCCTGAGATAAACAGAAAACTTCAGAAAGCTCTTTCAATGAAGTGTCGACACTTGGAGCTGAAGTGTCGACACTTGGAAGTGAAGTGTCGACACTTGAAACTGAAGTGTCGACACTTGAAACTGAAGTGTCAACACCTGAAGGTGATGTGTCGACACTTGAACAGTAATGGCTAGTTTTCTAGGCTGCAGAACTTCTCCAACTTGCTTCCAAACGGTCATATTTTTCTCCCTAACGGCTATAAACGGTCATTTAAGTGTTGGGAGGCTATATAAACATCAAAAATCAATTAGGAAAGTAATCCTTTGGTGAGTTTTCTGAATATTCTTCAAGGATTCAAGAGTTGAGTGATTCAAAGCCTTCAAGTTTCCAAGTTTCAAAGAGAGCATTCAAAGTCTACATCTACATGCATCAATCAAAGGCTTCATCAACTTGAAGACAAGATCTTCATCAACAATCAAGGGCTTCAAAGAGATATTTGCTTTATTTTAGAAAGCTTTTATTGTATTCATTTATACTTGCTCTTACATTATTTTACTTAAGGTTTTTGGTGAGCCTTGAAAAATCAAAGAGGTTTTTGGTAAGCCTTGAAAACCAAAGTGGTTGTTGGTAAGCCTTGAAACCAACTAGGGTTTTACTTGTGAGCCCGAAGCCAAAACAAGTTGTTTAGGTTCTTGGTTATCCCGTAAAACCAAGGGTGGATGTTGGTGAGCCTTGAAATCAACTAGGGTTTGACTTGTGAGCCCGAAGATAAAACAAGTTGTAAAGGTTGTTGGTGAGCCTAAGTTATAAAACCAAACTTAGTGATATTCCCAAGGGTGGCTTGGGGAGTGGATGTAGGTGCTTGGTTGGCACCGAACAACTATAAATCTTTGTGTTTGTGTGATTGTTCTCCCTATGCTTTTATTTCTTTATTCCGCTGCATTTATTTGAAATACACAAGCACTTGAATTGCATTAGCACATACTTGCTTTTGTTCACTCTTTTAAATAGCACAAAAATCTTATAAAACCCAATTCACCCCCCTCTTGGGTTGCCTACCTGAGCCTTCAATAAGTATATAGAAAAGTTTTTATGAGATTATATTCAACCAATGTATTCAATTGATTTAGTTAGCTGGTGGTATTGCTTATATTCAACTAATTATGTTATCTTGCTATTCCCCCTTTTTGTCATCATGAAATAGGCAATGAAAGAGCATAACACAAGAAGTAATGAGGTTGTAAAGTGAAGATGATCTCTTCATTTGATAAAAGTATCTTTACAAGTATGTATTATATAAAATAAATGTACTGTTTACAAAATGATGACAGTGATAGTACACCAAGATATATAAGTAAACTTATCTAGAGAATAAAGTACATAAAAAAGTATCCACAATCACACATCCTGATCCTCATTTAAGGGCAATTCAATAGTGGTAAAGGTACTAGCCCTAGATGATGACACTCCCCTCCTACTCTAGGTCTTGCTAGAGGGACCCAATTCTTGAGCAGAGAACCCTATGTCTAACCTAGTGTAGGTCATAAATGGAGGTTTAGGGGTAGGCTAATGGGGATGGATAGGCTAACTTGGGTGAGTAGGATGGTTGCGGTAGCCTAGCTTTGTTGAGAAGAGGAACAAGTGGGTGAGCCATGTGACCTCCCTCTGGCTCCAATTGTTGCTACTACTACTACTGTTGGTGAAAGTGCCTCAAGTTGCTCCAATAGCGAACCCATCGTGGTTAGAAAGAAAGTGATGTCGGACTAGTACAAAGCCCCTAGATCCTTGATCTTTGATTAGATTTAAGCCACTCCAGTCTCAATCCTCCCCCTTAGCCTAGCAGTCTCTTGAGTGAGGTCAAATAGATTTCACTATAAGAAAATGAACCCTTAGCAAGGACTTTTGTCCATGCCAAAGTTAAAATATCCTTGTCAAAAACATTTAGCGAGGACAAAAAGTCCTTGTTAGGTCTTTGCTTATCCGACCATTGTCTATTCTTTAGGCGAGGATAAATATAATCCTTGCCAAAAGTTGAATCATTGGCAAGAACAAAAACCTTGCCAAAAGTCTATTCTTTAAACGAGGACAAATATAGTCCTTACCAAAAGTTGATTCATTGGTAAGGATAAAAATTCATACTAAAAGTCTATTCTTTAGACGAGGATAAATATAGTCATTACCAAAAGTTGATTCATTGATAAGAACAAAAATCCTTACCAAAATAGAAAAATATTTTTTTATCATTTTTTATAAAAATTAATAAATAATAAATGTTTTGGCATGAATAGTCTATGTTAAATATTTGACTTTTTCACAAGGATAGCCCAATTTAAAAATTAAATATTCAACTCTTTAGCAAGGATAGTTCAAGTCAAAAATTAAATATTTAACTTTTAGTAAGGATAGTCTTAGTATAAAGATGTAACCAATATCTTTTTGGCAATGCAAATCCTTGCTGAAGGTCAAAAATATCAAATTTATAACAAGAACTGTCCTAACTAAAATTTATCAATAGTAATGAGTACTACCTTTATGGCAAGAAAAATCCTTGCCAAAACAGGACTTTTAGCATAGACTTTGCTAGTAGATTGTCCTTTATATGTAATTCATATTTACATATACATACACAATAACTTCAAGACCTATTTTCAATATCATATAAATCGTAATTTACATCTTTATAGTAAACCTTCTTTAATGCCATATATAATATCATTTGTATATTACCAATGCACATGGGTTAAATATCATCATTCAATAATTTTCATCATAATAATAATGGACTACTAAACAAATATATTTTAAATCTAAGAAATAAAACCCAAATAAAAATTAAATCTACACCAAATACACATAGTCCAATATTAAACTGCCAAATAAATATAATCCAAATAAAATCCACATAAAAACTAAATCATCGTATAGAATGTTAAAAAAGAAAAACTCTAAAATAATATCAAAGTATTTATGTCATTGCATCTCACCATTCTTCATCTTTACATCCAAGTCCATGATCATTCTCGCTGTATAAAAATTTAACAACAAACAATCATATTCACAATCAATAAATTACTATTTTATTTCTTTTTTAAAAAATGAATTAAGAGCACTAACTAATAATAGAAATTATTTTAAAATAATATTTTTATCAGACAAAATATTATATAAGTTACTTATCCTTTGTTGAGATTGAAAAGCTAACTCTCCGATGGCATATATTGAAACATTTACTTGCATATGCATTCTAAACATTTCATTAAATTGTTATTGCATTCTTTATTTATGTTGTTGCTCCATTTGTTATTAAAAAACTTTTTCCATCTAAACTCTATCGATCTCATTGAATTATACAGAGTTTCTAAATTTTCTTTAAATTCTATTATCCTTTATTATTTTGCAAACCAAGAGATTGAAGTATCCTTGGAATAACTCTTCCACCCCGATCCCTTATTAGAAAATATCTTGATCTTGTATCTAAAACCTTAATTAGCATCTCATCCAACTCATTTGAGTACCATCTAGCTACGATGATTCGTTAACAATAATGCAATCACGACCCTATATTTCAGCATGATCTAAAATAAATTATTATCAATAAACTAAAACCATTATGTTATCAAAAAAATATAAATTAACGAACTATTATACCAAAACATTAATCTCTATTTCTAATTAATTAATTATTAGTTATGCATGCATTTAAATTTATGAAATAAAATAAAATAAAATAATTAAATAGAATAATTTTTTTTTTTTTTCAAATCTCCCAACTTTGCTAAATTCAAATAAAATTAATTATTAATTAAACATGCATATAAATTTATAAAAAAATAAAATAAAGTAATTAAATAGAACAAAACCTCCGCTCATCTCCCAAATCCTTTGACTCTCCCAAACTAAATGGAGCCCTGAACCCAAATCGCTCTGTTTGCTCCCTCGCCATGGACCAAGAAGCCGCCGGCCTCTATGCTCGCTGTCGACCCTGTTAGCCTCCACACTTGTCATCGACCCCTCTGTCTAATCCCTCGATCTACTCCCTCTCTACTGCAAGGACCAAGACACAGCCCTAATCCCTCGACTTTGCTAAACCCAAACAGAGCCCTAAACCCAAATCCCTCTTTTTGCTCCCTCCCCATGGACCAAGAAGTCGCCAGCCTCCGTGCTTGCCATCGACCCCTCTGTCAGCTCCCTCCCCACTACAAGGACGAAGATGCTTCCTTGATCCTTCACGCTTGCCCTCAACTCCACCGACACTCCGACTACCTCTCCCACTCTGTCTGCTCCCTCCCTTCTGACTATTATCTTGACTCTTCCGGTGTCCTCCACGCTCACGCTCGACCCCCTCAGCTCCCTCTCCCTCTTTCATCTGCTCCCTCCCCATGGCTTGTTCCTTCATCATTTTTTCTTTTCTGCTTTTTTTACTCGGCTTCGCTGGCCTCCTCTTTGATCTCCCACCCTCTTTTAATGGGAGAAAAAGGAGCTAGGTTCTTTGATCGAACATCCATGGACAAAAACTTTCCTCTAGTCATGGGAGTAGAAGAGAGCGTGGAGTAAAAGAGAGCCTGGAGTAGAAGAGAGCCTGAATGATTTTGGGAGAATCACCATTAGAAAGAATCACAACAGGGTTTCTGGGGAGAATCACAGTAGGGTTTTGGGAAGAATCACTGCCAAAAAAATTTGAGAAGGATTTTAGTTTCCAAAATAATAATAATTACCATATTTGTTACATCAATTATATCCTATTGGATAGATAAATAAATAATTAAATTAATTATAAAATTTGATATTAATTATAAAAGAATTAAGTATAACAATATAATAAAAAATTATTTTATTTATTATTTTTTTATGAGGTTAACAGAAATTGGTGTCATGAACATCAAAAATTTTGATATTTAAATACTCGTTTCCACAAGGATATATAATATCCTAGTATAAAAATTATCATATTTATTAAAGGCGAAAAAAATCCTTGTTTAAAAATATTATTTCCAGAAAGGATATACAATATCCTCTTCTAAATACCTAATTTTTGGTATGGATGCCTATGCAATTCTTGCCAAAAAGATGGCTCTAAAATATTTAAATCTAAAAAATTATTATACTCGGCATGGTTATATATGCAGTCTTTATCAAAAAATTAGCTTTGAAATATTTAAAATTTAAAATTATCATATTCTTCATAGACTAAAAATATCTTTATTTAAAACTACTATTTTTGGAAAGAATATGCAATATCCTCATCTAAGTACCTACTTTTGGCATGGACACCTATGCAGTCCTTACTAAAAAATTAGTTCTAAAATATTTAAATGTTGCCCAAACTTACAATCTAAGAGGAGGTGAATTGAACTTTCTAAAATTAAAACCAAATATGTGCCTTATAAAGTTTAGATGCAATGCGTGAGCCTAAGAGTTGTGTTAGGTGATATGTATCAATGCTAAAATATAAAGAGAGAGAGAGAGACAAGCAAATATACAAACACATAATAATTTATAGTGATTCAGAGCAATCCTGGCTCCGACATCTACTATCCAAGGATCTCTTGAGATTTTTATTATATTTCTGCAAAAATATAGCCAGTTTATTTTACACCGGGCTCATAAACCAAAATTCAATACAATGTTTATTTCATGGGCTCACAAACAAACCCAATACACATTTATTTTCTAGGTTTATAAATAACCCAATTAGTTTTCCAAGGTTAGCCAATCAGAACCTTAGACCAAACCCAAGTTTCAGCTCTCTACTGAAAATTGTAACAAAAACTATCAAACAATACAAAACAGAGAAATAGAAAATGAACTTAAAAGAGAGCTAATTATTATAGTTGAAGCTTGATATATAACTGCTCAAAGGATTCAAAAACCTTAGACCAAACCCAAGTTTCAGCTCTCTACTGAAAATTGTAACAAAAACTATCAAACAATACAAAACAGAGAAATAGAAAATGAACTTAAAAGAGAGCTAATTATTGTAGTTGAAGCTTGATATATAACTGCTCAAAGGCTTCAAAAGTTGCACTTCAATGCACTCTTCAATCCTTACTTAATGCTTCAAGAGGTTAAGTGAGAAGAAGTTGAAGTTTCTCTTGAGTTTTCAGTGATTGCATAGAATATTCTTCTTGTTCTCAATAATTGGAATGAATGCTCAATTTCTTGTTGATTTCTAACTTTAATCCTTGCATTTATGCTTCTCCTTGTGATTTTTCATAAGTTTAAAGTCATTTTTAGCCATTTATAGCCATTGAAAATTAAGAAATAGCCATTAGAATTCTTGGATAGGGAATTTTGCATGTTCGAGAACTAGCCATTACTATTATAGTTCGTGGGATCCGAGTTGGCTCATAGCAATCGAGTTCACTCTTTTTCTCAATATCCAAAATTTAAGTTTCTATTATTTTGAAAGAAAAGGCTAGTAGGTCACAAGTCGGCTCATCTGAATTGATTCCAAAAATATGCTTTTTGTTATTCTTGAGAAAAAATGCTCATATCTGGAGAGAAGGCTAATATGAAATCTCACTATTCTGCTTTACCTGTGAGAGAAAGCTCGTAGAACTAGAGTTGGCTCATTTTCTCGTTATTAGTCACCATGCCATGTTAAAGTTAGCTCACTTGGAGTGAGCCGGCTCATTCAGCCAGATCTCAAAATCTTCAAAAATTTGAAATAGTTTGACTCTTTTATACTTTCAAAGATCTTCTAATGACTTATAATAATACACAAGACCTTTCTAACTCACTCGAGCACTATCAACTATATACATTATCTCTTTAATCCTCTCATGATACAAGGAATCCCTCAAAATGACTTAGAGATGTTTGAATATACAAATAAACTCAAGAAACTTTTCAAGTAAAATAAAAGCTCACTAACATTTCAATTGGTACAAGGGATAAACAATATATATAAACTCACAAACTATTTCAATTAATATATGAAGTTATCAATTGAAGGATGTTCATTGGAAAGCTTTCTAAAAATATATTCTTGACAATTTGAAAAGCATTGTATAGTATTCATGCTCCAATATTTTGAAATTATCAAAATCATTTCCAAGGTCAACAATCTTTCCTTTTTGATAATGACAAAACACTAGTCCTCTCATTTTGCTCTCTAGCAAACTAGCTGGCATCACCTATCATCCTCTGCATGTCAGCTCTAGGCTCATCAAACTCTAAGGACTGGGCTATCTCTCCTGAATGTCTCTGCTCACAACCTCAACTCTGAAAGTGAGCTATCCCATATCCTCTCTAAGCTCCTGATAACTGTGAGTGAAGTCCTCTCTTAAATCCAGACAGTTGCGAGTGAAATACACTCAAATCTTAATAGCTACGAGTAAAGTCCTATCTAAAAATAGAGAACATGGAGCTAATATAGGTGCTCAAGCCAACGGCAAACTGAGTAAAGTTCTCCATAGTAATCCAAGCAGAAGAGGTAGGTGGAATAGAAGGTCTTGTAGAAGAAGGTCTAGTAGGAGGTATCCTCATGCTAGTTGGTTGCCCTGATGTCTCTCCAATGGAGGGTCCAGCTACTCTAGGTGCCTTAGCCTCAACCTTATCATCATCAGCAGCATCATCCTCATCATCCTCCTCCTCCTCATCATCACCATTGATAGAAAAAGTCCTCATCAGAAGAATCTGATCTAGATGGTCTTTGACTTGAGACTTTATCCAATTTTAATCAACTTTGTGATACCCTATCCTATGAAGCAATCTATCACTATACCAGTCTGTATGAAGAAGCCTCCTAGCATCCTTACCAGTAACATCAACACCAAACTCCTCAAAAATAAGGTTGAACACCATGATGTAGGGTAGGCAAGCTCAAATCTTCCTAGCCGTCTCCTTAATTTGTGAGAGCATAAAAAATAGTAGGTTGATAGGTTGCCTTTCAATCATATAATGCATAAAGGCTATGTCTCTCTCAGTAACCCAATCTAATCTTCTTGTTTTTGGAAAAAGATTATACTAACCATGTTGTGGAGTAGTCTCATCTCAAGGGAAAGTTGATTGGTTAGAAGATTTCCAACATATCTAACATCTCTCCATTCTAATACCATCCTTAAGTCATCTATGTTTTTATCCAGATACATATAGCATCTGCCTTCCTTGGGCATCTTCAGAAAATGGGCCAATCTAGCATCATCCAATATGATCAAAACATCCTTTATAGTGGATGAAATCTGAGAAGTCCCTGTCCTTGAGTTTTCAAAGAAAGATCTAACAAGAGACGGATAGGTTAGTATATTCAAGGAACAAAATCTTACCTAGCCTTGATTTCTAATCCTGTCCCCTATTCTGATGCTCTTGGTCCAAAAATTCAAAGGAGACTCCTCGTTTTATACTCACGGGTCGGTTTGTCATCGAGATGATCGATCAAGCTAGTGGAACCGAAGGGGTCGGCTCATCATTTTTGCACTTCAATCGATGTTTAGCCATGGAAGGTTTAGCCATGGAAGATCATCCAGTCCTCTTCCTTTTGTAGGCTAGCATTTTTTGGGGTCCCATCATGCTTGGATTTAGCTAGATTAGGTCAAACAGAGGTCCTTTATGGTTTTGAGTAGTGATGGACTATGGAAGGGGTTAGAATGACTTCGTTAAATAGTGAAAATGTAATGTTTAAAAGGGTATTTGGATGTTATATAAAAAATATATTTTTGACATTCGAGTCGACTCTCACAAACATAGATCAGCTCAAATCAGCTCGAGCAAAACAAAGGTTTTTAGGTTCAAAAAAGTCAGAGAAGGATTTTTGGATTCTCTAATCACTAAAATAGATTGCACACTCTTAAAATTAGGTAGGATTGGCTCTAGAAGTTTTTTCCTAAATTTTGGAAATTTCTATGTAAAAATTTATAATGGATCATATAGCCCTAACACATCTCTAATCATCAAAAATCTATCCTCACTAAGTGGTTTGGTGAATATGTCAGCTAGTTTTTTTTCAGTACAAACAAATTCTATCTTGATGTCACCATTCTAAATGTGATCTCTAATAAAGTGATGTCTAATTTCTATGTGTTATGTTCTTAAATATTGAATGGAGTATTTAGTTAAATTAATAGGATTGGTATTATCACATCTTATTAGAATTTTAGTTTGTTTAATACTAAAGTCTTCTAGTTGTTGCTTAATCTAAAGCATCCGAGTACAACAACTCCCTGTAGGTACATATTCTGTTTTAGTAGTGGATAGTGCTATAGAGTTTTGTTTATTACTATACCATGAGATTAAGTTCAATCCAAGAAATGGACAACTTCACAAGTACTTTTTCTATTAATTTTACAATCACCATAATCAGTATCAAAAGAATCAATTAAATCTAAAGATGAATGTTTGGAATACCATAATTCTAAGATAAATGTTCTCTTATGATATTTTATGATTCTTTTCACAGCAAGTATATATGATTCTTTTGGATTAGACTAAAATCTAGTACATATACAAATACTAAATAGAATGTCAGATCTACTAGTAGTTAAATATAGCAAAGATCCAATCATATAGCTTTTGATCAATGCTATTTCCATCTTCATCTTTATTAAGCCTGTAGGTCGGGCTCATTAGTGTGCTGATTTCTTTAGTGGATTCCATCCAAAACTTTTTAATAGTTCATTATATATTTGGTTTAGTTGATGAATATCCCTTCCTTTATTTATTTAATTTGAAGTCCAAGGAAGAAGTCAGCTCACCCATCACGCTCATTTCAAATTCATCCTACATAAGCTCAGTAAATTCTTGGCAAAGATCTTCATTTGTTGCATCAAAAGATTATATCATCTATATAAATCTATACAGCTAATATTTCATCATCTTTTCTTTTATAAATAATGTTGTATCTATACTATCCCTTGTAAAATTATTTTTAAATAGAAATTTGCTAAGTCTTTCATACCAAGCTCTAGAGTCTTGCTTATGACCATATAAAACTTTGTCTAGTTTGAAAACATGATTAGGCAAATTATGACTTTCAAATCCAAGGGATTGCTCTACAAAAACTTCTTCAAAAATATAATCATTTAAAAAATTATTTTTAATATCTATTTGAAATAACTTGAAATTCATATGATATGCAAAACAAGTAAAAGTCTTATAGCCTTTAATTTTGCTACAGGTATACATGTTTTATTAAAATCTATTTATTATTCTTGATTATATTTCTTGGCCATTAATCTTACTTTGTTTTTTATTACATTACATTTTTTAATATAATTTATTCCTAAATACCCATTTGATATGGCATGACTGCTGACATGGAGGTCGTGTTGGATCCAGCTGGATGAAGGGGCCATCTGGTTGCTGTCGTCAGATTGCTTCTGAGGTCGAGCTCCCTATTGAGGTCAAGCTCCCCGCCAAGGTAGAGCTCCCTACCGAGGTCGAGCTCCCTGTCGTGGTCAAGCTCCTTATCGAGGTTGAGCTCCCCATTGAGGTCGATCTCCCATCCTAGGTTGAGCTCCCTGCCTGCCGAGGTCGAGCTCCCTATCGAGGTTGAGCTCCCCGTTGAGGTCGATCTCCCATCCTAGGTCGAGCTCCCTTTCTGTTGAGGTCGAGCTCTTGTCCAAGGTCGAGCTCCCTACTGAGGTCGAGTCGTTGGTCAAAGTCAACTTCCCCCCAAAGCAAAGCATGGATAAAAACATGTGGACCCAGTCTTCCCCTCGAGCAACCTTAGGAGCGACTGAATGGTGACCCCAGTAGGTGGTGTCACCATCCCCACTGGAACCCCATGATGCTTAGAGAAACTACCATCTCTGTGGAGTGGCACTCCGCTAGGGCACGCTGCCTGCAATCTCTATAAGGTGGCGCTCTGCCATCGCACGTCGCCTGTAACCTCTAAGGAGTGGCACTCCACCAGAGCATGCCACTTGTATCCCATATGGAGGAGCGTCCTGCAAGAGCATTAGGCCTCTCAGCCCACTGTCAGCACCTTCTATGGAAGAGCGCTCTGCTTGGGGTATCTTACCCCTAACCTACCACTTGTACCACCTAAAAGTGGAAGGTTTTCTAGAAGACATAGCCCTTGTAGCATCTCCTGTTGGGCCAATTCTTTGCCAGGTCCCCTAGACATGATGGCATATGCCCAGAAGAACCAGTGCCCTGTTGGGGTGTCAATCCCTATGGCACGCCACTCGTATTCACTTGGGAGGGATGTTGTTGACCCCTGGAATGATTTTGATGATCACAAAATATTGGAGCATGTATTTGATACTAATTCTTTCCAATTACTTGAAAAGTTTTATAGGAAATTGGTTACCTTTAGTTTAAAATGGTTTTCAAATTAATTTAAGGGTAATTCATTTATATATAAAATTTTATGAACTTGAATGTGTAAAAGCCCTAGTTTTATAAATGTTGTAATCTTGTAAAATGGGCTGAAAATTGTAAAAATTAACAGTATGTAGATTAGCTTCTATTTGATTCAATGTTGAAGAGTTTTGGAGAAGCTTGAAGCATTTTTTTTGAAGATTTGCAAGAGCTGACTTTTGATCAAGAGCTGACTCATTGTGGCACGGCACGGAGAAAGTTTTAGTGTTTCAACATCAAGAGCCGACTCCTATCCCAAGAGCCGACTCATGGAAGAAAGTATTTTTTTGAAGCCTGAGACCTTGAGCCAACTCGAGCCCCAAGAGCCGACTCGTCCAGAGTTATGAATTTTGAAGGTCTGAGAACTCGAGCCAACTCTGTCCTGAAGAGCTGACTCTAGGTATCTATCATTTTGACTTGACTGAAGGCAAGAGTCGACTCTAGCCAGAAGAGCTGACTCTTATAGAATTTCTTTTTAGGATGTCTGAGACTTCGAGCTGACTCGTGGACCTCAAGCCGACTTGTAGAGCCATTTTCTGCACTCCAACGGCTAGTTGCTGAAGTTGATTTTTGAACTCCAATTCATCTCCAACAGCTCTTTCATGAATCCCTAAGTCCTACAATGGCCATATCTCTTGGAAAACTATAAAAGAAATTATTTTTGAAGGATTAAACAATTTATTAGAGCATTATTGAGGAATTATATTAAGATATTGAAGTGCTTTCAAGTCTTTCACCTAACTACTTCAAAGAGCTTTCAAGTGAGGATTCAAAGCTTCAACAACTCTACTCCATCATTGAATCCACTCATTGAAGAAGGAAGTACCTTGAAGAGCATTTAAGAGCATTCAAAGCTAGGCTTCATCTTGATCTACATCGGCAACACTTAAACAAACTTGGTTTGTTGTAGTTGCTTATTTATCATTTGTTTATCTTTGTTTTCTCTCTAAGAATAGCAAGGGGCTGTGTTTTAAGAGAGGGTTAAAGGTTTATAGGTGAACCTTATAAAACCTAAGTTTGGGTTCTTGGTGATCCCGGTATAAAACCAAGTGTTAGGGTTTTCTTTGGTAATCCCATTTAAAACCAAAGAGAGTTTGGGTTTCTTTGGTGATCCCGGTATAATCAAAGTGTATAGGTTTAGATTGTGAGCCTGGTAAAACAATCCGACTATATTCCGGTTGGGGGATATAGTGAAAATCTCAAGTGGTGCTTGGGTAGTGGACGTAGGAGCCGGTTGCTCCGAACCACTCTAAATTTCTTTATATTTGTGATTGTGTTCTTAATGCTCTATTGCTTTTACTTAATCACTTCCGCATTGTATATTGCACCACAACACTAAAAGAATTTGAAAGTGCATATTATTGTGAAAAGTTTTTAATCCTAATTCACCCCCCTCTTGGGAAGCCACCTGGGCAACAAGTAGTATCAGAGAGGAGTCTCTGAAAGTTACTTAGAGTAAAGATATACGGCATATCCCATGAGCATTTCATTAGCCGAAGGTCAATCCACAAATCGACCTCCACTTTTCATCGTAACCAATTACACATATTGGAAGGCAAGAATGAAAATATACATTCAAGCCATAGATTTTCATTTATGGAAGATTATCCTGAAATGACCTCACACACCCATGATCAAAGTTAATGATGTAGAGATTTCCAAACCAGAAGAGGATTGGAACGATAATGATATAAAATTAGCTGAGCTGAATGCCAATGCAATGAATTTATTGTATTGTGCTTTGGATCTAAATGAGTTTAACAGAATTTCAACATGCAATTTGCTAAAAAAATTGGGACAAATTAGAAATTACACATGAAGGCACATCACAAGTTAAAATATCAAAAATCAATCTTCTTGTACATAATTTGAGCTATTTAAGATGGATCCTTATGAGACTATATCTGCTATGTATACTCGCTTTACTGATATTATAAATGGTCTCAAATATCTTGGTAGAACTTATTCTAATGCTGATCTTGTCCAAAAAGTATTAAGATCTTTACCAGATAAGTAGGAAGCCAAAGTGACAGCTATTCAGGAGGTGAAGGACCTAAACACTGCCATTAGATGAACTGCTTGGATCACTGATCACACATGAATTGGCTTGCAACAAAGAACTAAGGAAGATATCAAAAGAAAGAAAGCCATTACATTTAAAGCTACAGAAGAAGATAAGAATGAAGAATCAGACTCATCAGATGATGATGATCTTGGAAATGATGAAATTGCCCTTGTCACGAGAAAATTCAAGAGATTTATGGGTAGAAGAAAAACAAACAGATGGAGAAAACAATTTAGAAAAGAAGATTTTGGGAAAGAAAGAGAAAGAGAAAAAAAAAAAAGAGAAGGATAAAGATAAAGATCAAGTACCAATTTGCTACAAATGCAAGAAGCCAGGACACATCCATCCTGACTATCCTGAAGCAAAAAAAAAGATGTTTACCAAAAAAAGAAGGCAATACTTGCAGCCTGGAGCGATAGTGATGAAACTACATCCACTGAAAAGGATGAAGAGACAACAAAAATTGCACAATCTATCTTATGGATTTGGAGGACGAGGTAAATACATCTAAACCCAATGTAGAATTCACTTATGATGAATTGCATAATGCTTTTGGTGAATTATTGCTAGAATACAAGAAAGCTGGTTTAAAAATGAAAGCTTTAAAAAATCAATGTGATACATTTGAAAAAGACAAAAATGAATTTGGTGAAAGAAAAAAAATTTTGCAAAGAGAATTAAATTTAGTTTGTGAAAGACTTATAATTGCTCAATTTGAAAAAGAAGAGCTTTTTGAGAAAAACAAAGGTTTGAAAAATGAAAATGATGATTTAATGAAGGAAGTTCAAAAACTCAAACCCTTGGTTAAGAAACTAATCTTAAGCTCTAACAAACTTGAATTGATTTTGAAAAATCAAAGAGAAACAAATAATAAATTTGGAATTGATTACAAAGGTTCTACTTCAAATAAATTTTTTGCTTCTACTTCATATGTTCCAAAATTTACTACGTCACAACTAGTTAGACCTCAATTTGCATCATCTCAAGTTTATTATTCAAAGTCAAGGATTGTATGCTATGCATGTAATAACTTTGGTCATAAAGCATTCGAATGTCATTTGAAACATAATGACAAGAAAAAATTAAGAAAATTTGGGTTTCAAAAGGAACCATTTCCACTAACTTGCAAAGATCCAAGAAAGCTTGGATATCTAAATTTGTTAAATGATTATTTTGCAGGGTTATCTTGCAGCCACAAATATATAGAAAAGATGGTATCTAGATAGCGGCTGTTCAAGACACATGACGGGTGATGCTGATCAATTCTTCACCCTAGAACAAAAGGATGGTGGAATGGTAACATTTGGTGATAATCAAAAAGGAAGGATAATCAGTATTGGTAAAATCAAAATTACTCCTATATTTATTGAAAATGTGTTAGTTGTAGAAAATCTAAAGCATAATCTTTTGAGTATTAGTCAGTTATATGACATTGGTTTTAATATTTTCTTCAAGTCATCAACGTATATAGTAGTTGATCCGCTTAACTCTAGTACTAAATTCATTGGACACAGACTTGGTAACATTTATGTAGTAGATCTTAATGATCTAGCTATGTCAAGCAACACAAGTCTTGTAGCAATGAATGACAAGAGCAAGGAATCAAGTTTACTATGGCATAGGCGACTTGGTCATGCTAGTATGGACATTATAGCTAAACTTATTTCAAAAGACTTAGTCAAAGGTTTGCCAAAATTTAAAGTCAATTTTGATTATGTATATGATGCTTGTCAGTTAGGAAAACAAGTGAGGGGGAGTTTTAAATTCAAAAACACTATTTCTATTACTAGACGCTTAGAGCTACTTCACATGGACTTATTTGGACCTACTAGGACTACTAGCCTAGGTGGTATGAAATATGGCCTTGTGATTGTAGATGACTTTTCAAGATACACATGGGTTTTGTTCATAGCACATAAAGATGAAACTTTCAATGTATTCAAAAAGTTTTATAAAAGAGTTACAAATTTTAAAAAAAATATATATTATTTCGATTCGTAGTGATCATGGCACTGAATTTGAAAATCAATATTTTGATCACTTTTGCATAAAGCACGGTATTGATCATAACTCTTCTACACCTATAACACTACAACAAAATGGTGTTGTAGAAAGAAAGAATCGTACTTTGGAAGAAATGTCCAGAACAATGCTTTGTGAAAAAAATCTTCCAAAATACTTTTGGGCAGAAGCTGTGAATACCGCATGCTATATTTTAAACAGAGTTTTAATTAAACCTATTATCAGAAAAACACCCTATGAACTTTGGAATAATAAAAAACCTAATATTAAGTATTTTCATGTTTTCGGATGCAAATATTTTGTTCTTAACAATGAAAAGATAATCTTGGTAAATTCGATGCAAAATCCGATGAGGCTATTTTTCTTGGATATTCTTTAAATAGTAAAGCCTATCGTATATTCAATAAAAGAACTTCGACTGTTAAAGAATCTGTTTATATTGTTTTCAATGAATCTGACATTACATCTTCTAGAAAGGATGATTTTGCTGATGATGATATAGGTACTCTAGAACATGGATTGAAAGACTTGACTCTCAAAGACAAACAATCAAATGAACCACATGAAGAAGAGGTAAGCAAAAATCATGATAATATTCCTAAAGAATGGAGGTATATATAATCACACCCTAAGGAATTAATTATAGGAGACCCATCTCAAGGTGTTAAAACTAGATCTGCACATAGAGATGCACATAATTTAATTGCTTTTGTTTCTCATGTAGAACCATACAATATAGAAGAAGCTAAAACTAATCCTAATTGGATGTTAGCAATGCATGATGAATTAAACTAATTTAGAAGAAATAATGTTTGGACCCTAGTAGAAAGAGCTAATGACTATCCTATTATAGGTACTAGGTAGGTTTATAGAAATAAACTAGATGAAGATGGAAATGTAATTAAAAATAAGGCTAAACTGGTAGCACAAGGATATAATCAAGAAGATGGAATAGATTTTGATGAAACATATGCACCAGTAGCTAGATTAGAAGCCATTAGATTGCTATTAGCTTATGCATGCTTTATGAACTTTAAATTATTTTAAATGGATATAAAGAGTGTATTTTTGAATGGTTTTTTATCTGAAGAAGTTTTTGTTGAGCAACTACCGGGTTTTATCGATCACACTTTTTCGAATCATGTTTTCAAATTGAATAAAGCTTTGTATGGTCTGAAACAGGCACCTAGAGCCTGATATGATGGACTAAGTAAGTTTTTAACTTCGAATGATTTTGCAAGAGGTAGTGTTGATACTACACTATTTATTCAAAGAAAAAATGATGATATTTTAGTTGTTCAAATCTATGTTGATGATATTATTTTTGGATCTACTGATGAATCTTTGTGTCAAGATTTTGCTAAGCTAATGCAGGGAGAATTCGAAATGAGCTTGATGGGTGAGCTGAGTTACTTTCTTGGACTTCAAATCAAACAAACTAAAGAAGGTATCCTAATCAACCAGACCAAGTATATAAAGGAGATTATTAAAAAATTTGGCATAGAATCAAGCAAAGAAAATGGAACACCCATGAGTCCTACATGTAGACTTGATAAAGATGAAAATGGCAAAAATGTTGATCAAAAGCTGTACCGAGGTATGATCGGTTCATTACTTTATTTGACAGCTAGTAGACCTGATATATTATTTAGTATTTGTATGTGTGCACGTTTTTAATCTAATCCAAAAGAGTCACACATCATTACTGTTAAGAGAATCATTAAATATCTGAAAGGCATATGTAATGTAGGTTTATGGTATTCTAAGCACACATCTTTGAAATTAACTAGTTATTCTGATGCTAATTATGGAGGCTGTAAAATTGATAGAAAAAGCACGAGTGACACCTGTCAATTTCTAGGTGTTAACTTGGTTTCATGGCATTATCGCAAACAGAACTCTATAGCACTATCTACTGCTAAGGCAGAATATGTAGCTGCTGGGAGCTATTATGCTCAAGTGTTGTAGATCAAGCAACAACTAGAAGATTATGGTATTGTTCAATTTAAAATTCCTATTAAATGTGACAATACTAGTGCTAATAATTTATCCAAAAATTCAATTCAGCACTCATGAACTAAGCACATTGAAATTCGACATCATTTTATTCGTGATCATGTTTTAAACAATGTTGTTGAACTAGAATTTGTACCCACTAAAGATCAACTTGCGGACATTTTCACTAAACCACTTAGTCTAGATAGATTTGAGAAGATTAGAGGTGAATTAGGGCTATGTGACCCATTTTGAATAATTTTTGACCTAATTTTTTGAAAAATAAGGAAAAAATATCTAGATATTTTAAATTTTTCTTTAAACCATAGGACAACCTATTTTAATGTCTAGAAACCTATAGAAATTAATTTTGACCTTTCTCGACTTTTAGACTGCCTTTTGGCTCAAGCTGACTCGAGTCATCAAGGCGCTCGGCGAGCTGACTCGAATGTCGGGCCGAACGTTTTTATATAGGGTTTCATTAGTTTAGTTTCACTATGTTTTTTAGGTTTTGGCCGTTCCCACTTAGCCGACTCCTCATTCCATCCTAGAAAACCTTCCTAAAATACTCTCAAACCTCTCCAATCTCTTAATCTTAGCTAGATGGCACCTCGCAAAGCCGTAGCCAAGAAGCCCCGGTGGGTGGTTCGGACTGTCGTGGAAGAAAGGAGAACCAAAAGGTGCTTGGACACTTCCATTCTAGAAGAGGAACTGCCGATTGAGCAAGAACAAGAGCCTCAGGCACCGAGACAAGTGATTCTTATAGGAAATTGTCAGGTAACTCCTGGTCGGTGCATTGATTTTAGCTTCTTGGAGCAAGAACAATTGCGTATTGGGGATTGGATAGAGAAACAAGGTTTGAAAATTTTCTGTCTATTGAATGTACCTACATATCCTAACTTAGTCCGACAATTCTTTGAAAATATGTCATTGGGCGCATTTCATTTGGAAGAAACTGTTAAAGGGAAACATATAGAGATTAGTGAGCAAAAACTATCAAGTATCCTAAATATTCCAAAAGATGGAGAATGTTATTTGGTTTTAAAAGAGAAGCAGAAGACCCTTAGACTCATACTGGAAAGATCAAATGTGAAGGGTGTTGTGCATGTGAGTGCAAATCAATTGTCATTGGAGATGAGGCTATTGCACAACATTATTAGTAGGATTTTCTTGCCCCAAACCGGGCGATTTAATTGGGTCAGCAGCGGACCTTGTGTTTATGAGACATCTGATTGAGGGGGAGGCCCTTACCGTTTATCATGCTTTCACAGATGAGGGAGGCAGCTTGTAGGGCACGAGCTTATCTACCGTATGGGATGGTTTTTACACTGTTATTTCAGGATGCCCTAGTAGTTCTGACTGGAGAGGATAGCTGACTACTGCTGCATACTGACAATTATATCCTAAAATCCCTTACTAGAATGGGATTTATTAAAGTAGATGGCCATTGGGTTCGAAAGACTTCAGGTGTTCTGATTGCACACTCAGATGATTCAGAGGACGACACTCAGGAAGCACATGGACTTGGTGAGGAGACAGATGCACAGGCTGATGAGGCTGGACCATCAGAGCCAACTCCTACCACACCGCAGTCACCAGTCATGAGATTTGTAGCTGTTGGATCCGATGCAGATGATAGACTTCAGAGAGTTTTGGATGAGATATATTGCCTCAGATCATACACTGATACCAGGATTACTCTACTATAGTTTGAGATGCAGCATGGATTCCAGGAGATTATGACAATTTTGAGACAGCTTTCTGCCAGCCAGCATGTACCATCAACTTCCACAGCAACACCTAGCACTGGCACTGATCGAGAGCAGGGGCGAGCGGCACATTCTAGTGATGTACCTTCACATGCCACACCTGCTGATGCTGAGCCCGAGGCTGATATTGAGGCTACAGGATCTGAGGTTGGATAGACTCCAGCTACCCAGATACTTTCTACCACCAGCACCTTGGCGTTATCCTTTGATCCACCGATTGTCAGGCCCACTCCCATTATCATATCTTCAGAGTCCAAAGCCAAAGCCAAAGACAAAATAAAGTGTCTAGGTCTACCACTCCTACTAGGACTAGGATTAGGGATCTTAGACCTAGATTTCCTTAATTTAAACCTAGTCCAGGAATCTTAGAAGTTGGTTCCTCCTCTGATGAGGAAAAACCTGGTAGTGATGATCCTAGCCCATCTTTTTGATTTTTCTAGGCTTTTATCTTGATATTTTTAGGACTCTATGCTTGTTACATTTTGGTTGTTGTGATACAATTTTGTCGTGCCGTGGCACATATGTAAAGTATCACCTATGTACTCATTTTCATATATATAGATATCACTTTTTTATGCTACATGCTATCTTTGTTATAGTTGAATTATTGTAAATGGATGTTCTATTCTATACCTTTTGTTGATGACAAAAAGTGGGAGAAAGGAGTTTGTGCATGAAAAAGCTATAATATGATGCTATAATATGAATGTTGTTATGAAACTAAATGTTGATTCATGTAATTCATGAAAATTTGATGGAACTTGAAGAAATATGATTACAATAATAAGGGAGAGCTTTGTTAAGTTTCTTGTCAAATATTATCATGAAATTTATTTCAAATGTTTGATAATTTTATAAGTTTCGATATGAATTATATAGATGATACTCTTGATACATTATGTGTTGATACATTATGTTTCGATACCTATTGCTTATATGACACAGATAATACGGTGTATCAATACATATGATACTTTATGTTAAGAGTGTTCAGTTTTATACATTCGATACATACAATATGTTATGGCACATTGTGTTGATACATTGATACTTAATCTGTACGATACACATCATGTCTAATATAATTTGATAAATTTGAATATACTGCAATGGTAAAGTGTTTTTTAAAATTTTAATCATACCCAGTATTTTGTCATCATCAAAAAAGGGGAGATTGTTGACCCCTGGAATGATTTTGATGATCACAAAATATTGGAGCATGTATTTGATACTAATTATTTCCAATTACTTGAGGAGTTTTACAGGAAATTGGTTACCTTTAGTTTAAAATGGTTTTCAAATTGATTTGAGGGTAATTCAATTATGTATGAAACTTTATGAACTTGAATGTGTAAAAGCCCTAGTTTTATAAATATTGTAATCTTGTAAAATGGGTATGAAAATTGTAAAAATTAAAGGTATGTAGATTAGCTTCTATTTGATTCAATGTTGAAGAGTTTTGGAGAAGCTTGAAGTATTTTTTTGAAGATTTGTAAGAGCTGACTATTATATCAAGAGCTGACTCATTGTGGCATGGCATGGAGAAAGTTTCAATGTTTTAGCATCAAGAGCCAACTCATGGAAGAAAGCATTTTTCTGAAGCCTAAGTGTTGCCCAGGTGGCTTAGTCCCAAGAGGGGGGTGAATTGGGAATTACAAAATTTTCGCGAATATGTACACAAGTAATTCCAATTAGTGGTTAGGTGCTGTGTTAATCAGAGAATGAAAGCAGAAGCTAAAGGATAAAACAAACACAACATAAACAAAGCAGATTTATAGTGGTTCGGAGCAACCCAGCTCCTATGTCCACTATCCAAGTTCACCACTCGGGATTTCCACTATATCTCCCAAACCGGAATACAGTCGGATTGTTTTACAAGCTCACAATCCATACCTCTGCACTTTGATTTTTGAAGCCAGGCTCACCAAAGAAACCCAAGTTAGGATTTTACAGGTTCACCTAAAACCTCTACACTTTGGTTTTTAGCTAGGCTCACCAAAGAAACCTCTACACTCTGGTTTTAAAGGCTCACCAAAGTAACCTATTTGGTTTTTACAACAGGACTCACCAATAACCCATATATTCTAAATGATAGATTAAAAAAGCAACAATAAAGATAAACTCTATTATCTGGGTGGTTGCCAATGCAGCTCGAGTGAAGATCCACTGAATGCTCTTCAATACACTTCAATGGCTTCCCTGCTCTCCTCAAAAGGTGCTTCAAGCTTCTGGTAAGAGTTGTTGCAGGCTTGAAGACAAACTTTAAAGCTCTAGTGCTCTCTCACTTCACTTCAATAAGTGTTCAATAAATGCTCAATAAATCATTATTCGCTCATTAGTCTCTCCAAAGATGTTCTCATACCTTATTTATAGAGACTTCAACTGCCTTCCCTTGATTTTGAACATTGTAGACCGTTGGGAGGTGATAGGTTACCGTTGGAGCACTTTTGGAATTAAAAAACTGAGAACTGGAACTAGCCGTTGGAGGTGACCCCACCATTCCTGTCGGCTCGGACAAACTTCGAGTTGGCTCGGATGAAGTTCGGGTCGACTAGGTTGAGTGCCAGTCGGCTAGCTTCCCCAGTTGAGAAAATACCTCACTCTGGATGAGTCGGCTGGGCTGAATTCCAGTCGGCTGAAATCTTAGAGGCTTCTCAGACCATTTTCAACTGAGTTTGGATGAGTCGGCTGGATCTGATTCCAGTCGGCTCGGATTCCTGAGAATCTCAGAATGTTCTCAACCTTGTTCTTGACGAGTCGGTTGGACCTTGATGCCAGTCGGTTGGATCTGTATGCCAGAGAACTTGTCTTCAGTGCCAGTGCCATAGTCGGCTGTGTTGTTCATCCAGTCAGCTTGAATATGGTTCTTCAGCTAGATTAGCTTCAAACTTCCAGAACACTTGTCCCATGCTTTAAAGTCTTCTTCAAGAACTTTTTATAATAAAATCAAGAAAACTTGAGGCTTGAAAGACTACTAGAAGTAACCCTTGAACTTGTTTTTAATAGAAATTTTTTGTAGGGTTCTTCTTTACAAGATTCTAAATAATTTACAACTCAACACAAAACATTAAATATTGTAGGAATTGAAAAATGTATCAATGTAGTTGTCCTATAAAAACTTATCAATCATTTGAAGAGTTGTTAGATGACTAAATGCATGCTCCAATATTTTGTTATCATCAAAATCACTTTAGGGATCAACAATCTCTCTCTTTTTGATGATGACAAAATACTGGACATGAAAAGAATCTACTCTATTCACAAATATGTAAGCATTTATATTTAAAAATCAAATGTAATCTCAAATGTATATCAGTATGTGCTATACAGTTATGCACAAAATCAAATTCATAAACTGTAAATATCAGATATTGATTGCTTGTATGTATCAAGCAGCATTAAGTATCGACTGATAGATATGATAAGTTGAGAGCATCAGAGCATCATAAAAATCATTGAAGTATGTAAGTTAAACATGTATATCTCCCCCTGTTTATAAGATTTCTAGACAATATGAATTGTTTTTAAGTTTCTCCTCCTTTGACATTCACTTGAACATTTTATCAGAACAATATGCAAGAGATCATTCAGAAATGCCTTAAAAACTCCCCCTGTCTACTTTACTTTAGTATTACTATTGCAATTCATGTATTCTTTCATTCACTCTATGATTCTCCCCCTTTTTGTCAACAATTCAAAAAGGTTAAATAGGTAAGCTCAGAATTTTAAATAGATTGAGAAAATTTCAATATTTGTTTGAGATAATTTCACTTTCTCAACTTAGAGAGAGAATTCTATTTAAACAAATAGAGATGTAATCAAGATAATACGAGTATACACACATTATACAGTAACCAAAAGATGTTCATTTCATTTCTATCAAAAAGTGTTCAGTACATCCGTCATTACAAAAGTTTCAAAATGCATCCAAAAAGGTACTGAAACTACAAAATGTTTAACCAGAATCATCTCTAGGAACATTGACACATTGTCAAGAAGTAGGTCTAGGTGCTCGACTAGATGAAGCATGTGGAGGAGGAGCCCAGGGTGAACAGAGGTACTAGGTGCCCTAGTGGAAATGGGTGGTGGATCATATAAAGGTCTTGTCCTAGCTGTGACTTCCAATGAATTGATAGTGCTATTGAGAGACACCATTTCCACCCACATTGCTCCCATCTGCTGATCCAAGTCCTTGAGGCTAACTAGTACTTTATTTACTGCCTCTTTCATTTCACCTATCTCTTTCTGCATAGATACAAGCTCAGCTGCTTGGACATTGGCAAAGGCTTCAGCTGATCCTCGAAGTCTGCCAAGCTTTGATCTTATGATTCCAATGCCCCTAGTATAATCTTTTGCCATACGTCTTGTATCTACAATAGTTCCCACTCTGCCTCTAAACTCTTTCAATTCAGTCTGATATTCATTTAAAGAGGCATCCACAGACTTTAAAATTATTTCAGAACTTGAATAGATATAGTTCAGAATAGGCTGAAAGTCTATCTGAGGTGCTGACCTTGAAGCTTCTATAGCTTCAACCTTTTCTTTTAGATTTGAAACATTCTCTTCTAGTTTGTCCAATCTACTATCCACTGACTGTTTCAAATTAGTAAATAAGGAAGTTATAGTACTAGTCAGTGAATCTGTCAAGTTTTTCAACTATTCTTCAATCTGAACTTGGATAATTGGAGGCTGTGTAGCTATAGTAGGATAGTCATGTAAAGGAGCATCAGCTGAAGGCAGGTCAAACTCCGGTGCTAGCAAGTCAAACTCTGCTGCAGGCAAATCAAATATAGGTGACGGTGCTCTAGTCTCCTCAGTGACAGCAACAGGCTCAGGTACAAATGACTCAAGCTCCGGTACTGGTGTAGAGGAAGTTCCAACTGCTTCTTCCTCTTCCTCTTCTTCACTACTACTGGTGCTGCCAATGGCTCTTATATTTGTGCCCTTCTTTCTCCAGACTCCTTCCACTTGAAAATATCCCATTCTCTCAAGAGTTTTAGATGTGTAGATATCAGTGTGATGCAATTCTAATCTGTCTTCACCATCCAAATTGACTCTATGGGATTTAAACAACAATGTAAGCATCATACCATATGGCAAATAGGATTTAGCCTTTCTTACTATTTCTTTCATCTGCAAGATTATAATATATGACAGATTGACAGAAGTTCTTTCTAGGATGTGCTCCATGAGACATAGATCCTTTTTGCTCACCCAATCGAACCTACCAGTTCTTTGTAAGAAGATTCTACAAATGAAGTTGTGAAGTAGTCTCATTTCCAATGATAGGGTGTTAGCTAAAACAGTCCCAATTCCTCCTACATCCTCTTTGTTCAAAATTATTTTCAGAGTCTTCTCTCTATTTTCAATTCCTAAAAACTTCAGTCCCTTAGAAGGAATATCCAGTAATTCATGTAAGGACTCCTCATTCATAATAACCCTCTTCCCTTTGACAGTGGATTCCACATGATTAGTTCCCAACCTTAGGTTCTCATAAAAGCTTCTAACCAAAGTGGGATAGGTTTTCTCATTCAATGAACAAAATTTTCACCACCCTTGGTCTTCGATTAAGTCTCCTATCTTTAACCCAATGCCCTTAATAAACTCAAAATTAATTCAGCGGCCGGAGGTTATCGGACGTGTAGACATTGAGGGTACTTGGCTGGGAGTTGATGGAACTTCTCTTGTGGCTTCCTCTGTAATTTTTTCATTGCCTGGCTCTTCTTGTCTTCTCTTGGACCTTCTTTCTTTTTCAGCCGAAGGAGCAACCCTAGCGGACCATTTTCCTGTCGCACGTTTGGGTGCCATAGCTAGGAAAGATGGAAGAGCAAGAGAATGGAGTGCTTGGTAGGGAGTAGGAAGTCTTTGGAGTGGGTTTTGGAGATGAGTGAACCAATAGAGAAGATAACATAGAAGCTAAATGGTTCGGAGAAGAGTTTATAACTCTAAGCGAAACGCTTTTGCGCAAAAATCCAGTCGACTCGAGTAGCCCTAAAAGGGTTTCCAGTTGACTCGGCCAGAGCTTCTCTAAAATCATCAGAAATTCCAGTCGACTCGAAACTGTTCGAGACGGCTAGGCCAGAACAGGTTCAAAACTCACAAAAAAATCCAGTCAACTAGGATTAAGATCCAGTTGACTCAAACAGAGAAAATAGAGTTTTGAGAAAATTGAACACAATTCAGAAGGACTTTGAATAGAATTTGAAGGAAATTAAAGCTCAATATAATAGAATAAATTGAGGAGATTTTCTAGATAAAGTTTCCTTAGAATTGAAGGAATTAGGTTGAAGAATCTAGAAGGGATCACAAAGTCCTAATTCACTTCTTATTAGCTTAAATCTATCTTGATTGAGTGGCTTGGTGAATATGTTAGCTAATTGATCTTCAGTAGGCACAAAGTCAAGCACAATATTACCATTTGATACATGATCTCTAATAAAATGATGTCTAATTTCAATGTGCTTGGTTCTAGAGTGTTGAATTGGATTCTTTGTTAAATTGATAGTACTTGTGTTATCACATTTAATTGAAATTTTAGATTGTGATATACTAAAGTCTTCTAGTTGTTGTTTAATCCATAACATTTGAGCACAACAACTACTAGCAGCCACGTACTCAGCCTCAGTTATGGACAAGGCTACGGAGTTTTGCTTCTTACAGTGCCATGAAATTAAATTCAACCCTAGAAATTGACATGTACCACAAGTACTTTTTTCATCTATTTTACAACCAGCATAATCAGCATCAGAGAATCTAATCAAATTCAAAGTAGAATGTTTAGAATACCAAATTCCTAAATTACTTGTTCCTTTCAAATATTTAATTATTCTTTTTACAACAAGCATATATGTTTCTTTTGGTGATGACTGAAATCTAGCACATACACATACACTGTATAATATGTCAGGTCTACTTGCAGTCAAATATAATAAGGATCCGATCATATCTCTATATAGCTTTTGGTCAACATTGGACCCATTCTCATCTTTGTCCAGTCTGCAAGCTGGGCTCATGGGTGTGCTCATTGTTTTGCTACTCTCCATACCAAACTTTTTGATGATTTCCTTGATGTATTTGGCTTGGTTGATGAAGATGCCTTCCTTTGTTTGTTTTACTTGAAGTCCAAGGAAGTAGTTCAGCTCGCCCATTAAGCTCATTTCAAATTCTCCCTGCATAAGCTTAGCAAATTCTTTACATAGAGATTCGTTAGTTGCACCAAAAATTATATCATCTATATATATTTGTACAACTATGATGTCATTATTTTTCTTTTTGATAAACAAAGTTTTATCTATATTTCCTCTTGAAAAATCATTTTCAATTAAGAAAGTGCACAGTCTATCATACGAAGCTCTAGGTGCTTGTTTCAAACCATACAATGTTTTGTTTAATTTGAATACATGGTTTGGAAAAGCGTGATTTTCGTAACCTGATGGTTGTTCCACAAAAACTTGTTCAGAGATAAAACCATTAAGAAATGCACTTTTTACATCCATTTGAAAGAGTTTAAAGTTCATGTAGCAAGCAAATGCAAGTAATAATCTAATAGCTTCTAGTCTTGCTACGGGTGCATAAGTTTCATCAAAATCAATACCTTCTTCTTGGTTATATCCCTTAGCCACTTATCTAGGTTTGTTCCTTATAATATTTCCTTGTTCATCTAATTTATTCTTATAGATCCATTTAGTTCCTATAATTGGGTGGTCTGTAGGTCTACCTACAAGTGTCCATACCTTATTTCTTTCAAACTGGTTTAATTCTTCATGCATTGCCATCATCTAGTTTGGATCAGTTTCAGCCTCTTCTAAGCTATGGGGTTCTATTTGTGATACAAAGACTAGGTAGTCATGTGCATCCTTATGTGCAGCCCTAGTCCTAACACCATGTGAAGGATCTCCTATTATTAATTCTTTAGGATGAGATGTAACATACCTCCAGTCCCTTGGTAGATAAGTGTGATCCTTACCGTTTCTTCTCCACCTGAGTGTCTTTGTCTTGAATGCTCAAGTCATCCATTCCTTTCTGCAATGTACCTGCATCATTGTCTATGCACTCTTCTTGTCTAGAAGGTGTAGGATTAGTTTCAATAAATACAACATGAATTGACTCTTCAATAGTAAGAGTCCTTTTATTAAAAACCCTATATGCTTTGCTATGTAAAGAATAACCTAGAAAAATTGCATCATCAGCTTTAGAATCTAATTTTTCTAAATTATCTTTTCCATTGTTATGCACAAAGCATTTACAACCAAATACATGAAAGTAACTAATATTAGATTTTTTGTCATTCCAAAGCTCATAAGGCATTTTCTTTAAGATAGGACGGATCAAAACGCGGTTTAAGATATAACATGCAGTGTTCATCGCTTCTGTCCAAAAGTACTTTGGAAGATTGCCTTCATACAACATTGTGCAAGCCATTTCTTCCAATGTCCTTTTTTTTCTCTCTACAATACCATTTTGTTGAGGTGTTCTAGGAGCAGAGAAATTGTGATCAATGCCAAGTTCAATACAATAATCTTCAAAAAATTGATTTTGAAACTCAGTTCTATGATCACTTCTAATTGAAATCAAAGATAAGTTCTTTTGGTTTGAAACATTTTTATGAAATTTTCTAAAAACATGAAAAGTTTCATCTTTCGATGCGATAAATAAAACCCATGTAAATCTTGAAAAATTATCTACTATCACAAGAGTATATTTCATCCCTCCTAGGCTTGTGGTCCTAGTAGGTCCAAAAAGATCCATGTGAAGTAGTTCAAGAGGTCTTGTTGTAGAAACTATATTCTTTGATTTAAAACATCCCCTAGTTTGTTTACCCATTTGGCATGCATTACAAACATGATTCAAATCAACTTTAAACTTAGGCATGCCTCTAACAAGATCTTTAGAAATTAATTTGGCAATTGTATGCATGCTAGCATGACCTAATCGTCTATGCCATAGTAAGCTTGAGTCTTTGGTCTTAGCATTCATTGCAACTAGACTAGGGCTACTAGTCATGACAAGATCATTAAGATCTACCACATAGATATTCCCGAGTCTATGTCTAATAAATTTATTGCTAGAATCTAAAGAGTTAGTTACTATGCACATAGAAGACTCAAAGACAACCTTGAAGCCTTTATCACATAATTGACTTATACTTAAGAGATTATGCTTTAATTTGTCTACTAGCAAAACATTTTCAATAAAAGTAAAGGGAGTTATTTTGATCTTATCAATGCCGATTATTCTCCCTTTGCCATTGTCTCCAAAGGTGACCATACCTCCTTCTTTCATTTCAAGGGTGATGAATTGGTCCTTGTCACCCGTATATGTCTTGAGTAGCCGCTGTCCAAGTACCACCTTTTCTTCAATTTTTGGGCTGCAAGGCATTCCTGCAAAACAGTCAATAAATTCTTTTAGGTACCCAAGCTACCTTGGGTCCTTGCAGGTCAGCAAAGGTGGTTCCTTTGGGAACCCAAATCATTTTTACCTTTTTATGGACATTACTAAAATTATTGCATTCAAAAGCTTTATGTCCTATTCTTTTACAAGCATAGCAAACAACTTTAGAATTTTTGTTGGAAACAGAATTTGAAGTTCTAAAAGTTGATGCACTTGATGCAGATTTTGAACCTTTTGGAATGTATGCATTTTTGCTCAAATTTTTAAGAGCATATGATAAAGATTTTGAAGTAGAAATAGTTTTTGGTGTGGCTGAAACCTTTTGAGATAAAATATTTTGAGCTGGTGTTTTGGATTTCACAAAAGTTGTTGCTAAAATTCCATTTATAAAAGAATTGTTGAAATCAATTCCAGCTTTATTTCTAGAAATTCGTTGTTCTTTCAAAATTAGCTCAAGCTTATTTGAAGATAAAGTGAGTTTTTCAACCAAAGGCTTGAGTTTTGTAACCTCCTTTTTTAATTCATTGTTTTCAGCAAGTAAATCAATATTTTTCTTTTCATATGATAAATTCTCATTTTTCAATTTTTCAAATTTTTTAGAAAAGTCATGCAGTTCCCTTTGCAATAAAATATTCTTTTCTGAAATTTCATCTTTTTGTTTGAGTAAAGAATCATTCATATTTTTTAATGATTTTATCTTTACTCTAGCTTTCTTAAATTCTGAAAGTAAATCATGAAAAGCAAAATTTAGTTCTTCGAAAGTAAATTCAGTGCAGTTGTTAGGGGACGTTACCTCATCTTCGAGACCCATTAAGCAAAGATTGACAGTCTTGGTGGTCTCTTCTTCTTCAGATGATGTTGAGTCTTCACTGTCGGACCATGTGGTAACCATGGCTTTCTTTTTCTTCTTTTGTCTGAAGGATTTCTTCAACATTGGATAGTCCGGACATATGTGCCCCAGCTTCTTGCATTCGTAGCACGTGGGGACTATCTCCTTTGTCTTTCTCTCTGTCCTTTTCCTTTTCTTTTCCATAATCCTTCCTGTGAAACTTCCGGTTGTACCTTACTTTCTTTCTTCCCATAAATTTTCTAAATCTCCTCATAACCATAGCAATGTCTTCATCCTCTAGGTCATCATTGGAGGAGGTGCTTTCATCTTCAGATTCTTCATCATCCCTCTTTGAATCGGAAGTAGCTTTGAAGGTGATTGTCTTCTTCTTTTTCTGCTCATCTTCCATTCTGTGTTGCATTGTTAGCTCGTGGGTGATGAGTGATCCCAGCAGTTCATCCAGCATCAAAGTGTTGAGATCTTTGGCTTCCTGAATTGTAGTTACCTTGGGATCCCATTTGTCGGGCAAAGAGCGAAGGATTTTCTGAACCAGATCTGCATTAGAGTATACCCTGTCAAGACACTTTAAACCATTAATAATATCTGTAAATCTAGAGAACATGGCAGATACTGTTTCAGAAGGTTCCATTTTGAATAATTCATAGTTATGAACTAAAAGATATATCTTGGAGGTTTTCACTTGGGAAGTTCCCTCATGGGTCCTTCGAGTTTATCCCAGATTTTCTTTGTTGATGAGCAAGTGAAAATTCGGTTGAACTCATTAGCATCCAAAGCACAGTATAATAAATTCATTGCTTTGGCATTCAATTCCCCCATCTTCATGTCATGATCATCCCAGTCCTCTTCAGGCTTAGGGATGTCCACGCCATCAACTTTAATTGTGAGAATGTGTGGCCCTTTCAAGATGACCTTTCATAATTGAAAATCTACAGCTTGTATGTAAATTTTCATTCATGCTTTCTAATATGAATAATTAGTGCCCGTGAATAGTGGAGGTCTATTTGTTGATTGGCCCTAAGCCAAGGATGTACTTATGGGATGAGCCATCGATCTTAACTTAAGTAATCAGAGACACTGCTCTGATACCAGCTGTTGCCCAGGTGGCTTAGTCCCAAGAGGGGGGTGAATTGGGAATTACAAAATTTTCGCGAATATGTGCACAAGTAATTCCAATTAGTAGTTAGGTGCTGTCTTAATCAGAGAATGAAAGCAGAAGCTAAAGGATAAAACAAACACAACACAAACAAAGCAGATTTATAATGGTTCGGAGAAACCCAGCTCCTACATCCACTATCCAAGTTCACCACTCAGGATTTCCACTATATCCCCTAAACCGGAATACAGTCGGATTATTTTACAGGCTCACAATCCAAACCTCTACACTTTGGTTTTTGAAACTGGGCTCACCAAAGAATCCAAAATTAGGTTTTTACAGGTTCACCTAAAACCTCTACACTTTGGTTTTTAGCTAGGCTCACCAAAGAAACCTCTACACTCTGGTTTTAAAGGCTTACCAAAGTAACCTATTTGGTTTTTACAACAGGGCTCACCAATAACCCAGATATTCTAAATGATAGATTAAAAAAGCAACAATAAAGACAAACTCTGTTGTCTGGGTGGTTGCCAATGCGGCTCGAGTGAAGATCCACTGAATGCTCTTCAATGCACTTCAATGGTTTTCTTGCTTTCCTCAAAAGGTGCTTCAAGCTTCTGGTAAGAGTTGTTGTAGGCTTGAAGACAAACTTTAAAGCTCTAGTGCTCTCTCACTTCACTTCAATAAGTGTTCAATAAATGCTCAATAAATTATTATTCACTCATTAGTCTCTCCAAAGATGTTCTCAAACCTTATTTATAGAGACTTCAACTGCCTTCCCTTGATTTTGAACATTGTAGACCATTGGGAGGTGACAGGTTACCATTGGAGCACTTTTAGAATTCAAAAACCGAGAACTAGAACTAGCCATTGGAGGTGACCCCGCCATTCCAATCGGCTCGGACAAACTTCGAGTTGGCTCGGATGAAGTTCGAGTCGGCTCGGATGAAGTTTGAGTCGGCTCGGATGAAGTTCAAGTCGATTGGGTTGAGTGCCAGTCAGCTAGCTTCCCCAGTTGAGAAAATACCTCACTCTGGATGAGTCGGCTGGGCTGAATTCCAGTCGACTGGAATCTTAGAGGCTTCTCAGACCATTTTCAATTGAGTTTTGGATGAGTCAGCTAGATCTGATTCCAATCGGCTTGGATTCTTGAGAATCTCAGAACATTCTTAACCTTGTTCTCGACGAGTCGGCTGGACCTTGGTGCCAGTCGGCTGGATCTGTATGCCAGAGAACTTATCTTCAGTGCCAGTGCCAGAGTCGGTTGGGTTGTTCATCCAGTCGGCTCGAATGTGGTTCTTCAGCTAGATCAGCTTCAAACTTCCAGAACACTTGTCCCATGCTTTAAAGTCTTCTTCAAGTACTTTTTACAATAAAATCAAGAAAACTTGAAGCTTGAAAGACTACTAGAAGTAACCTTTGAACTTGTTTTTAATAGAAATTTTTTGTAGGGTTCTTCTTTACAAGATTCTAAATAATTTACAACTCAACACAAAATATTAAATATTATAGGAATTGAGAAATGTGTCAATGTAGTTGACCTACAAAAACTTGTCAATCATTTGAAGAGTTGTTAGATGACTAAATGTTTGCTTCAATGTTTTGTTAGCATCAAAATCACTTTAGGGGTCAACATTGAGACCTCGAGCCGACTCAAGCCCCAAGAGCTGACTCGTCCAGAGTTATGAATTTTGAAGGTCTGAGAACTCGAGCCGACTCTGCCCTGAAGAGCCGACTCTAGGTATTTATCATTTTGACTTGACTGAAGGCAAGAGCCGACTCTAGCTAGAAGAGTCGACTCTTACAGAATTTCTTTTTGGGCTGTTTGAGACTTCGAGCCGATTCGTGGAGCCATTTTCTACACTCCAATGGCTAGTTGCTGAAGTTGATTTTTGAACTCCAATTCATCTCCAACAGCTCTTTCACGAATCCCTAGGCCCTACAATGGCCATATCTCTTAGAAAACTATAAAAGGGATTATTTTTGAAGGATTAAAAAAATTATTAGAGCATTATTGAAGAATTATATTGAGATATTGAAGAGCTTTCAAGTCTTTCACCTAACTACTTCAAATAGCTTTCAAGTGAGGATTTAAAGCTTCAACAACTCTACTCCATCATTGAATCAACTCATTGAAGAAGGAAGTAGCTTGAAGAGCATTTAAGAGCATTCAAAGCTAGGCTTCATCTTGATCTACATCGGCAACACTTAAACAAACTTGGTTTGTTGTAGTTGCTTATTTATCATTTGTTTATCTTTGTTTTCTCTCTAAGAACAGCAAGGGGCTGTGTTTTAAGAGAGGGTTAAAGGTTTATAGGTGAACCTTATAAAACTTAAGTTTGGGTTCTTAGTGATCCCAGTATAAAACTAAGTGTTAGGGTTTTCTTTGGTAATCCCATTTAAAACCAAAGGGAGTTTGGGTTTCTTTGGTGATCCTGGTATAATCAAAGTGTATAGGTTAGGATTGCGAGCCTGGTAAAACAATTCGACTAAATTTCAGTTGGGGGGTATAGTGAAAATCTCAAGTGGTGCTTGGGTAGTGGACGTAGGAGCCGGTTGCTCTGAACCACTCTAAATTTCTTTGTATTTGTGATTGTGTTCTTGGTGCTCTATTGCTTTTACTTAATCACTTCTGCATTGCATATTACACCACAACACTAAAAGAATTTGAAAGTGCACATTATTGTGAAAAGTTTTTAATCTCAATTCACCCCCCTCTTGGGAAGCCACCTGGGCCACAGATGTACACTTCATAGTACTCCACCTGCATCCATGGCAGAGCCTCCATACGAAGGCTATGGATCTTGTCACCCTCCTCTAGAAGGAGGGGGAACAGGCCTACACCTCTCCCACATGAGGCACTCCCAGGGGGCATAGGATCAGGGCTCTAAATCCTTCCGGATGACTATGCTTCTATAAGAAGCTCGAAGGGGCCTTCGATAAGAAGAAAGAAAAAAATGGGTAAACAACAAGTAAGCCAGTAGTAAGTAAAGAAGGGGAGAAGCCAAGGCAATTGGGTGAAGCTCGAGAGCAGGATGAATACCCATAAACTTTCCCGAGAGCTTTCGCCATAGTAGCCACGTCTGTTCTGGCCCCCACTGCTCTAACTCTTATTCTATCTTCTAACAAATCCTCTGAATGTGGAAACTACTCTAGGATCCATTGAAGAGGATCTATTCTCCTTGATTTCCCACTGACTTGATCATCAGATTGCCCCTGCCAAGATCTCTAACCTGGGTCTCCTCTCTTTTGCAAGACAGACCGGGCTTGAAGGATGCCAGGCTGGAAGTCCACTCACCGGCACCATGTTGGAGCTGCAGGCCACAACGATCAAGATGGAAATAGATTGGCATGCCAGGTAGGGGAGCATCCAATTTAGACCAACCCATCATTGCTAGAATAATTTGGTGGCGACATGATGGTGACACGCACGTAGGAAGCCTCTGTCTGCCGCATGGGGGACCCTCCTCACCGCAGCGACCTGCATAGCCTAGAGAGGGAGCTCCATGCTCCACCACCTCGACCTCCGGTTTATTGGAGGACATTCCCAGGAGCATGGACAACCTTCTACCAGCAACCAATCTCATAATATTATATTAGAAGCAGCAGCAATAGGGGATTGAAGCAATTAACCTGGTAGGGATTCAGCCTTCTTGTACAAAAATCTCCTAACTTGTTCAGAGTACCCCGAAAGTTTTAGATATGATATGGGCATGAAATCACCTCTTTTGGGACCTCCAACTAGTGTGGATTCAACCCTCCAAAGCACCTGGTTGAACTTCAAAAGGGTAGAGAGAGGGATGACTACAAAGATGCTAGGCACTGGGTTTCCTACTTAGATTAGGAGTCCCTATGTGCTAAGAAATTCTCTCCTTCCTAGGGTATGGCAGCTTCGATGATGATATTACCCTGATAGAGAGTGACAAACCAAAGAGGAAGAGAGGGAGGAAGAAGATGGATATCAAGAAGAAAAGGTTATTTCATTATGATAGCTCAATCAACCCCATATACAAATTATATATATACTAGGTCACCATGACCTAACCCTAAAACTCTCATAGGCCAACTTAATGCATAATTGAGTTTTCCAAGCCCAAGTACATCCTTGACTCAGCCCAATTAAACATACCTAGGACTCAAAATTATCCCAATATAAGTTGGCACCTTGAGGCCCAAGTTCCTTGAACCTCAAGACCCGAAAGGCTAACAGCCTTTCATCTTAGGGCCCAAACTAGCCCTAGAAATTCCATGATAGCATCATAATCATTGGACCTTTGCCTTAGCCTTGGTCCCTTGAGCATTGGAAGCACCACATGAGACCCAACAATCTCCATCTTAGTGCTTCAAGGCTTCATCCAACTCCATCTTGTCCATAAGCTGCATCAGTGCCTCACACTTGCGAAAGCTATCACGTAATAGAACGTTCATCAGTGCATCTGCTGGATTTTCCTTGGTATGTACCTTCACCAGCTCCATCTCGCCATCCTCCATGAGCTCTCTGATTAGATGCTATCTGATGTCGATGTGCTTGGTCTGAGCATGATAGATAGAGTTCAATGCAAGTAGAAGTGCACTCTGGCTATCGTAGTGCACCCTGATAGCCTCCTGTTCGAGGCCCATCTCCAATGCTAGACCCTTCAGCCATAGGCCCTCCTTTGCTACCTTTGTAACTTCGATGTACTCCACCTTGATGGTTGATAATTTTATAATAGGTTGCAAGCAGGATCTCCATGATACAGGACCTCCATATATGCTGATATGAAACCTATCATCGAACGACGGGTATCCACATCTCCATCGAAATTCGCATCCATGAACCCTCCTATCAGCCCTCAAGCCTCCTTGGACATGTTGGAGTGTCCCACAGCACCTCCTCGCTATTCATAGTAGATTCCAACTCCAATCATGCCCACCAAGTACCTGAAGACTCCCTTCAGTTCTCGCCAATGCTCCCTGCCAGGCTGTGCTATGAACCTACTCACCTAACTCATTGCATGAGCAATATCCAGCCTACAACACACCATGGTGTACATGAAACTACCTACACTAAAGTCATAAATCACCCTCTGCATCTCCTAAACCTCCACCTCAGTCTCTAGTGCCATGGTCTTTGAGAGTCTGAAGTGTCTGGTATAGATAGCTCTGTCGATTTTGCTTCCTTCATCCCATACCTCTCCAAACCCTTCTTTATGTAGCCATCTTGAGATAAATGCAGCACCCTCTTGTTCTAATCTCTAAAGATTTCCATTCCTAGGACCTTCCTCGTAGGTCCCAAATCTTTCTTCTCAAACTCCTGAGATAAAGCTGCCTTCAATTTATGCATTGTCTACTTACTCTTGTATGCTATCAGCATGTCATCTATATACAAGAGTAAGTAGATCATAGAACCATCATCAAGAGTCCTCACATATACATAAGAGTTATGATCGCACCTAAAAAGTCCAATGCCCCTCACAAAAGTATTGAACCACTTGTACCATTGCCTCGATGACTGCTTGAGCCTATACAGTGACTTCTGCAGTAAACAAACTTTCTCTTCTGATCCTGGTTCTCTGAAAACTGGTGGCTACTCCATGTAGATGATCTCCTCTAAGTGTCCATTGAGAAACTCTATCTTGACATCCATCTTCTCTAGCTCCAAGTCTTGAGCCGCTGCGAAGCTTAGCAGCACCTTGATGGAAGTATATCTAACAACAAAAGAGAAAACCTCATTTAAGTCTATTTGTTCTCTCTATGAGTAACCTTTAGCAACCAAACAAGCTTTGAATCTAATGCCTCCTTATTCCAAAGTTCCTTCTTTGCATTGGTAAACCCATTTGCACCCTATGGGTTTCTTCCCGTATGGCAACTGCACCAACTGCCATGTATCATTCTTGTGGAGAGACTGCATCTCCTTGGATATTGCTTGGACCCATCTCTCTCTGTCTGGGCTCTCCATAGCCTCCTCGTAGGTGTATAGGTCTCCATTGACTATCACCAAGGTATATGACACCATCTCTCCGAAGCCATATCGGTCAGGTTGCTTGATGGTCCTCTTGGGCTTGTGCAGCATAACCCTGATATCTCTCCTAGGTTTAGTCTACTCCCACTGGTTCTCCTGGCATCAATCATTCATTTGAGCTCTCTCCACATGTGGAGGCACCCTCTGAGAGTGCTCCACCTGAATGTCAATCCTCTAGATGCACCAACAAGTGGCAAAATAGAAAACGAGGTAAGCTATCCGATGCTACCCTGCTGGACCTCCTACTGCTCCTCCATGCCACTGACCTCTAGAGAACTGACCTCTCATCAAAGGTCACATTCCTACTGATGAAGACCTTCTTCTCGAAGGGATCCCACATCCTATATCCCTTGACTCCTCATGGATACCCAAAGAACACCATCTTCTTTGACTTGGCATTTAACTTACTATGCTCACCAGCATCGATGTGCGCATATGCTGTGCACCCAAAAACCTATAGATGGTGAAGCCCAATCCTTATTTCAGACCATATCTCCTCTGGAATACCACCATCTAACTTTGCATGCGATGACCAATTAACAAAATAGCAGGTTGTGTCAACTATATCAACCCAGAATGCCTTAGGAAGCCTTGCTTGTAGCCTCATGCATCTTGCCTTCTCCATAAGGGTTCGATTGATTCTCTCGGCCATGCCATTTTGCTAAGTAGTCCCTTTGATTTAGAAATGCCTTTTGATGCCATACTCCTCGCAAAAGCATTGGAACTTTCTACTGGTGATCTCATCACCGTTGTCGAACCTCAAGCACTTTACACTACGACTTTGCTCCTTCTCAACTTTTGCTTTCCATACCTCTGATTTTTTTCTCATGAAGTAGACCCACACTTTCTTTGAAAAATCATCTATCAAGGTCAAGAAGTACCTCGCTCTATTTCTGGCTAAAACTAGAGATGGTCCCCACATATCAGTGTGAACTAGCTCCAGTGGAGCTATATAGTGGGTTGAACTACTGCTGAAGTGGATCCTCCTCTGCTTTTCCATCTAGCATGGCTCATAGACATCTGAAATGTCACCAACCAGATTTGAAATTGATCCATGCTTGCTCAGTTCTTTCATCCCATGATCTTCCATGTGGCCCAGGCAGTAGTGCCACAATCATAGTCTCTCTATGGGTATTGTGCTGCCGCTGTTGTATTAGATTGCCCCATCACAACTAACCCCTCCATCCTGTAAAGATTATTGTTCATCCTCTTACCTCTCATCACAAACATGGCTCCATTAGAGATATTAAGTACTCCACTCCTGACTTGACTGTTGAAGTTGTAACCGCATTGCTCCAGGCAGCCCAGTGACTCCAGAATTTTCTTCAGCTTGGGAACATGCTTGACATTGGTCAGTGTCCTCATGATCCCATCGAACATCCTCGCTCGTACACTCCCAATACCAGCGACCTTGCATGAGTGATCATCTTCAAGTGTCACACTTCCCTCATCGGTCTTGGTATAGGTCGAAAACCAAGACCGGTTCGGGGTATAATGATGAGAACAGGCTGAATCCAGGATCTATATATCTATGTACAATCTATGATCATCTGATACCACCAAGAGGTCATCCTCCATCTCTTTATCAACCATGACACTCACCGAATCTGATCCTCCAATGTCTCCCTTCTTGTTCTTCAACTGAGGACAATCCCGTCGAAAGTGCCCAGTCTTATTGCACTTAAAGCACCTTGCATCTTTCCTACTCTTGCTCTTCATTCTGGACTTTGACCATCCTCTATGCTTGGACCTCTCCCTTCCTCTTCTGGGCCTTTATGCAATGACCGAGCCCTCATGGGGAACTCCTTGTTTGGTTAGCTTCTCCCTCTCCTTGTTGGAATGTAGCACCGAGAACATGTCTTCATACTCTAGGGTCTCCATTACGTACAGCAACGTAGTAACCAAAGCATCAAAGGAAGGGTGTAGTGAGCATAGCAACAGCAACGACTTGTCCTTCTCCTCGAACTTGACCATAATATTCAACAACTTGTTGCACATCTGATTGAACTTCTGAATGTGATCTACTATGTTTCTACCTTCCTGCATCCGAAGGCTGTAGAGTCGCTTCTTTAGCATCAACTTGTTACACATGTTCTTCCCCATGTGGAGCATATGCAACTTCGACCAGAGACCTTTTGGAGTCCTCTCTTCTATCACAGAATAGAGAGTCGAATCCACCAAGCACCCTCTAATCATCGCATAGGCCTTCCTTTCCATGGACATGCATTGCTTCTCTAACACCTCGTTAGGCCTTTCCTCCAAAGCCTGATCTAGTTCCAACTGGACAAGGAGATCTTCAACCCGAACTTTCCATATGAAAAAGTTTCTTTTTCCATCAAACTTTTCAAAATCCACCTTCATGTTGGTACTCATGGCTAGATCCTAGATAAACATACAATAATAAACAAAAACACCGTAGGATTGAAAAGTACCTTGATAGGCCCTTGCTGAAATTTTAGCAATTAAAGATCTGCAACTTCTAGTATCTCCCATGAACTCCATGCAACTCGAGCTCTGATACCACTTATTGGAGGACATTTCCAGGAGCGTGGACAACCTTCTACCAGTAGCCAACCTTAGAACATTATATTGGAAGCAGCACCAACAGGGAATTGAAGCAATCAGCCTAGAAGGGATTCAGCCTTCTTATGCAAAAATCTCCTAACTTGTTCAAAGAGCCCCAAATGTTCTAGATATGATATGGGTACGAAACCACCTCTCTTGGGACCTCCAACCAGTGAGGATTCAACCCTCCAAAGATCCTAGTTGAATTTCAAAAGAGTAGAAAGAGGGATGACTCTAAAGATGCTAGGCACTGGGTTTCCTACTTAGACTAGGAGTCCCTAGGCGCTAAGGAATTCTCTTCTTCCTAGGGTATTGCAGCTTGGATGCTGATATTATCCTAATAGAGAGTGACAAACCATAGAGGAAGAGAGAGAGGAAGAAGATGGATATCAAGGAGAAAAGATTATTTCATTATGATGGCTCAATCAGCCCTATATACAAAGTATATATATACTAGGTCACCATGACCTAACCCTAAAACTCCCATAGGCCAACTTAATGCATAATTGAGTTTCCTAAGCCCAAGTACACCCTTGACTCAGCCCAGTCACACATGCCTAGGACTCAAAACCAGTCCAATATAAGTTGGCCCCTTGAGACCCAAGTTTCCTAAACCTCAGGACATAAAAGGCTAACAGCCTTTCATCCTAAGGCCCAAACTAGCCCTAGAAATTCTATGACAGCATCATGATCATTGAACCTTGGCCTTAGCCTTGGTCCTTTGAGCCTTGGAAGCACCACATGAGCCTAACATGGTGGACCTCTAGCTCAATGCACTCGCTCAGCAGGTCCAAACCTTGGCTGTGGTTGTGCGATAGCTGCACCATCACCACCGATCCCTGGCAACCCAGCAATAGCCAGGAACCCTGCGACCCAAGCCACCAAACCCCGTGGCAGTTTACGATCCTTCCAAGGAAGGCCATCGACTCGTGGGCCACATCCTGCCCCCGGGGGAGCCTCCAGATCCCAAGAAAGAGGCAATGGAGTGGTTCGATCGACCGGAAGAGCTAGTACCTGGTCTCGGACCACGGTGCTTCATGGCACTACAAGCACTGCCATGGCAAGGTCCCCTGGCCTCTGACCTTTATCTCCCTCTCCTTCGATAGCCTCAGCTGAAGGTTCTATCGATGAGGCTATTAGACATTGAGCTGAGAGGTTCCTAGAGTAACAAGAGCATAAGCTGGCTGAGCTATCCTACCAATATGCCAATCTGCAGGGCTCTTCATGCAAGCCCATGGGCTACAATGCCCACCCCCCTTTCTCCCATAGAATTCAAGAGAAATCGATTCCCAGTTAGTTCCAAATACTTCAGGTGGATTTCTGTGGTGAGACCACCGACCCCCTGGACCATCTCGAAAGCTACAAGGCCCTCATAAGGATCTAAGAGGCCACTGATGCCCTTCTCTATATCACCTTTCCAGCCACCCTCTGGAAGGCCGCTCGAATTTGGTACACTTGCCTCGAGCCAAGGAGCATTGACTCCTTCGAGCAGTTGGAGAAAAAGTTCAAGGCACACTTTGATGCCTATCAAAAAGTACCACGTGAAGTCAATAACCTCTTCTCCATCCGCCAGCAGGACCATGAGTCCTTGCAGGACTACGTGTCTTTCTTCAAAGTTGCCACCCTGGAGATCTACAACCTAGACGAGCCCATCACCATGTTGGCACTGAAGAGGGGGTTCAGGATCTCTCGCTTCACCTACTCCCTCGATAAGAAGCCTCCCAAGACCTACTCCAAGCTCCTCCTTCGAGCCCACAAGTACATCCATCCAGAGGAGGTGGACTGCACCAAAAGGGAGCTGGATGGAAGGCCTCTAAAAAAGTAGCCCACGGGGAGCCCTTCGGGATGCATGGACCCAGGGTGACCACGAATATTCAAACGGGCCCAAAGTCGAAGAACACTCCTACCCAAGAAGAGAGGTACACCCCTCTCCTTGCCTCGAGATCCAAAATCTTCATGGAGATCGAGGGCAAGCACTATCTGCACCGCCCTCCTCCACTGAGGTCATCTTGTGGATGTGACAAGTCAAAATACTACCATTTTCATTACGACCGTGACCATGACACCGATGAATGCCGCCATCTCAAGAGGAAGATCAAAGACCTCATCAGAAGGAGCTACCTCAAAAAGTTTATGGGGGGCAAGATCCCGTCCAAACCTCAGGCACTCGTGACTCTTCCTCCTTTCGATAGCCAACCTATCGAGAGGCTAGTGGAAATGATCTCCTAGGGGATAAAGCATAGCTCGAACAGGGCCAGGGCAGGGGAAGGGTTTGACAATGTACTTTCCTTTATGAGGAAAAGGGAAACTAGGATGGAGAATGTAAATAATAATGCTATTATCATTGAAATGTTGATAGCTAAGCATCTTGTAAAGTGAATTATGGTTGATAGTGGAAGCTCAACTGATATCCTTTTTTACGATGCTTTCTCTAAGATGAATTTATCTCCTATCTTATTAAAGCCGATGCGCACCCCTCTGGTCAACTTAACTGGAGATTCAGTAGGGGTGGAAGGAGAAATCACTCTCCCAGTCATCATTGGGATGCCTCCATGATAAAGTACCATCACGATGACTTTCATGATTATTAGTCTCCCTTCAGCCAAAAATGTGATCCTTGGCCGCCCTGGACTCAATCAGCTCGACATGGTCATATCTATAAAATGGATCCTTGTTCAGTTCCCAACCCCTTATAGAATAGAAGAGATTAGGGGGACCCCATAGCCGATTCAGCACCACCTACAAGCCATCCCTAGGGCCGGGAGTGCCGAAGAGGACCCGATTACCGACTAGCTTGACCAAAGAGCATAGGATGCCAAGGGTGGCCCGGTCGAGCGCCTACTATCATTCCCTCTTGGGATGGGTCCCTTGAAGATGGTGCAAATAGGAGCCCACCTACATGAGGATGAAAGGGCTAGCTTCCGAGGTTTCCTTTGGGCAAATGCTGACATTTTTGCCTGGACCGCGGTGGACATGCCTGGGATTCTCCTCGACATCATCACTCATTGACTGAACGTTGACCCGAAATGCCACCCGATCCAACAGAAGAAGAGGAGCTTCACCCCCGAGGGAAAGAAGGTGATCAATGAGGAGGTGGAGAAGCTGCTCACTATGGGCTTCATCCGAGAAGTCCAATACCCTAGCTGGCTGGCAAACATAGTCATGGTCAAGAAGGCCAACAAAAAGTGGAGGATCTGTGTGAACTACACCGACCTCAATCGAGCCTACCCAAAAGATAGTTTTCCCTTCCCAATATTGACTAGCTGGTGGATGCCACCTTAGGGCATCGCCTACTCAATTTCATGGATGCATTTTCTGGATACAACTAGATCTTGATGCATCCAGAAGATGAGGAGCACACTGCCTTCATTACAGACCGGGAAACTTACTGCTATAAGATGATGCCATTCGATCTGAAGATTGCTGGGGCCACGTACCAATGCTTGATCAATAAGATCTTCAATGATCAAATTAGTTACAACATGCAAGTTTATGTGGACGACATGCTCGTTATGAGCAGATAGGAGTCAAACCATGTCATGGACCTTGCTGAAGCTTTTCAAAACCCATGTCTCTACTAGATGAAGTTGAATCCTACCAAGTGTGCCTTCGACGTCGCCACTAGAAAGTTCTTGGGCTTCATGGTCTCCTAAAGAGGGATCGAGGGCAACCCTAAGAAGGTCCAGGCGATCATCGACATGGAGTACCTTACCTCAAAGAAGCAGGTCCAGTGCCTGACCAGTCAGATCATGGCTCTGAGTTGATTCATTTCGTGCTCCACCAATCGATGGTTGCCCTTCTTCAAGGCACTATGAAAGATGCATGACTTCACATGGATGGAGGAATGTCGAGGAGCCTTCAAGGAGCTGAAGAAGTTTCTCACATCTCCACCATTGCTCTTTGGGCCAGAGACCAGGGAGGAACTCCTCCTGTATTTGGTGGTCTTCCCAGGGGCTATCAGCTCAGTGCTCATCCGCATAGATAGAGACAGAGTCCAAGGACCAGTGTACTATGCCAGTAAGCTACTCCGAGACATGGAGACCAGGTACACTTGCTTTGAAAAAATAATTTTTGTACTTATTATGTATGCTCAACACTCAGGCTATACTTCCAAGCACACCCGATCACGATCCTCCTCGATCAGCCTCTAAGGGCCATACCTAGCCATCCGAACATGTTCGGATGTCTGGCTAAGTGGGTGGTAAAACTTAGTGAGTTCGACATCACCTATCACCCCAAGCCTGCTCAGAAGGCTCAAGTGTTGGATGACTTCCTGGTGGAATGCGCTTGGATAAGTGAAGAACCAGAAGAGGCATCCCTTGGGTACCCCATCGAACTGCCAGCTGATGAGATGGCATGGAGCCTCCACATGGATGTCGCATCCAATATGGGAGGTAGTGGAGCCAGCCTCATCCTTACTAATTCTGATAGGGTCATGGCTGAGTGTGCGTTGCGCTTTTTGTTTAAAGCTACAAATAACCAGACTGAGTATGAAGCACTCCTCGTGGGGTTAAAGGTATCCCACGAGCTGGGCATGTCAAGCCTGGGAGTCTTCACCGATTCATAGCTAGTCGTAGATTAGGTCTCAGGGGAGTTCAAGGCCCAAGATCCTCAGATGGCGAGATATCTAGAGTGGGTGCATTCAAACGTGGCAAACTTCTAGCATTTCAACATCTCCCACATCCCTCGTGGGGAAAATGCCCATGCCGATGCCCTCTCTAGGCTTGCAACCCTATTGAACTCATCGCTGGGGTGCGCCTACATTGAATATTTGGAGACACCTAGCTTTGAGGTCCTAAGTGAGGTCCAGCAAGTCACCCACAAGGTCAGTTGGATGGACCACTACATCAAGTACATCATTGATGTTACCCTGCCCAAGAATCGTATGGAGGTCAGTCTCCTCAAGAAGAAGGCCGCACGTTTCGTACTATTAGACGGGCAACTCTACCGAAGGTCCTACTTCTACCCCCTGTTAAAGTGTTTGAAACCCTCAAAGGCGATCTACATGCTCCAGGAGATACATGAAGGCCTCTGTGGAAACCATGTTGACAGTAGGATGCTGGCATACAAAGCCCTCGGTAAGGATACTACTGGGAGGCCATGTGAGAAGATGCGGCTGACTTCATGAGAAAGTGTGATCACTGCCAATGACATGCTTACATACAACGTCAGCCAGCTACGCCACTCTCCCAACTCTCTACCCCATGGCCATTTGTCCAATGGGGATGGACATCTTGGATCCCTTTCCCCCAGGTCCAATCAACGACGGTACCTGATTGTGGCAATCGACTACTTCATGAAGTGGGTCGAGGCCAAGTCACTGGCAAGGATTATTGAAGCCAAGGCTAGATCTTTCCTCTAAAAGTTAGTCATCTGCCACTTTGTTCTTCCCCATTCAATTATCACCAAAATGGATGATAGTTTGACAACAAAGCATTCGAGGAGTTCTATGCCGATCTCAACATCCACCACCATTTCACTTCGGTGGCTCACCCTCAGACTAACGGGGAGGCCAAAGTGACCAACTGAACCATCCTCTAAGGGCTCCGCACCAGGATGGATGAGGCCAAAGGTTGATGGGCTGAGGAGCTCTTCAGTGTATTGTGGGCCTACAACACCACACCTCGGATGACGATAGGTGAGACATCTTTCAATCTTGTCTTCGGTTCTGAGGCTGTGATTCTAGTGGAGATGGGTTTGCCCACATTATGAGTAGAGCAATACAATGAAGCAGAGAATCCGACATGCCTCTTGCTCAACTTGGACCTGCTGGAAGAGAAAAGGGACAAAGCTCAACTACGTATGGTAGCCTACAGGTAATAGGTGGCCCGGTACTACAACGCCCATGTGAAGCCAAAGACCTTTTGCCAAGGTGATTTAGTCCTACGGTGAACTAAAGTCTCATAGCCTGGAGAATGTGGAAAACTCTTCCTGAACTGGGAAGTCCCTAACAAAGTGGTCGAGGCCCTACCATATGGAACCTACTACCTCGCTGGACTCGATGGTGTCCAGTTCCCCCAAACCTAGAACACCAGTAACTTGAGGATGTACTACCAATGATGTAAGACTCTCTCTCAAAAAATAGTTCCTTTTTGGTGCAATGCTATCTCCCACCCATGCAAGAACTCTATCTGCCGAACTCCAAGTTCGGCGATGTAAGCCGGGAAACTCCAAAAGCCCCACACTCAACTACCTTGCTCATAGTCCAAAGATGTAAGCTGGAAAACTTCCAATGCCTCGCTATTTACCACTTGACTTATAGTTTAGCAAATCAAGTCAGAAAATTCCAAAAACCCCGCACTCAATTACCTTGCTCATAATCAAAGATGTAAATCGGGAAACTTTTGAAGCCCCGCTATCTACCACTTGACTCATAACTCAACAAATCAAGCCAGGAAACTTTAGAAGCCCTGCACTCAACTACCTGACTCATATTCTGGAGATGTAAGCTAAGAAACTTTCAAATTCTTGCTATCTATCCTTGACTCACAGTTCGACAAATCAAGCTAGGAAACTCTAGAAGCCCCACACTTAACTACCTTACTCATAGTCTAGAGATGTAGGCTAGGGAACTTCCAAATTCCTGCTATCGCTTGATTCATAGTTCGACAAATTAAGTCAGGAAACTCCAAAAGCCCTGCACGTAACTGTCTTGCTCATAATCTAGAGATGTAGGCTGGGAAACTTTCGAAGCCTCGCTATCTATCGCTTGACTCATAGTTTGGCAAATCAAGCCAGAAAACTCCAGAAGCCCTGCACTCAACTGCCTTGCTCACAGTCCGGAGATGTAAGTCGGGAAACTTTCGAAGCCTCACTATCTATCGCTTGACTCACAGTTTGGCAAATCAAGCCGGGAAACTCTAGAAGCCCCGCACTCAACTGCCTTGCTCACAATCTAGAGATGTAAGTTGGAAAACTTCTAAAGCCCCACTGTCTATTGCTGGACTCATAATTCAATAAGGAAAGCTAGAAGGCTCCAGAAGCCATGTACTTCAATTTGTATGACTTTCAATTTTGGCAAGTAGAGCCAAGAAATTTTCAAATCCCCTCTCGATTGCCTACCAATCTCTAAACTTAGCCCAGAGGGTTAGGACTTTGGAAACTTTACACTTCATGTTCGTGTGGTTCATATCTATACCATACAAAGAAGAAGAGAAAAAGGAAAAAAAAGAAAAGAGTCAAGGTGAAGTTCATGGCAGTACAAGAATGTTGCCCAGGTGGTTTACCCAAGAGGGAGGGTGAATTGGGTATTTAAAAAAAATTATTGCAAGTATGTGCTCCTTTTTAAGTTCTTAGTGGGTACGTGCTGTGAATTAAATTTACTACTGCGGAAGCAAGTAAGAATAGGAAACACAATCACAAACACAGCAAATTTTATAATGGTTCGAAGCAACCTCGCTCCTACGTCCACTACCTAAGATACCACTTGGGATTTTTACTATATTCACCCTCAGAATACAGCCAGATTATTTTCATGAGCTCATAATCTAAAACCCAAACTTGGTTTTATCCCAGGCTAACCAAAAACCCAATACAAAGTTAGTTTTGAACGGGATCACTAACAACCCATTACACTTGGTTTTTAAGGCTCACCAATAACCTAACAAACTTCAAGTTATAGCCCCTGCTATACTTGGTACAACTCAAATGAAGAGTTAGAAGAATAAAGCAATAATATGACAAACCGAAGTTGTCGGATGGTTGTAGTTGCAGCACTTGAGAAGCCCTCTTGATGCAGAACAAAGAACAAAGAAGCGTATGCGGAAGTAAATTTAAGATTAATTCTTTTTTTTTTTTATATTTCAGAAATTGGCTTCGACTCAAAGTAAAGTTAAACTAAGTTGATGGAAACTAGGTAAGGATTGAAAGCACAATTTAGAAGAAGCTAAGTTATCAGAGTAGTTCAGAAGTAACGGATCGCTGGGGGTTGAGAAACTCCCAGACCTAGGGTTTCGCTCTGAACTTTCAACAGGACAGAAATAAAGAGAAGAGTTGGTTTACCAACCAATAGTGATCTTCACAGAATTTGGGTGGAAGAACTCTCTCGAGCAGATTGTTGGATCCTCGGATTTGGCTATCTTCGTAATGGATCCTCCAATACTGGTCTCGTGGCTAGGTTGGCTTCTCCTGAACTCAAGATCTGGGAAGAAGCAAAACAAGTGATGGATTCAGAGACTCAGGGAAGGATTTACCAGTTCAAAGAACTTGAAGGCTGATGTCGCTGAGATCCGGATTCTCTTGAAGGCTGATTCGACTCCCTCTGGAAAAAGATATGGATCTGAAGTATCCGGACTAGAGCTGAATGCTGGTGGTCGGCCTGGACTTGGAGAGAGAGAGGCCGTGGGAGGTGGGATAGGCTAGGATTTGGTGGATTGAAGTGGATGGTGGGCGGCTAGGGTTTTGGAGTAGAAGTGGCTAACCTAGGGTTTGGGTTTTGGAGATCTCACACCTCCTCAAGGTTCCTGGGGAACCCGGATTTACTCCCTCATGGAGCTCAACACCTGGATGCAAGTGCGGAAGAGAGAAAACACAGAGTTTGCTTACTAAAAAATTGGCTTCATTCATCTCATTGATTTAAACTTACAAGAGGGGTTTAATTTATAGGACTTTACAAGAGAGTAGGGTTTTACATCTTCCCATGTGGGACTAAAGGAGGGGATCTACAAATCAGGATAATCCATACACATATGGCCGGCCAAGGTTCCAAAAAAAATTGATTTGGGTTTTAAAAGGAAGGTAGATGGCGCCTTCATGCTTGGTTCTTCAAGAGAGGATTTCTTTCCTTCCATGGCTCAACTCTTTTGGACTCCTCCTTTTCTTTCTCCCTAAGTCAAGGTCCTTCCCATCTTTGTTTTGGATATTTTTGGCAGGTAATGGGCGCCTCCTTAAAGTTCTCTCCAAGAAACTTTCTTCCCATTCATAGTTTGGCTCTTATGGAAAGTCTTGGGCCGCCCCCTTGTTTTGTGGATCCTTGGTTGCTTTCTCCTCAATTGGCGCATGAAAGAAGGGAGCTGCTATCTGTGGTGTGGGGACCAAAGTCTACTGGATGAAGATGTGGCGCCCCCTGGACTCAGGCGTGTGGCTGGGAGTGTGGCTGAGAGTGTGGCGCCCACTTGCTTGGCCTTGGAGAAAATGTGACACTCCAGGTTGAAGTCCTAGACCACTACTGAGTCAACATGACTCAACAAAATAAAATGCAGGTAATACAGACTCAAGCTAAAATTGAGTTGATCAAGTCAACCCTTATTACAAGCTAAAAAAACCTAATTCTTCGGGCAAGGTTAATCAGAGATCCAGATGGAGCTCTGAAGTCTTCTTCTGAGTCTGGTGCCCGCACCAATTCTCCCAGGGTGGGAGGAACTCGACCCTGTCGAGTATGGATCAAGTTGGCTCTGGTATCTCTCTAAGAGATCTGGGTCCAATTCTTGTAATTCTTCTCATGAGATCCAAGAGTCATCAGAATCTAGCCTTCCTTGCCAGCGGACCAGGTATCTTTGGTATCCTCGATTACGAGTAGAGATAACCTGATCATCCAGGATCTTTTCAATCTGCTCTTTCCTCACAGGCCAGTTTGTTGGTGCACACACAGGGTTGGGTTCACTCTCAAGAGCAGGATTAGGTTCAAAAGCCTCACTGGGAATCACAGCTGGCTCTCTATACTCTACTAGGTATGTAATGTTGAAAGTGGAGCTAATGCCTAGTTCTGGAGGCAACTCGAGCACATAGGCATTGGATCCTACTCTCTTCACCACTCTAAATGGTCCAGCTCCTCTAGCATGTAACTTTCTAACGGTTCCAGGAGGAAACCGTTCAGGCCTTAACCTAATCATTACATAGTCTCCTTCATCAAAAGTTTTGACTCGCCTTTGAGAATCAGCCAACTTCTTATAAGTTTCATTACTTAAATTTATTTTGGCTTGAATTTCTTTATGCAAGTCTTTTATATACTGTGCAAAAACTTCGGCAGACTCGAAGACCCGTGTGAGGACTGGTAAAAGAAGCTAGGTCAAGAGGTGTGTGAGGTTTGTAACCATGCACAATTTCAAACGGACTCTTACCCGTAGACCTATTGACCGAGTCATTATATGCAAATTCAGCTCTAGGTAAGTACAAATCCCAGTTCCTAATGTTTTCACCAACAAGACACCTTAACATATTGCCTAAACTATGGTTCACTACTTCGGTTTGGCCATCAGTCTGGGGATGATAGGCAGTTGAAAACTTGAGTTTTGTCCCTAACTTATGCCAAAGGGTTTTCCAGAAATAGCTGGTGAACCGGACATCCCTATCTGAAACAATGGTCTTGGGTAGGCCATGGAGTCGAACTATCTCATTAAAGAACAGGGTGGTTACCTTAGACGCATCAAATATTTGGGAACAAGGCAAGAAATGGGCCATCTTGGAAAATCGGTCCACTACAACACAGATAGAGTCATGCCTCCTCTGGGTCTTAGGCAAACCTAACACAAAGTCCATGCTCACATCTTGCCAAGGACGATCTGGGACAGGGAGTGGGGTATAAAGGCCGGTGTTCTGTTTTCGCTGTTTGGCAACAGCGCAGGTCCGACACCTAGCCACAATGTGTGCTACATCTCTTTTTAAGCTAGGCTAGAAAAAATGGTCTTCAATAGCCAGGGTGGTCTTATCTTTTCCGAAATGGCCAGCTAAACCTCTAGCATGAGTTTCCCAAATCAAAAATTCCCTAAGAGAGGTTCTAGGGATGCAAAGCCTATTCTTAAAGAATAGAAAGCCATCTAAAAGGGAATAATCCTTATGTTCACTAGATGGCCCTTGAGTTAGATCCTGGTACACAAACTTAAAATCCGGACACGACTCATATTCTTCTTTGATTTGCTCAAACCCTATGACTTCAGCCCTACAGAATTCAACAACAAAGATCGACGACTAAGGGCATCAGCTACCTTATTTTCAGACCCAGCCTTATGCTTCAAAACAAAAGTATAGGACTGGATATACTCTACCCACTTAGCATGCCTAGGGTTAAGCTTCTTCTGGGAATTCAAGAATCTAAGAGCCTCGTGGTCCGAAAACAGTACAAATTCTTGCGGTAGTAAATAATGTCTCCAGTAACGCAAAGCTTGCACTACCGCATAAAATTCCTTATCATAGGTAGAATACCTAAGCTTAGCATCATTAAGTTTCTCACTAAAAATGCTACGGGATGGTTCTCTTGGCTTAGGACCCCACCTATACCTACTCCTGAAGCATCACAGGCAACCTCAAATACCTTTGAAAAGTCCGGTAACCTCAAAATGGGTGCCTGGGTCATCCTATCCTTAAGATCTAGGAAGGCTTTATGGGCTGCTTTGGTCCACTAAAATTCTCCCTTCCTAATACAGTCTGTGATAGGAGCAACTACAGTACTAAACCCCTTGATGAAACACCTATAGAAGGTAGCCAAGCCATGGAAACTTCTGACTTCATGCACACTGGTCGGCTCTGGCCATTCTACTATGGACCTAATCTTTTCAGGATTGGCAGCCACGCCGTTAGGGGTTACAACAAAACCAAGGAAGATAATTCTACTGGTCATAAATTCATACTTTTTGAGATTACCGTAGAGACTATCATTCCTCAAAACTTGACAGACTTGTCTAAGGTGGCCTAGGTGATCTGCAGGGGTCTTACTATAGATCAGGATGTCATCAAAATAGACCACTACAAACTTTCCTATGAAAGCTCTAAGTACCTGGGTCATAATCCTCATGAAAGTACTAGGGGCATTGGACAACCCAAAAGGCATAACAACCCATTCAAAGAGACATCCTTAGTTTTGAAGGTGGTTTTCACTCATCCCCTGGTCTAATCCTAACCTGATGATAGCCGCTCTTGAGATCAATTTTAGAAAAAACCCTGGCACCGGCCATCATATCTAGCATATCATCTAGTCTTGGGATGGGGAACCTATACTTGATTGTGATTTTGTTGATGGCACGACTATCAACACACATCCTCCACGTGCCATCCTTCTTCGGGCTTAGAAGTGCAGGGACTGCACAAGGGCTAAGACTCTCTCTAATGAACCCCTTCCTCAATAATTCGCCAACCTGCTTTTGCAGTTCTTTATGCTCAGATGGATTCATCCTATAATGGGGCAAGTTGGGTAAAGTAGCTCCTGGGACTAAATCTATGGAATGCTGAATATCCCTAAGAGGTGGAAGGTGGTCTGGCAGATCCTCGGGAAAAACATCCTCAAATTCTTCTAATAAAGGCTTAACTTCCTGAGGAGGCTCTGAGGGTGTAGGAGTCCTAAGTTCCTTAGCAGTCAACATCCAAATGGGTGAACCACTATGAATTTCTTGTTCTAGATCCTTAGCACTAATTAGGTTCACTACAGTCTTCATTTCTCTGACCTTATTGGTTCCTTTAGCTACCTTGTCCTTAGGAGGGACTGAATGGATTGTGATCTTCTTCCCATTGAAACTAAAGACACAGATGTTGGTTTTCCTAAGAGGGTGGCATCATGATCATACAACCAAGGTCTTCCAAGAATTATACTGCTCACCCCCAAGGGAAAGACATCACACCAATTCTTCTCTTGATAGGATTGCATTTGGATTTGGACCTGACATCTAGACTGGATGGGTATAGAGGTAGAGTCTACCCAAGAAACCTTATAGGGGTTGGGGTGGGAAACTGGGGTTAAGCCTAACATTTTGACAGTGCTAGTAGAAATGGCATTCACACAGCTCCCACTATCTATGATGATTTTACATACCTTATCCCCTAGTTTAAGGAAAGTTTGTAGGATGTTAGTCCTACGTCAATCTTCCTGAACTTTAGTCTGGGACAGGATGCATCTTACAACCCCTAATTGGTCAGACTCTGTGGTTTCTTCCTCTCCTTCATACTCATCGAACAAATTCATTCCGGCCTCATAAACTTCTTCTTCAAACTCCTCATTGGGCTCGGAATTCTCTTCTCCTCCCTCTTCTATATAAAGGGATCTACGAGGGCACTGGCTAGAAACATGACCTACCTTATGGCACTTAAAACAAGCTATGGCTGTGCACTGGTTGGAGATATGACCAGGCTTCTGGCACTTAAAATAGATGATACTAGGGGTTCTCTAGGTGTCAGGTGCCTTACCTTTGTTCATGGGCCTAGGGATGGGAATACCCTGATTAGGCTTGCTAGGGGTAACCTGGCTAGGTCCATTTCTTGGGATTGGGGCACTAATCCTAGAAGGCATGGGTCCTCTCTGAAACCTCTCAGTGTTCAGTGCAATCTGATAGGCTTGGTCTAGGTCAGTAACCTCTCTCAGAAATAACTCTCTCTTAATGTCTTCCCTAAGTCCAGCCCTAAATCTAGACAAAGTGACCTCATGGACTTCACTCACATCACATCTCATCAGGTACTCATCAAAGGTGGTTATGTAGTCTGAAACAGATCGGTTCCCTTGTTTCAAAGTCTGCCATTGGTCTAACAGATTTTGCTGGTATGAAATGGGTAGGTACTTGTCTCTAAGCTTTTCTTTTATATCTTGCCAAGTGGTTATGGGCTATACATTTCGTCTTCTAGTGGTCAGCTCAATGTTCTCCCAGTATAACCTAGCTTGACGTACTAACTTCATCTTGGCAAACTTGAATTTCCTTTCCTCAGACATGGCATACCACTCAAAGTACTGGTCCATCTCACCCTCCCAATCAGAATACACCTTAGGGTTTAAACTACCATCAAAAGTGGGTGCATCTAACTTGATGTTTCGAATGAACCTATCATCTCTATCCTCAGGTTCTGGGTCAGGCCTCCTATGATGAGGTTCAGGATCTCGGTATAAAGGTCTTCTAGGCTCTTGGTGTGGGTGAGGTGGAGGCACATTAAAATCTGGGTCAGGAGTCCAATTCCGATGCCTAGGTTCTTCTAGCACTTGGACTCGATCCCTAAGCTGGGCAAAATCCTCATGGACTTGTTCTTTAAACTGGGCAACAGTGGTAGTCACATCCTGACTCAGTTTGTTCATACTCTTAGTAAGAGCTCTAACCATGGCCTCTAAATCAAGTTGGGTTTGACCAGGTTGGTAGGGCACTCCATTCCGGGTAGACATGATGCAAGCAAACAAACAAAATGAGACTCAACTGAATGACTACGGGCTAACTAGACCTAGAGCCCAAACTAGATGCCCAATCAGAGTGGCAAGCTAGCCTGTAGTAACTCAGGACTCAGCCAGGCAGGTGTAAGGGGAGTGTTAGGTCCCTAGATGCCAATCCTAGACACCAATCAGTGATTGGCGAGGTAGGCGGACCAGCACACAAGCCCTTCGGGATGGAATCCCTGAACCACCGTTCTAGACACTGAGTACAAAGCACACACAGAGTAACCAGACAAACTGACTCAACACTAGCCTTGACCCGACTTGTTGATGTTCCTAGCCCACTAGGGCAAATTAGGTCTAATTAATTTTAAGATTAAAGGCTTAGGTTCGAATGAGTGGGTGGTGGTTTTGGGCTAAGGAGAGGTTATCAACTCCTCCCCTTATCTTAGATGCTCAAATGCCCTTAAGATGAATTAAGAGATGATCACTCGAAAATAATTGAATTGCAGAAACACAAAAACAGAGTTGCAGTAATTTAATTCTCAAAAATCTCACAGAAACCAATAAATCACAGAAAAATTATGCAAAATAGTTTCAATTATACTAGTTTCAGAAAAACAAAAATAATCGAATTTGGAGTTACCTGCAGTGAGAAATAGTTCCTGCAACAGGGCAATTACAGGCTGAAAATAGAGTACTTCCCCGTTTACAATTCCTGCTACGAAGTTGTAACCCAACGGATCCCCTACATGCCCTAGGAACACCCCGTGGAATGGGAAGAGGAGGTTTGCACCTCGCTTCATTCCTAGGACCGGATGTCCTGGGGAGTCTACTTCGAGCAGACAAATTAAAAAGAGAGAGACTCAAGCAAGCAATCGACATAGAAACCCTAAACAGGGCTCTGATACCAAAAATGATGCAGAACAAAGAACAAAGAAGCGTATGCGGAAGTAAATTTAAGATTAATTCTTTTTTTTTTTTATATTTCAGAAATTGGCTTCGACTCAAAGTAAAGTTAAACTAAGTTGATGGAAACTAGGTAAGGATTGAAAGCACAATTTAGAAGAAGCTAAGTTATCAGAGTAGTTCAGAAGTAACGGATCGCTGGGGGTTGAGAAACTCCCAGACCTAGGATTTCGCTCTGAACTTTCAACAGGACAGAAATAAAGAGAAGAGTTGGTTTACCAACCAGACAGTGATCTTCACAGAATTTGGGTGGAAGAACTCTCTCGAGCAGATTGTTGGATCCTCGGATTCGACTATCTTCGCAATGGATCCTCCAATACTGGTCTCGTGGCTAGGTTGGCTTCTCCTGAACTCAAGATTTGGGAAGAAGCAAAACAAGTGATGGATTCAGAGACTCAGGGAAGGATTTACCAGTTCGAAGAACTTGAAGGCTGATGTCGCTGAGATCCGGATTCTCTTGAAGGCTGATTCGACTCCCTCTGGAAAGAGATATGGATCTGAAGTATCCGGACTGGAGCTGAATGCTGGTGGTCGGCCTGGACTTGGAGAGAGAGAGGCCGTGGGAGGTGGGATAGGCTAGGGTTTGGTGGATTGAAGTGGATGGTGGGTGGCTAGGGTTTTGGAGTAGAAGTGGCTAACCTAGGGTTTGGGTTTTGGAGATCTCACACTCCTCAAGGTTCCTGGGGAACCCAGATTTACTCCCTCATGGAGCTCAATACCTGGATGCAAGTGCGGAAGAGAGAAAACACAGAGTTTGCTCACTAAAAAATTGGCTTCATTCATCTCATTGATTTAAACTTACAAGAGGGGTTTAATTTATAGGACTTTACAAGAGAGTAGGGTTTTACATCTTCCCATGTGGGACTAAAGGAGGGGATCTACAAATCAGGATAATCCATACACATATGGCCGGCCAAGTTTCCAAAAAAATTGATTTGGGTTTTAAAAGGAAGGTAGATGGCGCCTTCATGCTTGGTTCTTCAAGAGAGGATTTCTTTCCTTCCATGGCTCAACTCTTTTGGACTCCTCATTTTCTTTCTCCCTAAGTCAAGGTCCTTCCCATCTTTGTTTTGGATATTTTTGGCAGGTAATGGGCGCCTCCTTGAAGTTCTCTCCAAGAAACTTTCTTCCCATTCATAGTTTGGCTCTTATGGAAAGTCTTGGGCCGCCCCCTTGTTTTGTGGATCCTTGGTTGCTTTCTCCTCAATTGGCGCATGAAAGAAGGGAGCTGCTATCTGTGGTGTGGGGACCAAAGTCTACTGGATGAAGATGTGGCACCCCCTGGACTCAGGCGTGTGGCTGGGAGTGTGGCTGGGAGTGTGGCGCCCACTTGCTTGGCCTTGGAGAAAAATGACACTCCAGGTTGAAGTCCTAGACCACTACTGAGTCAACATGACTCAACAAAATAAAATGTAGGTAATACAGACTCAAGCTAAAATTGAGTTGATCAAGTCAACCCTTATTACAAGCCAAAAAAATCTAATTCTTTGGGCAAGGTTAATCAGAGATCCAGATGGAGCTCTGAAGTCTTCTTCTGAGTTTGGTGCCCGCACCACTAACAACCCATTACACTTGGTTTTTAAGGCTCACCAATAACCTAACAAACTTCAAGTTAAAGCCCCTGCTATACTTGGTACAACTCAAATGAAGAGTTAGAAGAATAAAGCAACAATATGACAAACCGAAGTTGTCGGATGGTTGTATTTGCAGCACTTGAGAAGCCCTCTTGATTATACTTTGAATGCTCTTAAGGCTTCTTAACTTCCTCAATGAATGCCTCAAGATTCTGTTAAGAGTTGGTGAAGTCTTGAGTGCTTGCTTTGAATACTCTCTAGTGAGTTCTTTTGAATATTCAGTGAAAGCTCTTTAATTTCTCATTCCTTTCTCATTTTCTTTTCCAAAAGTAATTCAAATCACTTATAAATATTCCCTCCAACTAATTTCAGAAGGTTATAGCCGTTGTAGACCGTTGGGATTCAAAATATGACCATTGGAGCCCATTTTGGATTCAAAATAAGAGTTCTGGAACTAGCATTTACTCACCTAAAATAGTCATTCGAGTCAGCTTGGATCCTCAAGTAGGTCAAAAGTTCACTCTAATTGAGTCGGCTCTTCTGCGTCGAGTCCAGCTCGCCTGGCTGGTTCTTCAGAATTGAGATTTTTAGCACTCTGGAAGAGTCGGCTCTTCAATACTCGAGTCGGCTCGGTTGACAGTCTAAGAAAACTGCACTCTAGATGAATCGGCTCGGATTCCCTAGAGTCGACTCGAAATTCCAGAACTTCATAATTTAACACTACTTAAGTCGGCTCTTCAGACTTGAGTCGGCTTGAATGTCTACGTGCCAAAAAACTTCTTGCCGTGCCAAACTTCGAGTCGGCTCACCTCTTGAGTCGGCTCTTGTGACTTAGGTTTTCAATTGTTCAATCTTCTTCAGACTTCTTCTAATGACTTCAAAATAGCTCAAAAACTTTCCAACTCTTTCAAATACTGATCTTGAAAAAATTAAACTAGGAAACTACATAGAAGTAGCCCTTTTTATGAAAACATGATTGATTTTTCTATGGGCTCTTCTTTACGTAGTATTTCTACAAAAATTAGCTTGACATTCTACAATGTTGTAGGAAGGAAGGTTGTTCAATGAAAACATCCTACAAAAACTTTGAGAACACTTGAAAGATAGTCAGTAATCAAATGCATGCTTCAATGTTTGGTTATCATCAAAATTATTCCAGAGGTCAACAAAGAACTTTACTGATGAAGATGTTTTTACACTAAGAGGGGAGCCCCCTACAGGCCAGGAAATCCCTCAAAATCAACCAAAAACAACAGAAGAAAGAAGAACAGTCAAAAAGAGAGATGCAATGTTGCCCAAAATATGTCTTCCATTAAATTGAAGAAAAAGGTTACACCAAAAGGGTCCTCTCGACAGGCCAGGAGGTCCACCAAAATATCTAAGTTCAAAAAGGAAGGGAAAAATCTACTTTATGAAAGCACCACCAGTGCCTTGCCAGGCCGTTGGGGCACCTCGTTGGTCCCCTATGGAGGAGCTTCGGTTGGAGAGATGGCCGGATCATGGACCTCCACCACTTCAGCTCCTGGTGTAGCGACCATCCCAGCTTTGGCTTCTAGTATGGCAGCCCTAGCCTTGGCGTCTAGTTTCACGCTAGTCTCTGCACGGGCCCCTTCTGGCAGAGCTTTCCCTCTGTCACTGAACCCCGGTAGGTCCGAGATGATGGTGTCAAGGCCCTTATATGAGAAGGCCTGGTCCACCTTCTTGCAGTCCCCGAACCATTGGAGGAAACCAATAAGCCTGCCTCCCGGACCTCTTTGACAATGCCTCTGAGGCCTTGTATCTTGCCACTGCTTCGGTGGCCTCCTTCTTGGCCATTTCCATTAGTAACACCGTCACTATCACCTTCTCCTCCATGGCCATGGCCCGGGCCATCACCACCTCAAGATGGCCTTGGAGGGTCTGCGCCGTACCCTCCTGGTGCGCTGCCTCCATGGTAGACTCCACCTGGAGGGTGGTTTTCTCCCTCTCCACCACCAGGGCTGCCACGAGGTCCCTTGCTCGGCCCTCTAGCTCCCCCACCATGGCCTTGGTGCTAGTCACTTCAATCTAAAGGGCTCTGGTCTGCCCCTCCAAGACCTGCACTCGCTCAGCTTACGCCTGGCCTTCGCCTCTATGGCCTCCGTGCATTTTCGGTAACTGACATCCTATCGAGCCAATGCCAGGCAGGAGTCCCAGACCAGGAGGATGTCAATGGCCACCTGCAATAACAAAAAGGTTAGTCCAATCAACGTAAGCAGTGGAAAGAGGGTCTAAGGAAGTGAAGGCTTACCACCATCAACTGTGGGAACAGGCCTGTGATAATGGTCATCAACTATTTTCCACTCCTCTTGCGGTGATCGCATAGTTGGAAGGCAAACTCGACCATCCTTTCCACCAGTACAGTGTCGAGGGTGACTGCCATGTTCGGTGGCACTGCAATCAACATTCAGGTCAATCCCTGGCTGGGTGCCGTGGGAGGCTCCACTAAGCCAGGCATGGTCGACGGTGGAAGCATAGACATCACCGACTGGGTGGCGGCTGCTCCCACGACTGCTAGCATTGTCGGCCTCCCTCTCATTGCCCGGTCGGCCACCACCTCCACCACCTCCAACAATGGTGGAGCTCCGACATGGGAAGGAGCTTCTTGATGGGCTCATGCAACCCCCTCTCCAGCCCCAGTGCTATTGCTGGGCCCATGCATGGGTGTCTAGGTTGTTGCCTCAGATGTTGTTGGGATTCACCCAGGTCTCCTCTCTCCTAAGCTGACCGAAGCCTCCACTGTGGCCTCCATCCTGAGTCTTCACGGTCCCTCATTTATGGATCTTCCCTGGGCTAGGGAGATGCATGCCTCTTCCAAGACATCTCCCGGATCTGATCCATAGAGAACTTCATGCCTACAGAAAAGAGGAAACACTGGTTAGACTCATCAAAGCAAAGAAGAATCCAAGAAAAGGATTTGGGATTTTGGGTCTTACCCAAGGATCGAATTGGGCTAACCCCGGCCTCGAACAAATTTTTTTTAGTTAGCAGGTCTCGAAGTGGAGGAATCTTAGAGGTGACGAGCCGGTCATACACCTCCTGGTCCGTAGCCTCTACTTAGGCATTCCAGTTGGGGGTATGGTCTGGGTCACTCCAAACCCAGTCAACCCCCTCAACTGAGAGAAAAAAGGAATTTATTCTTCCATCCCTTGATAGAAGAAGGTCGGTCAAATTTGATGGCCCCCAGACGGGGGGCCACAAACAACCACCCATTATCAACCGGGTGGCATTTCAGGGTGAAGAGGGCACTGAACAAAGAGAAACGGGCAACTATCTCATGGAAGTGATAAAGGATGGCAAAACAAGAGATGGCCGTAACTGCATTCGGAGCAAGCTAGGCCATGACAAGGCAAAAATTGCTAAGAAAAGAAAGAATGAATGAATGAAGGGGAAGACGGAGGCCCCTGAGGAAGAACTCCTCGTATAGGGTGATCCGGCCCGGGCCACTAGAATTAACCCATTCCTTCAACCCTGGGACCGAGAGCCGGATGGAGTCCAGAATTATGTATATACTTCAGAGCCGAAGAAGGTCCTTCCGGGTCATCATAGAAGCATGCCAGAAGGACTAGCTGAATCACGACCAGTAGAAAGAACAGAAGGAGGGGGAGGAGAAGGAACCCTAAGGGGATCTATGACTATCCCCATCCATCGGGGATCCCCATGAATTCTGAGATGAACTTCCTCCTCCTTGCTATTGAAGGAAGGAGGCCTCGATCAGGATGCCCCCGCCTCACTGGAATGATCTGGGCAGTGATGCCTCCAGTTGAAAGGACTCATTTTAAGAAAGATGGAAGAATAAGAATGAACGAAGGATCTAAGAACCCTAGTTGATCTCATTTAGCACAGGCCAAAGGAGAAGAAAGAAGCAAGGAGGAGGAAAGACAAACCTGGGTTCCTCGGGTGAGAAAGCTGGGAGTGGGTGAAAAGGTTATGGCTCTCTCTGCTCCCTTGCTCGAAGGTTCTAAAGAATGGCTAAGGCAAAATGGCCTCTTTTCAAATGGCATGACAGCACCCATCGCATTGTACCAATCGAAATGTGCATCCTTTTTCCTCTCCAACTAATGGATGCTTGCCATGCATTGAAATCCACTCAGAATGGTGCTTTGGTATGAATGCAACTGCTCTGGGCCAAGTGTTGACCACTGGATGCTCACCACGCATCGAGATCTATTGAGAACAGTGCTTCGACACACCAAAAATCACTTTGGGCTAGGCGCATATCATCATGCATCCCCTAACATGGCATCCCCTCATTGGTGCCAGGGCATGATCTGCGAGTCATCGATGGTCGAGGTATTTAATGGTGTAGGCTAAATATCCTTCCATGTCAGCATCACCATAACTCCCTTCGCCCCGAGTGCTACATCATGCTCTAGACTCGAGAGTGGGGGGCATCTGATATGGCACGACCATTATGGTGGAGGCCGCATCGAATCCAGTTGGAGGTCCAGCTGGATGAAGGCACCATCCGGTTGCTATCGTCAGATTGCTTTTGAGGTCGAGCTCCCTACCAAGGTGGAGCTCCCCGTCGAGGTCGAGCTCCCTATCAAGGTTTAGCTCGCTGCCTGTCAAAGTCAAGCTCCCATCTGAGGTTGAGCTCTCATCCAAGATCGAACTCCTTACCGAGGTTGAGCTCCCTACCGAGGTCAAGCTCTCTGCCTGCCGAGGTCGACCTCCCTGTCAAGGTCGAGCTCCCTATCGAGGTCGAGCTCCCATCCGAGGTTGAGCTCTATGTTTGCCGAGATCGAGCTCTCATCCAAGGTCGAGCTCCCTATTAAGGTCAAGTCGCTGGTCAAAGTCAACATCCCCTGAAGCTAAGCATGGATAAAGATAGGTGGACCCAGGCTTCCCCTCAAGCAACCTTAGGAACGACCGAAATGGTGCCCCCAGTAGGTAGTGTCACCATCCCTGCTGAAACCCCATGATGCTTAGAGAAACTGCCACCTCTATGGAGTGGCGCTCTGCCAAGACATGCCACCTGTAATCTCTGTGGAGTGGTGCTCCACCAGGGCATGTCGCCTGCAACCTCTAAGGAGTGGCGCTCCATCAGAGCACGTCACCTGTATTCCCTATGGAGGAGTGTCCCGTTGAAGCATCAAGCCTCCCAACCCACTATCGACACTTTTTATGGAAAGGCACTCTGCCCGAGGCATCCGCCCCTCAACCTACCACCTATACCACCCAAAAGAGGAAGATTTTATCAGAAATGATGGGGACATTAAATCAGATATAGACTTCAAGCTTCAATTTGTCCTCTAAGTCATGTGTTGGTCAATTTTTATTAAGACCTGTAATGAAGTCCAAATTTTGTGAGTCCTGTAATAAAGTGAGCCAGTTGGATTCACTAAGTTGGTGAAAGTTCTTTATTTAGTCCATTGAGTCCTATTTATCTGTTCAGTGAGTCCATTATTTATTTAGGCCTATTTTGAGTCTTGTCAGTTAGGTCTTTTCAAGTCCATGTAATTTTTATTCAAGAGGAGGACCTTTGGATCCACACTTAAGTCACCAACCTAGCATTTGGATTTCTTCATGCTACCCAAGCCCTCCAGGAGATGGTGCCCAAGCATAACAGGCCTTAGGCACCTCAAGCCTACAAGATTTCATGAAGAAGTGCCACCCTAGATCCCTATCCTTGGTGCCCCAGTCCAAGGCCCATAGCAGTTGACGCCCGCCAGCCCATCATGAAGTTGGCGTCCCATATTTTGACCTAGTCAAGGATGCCCAAGGCTTTGACCCAGTCCAAGTCCAGTAAGAATTTCATACCAGTCCAAGCCCATGGAGAATGGTCAAAGCTTCCAAGTCCAAGAAGGAGTTGATGTCCAAGTTCTACAAAGATTTTAGTCTACCAATTCTATTCAAATTATGTACTCCTTATTTTACTCAACTTTATTCTTCTAATCCTATTCATACTATGTACTCTTAGTTTGACAGGAAAAGGGTTGGATGAATCAATTAATACCCACTACCTCTCCCTCTTGTAATCAATCTCTTATTCATGAAATAAACTCTGGTGAATTTTTCTTGTGATAACTTGTGTTCCTCTTTGAAAGTGTCTGTGTGAAACTTGAGTATCCTAATTCCTCAAACCCTAGCCACCCAAAGCATCCTTCTTCCAAGCCCTAAGATGCCCACCATCAGTCCTCTCCAAGATCCAGATGCCCAAGCTTCACCAAGGCCGCCAGCCCTTGCAGCCTCTCTTCCACTCGATCTTCTTCTTTCAATCCTGTTTAGTATTTTTCTCATATTCTACATCACTAACCCCTGATATTTGCAGGATCCCTCTAGTGCCACACCCTCTAGATGAATTCTTTCTTTCCCTCAAATGAAGCTGATAAAAAGCCGGCAGATTCGTAGGAAAGTGACCGGATCATCCAGGCGTCGATCTGAGCAGAGCGATCTCTTCCACATCAACTAGAAATCATTGCCTGGTATGCCAAACCTAATTCCTATCTCTTTTTGTCTAATTTTTTAAAGGTGAACATGCTCCTAATAGGCCTTCTTAGACTTAGGATCCTTTACTTGCTTTATTTCGTTGATAGTTCTATCATGTGGGTAGGAATTCTAACTGTTGCATGAAACCCTAACCTAGTTTTAGCTATTTTTGGAAACTAAACCTAAATAACATCAGAAATCATTGCTCCTTTAATCTGATTTTTTCTTTATATTCCTCTATTTTATGTCATCATGCATCATGTTAGAATCCCGTCCCTCATTAAGAAGACACAGCCCATGTAGCATCTCCTGCCGGGCCAATTTTCTACTAGGTCCCTCAGACATTATAGCACGATACCTGAAAGAACTAGTGCCCTATCGAGGTGTCAGGCCCATGGAACACCACTCACATTCACCGTGAAAGGGATGTATACTTCGTAGTACTCCACCTGCATCCAAGGTAGAGCCTTTTTACGAAGGCTATGGATCTTGTCCCCCTCCTCCGAAAGGAGGGGGAATAGGCCTACACCTCCCCCACATGAGACGCTCCCAGGGGGCACCGAACCAGGGCTCTAAACCCTGTCGGATGACTATGCTTTTATAAGAAGCTCGAAGAAGCCTTTGGCAAGAAGAGACGAAAAAATGGATAAGCAACAAGTAAGCCAGCAGTAAGTGAAGAAGGAGAGAAGCCAAGGCAAGCGGGTGAAGCTCAAGAGCAAGAGGAACATCCATAGACTCTCTCGAGAGCTCTCACCACAGTAGCCACCTCTGTTCTGGCTCCCACTGCTCTAACTCCTATTCTATCTTCTAACAAATCCTATGAACAGGGAAACCACTCTAGAATCTAGTAAAGAGGATCTGTTCGCCTTGATCGCCCACTGACTTGATCGTTAGATTGCCCCCGCTAGGATTCCTAGCCCGGGTCTCCTCTCTTTTGTAGGACTGACTGGGCTTGAAGGATGCTAGGTGGGAAGTCCACTCACCGGCGCCACGTAGGAGCTGCAGGCCATGACGATCTTGGTGGAAACAGTACCTATGACACGATATTCTTTAGGACTAGTAACTTGGGTCCAAACATTGTTCCTCTTAAATTGGTTCAACTCTTCTTGTATAGTCATCATCCAATTTGGATATTTTTTAGCTTTCTCTATGTAATTGGGTTTAATTTGAGAAATAAATACAAGATAATCAAAAGTATCTCTAAAAGAAGATTTAGTTCTAACACCATGTGAAGAATCACCTATAATTAAGTTCTTAGGATGGTGATGTATATACTTCCCTTTCTTAGACAAATCATCATGCTCTTTACTTACCTTTTCCTTCTATTCTTCAACTTGTTTATCTTTTAAGCTCAAATCCTTCATTCCTTCATTCAGTATACCTACATCATTATCATGCACTCTTCCTTTCTTGAAGGTAAAGAGTTAGTTTCATCAAAAATGATATGAGTAGAATCTTCTATAGTTAAAGTTCTTTTATTGTAAACTCTATAGTCTTTACTTGAAATTGAATAATCAAGAAAGGTACCTTCATCAATTTTTGCATCAAAATTTTCAAGGTTATCTTTTTCATTATTTAGGATGAAATATTTACAACCAAATGCATAAAAGTAGTTTATATTAGGCTTTCTATTATTCCAAAGTTCATAGGGAGTTTTCTTTAGAATATGACTAATGAGAACACGGTTAGGAATATAACATACAATGTTCACAGTTTTAGTCCAAAAACATTTTGGATGATTGCCTTTAAATAATATTATTCGGGTCATCTCTTCCAATGTTCTATTCTTTCTCTCCACAATATCATTTTGTTATAATATTTTTGGAGCTGAGAAGTTGTGATCAATGCCTTATTCATTACAAAATTCTTCAAAATACTAGTTTTCAAATTATATGCTATGATTACTTCTTATTGAAATAATTGAATTTTTTTTTGATTTGAAACCTTTCTATGAAATTTTTGAAAAATAGTGAATGCCTCATCTTTCTATGCCAAAAATAATATCCAAGTGAATCTAGAAAAGTCATCTATCATAAGTCCATATTTCTTACGTCCTAGGCATATGGTCCTAGTTGATCCAAACAAGTCCATGTATAGTAGCTCTAAAGGTCTAGATATTGATAAAAAAATTTGAGATTTAAAACTCCTAATTTGTTTACTAAATTGACAAGTATCACAAACATAGTCATTTTCAAAGTTTAGTTTTGGCAAACTTTTAATTAAATCTTTCGAGATTAAGTTTGATAAAGTATGCATTCTAGCATGTCTAAGTCTTCTATGCCAAAGCCAACTAGTTTTCTTGATTTTAGCTTTCATGGCCACTAGACTTGTACTATCCTTCATGGTTAGATCATTTAAGTATACCATGTATATGTTTCCAAGTTATGTCCAATAAATCTTAAATCAAAAGAACTAGTAACTATGTACATTGAAGATTCGATCAAGATTTTGAAGCCTTTGTTACATAACTAACTAATACTTAATAGATTATGCTTCAATTTATCTACTAGAATACATTTTTAATGAATATTGAAGAGGCGATTTTGATCTTACCAATCCCAATAATTCTTCCCGTACCATTATCGCTAAAGGTTACTATACCACTTTCTTTTTTTAGGATATGAAATTATTCCTTGTCACCCATCATAATAAGACTTAAACAGTCACTATCCAAGTACCATCTTCTTTAGATCCTTGGGCTGCAAGATATCCCTCATCTTCTAAAGCCATCAAATAAAGGTTGGCTGATTTCATTTGTTCTTCCTCTTTATTGGAGCTTGACTCATCATTATCGCTCCAAGTAGCAACCATTGCTTTTTCCTTCTTGCTCTTCTTGTGGTAATATGTTTGATAATGCCTTAGTTTTTGCATTCATAATAAATAGGCTATTGATATGTGTCCTTTTTTTATATTTTCTTTACTTGGTTCTCCCTTAGCTAAGTGTCTCCTTCTATATTTTGATATGCCCTTGCCAATAATTCTTCAAAATCTTCTCATTATAAGGTCAATATCCTCATCTTCTAATTCTTTTTTGGGTGAAGGACATTCCTCTTCTTCTTTCTTTTCTCCTTCAATTGCAGTTTTGAGAGCTATTGTTTTCTTTTTTTACCTTTCTTATCGTTGTAGTGCTTCATATTTAGTTCATATGTCATTAACGATCCAAGAAGCTTTTTAGTGATAAGTTGTTGAGGTCCTTTGCTTCCTAAATAGTAGTAATGTTAAGATCCCACTTGTCCAATAAACATCGAAGGATTTTTTCAACTAAATCACTATTAGAGTATGTTCTACCAAGAATTTTGAGAATGCTAATAATATCAGTAAACTTTGTAAACATTTTAGAAATGATCTCAGTGGATTCTATTTTGAATAATTCATAGTTAAGCATGAACAAATTAATTTTTAAGTTTTTAACTTGGCTTGTGCCTTCATGTATGACTTGAAGTCTATCCCAAATTTCTTTTACAGAATTATAAGTAAAAATCTGGTTAAAATCATTTGGATCTAATGTACAATACAGGAGGTTCATGGCTTTTGTATTTTTTTCAGCCATCTTCATGTCATGATCATCCCATTCATCTTTTGATTTTGGGATGTCAATGCCATCAAGCTTCTTAGAGGGTGCATGAGAACCTTTTATGATTACTCTCCATAATTGGAAGTCTATGACTTGAATATAAATTCTCATTCTAGCCTCCAATAAATATAGTCATTGCCATTGAAGAGTAGATATCTGTTACTTGATTATCCTTCGGCTAATGAAGTGCTCATATGGGTTGCCATGATCTTTTTTTCTAATTGTTGGATCACTAGCATTGAGACGTGGCTTTGATACCACTAGCTTCCTAGACTGATAACCCAAGAGGGGGGTGATTGGGTTATTTAAAATTAAAACCAAGTATGTGCCTTTAAAAGTTCAGATGCATTGTGTGAGCTAAGAGTTGTGTTAGTTGATATATATCAATGCTAAAATATAATAGAGAGAGATAGAGAGACAAGCAAATCAAACATTATAATTTATAGTGGTTCGAACCAATCCTCGCTCCTACGTCCACTATCCAAGGATCTCTTGGGATTTTCACTATATTCCCAAAAGAATACAACCAGTTTGTTTTACATTGGACTCACAAACTAAAACCCAATACAATGATTTTTCATGGGTTCACAAACAAATGAAATACATTTATTTTTTGGGCTTACAAATAATTCAATTGTCTTTCCAAGGTTAGCCAATCAAAACCTTAAATCGAATCCAAGTTTCAGCTCCCTACTAAAACTTGTAACAAAAACTATCAAACAACATAAAATAGAGCAACAAAAAATGAACTCAAAAGAGAGCTGATTATTGTAGTTGAACTTGATATATAGCTACACAAAGGCTTTAAAAGTTGCTCTTCAATACACTCTTCAATCCTCACTTAATGCTTCAAGAGGTTAGGTAAGAATAAATTAAAGTTCTTAAGGTTTCAATGACTGCATATAATATTCTTCCTATTCTCAATGATTGAAATGAATGCTCAAGTTCTTATTGATTTCTGACTTTAATCCTTGCATTTATGCTTCTCCTTATGATTTTCCATGAGTTTAAAGTCATTTCTAGCCATTTAGAGCCATTGGAAACCAAGAAATAGTTGTTGGAATCTTTGACAAGTGAATTATGCAAGTTCTAGAACTTTTATTATTATTGCAATTTGTGGGATCCGAGTCAACTCATTACAGTTGAGTCGGGTTATTTTCTTAGTCTCCAAAATTTAGGTTTCTGTTATTCTAAGAGGGAAGGCTCGTAGGTCATGAGTTGGATCATTTGAATTGACTCCAAAAACATGCTTTCTATTATTACTGAGAGAGAAGGCTTATATTTGAAGAAAAGGATCATCTAAAATCTCACTATTATGCTCTACTTATGAGATAAGGCTCGTAAAACAGGAGTCGGCTCATTTTCTCAGTATCAATCACCATGCTATGCCAGAGTTGGATCATTTGGGGCAAGCTGACTCATTTAGCCAGATCTCCAAATCTTTAGAAATTTGAAATAGTTCAGCCCTTCTATACTTTCAAAGATCTTCTAATGACTTTTAATAATATACAAGACCTTTCTAACTCACTCAAGCACTACCAAGTATAGACATTTTCTCTTTAATCCTCTCATGATACAAGGAATTCCTCAAAATAACTTAGAGATGTTTGAAGATATAAATGAACTCAAGAAACTTCTCAAGTAACATAAAAGCTCATTGGATAACCCAATTGGTACAATGAATTAATAATACATATGAACTCATAAACTATTTCAATTAATCTATAAAGTTATCAATTGAAGGATGTTCATTGGAAAGCTTTATACAAAAATATTCTTGATAATTTAAAAAGTGTTAGTATAGCATTCATGCTCTAATATTTTGTAATCATCAAAATCATTCTCGGGATCAACATTAAATCTAAAAAATTATCATATTCCGCATGGATTTAAAATATCCTTGTTTAAAACTACTACTTTTGGAAAGGACATGCAATGCCCTTACCTAAATACCTAATTTTGGTATGGGCACCAATGCAGTCCTTGCCAAAAAGGTGGCTCTAAAATATTTAAATCTAAAAAAATTATCATATTCAGCATGAACTTAAAATATCCTTATTTAAAACTATTACTTTTGAAAAGGATGTGCAATGTTTTCACCTAAATATCTATCTTTTGGTATAAATAGCTATGTAGTCCTTACCAAAAAATTGGCCCTAAAATATTTAAATCTAAAAAATTATCATATTCGGCATGAACTTAAAATGTCCTTTAAAACCATTACTTTTGAAAAGGACATGCAATATCCTTGCCTAAATATACAACTTTTACAATGGATAGCTATGCAGCCCTTATCAAAAAATTGACTCTGTAATATTAGGCAAGGAATCGATTGTACTCTCACCAAATATAACACCTTTAGCAAGGATTTTTCTTGTTATTGCCATAAAGTCCTTGCCAATTCTAAAGATTCTTGTAGTATTTGCATGCTTGTCACTCCTCTCTTGCTACTCTAGGATTGCTACTAGGTTGGAATGTTTGGTGAGCTCCATCCTCAATCTTTGTAGCTCTATCTAAATCAGGGAGGAGATCTTGGTGAAGTCTATTGCTACTTGGTCAGCTCTCAATCCTAACAGTACCAGCTCTACCAACCTCTGCATATGGTCCCTATGAAGTTGAATAGAAGTGGCCTGCTGTGGTACCAATGTTGGTGTCTTTATGGTGTTGGTGCCAAGAATGTTGGTGGTGTGGGTGATTGTGTCACTAGCTATGCTGCATGTAGCAGAGACTTAAGCTCCAAGTTATGTAAAGATGCACTTGGTCCAGCCTCAACACCATTTTACTATTGCTCTTGCCCAAAGCCTCCATGCACCCAACAACTTTCCAACTTCTGATACCCCACATAGTGAAGGGCTTGGTCAATGTAGGTGTTATAATGCATGAGGGCTCTGAAAGTCTTACCCTCTTCTAATATAATGTGCCAAGAGAACCCCTAAACCAATTTAACTACCAGGGCATAATGGATGCATGTTATTTGTAATCCATCTCTCTAAAATATTTTAATAGTCATTGTAGTTTATAATGTAATTAATCTTTATCTCCATATATGTTGTTTATGGTGAAGAAAATAGATTGATATTTTATTCATGGAGGATCCCCATATATATAGGACAACTACAAGCCTTAAGAAGGTAGGAAAGAGAAAACTAGAAAGGAAAAAATCGAGGAGAAAATAGTAGTAGATCAGGTATATTAAGACTTTCCAATACTCCCCCTCAAGATGGGACAAAGATATTATAAAGACCCATCTTGCTAACAAGAGATGAAAAAGAAGATACATTTAGTCCCTTTGTTAAGATAAATATCTACCACCTAATTAGTTAAACGGATAAAAGGAATGCAAATATGTTTACTGGTCACCTTTTTCTTAATAAAGTGATAGTCAACTTCAATGTATTTGGTATGATCATATTGCACTAGATTATTCACAATTTCAATTGCCACTTTATTATTATAATACAGTATCATAGGAGACTTCCTCAAAAGGCATAGCTCTTAGAATAATTTTTGTAGCCAAAGAAGCTCACATATTTCTTGGGCCATTGCTCTGTACTAAGCCTCTGCAGTTGATATGGCCATAATATACTATTTCTTACTTCTTCAAGTAACTAGATTACCATCAATGAATGTATAATAACCAGAAATGGACCGTCGATCATCCAGTGAACCTGCCCAATCTGTATTAGTAAATGCTTCTATATCCTTAAGGAGTCATGTTAAGAAAAGAGCAATCCCCAACTAAGATACATTTTTAGGTAGCATAGTACCCGATACACTGCATCCATATGTCGCTCTCACGGGTCATGCATAAACTGGCTGATGACATTGACCACAAAAGCAATATCTAATCAGGTATGAGAAAGATAAATCAGCCTCTCTATCAGCCACTGATATCTTTCACAATCAATGGGAGCTCTATCATTTGCCATCAACTTATGTTCTAGTCAATGAGAATATTAACTGGCTTACACCCTAGCATCCCAGTCTCGATAAAAAGATCAAGAATATACTTTCACTGAGATAGAAAAATATCAAGAGATGACCTAGAGACCTCAATACCCAAAAAATATCTCAGAAGTCCCAAGTCCTTAACATCAAACTCATAAGCCAGATTTTGTTTAAGCCATGCAATCTCCTTGGGATCATCCCTTGTGACAACTATTTCATTAACATATATTATTAGAATAGTTCTCCTCCCACCAGCGTACTTGTAAAATAGAGTATAATCAACATTACTTTGTGAATATCCCATCTTGAGCACTACCTAGCTGAAGTGTTCAAACTAGGCATGGGTAGACTGTTTGAGCTCGTAGAGATAGCACTTCAATGTACACACCTTTTCTACCATACCTCTGCTCACAAATCTAGGAGGAATCTATATATAAACCCCTTCTTGAAGATCTCCATGAAGAAAGGCATTCTTCACATCTAGTTGATGCAACTCCTAGCCATAGTTAGCAGCACATGAAATCAAAGTATGCATTGAGTTCATGTTTGCCACAGGGGCAAAAGTTTCATCATAATCAATGTCGTATACCTATATGTACCCTTTTTTCACTAGACGAGCCTTATACCTCTTAACTTTGCTTTCGAGATTTTGTTTTACTGTATACACCTATTTACAGTCCATTAGTTGCTTCCTGGTAGGTAGAGTCACCAAATCCCATGTATGGTTTTTTGACAAAGCATTCATGTCCTCTATCATCGCCTGTCTCCAATTTGGATTTGCCATAGCCACCTTCCAATTAGTAGGAATGCTAGCAGAATCTAATGTAGCTACAAAGGATTTATAAGAGAGAGATAGGGACTCATAGGATATGTAGTTAAAAATATCATAACGATAGCGAGGAGGAGGAACAATCAAGTAGGAACCCTTTCATTTGGCAATAGAAATATCTAAATCAAAGAAAATAGGATCATTACCATTATTCATAGAGGAAGAGGACTCAGAAGGACTAGATGGAGCTATACTCAAGGCAAAATCTTGGATGATTAGAGAATGCATAATAGCATCACTCTACTTCCCCTGAATACCGTCTCCCTAGTGCATCATTGGACCTTAGCATTATCAGTCTCGGCCTCCTCACTTTTACAATCATTCCTACCACCTCTAACACCACTTTGCTCCCCCTTAAGCTAAGTGATACCAGAAGGCATGGTTAAGAACTCATACGACATAGAGAGACCACTTGGCTTCGTCGAAATCCTAGGGAGTTGTTTTGTCCCATAATAAGGCTCCATCTCTTAAAAGGTCACATCCATGGTGACCAGCATTTACCGTGTAGGTGGGTAATAGTATTTATACCCTTTCTTAGTGACACAATAACCCACAAAGATACATTTCAAAACTTGAGGATCTAGTTTACCAACGATGGTCTATGGTCCCGAGCAAAACATATATATTCAAAGATGTAGGGTGGCACAATGTACTTAGTCTTCCCTTACAAACATTCTAGTGGAGACTTGAAGCCAAGAACTTAGAGTGGCATAGGGTTGATTAGGTATGCCACAGTCAGAATAGCTTTCCCTCATAAAAATTGAGGAACTCGCATAGTAAACATGAGGGCGCGAGTTATCTCTAGCAAATGTCAATTTTTTCTTTTAGCTACTCCATTTTGTATAGGTGTATCCATAGAAGTAGTCTAATGAATGATCCCATTATTATGCAGGTAGGCATGAAGTGCTTGATTTGTATACTCCATACCATTGTCAGATAGAAGTATCTTAATCTTTGCTCCAAACTGGGTATCCACTAGTTCATGAAACTCTTTAAAACATGAGAATACCTTATGCTTGTTCTTCAACAAAGATAACTAGGTCACCCGACTGTAGCAATCAATGATGGTGACAAACCACCGATGTCCTGTAGTGGAAACAGTACTACAAGATCTCCAAACATCCAAATGCATAATGTCAAACTTATTATTATTTCTATTATTAGAAATAGGATATACTCGTTGGGTGTGTTTGGAAAATTTACATTCATCACAAACTAAAGTAACTATCTTGCAAGATTAAGAAAGAGCAGGAAATAACTGACATAAAGCAAGAAAAGTGATGTGACCAAGTCTTTTTTGATGAAGCAAGAGCTCAGAAGAAGCCTTTTCCATAGATAAAGCAAACCCGAGCAATGAATCATTAAGTCTCTCCCCCTCATTCTCCAGGTAGTACAGGTCATTGTGCATTTTATCATATCCAAGTTTCTTCCCCGTTGTTAGCTCCTAAAAAATATAATGAGATGGCTAAAAAGTGATAGAACAATTCAAATCTCTAGTAATAGAGCTAATAGATAACAAGTTCATGAAAAATATAAGTACATGCAAGATGGATGATAACTGGAGGTAGGTGTATAGTCGATGGTTCCCTTTCCAGACATACCAAAAGGGATCCATCAGCTATATGGACTCTTGATCAGAACTAGAAAAATATGAACTAAATGATGTAGAAGATCCAGTCATATGACTTGAAGCTCCAAAGTTAATAATCCATAAAGAAAAAGACCTATCTAGATAACTAAATGCATGACCTATACTACATGTAATACCTGACTGGAAAAAGTTGAAAGTGTATAGTGGCTGGCTATCTGAAGCTGAGGGAGGCAATGAACTGGAGGTAGATTCATATTTGTCCATTAACTATTTTATGATCTGATAGTCTTCAATGGATATACTAGTAGAAGACCCCTCCACTTTCTAAGACAGATGTGTGTTCTATTAACTAGGGCCTCGACCATGACCATGGCCCTAACTTTTTCACCTAGATTGATTATGGCGACCATGTAATTCCTAACAGGTTGCTTTGAAATAACCAAGCTTGTGACAATAATGGCATATAGTAGGCATATGCTACCAGACCGAGGTAGGGATTTAGCTATGAGGCAAATCAAATTGGCTTACTAGAAGTAACTACTCTGGTCCTTGTCTCTTTCCTCAAAATAGCGGAGAAGGCCTGATTCAAACTTGGCATGCTCTCTTGAGCTACGTGCTATACCCGAACTGGCTCAAATTCATGATTCAAGCCATATGAAAATCCTAGACTCTATCCTCTTCTAGATACCTCTAAAAATGCTGCACATCTATGAAGCTCTCTATAATAAATATACGGTAGTGGTCAGCTTCAGCCCATAATCTTTTTAATTCAGTAACATAATTATGATCGAAAGTGTGCCTTGACAAAGCTACCTCAACTGGCAAAATATCTCATATACCTGTGTAGGATTAGCCTTCTAAGAATACATCTTGGTCATTGCCTTCCATATCTCATATGCTGTCTCCAATATCTATATGCTTCTCAAGACACTTAGAACTATGGTATTAAGTAAAAAAGCCATGACCACCAAATTTTTCATGTCCCACTGTGTTGACCCCTGGAATGATTTTGATGATAACAAAACATTGGAGCAGGTATTTGTTTCTATTGTATTTGAATGTTTGAGAAGTTTTTGTAGGATGTGTTAAAAGAACAATCATTCTACCTACATTTCAGTAATCTGTGTAGTAAATCAATGTAATCAAGAAAAGTGGTCAAATATTGAAAAGTCCTAAATAATATAATTGTATATTCTTGTAAAAAGGGAAATTCTATGTAATCTTTATGTTTAAATTACTTAGATTAGGATTTGAAGAAGTAAGGAGTCGTTGGAAGCTTTTGGAAGAAGTTTGGACACTTTTAAACATAAGTATCTCGAGCCGACTCAATGTTCTGGCATGGCACAAAGGTTTTTGGCATGTAGACATCCGAGCCAGCTCGAAGGAACTAGAGCCGACTCATCTAGAGTATCAAATATTCAATTTTCTAAAGTCAGACAATCAAGTCGACTCATGTGCAACCTAGCGAACTCTTCCAGAGTATGGAAAAATCAGTTTTGAGAAAACCAGTGTGGCAAGCCGACTCGATTGAGAAGAGTCGATTCGACCAGAGTGTACCTTTAGCATGACTAAGAATCCAAGCCAACTCAATCCAACCGAGCCGACTCGAATCCTTATTTCAGGTGCATAACGGCTAGTTCTAGAATTAATTTTTTGAATCTAAAAAGTGCTCCAATGGTCATATTTTGATTTCCAAGGATCTATAATGGTCATATCTACCTGGAATCAGTTCTAGAGACCATAAATGAAGGATTAAAGTCAAGTTTTAGAGAGTTCTTAAGAAAAAGAGAGAAAAGTCATTGAATATTTTTCAAGGGCATTCAAGGAAGAACTCAAGTCCACACCTACTTCCCATGAGCTACTTGAGATATTTATTGAAGAAGTTTGGAAGCCTTGAAGAGCATTAAAGGAGTAATCCAGAAGGCTTCTCAAAGGGCATCAACTACAACCACCCGACAAAGTTTGGTTTATCATTATTGTTGCTCTATTTCTAACTCTTTTATTTGAGTTGTTCTAAGTACATTAGGGGCTGTAACTTGGAGATTGTTTAAGGTTTTTGGTGAGACTTTGTAAAACCAAGTTTGGATTCTTAGTAAGCCCGGTGTAAAACCAATAGTGGATTTTTGGTGAGCCCGTAAAATCCAAAGGTTGGGTTCTTGGTGATCCCAGTGTAAAACCAAGATTGGGTTTTGGTTTGTGAGCCTGGTGTAAAACAAACTGGCTGTATTCCATGGTGAATATAGTGAAAATCCCAAGTGGTATATTGGGTAGTGGACATAGGAGCTAGGTTGCTCCGAACTACTATAAATTATGGTGTTTGTGATTGTTTTTCTTGTGCTCATTGACTTGCTTCCGCATTTAATTCTTTAATCACATCACTCACCACACTATGATTTCAAAATGGCACATATTTTTGAAAAAGTTTTCAAACCCACTTCACCCCCTCTCTTGGGTTGGCCAACTGGGCAACAACTTGTATCAGAGTAGTGTCTTTGAAATTTATTAGAGAAAAGATCTATGGCAAACCCTATGAGTACCTCTTTGGCTGAAGGCCAATCTACAAATAGACCTTCACTTTTCATAGACACAAACTATACCTACTGGTAAGCATGAATGAAAATTTATATTGAAGCAGTAGATTTTCAATTGTGAAAAGTTATACTAAAAGGACCTCACACACCCACAAAGAAGGTTGATGGCATAGACATCCTAAAACCTGAAGAGGAATGGGATGAACATGACCTGAAGATGGGTGAATTCAATGCCAAAGCCATGAATCTTTTGTACTGTGCTTTGGATGCTAATGAGTTTAACCATATTTCTACTTGCATGTTTGTAAAAGAAATTTGAGATAAACTTAAAGTAACCCATGAAGGAACCTCCCAAGTCAAAACTTCTAAAATCAATATTCTTATTCATAATTATGAGTTATTTAAAATGGAACCGAATTAGACTATATGTGTAATGTTCTCAAGATTTATAGATATTATTAACGGTTTAAAGAGTCTTGGTAGGACATATTCAAATGCAGACCTTGGGCAAAAAATTTTAAGATCTTTACAAGATAAATGGGATCCAAAGGTCACTACGATTTAAGAGGCCAAGGACCTCAACACACTCCCATTAGATGAGCTACTAGGTTCCTTGATCACTCACGTGCTTACAATGCAACACCGCAGTGATGACGATATCAAGAAGAAAAAGTCAATAGCTTTCAAAGCTGTCGCTGAACTTAAGAAACAAGAAGAAGAAATAGAAGAAGAAATCCCTTCCTCAAACGAAGATGAACTTGAAGATGATTATATTGCTTTAGTCATAAGAAAATTCAAAAAATTTATGGGCAGAAGAAAAGGCAAGACATTGAAGGAAAAATTATAGAAAAGGGGAATACAGCAAAGAGAAAGAAAAAGAAAAGAAAATAGATAAAGAGCAACAGCCTATTAGCTACGAGTGCAAGAAACCAGGGCACTTTCGATCAGATTACCCTACATTAAAGAAATGATTTAGAAAGAAGAAGAAGAAAGTGATGGTTGCGACGTGGAGCTAAAACGACGAGTCTACATCAAATGAAGAGAAAGAGACATCCAAAACTGCAAATATATGTCTCATGGGACTTGAAGATGAGGTAATGTCTCCTGAACCTAATGATGAGTTTACATGTGAAGAATTGAATACTACATTTTATGAACTATTATTTGAATACAAAAAGACAGGTTTAAAAATTAAGACTGAAAAATAACTGTGATGCTTTGATAAAAGTAAAGAGTGAAATTTTAGAAATGAACAATATTTTGCAAAAAGAACTTAAGAGTATTTTGAAAAATTTAATGTTTTACAAACTGAAAATAATGAATTTCTTGAAAGGAATAAGGCTTTACATGAAGAAAATATACGTTTACAACAAGAAGTTGAAAAACTCAAGCCCTTGGTTGAAAAATTAACTTTAACTTCAAATAAGCTTGAGCTGATTTTGAAAAACCAAAGGGATTCAAATAACAAAGCTGGAATTGGTTACAACTCATTGCATGCTAATAAAGTTTCAGCTACTAAGTTCATAGCTTCAAAATCATATGCACCGAAGTTTTCAACTCAAAAATCTCTTGCATCAAAAGTTTCAGCACTTGCATCTTTTCAAAAAACAAGAGTTATTTGTTATTCATGTAATGGGGTTGGACACAAGTCTTTTGAATGCAATTTAAGAAAGAATTTTAAAAGTAAAGTGAAAAAGATTTGGATTCCCAAAGGAACCACTCCTACTAACCTGCAAGGACCTAAGAAAGCTTGGGTATCTAAAAGAATTACTTAATTATCTTGCAGGAATGTCTTGTAGCGAAGAATTCAAAGAAAAGATGGTATCTAGATAGTTGCTATTTAATATATTTGATGGGTAACACAGAATAATTCATCACCCTAGAAATGAAAGATGGAGGAATGGTCACTTTTGGTGACAATGGTAAGGAGAAGATCATTGGCATTGTTAAGATCAGAATTACCCCTTATATATTCATTGAAAATGTATTACTAGTAGACAAGTTGAAGCACAATTTGTTAAGTATAAGTCAATTATGTGATAAAGATTTCAAGGTTGTCTTTGAATCTTCAATGTATATAGTAACTAATTCTCTTGATTCTAGCACAAAGTTTGTTGGTCATAGACTTGGAAACATTTATATGATAGATTTAAATGATCTAGCCATGTCTAGTAGTATAAGTCTTATGGCAATAAATGCTAAAACCAAGGAATCTAGCCTACTATGGCATAGAAGATTAGGTCATGCTAGCATGCATACTTTAGCTAAACTGATTTCCAAAGATCTAGTTAGAGATTTACCTAAATTCAAAAATGATTTTGAACATATTTGCGATGCATGTCAATTTGGTAAACAAACTAGGGAGAGTTTTAAATCAAAAAATATGGTTTCAACTTCTAGACATTTAGAACTACTACACATGGACCTATTTGGATCAACTAGGATCACAAGCCTAGGAGGTATGAAATATGGACTTGTGATAGTAGACGATTTTTCAAGATGTACATGGGTCTTGTTTATTGCACATAAAGATGAAGCTTTCAAAGTATTTCAAAAATTTTATAAGAAAGTTTTAGATCAGAAAAATATTTTAGTTATTTCTATTTGAAATGATCACGACACAAAATTTGAAAATCAATATTTTGAAGAGTATTGTATTTAGCATGGCATTGATCACAACTTTTCCGCTCCTAGAATACCACATCAAAATGGTATTGTAGAGAGAAAAAATAGAACATTGGAAGAGATGGCCTGAACTATATTATGTGAAGGCAATCTTCCAAGGTACTTTTGGACAGAAGCTGTGAACACTGTCTATTATATTTTGAACCATGTTTTAATTAAACATATTTTAAAGAAAACCCCCTATGAACTTTGTAATGATAAAAAACCAAGTATTCATTATTTTCATGTATTTGGTTATAAATGCTTTGTACTTAATAATGGAAAGGATAATCTTGGACAATTTGATGCTAAATTTGATAAAGCAATATTTCTCGGTTATTCTACTTCTATCAAAGCTTATAGAGTATTTAATAAAAGAACATTAACTATTGAAGAATTTGTTCATATTATATTTGATGAATCTAATCCCTCACCTTCTAGAAAAGATAAGTGCATTAATAATGATGCAAGTACAATTGATAAAGCTATGGAGGACATGAGCCTAAAGAACAAACCAATAAGACAAGGTGAAGGAATGGTAAGTAAAGACCATGGTGATTTACTAAAGGAATGGAGATATGTAACATCACACCCTAAAAATTTAATTATTGGTCATCCCTCAGAAGGAGTTAGAACTAGGTCATCACTTAGAGATGCACATGATTATCTAGCATTTGTTTCACAAGTAGAACAAGTAGAACCAAATAGCATAGAAGAAGCAAAAAATGATCCCAATTAGATAATGGCCATGCATGAAGAACTTAATCAATTTCAAAGAAATAATGTTTGGACTTTAGTTAATAGACCATCTGATCGTCCTGTTATAAGCACTAAATGGGTTTATAGAAATAAGTTAGATGAAAAAGAAAATGTAATTGGAAATAAAGCTAGATTAGTGGCCAAAGGATATAATCAGGAAGAAGGAATAGATTTTGATGAAACCTATACTCCGGTAGCAAGATTAGAAGCTATTAGATTATTACTTGTATTTGCTTGCTACATGAATTTCAAATTATTTTAAATGGATGTAAAAAGTATATTTTTGAATGGTTTCATTTCAGAAGAAATTTTTATAGAATAACCATCAGGATTTTAAAATCATGCCCTTCCAAATCATGTTTTCAAACTTAATAAAGTATTATATGGTTTAAAACAATCACCTAGAGCATGTTATGATAGACTGAGTAAGTTTTGCTTGAAAATGATTTTATTAGAGATAATGTAGACACCACTCTGTTCATTAAAAGAAAAGAAAATGATATGTTAGTTGTATAAATTTATGTAGATGATATAATTTTTGGTGCATCTAATAAAAATTTATGTAGAGAATTTGCTGAGCTTATGCAGGGCAAATTTTAAATAAGCTTGATGGATGAACTAATCTACTTTCTTGGACTCCAAACTAAGCAAATAAGAGAAGGAATATTTATCAACTAAGCTAAGTACATCAAGGAGATCATTAAGAAGTTTGGATGGAGTCAGTCAAAGAAATTGGCACACCCATGAGCCCCACCTATAGACTTGACAAGGATAAAGATGGAAGCAATGTTGATTAGAAACTCTATTGAGGTATGATTGGATCATTGTTGTATTTAATTGCTAGTAGACTTGATATATTGTTTAGTGTATGTATATGTGCTAGATTTCAACCAAATCCAAAAGAATCACATATACTTGCTATTAAAAAATTATAAGATATCTAAAAGGAACAAGTAATCTAGGTCTATAATATTCTAAGCAATCTTCATTGAATTTAATTGGTTTTTCTGATGCTGATTATGGTAGATGTAAAATTGATAGAAAAAATACTAGTGGTACTTGTCAATTTCTAGGGTTGAACTTAATCTCATGGCATAGTAAGAAATAAAACTCTGTAGCACTGTCTACTGCTGAGACAGAGTATGTGGTTGCAGGGAGTTTTTATGTACAAGTGCTTTGGATTAAGCAACAACTAGAAGACTATGATGTTATTCAAACTAAAATTCCTATCAAATGTGATAACACAAGTACTATTAATTTGACAAAGAATCCAATTCATATTCTAAGATAAAGCACATAGAAATTAGATATCATTTCATTTGGGATTATGTACAAAATGGTAATATTGAACTTGAATTTGTTCCAACTGAAAATTAATTAGCTGACATCTTTACTAAGCCTTTTAATGAAGATAGATTTAGAATGATTAGAGAAGAATTAGGTTTGTATGATTCATTTTAGAATTTTTGACCTTATTTCTTTAAAATTAAGAAAAAATTATCTAGAAGACCTCCATCACCAATCTAAGCCTACTGACCACCTTATCTAGAGTATATCTAGGGCATAGACACCTTTTTTAGAGCTTTTAATCTATTTCTTGTGTTTTGGCTTTAGCCGACTCGAGCAAGAGTCGAGTCGACTCGAATGTCGAACAGTGTTATAAAGTCGTTTGCCCTAAAATTCTTTCACTTTACCCTTTTCACTATTTGGAAAGAACCCTAAAGGACCACCTCCCTTTCCTTCCTAGGACCACTTGATTTCTCAATTTGCTCCCTCAGATTTCATCCTAATGGCTCCCAAGAAGGAAATTGCCAAGAGACCAAGGCATGTGGATCCGAGCTCCATCCAACAAGAAAGAAGATCCAAAAGGCGTGAGGATGAGCCGACTCGAGTTGAAGAGCAAGAAGAACCATGAAATTTGTCTCCGGTACCTTCAAGGCAAGTCATCCCCATGGAAAACCAACCTGTGACTTGCAGTAGAAAAGTAGATTTCTCTTTTCTTGAAAACCAAGGCTTCAGAATCATTGAGTGGATAGAGAATCAGGGCTGGGTATATTTTTGTTCCTTAGATATTCCTACATACCCTAGCCTAGTCAGAAATTTCTTCAAGAATTTATCATTTAGTGAAAACAATGTAGAATCAACTATGAAGGAAGTAAGAATGATTGTTGATGAATCTAGGATAAGTCAACTTTTGCACATGCCCAACAGGGAAAAATTTCACTTGAATTTGAAAGAGAAATAGAAGACTTTAAGACTTATTCTAGAAAGAAGAGAGGTAGGAGGAACCACTAATATGCAGGCCAATATACTATCCCCGGAAATGAGGCTTTTTGCACAACATCATCAGCCATATCTTTTTGCCCCGTACAGGTCGCTTTGATTGGGTAAGCAATCATGATATGACATTTATGAGATGTATGATTGAGAGGGAGGCTCTCAATCTGCTGTTCATTATGCTCACCCAGATACGAGATGCAGCGAGGAGAGTGAAGGCCTATCTATCGTACAAGATGATGTTCACTTTATTGTTTCAGGAGTTTGGTATCGACTTGACCAGAGAGGATGGACGACTCCTTCACCACACTGACAGATACTCGATAAAATCCCTGCATAGGATGGGATATCACCAAGTTGAAGGAGTTTGGGTCAAGAAAACATCAGGTAAGAGAGTGCTACACCAGCCCTCAAATGAGGAGGCAAAGCACGAGACTGCAGCTACTACACTGTCAGAGAGGAGTCTAAGGGAGGTAGTGATAGTGACTCTGGTGACAGCGATGAGGATTCTACAGATGAGAAGACCCAGGGATAGGTTGGGATGACTGGATAGACTGACAGCCCCAGGACTCCATCAACACCATTAGTAGCACTAGCAGCTCATTCAGTACCATCGACCTCAGCTGGCACTCCGACTGGACTTTCTGAGCAGCTCACTCAGTTCGCTGAGACTCTGACGGGATCCTTCAAAATTGATGTTTGGTGATCTTCGCCAAACACTGGAGAGATGCCTAGAAGAGTTCCAAACATAGATGAGGGAGTTGACATGCAGCGTTGAGTCTGTAGAGATGAGGCAGCGGATCCAGGATGATATTATACAGACCTCAGAGACTTACGCTCTGACTTTGGGAGATTGCGAAGAGTAGCTGACTCGTTTGCTAGAGAGCAGGCCACTACACTTCATGAGCTAAAGCAAGGAGTTCAGAGAGTAGAGTCTGAGCTTTGGACTGTCTTACTCTTTATGACTGGAGTTCGGTCTACATCTGGTGCATCTACTTCTTGGCAGCCACCTTCACAGCACACATCTGTACCAAGGCAGCCACCACCTCATGCCAAACCATCAGGATTGCCACCACCACCTCCTGTTGTTCATGACCCTATGCTTTTTGGAGACATCAAGACTGAGCCTACTCCTTCTAAACCTAAAGCTAGACCGAAAGCCAAATCCACTAGACCTAAAGCTCTTACAAGAACAAGACTTAGAAATCCTAGGCACAAATCCTTGAAAACTAAGGTCTCTTCTACTATTTTAGAGATAGGTTCTTCCTCTAGTGAGGAAGAAGATGATTAGATCTTGTTGGTTGTATCTTTTGAATGTTGTTTTTGATAGTTGTATCTTTTTGTATCAAAAACATTCTTATATATATATGTGTGTGTGTGTGTGTGTGTGTGTGTGTGTGTATGCATATTGTTTTAATGTCATTGTCTTTCTACTGTTTTAACTCCTCTGTGATGCATAAAGTTTGGACTCATTGCAAAAGAAAGGAAAATATTAATAAGAATATCCAAATTATAAAGAGAAGGTGAAATTATCTCAAATCATGCTAATATTCTTACTCTATTTCAAAAGTTATTCAATGCTTAAAGAACCTTTTTTGTTGATGACAAAAAGGGGGAGTAATGTTTATGTGCATGAAAAATTCAAAACTTCATGAAAATATGCAAGTCAAGGGGAGAAATTATTTGTGCATGGAAGATAATTAATGAATTTTAGGTTTAAGCTCTGACACATTTTAATACTAATGATAGCTTTGATACATTTTAATGATAAATTCATGAAAATTAATTTGCTCCGATACATTTTAATACTCAATTTGCACTAATAATTTCTTGATGCTAAATTAATAGAAATTAATTGCTTTTGATACTTATTTCACTCTGATACACTTTAATACTTGATTGCCTCCAATACATTCTAAAGCAAAGAAAGTTTTTGATGATAAATATTTGCTTTGATATATTTTGACAAATATTGACTCTAATACAAAAAGTCCTAATACTTATTGATACATTCTGATATACTCTTGATACATGTTGATACTTATCAATTTAAATCATATATACAAGTCACTTTGATCCTTTAAGTGTTCAAATATACTTGACTATAAAGTTTTTCCATACCCAATATTTTGTCATCACCAAAAAGGGGGGAAGATTGTTGATCCCTGAAATGATTTTGATGATAACAAAATATTGAAGCATGTATTTGTTACTAACGCATTTGAATATTTGAGAAATTTTTTGTAGGATGTGTTAAAAGAATAATCATTCTACCTATATTTCAGTAATCTGTGTAGTAAATCAATGTAATCATGAAAAGTGATCAAATATTGAAAAGCCCTAAATAACTTAATTGTATATTCTTGTAAAAAGGATAATTTTATGTAATCTTTATGATCAAATTACTTAGATTAGGACTGGAAGAAGTTTGGAAGTCCTTGGAAGCTTTTGGAAGAAGTTTGGACACTTTTAGACTTAAGTCACTCGAGCCGACTCAAGCAAGAGAGCTGACTCATTGTTCTGGCATGGCACAAAGATTTCTAGTACACAGACATCTGAGTCGACTCGAAGGAACTAGAGCCGACTCGTCCAGAGTATCAAATGTTCAATTTTCTAAAGTCAGACAACCGAGCTGACTCATGTGCAATCGAGTCGACTCTTCCAGAGCGTGAAAAAATTAGTTCTGAGAAAACCAGTCAGGTGAGTCGATTTGACCAAGAAGAGTTGACTCGACCATAGTGTATCTTCAGTATGACTGAGAATCTGAGCCGACTCAACCCAACCGAGCCGACTCGAATCCCTGTTTCAGGTGCGTAACGACTAGTTCCATAATTGATTTTTTGAATCAAAAAGTGCTCCAACAGTCATATTTCAATTTCTAAGGCTCTACAATGGTCATATCTACCTACCTGGAATCGGTTCTAGAAACCTGTAAATGAAGGATTAAAGTCAAGTTTTATAGAGTTCTTGAGAAAAGAGAGAAAAGTTCATTGAATATTTTTCAAGAGCATTCAGGAAGAACTCAAGTCCACACCTACTTCCCATCAACTACTTGAGACATTTATTGAAGAAGTTTGGAAGCCTTGAAGAGTATTAAAGGAGTAATTTAGAAGGCTTCTCAAAGGGCATCAATTGCAACCACCCGACAAAGTTTGGTTTGTCATTAGTGTTGCTCTATTTTTAACTCTTTTATTTGAGTTGTTCCAAGTATAGTAGGGGATGTAACTTGGGAGTTATTTAAGGTTTTTGGTGAGCCTTTGTAAAACCAAGTTTGGGTTCTTGGTAAGCTCAGTGTAAAACCAAGAGTGGATTTTTGGTGAGCCTGTGAAAACCAAAGGTTGGTTTATTGGTGATCCCGGTGTAAAACCAAGATTGGGTTTTGGCTTGTGACCCCGATGTAAAATCAACTAGCTGTATTTCATGGTGAATATAATGAAAATCCCAAGTGATATCTTGGATAGTGAACGTAGGAGCTAGGTTGCTCCAAACTACTATAAATTATGGTGTTTGTGATTGTTTTGCTTGTGCTCATTTACTTGTTTTTGCTTTTAATTCTTTAATCACTTTACTCACCATACTAAGATTTCAAAAGGGCACATATTTGTGAAAAAGTTTTCAAACCCAATTCACCCCCCCTCTTGGGTTGGCCAACTGGGCAACACACTATGCCACCCCTATAACTCCATCAGAAGGTCTCTAGTACCGATGAGATATCCCTCCAAACCATGATTTTGACAAGTAACTAGGTACTTCTAAACCATGATAAATACATGGCTAGCCTATCGAGCTTGACAATAACTTGGAGTACATTTAGTGATGCACTCCCTTGAAGATGCTCCCGGTTGAGTTTGCTACCTGGACAACTAACACCTGGACTGTGAGCAACCTACTAATTAGGTTCTCCATATATTAAGTGGTTACTAGGTTCGACATTCTTTGCCCAGAACTCAACCTCATACAAGAGCACACTGGCACAAGGAATACCCTTCCTCAAATGCTTCAATAAATGATCATTCCTGTCAAGGAATGACTAGAAATAAACTACTCATACTCCTCAAATTCTCTCTCTCTTTTTTTTTGTGAAAGGATTGGTTTACCTAAAGAGATAAAGGGTGATCCACAGCCAGAGGTGCCAGAAGCCACAAGATCAAAGGTGGAGTAGATAGAAGGCTAGCCAAAGGAAGGTCGTCCCTGCATCAACCGTGCCAAAGAAGATGATCTAGAGGAAGAATCTTGCATGATCTAGAAACAACGTGGATCTAGCAATTGCAGTGCCATGGAGTCGGTGCCGGTGGTGAAGAGCAGGGAGGAGAGAAGATCTAGTGGTGAGGCATCGTAGTAGCAGCAGATCCGATTGGATCCAGTGGGGAGATTGGCATTGCGGCAATAAGGGGATCTGACAAGAGATGGGGTGTCAGTGAGGCATCGTGGCAGCAGGGGTAGGGCATCAAGAAGATCCAGTGGTGAGGCATCATGATTGCAACAGATCCAATGGGATCCAGCAAGGAGATCGGCATCGTGGTAACAGGGTGGGAGTCAATGAGAGATGGGGTGTTGATGAGGTGGTGCAACTGCAAGGGTGTCATCAGCGGGAGATGGGGTGGGGCATTGGGCATTGTGGCAGCAAGGGGTCCGGTAGGAGATGGTGTTGACCCCATAAGTGATTTTGATGATAACCAAACATTGGAGCATGTATATTTATTTCTGACAACTCTTCAAGTGTTTGACAAGTTTTGTAGGATGGATTAAATGTTCAAACTTCAACTCCTACACCTCTATTTTCTTGTTTGAGTTGTGTTGTAATGTGTTTTTGTAAAGAAGAACCCAATGAAAAAGCTAAGAAAAAATCATGTGAAAAAGGGTTACTTCTTTGTATGTGTGCCTTGAAATTAGTTTTGAGTTGGTATGCTTGAAAATGTAAAGAGTTGGTAAGAGATTTTCTTTAAAGTTCAAATGTAAAAATCCTGAAGAAGATACTCGAGCCGACCCAACTTATTGAAGAGCCGACTCTGCTTACTGGCACGCAGCAAGGATTCTGGAATGCAGGAATCCAAGCTGACTCGAAGATAATCGAGCCGACTCTAATAAATTCGAGTCGACTAGAATCAGTCCGAGCCTACTCTTCCATAGCCCAATTTTTGAAAATTTTTGAGAACAGCCAGTTGAGCCGACCCGAACCAAAAAGACCCGACTCTGTCAGACCTAATTTTGAAAGCTTGAGAAAGCGAGCCGACCCGAACTGCATCGAGCCAACTCTTCTAGAGTGAGGATTTTCGAAACTGAGAAGAAGAGCCGACCCAAGCTGAAAAGAGCCGACTCCTCGAGTTCAAGTTTTTCAAAGAAAGAAGTTTGAGTTGACCCGAGCTATTAAGAGCTGACTCATTTAGAGTGATGTTTTGCGCCCTGAGACAAAGAGCCGACTGCAATGAAAATCTGGCAACTCGACCTATCGACTCGAAGGATCCGAGCCGACTCGAACGTCGTTCCCAGGTATATAATGGCTAGTTCCATAATCTATTTTTGAATGCTAAAAGGTGATCCAACGGTCACAAGTCACATCCCAATGGTCAAAAATGTCTCTAACTACCTTGGAGTGATAGAAGACCTTATATTTGAAGGATTTGAATTTTTTTAAAGGTAAAAAAAAGAGAGAGAATTCAAAAAGTGAAGAGAGCTACATTGAATATCCTACCAACTAATAGCAAAAGAGTACAAGAGCATTCATGCTAGACTTCAAGACTTCACCAACTCAGATTAGAAGTTTGAAGCAACTTTGGGAAGAAGCCACTGAAGCAATTAAAGCTTATTCAAATGCATTCAAGTGGACTTCCATCAAACTGCACTGGCAACAATCCGATAAATTGAGTTTGTTATTTTTGTTACATTTCTTTCAATTCATTTTAGAATTATTGGGTTATTGGTGAGCCTGGTTGAAAAACCAAATAGGTTCTTGGTGAGCCTTAATAAAAACCAAGTGTTGGGTTCTTGGTGATCCTGGTAAAACCAAGTTAGGTTTCTTTGGTGAGCCTGTTAAAACCAAAGGGTGTTAGGTTTTCTTTGGTGATCCTGTAAAACTAAAGTGTAGAGATTTTGGATTGTGATCTTGTAAAATAATCCTACTATATTCGGGTGTGAATATAGTGGAAATCCCTTGTATCTTGGGTAGTGGACGTAGGAGCTGGGTTGCTCTAAACCACTATAAATTTGGTATGTTTGTGTTGTGCTTCTTTACTTCTTTTTAGCTTCTGCAATTTGTAACTCTGTCACAGCACTTAACACCTTTTAAGGGATTTTAATTTCATATTACTTGCCTTAAATTTTTTAAATACCGAATTCACACCCTCTTGGGTAGCCACCTGGGCAACAACTGGTATCAGAGCAGTGTCTCTAAATACATAAGAGTATAGATTGATGGCTCATCCAATGAGAACGTCCTTGGCAGAAGGCCAATCAACTAATAGACCTCCACTTTTCACTAGCACAAATTTTGCATATTGGAAAGCTATAATAAAAATTTATGTTCAAGCAGTTGATTTTCAGTTGTGGAAGGTCATTCTAAAGGATCCTTATATCCCCATGACTAAAATTAATGGAGTGGACGTTCCTAAACCTGAAAAGGATTAGGATGAACATGACATGAAGATGGGCGAATTAAATGCCAAAGCCATGAACTTATTATATTGTGCTTTGGATAGTAATGAGTTTAATCGAATTTCTATTTGCTCTTCTGCAAAAAAAATTTGGGATAAACTCGAAGTGACCCATTAAAGAACTTCTCAAGTAAAGTCTTCTAAAATTAATCTTCTTGTGCACAGTTATGAACTATTTAAGATGGAACCTAATGAAAGTATTTCTGCCATGTACACTAGATTTATAGATATTATTAATGGTTTGAAGAGTCTTGGTAGGGTATACTCTAATGCTGATTTGGTACAGAAAATTTTGAGATCACTTCTTGACAAATAGGATCCTAAAGTCACTGCCATCCAGGAAGCTAAAGATTTGAACATTCTGTTAATGGATGAATTAATGGGATCTCTCATCACTCACAAATTAGCCATGCAGCATAGAACGGATGATGATCAGAAAAAGAAGAAAAAAATTGCATTCAAGGCTGTATTATAATCAAAGGATGATGAAGAAATGGAAGATGACTCCTCCTCCTCCTCCAAAGACAATTTTGAAGATGAAGACATTGCAATGGTCGTGAGGAGATTTAGAAAATTTATGGAAAAGAAGAAAGTTAGATATAACAAAAAATTTCATAAGCGAGGAGAGCATTCAAAAGAAAAGGACAGGACAAAGAAAAGGATAAGGAACAAGTCCCCATATGCTATGAATGTAAGAAACCGGGGAACATTCGTCCGGACTGTCCATAACTAAAGAATTTTTTAAAAAGAAAAAGAAGAAAGCGATGGTTGCCACGTGGAGCGACAGCGAAGACTCCACTTTGACTGAAGAAAAAGAGACTACGAAAATAGCTAACCTATATCTAATGGATCTCGAGGATGAGGTAAATTTCCCCGACACACAAATTGAATTTATATTTGATGAGTTAAATTCTGCATTTCATGATCTTTTATCTGAATTTGAAAAAGCAGGAGTAAATATTAGATCATTAAAGTATATCAATGATTCTTTACTCAAAGAAAGGGAAGAAATTTCAGAAAAGAATTCTTTATTACAAAAACAACTTCATATCTTTTCTGAAAAATGTAATGTGTTGAAAACTGAAAATAATAAGCTTCATGACAAAAATAGTATTCTGTTGAAAGAAAATAATGAGCTGAAAAAGGAGGTTGAAAAACTCAAGCCACTTGTTGAAATATTAACTTTATCTTCTAACAAGCTTGAGTTGATTCTTAAAGATCAAAGAATTTCTGGTAATAAAGCTGGAATAGGTTTTGATGCTTCAAATTCAAATTATATCTCAGCTACTACATTTGTGAAACAAAAGGATTTTGTTCCCAAGTTTACTTTTTATAAAACTTTTGTTACAAAAGGTTCTACTTGCATTTCAAAACCTGCTGTATATGTTCCTAAAAACTCAAATACAAAACCTAATATCTCTACATTTCATGCATGTAGAATTTCAAAGTATAGATCATTTGAAAATTCTAGAATCAGATATTTTGTTTGCAAGGAATTTGGACATAAAGCCTCCAATTGCAATATTATTAGAAATGTCCAAAACACATAAAAAAAAATTTAGGTTCCTAAAGGAACCACCTCTGCTAACCTGAAAGGACTCAAGTTAGCTTGGGTACCTAAAGGAACTCCTTGACTTTCTTGCAGGAATGTCTTGCAGCCCAGAAAATGAAGAAAAGATGGTATCTTGATAGTGGCTGTTCAAGGCATATGACATGTGATAAGGATCAGTTCATCACCCTAAAAATAAAGGAGGTATGGTTACTTTTGGAGATAATGGCAAAGAAATAATAATCGGAATTGGTAAGATCAAAATAACCCCCTGTACTTTTATTGAAAATGTATTGCTAGTAGATAAGTTGAAGTATAATTTATTGAGTATTAGTCAATTGTGTGATAAAGGCTTCAAAGTTATCTTTGAATCATATATATGTGTAGTAACAAACTCTCTTGATACTGGCAGTAAATTTGTTGGACATAGACTTGGAAATATTTATGTGGTAGATCTAAATGATCTCGCCATGACAAGTAGTTCCAGTTTAGTTGCAATGATGCTAAGACCAAGGAGTCTTGTTTATTATGACATAGAAGATTAGGTCATGCTAGCATGCATATTATTGCCAAGTTAATTTTCAAAAATCTTGTTAAAGGCATGCCTAAGTTTAAAGTTGATTTTGATCATGTGTGTGATGCATGCCAAATGGGTAAACAAACTAGGGGGAGGTTTAAATCAAAAAAATATGATTTCAACAACCAGACCTTTAGAACTACTTTACATGGACTTATTTGGACCAATTAGGATTACAAGCCTAGGAGGTATGAAATATGCCCTTGTGATTGTAGATGATTTTTTTGATTTACATGGATTTTGTTTATTGCACACAAAGATGAAACTTTCAAAATGTTTAGAAAATTTCACAAAAAGGTTTCAAATCAGAAAAATCTCTCAATAATTTCAATTAGAAGTGATCACGGCATTGAATTTGAAAATCAATTTTTTGATGATTATTGCACTAAAAATGGTATTGATCACAACTTCTCCACTCCTAGAATACCATAACAAAATGGTATTGTAAACAGAAAAAATAGGATATTGGAAGAGATGGCCTGAACAATGTTGTGTGAAGGTAATCTTCCAAGGTACTTTTGGGCAGAAGTGGTGAACACTGCTTGTTATATTTTAAACCGCATTTTGATCCATCCTATTTTAAAGAAAATCCCCTATGAGCTTTGGAATGAGAAGAAACTCAATATTAATTATTTTCATGTATTTGGATGCAAATGCTTTGTGCTTAACAATGGCAAGGATAATCTAGAAAAATTTGATGTCAAATCTGATGAAGCTATTTTCCTTGGTTATTCACTACATAGCAAAGCATATAGAGTTTTTAATAAAAGGACTCTTATTGTTGGAGAGTCAATGCATGTTATATTTGATGAAACTAACCCATCACTGTCTAGAAAAGATGAGTGTATTGACAATGATGCAGGTACCATTCAAAAGGAGATCGAAGACATGAGTATTCAAGAAAGATCAATTGAAGAAGGAGAAGAAATGGTAAGTAAGGATCATTCTGATCTACCAACTGAATGGAGGTACGCTACTTTACATCCTAAAGAATTAATTATTGGTGATCCTTCTCAAGGCATTAGGACTAGGTCTGCACATAGGACTATACATGATTACCTAGCCTTTGTTTCTCAAATAGAGCCTCACACTTTAGAAGAAGTAGAAAATGACCCAAACTGGATGTTAGCCATGCATGAAAAACTAAACCAGTTTGAAAGAGATAAGGTTTGGACACTAGTTAATAGACCTAAAGACCATCCAATTATGGGAACCAAATGGGTCTATAGGAATAAACTAGATGAACAAGGAAATGTAATTAGAAATAAGCTAGATTAGTGGCTAAGGATATAGTCAAAAAGAAGGTATAGATTTTAATGAAACCTATGTACCCATAGCAATACTAGAAGCCATTAGATTACTTCTTGCATTTGCTTGCTACATGAATTTCAAACTTTTTCAAATGGATGTGATTAGCGCATTTTTAAATGGTTTTATCGCTGAACAAGTTTTTGTAGAACAACCACTAGGTTTTGAAAATCATGCTTTTCTGAACCATATATTTAAACTCAATAAAGCTTTGTATGGTTTGAAACAAGCGCCTAGAGCCTGGTATGATAGACTTAGCACTTTCTTGATTGAAAATGATTTTTCAAGAGAAAATGTTGATAAAACTCTTTTCATTAAAAGAAAAGATAATGATATATTAGTTGTACAAATTTATGTTGATGATATTATCTTCGGTGCAACTAATAAAAGTTTTTGTGAAGAATTTGCTAAGCTAATGCAGGGAGAATTTGAAATGAGCCTAATGGGTGAACTTAACTACTTCCTTGGACTTCAAGTAAAACAAACAAAGGAAAGAATCTTCATCAACCAAGCCAAATACACTAAGGAAATAATCAAGAAGTTTGGTATGGAGACATGCAAACAAATAAGCACACCCATGAACCCATCTTGCAAATTGGACAAAGATGAAAGTGGATCCAATGTTGATCAGAAGTTATATAGAGGTATAATTGGATCTTTATTATATTTAACTACAAGTAGACCAGATATCTTATATAGTGTATGTGTATGTGCTAGATTTCAATGTAATCTAAAAGCAATACATATGCTTGTCGTTAAGAGAATATCGAGATATTTAAAAGGTACAAGTAATATAGGTCTATGGTTTTCAAAAGAATCATCTTTAAATTTAATTGGATTTTCTGATACTGATTATGCTGGCTGTAAAGTTGATAGAAAAAGCACTAGTGGTACTTGTCAATTTCTAGGGTTGAATTTAATCTCATGGCAATGTAAGAAACAAAACTCAGTAGCACTATCTACTGCTGAGGCAGAGTATGTTGCTGTAGAGAGTTGTTGTGCACATGTTTATGGATTAAACAACAACTAGAAGATTTTGGTGTTACACAATGCAAAATTCCTATTAAGTATGATAACACAAGTGCTATAAATCTAACAAAAAATCCTATTCAGCATTCTAGGACTAAGAACATAGAGATTAGACACCATTTTATTAGAGACCATGTTTTGAATGGTGACATTGAACTAGACTTTATCCCATTTGAAAAATAATTAGCTGACATTTTTACAAAGCCACTTAATCTAGATAGATTTGAATTATTTAGAGGAGAATTAGGGCTTTGTGATCCTATCTAGATTTAGTTAACCTATTTTCCCTCAAAAAGTGAAGGAAAAATTATCTAGAACCTCCTACAATTATTCATGATTTCTTGAACAACTTTCCTTGAATTTTCAATTGTATCAATGTCAATTTCTGAATCATTTGATTTTATATGAAAAGTTTCTGTTCGAGTCGACTCGAGCAATCTTGCTTTGGTCAAGCTGGCTCGAATGTCTGAGTTCGCTACCTATTGCTCTGGTTGAGCCGACTAGGTCCTTGCCTAGTCGACTTGGTGTTCTAACAATTCTGAGTTCATTCTAGACGAGTCGACTTGGATGTTTCTAGGGTTGGGCGAGCCGACTTGAAAGTCGGGAAATCGCTATTTAGGTAGTTCTGATATGTCATTTCAAAATACTTCACTCTCTTACTTTTACTTCTATCTCACTCCATTTCCCTCAAAAACTCTACCAAAACTTCCAAAAACCATTCCCTAGAGCCTAAAATTCCTTAATCCCTTCTGCAATGGTTTCTCGAAGATCTGCGAAGATGGTTCTTTAGATCGGTGAATCAAGTGCTAGCAATGAAGATGCAAAAGAAAAAGGAGAAAAGAGGAAAAGAACTGCTCCAACACTTCAAGATGAAGAAATTCCTTCTCCTCCCGAACAACATGTCTCAATGGTCAACCGGCCTGTCACTTGTGGAAGAAGGATTGACTTTACATTCTTAGAAGAAATAGAAATGAAAATTGAAAATTGGATAGAGACTCAAGGCTGGAAGCACTTTTGTTCTTTAAACATCTTGACGTACCCTTCACTGGTATGGATATTTTATGAAAATATTGTTATCAAAGAATTTCATTTGGAATCCACTATCAAAGGAAAGGAAATAATAGTAGATGAAGAGAAACTGGTACCTTACTATAAATGCCAATGGATGGCGCCACTGAACTTCTTCTACCTGACAAGGAACACATTTTAAAACTAATTTTGGAAAAAGAAGATGTGAGCACAGTCCAGCATGTACAAGCTAATTTACTATCAAAGAAAATGAGGCTTCTACACAATATGGTCAGCAGGATATTGATTCCCAGAACTGGCCACTTTGATTGGGTCAGTGAGAAAGACATGAGCTTTATGGGACATTTGATTAAAGAAAGGACTCTCAATCTTCCTTATATAATGATGATCCAGATGACTGAAGCAGCAAAAAAAGTCAAAGCCTGTCTATCATACGGTATAGTCTTCACTCTATTATTTGAAGAAGCTGGGGTTGACTTAACAAATGAAATAGGCAAGCCATTACACCACTTTGATATCTATTCCTTCAATTCACTAAAAGAATGGGTTACAAATTACAAGAAGGAACATGGATAAAGAAGATGCTTAGTCAGGTTGCTGCTACTTTTTCTGATGATAATGAAGGTGCTGCTATTAAAGAAAGGACTGAAGGTTCAATGATCACTCCATCTAACCTCAAGAAGTTAATATTTCAGAAGATGTAAACTATCTCCAACCTTCTAACAGATCACATGAATTCTACAATTGAGGAAATAAGAAAATCAGTTGACATCAGCTTGCAGAAAATGAGAACTGAACATGAGCTTCACCAGCAGAAAATTGAAAAGGAAATGAAGGACTTCAAGAAAGAAATCAGAAGCATCCTACTGCAATCTTAGAAAGAATCAGTCACTACTGAAGATGGTCCTGAGCAGATCATCAAGGAGTCACTTGACACTCCTGCTCCTATTCCTTCATTTGATCCACACAAACCTATTAAGACTAAGAAATAAACCAAAACCAAAAAGACTAAGACTCTTAGAGCCCCTGTTAGAACTAGATTCAGGGATTTAAGGTTTAAACCCCTGAAAACTAATATCTCTAATAAGGTTATAGAGGTAGGCTCTTCCTCTTCAACCGAGGAAGAAGCATAGTTTAATTGGTTAGTCTTTTGGGTGTAGTTTTTTGTTAATGTTCCATATGTTATCTTTTACAATTACAATGTACTTTCTTTCATACCTTGTATGACAATCTTATCAATGAAATGAAAGTTTCTTTTATTTTTATATGATATGGTACAACTATGATGAAATTTTAATTAGAATTTAAAATTTGAGAATGTGAAATTATCTCAAACAAATATTAAAAACTTTTTAATCTATTTTAAAACTTAAGCTTTATTTCAAATCACCTTTTTGATTGATTGACAAAAAGGGAGAGAAATATGAAAAATGTGAGAAATGAAAAATGGGAAAACAAAAATGGGAGAAATATAAAAATAATATATGAAATAGGAAATTAGTATGTATATTGAGCTTCTACCAACTATTCTTAAAGTGCATAAAAAGAATGAAAAAGGGGGAGCACAAAAATGATAGTATTGCTTAAATTACTTTAAATTCTAGAGAAAGGGGAAGATTCTCTTGAATGAATTTTTGCTCTGATTGATATTCAAATTAATCTCAATGCTCTGATTATTATTGTCAATTTTTAAGTCTCCAATACTCCATGTTTTGTGAAGCATGAAAAGTTTAGCACTTTGATGATATACAATCATCACTTGAGCTCTGATATTTTTTTTTCCTTTCTTACCAGCTCTGATACATGTGAATACTTAACTTTCAAATACAATTAAACATGTAAAGTGTAAAAACTTTTCATGCCCAGTATTTTATCATCATCAAAAAGAAAAAGATTGTTGACCCCATAAGTGATTTTGATAATAACCAAACATTAGAGCATGTATATTTATTTTTGACAACTCTTGAAGTGTTTGACAAGTTTTTGTAGGATGGATTAAATGTTCAAACTTCAACTCCTGCACCTCTATTTTCTTGTTTGAATTATGTTGTAATGTATTTTTGTAAAGAAGAACCCAATGAAAAAGCTAAGAAAAAATCATGTGAAAAAGGGTTACTTCTTTGTATGCATGCCTTGAAATTAGTTTTGAGTTGGTATGCTTAAAAATGTAAAGAGTTGGTAAGAGTTTTTCTTTAAAGTTCAAGAGTAAAAATCCTGAAGAAGATACTCGAGCCAACCCAACTTATTGAAGAGCCGATTCCGCTTACTAGCATGCAGCAAGGATTTAGAATGCAGGAATCTGAACCGACTCGAAGATAACCGAGCCGACTCTAATAAATCCGAGTCGATTGGAATCAGTCCAAGCCGACTCTTCTAGAGTCCAATTTTTGAAGATTTCTGAGAACAACCAGGTGAGCCGACCCGAACCAAAAAGAGCCAACTCTGCCATACCTAATTCTAAAGCCTGAGAAAGTGAGCTGACCCGAACTGCATCGAGTCAACTCTTTTAGAGTGAGGATTTCCAAACCTGAGAAGAAGAGCCGACCCAAGCTGAAAAGAGCCGACTCCTTGAGTTCAAGTTTTTCAAAGAAAGAAGTTCGAGCCGACCTGAGCTATTAAGAGCCGACTTGTCTAGAGTGATGTTTTGCGCCCTGAGACAAAGAGCCGACTGCAATGAAAATCTGGCGACTCGACCTATTGACTCGAAGGATCTGAGCCGACTCGAAGGAATTCGAGCCGACTCGAACATCGTTCCCAGGTATCTAATGGCTAGTTCCAGAATCTGTTTTTGAATGCTAAAAGGTGCTCCAACGGTCACAAGTCACATCCCAATGGTTAAAAATGTCTCTAACTGCCTTGGAGTGATGGAAGACCTTATATTTGAAGGATTTGAATTTCCTTAAAGGTAAAAAAAAGAGAGAGAATTCAAAAAGTGAAGAGAGCTTCATTTAATATCCTATCAACTAACAACAAAAGAGCACAAGAGCATTCAAGCTAGACTTCAAGACTTCACCAACTCAGATTAGAAGTTTGAAGCAACTTTAGGAAGAAGCCACTGAAGCAATTAAAGCTTATTCAAGTGCATTCAAGTGGACTCCCATCAAACTGCACCAGCAACTATCCGACAAATTGAGTTTGTCATTTTTGTTGCATTTCTTTCAATTCATTTTTGAATTGTTGGGTTATTGGTGAGCTCGGTTGAACACCCAAAAAGGTTCTTGGTGAGCCTTAATATAAACCAAGTGTTGGGTTCTTGGTGATCCTGGTAAAACCAAGTTAGGTTTCTTTGGTGAGCCTGTTAAAACTAAAGGGTGTTGGGTTTTCTTTGATGATCTCGTAAAACTAAAGTGTAGAGGTTTTGGATTGTGATCCTGTAAAATAATCCTATTATATTCGGGTATGAATATAGTGGAAATCCCAAGTGATATCTTGGATAGTGGATGTAGGAGCTGGGTTGCTCGCTCTGAACCAATATAAATTTGGTGTGTTTGTATTGTGCTTCTTTACTTCTTTTTAGCTTCTGCAATTTATAACTTTGTCACAGCACCTAACACCTTGGAAAATTTTAATTGTACATTACTTGCCTTAAATTTTTTAAATACCCAATTCACTCCCCTCTTGGGTAGCCACCTGGACAACAGATGGGGTGATTGGCGGAATCCAGTAGGGATGGGGAAGATCTTGTGGGAACAATGGTGGTGGGGATGATGGTGTGGTTTGGGGTGGTCAGGTGTGTGTGTGGTGGTGGTAGGTGGGACGAGTGGGAGGAGGGGAGTTGATGATGGTTGGGGGGATGATGACCGGAAGGGGGTATGATGGCGGGTGGGTGACGATGGCAGGAGGGGTGTCACGATCGTGTGGGATAGGGAGGAGGGAATGGTAGTTGGGGGGGACAACGGCGAGTTGAGGGAGGGACGTGGTGGTGGTGGGGACGATGGTGTGGAGTTGGGGATGGTGGTGGTGGGGACGATGGTGTGCAGAGGATGGATGGGGAAGAGGAAAAGAATGGAGAAAATGGAAGAGATGGTGTTAAGGAGATCTTTTTTTTTAATTTTTTGGAGATGGTGTCAGGATCTGGAAAGGGTTTGGTCGGGATCTGTGAAGATGAGAGGATGGAAGAGATGAGAAGGATGGAAGCGATGGGAAAGGATTGGCTGGGAGGATTAGGGATCGGTGAAAGGCTCTGATACCATATCATTTATGGTGAAGAAAGTAGATTGATATTTTATTCATGGAGGATCCCCATATATATATATATAAGAACTACAAGTTTTAAGAAGGCAGGAAAGATAACACTAGTAAGGAAAAAATCGAGAAGAAAATAGTAAGAGATGATGTATATTAAGACTTCTTAATAATATATTATATAGAAAGTCTTTCTATAAATATATCTATACACATGCATGCATGCAGGGACACACATACACACGTGTATATTTATATATACATATAACACACACAAAAGAGGTATAATTGTGTGGAGAACAACAGCTAGCTTGTTATGTGAATGATTAAATATAAAATTCTAGGTGTTTTAAGTCAAAGGTTAAGATGGCAGATAAACGAAGGATTAGGTTTTAGGTTCCGTTCTCCACGCAACGCTGCACATGGTTCTGAGAGAGGTTGCCCCTGCAATTACGGGATATGTAACGGGCACGGACTTGATTGTCTATTTGACTATTGCATGGGTGGTCTGACAAATCTAATATTTAATTGCACTACGTTTGAATCAACCAGTACATAGCCTTTGATTCTAAAGCATCTGCTTATTAACACAGCCACTCAATTTTTCTTCGCGGGCGTTGGTGAGCAACCTTTCTGTTTCCCGTGTTAAAAAACATATGACGCACTACCTCATGTATTTTATTCGCCATTGTACCATAGGTACCTAAACCAAATGCTAACGAAGAACATATATAGAATTCATCTACATCAATTCATATTTCAGTTCAAGGCCGCGAAATATAAATAGCATAGGTGGATATGCATGCGTTTCTCAGTTCGAATTCACCATTAGTCATGGGGAAACCACTCATGGAAAGATCAAGTAACGACCAACCTCTTTAGACATTCGAGTTAATATGCAGGCATGGATATATTAGTTGCTCGGCGGCTGGATGCAATACTCATATTTATATGAAATAAATTTTGTTGTGCTCTGTCTCGTAACTTAGAATAAAGAAAAAGCTATCCAATGACCTAATTGTTAGGGATGTCAACGACACAGGTTTTGTGCAGTTAGTGAAAAAACTAAAACAGAAACCAAAATCTATACCATCCGCACTCTGAAATGAAAAACGAAATCAGATGATGTTTTAAACATTAAAAAAACCAAAATCTGAAACCAAAATTGAGAAATAAAAAATGATTAACATTTTTCATTCATTTCAATTTTTTTATAAATAAATAATCAAATTAAAGTTTTATCCATAGTTTTTATAATATTATTTATACTAACTCATCTAATATATATTTAAAAATAATAATACAACCATTCTTATAGAGTTAGTAATTTGAATTTATGCTTAATATAAAGCATATACAATATCAGGTGTTGTGATAACTACTTAGGTACTCACTAAGCCAGAAACTATGACTCGTATATCAAACCAAGAAACTACAATGCTCGAAACCGAGTAATCACGAACCCAATTAACACAACATCTCTTGATGCACAAAGGCCAAATAATTAGTTGGACCTGACTAATTGCTAAGGCAAGAAATAACAAACAGCCCAAAAAATCAAGAATTTATACCCAACTGCTATTGATTCAAATCACTATTGATGATAATTGAGGCACGAACATAGAAAATTAACAACCCATTAATACCACTACCATTTAAACCCTCAACGCCCATAGTTAGGGGCAGAGAAAGAGGGAAAATGGTCATCTCCGGGTGCTATAAAAGAGATAAGAGGGGACCATCTGGAGGTAAGCAAGCTCTGATTTAACTCTATCTTTCTAATTCTCGAGTTTATCCAAATCTCGACTAACTTGAACGTCGGAAGGTCCCCCACCAGAAAACCTTCAGTTAGTGGACTTTCTTATAGGAACCACCGAGCACCACCCTCAAGTAGAACCAATGATTTGGCTATAATAGATTAGCACATCAGGTAGGAGAAAAGATAAAATAAAAGAGTTACAAAAGATTATGGCAAAAACCAAAGCACAAAATTCTTCCACTAGCAACACCAGGCAATCCTCCCGTCATGAAGACCATCCGAACCAAGCAATAGATCCTAGCACCCACAGCTAGCTAATCAACAACAGATGTTTGCTACATTGGTGTAGCAGGTGCAAACACTAATTACAATTTGTAAAGCCTACAACAAATGATTGCAAACCAACAAGAGCAAGATGCTATAAACCAGAAAAAGTAGCTTGCCGGAGATCCCTGCTATTCCTGTTGCTATCTCTTAACATGGTTGGGGATCTCGACTTAGCAAGCAATCTCCTCTTAGGAGATCTCCATGTCAACCATCTGCTCATCGATCATGCCATCCAGACTCTTTGGTGCAATAGTCACCACCACCACAATAGAAGAGTCCTCAGCAAGAGGAGGATTAGTGGTGCAGCAGGGAGTGAAGGCAAGAACAATGCCCTCGTTCTCCATCAGAATTATCTAGGGAAGGATCAACTTCATGACTTTCTTAGCAATGCACGGTGTCTGATAACTCGATGACTATGATTGAAAATTGTAAGAGATTGATCGACAACTCATGGACCTCCAAGATGAAAGTTAGGATCTGATAGAGTTGAATATCCATCCCCCATTTTCTTGATGAATAATGGAAGAACCGATTCCTACTCAGACCAAGATATCTCTGCTGGAGCCCTATGATGGCACCACTAATCCACTTAACTACCTAGAGAGCTACAAGGCTCTCAAGATAATCTAGGACACTATTAACACCCTCCTTTGCCTGACCTTCCTAGCCACCTTGCAGAAAGCTATCCATGTTTGGTACTCCTAACTTGAGCTAGGAAGTATCGACTCATTTGAGTAGCTTGAAAGATAATTTGTGACACACTTTAATACTAGCAGAAGGTTGCCACATGATCCCCACAGTCTCTTTTTTATTCACAAAAAAAAGGGAAGTCATTGAAGGACTCTGCTGCCACCTAAATCATTGTGACCTGTAGCTCTGACATGGCCTGGATGAATCGGCCTCCCTGAGAGCATTGGGTTCTTTGTTTTTATGCCTTCATGGCAAACTGGTCCTGCAAAAAAGAGGAGACCCGGGCCGGGGATCCTGGTGGGGACATTTCGATGGTCAAGTCAGTAGGTCAATCAAGGAGAACAAATCCTCAATCACGGTGGCTTGATACACCATTGTGTAGAGGAGAAATAGGAGAAGATGAAAAGAATAAGAGTTCAGAGAAGGTTGGGAAGTTGTTTTAGTAGGTCAATCAAGGAGAACAAATCCTCAATCACGGTGGCTTGATACACCATTGTGTAGAGGAGAAATAGGAGAAGATGAAAAGAATAAGAGTTCAGAGAAGGTTGGGAAGTTGTTTTCTATTTTGGTCCACTACCTTCGCTCACTTGTCTTCTTTTCTCTCTTGGTTCGCTCTCCCTATCATGGAGGTCCCCCCTACCATTATATAAGAATTGATCCTCCTCGATCAAGCCCGAGGCTTCAACCAGTAGCCCCTACCCTGGTGTCCTTTATGGGAGGGGTACAAGTTTGCCAGAATCCCCATTGGACTAGTTCTCGGAGGAAGGTCCTCGTAGTCAGCGTACTGTAGAGCTTCTCCCCTTAGTGGGGTGATTCCCTCGAAGGATTCGGGTAGCGTGCTACAGGATCCCGCACCATGATCGAGCACTTCCACTTTCGGGGGTTACAGGTACCGTGCTATAGGGCCTGGGGCCCTGGCAGAGCACTCTTCTTGTCGGAGGTGCAGGTGGCGTGCTACAGGGCCTGCAACCTCGATGGAGCACGTGCCTGGTAGAGGATGCGGGCAGTGTGCTACAGGACCTGGAGCCTCAGTGGAGCATGCACCATACAGAAAGTGTAGGTGGTGTGCACCAGGGCCTGGAACCCCGATGAAGCACATGCCCTACAAGGATTGCAGCTGATCCGGTGAAGATGGTGACATCGTGCCTCCATGTCATAGTCCAGGTCTTGTCCATCTCTATCCTCCAAAAATCATGTCTTGCCTCTTACCACTTTCCTAGGCTATGGTTGGGGAAGCACCTTCTTACCTTCAGGGAATTAGTCTAAACAGTAGCTTGACCTCTATCGGGAGCTTGGCCTTCGCCAGGAGCTCACCTCAGACAGGAGCTCAACCTCGGATGGGAGCTCGACCTCGACTGGGAGCTCGGCCTTGGATGGGAGCTCACCTCGGATAGGAGCTCAACCTTGGCTTGGAACTCACCTCGGCTGGGAGCTCACCTCCAATGGGAGCTCAACCTTAGATGGGAGCTTGACCTTGACCGGGAACTCGACTTCAAACAGGAGCTCAACCTTGTCCGGGAGCTTGACCTTGGCCAGGAGCTTAACCTCGGATGAGAGCTTGACCTCAGATGGGTGCTCGACCTTGGATGGGAGCTCAACCTCGAACGGGAGCTCGACCTCAGCCTGGAGCTCAACCTTGGATGGCCCAATTGGTGCCTTCTACCACCTCACTGCTTGGCTATATCCATCATGGGTGCCATGTCAACAGCTTGCCACATCAGATGCCCCCCACTCTTAAGCCTCAGAGCACATAATGGCTTTCGGGTTTGGAGAAAAGGGAGTAATGACACCGCTGACATGGAGGGCCGCCATGCCTATGCCATTAAATATCATGGCTTTTAACGATTCACAGATCATGCAACAATCAAGGGGTGCCATGTCAGCAAGAGAGATGGTTCAAAATGATGCCTTTTCATCTCCTAGTGTAACATCCCATGAATCAAAGCATCTCGGCCAACAAGGTGTTGGCACGCATCCAAACCCCATGGCTGGCAGAGCAAAGGGCCACACTGATAGGGTGTTTCCCTGTCCCTTTCAAGTAAGTGGCTTGTCCCTTCATTTCTTTCTCAAAGACCTTCGAGCAAAGAGGGAGGAATGGAGAAGAAAGAGGGGAGCCCCATACGCATTTCCAAAACCTTCAACCCAGAGTCCTCCACAGGTTAGTCCCTTCTTGCATTTCCTTCCCTTTCAGTTGGCACCGAGGGAGCATCCTTTATCCTTAGGCTTTCCTCTTTCCTTTGTTTCTCCTTTTCTCCCATCATGAGTTCCTCTGGAAGTGGCCGCCATTCCCAAAGGCATCCTCTGCCCTGCCCCTAGAACGGTAGAGCCATCATGGGTGGGGCCCCTTCTTCAAGGTAGCGAGGAGGAGGCTATTCCATTTAGGGTCCCCCGAGGTCCCCGGTGGATGTGGACCCCAATACCTTGTATTTGCCCGCCCCTCCTTCATTCTCGATCCTGGACATGGCCGGACCATCAAGGTTGCCTCGACAATGATGAGGATGGATGCTCTTTAGCTTCAAGGCATCTACGGGATTCTGGATTCCATCCAGATTTTGGCCCCAAACCCGGGGGAGTGGGTCACTTCAGCTGGGCCGGGCCAGGTTGCCCTATACAAGGATTTTTTCCTAGTAGGCTTTCGGCTCCCTCTTCTTCCTTTTATCCTTTCATTCTCGGATCACTATAAATTAGTCCCAACCTAGCAAACCCTGAATTTCTTTATGATCATTTCTTCCTTTATATTTTTATGTCATTTTCATGACATAGTTGTTAGGTTCTCCCTATTTAGAGCCTTGTTCACCTAGAAGTGCAACCCCTCTAATAGGGGTGGTGGTTGGTAGCCCCTCGGCCCAGGACTCTCAAGTTCAACTTACCAACTTCTATCAAGGAATGGAAGAGCAGGTATGTCTTTGCATCCATTGAGAGGATAAACTAGGTGTGGAGCGACCCCGATTGTTCTCCCAACCAGGACACCATGGTGGAGCTCGCCAATCAGGAGGTGTATGATCAACTCATCACCTCGAAGGTTCCATGTAGATGGGACCTCATTTTCATGCAAAATTTGTTCAATGCTAGCATTAGCCTGATCCGGTCCTTAGGTAAGATTTAAAATTTGCTTCTTCTTGAGAATTCTGGTGATTAACTGAATTTCCTTTACTGTTATAGATATGAAGTTCTCAAATGACCAGCTCAAGCAGATGACTCACAAGCAGTCATTGTTGGCAAGGCCCCGGGTGGAGCTGGAAAAGAGGCCCCATGAGGAACCGAGGGAGAGACCTCGTGAGGAGCCTTTGGCCCACCACCGGGAGGAGAGGGCTCAGGGCACACCAGTGCTGGCTGTAGAGTCGACCGGGCCCGTGACCCCGGGGCTCAAGGGGAGTGCCGAGCTGAGGGAGGGGCACCTTGGGCCCCTCCCCTGGAGGCTCTCAAAGTCATGAAGATCCTGTCATCCCTCGAGGCCACTATCATGCCTGAGCAGGAAGGCAGTCTGGCACCACCCATGATCGATGCAGTAGTACTAAAGCCTCATCCAGTGGATCTAAAGTCAGTGGGGCCTTCTTCATTTACAGCTTTGACCCTCGGGATGGCTAGGGGCCTGCGCTGATTCCACCCATTATGGTGTCACCCTCGATGCAGGACTGGCAGAGAGGTTGCTAGGGTCTATCCTGCAACCTCATGACTAGCAAGAGAGGGCCAGCTGTAGGCATGGGAATACCATCACTAGGGTCTTCTCCCAGTTTCTCATAGTAAGCCTTCTATGCTTTTTCCTTCTCCCTCCTTCTCTTCTTCCTCCCCATTTTTTTATAGTCTTTTCTTGGTCTGTGCTGTAGGTTATTTAGGATGCGTTCCTAATAAAGGATGCATGTCGAGCACTGCTCTGGTGGGATGTCGAGTCCCGTAATAGGGCCGAGGCCTTCAAGGCTAGGGCCAAAGTTTTAGCCGAGTAGCTACCAGATAAGGAGGTCTAGGTGAGGGGCCTGGAGGCTAGGCTCAGGTAGACCCGGGACATTGTGGTAGACTTGAAGCTACGTGTGAAGGGTCACAAAGCTACACTGGCAAAGAAGGAAAAGCACACCACAGACTTGGACGAGCAGCTCGCAAAATCCACCTCCACAATGCTCTGCCTGAAAGGATGATTGTAGGGCCTCCAAGTACGGCTAGATGTGGCAGAGGAGTGAACCACAGTGGTGAAGGAGAAGGCTGCCACCATCATGATAGTGATAGAGGCCACAAAGAACGAGGTGGATGACTCTGTCAGGCAGTACAAGGCCTCGGCTGAGTTCGAGGATGAGGTGAGGGAGGCTGTCTGCGATGCCTTCATCAAAGGCTTAGAGGAGTGCAAGAAGAAGATGACTCAACTCTTCCACCTCTTTGACCTACATAATGTCATCCTTATCGAGCCTGAGGGTGATTCTGATGATGCGGAGCCACCCACCGAAAGCACCTCAGTAGAGCCCACTAGCCTAGAATGGGCAAAGCCTATTGAGGCCACCACACTAGTTCTGCCCCTAACATCCCAGGCAGTTGTGATCGCCACCATGATAGCCTAACATAGCTTGGTGAGGGAGGCCATGGAGCAGACGATGGCCAAGATGGGGGCGCTAATAGAAGCTACCATGAAGGCCTTTGAATTGGGTAGCACTTTGACCTCGTGGCTAACCTAGGGACTCTTCACCACCTCTCCTACTGCCTTCTTCTTCCTCTTTTTCTTCTTCTTCCTTTGTGTACTGGAAAAAAATTGTTGAACTCCAGCCTATCAGGAAGTTCATTTGTATGTAAACCCAGTTCCAGAAATGAAATGAAGCTTGTTGACTTTGAACTCTGACTCCTTTTTCACTCTATGCATGTGTGTTGCTTGCCTCCTGGTCCAGTGACTTAGCACCATGGAGTGCCTCATCCTCCCCCTGCTAAACCTGGGGCACAGCGGAGGGAGGTGAGGTCTTAGTTCCCTTGGATTTCTTTGTCATAGTGGAGTTTAGTAGGCAAGTGTGGGTGCTGAGGCTCCCAGCTTGAGTACAGGGAATTGAGGCTCCTAGCTTTCCTCGTCAGACCTGGGGATCGATGGATGAGTGTGAGGCACTGAGGCTCCCAACTTAAGTGTAGGGTGTTGAAGCTCCTGGCTTGAGTGCAGGGTGCTGAGGCTCCTGGCTTTCCTCACCAGACCTGGGGATCGATGGATGAGTACGAGGTTCTAAGGCTTCCAACTTTCCTTGCCAAACCTAGGGACCGATGGATAAGTGCAGGGCACTGAGCCTCCTGGCTTGAGTGTGGGGCATTGAAGCTCCCGGCTTTCCTTGCCAGACCTGGGGACCGACAGTTAAGTATGGGGTGCTGAGGCTTCCAACTTGAGTGTGGGGCATTAAGGCTCCTGACTTTTCTTACCGAACCTGGGGATCGATGGATAAGTCTACTTTAGAGTGATAAAATCAAACCAGGCTATCAAAGGAGCATTTCATTTCATTTTTGAATATGGGGTGCACATCATTGGTAGTACATCCTTAGGTTTGTGGCATTCCAAATTTGAGGAAATGAAGCTCTGTCAATGCTGGTGGTTCGGTATGCCCCTTGGGATAAGGCTTTGACCACCCTGTAGGAGCCTTCCATGTTTGGGGGTAACTTGCCATATTAGCTAGGCTGGGAAGCTTCCGTGTGCCTGAGGACGAGGTTGCCCAAGCAGAGGGCCTTGGGCCTCACATGAGAGTTGTAATAGCAGGACACCTGCTACCAGTATGCCACCATGCAGAGCCATGCCTTGTCTCTCATCTCATCCAGCAGGTCAAGGTTGAGGAGGAGACATGCAGGGTTATCGACCCATCATACTGCCATACCCACAGCATAAGAAGGCCCACCTCAACAAGAATTATGGCTTTTATGCCAAAGACCAGACCAAAGGGCGTATCAGATGTTGCTGTTCAAGGTGTTGTGTGGTAGGCTCGTAGCATGCTGGGGAGCTCATCAACCCACTGACCCTTTGCCTTGCCCATTCTGGTAGGGAGTCCTTGGAGGATGGTCTAGTTCATCTCCTTAGCTTCTCCATTGGTCTATGGATGAGCTACCGATGTGATGTAGTGATAGATATTTAGGTCGGCATAGAACTCCTCAAAAGCCTGGTTATCGAACTACTATCCATTATCCATGATGATGGTTTGGGAAAGTCCAAAATGGTAGATGTTAACTTCAAGAGCAAAGACCTTGCCTTGTCTTTGGTGATCTGGGCCAAGGGTTCTGCCTCCACCCACTTGGTAAAGTAGTCAATGATAATGATCAGGTACTTTCACTGACCGGATACCGGGGGAAAGGCCCCAGGATGTCTATCCCTCACTAGGCGAACGACCAAGGAGAAGAGAGCTAGGATAGCGGGGAAGTCGACTAGCATTGGATGTGGGCATGCCTCTGACAGCGAACACACTTTTGCACGAACTCGATCTCATCTTCCTGCATGGTCTCCTAATAATATCCTTATTGAAGGGCTTTGTAGGCTAATTTCTTGCCCTCCACATGGTTCCCGCAGATGCCCTCATGTATCTCCTGGAGGATGTAGAGAGCCTTTGAGGGTCTTAAGCATTTTAGCAGGGGGTAGGAGTGGGACCTTTGATAGAGCTGTCCATCCATGAGCATGAAGTGAGCGGCCTTCTGCTTTAGGAGGCTTGCCTCTACATGGTCTTCGAGCAGGGTACCACTAATTATGTACCTGATTTATGGATCCATCTAGCTTTTCTCTGGGGCAACCTGTTGGACCTTGCCTGTGACCTCATAACTAGTGACCTCAGGTATTCAGTGAAGGTGCACTCCAGCAACGAGTCCAGTAGGGTTGCAAGCTTGGAGAGTACATCAACATGGGCATTCTCCCCACGAGGGATGTGAAAAATATCAAAGTACTAGAGGTTTACTATATATGATTGTACTCAGTCCAGGTACTTCACCATCATAGGATTTCGAGCCTCATACTCGTCGAAGACTTGGCCCTCCATGAGCTGTGAGTCCAAGAAGACCTTCAGGCTCATCATGCCTAGCTCGCGGGAAACCATCAGTCCCACGAGGAGTGCTTCATATTTGATTGGTTGTTAGTTGCATTGAAGAGGAAACACAGTGCATACTCGACTACTACCCCATCAGAGTTAGTGAGAATGAGTCCAGTCCCACTTCCTCCAGTGTTGGATGCACCATCAATGTGGAGAATCCATGAGATTTCCCCTATGGTTGGGTCCTACTTCAGCTCGGCTGGTTTGCCCACCTCTCCCAGATCCTTGCCCACCCAAGTGCACTCCACCAAGAAGTTGGCCAAGACCTGGGCCTTTTGAGATGGCCTTGGGTAGTAGGAGATGCCAAACTTGCTGAGCTTCACTGTCCACTTAGCTAGGTACCCCAAAGTATCAGGGTGACTCATGATGGCCCTCAGTGGTTGGTCAGTGAGGACCATGATTGGATGAGCATGGAAATAAGGCCTGAGGTGCTATGTAGACATGATAAGTACAAAAATAATTCTTTCAGATCATGTGTGCCTAGTTTTTATATAGCAAAGCAACTTGCTAGTGTAGTGATCGACCACTGAAGGCCATCCTCATCGATGCGGACTAGCAATAAGTTGATTGCTTCCAGGGATACAACTAGGTATAAGAGGAGCTCCTCTTTGGGCTTCAGTCTGTATAGTAACGGGCAAGAGGTGAGGAACTTCTTCAACCCCTCGAACACCTGCCGGTACTTCTCTGTCTAGGTGAAGTCATGCATCTTGGGTAGGGCCTTAAAGAATGGCTAACAGCTCTTGGTAGAGTGCGAGATGAACTGGCTGAGGGTGGTGTTGCATCCGGTGAAGCACTAGACCTCCTTCTTAGATATGAGTTGCCTCATATCTGTGATCACCTATATCTTCTTCAGGTTGGCCTCGATCCCTCACCGGGTGACCATGAAACCTAGGAACTTCCCTACCATGATACCAAATGTGCACTTCACCTGGTTCAGCATTATTCGATAGAGATAGAGGTTGTTGAAGGCCTCCACCAAGTCAATGATGTGGTCCTACTCTTGGCCACTCATGATGAGCATGTCGTCCACAAAGACCTGCATGTTGCGGCCAATCTGGTCTTTAAAGATCTTGTTGACTAGGCACTAGTATGTCACCCTGGCATTCTTGAGGCTGAATTGATGCAGCACGATGATGAGAATGCAATCTAAATGATGAATTGAGAAATGAGAGCAATAAAGCCTATTAACAGGTACTAAATTTCAGATTAAAAGTATTAAGGTAAAGCTATGGAAGGAGCATGGAAATTTGGAACTTACGCTGTGATGTAGTTATTTAAATCCTAAAGAAGATTAGGGCTAATGATTATGGAATCTAAACCTAGGAAAACTGTCTTCAATAACCCAGACCTAAGAATATTAGAAGGGAATTGTTACCATGATGAGCACTCCTTGTTGGTGTAGATTCGTTGAAGCAATCAAATAAACAAGCCCTGGATGAAAAGATGACTCTTCCATCGAAACAAGTTCTCACCATACTTGATCTGATGGCAATGACCCCCTTCTTGAACTCCGGATCATAGAAGGAACCCTGCGCAATGAAGGAATTAGGACTAAGCTGATTTGAAGGAATACCAAATCAAAGTAGGAGGAAGGAATTAAGAAAACAAGTGGTCGTTGAGGGAAGATGGGATCCTTGGAGAAGTCGTTGGCTTGGGAGGTAGAAGATCACACGCCAAGATTGAAACACAACCACACTACAAAACACTTGCTTCATAAAAAAAAAAAACTACTCCTTGTTTCATCATCCAAAAGCTGCCATTACCATGGGCGTACAAGAGGCTTTTATTGGCTTTTCAATCAATTTGAAATTCCCTATATCATGGAGAAATATTAGGGGGGGTTACATGAAATGTGGAGGATTTGGTGGAGGGTCACATGGAATGTGGAGGATTTGGTGGAGGGTTACATAGAATGTGGAGGATTTGAATCCTTGGTCCCCACTTGAAGTTGGTGCCTCTTGGTGATTAGTTGGCAAGGTGAGTTGGCATGGTGAGGTCCCCACTTTGAAGTTGTTTTGATGTGGCACCACTTGGTGATGACTTGGCAAAGTGAGTTGGCATGGCGAGGTGGTTTCCAAATCCAATGATATGGCAAGGTGAAATGGCATGGTGACATGGCGCATCCTTCTCCATGGCACCCCTTGGAGATGACTTGGCAAAAAGGTGTTGTGGCATTCTTTGGTGATGAGTTGGCATAGGTGGTTCATGATGATGTGGTGCTCCAAGTAAAGCTGGTCTGGCCCAATTTCAAGTAGCTCTTGAACTTGACTCAGTATAAAGCCTAATTGACTCTAATTGAACTTTAAAACCCCAAAAGAAAATAAAACAGGACTCAATAAACATACAGGACTCATATGAGACTTGAGTTCCTAGTCTTAATCCATAAAGAACTTGGAATTAGTTGAAGCTTCTTTCTGAACCTGGTGCCCCCACCAATTCTCCCCGGGTGGGAGGAACTCGACCCTGTCGAGTATGGTCCAGCCTGGCTTTGATATTGTTCAAATAAGTCTGGGTCCAGTTGTTGCAGGTCCTCTCTAGCGATTTAGGAGTCATCAGATATTGGTCTCCCTTGCCAACGGACCAAATATCGATAGTAATCCTTGTTTCTGGTAGTGATAATCTTATTATCCATGATTTGTTCAGTTTTCTCTCATTTTTGTGGAATGGTTGTTTGTGGATACTCGGGTAATGGTTCACTCTAAAAAATATGGTCAGGCCCAAAAGGCTCACTAGGTATCATCATGGGTTCCTTATATTCTATCAAGTCTGAGACATTGAAGGTCGGGTTGATACCTAGGTCTGAAGGTAATTCCATTATGTAAGCATTAGATCTAATCTTCTTTAGGACTTTAAAGGGGCCTGCACCACGGGTATGTAGTTTCTTGAAAGTCTCGGATGGGAACATGATCTCTCTCATAGAATTCCTTGACTTTCTTTCTTAAATTAGTCCTATGTTTATAGGATTCATTGCTCAAATTTATTTCATGAAGCAAATCCTCAACATGCTATGCATAGGACTCAGCAGACTCAGAAACTTACACAAGCACGTACGAAATGCAGACTGAACTAGGCATCCTTATTGAGAGAAATTTTATTGGACTCTCTAGGGCCTAAACCTAACAGATTAATGACACTCTAGGTTTGACCCTGGTCTGGCATGCATATGAAAATTTACCATGGGTTCTAGCAAATGCCATAAGGTTTTCCAAAAGTAGGTAGCAAAAGGAATAGGCCTTAAAAGCTCATGCATCCTAGTAATCTCATCAAAATGAAACTTAATGGCTCTAAAATTATGATAAGACTCAGGGAAAGGCAGGAAATAGGAATCCGAGACTTGGGGTAATTTAGGAGAATCTTGAAACAGACCTTGGTTACTCATGATGACCTTAAGATTAGAATTTTGATCTATAGGCGGGATGCTTCTAGGTAGTTGAAGGTCATCAGAAAAGTCTTCTAAAATAATGATTGGGTTCTTCTCAGGTACCTGAAGGAGTTCTTGTGTCGAATCTAAAGTATTGGGTTCTTCCTGAGGGCATTGTCTTACGGGAACCAAGTCGTCACTAAATTTTGGTTGTTCTAATATTTCAGGACTAGGCTCAATAATCTTTTCTTTACCAAAGGTTTCCTCAGGTAAGGTACTAAAGTTGTAGTCTTCTCCTTCATATTCATCTATTAAACTTATGTTAGTCTCATACACATATTTACTAGGTTCAGATTTGCCTTCTTCCTTCCCTAGCCCTTCAGTTTGAGGATACCCTATGTCTTAGGTATTAATGAACTCAACTTGTACTTCAGGGTTCTTACTCCTATCATTCATATGAGCTAATGGGATAGTAGGAGTTGGTTGGTCTAAGAAAATTGTTTAGCCAGAATTTGGTTCAATTGGGCCATTAGATCATTTAGGCCTTTCAGCATGGTTTCAAGATTCGGGTCCATGGCTACACTGGACTAGGTCTGGACTGGTGAATATGAGGCCCCTGATCTAGTTTTCATGCATGCAAGTAGACTCAAGCTCGAGCTAAGGTTTCCTAGACCTAGAGCACAAATTAGAGGTCTAATTAAGTGAACCAACTAGCTAGTAGTACTTATAGGACTTAGCCAGGTAGGTGGAGGGGAGTGAAGGTCCCTGATTGCCAACCTTAGACACCAATCTGAGATTGGCCAGGTAGGCGGACCAAATCACAAGCCTTGATGCACCAATCCTAGACACCAAGCCAGTAAGCACACACCAATTAGCTGACACAGTTAACTTGATCCTAACCTGAACCCAACTTATTGGTGTCCCTAACCCACTAGGGCAATTAAAGTTCTAATCGATTTTAATTAGGGGTTGGGTTCGATGCACAATGTGGGCGGTTGTTCTTGGGCTAAGGACAGGTGGTCAATCCTGCCCCCATGTCATATTGGTGCCCTTAATTGGATTAAAATGGATGCACACAATCATGCTGAAATTTATCCTACTGAAATTTAAAGCAGAACAGTACAAGAATTACAGTCCAAATATTCTATGATTAAATAAAAATTCTGGGAAAATTATGAAACATTCTATCAATTATAGTGGATCTAACAAATAAGAATCACTAAATTTGGGTTTCTGTGTTGAGAGAAATGAGTTAATGTTCAGACCATATTTGCAGAACTATTTACAATAGAACAGGGAAATGATGCGGGAATTTTCATTTTTTTTGTAATTTTTTTCTAATGATGAAATTTAATACAGTGATAAACGACTTAAAATGGGACATGAAAAAATTATTTCAATGCAAAATATGTAACTTGCCTTTGGAGCTGCAGATGGATTACAATCAGCCTACACAGAAAAAAAAAAAAAAACAGCAAGCAGACCCTAATACAAAAAATAGAAATTAACTCTAACCTAATGCAACCATGCTCTGATACCAATTTGATGTGGCACGATGATGAGAATTCAATCTAAATGATGAATTGAGAAATGAGAGCAATGAAGCGTACTAAATTTCAGATCAAAAGTATTAAGGTAAAGCTATGGAAGGTGCACGGAAATTTGGAACTTACGCCGCGATGTAGTTATTTAAATCCTACAGAAGATTAGGGCTAATGATTATGGAATCTAAACCTAGGAAAACTGTCTTCAATAACCCAGACTTAAGAATATTAGAAGGGAATTGTTACCATGATGAGCACTCCTTGTTGGTGTAGATTCGTTGAAGCAATCAAATAAACAAGCCCTGGATGAAAAGATGACTCTTCCATCGAAACAAGTTCTCACCATACTTGATCTGATGTTAATGACCCGTTCTTGAACTCTGGATTGTAGAAGGAACCCTGCGCAATGAAGGAATTAGGACTAAGCTTATTTGAAGGAATACTAAATCAAAGTAGGAGGAAGGAATTAAGAAAACAAGTGGTCGTTGAGGGAAGATGGGATCCTTGGAGAAGTCGTTGGCTTGGGAGGTAGAAGATCACACGTCAAGATTCAAACACAACAACACTACAAACCACTTGCTTCATAAAAAAAAACTACTCCCTCTTGTTTCATCATCCAAAAGCTGCCATTACCATGGGCATACAAGAGGCTTTTATTGGCCTTTCAATCAATTTGAAATTCCCCATATCATGGAGAAATATTAGGGGGTGTTACATGAAATGTGGAGGATTTGGTGGAGGGTTATATGGAATGTGGAGGATTTGGTGGAGGGTTACATGGAATGTGGAGGATTTGAATCCTTGGTCCCCACTTGAAGTTGATGCCTCTTGCTGATTACTTGGCAAGGTGAGTTGGCATGGTGAGGTCCCCACTTTGAAGTTGTTTTGATGTGGCACCACTTGGTGATGACTTGGCAAAGTGAGTTGGCATGGCGAGATGGTTTCCAAATCCAATGATGTGGCAAGGTGAAATGGCATGGTGACATGGCGCATCCTTCTCCATGGCACCCCTTGGAGATGACTTGGCAAAAAGGTGATGTGGCATTCTTTGGTGATGAGTTGGCATAGGTGGTTCATGATGATGTGGCGCTCCAAGTAAAGCTGGTCTGGCCCAATTTCAAGTAGCTCTTGAACTTGACTCAGTATAAAGCCTAATTGACTCTAATTGAACTTTAAAACCCCAAAAGAAAATAAAACAGGACTCAATAAACATACAGGACTCATACGAGACTTGAGTTCCTAGTCTTAATCCATAAAGAACTTGGTATTAGTTGAAGCTTCTTTCTGAACCTGGTGCCCCCACCATGAATGGCATCACCTTATAGCAAAACATACCTTTGTCGGTCATGAATGCTGTGTGCTCCTCATCCTCTGGGTACATGCAGATTTGATTGTACCCAGAGAATGCATCCATGAAGCTGAGCAGGCTATTTCCCGCGGTCGTGTCCATAACTGGTCAATCTTGGGTAGCAAGAAGCTATCTTTCAAGCATGCATGATTTAGATTGGTGTAGTCCATGCAGATCCTCCACTTCTTGCTAGCCTTTTTAACCATGACCACATCTGCTAGCCAACTAGGGTAACATACCTCATGAACGAAGCTTGCGGTGAGGAGTTTCCTGATCTCCTTGTCTATCACCCTCTACCTTTTTAGGGTGAAGCTTCTCTTCTTCTGTCGGACTAGGTGGCTATTTGGGTCGATGTTTAGCCCATGGGTGATTACCTTTGGGGGAATTTCGGGCATGTCTGCTGTGATCCAGGTGAAGACATTTGCATTAGCCTGTAGGAAACTCAGCAACTGAGCTCTCTCCTCCTCGACCAGTAGGGTCCCACCTGCATCGTCTTCACGGGGTCCTCACCCAAGGAGAATGATAGTAGGGGTTCAACCAGCCCACCCTTTATCTCCTACTCTATTTGGCCTAACTGATCGATTGTTAGACCTTCCTCAACCCTCTAGACTCTAGGGATGGCCTGCAAGCAGTGATGGACTGACTATCAGGATCCCTTCATATCCTCGATCTCCCATGGGGTCAGGAACCAAACAAGGAGCCACTTAGTTGAGATGGTGGCATCGAGTAGGTTGAGTCCGGGATGCCCTAGGATCATGTTGTAAGGAGTGGGAAGCCTTACAATGATGAAGGTTGCCATTATGGTGCTCTACCATGGTGGCATCCCGGCAGTGACCGGGTGGGTACTCTCTCCCTCCACCCCAACTGAATCTCAAGTAAATCCAACAAGGGATATAAACACTAGCTTTATTAGATCAGAAAACAAGTTTATCCTTGCAAAGGCATCAAAAAAAAGAATATCGATAGAGCTTCAACTATCAACCATTATTCTCTTTACAGGATGCTTAGCTATTATCATTTCCATGGCAACGGTATCATTATTTGGGTTATCCACCCTAGCTAGCCCTTCTCACCCATAGGAGAGTACATCATCAGTCGTCTCCCTTCCCTTAGACCTTTTTGACTCCCTCCCTACCCCGTAGGAGATCATTCCTATTGGCTTCTCTGTGAGCTAGTTATCGATGGTAGGGTATTGGGCTTCGTCGCTCCAGGTCCTGGGCAGAGCTCTTCCTTCCATGAACTTTTCGAGGTAGCCTTGCCTAATCTGGTCTTCAATCTCCCTCTTCAAGCGACAGCATTCCTCGGTGTCATGGCCATGGTCATGATGGAACTAGTAGTATCGGGATTTGTCATGTCCACCAAATGGCCTCAATGGGTGAGGGCGATAGAGGTAGCGCTTGCCCTCGATCTTCATTAGGATTTTGGCTCCTAGGATGAGGAGAGGTATGTACTTCTTGTCCTTAGTAGGACCATCTCTTTCTTGGAGCCTGTTCGAGGAGACATGATGGCCTTGGTCATAGGTGACTCGCTCGACTCTCACTGGGCTTGCCTCTTCAGGGGCCTCCCACCCAACTCCCTCATGGTATGATCGGCCTCCTCTACATGAATATACTTGTGGGCATGAAGGACCTCCAAATAAAACTTTGGGGGCTTCTTATCAAGAGAATAGGTGAAGGGGGAGGTCCCGAGCCCTCTCTTTAGTGCCAATATGGCAATGGGCTCGTCAAGGTTAAAGATTGCTAGAGTGGCCACCTTAAATTGGACCACATAGTCTCGAAGGGACTCATGATCCTACTATCAAACAAAGATGAGGCTATTAGCTTCATGTGGCACCTTCTGGTAGGCATCAAAGTGTGCCATGAACTTCTTCTTTAATTGCTCAAAGGAGTCTATGCATCTCAGCTCGAGGTGAAAGTACCAGACCCGAGCTACCTTGCTGAGCATGGCTGGGAAGGCAATGCAAAGGAGGGCATCAATGGCCCCCTGGACCTGCATGAGAGCCTTATAACTCTCAAGGTAGTTGATGGGGTCTATGCTCCCATCATAGAGATCCACCTAAGGTAATCAAAATCGATTGGGAATCGGTTCCTGTTATATTCGGTGAGTGAGAGGAGGGTGAGCACCATAACCCGTGGGCTCGCATGGAGAGTCCTGAATCTTGGCAAATTGGTGTGCTAGATCTACCAGCCTGTGCTCTTGCTCTTCGAGGTGCTTCTTCGCCCATCGATTGATTGCTTCGTTTGTTGACCCCTCCATGGAGGCTGTCGAGGGGGAAGAGGGTGACAACCAGAGGAACTCATGCTTCAGCTCCCTATGATGTCGATGCTGGCTATGAGATGCAATGCCATGGTTCGAGACCGGGGAGTGGCTCTCTTGGCTGCCTGAACCATCCCAGTGCCTCTTCCTAGTGGCCAATAGGCTCCCCCACGGTATGAGGTAGCCCGTACGCATGACGGTCCCTCCCAAAATGATCTTAGGCTGGTGCGGGGTTCGACGGCATGGGCCGCAGGTATCCCTGGCTACTGCTGCATTAACAAGGATCGATGCTGGTGGTGTAGTTGGTGCATTACTGCAGTCAAGGTCTAGACCTACTACATGAGTGTGGCAATCTGCATGGATTGATCAACCAAAGGGGGGGTAGAGGAGCAGGGAGCTCCACCTCCTTGCTACGTCAATCACCGTGGTGGGATGGGTCCCTCATGTAGCTGACAGAGGCTTCCCGAGCATGGGTCACCACCATGGATTATACAAGAGATTGGTTAGTGACCGTCTTACCCCCCTACCTGGTGCACTGGTCTGTTGCTTCCTAGATCATCATGACCTGTAGCTCTAACATGGCCTAGATGGATTGGCCTCCCCAGGAGCATCAGGTTCTTTGTCTTTGCACCTTCGCAGCAAATCGATCCTGTAAAGAAAAGGAGACCTGGGTCGAGGATCCCGACGGGGACACTCCGATGGTCAAGTTAGTAGGGTAACCAAGAAAAATAGATCCTCGATCACGGTGGCTTGATACACTACCATGCAGAGGAGAAATAGAAGGAGAAGATGGAATGAACAAAAGTTTAGAGGAGGTTGGGAAGTTCTCTATTTTGGTCCACTACCTTCGCTCATTTGTCTTCTTTTTTCTCTTGGTTTGCTCTCCCCGCCATGGAGGTCTGCCTTACATTATATAGGAATTGATCCTCCTCGACCGAGCCCAGGGCTTCAATTGATAGCCTCTCTCTCGGTGTCCCTTGCGGGAAGGGTACAAGTTTTCCAAAGTCTCCATCAGACTAGTTCTTAGAAGAAGGTCCTCTCATAGTCGGCATGTTGTAGAGCTTGTCCACTTGGTGGGATGATCCCCTGTGAAGAGTTTGGATAACGTACTATAGGGTCCCATATTGTGGTCGAGCACTTCTACTTTTGGGGGTTACAGGTATCATGCCATAGTGCCGGGGCCCTGGTAGAGCACTCTTCTTATGGGAGGTGTAGGCGGTGTGCTGCAGGGTTTGCAGCCCCGGTGGAGCACATGCTTGGTAAAGGATATAAACGACATGCTACAAGACCTGGAGCCTCAGTGGAGCATGCACCATGTAGAAGGTGCGGGCGACATGTGCCAGGGCCTGGACCCTTGGTGTAGCACGTGCCTCTATAAGGATTGCGGTTGGTCTGGCAGAGATGGTGACATTGTGCCTCCGTGTCGCAGTCCAGGTCTCCTCCATCTCTATCCTCCGGGAATTGTGTCTTGCCTCCTACCGCTTTCCCCAGCCATGGTCGAGGAAGCACCTTCCTACCTTCAAGGACTCGATCGAATAGAAGCTCAATCTCGGTCATGAGCTCAACCTCAGATGGGAGCTCGACATCGGCTGGGAGCTCGACCTTGGCTGGGAGCTCGACCTCGATCGAGAGCTCGTCCTCAGACAGAAGCACAACCTCAGATGGGAGCACAACCTCAATCGGGAGCTCGACCTCGATCGAGAGCTGACCTCTGACTAGGTGCTTGACCTCGGATGGGAGCTCAACCTCAGATGGGAGCTTGACCTCTTCTAGGAGCTCGACTTTGGATGGGCCAGGTGGTGCCTTCCACCACCTCACCACCTATCTATATCCATCATGGGTGCCTTGTCAGCAACTTGCCACATCAGACTCTATGGCATGCTTCAAAGTGCCCCCATTAGAAATCTACCATTTGATGAATCCCATAAGTTGTGGCCATGAAGTTGGGATTGAGGCTTTCTCGATTCACAGTTTTAGCTAGATAAAATATTTTCCAAGTCTTATTTAGAACTCCTAATGCATACCCATAAGTACATACATGCAAAAAAAGGTGTAATTAATCGACACGAGGCTAAAGGAAGGCCCAAAAAGAAACAGACGTAGGAAGGACCAAGTCAAGGTTAGGTCAAAATAATGACTTCTCATGATGACGAAGTCCTCGGCCTAAAGGCTTGATCGATAAGTATGATAATTACACCCCTCTTTAAGCACCTAGACCCAAAATTCTAATAAGAATCAAGCAAGAAAAGTATCTACAAAGGCCTTATCCAATGAAAGCTCCATCGATTGTGTGCAATAGGAGTAAGTACTATTGATTCCATTATGACCATGCCCTTGTTAGTGAAGAATGCATCCAATTGAAAGATGAGATTGAAAACCCTTATTCAATGGGGCTATCTTGAAAAGTATATCCATGGTAGAGGAGTTCGGTCCCATGTCCTGGCCCAAGATCAACAATGAATTGAAGGAGAGACCAGCAACCAACCAACTCTATAGTGGTCAATATGATACACTTGGAAGGGCATATCATGAAAAAAATTCTCCAAGGTGGCAAAGGGAAGACAATATAATCCCATTGTGTGTGATGACTTAGTAAGAGTTCAAACTTCTCACAATGATTCTATTGTCGTATCAATGACGATAGCAAACTATGATGTAAAATGAGTATTAGTTGATAATAAAAGTTGTATGAATATATTATTTTATGATGCCTCTTGGATAAAATTATTACTGACCCCTGAAATAATTTTGATGATTACAAAACATTGGAGCATGTATGCTTTACTAATTTTTTCAATTACTCAAGAAGTTTTGCATGAAATTGTTTATCTTTACATTAGTTAGTTTTCTAATTGGTTGAAAGGTATTCCAACATTGTATAGACTCTTGTATACTTCAAATTGTAAAGCCCTAATTTTTCATTTATGTAATCTTGTAAAAGGGCTATAAAATTGTAAAAATAAGAATGAGTAGATTAGTTCTTGTTAGAATCTTGTTTTGAAGAACTTTGGAGAAGTTTTGAAGTATAAAAGGAATTTTTGTAAGAGTCGACTCATGGATCAAGAGCAGACTCCCATTCTGGCATGGCATAAAAAATCTCAGAGTTTCAGTACCTCGAGCCGACTCAAGCACTAAGAGCCGACTCAATGAAGAACCAATGTTTTTGATGACTGAGACCTCGAGCCAACTCAAGCCCAGAAGAGCCGACTCATCCAGAGTTAGGTTTGTTGGTGACTGACTTCGAGTCGACTCAACCCTGGAGAGCTGACTCAAGCAGAATTTGATTTTACATTGATTGAGAGTTCGAGCTGACTCAACCTAGAAGAGTCGACTCACACAGAGTTTTTATTTGGGTTGTCCAAGACTTCGAGCTAACTCATGGACCTCAAGCCAACTCGAGTGATGGGTTTTTGCTATCTAACGGCTAGTTGCAGAATTTCATTTTTGAAGTCCAAAAGTCCTCCAACGGCTCTATTTCGATTTCTTAGGCCCTACAATGGCTATTTCTGATGGAAGATAATAAAGGGGTGTATTTATGAAGATTTAAACAATTTTTTGAGAGATTATTCATTGATTATTCTTTGGAAGTTGAAAAGTTTTCAAGTCTTTCACTAACTCACTTCAAGCGCATTTAAGATAGGATTGAAAGCTCCACCAACTGTTTTTCATCAATGAATCCAACCTTTTGAAGAAGCAAAGAAGTAGCTTGAAGAGCATTAAAGAGCATTCAAGGCTAGGCTTCACTTTAATTTTCATCGACAACACTCAAATAAGTTTGGTTTGTTGTAAAGTTGCATTTTACTTTTGATACATTTTGTTTTCTCTCTAAGAACGGCAAGGGGCTGTCTTAAGAGAGGGTTAAAGGTTTTTAGGTGAGCCTTTTGAAAAACTAAGTTGAGTTCTTGATGATCCTGGTATAAAACCAAGTTTGGATTTTCTTTGGTGAGCCCGGTTCTAAAAACCAAAGGGATTTAGGTTCTTGGTTAGCATGTGTTAAATCAAGTGTGAGGATTTTTTTTGATGATCCCAGTAAAACCAAAGTATATAGGTTTGGATTGTGAGCCTGTTAAAACAATCTGACAGTATTCCAATTATGAGATATAGTGGAAATCCCAAGTGGTGCTTGGATAGTGGACGTAGGAGTGGGTTGCTCCAAACCACTCTAAATCTCTTGTGTTTATGATTGTTTTGATTGTGTTTAAATTGTTTGCTTTTGCATTGCATATTTCATCACAACACTAAAAGGATTTTAAATTGCACATACTTGCTAAAGTTTTTATAATCCTAATCACCCCCTCTTGGGAAGCCACATGGGCAACAAGTGGTATCAGAGCGGAGTCTCTAAAAATTACGTAGAGTAAAGATTAATGGCACATCCCATGAGCACTTCTTTGGCTGATGGCCAATCCATAAATTGACCTCCACTTTTCACTGGAACCAATTATATGTATTGGAAGGCTAGGATGAAAATCTACATTCAAGCCATAGACTTTCATTTATGAAAAATAATTCTAAAAGAACCTAACACACCTACAATTAGAATTAATGATATTGAGGTTCCCAAACCGGAAGAGGAATGGGATGAGAATGATATGACATTGGCTAAGCTAAATGCCAAAGCTATGAATGTACTTTATTGTACTTTGGATCCAAATGAGTTTAATAGAATTTCTACTTGCAATTTGCTAAAGAAATTTGGGATAAGCTTGAGATCACACATGAGGGCACATCATAAGTTAAAACGTCAGAAATCAATTTTCTTGTGCATAATTATGAATTATTCAAAATGGATCCTAGTGAAACTATATCTGCTATATATACATGTTTTACTGATATTATTAATGGTCTTAAAAGTCTTGGTAGGACTTATACTAATCTGATCTAGTTCAAAAGGTTTTGAGATCTTTGCCAAATAAATGGAAAGCTAAAGTAACAACAATTCAAGAGGCAAAGGACTTGAACACCCTACCATTGGATGAGCTGCTAGGATCATTAATTACTCATGAGCTAGCCATGCAACAAACAACAGATGAAGACTCTAAAAGGAAGAAGGCTATAGCATTTAAGGCTACTGAAGAGGATAAAGATGAAGATTCGATACATCGGATGATGAAGATTTGGAAAATGATGAAATCGCCTTAGTAATGAAAAAATTTAAAAGGTTTATAGGCAGAAGAAGAACAAACAGATGGAGAAAGTAATTTAGAAGAGAAGAATTTGGAAAAGAAAGAGAAAAAGATAAAGAGAAAGATAAGAACAAAGATCAAATTCCAATCTGCTATGAGTGCAAAAAATCGGGACACATACGTCTTGACTGTTCAGAAGCCAAGAAAAATATGATTAAAAGAAAGAAAAAGAAGGCAATGCTTGCAACATGGAGTGATAGTGACGAATCTATATCAACTGAAGAAGATGAAGATACAACAAAAACTGCTCAGATCTGTCTTATGAATTTGGAGGATGATGTAACTACTTCTGAACCTAATCTAGAATTTACTTATGATGAGCTTCATAATGCCTTTTATGAATTATTGGTAGAATACAAAAAAACTGGTTTTAAAATGAAGAATTTGAAAAATAATTGTGATATGGTTGAAAAAGATAAAAATAAAATTTATGAAAGAAATAAGATTTTACAAAGAGAATTAAGTTTGATTTGTGAAAGACTTAAAACTACTCAATTTAAAAAAGAAGAACTTCTTAAAAAGAATAAAAGTTTGCAAAATGAAAATACCGATTTGCAAAAGGAGGTTCAAAAGCTTAAACCATTTGTTGAAAAATTAACCTTAAGCTCTAACAAACTTGAACTGATTTTGAAAGATTAAAGAGATACAAATAACAAGTTTTAAATTAGTTATAAAGGTTCAAATTTAAATAAATTTTCTGCATCCACATCATATGCTCCTAAGTTCATTATATCAAAATAATATAGACCTAAATTTGCATCATCATATACTTTTTATTTAAAGCCAAAAATTATCTGCTATGCTTGTAATAATGTTGGTCACAAAGTATTTGAATGTCATTTGAAATATAATGGCATGAAGAAAATCAAGAAATTTGGGTTCCAAAAGGAACCAATTCTACTAACTTGCAAGGATCCAAGAAAGCTTGGATACCTAAATCTATTACCTGATTGTTTTGCAGGGATGTCTTGCAGCCACAAATGTAAAGAAAAGATGGTACCTTGATAGCGGTTGTTCAAGATACATGACGGGTGATATTGATCAATTCTTCACCCTAGAACAAAAGGATGGTGGCATGGTAACCTTTGGTGATAATTACAAAGGAAGGAAATCGGTATTGGTAAAATAAAAATTACTCCTATATTTATTAAGAATGTGTTACTTGTAGAAAAATTAAAGTATAATCTTTTGAGTATCAATCAACTTTGTGATATTGGTTTTAATATTTTCTTCAAGTCTTCAATGTATATAGTAGTTGATCCTCTTGACTGTAGTACAAAGTTCATTGGACATAGATTTGGTAATATTTATATAGTAGATCTTAATGATCTAGCTATGTCAAGCAATACAAGTCTTGTAGCAATGAATAATAAGAACAAGGAATCAAGTTTACTATGGCATAGGCGACTTGGACATGCTAGTATGGATACCATTGCAAAACTTATTTCAAAAGATTTAGTCAAAGGTTTGCCAAAGTTCAAAGTAAATTTTGATTATGTCTGTGATGCATGTCAATTAGGAAACCAAGTGAGGGAGAGTTTTAAATCCAAAAACATTATTTCTACAGCTAGACCCTTAGAGCTACTTCACATGAACCTATTCGAAACTACTAGGACAATAAGCCTAGGTGGTATGAAGTATGGCCTTGTGATTGTAGATGAATTTTCAAGATACACTTGGGTTTTATTTATTGCACATAAAGATGAGACTTTTAAAGTATTCAAAAAGTTTTACAAAAAAGTTTCAAACTTGAAAAATCTTTCTGTTATTTTTATTTGCAGTGATCATGGTACGGAATTTGAAAGTCAATATTTTGATCATTTTTGTAAAAAGCACGGTATTGATCACAACTTCTCAGCTCCTAGAACACCACGGCAAAATTGTGTTGTAGAGAGAAAGAATAAAACTTTGAAAGAAATATCCAGAACAATACTTTATGAAGGAAATCTTTCAAAATACTTTTGGGTAGAAGCTATAAATATCGCTTGATATATTTTGAACAGAGTTTTAATTAGACCTATCATTAGAAAAACCCTCTATGAATCGTGGAATAATAGAAAGCCTAATATCAATTACTTTCATGTTTCCGGCTGTAAATATTTTGTTCTTAATAATGGTAAAGACTGTCTTGGTAAGTTTGATGCAAAATCTGATGAGGCTATCTTTCTTGGTTATTCTTCAAATAGTAAAGCCTATCGAGTTTTCAATAAAAGAACTTTGACCGTGGAAGAATCAATATATATGGTTTTCAATGAAACTGACATTATATCTTCTAGAAAAGAAGATTGTGCTGATGATGATGCAGATGCACTTGAACATGGACTGAAGGATTTGACTCTAAAGATAAACAAGCAGGTGAACAACATGAAAAAGTGGTAAGCAAAAATCATGATGATATATCTAAAGAATGAAGGTACATACACTCACATCCTAAAGAACTTATTATAGGAGATCCATCTCAAGGTATTAGAACCCGAGCCTCATATAGGGATGCACATGATCTGATTGCTTTTGTATCTCATGTAGAACCACACACTATAGAAGAAGCTGAAACCGACCCTAATTAGATGTTATCTATGCATGATGAGTTAAACCAATTTAGGAGAAATAATGTCTGGACACTTGTAGAAAGACCAAATGACTACCTTGTTGTAGGCACTACTTGGTTTTATATAAACAAGCTAGATGAGCAAGGTAATGTAATTAGGAATAAGGCTAGACTGGTAGCTCAAGGTTACAATCAAGAAGAGGGAATAGATTTTGATGAGACCTATACACCAGTAGCTAGGCTAGAGGCTATCACATTTCCAAATCATGTTTTTAAATTGAATAAAGCTTTATATGGTCTTAAACAGGCACCTAGAGCCTTGTATGATACATTAAGTAAGTTTTTAATTGGAAATGATTTATAAGAGGTAGTGTTGATACTACCCTGTTTATTCAAAGAAAAGATAATGATATTTTAGTTGTTCAAATTTATGTTGATGATATAATATTTGGATCTATTGATGAATCTTTGTGTCAAGACTTTTCTAAGTTAATGCAGGATGAATTCGAAATGAGTTTAATGGGTGAGCTAAGCTACTTCCTCGGGCTTCAAATGAAATAATCAAAGGAAGGAATTCTGATTAACAAATCCAAATATAGTAAAGAGATTATAAAAAAGTTTGGCATTGAATCAAGCAAAGAAATTGGAACACCCATGAATCTTGCATGCAGACTTGATAAAGATGACAATGAAACAAATATTGATAAAAAATTATATAGAGGTATGATCGGTTCTCTACTTTATTTAACTACTAGTATACCTGATATTCTATTTAATATTTGTATGTGTGCACGTTTTCAATCTAATCTAAAAGAATCACACATCATTATGTTAAAAGAATCATTAAGTATCTTAAAGGGACATGCAATTTAGGATTATGGTATTCTAAGCATTCATCTTTAAAGTTAATTAGTTATTCTGATGCTGATTATAGAGACTGTAAGATTGATAGAAAGAGTACAAGTGGCACTTGTCAATTTCTAGATGTCAACTTGATTTCATGGCACTGTCATAAACAAAACTCTGTAGTACTGTCTATTGCTGAAGCAAAGTATGTGGTTGCGGGGAGCTGTTGTGCACATGTATTGTGGATTAAGCAACAGTTAGAAGATTATGGTGTTATCCAGTCAAAATTTCCTATTAAATGTGACAACACTAGTGCTATTAATTTATCTAGAAATCTAATTCAGCATTCTAGAACTAAGCATATAGAAATTAGACATCATTTCATTCGAGATCATGTTTTGAATAATATTGTAGAATTAGAATTTGTGCATATAGAAGATCAACTTGCTGATATTCTTACCAAATCTCTTAGCTAAGATAGATTTGAAAAGATTAGAGGTGAATTATGTCTATGTGACCCATATTGAAAGTTTTGACCTAATTTTTCAAAAATGAGAAAAAATTATCTAGATATTTCAAAATTCTCTCTAGAGCTTATGGCCACCTTCTCTAGTACTAAGGAACCCATAGAATTTTATTTTGCTATTTTTTGAGCTTTAACCTAGATTTGTGCTCGAGCTGACTCAAGCACCTTTCCCTATTTTGCCTTAACCGTTTCCTATTCCTAACCTAAGAAAAACCTTAGAACTCCTCTAAACCCTTCCTAAACCCTAATCCAACCTAAATAGCACCTAAGAAAGCCGTAGGGAAGAAGCCAAGAAGGGTTGTGCGGTCTGTGGTAGAGGAGAGGACTAAGAGGAGGCTTGACACCTCAAATACCGTAGAGGAGCCACAGGAAGAGCAAGAAGAAGCTCTGGAAGCTCCAAGACATGTAGTTTTGATGGGCAACAAGCAAGTTACATTAGGATGTTGTGTGGATTTTACATTTTAGAATAAGAAAATTTTAAAATTGGTGATTGGCTTATAGCACAAGGATGGAAAGAGTTTTGCATGCTAAATCTATCCACGTTTCCTAATCTAGTTAGATAGTTCTTTGAAAACATGTCACTTGGTGCATTTCATACAGAATCAGTTGTGAAAGGGAAGCACGTTGAAATAAATAAGAAAAAATTAAGTGACATTTTATAAATACCTAAGGAAGGAGAGAGTTTTCTGGTTTTAAAGGAAAAACAAAAGACCTTGCGGTTGATTCTTAAGAGAATTGATGTTACTGGTGTGGTACATGTCAGAGCGAATCAACTTTCATTGGAGATGAGGTTGATTCATAATATCATCAGTCGCATTTTTCTACCCAGGACTGGGAGATTTGATTGGGTGAGCGAGAGGGATATGGTTTTTATGAGATGTTTAGTTGAGGGGAAGGCCCTCAACATACCTTTTATTATGATATCCCAGATGAGGGAAGCTACTCGTAGGGCACGAGCATGTCTTCTGTATGGCATGGTTTTCACTTTGCTCTTTCAGGATGCTCAGGTTTGATTTGTCTAGTGAGGATAATAGGCCATTATTACATACAGACAAATACAATATTAAATCTTTGACTAGGATGGGATTCTTGAAGGTAGATGGTCATTGGATTTGGAAGAGTTCAGGACTTCTAGTGACACATTCAGATGAGGATTCATGAGATAATGATCAGACTGGACAGGGACAGGATGCCGAGGCTAAGCCACATACTAATGAGGCTGGACCATCTGAGCCAGCTCCTTATACACCTTGATCACCTGTCAGAGGATCTGCTGCTGTTAGTTTAGGTGATGATAGCAGACTACAGCTGATATTGGATGAGACCTCTAGTCTTCAGAGAGGCAGTTCAAAGACAAATGCCAGGATACTGGCACTTCAGATAGAGATGCATGATGGTTTTCAGGAGATTATGTCTATTCTTCAGCAGATCAGAGCAGCCAGTCATTCTGCACCTCCTCCTTCTTCAGCAGGACCTGATATTGATACAGATTATGGACAGGGAGAGGCAGTACACTCTATTGATATTCCTATAGCTACTACTCCTATTGAGCTTGGTACTGGTACTGAGGGTTCGAGTACTGATATTGGATATACTCCGATGATAGAGATTTTGTCGACTACCAGCACCCTTGCCTTATCTGTTGATCCTCTTTCCATATGACTTACACCTATTATGATTTCTTCTGAGCCTCTAGCTAAAGTTAAACCTAGAACTTCTAAGACTTCAACCCCTGTTAGGACTAGACTTAGGGACCTTAGGCCTAGGTTCCCTAAATTCAAACCTGCTCCTGGTATTTTAGAGGTTGGTTCTTCTTCTAGTGAAGAGGAACCTAGTGATGATGACCCTAGTCTATCATTTTGATTCTTAGGACTTTATGTTTAGCATTTTCTGTTGTTTGTGATACTACTTTTGATATGTTGATATGCTATGGCACTTTTGTATTGTATCACCTTTGTATTGACACTCTTTTTCTATATATATATATATATATATCTTTTATGTTTCATCCGATACATGTTCAAATGATTGAGAATAAATGTTCTCCCTATTATATACTTTTGTGTTGATGACAAAAAGGGGGAGAAAGGAGAGAAGAGTGTGCATGAAAATGTGAGCTTGGATAAATATGAAAAAGGGGAGATAAATATGAAAAAATGAGTTAAGTATGAAAATATAATGAAAATATTGTTATATAAGTAAGGGGGAGCTTTTGTTAAGCTTTTATTAAACTTTTTTTAAATACAAGCTAATGTTGTGAAGATTTGATATTTAGTGCATGAATGATACATATGATACACTATTTCGATACTCTTCATTTCAACAATTTGATAGTTGATCTGGTTTGATACACACTACTGCTGCATTAGCAAGGATCGATGCTGGTGGTGCAGTTGGTGCATTGCTACAGTCAGGGTCTGGACCTACTACATGAGTGCGGCGATCTGCATGGATTGATCAACCAAAGGGGGAGGTAGAGGAGCATGGAGCTCCACCTCCGAGCTATGTCGATCACCGTGGTGGGATGGGTCCCTCATGTAGCTGACGGAGGCTTCTCGAGCATGGGTCACCAACATGGATTATATGGTAGATTGGTTAGTGACCGTCCTACCCCCCTACCAGGTGCACTAGTCTGTTGCTGCGTAGATCATCATGACCTGTAGCTCTGACATGGCCTAGATGGATTGGCTTCCCCAGGAGCATCGGATTCTTTGTCTTTGCACCTTCGCGGCAAACCGATCCTGTAAAGAAGAGGAGACCTGGGCCGAGGATCCCGACGGAGACACTCTGATGGTCAAGTTAGTAGGGTGACCAAGAGAAATAGATCCTCGATCATGATGGCTTGATACACCACTGTGCAGAGGAGAAAAAGAAGGAGAAGATGGAAAGAACAAAAGTTTAGAGGAGGTTGGGAAGTTCCCTGTTTTGGTCCACTACCTTTGCTCATTTGTCTTCTTTTCTCTCTTAGTTTGCTCTCCCCGCTATGGAGGCCCCCCTTACAATATATAAGAATTGATCCTCCTCGATCGAGCCCAGGGCTTCAATCGGTAGCCCCTCTCTCGGTGTCCCTTGTAGGAGGGGTACAAGTTTGCCAAAATCTCCATCAGACTAGTTCTTGGAAGAAGGTCCTCTCGTAGTCGTCGTGTTGTAGAGCTTGTCCCCTTGGTGTGATGATCCCCTGCGAAGGGTTAGATAACATACTATAGGGTCCCATAATGTGGTCGAGCACTTCTACTTTTCGGGGTTACAGGTATCATGCTATAGGGCCTAGTGCCCTGGTAGAGCACTCTTCTTATAGGAGGTGCAGGCGGTGTGCTGTAGGGCCTGTAGCCCTGGTGGAGCACGTGCTTGGTAAAAGATATAGACGGCATGCTACAGGACCTGGAGCCTCAATGAGCAAGCACCGTGTAGAAGGTGCAGCAACATCAAGGCCTAGACCCCTATTATAGCACGTGCCTCTACAAGGATTGTGGTTGGTCTGGCAGAGATGGTGACATCGTGTCTCTGTGTCACAATCCAGGTCTCCTACATCTCTATCCTCCAGGAATTGTGTCTTGCCTCCTACCGCTTTCCCCAGCCATGGTCGGGGAAGCGCCTTCCTACCTTCAGGGACTCGGTCGGATAGCAACTCAACCTCGATCAAGAGCTCAACCTCAGATGAAAGCTCACATCGGCTGGGAGCTTAACCTCAAACAGGAGCTCACCTCGGATAGGAGCTTAACCTTTGTTGGGAGCTCGCCTCAGACGGGAGCTCGACCTCGGTTGGGAGCTCGATCTCGATCAAGAGCTCGACCTCAGATGGGAGCTAAACCTCGGATGGGAGCACAACCTCGGCCAGGAGCTCGACCTCGACCGAGAGCTCGACCTCCGACTGGGAGCTCGACCTCGGATGGGAGCTTGACCTCATCCAAGAGCTTGACCTTGGATGGGCTAGGTGGCGCCTTCCACCATGTCACCACTTGGCTATATCCACCATGAGCACCATGTCAGCAACTTGCCACATCAGACTCCATGGCATGCTTCAAAGTGGCCCCATTAGAAATCTACCACCTGATGAATCCCATAAGTGGTGGCCATGAAGCTAGGATTGAGGCTTTCCCGATTCACTTTTTTGGCTAGATAAAATATTTTCCAAGTCTTATTTAGAACTCCTAATGCATACCCATAAGAACATATGTGCAGAAAAAGGTGTAATTAATCGACACGAGGCCAAAGAAAGGCCCTAAAAGAAACAAACCTAGGAGGGACCAAGTCAAGGTTAGGTCAAAATAATGACTCCTTATGATGACAAAGTCCTAGGCCAAAAGGCTTGATCGATATGTATGACAATTACACCCCTCTTTTAGCACCTAGACCCAAAATTCTAATAAAAATCAAGCAAGAAAAGTATCTACAAAGGCCTTATCCAATGAAAGCTCCATCGATTGCATGCAATAGGAGTAAGTACTATTGATTCCATCATGACCATGTCCATGATACTGAAGAATGTATCCAATTGAAAGATGAGATTGAAACCCTTATTTAATGGGGCTATCTTGAAAAGTATATCCATGGTAGAGGAGTTCGGTCCCATGTCCTGGCCCAAGATCAACAATGAATTGAAGGAGAGACCAGCAACCAACCCACTCTAGAGTGGTCAATATGATACACTTGGAAGGGCATATCATGAAAAAAATTCTCCAAGGTGGCAAAGGGGAGACAATGTAGTCCCTTTGTGTTTGATGACTTAGTAGGAGTTCAAACTTCTCATAATGACGCTATTGTCATATCAATGACAATAGAAAACTATGATGCAAAATGAGTATTAGTTGATAATGAAAGTTATATGAATGTATTATTTTATGATGCTTTCTCTTGGATAAAATTATTGTTGACCCCTGGAATGATTTTGATGAGTATAAAACATTGGAGCATCTATGCTTTACTAATTCTTTTAATTACTCAAGAAGTTTTGCAGGGAATTATTTATCTTTACATTAGCTGGTTTTCTAATTGGTTGAAAGGTATTCCAACATTGAATAGACTCTTGTGTACTTCAAATTGTAAAGCCATAATTTTTCATCTATGTAATCTTGTAAAAGGGATATAAAATTGTAAAAATAAGAGTGAGTAGATTAGTTCTTGTTGGAAGCTTGTTTTGAAGAACTTTGGAGAAGTTTTGAAGCATAAAAAGAATTTTTGTAAGAGCCGACTCATGGATCAAGTACCGACTCCCATTCTAGCATGGCACAAAAAATTTCAAAGTTTCAGTACCTTGAGCCGACTCAAGCTCTAAGAGCTGACTCAATGAAGAACTAATGTTCTTGATGACTGAGACCTCAAGCTGACTTAAGCCCAGAAGAGCCGACTCGTCCAGAGTTAGGTTTGTTGGTGACTGTGACTTCGAGCCGACTCAACCCTAAGAGCCGAGTCTAGCAGAATTTGATTTTACATTGATTGAGAGTTCGAGCCGACTCAAACCAGAAGAGTCGACTTGCATAGAATTTTTATTTGGATTGTCTAAGATTTCAAGCTGACTCATGGACCTCAAGTCGACTCAAGTGATGGTTTTTGCAGTCTAATAGCTAGTTGCAGAATTTCATTTTTGAACTCCAAAAACCCTCCAATAGCTCTATTTCAGTTTCCTAGGCCGTACAACGACTATTTTTGATGGAAGACTATAAAGGGGAGTATTTATGAAGATTTAAACAATTTTTTGAAGGATTATTAATTGATTATTCTTTGGAAGTTGAAAAGTTTTCAAGTCTTTCACCAACTCACTTCAAGAGCATTCAAGATAGGATTGAAAGCTCCTCCAACTGTTCTTCATCATTGAGTCTAACCTTTTGAAGAAGCAAAGAAGTAGCTTGAAGAGCATTAAAGAGCATTGAAGGCTAGGCTTCACTTTGATCTTTATCGGCAACACTCAAACAAGTTTGATTTGTTTTAAAGTTGCATTTTACTTTTGATACATTTTGTTTTCTCTCTAAGAACAGCAAGGGGCTGTGTCTTAAGAGAGAGTTAAAGGTTTTTAGGTGAGCCTTTTCAAAACCTAAGTTGGGTTCTTGGAGATCCCGGTATAAAACCAAGTTTGGGTTTTCTTTGGTAAGCCCGATTCTAAAAATCAAAGGGATTTAGGTTCTTGGTTAGCCTGTGTTAAACCAAGTGTGAGGATTTTCTTTGGTGATCCCGGTAGAACCAAAGTGTATAGGTTTGGATTGTGAGCCTATTAAAATAATCCAACTATATTCCATTTGGGGGATATAGTGGAAATCCCAAGTGGTGCTTGGATAGTAGACGTAGGAGCGGGTTGCTCCGAACCACTCTAAATCTCTTATGTTTATGATTGTTTTGATTGTGTTTAAATTGTTTGCTTCCGCATTGCATATTTCATCACAACACTAAAAGGATTTTAAATTACACATACTTGCTAAAATTTTTATAATCCCAATTCACCCCCCTCTTTGGAAGCCACCTGGGCAACAGTTATCTATGGACCAACTAAGAAGAGTTGAGACTCTTTGAGTTGAATTTTTTAAAAATTTAGCTAGGATCAAAGGCAAAATTACTCTTCTTATCACAACGGGATACCTATCCTGATAAAGTATAATTCAACTTACATTCATAGCTATCTGAATTCCATTGGCATATAATGCCATTCTTTGATGGCCAAGGTTGAATAATCTATGGGTGATTATCTCAACATACCACCTTCCTTGTTTGATTTTCTACAAGGAATGAAATTAGAGAGATATGTAGAGATCAACAGTTGGCTCGACAATAATTCATGGTCACTTCCAAAATACCAAAAAAATAATAAAATATCAACAACCAATCAATTAGACGAGGAAGAACCAAAATAAATAGATGAACCAGCCAAACAATTAGTCTCAATTCTGTTAAAGGAGGATAATCCATCAAGAATGGTACAACTTGGATACTTATTATCTAATAAAGATAGAGCCAACTAATAGAATTTCTATGATGTAATGCAAATGCTTTTGCTTGGTCAGCATCGAACATGTTAGGGATTTGGCTACAACATCAGGTATGTTTGATTTTGAGTTAGGTTTCGGGTTTGGTGTTAGGATCAATTTTGGATTATATAATTATCAAGACTTTAATTGCAATTGAAACCAAACAATTTTTAATTTTTTAATTTATTATTTAAACTATCCCTTTTTAATTTTGGTTGGAACTATCATATCTGCTTTGTGGATGGATAAAATATTTGGATGTTGGTTTATGTCATGTTGACATCCTTAGTCATTATGCATCGCACCACAACTTTCTCTCTCTCTCTCTCAACCAATTAAATCGAGCCCTTTAAAATCAATGAGAGGAGAAGCACATCTGATCAATCCACTTCATACATATTTTCAATCACAATGTAGAGAAAACATGTCAGGTATGTGGGGGCAAGAGAAATTGAAATATAGTCTTGATAAACTATTCGATCCCCAACCAATACTACATGACCTATACCATGTTTTCTAAAAAAAAATTTTGATTACCATATTTCTGGTAATCTGGATAGCTACCTCTCCTTGAGATAATCTAAATTGCCATATGAGAGATAATCCAGATTACCACTTTAAAAAAATATCAAACATGGTGTTGACCCCATAAGTGATTTTGATGATAACCAAACATTGGAGCATGCATTTGTTTTACTAACAACTCTTCAAGTGTTTTACAAGTTTTTGTAGGATGATTTTATTATTTAATTTCAACTCCTACATTCCTAGTTTTGAAACGAGTTGTGTTGTAAGTAATTCATGTAAAGAAGAACCCAAAGAAAAAGTTAAGTAAAAATCATGAAAATGGGTTACTTCTAGATGTGTTTCAAGCTGAAGATTCCTTAAAAATATGGTTAGAAGAGTTTGAAGGCATCTTGAGACTTTGAAGACTTGCTGGATGATTTCTGGAGAAAAAATGATAATTCACTGAAGAATTCATTCGAGCTGACTCGAAGAGAAGAGAGCTAACTCTGGCACATGGCATGCATGAAGATTTCTGGCACACCAATATCCGAGCTGACTCATCCAGAGTACCATTTTCTAAATCAAATAGGCGAGCTGACCCGAAGGAAGTCTGAGTCGACTCTATCATTCAGTCAGACATTCGAGTCGACCTCTCAGAAGTTTGAGCCGACTCATCCATAGTCTAGAAAAAGCATTCTGAGAACTACAACCAACCGAGCTGACTCTAAAGAGAAAGAGCCGACTCTTCCAGACTACATTTTTGAAGGCCTGAGGATCCGAGTCAACTAGAATCAAGGCGAGTCGACTCTTACAGAGTGAGGAATCAGAATACTAGGCAACTGAGCCAACTAAAATGAAGTGAGTCGACTCAACTAGAACTACTCTAAGGACCCACCCGACAAAGCTCCGATCACTTGGTAAGGATCCTCCGAGTTCAGGGAGAGTTTCCCACATTCTCCTGGTTGGGATGCTTCCACTCACCTGAACACAAGGTCGCCTGGGTGGAACACCTTAGGCCGCATGCGAGAGTTGTAATAGCGTGCGACTCGCTACCGGTAGGCCACCATTCTGAGTCGGGCCTTATCCCTTATCTCATCCAACAAGCTAGGTTGAGGAGGAGGTGTGCCGGGTTCTCGCCTTCATTGTATTGTTCTATCCGGAGCATGGGCAGACCGAGTTCCATTAGGATTACTACCCCAGTTCCGAAGACAAGGTTTAAGGGCATCTCATCGGTGGCCATGTGGGGGGTAGTGTGGTAGGCCCATATCATGCTGGGTAGCTCGTCCACCCATCGGCCCTTGACCTAGTCCAGCCTCGTGCAAAGCCCTTGCAGGATGGTGCAGTATGTCACTTCAGCCTCCCTGTTTGTTTGAGGATGAGCCACCGAAGTGAAGTAGTGGTGGATGCCAAGATCGAAGCAAAATTCTTTGACGGCCCGGTTGTCGAACTGCTTCCCGTTATCCATGATGATTGTGTGCGAGAGGTCATATCTACAAATTATAGATTTTCTGAAGAAAAAATGGACCTTCATCTCTATTATCCGTGCCAAGGGTTCGGCCTCGACCTACTTGGTGAAGTAGTCGATGGCCATAATCAGGAACCTTCGTTGGCCAGATGCTATAGGGAAAGGGCCTAGGATGTCCATTCCCTACTGGGCAAATAGCCACGGGGCTGATAGCTAGGAGAGGGGTTGCTGGCTGCCACTAAATGCATGCGTGGCATTGGAACTTGTTGCATTTCTTTACGAAATCAGCTGCATCCTCCCACATGGTCTCCTAGAAGTATCCCTACCAGATCTCCTTGTGGGTTAGGGCCCTGCCCCCCACATGATTGCCACAGATACCTTTGTGTATCTCTTGGAGCATGTAAGCGGCCTCTAAGGGCTTTTGGCATTTTAGCAGGGGGTAGGAGTAAGATCTCTAGTAGAGTTATCCATCCAGGATCACGTAGCGTGCAGCCTTCTTTCAGTCCTCTAGCAGGGTGCTGGCAGTAATGTATTTGATGTAGAGGTCCATCCAGCTGGCCTCATGGGAGACCAGATAGATCTCGACCGCAGCCTCGCAATTGGGGGCCTTAAGATGTTCGATGAAGGTGCACCCCAGTGAAGTCTCTGGCAAGATGGCCAACCTAGAAAGGATGTCAGCTCGGGCATTCTTTACCCTTGGGATATGGGAGATGCTAAAGTGCTAGAGGGTCGACGTATGAGAGCGCACCCGATCCAAGTACTTCACCATCATGGGATCCTATGCTTCATACTCGTCGAAGACTAGGCCTACTACTAGCTGGTGGTGACACTAGGATCAGACACAGATCACAAGATCCCATATGGTTTATTGATTAGGATTTTAAATTTAGAACCTTAGTCATGTGTCATAATTTTGTAATCAATTAAGATTGTGTCCTGTAATAAATTAAGGCTAGTTGATTTGTCTCAACCCTCAACCCTAATCAGTATATTGAGTCATGTATTTCAGTATAAGTCCAATATGAGTCCAATTTTTGTACAAGAGAGGAGGTTACCATATTTTGGAGTTCCACCAGGCCTCATCCAGGAGTCAGAGGCTACTACATCAGCTTATTGGATTTTGAGTGACACCCCAGGATCCAAGATACCTTTCCAGATATCCTGATTCCTTCCAGATACCCTCTAGATGCTTTTTATATGCCAGATTCCCTCCATATGCTAGAGAATATTCCAATACCAGGGAGCCCATGATCCCAAGGACTTACCTGCACCCCAGCCCAGGAGAATTCAAGGCCAAGGTCCATAAAAAAACCAAGATGCCTTTTTGATTCTAGGTATATTCCAGTCCAGGGCATCCCAGCTTCCAGGAGGCCCAAAGCCCATGCGCCCTTGCCCTTGGCTAGCCCACTTGCTGCGCTTGAAGCCAGGCATCCACTTGTTGACTTGGTCCAATGAAGAAAGAGATTCCCTGGTATATGCTTTCCTAGCCTTATAAGGGCTACTCTTCCCAAGTCCTTAAGGATATGTACTTAGATTCCTAACATAATTGTAATGACTTATCCTAAGTAGGAGAGGACCTCTAATCTATCAAGGAAAGGGCATGGGAACTCTATAAATATGCCACCCCTCTTTCTCTTGTAATAATTGGTGCGGGCACCAGACTCAGAAGAAGACTTCAGAGCTCCATTTGGATCTCTGATTGACATTGCCCGAGAAATTAGGGTTTGTAATAAAGGTTGACCTGGTCAACCAGTTTATTTATTTTATTTATTTCTTGAGTCACCATTTAAATTTTGTTGAGTCATGTTGACTCGGTGCAAGTCCCAATGTGGTTTCAATTTGGTCCAAAATGGTGCCACATTTCTCTTCCAATCAACTCAAGGTTCAAGCAAGTGGAGGCCACACTCCAAGCCACACGCCCAGCCACACTCCGAGCACACGCCAGAGTCCAGGAGGCGCCATAGAGGCATCCCAGTGTCATGGTCCCCACATCCAAAGAAGAAAAAATCAAATTGGAGGCTAAATTAAAGGAGGCGCCCACACCTGCCTAATTTACCTAAGCAAAGAAGGAAGAAAACTTCTCTTGGAGAAGAAATCAAAGAAGGACATCCAACCTACTCCTAATTGAAGTTCAAATCAAAATCAAAGAGCTTAACTTGGAGTGGAAGAAAAGAAGAAATACCATAAGAAGAAGAGGACTCCAAATCCAAATCCAACTCCAAAGGAGGTGCCATAAAAGTTCCAAAACAATTCCTTTATGGCCGTCCCAATTTTTTTTGGACTCTTGGTCGCCAAGGGAGAGGATTTTCTACCTAATCTAGGGGTTGGAAGAGTTTAGTCCCACATGGGAATTTGTACAAGCTAGGAGAAAATTTTAGGTCTATATAATAGACCTCTCTTTGTAACTTTAAAAAATAAATGAAGAAAAATTATTTTTGCTATTCTCTTGTGTTGAGTGACCTAGGTTTCTCTTCTTCCACACTATTCTAAGTGTTGAGCTCCGTGAGGGGGTAATCCGGGTTCCATTGGAGCCTTGAGGAGGTGAGAGATCTCCATCTTTATCCAAAACCCTAGGTTAGCCACTTGAAATTCCAAAACCCTAGCCACCTTTCAGTATTTTCCATCCACCAAACCCTAGATCCATCCATCTCCCACGGCCTCTCTCTCTCTACAAGTCCAGGCCATCCACCTTCATCCAGATCCAGTCCGGCTACTTCAGATCCAGAGCAAGTTCCAAGGAAAATCACATCAGCATCCAGGAGAATCCAGTTTTCAGCAATTTCGATCTTCAAGTTCATCAACCTGGTAAATCTTTTCCTTGACTCTCTGATTCCATCAATTATTTTTCTTCTCTTCCAGATCTTGAGTTCAGGAGAAGCCAACCCGCCAAAGGACCAGTATTGGAGGATCCATTACGAAGATATCCGACTCCGAGGATCCAACAATCTGCTCGGGAGAGTTCTTCCACCAAAATCTGTGAAGATCATTGTCTGGTTAGATAAACCTTCCCTTCTCTTTATTTCTGTTTTGTTGAAAGCTCGGAGTGAAACCCTAGGTCTGGGAGTTTCTCAACCCCCAGCGATCCGTTGCTTCTAAACTACTCTGATAATTTAGTTTCCTTAAAATTGTGCTTTCAATTATCATATTAGTATCTTTCAATGTTAGGTTAACTTTTCTTTGATTTGAAGCCAACTTCTACAAACCTATAAAAACAACAAAAAAATTAGTTAATCTTAATTTACTTCCGCATCTTATCCCTTTATTTGTTCTGCATCATTTTTGGTATCAGAGCCCAGTCTAGGGTTTCTGATTTGCTTGCTTGCTTTGATTGTTCTCTTTTTATTTTGTCTGCTCGAAGTAGACTCCCCAGGACGTCCGGTCCTAGGAACTAAGCGAGGCGCAAGCCTCCTCCTCCCATTCCACGGGGTGTTCCTAGGGCGTGTAGGGGATCCATTGGGTTATAACTTCGTAGCAGGGATTATAAACGGGGAAGACAATCTAGTTGCAGCCCGTAATTGCCCTGTTGTCTGAATTATTTCTCCTTACATAAAACTCCAAATTGCATGATTTTTGCTTCGTTGAAACCAGTATAATTGAACCTATTTTCCATAATTTTTCTGCGATTTATTGGTTTCGGTAAAAACTCTGAGAATTAAAATACAGCAACTCTATTTTTTGTGTTCTGCAATTCAATTCTTTTTGGAGTGATCATCTCATAATTTACTAAAGGGCAATTGAGCATCTAAGATAAGGGGAGGAGTTGATTATCTCTCCTTAGCCCAAAACCACCATCCAATCATTCGAACCTAGACCTAATTTAAAATCAGTTAGACCTAATTTGCCCTAGTGGGCTAGGGACACCAATTGGTCGGGTCTAGGCTAGTGTTGAGTCAGTTTGCTGAGTTATTCTGTGTGTGCTTAGCACTCAGTGTCTAGAACGGTGGTTCAGGGACTACGTCCCGAAGGGCTTGTGTGCTGGTCCGCCTACCTGGCCAATCACTGATTGGTGTCTAGGATTGGCGATCAGGGACCTAACACTCCCCTTACACCTGCCTGGCTGAGTCCTGAGTTACTACAGGCTAGCTTGCCACTCTGATTGGGCATCTAGTTTGGACTCTAGGTCTAGTGATCCAGTAGTCGATTTAGTCTAGTCTCATTTTGTGTGCTTGCTTGAATCATCATGTCTACCAGAAACGGAGTGCCATATCAACCTGGTCAAACCCAACCAGATTTAGAGGCCATGATCAGAACTCTTACTGAAAGTATGGCTAAAATGAATCAGGATATGACAAACACTGTGGCCCAGTTTAGCGCACAAATTCATGAGGATCTTACCCAACTTAGGGACCGAGTCCAAGTACTTGAAGAACCTAGACATCGGAATTGGACTCCTGACCCCGATTTTAATGTGCCTCAGCCTCACCCACATCAGGAGCTTAGAAGGCCTTTATATAGAGATCCTGAACCTAATCATAGGAGGCCTGACCCAGAGCCTGAAGATAGAGATGATAGGTTCATCAGGAACATCAAATTAGATGCACCCACTTTTGATGGTAGTCTGAACCCTAAGGTGTATTCTGATTGGGAGGGTGAGATGGATCAATACTTTGAGTGGTATGCTATGTCTGAGGAGAGGAAATACAAGTTTGCCAAGATGAAATTAGTGCGTCAAGCTAGGTTATACTGGGGGAACATTGAGCTAACCACTAGGAGACGGAATGTTGAGCCCATAACCACTTGGCAGGGTATGAAAGAAAAACTGAGAGATAAATACCTACCCATTTCATACCAGCAAAACCTGTTAGACCAATGGCAAAACCTGAAACAAGGAAACCGATCTGTCTCAGACTACATAACTACTTTTGATGAATACCTAATGAGATGTGATGTGAGTGAAGCCCACGAAGTCACTTTGTCTAGATTTAGGGCTGGACTGAGGGAAGAAATCAAGAGAGAACTATTTTTGAGAGAGGTTACTGATCTAGACCAAGCCTACCAGATTGCACTGAACACTGAGAAATTTCAGAGAGGACCTATACCTTCTAGGGTTAGTGCCCCAATCCCAAGGAATGGACCTAGCCAAGTTATCCCTAGTAAACCTTTTCAGGGTACTTCTACCCCTAGGCCCATGGACAAAGGTAAGGCACCTGACACCCAGAGAACCCCTAGTTCAAATATCACCTGTTTTAAGTGTCAGAAACCAGGTCACATTTCTAGTCAGTGTACTGCCATAGCCTGTTTCAAGTGTCATAAGGTAGGTCATGTTGCTAGCCAGTGCCCACGGAGATCCCTTTACATAGAAGAGGGAGAGAATGAAAATTCCGAGCCCAGTGAGGAATTTGAAGAAGAAGTTTATGAGGCCGGAATGAATTTGGTTGAGGAGTATGAAGGAGAGGAGGAACCCAATGAATCTGACCAATTAGGAGTTGTAAGATGCATCCTATCCCAGAATCTAGTTCAAGAGGATTGGCGTAGGACTAACATCCTACAGACTTTTCTTAAATTAGGGGATAAGGTATGTAAGATCATCATAGATAGTGGGAGCTGTGTAAATGCCATCTCTACTAGCACTGTCAAGATGTTAGGCTTAATCCCAGTTCCCCATCCCAACCCCTATAAGGTTTCTTGGGTAGATTCTACCTCCATACCCATCCAGTCTAGATGTCAAGTCCAAATCCAAATGCAATCTTATCACGAAAAGATTTGGTGCGATGTCTTACCCATGGGGGTGAGCAGTATAATTCTCGGAAGACCTTGGTTGTATGATCATGATGCCACCCTCTTAGGAAAATCCAATACCTGTGTCTTTAGTTTCAATGGGAAGAAGATTACGATCCATTCCGTTCCCCCTAAGGATAAGGTAACTAAAGGAGCCGGTAAGGTTAAGGAGATGAAAACTGGAGTGAACCTAATCAGTGCTAAGGATCTAGAACAAGAAATTCATAGTGGTTCACCCATCTGGATGTTGACTGCTAAGGAACTTAGAACTTCGGAACCCTCAGAGCCTCCTCAAGAAGTTAAACCTGTGTTAAAAGAATTTGAGGATGTCTTTCCCGAGGATTTGCCAGACCACCTTCCACCTCTTAGGGATATCCAGCATGCCATAGATCTAATCCCAGGAGCGACTTTGCCCAACTTGCCCCATTACAGGATGAATCCATCTGAGCATGAAGAACTGCAAAAGCAGGTTGGAGAATTATTGAGGAAGGGGTTTATTAGAGAAAGTCTTAGCCCTTGTGCAGTCCCAGCCTTACTGACCCCAAAGAAAGATGGCATGTGGAGGATGTGTGTTGACAGTCGTGCCATCAATAAAATTACAATCAAATATAGGTTTCCCATCCCTAGACTAGATGACATGCTTGATATGATGGCTGGTGCAATGGTTTTTTCTAAGATTGATCTCAAAAGTGGCTATCATCAGGTTAGGATTAGGCTCGGGGATGAATGGAAAACTGCTTTCAAAACTAAGGATGGTCTTTATGAATGGGTTGTTATGCCTTTTGGGTTGTCCAATGCCCCTAGTACCTTCATGAGAATTATGACCCAGGTACTTAGAGCTTTCATAGGAAAATTTGTGGTGGTCTATTTTGATGACATCCTGATCTATAGTAAGACCCCAGCAGATCACCTAGGCCACCTTAGAGCAGTCTGCCAAGTTTTGAGAAATGAGAGACTCTACGGTAATCTTAAGAAGTGTGAATTCATGACTAGTAGAGTTATCTTTCTTGGTTTTGTAGTAACCCCTGACGGCGTGGCGGCCGATCCTGAGAAAATTAGGTCCATAGTAGACTGGCCAGAGCCAACCAATGTGCATGAAGTTAGAAGTTTCCACGGCTTGGCTACCTTCTATAGGCGATTCATCAAGGGGTTTAGTACTTTAGCTGCTCCTATCACTGATTGTATTAGGAAGGGAGAATTTCATTGGACTAAGTCAGCCCATAAAGCCTTCCTAGATCTTAAGGAGAAAATGACCCAGGCACCCATTCTGAGATTACCCGATTTTTCTAAAGTATTTGAGGTTGCCTGTGATGCTTCAGGTGTAGGAATAGGTGGAGTCCTTAGCCAAGAGAATCATCCCATAGCATTCTTTAGTGAAAAACTTAATGATGCTAAGCTTAGGTATTCTACCTATGATAAGGAATTTTATGCGGTGGCGCAAGCTTTGCGTTACTGGAGACATTATTTGCTACCGCAGGAATTTGTACTATTTTCGGACCATGAGGCTCTTAGATTTCTGAACTCCCAAAAGAAGCTTAACCCTAGGCATGCTAAGTGGGTAGAATATATCCAGTCCTATACTTTTGTCCTGAAACATAAGGCTGGAGTTGAGAATAAGGTAGCTGATGCCCTTAGTCGCCGATCTCTGTTATTAACTTCTGTTAGAACTGAGGTCATAGGGTTTGAGCAAATCAAAGAGGAATATGAGTCTTGTCCGGATTTCACAACTGTGTATCAGGATCTAGTTCAAGGACCATCTAGTAATCACCAGGATTATACCCTTGTAGATGGTTTTTTGTTCTTCAAAAATAGGCTTTGCATCCCTAGAACTTCTCTTAGGGAATTTTTGATTTGGGAAATCCATGCTGGAGGTTTAGCTGGCCATTTTGGAAAAGACAAGACCATTCTAGCTATTGAAGACCACTTTTTCTGGCCTAGCTTAAAAAGGGATGTAGCTAATATTGTAGCTAGATGTCGAACCTGCGCTGTTGCCAAACAGCGAAAACAAAACACTGGCCTTTATACCCCACTCCCTGTCCCAGATCGTCCTTGGCAAGATGTGAGTATGGATTTTGTGTTAGGTTTACCTAAGACCCAGAGGAGACATGATTCTATCTGTGTCGTAGTCGACCGATTCTCTAAAATGGCCCACTTCTTGCCTTGTTCCCAAACTTTTGATGCGTCTAAGGTAGCCACACTTTTCTTCAATGAGATAGTTAGACTCCATGGCCTACCTAAGACAATCATTTCAGATAGGGATGTCCGGTTCACCAGTTACTTTTGGAAGACCCTTTGGCATAAGTTAGGGACAAAACTTAAGTTTTCAACTGCCTATCATCCCCAAACTGATGGCCAAACTGAAGTAGTGAACCGTAGCCTAGGAAATCTGCTGAGATGTCTTGTTGGTGAAAATACCAGAAATTGGGATTTATACCTACCAAGGGCAGAATTTGCGTACAACGACTCGGTCAATAGGTCTACGGGTAAGAGTCCATTTGAAATTGTACATGGGTACAAACCTCACACACCTCTTGACCTAGTCCCTTTACCTGTCCACACTCGAGTCTCCGAATCTGCTGAGAATTTTGCACAGCATATAAAAGACTTGCATAAAGAAATTCATGCCAAAATAAATTTAAGTAATGAAACTTATAAGAAGTTGGCTGATACTCAAAGGCGAGTCAAATCTTTTGTTGAGGGAGACTATGTGATGATTAGGTTAAGGCCTGAACGGTTTCCTCCTGGAACCGTTAGAAAGTTACATGCCAGGGGAGCTGGACCATTTAGAGTGGTAAAGAGAGTAGGATCCAATGCCTATGTGCTCGAGTTGCCTCCAGAACTAGGCATTAGCTCTACTTTCAACATTACAGACTTAGTAGAGTACAGGGAGCCAGCTGTGATTCCTAGTGAGCCTTTTGAGCCTAACCCTATCATTGAGAGTGATCCCGACCCTGTGTGTCCACCAACAAACTGGCCTGTGAGGAAAGAGCAGATTGAAAAGATCCTGGATGATCAGGTTATCTCTACTCGTAATCGAGGATACCAAAGGTACCTGGTCCGCTGGCAAGGAAGGCCAGATTCTGATGACTCTTGGATCTCCCGAGAAGAATTACAAGAATTGGACCCAGACCTCTTGGAGAGATACCAGAGCCAACTTGAGCCTTACTCGACAGGGTCGAGTTCCTCCCACCATGGGAGAATTGGTGCGGGCACCAGACTCAGAAGAAGACTTCAGAGCTCCATTTGGATCTCTGATTGACATTGCCCGAGAAATTAGGGTTTGTAATAAAGGTTGACCTGGTCAACCAGTTTATTTATTTTATTTATTTCTTGAGTCACCATTTAAATTTTGTTGAGTCATGTTGACTCGGTGCAAGTCCCAATGTGGTTTCAATTTGGTCCAAAATGGTGCCACATTTCTCTTCCAATCAACTCAAGGTTCAAGCAAGTGGAGGCCACACTCCAAGCCACACGCCCAGCCACACTCCGAGCACACGCCAGAGTCCAGGAGGCGCCATAGAGGCATCCCAGTGTCATGGTCCCCACATCCAAAGAAGAAAAAATCAAATTGGAGGCTAAATTAAAGGAGGCGCCCACACCTGCCTAATTTACCTAAGCAAAGAAGGAAGAAAACTTCTCTTGGAGAAGAAATCAAAGAAGGACATCCAACCTACTCCTAATTGAAGTTCCAATCAAAATCAAAGAGCTTAACTTGGAGTGGAAGAAAAGAAGAAATACCATAAGAAGAAGAGGACTCCAAATCCAAATCCAACTCCAAAGGAGGTGCCATAAAAGTTCCAAAACAATTCCTTTATGGCCGTCCCAATTTTTTTTGGACTCTTGGTCGGCCAAGGGAGAGGATTTTCTACCTAATCTAGGGGTTGGAAGAGTTTAGTCCCACATGGGAATTTGTACAAGCTAGGAGAAAATTTTAGGTCTATATAATAGACCTCTCTTTGTAACTTTAAAAAATAAATGAAGAAAAATTATTTTTGTTATTCTCTTGTGTTGAGTGACCTAGGTTTCTCTTCTTCCGCACTATTCTAAGTGTTGAGCTCCGTGAGGGGGTAATCCGGGTTCCATTGGAGCCTTGAGGAGGTGAGAGATCTCCATCTTTATCCAAAACCCTAGGTTAGCCACTTGAAATTCCAAAACCCTAGCCACCTTTCAGTATTTTCCATCCACCAAACCCTAGATCCATCCATCTCCCACGGCCTCTCTCTCTCTACAAGTCCAGGCCGTCCACCTTCATCCAGATCCAGTCCGGCTACTTCAGATCCAGAGCAAGTTCCAAGGAAAATCACATCAGCATCCAGGAGAATCCAGTTTTCAGCAATTTCGATCTTCAAGTTCATCAACCTGGTAAATCTTTTCCTTGACTCTCTGATTCCATCAATTGTTTTTCTTCTCTTCCAGATCTTGAGTTCAGGAGAAGCCAACCCGCCAAAGGACCAGTATTGGAGGATCCATTACGAAGATATCCGACTCCGAGGATCTAACAATCTGCTCGGGAGAGTTCTTCCACCAAAATCTGTGAAGATCATTGTCTGGTTAGATAAACCTTCCCTTCTCTTTATTTCTGTTTTGTTGAAAGCTCGGAGTGAAACCCTAGGTCTAGGAGTTTCTCAACCCCCAGCGATCCGTTGCTTCTAAACTACTCTGATAATTTAGTTTTGTTAAAATTGTGCTTTCAATTATCATATTAGTATCTTTCAATGTTAGGTTAACTTTTCTTTGATTTGAAGCCAACTTCTACAAACCTATAAAAACAACAAAAAAATTAGTTAATCTTAATTTACTTCCGCATCGCATCCCTTTATTTGTTCTGCATCAATAACTTTTATTCATGATATCAAAACCCTGATGAATTTTATTTGCGTTTACTCTTGTGTTGGAATTGTGTTCTTGTGTTTGGTTGGTTACTTTGTATGCCCTAGCCATCCTTGAAGCCCTAGCATCCTTCGATGCCCAAGCTTGCTACCATCCAAGCCTTCACACGTCCAAAGGGAAGGAACCCTAGGCCATCCAAGCAAGGATCTTCATCAAGCTTCTAGCTGCTAGCCATTCAAATCCTGATTCTGATTTCCTTCAACCCTAGTTTCCTTTACTTTATTTACTTGCTGTTTTGATTGACCCTGATGCTTGCAGGATCCCCGAGGTATCTCACCTCCCCAGAGGAGGCTCTCCTTGCCTCCAGGACCACCCAGATCAGTCATCAAATTCAAGGGAACCGAGCTTTATCATCCAGACTCCAATCAGAGTGCTGTATGATCTCTTCATCGGAAGTTCTTCAAATCTCTGACTGGTAAGAAACCTTCCCTTCTCCTAATATCTGATTTGATAAAGATTAGCTATCCTAATCCGAGAATTTCTCAATTCTCGGGTCCTGGTTTTCTTATTATTTTGCATGAGCATGCCTGCATGATGATTCTTTGCATTGCTAAATATCCTATAAGTCTTTACTTAACATTGAGATTTTAGCCTGCAAATTTAATGTTTAAAAAATAAAAAAAATAGTTTACTATTTTATCTATATATTTAGCAATCTTAGAGTTGTCCCACATCAGTTTGGTATCAGAGTAGATTTAGGATAGCATTCATTTGCATTAGATTCATAAACCCTAATTTCTGTATCCTGCTAGCTGCATTAGATGTATGTTCTTCATCTAATTTCGAGCATATAGGAATTTTATTTTTTTATGAAATTTGCATGAATTATTCTTTGCCTTGTTCTCTATTTTATCATAATATTTAATTAACTTTATAGGGATCTTAATTCACTAAAATTTGGCATATTAGAAACCTTAACTGAAAACCTGAGATTTCTGCATCAGTATGAAAACCCTAAGATTTGCATCATTATCTGATTTTTTTTTTGCATAAAATTAGTTAGAGTTTATCAAAATCGTCCATCCTTTATCCTAGATTTTTTTGATATTTTTCTACATCGATAACTATGTGAACTCTTGCATCTCCTGAAACCTTAATTTCCAGAATTTCTGCACTTGCTTGACCAAACCTAACGAACTTCCACACACCCCAATCCCAAGCCCAATTTGATTGCTAACCTAATCAACTTAAACCTAACTTGCCACCTCATAAAATACACAGAATTATTTTATTTTTCTAATTGTTTTAGTTTGCATTAGGACTCATTGAATGTGCATCATTTGATTAACCTAATTTTAAGGGCATTTTTTCTATCTCAGATCAGGGCAGGAGGTCATAACCTGTCCTGGGCCCAAAACAATCTCCTTGCATTCTCACCAAAGCCTAATTAAAACTAATTAGACCTAATTTACCCTAGAGGGCTAGGTGACACCAACAGGTCGGTCTGAATTGTGTGGGCCAACTAGTGCATTTAATCTTGTGGCTATTATTGAAATCTGGTGTCTAAGGCTGAGGGTCCAGAGTCAAACGACCTAAGTGGTGTTATGGTTTTTAATTGGGTCCTTGCGAAAGCTGAGGGGCCTCCCACACTCCCACCCTCTACCTGGCTAGAGGAAGGATTAGCTACTGGGTTAAGTGTAAGTTGAGCTGACCCATCAGTTTTGGCTCTAGGTCTAGGAAACCCTGGATTTAGCTAACCCATTTTTTGCATGCTTTGCTGCACCATTCCACTTTCGTTGATTATTTGATTGTATGACCACTAGATTGGAACCCAATACCAATAGCCTCAACCCAACCCAACTAGTGTGACCATGGAGTCCAACCCTAGGAGAACCCAATACTATGACCCATACTTAGAGCCCAACTCTAGGAGAACCTCATATCATGACCCATACCAGGAACCCAAACCCTATTACTCTAGCCCCTATGCACCCAGATGCAATAACCCCAAAATCTATTAGAACAAACTTTTAGAACAATGGTGGGATTTGAGACAGGGTAACAAAACGGTGTCTGAATACATTGACCAATTTAACAAGTTTTATGGGGCATGTTACACAGTTGAACATGAGTCTTAGATCATATCTAGGTTTCGAGCTGGCCTACGTAGAGATATCCAGGGTGAATTATTTTGATGGCAACTTCGAGACCTAGATGATGCCTATGACATAGCCTTGGAATTTGAGTCAAAATAGAGGGAGCTCATGTTCAGTCAACCTAAGTCCAAAGAACCCATACCCTATAGGTTGAACCCATACCTATGAGTCCCAGGAATCCAAAGTCTCTAGGTATCAGCTTAGTGCTAGTCAGGTTTCCATTAGTCAGCCTGACCCCAATAGGATTAGTACCTCTAGATAAGAATCCAGCATTAGCCCACTTTCCCTTAGTCAACCTAAACCCACTAAGATTAGTGCCCATAGTCAGGAACCCCTTAGTCAACCCATCCCTGTTACCCAAATTAATATGATGGGGACATCAAAACCCATCCGGGTTTTGCTTTTTTTTATTTCAGATTTTTTTATTTTAGTTTAACTTTTTATCCCAGCTATTCTACATATTCCCACTATTCCCATTTTATCCCTATTTTATTCCCGACTTATGCCTCCTTATTCCTTTCATCTTCAACCTCCAGAAAACTCCTAGAACTCCTTTTTTTTTCTCCTTTTTCTTCCCATTCATCCAGGATCCGCCATGCCTGACCACCGGCACCCCCCCGACATCCGTCCACCTCCCCCGGCGTCGATCTCCTCATGGGAACGCCGGCGAATCCCATGGAACCGCCCATGATCGTGCACCCCTCCCATGGCCGTCCACCCCTGCGGCTCCGCCCACGCACCGCCGTCCATCGTTGCCCAAGTCACCGTCCGCCACTACCCGACCCGCCGTCCACCGGCTCCAACCCATCCGTGCCTATTGATTCTAAGACCCATGGCCAAGCCCAAGGACCGTGCGCCCTTGCGGCATCTCTTATGGCCGCCTCCCTCTTTGCCACCATCTCGACCGTGCCGCCACCATGCCACCGCCTTCCCCCAGCCACCAGCGCTAGCGAAGTCTCCCGCAAGCCCTTCTTCTTCATGCATCGCCCCTCCGTTCCATGGTCACTTGGTCCAAAATCTACACAAATCTCAGAGTAGCAAAAAATAGCTTTGCGAATCTCAAAGCAGCATGCTTCTCAAAGCAAAATTTTTTTGCATAGTTATCAAGTCACAAAAATTTTAGAGCAGGTGCTGATTTTGGTGAATCCAGAGTATGCCTAATTTATTTATTTTAAATCTAGATGTATGCACTAGTTGAGAAGTTTTTTTTTTAAATTAGTTTTAGATTAGGATTAGTTTGATTTTTTTTACCATATGGGAAGGATTGTGTTTAGTTTTCTACCATGTTTTCAGGCTACAAACAAAGCAGGCTTGGGATGTCACCTTTTTTGGGTTGCATGCCTTATATTTTTTTCTTGGACTCCAAGTTTTGTAAGCCTATATAAAGGCACCTCCTCTCTTGAATAAAATAATGAAGATTATGAATTTTTGAGAAAAGGTATTCTTGGTTCTGTCTCCGGGCATGAGGCCCGTCTTTCCTTCTCTTACGAATGTCGAGGGGTATGAGACCCTAGTTATCTTCTCCATAGCTAAGTCCCCTTTATGATCTTGGAGCTTCTCCTTCAAGACCCCAGGTAGAGATTTGGGTGGGACGCCCTAGGCTCCGCATGTAGTGAGATGGGCGGGACGCCCTATACTATATGTAGTGGGGTGGGTGGGATGCCCTAGAGGTTCGACGTCTCTCCATGAAGGTAAGTTCCAAGTCCATAGAGTATCCATCTTTCTTGCCCCCATATCTTTTTTTTTCACCTTTTTGACCCTAATCACAGGAGACATCTCGACTCTCCAACGATCCTCCTAGCCCCCTTGTCCCACATCAATTTTGGTATCAGAGCTTCATCCAGCATCAATTTTGGTATCAGAGCTTTATCCCATATCAATTATGGTATCAGAGCAGGAAAGGATTAAGGTTGAAAAAAAAAGTTGAAAAAAAAAGAGAGAAAAAAAAAGGAAATAAAAGAGAAAAAAAAATTGCAGCAAGCCTGACTCGACGGAGTTTAGTTTTTCCCATCCCAAGGGAATGATGGGGACATCAAAACCCATCCAGGTTTTGCTTCTTTTTTTTTTAGATTTTATTTATTTTAGTTTAACTTTTTATCCCAGCTGTTCCATGTATTCCCACTATTCTCATTTTATCCCTATTTTGTTTCCGACTTATGCCTCCTTATTCCTTTCATCTTCAACCTCTACAAAACTCCCAGAACTCCTTTTTTTTCCTTCTTTTTATTCCCGTTCATCCTGGATCCACCACGCCCGACCACCGATGCCCCCCTGACATCCGTCCACCTCCCGCGACATCAATCTCCTCATGGGAATGCCGGCGAATCCCATGGAACCGCCCATGATCGTGCACCCCTCCCATGGCCATCCACCCTTGCGGCTCCGCCCACGTGCCCCTCTCCCCCGCGCCGCCGTTCGTTGCTGCCCAAGCCACCATCCGCCACTACCCGAGCCATCATCCATCGACTCTAGCGCGTCCGTGCCCATTGATTCTAAGACCCATGGCCAAGCCTAAGGATCGTGCACCCCTGCGCTCCTCCCATGGTCGCCTCACTCCATGCCGCCATCTCGACCGTGCCGCGACCATGCCGCTACCTTCCCCCAGCCACCGGCGCTGGTGAAGTCTCTTGCAAGCCCTTCTTCTTCGTGCATCAGCCCTCTGTTCCATGGTCACTTGGTCCAAAATCTACACAAATCTTAGAGTAGCAGAAAATAGCTTTGAACGGATCTCAAAGAAGCATGCTTCTCAGAACAAATTTTTTTGCATAGTTATCAAGTCACAAAAATTTCAGAGCAGGTGCTGATTTTGGTGAATCCAGAGTATACCTAATTTATTTATTTTAAATCTAGATGTATGGACCAGTTGGGAAGTTTTTTTCTTAAATTAGTTTTAGATTAGGATTAGTTTGATTTTTTTTACCATATGGGGAGGATTGTGTTTAGTTTTCTACCATGTTTTCAGGTTGCAAACAGAACATGCTTGGGATGTCACCTTTTCTGGGCTGCATGCCTTGTATTTTTTTCTTGGACCCTAAGTTTTGTAAGCCTATATAAAGGCACATCCTCTCTTGAATAAAATAATGAAGATTATGAATTTTTGAGAAAAGGTGTTCTTGGTTCAGTCTCCAGGAATGAGGCTCATCTTTCCTTCACTTACAGGTGTCGAGGGGTCCGAGGCCCCAGTTATCTTCTCTCTAGCTAAGTCCCCTCTATGATCTTGGAGCTTCTCCTTCATGGCCCCAGGTAGTGATTTGGGTGGGATGCCCTAGGCTCCGCATATAGAGAGATGGGTGGGACGCCCTAGACTACATGTAGGGTGTGGGTGGCATGCCTTAGAGGTGCGACATCTCTCCGTGAAGGTAAGTCCCTAGTCCATAGAGTATCCATTTTTCTTGCCCCCATATCTCTTTTTGTGCCTTTTTGACCCTAATTACAGGAAACTTCTCGGCTCTCCAACGATCCTCCTAGCCCCCCCTTTGTCCCGCATCAATTTTGGTACTAGAGCTTTATCCCGCATCAATTTTGGTATTAGAGATTTATCCTACATCAATTTTGGTATCAGACCAGGAGAGGATTAGGGTTGAAAAAAAAAGTTGAAAAAAAAAGAGAGATTAGAAAAAGAGAAATAAAAGAGAGAAAAAAAAATTACAGCGAGCTTGACTCGACGAAGTCGAGTTTTTTCCATCCCAGGGGAATGATGGGGACATCAAAACCCTTCCAGGTTTTGCTTCTATTTTTTTTCAGATTTTTTTTATTTTAGTTTAACTTTTTATCCCAGCTATTCCATGTATTCCCACTATTCCCATTTTATCCCTATTTTATTTCTGACTTATGCCTTCTTATTCCTTCATCTTCAACCTCCAGAAAACTCCCAAAACTCCTTTTTTTTCCTCCTTTTTCTTCCCATTCATCTCGAATCCGCCACGCCCGACCACCGGCACCCCCCTGACGTCCGTCCACCTCCCCTAGTGTCGATCTCCTCATGGAAATGCCAGCAAATCCCATGGAACCACCCACAATCGTGCACCCCTCCCATGGCTATCCATCCCTATGGCTCTGCCCATGCGCCCCTCTCCCTCGCGCCACCGTCCGTCGCTGCCCGAGCCACCGTCCGCCACTACCCGAGCCACCATCCATCGACTCCAGCCCATCCATGCCCATCGATTCTAAGACCCACGACCATGCCCAAGGACCGTGCGCTCCTGCGGCTCCTCCCATGGCCGCCTCCCTCCCTGCCACCATCTCGGCCATGCCGCCACCATGCCGCCGCCTTCCCCCAACCACCGACACCGGCTAAGTCTCTCACAAGCCCTTCTTCCCCGCGCATCGCCCCTCTGTTCCACGGTCACTTGGTCCAAAATTTGCACAGATCTCAGAGCAGTAGAAAATAGATTTGCATGGATCTTAAAGCATCATGCTTCTCAGAGCAAAATTTTTTTGCATAGTTATCAAGTCACACAAATTTTAGAGTAGGTACTAATTTTGGTGAATCCAGAGTATGCCTAATTTATTTATTTTAAATCTGGATGTATGGACTAGTTGGGAAGTTTTTTTTTAAAAAAAATTGTTTTAGATTAGGATTAGTTTGATTTTTTTTACCATATGGGGAGGATTGTGTTTAGTTTTCTACCTTGTTTTTAGGCTGCAAACAAATCAGGCTTGGGATGTCACCTTTTTTGGGCTGCATGCCTTGTATTTTTTTCTTGGACCATAAGTTTTGTAAGCCTATATAAAGGCACCTCCTCTCTTGAATAAAATAACGAAGATTATGAATTTTTGAGAAAAGGTGTTCTTGGTTCTGTCTCAGGGCATGAGGCTCGTCTTTCCTTCACTTACAGATGTCGAGGGGTGTGAGGCCCCAGTTATCTTCTCCCTAGCTGAGTCCTCTCTATGATCTTGGAGCTTCTCCTTCATGGCCCCAGGTAGCAATTTGGGTGGGACGCCCTAGGCTCCGCATGTAGTGAGATGGGTGGGATGCCCTAGACTACATGTAGTGGGGTGGGTGGGATGCCCTAGAGGTGCGACGTCTCTCCATGAAGGTAAGTCCCAAGTCCATAGAGTATCCATCTTTCTTGCCCCCATATCTTTTTTTTCCGCCTTTTTGACCCTAATCACAAGAGACTTCTTGGCTCTCCAACGATCCTCCTAGCCCCCCCTTTGTCCCGCATCAATTTTGGTATCAAAGCTTTATCCCGCATCAATTTTGGTATCAGAGCTTTATCCTACATCAATTTTGGTATCAGAGCAGGAGAGGATTAGGGTTGAAAAAAAAAAGTTGAAAAAAAATAGAGAGAAAAAAAGAAGAGAAATAAAAGTGAGAAAAAAAAAATTACAGCGAGCCTGACTCGACGGAGTCGAGTTTTTTCCTTACCAGCGAGATGATGGAGACATCAAAACCCTTCCAGGTTTTGCTTCTTTTTTTTTCAGGTTTTTTTTTTTATTTTAGTTTAGCTTTTTATCCCAGCTATTCCATGTTTTCCCGTTATTCCCATTTTATACCTATTTTATTTCCGACTTATGCCTCCTTATTCCTTTCATCTTCAACCTCTAGAAAACTCCCAAAACTCCTTTTTTTTTTCTCCTTTTTCTTCTTGTTCATCCTGGATCCGCCTTGCTTGACCACCGGCACCCCCCTGACGTCCGTTCACCTCCCCTGGTGTCGATCTCCTCATGGGAATGTCGGCGAATACCATGGAACTGCCCATAATCGTGCACCCCTCCCATGGCCGTCCACCCCTGTGGCTCCGCCCACGCGCCCCTCTCCCTCGCGCCACCGTCCGTCGCTACCCGAGCCACCGTCTGCCACTACCTGAGCCACCATTCATCTATTCCAGCCCATCCGTGCCCGTCGATTCTAAGACCCACAGCCAAGCCCAAGGACCTTGTGCTCCTGTGGCTCCTCCCATGGCCGCCTCCCTCCCTACCACCATCTTGGCCGTGCCGCCACCGTGTCGTCGCCTTCTCCTAGCCACCGGCACCAGCGAAGTCTCCCTCAAGTCCTTCTTCTCCGCGCATCACCCCTCTGTTCCATGGTCACTTGGTCCAAAATTTGCACAGATCTCAGAGCAGCAGAAAATAGATTTGCACGGATCTCAAAGCATTATGCTTCTCAGAGCAAAATTTTTTTGCATAGTTATCAAGTCACACAAATTTTAGAGTAGGTACTAATTTTGGTGAATCCAGAGTATGCCTAATTTATGTATTTTAAATCTCGATGTATGGACTTGTTGGGAAGTTTTTTTTCTAAAATTAGTTTTAGATTAGGATTAGTTTGATTTTTTTACCATATGGGGAGGATTGTGTTTAGTTTTCTACCGTGTTTTCAGGCTACAAACAAAGCAGGCTTGGGATGTCACCTTTTTTGGGCTGCATGCCTTGTATTTTTTTCTTGGATCCCAAGTTTTGTAAGCCCATATAAAGGCACCTCCTCTCTTGAATAAAATAATGAAGATTATGAATTTTTGAGAAAAGGTGTTGTTGGTTCTGCCTCCGGGCATGAGGCCCGTCTTTCCTTCACCTGCAGGTGTCGAGGGTTATGAGGCCCCAGTTATCTTCTCCCTAGCTGAGTCCCCTCTATGATCTTGGAGCTTCTCCTTCATGGCCCAGGTAGTGATTTAGGTGAGACGCCTAGACTACATGTAGTGGGGTGGGTGGGATGCCCTAGAGGTGCGACGTCTCTCCATGAAGGTAAGTCCTAAGTCCATAGAGTATCCAACTTTCTTGCCCTCACATCTTTTTTTTTGCCTTTTTGACCTTAATCACAGGAGACTTTTCAGCTCTCCAATGATCCTCCTAGCCCCCCTTTGTCCTGCATCGTAATAGCCAGTTTTCCTTTAACCAAACCCCTCCTACTACCCCATTGGTTCACCAAGATGACTTGGAAGAAGAGATATATGAGGTTGATCCAAGTTTGGTAGAGGAGTATGAAGATGATGAATCTATTGAAGATCTAGAGGAAGAAACATCTATAGAAGATCCAGAAGTAGTTGACTATAACCAAACCCTAATAGAAACTAACCCATAATTAGTTGAGTCTGAAATCCAGTGTAACCAACCCAGTTCAACCATGGAGTCCAATATAAAAACCCTCCTTAAGGCCCTAATTGAACAATGGACCTAGAAAAATACCCAATTTCAAATCTAGTTTACCCAATCAACCACCCAAACCAACCAATTGAACTAAACCAACAACCAAGTAACCAATAGGTTGGACCAGGTAGAAGACCACCCAACATTAGTTGACCCTAATTATACCCAAGTAGGAGCCGACCTAGATTTAGCTAACCCTAGCCATACCCAGACAGTAATCGACATAGAGTTAGCTGACCATGTAGTGGAAGAACCCTTAACGGAAGAAGACCATGAGGAATCCAATTCTACTATTAGAGTTTTACCTAAGGAGACACTAAATGAAAGCCCAACTATAAAGCCCAGTCCTTTGATTCAAGAGCTAGAAGAATTTATTAAGGACTCGATCTATTTGAATCAGTACCCTCAGGATGAAATCATTCCATTGACTCCTATTGATCTCTTTCCTGAAATCAATGACCCTTTCTTCCATTATGTAGACCCTTTAGATAGGCATCAATTTCATAAGGTCAACCTCATTAGTATAGGCCTTATCCCTGAAATCCCTTCTTATTTCCTATTCTACATGATCAACCCAGAACCTTCTTCTTACTTTCTACCTTATCAGACTAACCCCGAATCCACCTCATATTTTTTGCCTTTTCTTGAGTTTTCTTATATTTTTTTAACATTCACCAGCATCATGTAGAGGTTTGCATGTTGCATTCGTTCATTGCATATGTTAGGTTTGCATATTGCTTTCGGTATACTTTGTGGCATTTGCTAGGAGTACTTAGTAAATTCTCATGTGCATGCCATGCTATGGTCAAACCTAAAGAGTCTAAAGTGTGTTAGATTAGACCCAAAGAAGAGTCTAATAAGTTTCCTTCAATAAGGAAGTCTAGTCGAGTCTTTTAGGTATTAGTTTAAAGTCCAATAAATTTACAACCCTGATTCATCTGTCCGCACATGCACTCTGCACAGGATTTACATTTGAAAATTAGTCAAAAGCTGAACCTAAGTAATAAATTAAATAAAACTTGGCTAATTCTTGAAAGAAAGATAAAGAAATTTATGCAAAGAAATATGTGATGATAAAGGAATTTTCTGCTCGCGAAGCTGGCCCATACAAAATAATGAAGAGCAATGGACCCAATGCCTATATGCCTGAGATATCACCAGATTTAGGTATTAGCTCCACCTTCATCATCTCAGATCTTATAGAGTCTAGGGAGCCAGCAGTGATACCTAGCGAGCCCCTTTTGCCACTCCTTTTCTTTGTGAGTGAACCCACCCCAGAGCAACCACATACAATTTGGCCTTTTGGTGAGGAAAAGATTAAGAGAACTCTGGACGATCAAGCTACCAATACCCAGAATAGAGACTGTCAATGGTATTTGGTCCGGTGGTAAGGTCATCCAGAATCTGAGGACTTGTGAAATGTTGGTACCGATCTACAGCACCTCAACCCAGACCCTCCTTGAGCCAAATTGACCTTTACTCGACGAGGTCGAGTTCCTCCAGCCCCGGGAGAATTGGTGGGGACACCAAGATCAGACACAGATCACTGGATCCCATATGTTTATTGATTAGGATTTTAATTTTAGAACCTTAGTCATGTGTCATAATTTTGTAATCAATTAAGATCGAGTCCTGTAATAAGTTGAGGCTAGTTAATTTGTCTTAACCCTTAACCCTAGTCAGTATATTATGTCCTGTATTTCAGTATAAGTCCAGTATGAGTCCAATTTTTGTACAAGAGAGGAGGTTACCCTATTTTGGAGTTCCACTAGGCCTCATCCAGGAGTCAGAGGCCACTCATCAACTTATTGGATTTTGAGTGACACCCCGGGATCTAAGATACCTTTGTAGATACCTTGATTCCTTCTAGATACACTCCAGATGCTTTTCAGATGCCAGATTCCCTCCAGATGCTAGAGAATATTCCAATACCCAGGAGCCCATGATCCCAAGGACTTACCTGCACCCCAGCCCAGGAGAATTCAAGGCCCAGGTCCATAAAAATTCCAATATGCCCTTTTGATTCCAAGTATATTCTAGCACAGGGCATCCCAGCTACCAAGAGGCCCAAAGTCCATGCGCCCTTGCCCTTGGCCAGCCCACTTGCTACCCTTGAAGCCCAATATGCCAATCAAAGCTTAGGCATCCCCATGTTGACTTGGTCTAATGAAGAAAGAGATTCCCTGGTATATGCTTTCCTAGCCTTATAAGGACTACTCTTCCCAAGTCCTTAAGGATATGTACTTATATTCCTAACCTACTTGTAATGACCTATCCTAACTAGGAGAGGATCTCTAATCTATCAAGGAAAGGGCATGGGAACTCTAAAAATACCCCACCCCTCTTCCTCTTGTAATAACTTTTATTCATGATATCAAAACCCTGGTGAATTTTATTTGAGTTTACTCTTGTATTGGAATTGTGTTGTTGTGTTTGGTTGGTTACTTTGTGTGCCCTAGCCATCCTTGCTGCCCTAGCATTATTCCACGCCTGAGCTTGCTGCCATCCAAGCCTTCACACACCCAAAGGAAAGGAGCCCTAGGCTGCCCAAGCAAGGATTTTCATCAAGCTTCTAGCCGCCAGCCATTCAAACCTTGATTCTGATTTCCTTCAACCCTAGTTTCTTTTGCTTTATTTACTTACTATTTTGATTGACCCTGATGCTTGTAGGATCCCCGAGGTGTCTCACCTCCCTAGAGGAGGCTCTTCTTGCCTCTAGGACCACCCATATCAGTCATCAAATTAAAGGGAACCGAGCTTCATCATCCAGACTCCAATCAGAGTGTTGTGTGATCTCTTCATTGAATGTTCTTCAAATATCTGACTGGTAGGAAACCTTCCCTTATCCTAATATCTGATTTGATGAAGATTAGCTATCCTAATTGGGAGTTTCTCAATTCTTGGGTCCTGGTTTTCTCATTATTTTGCAAGAGCATGCCTGCATGATGATTCTTTGCATTGCTGAATATCCTACTAGTCTTTGCTTAACTTTGAAAATTTAGTCTGTAAATTTAATGTTTAAAAAATAAAAAAAATAGTTTATTATTTTTCTTGCATATTTAGCAATGTTAGAGTCATCTCGCATCACTAGCTATGAGTCTATAAAGTCCTTCAGCCTTTTGATGCCCAGTTCGTGGGACACCTTCAGCCTTGCAAGGAGCACTTCATACTCTGCCTGGTTGTTGGTCACCTTGAAGAGGAATCACAGTACGCATCCCGCAATGACCCCATCAAGACTGGCAAAGATGAGGCTAGTTCTACTTCCACCTACGTTGGGTGCACCGTCCATGTGGAGTACCCACGTTTCTTACACCGGTGTTGGGTCCAGCCTGAGTTTGGCCTACTGATCCATCTCCTCTGGACTTTCTTCATCCTAAGTGCATTCCACAATGAAATCGGCTAGAACTTGAGCCTTCTATGCCTGCCATGGGTGATATATGATGTCAAATTTGTTGAGCTTCAGCGCCCACTTGGCCAACCACCCGGATGTGTTGGGATGGCTCAGGATAGCCCTCAGGGGCTGATCAGTGAGGATGATAATGGGATGCGCTTGAAAATAAGGTCTGAGACATTGTGCATATGTTATTAGTGCAAAAATAATTTTTTCTAGTTGGGTGTACCTAGTTTTGGCATCACGGAGTAGCTTGCTGGTGTAGTAGATTGGCCGCTGAGAGTTATCCCTATTAGTAAAAACCAGCACAGAGCTGATTTTCTCTCATGAGATTGCTAGGTATAGGATGAGCTCCTCTCCAAGCTCTAGCCTGGATAGTAGTGGCAGTGAGGCAAGGAGCTTCTTCAGCTCCTCGAACACTTCTTGGCATTCTTTAGTCCAGGTGAAGTCGTTCATCTTCCGGTGGACCTTGAAGAATGGCTGGCAATGCTCAGTGGAGCATGAGATGAAGTGGCTCAAGGCTGCGATTCGCTTAGTCAAATGCTGGACCTCCTTCTTGGAGGTGGGACGTTGCACGTCTGTGATGCCTGGATCTTCTCAGGGTTGGCCTCTATCCCCCTTTGGGTCAGCATGAACCGTAGGAACTTTCTTGCTACCATATCGAAGGGGTACTTGATGGGATTTAGCTTTTTTTGATAGTGGTGGAGGTTATCGAAAGCCTTTGCTAGGTGGGTGATATTGTCCTCCTCCGGGCTGCTCATGACAAGCATGTCATCCACATACACTTGCATGTTGCGACCGATCTAGTCCTTAAAGACCGTGCTGACTAAGCACTGGTAGGTGGCCCCTGTACTCTTGAGGCCAAAAGGGTATCATCTTGTAATAATATGTATCTCAAACATGAACGACGTGCACTCCTCGTCTTCTGGATACTTGCAGATTTGATTGTATTCGAAGAACGCATCCATGAAGCTAAGGTACTTGTGACCCAAGGTTGCATCCACCAACTGATCAATCTTAAGGAGGGGGAAGCTATTGATGGGGGACAGATGGGATAGGATCGTTGGCAAGCTGAGAGGTCACCAAAATTAGGGTACTACTTTTTTTTGGTATTTCTTTTCTAGGGATGGTGAAGAAACAAATGGGGATGAAAGATAGGGGATCTGGATCCAATGGACTTTGGGACTTATACTAATGAAGAGACCTCTCACCTCTAGGGCATTCCACCCATCTCGATACTTGGAGGTGTTAGGATGAATCTCAAAGGACACGAGGGTATAAGAAAATGGAATCAAAGGGAAGGGGGATAACTAGACATGACATCATATCATGTCTTTTGGTTGGGCCTCACACCCTTTCCTCACGGAGCCAAAGAAGAGTCACTCTTCTCTAAAAAAAACTTTTATTCATGAATGGCTTTATTTCACAAAGAGATTATGGGCATATTTATAGCCTTTTAAGCCCTATTTGAAATTCAAATTTTACATGGAAAGAGGGGGAAGGTAGCTACAAATTTGAATTTCAAGTTTCATGAAAAGGGATGGCAAAATGCATGGGTGCCAAGTGTCTCCTTGTGGTTGCCAAGTATCTAAATCTAAAAATCTGCATGCATGGACGCCACTTGGCATTCATGTGAGCATTCTTGTGTCTTCATGTGTTGGGCACCACTTGGCATTCATGTGTCATCATGTGTTGGGCACCACTTGGTATTCATGTGGGGACCTTCTTATATGGAGGACGAAATGATTTTCAAATTTATTTGCATCAAAATTCATACTGTATCGTGATTCATGCTACTTCAAGATCCGTGCTACTTTGGGATTCATGCAGGTCAATGTCCTCATCATTCTCCTAAGGTGGGGAGAACTCGACTCTATCGAGTTTGGATCAGCAGGGCTCCGATGGAACCGAATCCAAACAAAAAGACTTGCTCTGAAAACTGTGCTTCATAGATCCTTGGATTGCTTTGAAATCCATGTGCTTTGAAATCCATGTGGCTCTGAGGATTGTGCAACTTTGAAGAGCATGCTGTAGCTTTGAGGATTATGCAGCTTTGAGGAGCATGCAGAATTTGAAATGGAAACAGGGGATGGCACCTTGCTTTAAGAAGCATGTAATTCCCTTAAGTGAAGTCGGTGGCAAGGGTATGGAGAAGTCGGCAATGGGGGTGGGGGGATTGCATTCATGTTCATGCAATCCTTCTTCATCTTCATAGACTGAAACCAAAACAGGGGCTCACCGAGGGGTGTCGCTGGCATCGGCGCTGGGCGGAGTCGATCTGGCTATGAGCATGCGATAGCCATGGGAGGGCGCGTGCGGTGGCGGATCCTGATCGGTGCTGTGAATGACAAAGGGGAAGGTCGGATGGGAGATCATTGCGATCTGGGGAAAATCGAGGTCTAGTTCGGTGGACCAGCAATGGGTGGGACGGTCGCCGGGCATCAGCGAGGGGAGGGAGATGGACGGGATGTCCGGCATCTCGGCAGTAGGGAAGATTGGGTTTCGATCGGCGTCGGTGGTGGCTGGGCAGTGGTTGCTGGAGTCACAGCAACAGGGAGATCGGGCAAAGGCGGGAGGCTTCTTCACGGACCGTTGTAGGGTGGAGCAGGGGAGGAAGTCCGATGGGGTGACAGCAAGGGGATCCGTCGAGATCTGGTGGAGGGCCAACGAATCTGCGGCACAGGAGGGGGGAAATCCCGATCGGTCTAGGCAGAGGTGGACGGTGGCTGGTGATGGAAGCTGGGAGATGGGGCGGCAGCGGGCGATGCGGCATCGGAGCGGTCGAGGGCGGCAGTGGCGATGCGGTGCCACCAGGCATTAACATGGTCGAGGAGTGCAAGGGAGGCATCTCAGAGGACAATGTCATCACAGGCGAGGATGCATCCGAGGGCATTGGCTGCGGTGAGCCGAAGAGAGTCGGCAGGGGAGTCGAAGCCAGTAGCGATCTCACGGTGGGCGTCATGGACAAGGTGGGCGAGGAGGTGGGAGGGCACGATGGATAGGGTGGAGAGGGCAGCGACGGTGATGTCAGGGTCTGGAAAGACGAGGTCGGAGTGGATGCCGGAGAGGATGGTGTCCCAGAGGTCAGGAGGCATCACGGGCAAAGATAGGGCTTAGATCTGGGCAGACGGTTCCTGACTGTTGAAGGAAGAAAACAATAGGAATAATAGAGGGATAAGTCTAGGATATGTTTGGAATAAAATGGGAATAGCAGGGATAAGTGAATAAGATGGGATAAAAAAAATAATGAATATCCTAAATCTCTGGACTCTGATACCAAATTGATGGAGGATAGTGGGGTAGTATCGTTGGCGAGCTGAGAAGTCACCAAAATTAGGGTACTACTTTTTTTTTGGTATTTCTTTTCTAGGGATGGTGAAGGAACAAATGGGGATGAAAAACAGGGGATCTGGATCTTATGGACTTTGGGACTCACTAACGAAGAGACCTCTCACCCCTAGGGCATTCTGCCCATCTCAATACTTGGAGGTATTAGGATGAATCTCAAAGGACACGAGGGGATATGAAAATGGAATCAAAGGGAAGGGAGATAACTAGACATGACCTCACATCATGTCCTGGGGTTGGGCCTTACACCCTCTCCTCACGAAGCAAATGAAGAGTCACTCTTCTCTAAAAAAAACTTCCATTCATGAATGGCTTTTTTTCACAAAGAGATTAGGGCCATATTTATAGCCTTCTAAGCCCCATTTGAAATTCAAATTTTACATGGAAAGAGGGGGAAGGTAGCTATAAATTTGAATTTCAAGTTTCATGAAAAGGGATGGCAAAATGCATCAGTTCCAAGTATCTCCTTGTGGTTGCCAAGTGTCTAAATCTAAAAATATGCATGCATGGGCGCCACTTGGCATTCATGTGGACATTCTTGTGTTTTCATGTGTTGGGCGTCACTTGGCATTCATGTGTCATCATGTGTTGGGCGCCACTTGGCATTCATGTGGGGACCTTCTTATGTGGAGGATAAAATGATCTTAAAATTTATTTGCTTCGAAATTCATATTGCATCGTGATTCATGCTGCTTCGAGATTCATGCTGCTCTGGGATTCATGTAGGTCAATGTCCCTATCATCTATCCTTTGGGCATGCCTTGTTGAGGTCGGTGAGTCTATATAGATCTTCCACTTCCTGAAGGCTTTCTTGACCATCACCGCGTTAGCAAGCCGGTCTGGATATTGTACCTCTCGGATGAAGCCTGCCGTGAGGAGTTTCTCCACCTCCTCGTTGATAGCCTTCTATCGTTTCTGGGCGAAGCTCCTTTTCTTCTGCCGGACCGGATGATGGTTGGGGTCAACATTCAGCTTGTGAGTTATCACCTCCGATGGGATACCGGGCATGTCAGTGGCAGTCCAAGCGAAGACATCTACGTTGGCATACAGGAAGTCGAGCATATATGATCTCTCTTTTTTGTTTTAGCAGAGCCCTAATCTGTATCATTTTCGAGGGATCGTCTCCCAAAGAAAAAGATAGCAAGGGTTCGATTGACCCGCTCATTGGTTTCGATGCTGCCGGATCAAGCTATCTATGGAAGGGCTGAGATCCACTCCCCTTAGAACCAGGATGGTCTGCCAGTAGCACTGCACCAGCTACGGGATCCCCTCATCTCTCTGATCCCCCATGGGGTTGGGAAGACGATGAAGCACTAAGAGAATTTCATTCATTCGAAGTCATAAACATGAAGTACAATAATATTTCATTTAAAGTCATAATTTGTACAATAATAAAATATACAAAAGATGCATAAAAGTAAACTATCTAAACATAGAAATATATCCTAATCCTCATCCTCCTCATCATCATCATCAGAAGACGATCCGATCTCAATCGATCCTGTATAAGTAAAAGATCAAGCTCGAGGCCACATCGATCTTAGATATTAGAGGTGGGTCCTGGTCGGTCGTGGAGGGGTACGATGACCACATCCTCTACGTCGAGCATACGTTCGACCTCTGGCTGGAGCAAAAGAGGTGGAAGCAATGTCCTCCGCAGGAACAGAACAGATCAGGACGACAGCCTCTGTGACTGTCAGAAGAGGTGTACAATCAATGGATGGACCAGAATCAAGATACTGAAAGCTAGGTGTGTAAAAACCTAGCTCTCGGATAAGAGAGGATGTATGGATGGTAGGTGAATCAACAATGGGTGTATCAAAAATAGGTGTATCAGCTCATGATATGGTAGGTGTATCAATGGTAGATGTATCAGCTGAAGAATGAATGGGTGAATCAACAATCGGTGTATCCATGATAGGAGTGTCAATCATGGGTGTGTCGATAATGGATGTATCAACAACTGGTGAATGAACAACAAGAGAATCAACAATAGGTGAAAGAATAGGAATCAGAATATGATCATCTGATCTAAAAGGAGGAGAAGATATATTGGAGTCTGGGTACGTGAGCTAGAAGGGTCACAAGTGGAACTCTTGGGCAAGTCTGCTGTCACCTCTGCCACTAGCTCTAAAATCAGATCTGGGAAGTCGAATCCATCAGAGTCAGTCTCCTCATCATCTCCATCATCATCACTATCACTATCAACAACTGGTACTGGAGCAGGCGAAGTTGTATCAACAACTGGAGAACTCCATGTAGGTCTGGACAGAGCGGTTAGAATAGCTGAGATGCCATCACTCAGTCCACTATGGCTCTCTCCGGTCTCAACTATGAAGCAGTCAAGATACTGTCTAATGATCAAAATATATATCTCAATGTGTCTGACTCTATCCAATAAACTATTTGAAACTGCTGGAGTCTCCTTCTGAACTGGCTAAGGCTGTGTTGAAGTAGTAGGCTCATGATGCGGGACGAAGTATCGATGTAACTTGGTTATTTGGAAAACAGTGAAACAACTAAACAAACTAGGACCGTGGGAGGGCTAAGAAGCCTCCTAGGACTAGGGCATACTGACACTAAAATCCTAAGACAGCTGATCTCTTTTGTTTTCAATTTTCTGGATGGATGTGGCGAAGGAAGGATGAAGATGGGGGACCGGGAAGTGGAACTCATGGCCTTGAGACTCACTCTAGCGGGGAACGCACATAGAACGTCAGGGGTCAAAGCCTAAAGCTACCCTCCAGAGGGATCACAGCACCAGATACCATGAGCATAAAGCTACCCTCCCGAAGGGGTGACAGCACCAGCTACCTTGAGCTCCCATCGAACCCATAATGCACACAGCAGGGCTCTCACATAGATGCGCTAGGATGACTCTCGAAGGACACGAGGAGATAAAGAAGACGAGATAGGGGATAACTAGGATGCTCATCGAACCCATAATGCACACAGCAAGGAACGCCTCACACCCCTCATTGAACCCATAATGCACACAGCAGGGAACGAAAAAAAATGGGCCTCAGCCTAGAACCTGAACCGGAAACAACCCAAAAATCTATATCAACTCTCTCTGATTATTACAGGGGGAGAGGGGGCCTTTATATAGAAAAACCAAAACCCTCAGTTTCTTGGCCTCTAAGAAAACTAAAAAAGGAAAATAAATTACATCAAAATTCGTGTTGCATTAAAAATAGTGCTGATATGCTCTGAGAAGCATGTCAGCTTGATAATCTGCTCCAGAAAGCGAGCTGCTATGAAATAGGGCTGCTCTGAAATCCATGCAAACACAAACTCACGGTCATGGAAGGGAAGAACGGTCTCCGGCGGAACACCAGCGGGTGGCGGAAGGGCCGGCGGATGGCTGGCGGTGGGCTGTGGGTGAGGCGGTGAAAGAATGGCACGGCACGCCCCAGGGCGTGCCGTTTGGTCTCCCATGGCCGTGGGAGACCTCAGGGCACCGGCATGGCTAGTGGACGACGGGGATGGCCGGGGCCGACGGGATGGTGGCCGGCGGACGTGCGGGCGGTGGCAGCAAGGCGACGGTGGCGCAGGGGCGCACGTGGGAGGACGGACGCCTCCCGCGTCCGTTCATCTTCCCACAGGCGTGGACGGCGGCGGACCCCACCGGCGGTCGGGCGAGGGCAGGCGAGCGGCGGGAACGGTGGCTGGTAGCAGGCCAGCCATGGGCCATGGCGGGCGGACGCCTCCGTGTCCGTTCGGCTTCCCACGAGCGTGGGCGGCAGCGGCGGTGGCGACGGCTTCTCCGGTGAGGGCGGGGGCCGGCAAGCTTCGGTGACGGTTCGGCGGTGGCGGCTGGGGGTCGGGTGGCCCGGATCTGGGACCGGCGGGGTGGAGGCTAGGGTTTTTGAAAACTGTTTTAAAACCACGGGAGAAAGACAGTGAAGATGGAATAAAACTGGGATAACTCGGGGATAAACCAAGAACAAAACCAGAATAGCGGGGATAGTCGGAATAGCGGGAATAGAAAAATAAATAAATTCTGAGAAAATAAGAAAAAATAGAAAAATTCCCGGACCTGCCTTGGATCCCCATCATTCTCCTCGATCGCAAAGAACTCGACTCCGTCGAGTTCGAAAGATGTAGCACACCCTAATCCACAACTCGCTCTGATACCAAAATTGATGCGGGATGAAGTATCGATGTAACTTGGTTATTTGGAAAACAGTGAAACAACTAAACAAACTAGGACCGTAGGAGGGAGAGGCAGAAAGAGCGCTTATCGCGACGGCGAAAGATGCCGTACTCATCGGAAGAGGATGATTTTTTCGAAACGGCATCGGAGTCCCCTTCGAGGAAGCAGAGGCGAAGCCACCGCAGTGACCATGAAAGCACAAGGCGGAGGTGGAGGAGCCGCGGCAACCGGAGCTCCTCCAACAGTGCCACTGGCCTGTCAGGCTCCAACTCCGATGATCTCCATGGAAGGCGACGGAAGAGATCATCCAGAGAGATCACTGAAGAGGAGATCCTGGAGTATATGGCCAAGAAAGCCCAGAAGAAGGCATTAAAGGTGGCCAAGAAGCTAAAATCGAATGCTGTTTCTGGTTATTCAAATGATTCTAATCCCTTTGGTGACTCAAACCTTACAGAGAAATTTGTATGGCGAAAGAAGATAGAGCGTGATATTGGTCAAGGCCAACCTTTGGACATATCTGTCAAAGCTGAAAAGAAGAGGCAAAGGGAAAGGATGGCAGAAATTGAAAAAGTTAAGAAAAGGAGAGAGGAAAGAGCAATCGAAAAGGCACAGCACGAGGAGGAGATGGCAATGCTAGCCAGAGAACGAGCTCGGGCTGAGTTTCAGGACTGGGAGAAGAAAGAAGAAGAGTTCCATTTTGATCAAAGCAAGATTAGATCCGAGATTAGATTGCATGAAAGGCGCATGAAACCTATCGATATACTTTCCAAGAACCTCAATGGTTCGTAAGATTTTGATATGAAATAAACCTTGAGTTCTTCTATTACTTTGTGTGATTACCCTGTTGTGTGCATAAAGGGGTTTGAGAGTTCTTCTTCCTGGTGTTTGCAACCATCTTCCTACTGCCAACCATCCTTCCAGCCCCCTACAAAACTTTATTCCCTTCGCTATTTTCCTTTGTTTTCTTGATTTCCTCTGAGTTTTCTAACCCCTGACAGGTCGTTTGCAGGTCCCCGAGTTCCTACGAATACAACGACTCCAGCCAAGCCTCAATCGGACCACCGAGCAGAAAGCCGGGTATCCGTGGGTCTTTGGCTCGGTTTTCCAGGCCGCATCCATCGAGAAACGAGAGATCCCTTCGCTGCGATCTTCACCGGGCGCTTCAGACATTGTCAGGTACACCCTCTCTACCTCCAGTCTTTATATTGTAGGAGAACTTGCCCTAACCGAGGCTTCTCAGCCCCGGCGATCCTGCTTTAGTACTTTTCTTGGTTCTAATCTGTATGCTTGGCTTCAAAAATTTATACAAAATTCCATACAACTAATTTTGATCTAAAATTCGGGAATTAATCACCTAACCCCACATATAAAACATATAAAAAGAATTGCATGCATATTCGCATCCGTTCATCTTCCCATGAGCATGGACGACGGCGGACCCCACCGACGGCCGGGCGAGGGCAGGCGGGCGGTGGGAATGGTGGCTGGCAGCGGGCCGGCCGTGGGCCGTGGCGGGTGGATGCCTCCGCGTCCGTTCGGCTTCCCACGGGCATGGGCGGCAGCGGCGATGGCTTCTCCGGCGAGGGCGGGGGCCGGCGAGCTTCGGCGGCTGTTCGGCGGTGGCGGCCGGGTGGCCCGGATCTGGGACCGGCGGGGTGGAGGCTAGGATTTTTGAAATCCATTTTAAAACCACGGGAGAAAGACAGTGAAGATGGAATAAAATTGGGATAACTCGGGGATAAACCAAGAACAAAACTAGAATAGCGGGGATAGTCGGAATAGCGGGAATAGAAAAATAAAAAAATTATGAGAAAATAAGAAAAATAGAAAAATACCCAGACCTGCCTTGGATCCCCATCATTCTCGTCGACTGTGAAGAACTCGACTCCGTCGAGTTCGAAAGATGGAGCACACCCTAATCCACAACTCGCTCTGATACCAAAATTGATGCGGGACGAAGTATCGATGTAACCTGGTTATTTGGAAAACAATGAAACAACTAAACAAACTAGGATCGTGGGAGGGCTAAGAAGCCTCCCGGGACTAGGGCATACTGACACTAAAATCCTAAGACAGCTGATCTCTTTTGTTTTCAATTTTTTGGATGGATGTCGCGAAGGAAGGATGAAGATGGGGGACCGGGAAGTGGAACTCATGGCCTTGAGACTCACTCTAGCGGGGAACGCACACAGAAAGTCAGGGGTCAAAGCCTAAAGCTACCCTCTCGAGGGATCACAGTACCAGCTACCCTGAGCATAAAGCTACCCTCCCGAAGGGGTCACAGCACCAGCTACCCTGAGCTCCCATCGAACCCATAATGCACACAGCAGGGCTCTCACATTGATGCGCTAGGATGACTCTTGAAGGACACGAGGAGATAAAGAAGACGAGATATGGGATAACTAGGGTGCTCATCGAACCCATAATGCACACAGCAGGGAACGCCTCACATCCCTTATCGAACCTATAATGCACACAGCAGGGAACGAAGAAAAACGGGCCTCAGCCCAGAACCAGAACCGGAACCAACCCAAAAATCTATATCAACTCTCTCTGATTATTACAGGGGGAGAGGGGGCCTTTATATAGAAAAACCAAAACCCTCAGTTTCTTAGCCTCTAAGAAAACAAAGAAAGGAAAATAAATTACATCAAAATTTGTGTTGCATCAAAAATAGTGCTGATATGCTCTGAGAAGCGTGTCAGCTTGATAATCTGCTCCAGAAAGCGTGCTGCTCTGAAATATGGGCTGCTCTGAAATCCTTGCAAATACAAACTCACGATCGTGGAAGGGAAGAACGGTCTTCGGCAGAACACCAGTAGGTGGCGGACGGGCCGGCGGACGGCTGGCGGCGGGCTACGGCCGAGGCGGTGCAAGAATGTCACGGCACGTTCCAGGGCATGCCGTTTGGTCTCCCACGGCCATGGGAGACCTCAGGGCACCGGCGTGGCCGATGGACGGCGGGGACGGCCGGGGCCGGCGGGATGGTGGTCGGCGGACGTGCGAGCGGCAGCGGCGGTGCAGGGGTGCACGTGGGCGGATGGATGCCTCCCGCATCCGTTCGTCTTCCCACGGGTGTGGATGGCGGCGAACCCAACCGGCGGCCGGGCGAGGGCAGGCGGGCGGCGGGAACGGCGGCTGGCAGCGGGCCGGCCGTGGGCCGTGGCGGGCGGACGCCTCCACGTCCGTTCAGCTTCCCACGGTCGTGGGCGGCAGTGGCAGTGGTGGCGGCTTCTCCGGCGAGGGCGGGGGCCGGCGAGCTTCGGCGGTGGTTCGGCGGTGGCAGCCGGGGGTCGGGCGGCCCGGATCTTGGACCAACGGGGTGGAGGCTAGGCCTTTTGAAATCCATTTTAAAACCATGGGAGAAAGACAGTGAAGATGGAATAAAACTGGGATAACTCTAGGATAAACCAAGAACAAAACCAGAATAGCGGGGATAGTCGGAATAGCGGGAATAGAAAAATAAAAAAATTCATAGAAAATAAGAAAAAATAGAAAAATACCCGGACTTGCCTTGGATCCCCATCAGCTCTGACAGAGATGCAACCTCTGGCTGTGCTACTGTCTTAGGCTGACTCTCTGTAGATCTTGCCTTGCCAGAAAGGATGCGCTCCTCCTCTGCAGCATCATCATTGTCAACTCCGTCATCGGCCTGACCAGATACTCTGCATCACCACTGACCTTGGAACAGATGATAACCCATCATGTGTAATGACCTGATGTCATACACATCAGTATGAAGTATCATGTGAAAGGGCTCGTCCTCAAAGCTGACGCCATACTCCCTAAACAGTAAGGTCAACCTCATCCTATAGGGCAAGTAGAGTCACTGACTCATCGAAGCCTCTGACATCAATGAACCATGAGCACTGGAAGGTAGATGGGTGTGCGCTAAACTAATGAGACCATCACTAGCAACTCTCACTCAGTGATGTAATCAAAATGTCTGGTCTTCGACAAAAGGATCCGGGTGATAATATGGTGAAATAGTCTCATCTCTATTGACAGGAGGGATGCAGGTACGGTGGCTCCCTCAGGCAATATGTTTGACTTGAAGATACACTGGAGACCACTCACTCTATCCATCAGGTTGTCCGCTACTGACCCAGTCATCGAAATATCCCATACTTTACTCAGTACCTCTGAAGTAACTAGGATGTCCCTGCCTCTCACCTGAGCCATCCAACCATCAGTCCCATGGGCCCATAAATTTCCCGAATAAGCCCTGGGTAATATCACTCTCTTAGAGAACAAATCGATGTCAAACCAGCCTCTCGAATCCACTGTCCGATCCTGAAGTGCTGCTAGTTGACAAAACTGAAATCTACATGTCGTCCTCCTCCGACGGTCTTCAAACTCATCCGACTAGAAGCTACGAAAAGTGGTCGAGCAGGCAGATCTAGAGCTCTAGCTTCATGTCTGGCCTTCGTTCTTCTTTCTTCCTCCTGATTGGACTAACGAGGGTGACGGACTACTTGTTTTTGGGGTCCCATTGCATAGAATAAAGTTTTGAATAACTTTGGAGGGGAAACCTAGGGTTTCTAGGGTTCAAATTGCAAATGGAAGGCGAAATGACTCTAAATTCAAACCAAAAAGTGTTCTGACAAGGAATCGAGGAGTTTTGAGCATGAAATAGAGGGAAGGAGGAGTGTGGAGTACCTTAATGTGTGTGTCAGCTCGAGAGGGGAGAAGAAATGAGGAAAAAATACTTCGGAAAGCCCTTATCCTTGGTCTGCTACCGTTCATGTGTCGACTCACGCATGTGTCGACACATCGACTTAAAAATTGAAAAATAAGAGAAACAAGGGTTGATCAAAATCATAGGTAATTCCATTAAACTCAATGAATAATAACAATGATTAAATAGGATTGATGTCAAATTGATCTAATTTGAGTCAAAGATAGCAAAAATTTAATCAAAAGGATTAATGATCCCGAGCTCTCTTCTAATCATACAAAACCGATCTTCCAGGAGAGGCTTAGTCAGAATATTAGCTAATTGAAATTCAGTAATAATAAATTCAAGCACAACATCATTATTTTCAACATGGTCTCTAATAAAATGATGTCTAATTTAATATGTTTACTTCTAGAATGTTGAACAGGATTTTTTATCAAGCAAATCGCATTGGTATTATCATACTTAATAGGTGTACTAGTCAACTTGATTCCAAAATTAAGTTATTTCTTAATCTATAAGATTTGAGCACAACAACTTCCTGCTGCAATATACTCAGCCTCAGCTGTGGATAGTGCAACTGAAATTTATTTCTTGCTAAACCAGAAGATTAAGTTAATGCCAAGAAATTGGCAAGTACCACTAGTACTCTTTCTATCCAATTTACAACTAGCAAAATCAGTATCAGAATATCCAATTAATTCAGTAGATGAATCTCTAGAATACCATAAACAAATATCAATTGTACCAGATAGATATCTAATAATGCGCTTAACAGCTAATATATGTGATTCTTTAGGTTCTGATTGATATCTAGCACACATGCATATACTAAACATTATATCTGGTCTACTAGCAGTCAAGTACATTTAAGAGCCAATCATATCTCTGTATAATTTTTGATCTACTGATTTACTATGCTCATTTTTGTCAAGTCTACAAGAGGGGCTCATAGGTGTACCTATTGATTTAGTAGTCTCCATCCCAAACTTTTTTGTAATTTCTCTTATATACTTAGCTTGGTTGATGAAGGTTCCATCTTTAGTTTGCATGATCTGGAGTCCAAGAAAGAAATTGAATTTTTCCATCATGCTCATCTCGAACTCACCCTGCATTAGCTTAACAAACTCTTGACAAAGAATTTCATTAGTAGCACCGAAAATGATATCATCAACATATATTTGTACTACTAATAAATCCTTATCTTTCTTCTTCAAAAACAAGGTTTTATCAACATGGCCTCTAGAAAATTCATTTTCAATTAAAAATTTGTTGAGTCTTTTATACCAGGCTAGCGGTGTTTGCTTTAATCCATAAAGTGCTTTGTGTAATTTAAAAATATGATCAGGGTGTGCATGATTTTCAAATCCAGGTAGTTGTTCAACAAAATTTTTTCAATTATAAAACATTAAGAAAAGCACTCTTAACATCCATTTGAAATAGTTTAAAATTTATAAAACAAGCAAATGCTAATAATAGTCTAATTGCTTCAAGTATAGTAATAGGAGCAAAAGTTTCATCAAAATTAATTCCTTCCTCCGATTGTAGCCTTTAGCAACTAGCCTAGCTTTATTTCTAACAACAATTCCATTTTCATCTAATTTATTCCAAACAACCATTTAGTGCCAATAATAAAAACATTAGATGGTCTTTCTATTAATGTCCAAACATTATTTCAATCAAACAGAATTAGTTCATCTTGCATGGCATTGATCCAGTTAGGGTCTTTTGCAGCTTCTTCAAAACATTTAGGCTATACTTGTGATACAAAAGCTATATAGCCACATTCATTTCTAATTGAGGCTCGAGTTCTTATCCCTTTAGATGGATCACCTAGGATTAATTCCTTAGGATGTCCATGAGCATACCTCCACTTCTTAGGTAGATCTTGGTGCTTTGGAGTGTCTTCACCTTTCTCACTTTTGTCTTGATCTTCTTCACTTGGCTTAGGAGGTTGATCGTTCAGTGTTAACTTTTGAAGCTTGTCAGTACCTGCACATTCATCAAAAGTATCCTCTTTTCTAGAGGATTTGTTAGTAGATTCTTTAAAAATAACATGTATTGACTCCTCTACAACCAAGGTTCTTTTATTGAAAACTCTGTATGCCCTGCTTGATGTGGAGTATCCTAAAAAGATACCTTCATCAGACTTGGCATTAAATTTTCCAAGATTATCTTTTCCATTATTTAAGTTAAAATATTTACAACCAAAAACTCAGAAATACTTTAAAATTGATTTTCTTTCTACTATCCTAATCTGCTGAGGTGGCCTAGGTGCAGAAAAGTTGTGTTCAATACCTTTTTTATTGCAAAAGTTTTCGAAATCTTGATTTTCAAATTCAGTTCTATGATCACTATGAATGCAAACAACTGAAACACCTTTTTCATTTGAAACTTTTCGATAAAACTTTATAAATATAGAAAATGATTCATTTTTATGTGCTAGAAAGAAAACCCATCTAAATCTTGAAAAGTTATCCACTATGACTAATCCATATCTCTTGCCTCCTAGACTTGATATTCTAGTTGGTCCAAAGAGATCCATATGAAGTAGTTCTAGTGGACTACTAGTAGTTACAAAACCTTTAGGTTTGAAAGAGGTTTTAACTTGTTTTCCAAATTGAAATGCTTGGCAAACTCTATCTTTTTCAAAACAAAGTTCAAGTAAATCTCTAACTAAATTCTTTTTGCAAAGTTTTGAAAGTAGATACATAGTAGCATGCCCTAATCTTCTATGCCAAAGCTAACTAGTCTCATCTTTAATAAAATTCATTACAATAAGGCATTCTCCACTAGGCAAAGATAGATCATCTAAATCTACCAAATAAACACACCATGCCCTTTTTCAATGAATTATACTCCATTTATATCTAGACTAGCAATCATGTAATATGATGATTTAAAAATAACTTGAAAACCTTTATCGCAAAACTGACTAATACTTAAAAGATTGTGCTTTAAACCATCAACTAAAAGTACATTACTAATACAACTAGAAGGAGTTATGTGAACCTTACCAATACCAATAATTTTTTCTTTACCATTACCCCGAAGGTCACACTCCCTCCATTCATTACTTTAAGAGAAGTGAATTGCTTCACATCTCCCATCATGTGCCTTGAGCAACACTATCAAGATACCAAAGTCTTTTGTTCTTCTTGGTTGCAAGACACACCTACAACAAAAATCAAGCTTTGTTTTTAGATACCTAAGCCAACTTTGGTCCTTTAGGGTTAGCACTTAAAATGGTTCCTTTTGGAACCCAAACTTTTTTCAAATAATTAATTTTTCTTAAATTGCATTGAAAAGATTTATGACCCAGCTTTTTACACGAAAAACATGTTATGCTGGATGATGCAGGTACAAAAAAGTTTTTGAAGTATTTTTATTATTTTTGGGGTCTATAGCCTAATCTTGCTTTATTGAAAATGGCTCTTTGGCTATTTAAAAGTAGGTTTAGTTTTTCTGAACAATAGAAAAATTTTTCAACAAATGGCTTCATTTTATCAAGTTCATTTTTGTACTTTATATTTTCTAATTATATATCTTTATTTTTCTTTAAAAGATCACTGTTTGAAATAACTATTTTGGATCTTTTCAAAACTTCATTCTCCATTTTCAAAGCATTGTTTTTCTTTTCTAAAACATCTAATTTAATTTTCAAATCACTAACTTCATTTAACAAAGTATTGTTTTCATGAGAAAAACTATTTGCATGATTTTTCAACTTTTTATTTTCAGATAAAATCAGTTTATAATCATGCATAAGTTCATCATAAGCATTTCTTATCTCATCAAAAGTAAAATCTATTTCGGTATCGGAAATTACCTCATCTTGCTCTTGATGTGCCATAAGACAAAGATTTGCAACTTCTATCTGCTCTTCTTCAGAACTGGAGTTCTCACTATCACTCCAAGTGGCCATCATTTCTTTCTTCCTTAACTTCTTCCTTGACTTCTTTAGGAGAGGGTAGTTGAACTTGTAGTGACCCGGCTTCTTGCACTCAATGCATGTAGGTATCTCCTTCTTCTTTTCTTTTTTCTTTCTTTCTCTTTCTCTTTTTCCTTTTCTTTTGATTGAAATTTTTTCTTATAGGGAAACTTCCTCCTTTTCATGAATCTTCTAAACTTCCTAGCAAGGAGAGCTTCTTCACCTTCATCATCATCTTTTTCTTCGAACTCATCAATTGAGGATTCTTCTTGTATATTTGATTTGAATGCAATCCCCTTTTTCTTTTTATCCATGTCCATTAACTTTTGCTTCAAATTCAGCTCATAAGTCATGAGCGATCCAACCAACTACTCTAATGGTAGCTTGTCAATGTCCTTTGCTTCTTGGATTGCGGTTCACTTTGGATCTCATGATGTTGGAAGTGACTTGAGGATATTATTCACAAGATCAGTGTTAGACATTACTTTTCTTAGACTTCTCATTTCATTTTACAATATTTGTAAATCTAGTGTACATGTCAGTGATGGACTCATTAGGTTTCATTCGAAACATTTCATAAGTATGCACTAACATGTTCACCTTAGCATTTTTTACTTGATCGATACCCTCGTGGGTAACTTCAAGTGTGTCCCATATTTCTTTGGCTGAAGTGCAAGTAGATATCCTATTGAATTCACAAGGATCTAATGCACAATAAAGGAGATTCATTGCCTTAGCATTGATCTCAGATTGCTTAATATCATTTTCATCCCAATCCTCTTCGAGCTTTTGGATGGAAACACCATTAACCACAATCGAAGGAATATGTGGACCTTTATCTACAACTCTCCACAAATTATAATCAATAGAATGCATATAAATTCTCATCCTTATTTTTCAATATGTATAATTTGATCCATTAAAAAATGGAGGTCTATTTGAGGCTTGACCCTCAACTATGCAAGTACCAATAGGGGCTGCCATAGATCTTTACTCAAGGTGGTAAAGCCTATACACTGAGAATAGGGCTCTGATACCACTTGTTGCCTAATAAGCAATCAAAGAGGGGGTGCGAATTGGATCTCTAAAAATTAATTACTTGATGCAATGCAATAGTATGAAATCCAATCCAACAATTAAACAAGGTACTAAGAATTCAAATGTAATACTCTTAAGTAAAAGTGCAGCAGAATTAAAGAGCAATAAATGAAAGAGCAAGTAGAGAGAACAATCAACTATAAAGATAAAGAAGTATAGTGGTTCGGTGCTATCCAATGCACCCATATCCACTCCCCAAGATCTTCTCGAGAATTTACTATAATCTCTATCGATTACAGTTTATTAGTTTTCGGGGCTCACTAATCAAAAACCCAACTTGTTTTTACAAGGCTCACAAGTTAAAACCTCACTTGGTTTTACGAGCTAATCAAGAACCTAAATGGTTTTAAGGCTCACCACCAACCTTCCTTGGTTTTTTGGGATAATCAAGAACCTAATTGGTTTTCAAAGGCTCACCAATAACCTTCCTTGGTTTTACAATAGGCTAACCATGAACCCTTATAACAAATAAGAGTTTGAAGTAAAGAGAAAAAAAAGCTTTCTAATAAAAAGCGGGTATCTCTTTGAAGCTCGAAGTTGTGATGCTTTTGAACTTGTTGAAGCCTCTTTGATTGCTTAAGAATGGTTGATCTTTAATACTCTTGAAAGCTCTTGAATGCTTGGAGGCTTGCTTTTGCTTGAGAGTGGTTGAATCTTCAATGAATAGGAGTGAATGCTCTCTTTTCTTCTCTCTTTAATGCTTCTATTTCATTCTCATCAATAATATATGTTTTGATTTGATTTGGAGCATATAAATACCTTTCCAAGGTCTCAAATCCAGTTTTTAGCCATTAGACTTGAAAATCTAGCTGTTGGAGGGCAAAAGGGTCGAGTTCTGTATTTGAAAAACTAGCCATTACTATTCTCAGAACTTTATGTGTCGATACTTCAGGCTTTGAGTCGACACTTCAGGTCAACACTTGAACTTCTTGAGTCAACACCCTTTTTAAATATCTTCAATCTGGTCTTCTAGAATCTCAGATGTGTCGACATTTTCTTAGGTGAGTCGACACTTCATATCTATGTGTCGACACTTTTGCAATTCTTTATTTTCAGCAAGTTCTGTGATTTGAAAATCTCAGGTGATGAGCTGATCTATGTGTCGACACTTTGAGTCGACACTTCGGTCCATGTGTTGACACTTTAGTCATGCCATCTGAAACATTCTTTGCATACTAGCTTGAGTCGATACTTGGTGTCATGTGTCGACACTTTGAGTCGACACCTCACTGAAATCTTCACAAAAATGTCTGAACTTATGCTGAATCAAACTTATACTTCACTCAAGTAATCATTCAAGCAAACTTTGATAGTCCAAGTCTTCATTGAGCAGATCTTTTCATCTAAACTTGGCTTCTTCAATCAAATAGACTTTTTCAAATTTATGAGCACCTTCTTCTATAAAAACATACTTCAAAGAAAATAATTAGTACTCAACTTATACTTAACTATTTTGCTTATCATCAAAATCAATAACGGAGTCAACAGGTCGTAACTCGAGCACATAGGCATTAGGTCCAATTTTTTTTATTACTTTGAAGGGTCCAGCTCCATGGGCATGATGAAACTTCTTCACGGTCCCTGGAGGAAATCGCTCAGGCTTAAGCCTAATCATTACATAATCTCTCTCAGCGAACTCTTTGACTCTTTTTCAGGAATTATCTAGGTTTTTATAAATATCATTGCTCACATTAATCTTTTGGCTAACTCTCTTACGTAGATCCCTAACATGCTGTGCAAATAACTCAGCTAACTCAAAGACTCATGCATGTATGGGTAGGGGGATTAGGTCTATAGGTTTCTTAGGCTTATAACCATGGACAATCTCGAATGGGCTCTTGCCTGTGGACCTATTAACTAAATTGTTGTAGTTGAATTTGGTTCTAGGTAACAAAAGGTCCAAATTTCCAGTGTTTTCACCTACAAGACATCTCAACAAATTTCCAAGGCTTTGGTTCACTACTTTGGTCTGGCCATCGGTTTGGGGGTGGGAAGAGGTGAAAATTTGAGCTTAGTTCCTACCATGTGTCAGAGGGTCTTCCAAAAGTAACTAATGAAGTGGACATCCCTATTAGGCACTATGGTTTTAGGAAGGCCATGTAACCTAACACATTATCAAGAAAAAGTTTATCTACCTTGGAAGCATCAAAGGTTTGGGAACTAGGTATGAATGAGCCTTCTTGGAAAACCTATCGACCACAACATAGATAGAATCATGTCTCTTTAAGGTCTTAGGCAATCCTAACACAAAATCCATATTGCGATCTTGCCAAGGACAGTTAGGTACAGGTAAAAAGGTATATAGGCTAGTGTTTTGCTTTTACTGTTTGGCAACAGCACAAGTTTGACATCTAGCCACAATTTGGGTAACATTCCTTTTCAGACTTGGCTAATAAAACTGGTCTTCAATAGCTAGGATGGTCTTGTTCTTACCAAAGTAACTAGCTAGACCCCTAGCATATATTTCCCAAACTACAAATTCTCTAAGGGAAGTCTTGGGAATACATAGCATGTTGTTCTTAAAAAGGTAGCCATCTTGAAAGGTATACTCACTATACAAACTAGATGGCCCTAGTCTTTTAGATTGGTAGATCTCACTAAAGTTGGGACAGGTCTCATATTCTTCTTTCAGCTTCTCAAATCCAACGACTTTAGTACTAACAGAGTTTAGGAGCATGGAACGACAGCTAAGGGCATCGGCAACCTTATTCTCAGTACCAGCATGATGTTTCAGTATAAAGGTATAGGCTTGAATGTACTCTACCCACTTAGCATGCCTAGGATTCAATTTCTTTTAGGAGTTATGGAATTGGAGTGCTTCATGATCAAAGTATAAAACAAACTCCTGGGGTAGTAGGTAATGTCTCCAATATCTCAGGGCATGCACTACCGTATAACTTCTATCATAGGTTAAGTACCTAAGTTTAGCCTCATTGAATTTCTCACTAAGAAGGCTACAGGATGACTCTCTTGAATCAGTACTCCTCCTATGTCTACTCCATAAGCATCACAAGCAACCTCGAAAACCTTTGAAAAATCAGGTAACCTCAGGATGGGTGCTTGAATCATCTTCTCCTTAATGTCTAGGAAGGCTTTATCTGCAACTTTGGTCCACTCAAAGTTTCCCTTCCTAATGCAGTCAGTGATGGGTGCATCAATGGAGCTAAATTCCTGAATAAATTGTCTATAGAAGGTAGCCAGGCCATGGAAACTTTGCACATCATGAACACTAGTAGGTACTAGCCACTCAACTATGGACTTAATCTTTTCTGGATCAGCTGATACTCCTTTGGGGGTCACTACAAATCCTTGGAAGATGACTTTATGGGTCAAGAAATTGTACTTCTTCAAATTAGCATAGAGGCTATCTTTCCTAATGGCACGACAGAGTTATCGGATATGGCTCAGAAGGTCTTCCTTAGTTCTACAGTAGATCAAGATATCATCAAAGTAAACCACTACAAAATTTTCAATGAACATCCTTAGGACTTGGGTCAAGATCCTCATGAAGGTATTAGGGGCATTGGACAATCCAAAAGGCTGAACTACCCACTCATAGAGACCATCCTTAGTTTTGAAAGAAATTTTCCACCCATCCTAATGGGAATTTCTGGGAGCCTAGGTCATCATGCTACATACGGAAGTGATTTTTAAAACAAAAATTCAAGCATGAAAACCCTAACTGGCTAGAAGAAACCCTAATTCCCAGATCTCCTTAGACATTACCAACTAATGAATCATAAATGAAGTACAAGAAACATACCTGAAATGCTAAATTTCACTTCTTTCCACAAGGCTCATAAGTGCAAGCCCTCCAACGGTGATCCACACAAGAATTGAACCAAGGAAAATCTCCTTCTTCAATTGCTTGCTTGACTAGGACTCTTCTTGATAGCCTTCTGGACTTCGACCTTTGAAGGACACCCTGTCCTTCTGTAGGGTACTTTGAATGCCTTCCAAAACCACTCTTGGATTTGGTGTTGCCCTCCTCTAGAACACTCTAGGCTTATGTCTTAAATTCCAAGACTTGTCCTAGAAAGAAAAACCTTGTCTTAAAGAGACAAGGTTTTGTCTTAAAGGAGGAGGGAGGGAGAACAAAAACTCTCAAAATATCTTTACGGTGGAATCAGATATCTGAAACTCATATCACCACCCCTATTTATAGTTTTAAGAGGGGTGTGTGATATATCCTTTCTCAGGTTATCAGATATGATTTTTCAAGATCGAAGAGAGGTTATCTGGCTTGAAAAATCAATGTCTTATCATGCATCAAAGCGCATATCAGCATCCATTCCGATTCCTGGACAATTTGTGACTTGCTACATGGCAAGTACCAGTCTTTGGGAAGCCAAGAGGTGCCTCTTCAATCTTCAAACATCGAAGAATATGAAGAGTCTTGATAGCAGAAAGACATTGCTTCAGGCCGCGTGCCAAATGAAGAGATGCATTTCTTCATGCACGCATTTTCCTTCCACACCTTTCATGCCAATTCAAAAAGGTTTGACCGATCAAAAATTATCCTAAGGGATGTAGGGATGTGTGCCAAGAGAGTCCCAGATGAATCAGTCAAAGTGATTCATCAGCAGAAGGACTCTTGGTCCTTTCTGCGCCCACTCTTCCTTGGCGCGCACAATATTGTGCCCAAGAGTCCATGCCGACTTGGACTCTAATCCAAGTGCCATTTCAAGTCTAAATAAATCAGGACAAAACTTGATTAAGGATGTCTTAACCCAGACTTAACCCAATTTAAGTCTCTCTTAAATTAGTTAATCAAAATAGCAAGCAACCGGACCTAAATCGACTTGGGTTAGGAATTAGGTTAGCCTACACATGCTAGTGTGCAATCTAGCTAACCAATTAGGATCCCATGACCCTAATTAAATTATGTATGACTTCCTTGATCAACTCTCTAATGTGTGTTACCCTTTGGGTTCCACATTTAGCCAGTAGTAGATTTAGGTTTGAGCCAATTCGATCCAATCAAACCCGATTGACCTAATTAGGTCAAATTGGCTCACCTAATTGTCCAATTCGAATCATCCATCAAATTGACTCATGAAACCAATCCAATTGGTTTATGAAAACCTACAAGACAAGATTGACATCTAGCAACATGTCATTCCTTCCTAGAAAATCTGAAATTTGGTGGAAGTACCAAAATATTCTTCAACAGAAAGTTACCGTGCAATTTAATCTTTCAATCTCCCATTATCCTGATTAAGTGATTGGTATGGATATATGTAAAACCCTAACACTTAGTCATATCAAATCTTAGCTCAATTATGAGGACTTAGCTGATGACTAATTAGAAACCACTTTTAATCTCATCTTGCTTTGATCAAAGACTCCTCGCATCACTCATCGAAGAGATTACATGGGATAACAATTCTCTTACCAGGAATGATCGATTCCTTGTTGGTCCACTCACATCCTTCGTACACCTTCCACCATACCTAGAACACCCCATACATGACTCAATGTCATGAATGAGTATGAACCAAAAATATGGCTTAGTGTCTACAAGGAACCATGGTGACCTCAGGTCTAAAGATCACATACATAACTCCTACTCTAAGACCTATCCTTTGACATGCAGTAAGACTTCCATAAAATAGTCCCGGTGCGGATCAGTTCAGTATACTCATAACCTGATAAGCACCCTTATCCTTGTATTAGTGTCTCTACACAAATGCTTGTGAGACCAACCATCCTCATTAACTGAGCATACATAGGATAAGCTAGTCTTACTGGGTTCATCGATCCCTGAATCGATGGTCCATTGACTAGGAACATTTTTTTATTAGGATTTATAGGAACCTAGGTCTCACTATTATGATCTTTATCATAACCCTAATACCATTGCCCTAATCTATGGAGTTCATCGTAATCCATAAATAAGACACAGCAGTATATGATGAAATTAAATGCCTTCATTAATATAATGTTAAGGCGAAACTAGATATGCATGTAGATTATTTTTATATCTTTATATATTAAGTTATATGTTTGAATCTTAAAGATCAGACCAAGAAACTAAGTAGAGAGTTCTATATGAAATTACAAAGCAAAAGCATGAATAACATGACCTAAAAAGTAATAGAAAGTGGACCATCGAGGTTGAGAAGTCTCGGTTGGGCTAGTTCATCTTCAATAAAGTGATTGGCAGATAGAGGGGGTGTACCTGACAATGGTTGATGCACCTAGTGTAGATCCTATGCAAAGGGATCGCTCTCGCTCCCTAATGCGGCCTGGAAAAAAAAGCCGGAGATCCGATTGGAGTTGTTGGATTTGTAGAAGCCGAGGGACTTGCAAACAACCATTCTAGGGTTAGAAAACAAGGCATAGATGAATAATTAATTGATAAACTAACAAAGGGATGGAGGTCTTTGAAGGGAGTGGCTAGGGCTTGGAGAGGTAGATGGAGAATGGAGGCAGGCGCAGGACATCGGGAAGAAGAAGGGCTCACATAGAATCCCTTTTTAGCACATAGCAGGTAGCATATAGTAAAGCTATAAACTCAATATTATTTCATGAAAAAGTTTCTTGATACAAGAGATTAGAGTCTCTTAAATAGACTCTTAGACTTGGCCTCCAAGTAAGGTTAAAAAAGACTTTACATAGGAATTTTAATCCACCCCCAACTCTAGCTAGAATACATGGTAGGCTAGGTAGAAAAATCGCTTAATTCTCTCCCTCTCTCACTTGCCTTGGTCGGCCAAGAGGGGTGATTGTAAGTGGCTGACCAAGGGGAAGGTGACCATAGGCTTGGCGCCCCTTGGTTCTCCTCCTGGGCCCTGGTTGGCCCAATTTGCTTCAGGTTACAGTCCAGGGCTCCCGGGCTTCCGATGTGATTCCATGGTTTCTGATTTCTTCTACTAGGCCTTCCATTGTCTTCATGTCTTTAGTTGGGTTGGTCTTCATGTCTTCAATTGGGTTGGTCATCACTTGGACTAGCCTGGTCTTCTTTTGTACTTGGGCTAACATGTGGACTCATGAAGAAGACTAGCTCAACATGAGCTAACTAGTACATCACTCAAATAATAATAAAATAACAACTCAGATGGACTAAGCCCTTATTACAAATGGACTCAAGTACTACTGAATAATCCACAGAGGGTTGAGAAGCCTCTGTCTTATTCTGGTGCCTCTGGTGTCCCCACCAATTCTCTTGAGATGGGAGGAACTTGACCTTGTCGAGTGAAGATCAGGCTAGCTCAAATCTCTCGAGAAGGTCTGGGTCGAGGCGTTGCAAGTCCTCTTGAGAAATCCATGAATCATCCGACTCTGGCCAGCCTTGCCATCGGACCAGGTAACGTTGATAGCCACAGCCCTTGGTCACGATGGCTTGATCATCCAGGATACGCTCGATTCGTTCTCCTCTTGCAGGCCAAATAATTGGTGGACACTCTAGGTTAGGGTCACTTACAATGGAAGGAGTAGGTCCAAAGGCCTCACTGGGTATCGCTGCCGGTTCCCTATACTTAATAGGTCTGCGATATTGAAAGTAGAACTAATGCCCAAATTTGGAGGCAAATCTAACATATAGGCATTTGGTCCAACCCTCTCTATCACTTAAATGGTCCGGCTCCACGAGCATGAGCTCCTTTTAGGCCTAAGCCTAACCAAGATATAATCCACTACATTAAATTTCTTGGCTCTTCTTTGGAAATTAGCCAGTTTGTTTCAAAATTAGTGCTGATGGTGAACGTGCTGGGCACATGCAGACTCTTAACAGGTGATGCAAGGGACTCATATCAACACCTAACAGACTCGACTATGCATTCCTCTCGAAAGAGGTTTATAAGGTCTTAACTACAACTTGGGTATGAGCATGAGTTGTGGTTGATGGATGACATGTAGAAGAAAATTTGCTAGTAACTCCTAATGGATGCCAGAGGGTCTGCCATAAGTAGGTAGCAAATGGGATGGGCTCTATGGATTCTTGCAACCTAGTAACCTCAACAAAATGTAACCTAATAGTTCTAGACACATGAGAAGACTCAGGGAAGGGTAAGAAATAGGAAGGGGATTTAGGGACTGGTTCTAGGCTAAAGAGACTGACCTTAATGTATGAATATGGAGTTATATCTATAGGTAAGAAAAGGTCCATGCTATAGAAGGATGGGTCAACAATTTCTGGAAAGAGATCTTCAATAGGAATGGCAGGAAGGGATTCATCTAGAGGGCAATGGGTTAAGTAAGCCAAATCTTCAATAAAGTCTTCTAGTTCATGGAATTTAGGACTAGGCTCTATAATTAGGCTCATTTCTAGTGTTTCCTCAGGTAAAATCCTAGTATCAGTGTTCTTTTCTTCTAATTGGTCCTCTATTGTAGGTACAATCTGGGTGTGGTCAGGGTTAGCTAACTCTAGATTCACTTCTACCTGGGTACCTATGGGGTTAACTAATTCTAGGTCTTCTAGGGATGTCTATTCTTCTCCCTCATACTCATCAACTAAGTTCACATCAGCTTCATACACTTTTACTTTAATGTAAGCCTTGTGAATCAAAGGAGTGGTAGGGGAAGGTCATTTAAGGAAAAATTAGCTAGGTCCTGGTGTCTGATTATGGGCACTAATCCTAGTAGGTTCAAGTTGCCTAAGGGGTAGTGGCTTACTATTGGGCCCATATTTAGGGGTACTAACCTTATGGGGTGATGGCCTATGGATTCATTTTGCTTATAGGTCATGGGTTTAGATATATAGGTCATGGGTCTACTGGGCTTATAGGGTGTGGGTGCATAGGATCTAGAGTCATAGGATCTAGGTTCATAGGTTTTGGGTACATAGGTTCTCTAGGTTCATAGGATTTGGAGTTATAAGATCTATAGGCTGTGGGTAGTGTGGGTAAAGGTGGCTCAGGTTTGGATCTAGTCTGGGTCCTACGGGTTTTCTCTAGGGTTCCTATCCTATTCTCCATCTGGTCAAACTTATGGTTCATCTGGGCTATTTGGTCTACAAGGGCTTGAATCTTGGCTTCCAGCTTATTCATGGGTTCAGGGAGATGGTGGATGGAATGGGACTCCTGATCTAGTGCACATGCAAGACCAACACTAACTCGACTATGATTGCCTAAACCTAGAGCCCAATCAGAATGGGTTGACTCAACTTACACACAACTCAAATCCTAATCCTTCAATCTGGACAGGTAAGAGGTGGGATGGTGGAACACCCCCTACTCTCATAGTGACCCAATTAAGGAACCACTGATCTGCTTAGGTCATTTGACACTATACCTCTAGCCTAGATAACATAATCTAGTAATAGGAGATGAATTGGGTGCACTAGTCATCCCACAATGACTGAACCCGATCGATGGGTGTCCCTAGCCCACTAGGAAAAATTAAGTCTAGTTAATTTTAGATTAGGCTTGGGACTGAATGCAAGGGATGTGGTTTTGGGCTAAGGAGAGGTTATCAACTCCTCCCCTTATCTGGCATATAGAAAGTTCCCTTAAAGTAATTTATGCAATGATGGCAAGTAGATGAAAATGCAAATTAGGGTTTGGTGTTTTTTTGGAGTTTTTGATTACATGTAATTTTTTTTTTGTTTTGGAGTTTTCTTAAATAGAAAAATGACTTGAAAATTATGTCCTAGTATGCACGACACATGACAAAATTAAAGATATGCAAAAATTATACTAAAAGAACCCTAAACTTTTCGAAATAAGCTTTGTTGCCAAAATAGAGCAGAACTATTTCAGGCAGTGTTTTGGCTAGGAGAAAATCCACATATTGAAATAATTCTTAAGAAAATTCTAAAAATTAATATCAATTATATGGAGTTTAGAAAAAAAAATTTCATCATTTTCTGAGTTTTATCCTAGGAGAAACAATTAAAATAATAGAAGATGTACTGAGAAGGCTGAGAATGAAAAAACCCTAATCGAACTCTTTATGTTCTTCTTCAGGGATCAATTCATAGCGGCAACCTTACCACCATAGAAGATCCCATAGATTGGGAAAGAGGGTCTTGCAGCCCTACTCGTTTCCTATGACAGGACGGCCATGGTGAAGCACCCGATCCGAATATCCAAAGAGAATTTAGCCCAAAACAGGCTCTGATACCAAATGATGTGGAACTAGATATGCATGCAGATTATTTTTATGTCTTTACATATTAAGTTATATGTTTGAATCTTGAAGATCAGACCAAGAAACTAAGTAGAGAGTTCTATATGAAATTATGAAGCAAAAGCATGCATAATAGGACCTAAAAAGCTATAGAAAGTGGACCGCCGAGGCTGAGAAGTCTCGGTTAGGCTGTTCATCTCCAATAAAGTGACTGGCAGGCAGAGAGGGTGTACCTGATAATGATTGATGTACCTGGTATAGATCATATGTGAAGGGATCGCTCTCTCTCCCGGATGCGGCATGGAAAGTCAAGCCAAAGACCCGCGGATTCTCGACTTTCTGCTTGGTGATCCGATTATGGCCCGACTAGAGTCGTTGGATTCGTAAAAGCTGAGGGACCTACAAACATCTATTCTAGGGTTAGAAAACAATGCACAAATAAAGAATTAATTGAAAAACCAGCAAAGGGATGAAGGTGTTTGAATGGGATGGCCAGGGCTTGGAGAGGTAGATGAAGACTGGAGGTAGGTGCAGGACACCGGGAAGAAGAAGGGCTCATATAGAATCCCTTTTTAGCACACAGCAGGTAGCACACAATAATGTTATAAACTCAATATTATTTCATGATAATGTTCCTTGATACAAGAGATTAGAGTCTCTTAAATAGACTCTTAGACTTGGCCCCCGAGTAAGGTTAAAATAAAAAAATCCCTTAATTCTCTCCCTCTATCACTTGCCTTGGTCAACCAAGAGGGGTGACTCTAAGTGGCAAACCAAGGGGAAGGTGACCATATGCTTGGCACCCCTTGGTTCTCCTCCTGGGCCCTGGTTGGCCCAATTTGGTTCAGGCTACGGTCCAGGGCTCCTGGGCTTTCGATGTGACTCCAGGATTTCTAATTTCTTCTACTGGGCCTTCCATGGTCTTCATGTCTTCAGTTGGGTTGGTCTTCATGTCTTCAATTGGGTTGGTCTTCACTTGGACTGGCCTAGTCTTCTCTTGTACTTGGGCTGACATGTGTAGGACACATAAAGAAGACTAGCTCAATATGAGCTAACTAGTACAGACTCAAATAATAATAAAATGACAACTCAGATGGACTAAACCCTTATTACAAATGGACTCAAGTACTACTGAATAATCCATAGAGGGTTGAGAAGCCTTTGTCTTATTATAGTGCCTCTGGTGTCCCCACCAAATGTCATATAAGAGTTAAAAATTACAAAAATGCCCTTACAATGATTGGCTCTTAGGGCACTTTTCTTTCACATCCCCTGGTCTGATCCTAACTTGGTGATAGTCGCTCTTAAGGTCAATCTTAGAGAAATTGGTTGCACCGGCCATCATATCTAACATGTCATCCAAACAGGGAATGGGGAATTTATACTTAATTGTGATCTTATTTATGGCATGACTGTTGACACACATTCTCCAAGTATAATCTTTCTTAGGAGTAAACAAGGTAGGTACTGCACATGGGCTTAGACTCTCCCTAAAAAATCCTTTTCTTAGGTGCTCTCTAACCTACATTTGCAATTCTAAATGTTTAGTAGGGTTCATCCTATAGTGTGGGAGGTTTGGTAAAGTGGCTCCTAAGACTAGATCTATGGCATGTTGTACATCCCTCAAAGGTGGTAAATGATCTGGTAGATCTTCAAGAAACACATCTTCAAACTCTTTCAAAAACCCTACAACTTTTTAAAGGTGCTCTCTCTGGGTTTGATCATGAACCTCCTTAGCAGCTAACATCCAAATTGTTGAACCCTCAGTAATCTCATGTTCAAACTCTTTAGCATTGATCGGATTTACTCCTGATTTCTTCTCCCTCAAGTTGCTGGATCCCTTGTTGATATTATCCTTAGGTGGGGTTGGGTTGATCACAATCTTCTTTCCATGAAAATTAAAAGAACATGAATTTGATCGGCTGTACAGGGTAGCATCATGGTCATATAGCCAAGGTCTGCCTAAGATAATGCTACTAACTCTCATGGGAAGGATATCACACCACACCTTCTCTTGATAGGATTGAATTTGGATCATGACTTGGCATCTAAGTTTAATGGGGATGGAAGTTGAGTCCATCTAGGATACCTTGTAGAGATTAGGATGGAGAACTGGGGATAGCCCTAGGGTTTTGGTAGCATTGCTTGAGATGGCATTTATGCAACTCCCATTATCTATAATGATTTTGTATACCTTATCCCCTAACTTCACAAAGGTTTGTAGGATGTTGGTCCTACTCTGCTCCTATTCCTTAGTTTGGGCTAAGATATACCTAACAACTCCTAATAGGTTAGATGGCTCAAGTACTTCTTCATCTCCTTCATATTTATCCACTAAGCTCACCTTAGCTTCATACACATCCTCTTCACAATCATCAGTGTGTTCAGGGTCTTCTTCCTCTAGTTCTCCTATGTGTATGGATCGAGCTGGGAATTGGCTTGCATAGTGTCCCACTTTATGACATCTAAAACAAGCATTATTAAGACTGGGATTAGGATTTCTCTGGACTTCAAGTGCCTTACCCTTGTCTTCCATATGGGTCAATGGGGTGCTAGGACTTGGTCGGCTGGGTTGTAGCTAGCTAGAACCTAGTTTTGGATTAAGGGCACTATTCCTAGTGGGCTCAAGTTGATGGAACATGGGTCCCCTCTAGAATCTCTCATAGTCTCTAGCTATCTGATAAGCCTGCTCAAGATCATGGACCTCTATCAAAAAAAGCTCTCTCTGAATGTCCTCACATAGTCCAGCCATAAACCTAGATAGTGTCACAGCTTCAGACTCATCTATACTATACCAAATGACAAACTCATCAAATTTTGCTATATATTCTGACACAGTCTTATTTTCCTGACTTAGCCTCTGCCATTGATTTAGGAGTCTTTGATGATAGGATATAGGAAGGTACTTCTCCCTAAGTTTCAGCTTTATGGCTCTCCAGGTGACTAAGGGAAGGTCTCCTCGTTGTTTAGTTATGCACTCAACATTCCCCCAGTATAGCTTAGCCTGGCGGACTAACCTGAGTTTGGGAAACTTATAGTTCCTCTCTTCTGTCATCTCGTACCATTCAAAGCATTGGTTCATATCTCCCTCCCAATCTATGTAAACCTTAGGATCAAGACTGCCATCAAAAGTTGGTACTTCTAACCTGATGTTCCTAAGGACTCTCTCATCATGGTCAAAGAAATCATGATTGGGTCTCCTCTGATTATGCTTCATGGTTGGATCATGGCATGGGGCTCTCCTAGGATTGGGAGGTGTAGGGAGAGGTGACTCAAGATCAGGTTTAGTATGGGTCTCATGGGCTCCTTCTAGGGTTCCTACCCGTGTCTCCATTTAGGTAAACCTATGGTTCAGTTGGGCAAGCTATTCAGTAATGGCCCTCAGTTGGGATTCAAGGTTGGACTCCATGGTCAGATTGGGTTAGGGTTGAGACTTATGGTATTGGGCTCCTAATCTAGTGGTCATGCAACAAGCACATAAATCATTCTAGGGTTTGCTAGACCTAGCAGCTCAAGTAGCATGAGTAGCTCAACTTACAACCAATTCAACAATTACCCTTTCCACTAGCCAGGTAAAAGATGGGAGTGTAGGAGGCTCTCCCTGCTCTCTTAGGGTCCTAATTAAGTAACCACAGCTTTGCTTAGGGCATTTTCCTTTGGAACTCTAGCTTAGACACCAGCTTCAAGAAATAACTGAAGGATTAAGTGTACTAGCTTTCTCACAATACCATGAACTAGACCTATTGGTGTCCCTAGCTCAATTAGGTTGCTACTTGATTTTAATTAAGGCTTGGGTTCGAATGTAAGGTGGTTGTTTTGGGCCAAGAAAAGATGATAAAATCCTTCCCTTATCTGACAGAGTAAAATTGCCCTTAAGTTGATTTAATTATGCATGCACACACATGAAACATGATATGCAACATGAACAAAATCAGAAAATTATAGAAAATAAAATATTTATTTTTTTCTATTTTCTTTTCCAGATGGCAGATGTAATTAAGGATTAATACTAGTAAATTTGATGCAAAGAAAACTATGTTTTGAAGGGTTTTATTGCAAACAAATTTCAGCCCTATTCTAGATGTGCAGAAATTTCAGCAATGTATACTCTAGGGTTTCGTGCAGATTTTTTTGCATTTTTCAGATCTAAAAGTTAAAATAAAATTTCAGAAATAAATAGGACTAAATATGTGATTGATGGGTTCAAAGATTGGTGAAAAACAGCAGGGTTTTAATAGAAAACAAGCCTTAGATTTTGACTATTATGCAAAATTTGACATGCAGAATTTTCTAACTCTGATGCATGAACATGTCCTAAACCTGCTCTGATACCAAACTGATGCGGTATGCAAGCATGCTAGAGATGAATATAAGAAAATTTCATATTAGAGAGCAATGATTTTCTGATTTTTTATATGGTTTTGTTCTTGAAAAGAGACTAAGAACAAACTAGGATTTTTATGTAAAGACTAAAGTTCTACCCGTAGATCAAGACTGAACAAAGTAATAAAGAAACAAGATCCTAAGGTTGAGAAACCACTAATTTAGGGCATGTTCAACTTCAATAAAATAGATCTAAAGAGTAGGGATCACACCACTCTGGATTGGTGCCTGGAAGAAGAAGCCTTGTTCTTGTGGATGCACCGGCCTTTTATCAGATGGTTCCAGGGGCAAGGAAGACCTCCTCCAAGTGGTGTGGGATGGGAGCGATCCTGCAAACACCAAGGGTTAGGGATATAGAAGATATGAAAAATAAGAAACTGGAGGTTGGAAGAGGAAAAAAGGTAGGAGGGGCACCAGGACTGATTGGCGGCCTGGAGGAGGAGGATGCCTAGACTTGTAGGGGCACCCGAGAGGACTTGATGATGGTGGCCTGGCTTGATGATCAAGAGCTGGCAGCCTATGGTTGGTGGAAGATGGGGTGGGTGGCTTTGGTTGGGAGATGATGGAGGGTTGCCTAGGGTTAGAAGTTGATGGGCATCTTAGGGCTTTCTTGGAGGATGAAAGAGGGGTGGCCTAGATGGGAAGATTATGGGGTGGCTAGGGTTTGGAAATAGAGGATAGCTGGTAGGTTTTGGGCCTCACACCCTCTCCCTCTCGGAGCATCAATGCACAAAGGCATGGAATTAAAGAAAAGAACTCTATTTTTCATTCACTCAATAATTCATCAATACAAAAGGGAGGAGGGAAGGGGCATTTATAGATTCACCCAGGCCTCTCCCTGTTAAAGTTGGAGTACATAGTTTGAATAGAAAAAAGGAGTACAAAATTTGAGTAGGAAAAGAATACTTGACTCCTTGTGGGACTTGGATGTTGAACTCCTTATTGGACTTGGAAAGGTCTCTTCCTCTTGGGCTTGGGATGCCTGATCCTTGCTGGGCTGGGGGGGCGCCAAGGCAGGTGGGCTTGGGCTGGGGTGCCAACTCTTGGGAGCTTGTGCTGGGGTGCCAGCTCTTGAGAGCTTCGGCTGGGGTGGCTTTGATGCAGAACAGAAGCTCTGATACCAAAAATGATGCAGAACAAAGAACAAAGAAGCGTATGCAGAAGTAAAATTAAGATTAATTCTTTTTTTTTCTTTTTTTTTTTTATATTTCAGAAATTGGCTTCGACTCAAAGTAAAGTTAAACTAAGTTGATAGAAACTAGGTAAGGATTGAAAGCACAATTTAGAAGAAACTAAGTTATCAGAGTAGTTCAGAAGTAACGGATCGCTGGGGGTTGAGAAACTCCCAGACCTAGGGTTTCGCTCTGAACTTTCAATAGGACAGAAATAAAGAGAAGAGATGGTTTACCAACCAAACAGTGATCTTCACAGAATTTGGGTGGAAGAACTCTCTCGAGCAGATTGTTGGATCCTTGGATTCGGCTATCTTCGCAATGGATCCTCCAATACTGGTCTTGAGGCTGGGTCGGCTTCTCCTAAACTCAAGATCTGGGAAGAAGAAAAACAAGTGATGGATTCAGAGACTCAGGGAAGGATTTACCAGTTCGAAGAACTTGAAGGCTGATGTCGCTGAGATCCGGATTCTCTTGAAGGCTGATTCGACTCCCTCTGGAAAGAGCTTTGGATCTGAAGTATCCGGACTGTAGCTGGATGCTGGTGGTCGGCCTGGACTTGGAGAGAGAGGCCGTGGGAGGTGGGATAGGCTAGGGTTTGGTGGATTGAAGTGGATGGTGGGCGGCTAGGGTTATGGAGTAGAAGTGGCTAACCTAGGGTTTGGGTTTTGGAGATCTCACACCTCCTCAAGGTTCCTGGGGAACCCGGATTTACTCCCTCACGGAGCTCAACACCTGGATGCAAGTGTGGAAGAGAGAAAACACAAAGTTTGCTCTCAAAAAAAATTTGGTTTCATTCATCTGATTTTTTCAAACTTACATGGGGGTTTAATTTATAGGCCATTACAAGAGCGTAGGGTTTTACATCTTCCCATGTGGGACTAAAGGAGGGGATCTTCAAATTAGGATATCAATCCCTACTCATATGGCCGGCCAATTAATTCCAAAGTTGATTGAAGCTTCAAAAAGGAAAGTGGGTGGCGCCTCCTTGTCTTGACCTCCAAGAAAATATTTTTTTCCTTCTATGCTTGGCCTTATCTGGAAGTGTTTGGGCGCCTCTTAACCTTGCCCTCCAAGAAAAAATTTGTTGCCTTTTATATCTAGCTTTAGTTGGAATGATTAGGGCACCTCCTAACCTTGCTTTTCAAGAGAAATCTCCTTCCTTTCATGGCTCAACCCTTTTTGGATACCTCCTTTTCTTTCTCCCCAAGTTATGGCTCCTTCTAACTTTGTTTTGAGTATTTCTGGCAGGTAATGGGCGCCTCCTTGAATTTCTCTCCAAGAGAATTTCTTCCCTTTCATAGTTTGGTTCTTTTGGGAAGTCTTGGGCCGCCCCCTTGATTTGTGGACCCCTGGTGGATTTCTCCTCAATTGGCGCATGAAAGAGGGGAGCTACTATCTATGGTGTGGGGACCAAAGCCTGCTGGATGGAGATGTGGCGCCCCCTGGACTCAGGCGTATGGCTGGGAGTGTGGCTGGGAGTGTGGCGCCCACTTGCTTGGCCTTGGGAGAAAATGTAATACCCCCAGGTTAAAGCCCTAGTCCACTACTGAGTCAACATGACTCAACAAAATAAAAATGCAGGTAATACAGACTCAAACTAAAATTGAGTTGATCAAGTCAACCCTTATTACAAGCCAAAAATCCTAATTCTTCGGGCAAGGTTAATCAGAGATCCAGATGGAGCTCTGAAGTCTTCTTCTGAGTCTGGTGCCCGCACCAATTCTCCCACGGTGGGAGGAACTCGACCCTGTCGAGTATGGATCAAGTTGGCTCTGGTATCTCTCCAAGAGGTCTGGGTCCAACTCTTGTAATTCTTCTCGGGAGATCCAAGAGTCATCAGAATCTGGCCTTCCTAGCCAGCGGACCAGGTATCTTTGGTATCGTCGATTACGAGTAGAGATAACCTGATCATCCAGGATCTTTTCAATCTGCTCTTTCCTCACAGGCCAGTTTGTTGGTGGACACACAGGGTCAGGTTCACTCTCAAGAGCAGGATTAGGTTCAAAAGCCTCACTGGGAATCACAGCTGGCTCCCTATACTCTACTAGGTCTGTAATGTTGAAAGTGGAGCTAATGCCTAGTTCTGGAGGTAACTCGAGCACATAGGCATTGGATCCTACTCTCTTTACCACTCTAAATGGTCCAGCTCCCCTAGCATGTAACTTTCTAACGGTTCCAGGAGGAAACCGTTCAGGCCTTAACCTAATCATTACATAGTCTCCTTCGTCAAAAGTTTTGACTCGCCTTTGAGAATCAGCCAACTTCTTATAAGTTTCATGAATTTCTTTATGCAAGTCCTTTACATGTTATGCAAGTGCATCAAGAGATTTGTGTGTGTAGGCTAATAGTGAAATCAGATCAAGTGGTGTGTGAGGCTCGTATCCATGAACAATTTCAAAGGGACTCTAGCCTATAGACCTATTGTTCGAAACATTGAATGCAATTTCAGCCCTGGACAAAATACAAATCCCAATTCCTGGTGCTCTCAATCAAACCAAAATCTGAGCCAAAGCCTAGTAAAGGGTCAAGAAAACTAAACTAGACTGACGACGCATTCCTAAAGAATGGACTTTATTACAAAGGAACCCTAGGTCTAAACCTAACAAACTAAGGCTCTCTAGGTTTGACCTTGGGTCGGAGGATGGCATACAGAGCATGAAAACTTATCATGGGTGCCTAGTAGGTGCCATAAGGTCTTCCAGAAGTAGGTGGCAAATCTAATAGGTTCTGACACGTGGTTCACTCTAAAGACTTCGACAAAGTATACTTGGATGGTGTAAGAAGCATTGGAAGTCCAAGAGAAAGGGAGGAAATTTGAGGTGGAGTCTCGAATTACCTGTTGACTAAAGGTGGTGACCTGAAGGTTTGAATGGTGATCTATGAGTGTCAACTGGTCATCCTTACGAAAGGAAAAGTTTGCTACTCCCAGGAATGGATCAAGAGATGGTTCAGGAAATAGCCTAGGACATGTGATTGCAATAGTTAAGGTTTGTTCTCTAAGCAAATAATGATCCACTTTCTCAAGGACTGGATTAGAGAATGATTCATGAAAGGGCCTATGGATGATGACCTCAAGACTTGAAATTTGACCTATGGGTGTGGAAAGGTATACTCTATAGAAGGGTAGGTTAGTCATGCAAAGGAAGGTGTCTGGGGCCATAAGGAGGACTTCTACAGGACTGGGTGAATCAATGGGCTCAAGACAAGGATGTTCAACTGAGATTACAGGAGAGACCTTAGTGGCTGGGCATGGGACAAGGTCCAATTATAAGAGGCTTGATTCAGTCATCCTATGGAGAGGATCTACCATAGGGTGGGCAAACTTAAACAGTTCAGTGCAAAGATCTTCAATTGGTACTTGGGGAATGACTGTCATTAGAGGGTACGAACTAATTGCTCGGGCTAACACTATGAGTTCTTCCTGGGGGTATTTGACTAAAGGAACCTGGTTCTCACAAATCTCTTGAATTTCTGAACTAGGTCCTACCAGTTGGTTGCTTTCCAAGGTCTCCTCAGGTAAGGAACCAATAGTATCAATGTCACATTCTTCAAGTTCTTCCCCCTCATATTCATCAACTAGACTCAAGCCAGCATCATATACTTCCTCGATGCCATCTTCAATGGGTTTCGGGTCAGTGGTAATCGGCTCAACTGATTCTGAGCTTGTCATACCTAACCCTTCTTCCTCATTGGTAGGCTTGGGTTCTCCCTCATTAATGTCATCCTTAAGATTCTTACCACTTAGCTGTGCACAAGCCAGTCCTATGCATGGGCACTGACTAGATTTATGGCCTCTTTCTCCACAAAACAAACATTCTTGAGATATAGGAACCTGGGTCACACTGGGTTTCAAGCTAGTAGAGACCTTACTTGGGCAAGGGTGTGGATCTAAATGGTTTGATCTAGAAGACTTGGGTTGTTGAGTTACTGGTCTAGAATATTGTAAGGACCTCTCATAGACACGATCCACACTATAGATATCATGGTTAGGCTTCCTAAGGTTATGCTCGGGATCACGGTATAAGGTCCTCCTAGGTTCCTGGCATGGGTGAGGTTGGGGCCTATTAAATTTTGGATCAGAGGTCCAATTTTGATGTCTACGTTTCTCAAGTACTTGGACTCGATCCCTAAACTAGGAAAAACCCTCATTCATGTCCTGACTCAATTTGATCATACTTTCGGTAAGATTTCTAACCATGGCCTCTAAATCTGGTTGGGTTTGACTAGGTTGGTAGGGTACTCCATTCCGGGTAGACATGATGATGCAAGCAAACACACAAAATGAGACTCAACTGAATCGACTACGGGCTAACTAAACCTAGAGTCCAAACTAGATGCCCAATCAGTGTGGCAAGCTAGCCTGTAGTAACTTAGGACTCAGCCAGGCAAGTGTAAGGGGAGTGTTAGGTCCCTAGATGCCAATCCTAGACACCAATCAGAGATTGGCCAGGTAGGCGGACCAGCGCACAAGCCCTTCGGGATGGGATCCCTGAACCACCGTTCTAGACACTGAGTACAAAGCACACACAGAATAACTAGACAAACTGACTCAACACTAGCCTTGACCCGACTTGTTGATGTCCCTAGCCCACTAGGACAAATTAGGTCTAATTAATTTTAAGATTAAAGGCTTAGGTTTGAATGAGTGGGTGGTGGTTTTGGGCTAAGGAGAGATTATCAACTCCTCCCCTTATCTAAGATGCTCAAATGCCCTTAAGATGAATTAAGTGTTGAACATTCAAAAATAATTGAATTGCAGAAACACAAAAAATAGAGTTGCAGTAATTTAATTTTTAGAAATCTCACGGAAACCAATAAATCACAGGAAAATTATGAAAAATAGATTCAATTATATTGGCTTCAACAATGCAAAAATCATCAAATTTGGAGTTACCTGCATTGAGAAATAATACCTGAAACAGGGCAATTACGGGCTGAAAATAGAGTACTTCCCCGTTTACAATTCCTGCTACGAAGTTGTAACCCAACGGATCCCCTACACGCCCTAGGAACATCCCGTGGAATGGGAAGAGGAGGTTTGCACCTCGCTTCATTCCTAGGACCGGACGTCCTAGGGAGTCTACTTCGAGCAGACAAAGTAAAAAGAGAGAGACTCAAACAAGCAATCAAACAGAAACCCTAGATAGGGCTCTGATACCAAAATTGATGCAGAACAGAAGCTCTGATACCAAAAATGATGCAGAACAAAGAACAAAGAAGCGTATGCGGAAGTAAAATTAAGATTAATTCTTTTTTTTTTCTTTTTTTTTTTATATTTCAGAAATTGGCTTCGACTCAAAGTAAAGTTAAACTAAGTTGATGGAAACTAGGTAAGGATTGAAAGCACAATTTAGAAGAAGCTAAGTTATCAGAGTAGTTCAGAAGTAACGGATCACTGGGGGTTGAGAAACTCCCAGACCTAGGGTTTCGCTCTAAACTTTCAACAGGACAGAAATAAAGAGAAGAGATGGTTTACCAACCAGATAGTGATCTTCACAGAATTTGGGTGGAAGAACTCTCTCGAGCAGATTGTTGGATCTTCGGATTCGGCTATCTTCGCAATGGATCCTCCAATACTGGTCTTGAGGCTGGGTCAGCTTCTCCTGGACTCATGATCTGGGAAGAAGAAAAACAAGTGATGGATTCAGAGACTCAGGGAAGGATTTACCAGTTCGAAGAACTTGAAGGCTGATGTCGCTGAGATCCGGATTCTCTTGAAGGCTGATTCGACTCCCTCTGGAAAGAGCTTTGGATCTGAAGTTTCCGGACTGTAACTGGATGCTGGTGGTCGGCCTGGACTTGGAGAGAGAGGCCGTGGGAGGTGGGATAGGCTAGGGTTTGGTGGATTGAAGTGGATGGTGGGCGGCTAGGGTTATGGAGTAGAAGTGGCTAACCTAGGGTTTGGGTTTTGGAGATCTCACACCTCCTCAAGGTTCCTGGGGAACCCGGATTTACTCCCTCACGGAGCTCAACACCTGGATGCAAGTGCGGAAGAGAGAAAACACAAAGTTTGCTCACAAAAAAAATTTGGTTTCATTCATCTGATTTTTTCAAACTTACATGGGGGTTTAATTTATAGGCCATTACAAGAGAGTAGGGTTTTACATCTTCCCATGTGGGACTAAAGGAGGGGATCTTCAAATTAGGATATCAATCCCTACTCATATGGCCGGCCAATTAATTCCAAAGTTGATTGAAGCTTCAAAAAGGAAAGTGGGTGGCGCCTCCTTGTCTTGACCTCCAAGAAAATATTTTTTTCCTTCTATGCTTGGCCTTATCTGGAAGTGTTTGGGCGCCTCTTAACCTTGCCCTCCAAGAGAAAATTTGTTGCCTTTTATATCTAGCTTTAGTTGGAATGATTAGGGCGCCTCCTAACTTTGCTTTTCAAGAGAAATCTCCTTCCTTTCATGGCTCAACCCTTTTTGGATACCTCCTTTTCTTTCTCCCCAAGTTATGGCTCCTTCTAACTTTGTTTTGAGTATTTCTGGCAGGTAATGGGCGCCTCCTTGAATTTCTCTCCAAGAGAATTTCTTTCCTTTCATAGTTTGGTTCTTTTGGAAAGTCTTGGGCCGCCCCCTTGATTTTTGGACCCCTGGTGGATTTCTCCTCAATTGGCGCATGAAAGAGGGGAGCTACTATCTGTGGTGTGGGGACCAAAGCCTGCTGGATGGAGATGTGGCGCCCCCTGGACTCAGGCGTATGGCTGGGAGTGTGGCTGGGAGTGTGGCGCCCACTTACTTGGCCTTGGGAGAAAATGTAACACCCCCAGGTTGAAGCCCTAGTCCACTACTGAGTCAACATGACTCAACAAAATAAAAATGCAGGTAATACAGACTCAAACTAAAATTGAGTTGATCAAGTCAACCCTTATTACAAGCCAAAAACCCTAATTCTTCGGGCAAGGTTAATCAGAGATCCAGATGGAGATCTGAAGTCTTCTTCTGAGTCTGGTGCCCGCACCAGGCTTGAGTAGGGACCCAGGCACATGAATGGGGACCAGGGGTGGCGCATGAATCCTACTTCAGTGGAGGCCTGATGACTCTCCTCTTGGACTTGACTTGAATGAAAGAAGTCAAAATTTAAAAGACTCGATTGAACTTACTTGACTGGACTGAGAAACAAATGGACTCAACTTAATTGACTAAACTTCATTACAGGAATCAATTGACTTAGTGAATCCAATTGACTCACTTTATTATAGGACTCAAAAACATAATCAAAAATCCATAATGGGCCCAGTAGTCTCTATCTGATCCTGGTGCCCATACCACTTTATTTTTGTATTTTTCTACTTTGGATGAAGCAGTCAGCTCAGTACCATTGGGTTCCATGGGCCAGGCACAGCTGAAGATCGGGTTTCAAAATTTTCATTTTTGATACCCTAACTAGCCGGAACCCTAAAACCTTGGACCACTTGATCATGACAATCAATAAATCAATACTTTAGGATTATAGAACAATACCTGGAGTGCTATAATCCTTTATTTGTACAAGGTATACAAGTGGATGCCCTCCAAAGGTGATCCACATAGGAACTGGACCAAGGAAGCACTCCATAATAGTTGCTTGTTTGACTGGGACTCTTTTGGCAGCCTTTCAGACTTTCTCCCTTGCTGGACTCCATACTCTCCTGTAAGGCACTCGATACCTCTCTATATCCCCTCTTAGATTCCAAATATCCCCTTTAATTTTTTCCTAGGCTCTTGTCCTAAAATACTAGCCTTGTCTTTAAAGAATAAGCTTTGCTTCAAAAAGACAAACCTTGTCTTAAGGGGGGAGGAAGAGAAAATAGTAGGTTGGAGTATTCGGATGGGAAAATGAAGTGCTTTGGCATCAAATCATCGATGCCTTTTATAGAGAGGAATGGGGTGCCTGATATGTCCCTTTCTCAGCCATCTGATAAGACCCTTCAATGAGAAGGAGTCTTATTAATGATAACACATATCATAATAACACCCTTTCATGCTCCAAGAGACATATAAATATCTCTTCAACTTTTCTAGCCCTTTTTTCATCTGCCACATGGAATTAACTAGTCAAAATAATGCCAAAGATGTGGCTTTTGAATACGAGGTGTCAGAGATTTTAAGATCCATAAAATAGAAGGACTCTTGGCCTCTTTAATTAGTGCCAAATGAAGAGACGTGACTCTTCATTTGTGCGCACAACACTATTCACTTCATATCATTATGTTGATAGGTCAAAGCCCACATAAAAGGGTGTGGAGATGAGAAGGAGTCCTTTGGGATTCTATCTGGCATTTGTGATTCATTGGCAGAAGGACCTTGGTCCTTCTATGCATTTATGGGTTCGGTTATTAGGGCGAAAGCAAGGATTTCAAAATATTATGAAATCATAACCTAACCCTTAATCCCAAGAACACCTTATTAAGAACATAAAACATAAAAATATAAATTAGGGTTTAAACACCAACCTCGATCGCAAAAATTCCAATTCAATGTAGAAACCTTAATCTGGTCTTTCTGATATGCTCACCAGGCGCCCAAGTGTTTGCCCTCCAACGGTGATCCACATAGGCCTTTGATCAAGACAAATGCACCGCTTCAAAACCGGTTCCTTCAATTAGATCTCTAAGGCCTAATTTAATTCAGGCAGAAACTCCTCTTATTTGGACTGATATTCCTCCTATCAACCTTTCTTTCCTCCTCTTTCTTCCTCTTTCCAATGCCTATAAGATCACTCAAATAGGACTCTCCTAACCAAAGTTAAGGGCTTGTCTAAATTTGACTAGAGATCTTTTAGGACAAATAAAGAGAATGCAGGAAAGAAATGTTTTTCAGAATAAAAACTCCGAACACCATTCCCCGGGTGCCCATCTCCTTAAATAGCAATCTGAGGGATGCTTTAAGACATCCCTTCCATGCCATAAGACATGTCCTTTCAAATAGAACGTGTCCCTTATCCAGACAACACTTCTCTTCGTTCAAAACTTAAGAGAATTAAAATAGAAGGACTCTTCGGATAAAAAACTTTACGAAGAGTCACTTCCTTTTATTACTGTTGCACGAATATCCTTGCATCATGGCCACCCATCAGCCATCAAATGGCTGCCTTTATCCATGCCAAATGCCATATGGCGTGAAACACCAAGGGGCGTGAAGGAAGAGTCCACGCACCTTGTCTTTCTTGCTTTGACGGGTCATAGGAAAGGGCGCATGAAAAATATCAAAGACTTATCTGCAAGGGGCGGTAAGGATGATGGTTTATCTGGTCCTCTACTGTGTTTCAATAGCGAAAGGACTCTTCTAATATGGCACCTCTTCATAAAATTTTTTAACGTAACTATTACATAGAAGTAGTTTGACCCGGTCAAACCTTTAGGCGCTAAATTTAGGATAGAGTCCAATCTGAATTAAACCAGCAATGTGGCTGATTTAAAAGTCCAATCCCTTGGTTAACTAGCCAAGGGTTAGCCCAACACATGAGCCTAAATTGATTTAGCCTTAATTAGACCAAATCAAACCAAATCGGAAACCGATTCGAACCTAATTCGAATCAAGGTGCAATGGTTTGCAACATGTGCTAGCATGTTCATCTTGCAAACATAGTTTAATCCAATTAAACCCTTAATCAATTCCCTTTGTGTGTGACCCATTGGGTTCCACATCTAGCCAGTAGTGGGTTGGGTGTGATTTGACCTAAATTGATTTAGGCTTTAACCTAGCCAATTTAGGTCAAATTGAGGTAACCCAATTGACAATTAGAATTCTTTCTGATCTAATTAAACTCTTTAATTAAATCAAAAACCCACAAGGCAAGATTGATGTCTAGCAACGTATCATGCCTACCCAGAAGGTATGGAATTTTAGTGAAAATATCAAAAATATCCTTCAGTGAAAGTTACCGTACAATTCAATCCTTCGATCAGCTTGCACCCTGAATATGACTTTGGATATGGAACCATGTCAAATCCAGTATCACATTCAATTCTTTCTCAATCTAATAATGATGATTCAAATGATGAAATATTAGAAACTATTTCTAATATTCATACTTTGATCAAAGTTTTCCTGAATCACCATTTGATCGAAATCAGCTGGATGCGATCTCCTCTTACTAGGGTTGATCGATTCCTTGTTCGACCTACTCACAACCTCCATATACAATTTAACATATCCAGTATCACCCTGTACATGATTCAATGTCATGAATAAGTGTGAACCAAAACATGGGTTCATGCATACAAAGCACTATGGTAGTCTCAGGTCAAAGGATTACATGCACTACTCTCTCTATGAAAACCATCTATTGACAAGTAGATAAGACTCCATTAGACGTTTTCATGTCGGATCAAATTCAGTGAACTCATTCACTAATGAGCACCCATGTCCTTGTATTAGTGTCCTACACAAGTAATTATAAGGTCAATTACCCGTATTAATGAGCATACAAAGGATATGCTAGTCTTTCCGAAAACATTGATTCCCTACTCAATGTCCCTTTGACTAGGAATACTTAAGATTAGGATTTTTAGGTTTTATGTCTTACTAGTATGATCTCATCTTAACCCTTAAAACCATAGCCCTAGTCTATGGGGTTCATCATATCATAAATCTAAGACACAGCGTATGATGAAAAAGATGCCTTTTAATATATATAATTGTCAATACAAAAGTTTGGAAGTTTTCGGGATATCCCAATAAAATTACAAGTTTTAATTGGCTTACAGGGCATAATCCTTTCAGTCTCCCACTTGCATTAAAGCCAATCACCCATATATCTAATCCCCATACTATCGAGGTGGCGATCAAACTCCCGCTATGGTAGAGCCTTAGTGAACGGGTCTGCTATATTGTTCTTTGTATTTACTTGCTTGATGCAGACTTCTTGTCTTTCGACAATCTCTCGAATGAGTTGGAAGCATCTCAGAATGTGCTTTTACTTATGATGAGCTCTTGGTTCCTTAGCTTGAGCAACAGCTCCAGTATTGTCACAATAAAGTGGTACTGGATTCTCAATCTCAGGAACCATGCTCAACTCAGTGATGAACTTCTTCATTCAGACTACTTCCTTGGCGGCTTCTCTAATAGCTATGTATTCTGCCTTTATTGTTTAGTCAGCTACAGTCTGCTGTTTAGTTCTCTTCTAGCTTACTATCCCACCATTTAGGATAAAGACATACCCTGAAATGGATTTGCTATCATCTAGATCTGTTTGAAGACTAGAATCAGAGTACGCTTCTAGTTTAAGATCAGAACCTCCGTATATTAGAAAAATATCCTTAGTCCTTCTTAAGTACTTAAGAATTTTTTTCACAGCTTTCCAATGATCCTCTCCTAGATCAACTTGAAACCTACTGACTATGCCTAAGGCATATGCCACATCAGGCCTGGTACATAACATGGCATACATTATTGAGCCTACTGCCGAAGCATAAGATATAGAACTCATTCTATTTCTCTCTTCAGGTGTCTTTGGAGACATCCTTTTAGAGAGGTGTATGCCTTAATTCATGGGTAAGTAACCTCATTTACTCCCATCCATGCTGAACCTTTTCACCACTAAGTCAATGTACCTAGACTAGGATAAGCCTAGCATCCTCTTAGATCTATCTCTATAAATTTTAATATCAAGTATGTAGGATGCTTCTCCCAAGTCTTTCATGGAAAACTTACTAGATAGCCAAATTTTGACTGATTATAACATTGGGATATCATTCCCAATGAGAAATATGTCATCTACATACAGAACCAGGAAGACTCTGGCACTCCCACTAGTCTTTTTATATACACAAGGCTCATCCACATTTTTGATGAAACCAAACTCTTTGATTGTTACATCAAAATGGATGTTCCAACTCCTTGAAGCTTGCTTCAATCCATAAATGGATTTCTTAAGCTTACACACCTGATTAGGTTTGTCTCTCGAGACAAAACCTTCTGGCTGTGACATGTAAACTTCCTCCTCAAGGAAACCATTGAGGAAGGTTGTTTTTACATCCATCTGCCAGATCTCATAATCATGGTATGCTGCTATAGCAAGCATGATCCGAATAGATTTGAGCATGGCAACAGGGGAGAATGTTTCATCATAATCAATACCCTATTTTTGTCTAAAACCTTTAGCTACTAATCTGGCTTTATAGGTTTCGACTTGGCCATCTGCTCCAATCTTTTTCTTATAGACCCATTTGCACCCAATAGGGTTAACACCCTCTGGTGCATCAACCAAAGTCCATACTTGGGTGACATATATGGAGTCCATTTTGGAATTCATGGCATCTTATCATCTGTCTGAGTCCCTACTCATGATAGCTTCCGTATAAGTCAGAGGTTCATCATTTTGAATGATTTGGGCTTCATTATTCTTAATAATGAACCCATACCTCTCAGGTGCTTGTCACACTCTATTAGACTTACGAAGAGAAGTTATGTGTTATGGTTCTACCATAACTATGTGTTCTATTGGTTGAGATGTGTCTATTTGTTTATTTTGAACTTCTTCAAGTTCAATATTTCTCCCACTACCCTTTTGCAGGATAAATTCTTTCTCCATAAAAGTGGCATGCCTACTGACAAATACCTTTTGTTCAGCAGAGTGGTAGAATAGATATCATATACTATCTCTAGGATATCCAATAAATAGACACTTATCTGCTTTAGCATCCAGCTTATGTCCAAAATTTCTTTTGACATATGCTGGACATCCCCATATCTTAAGATACTTAAGATTGTGGTGCGGGCACCAGACTCAGGAGAAGACTTCAGAGCTCCATCTGGATCTCTGATTAACCTTGCCCGAAGAATTAGGATTTTTTGGCTTGTAATAAGGGTTGACTAGATCAACTCAATTTTAGCTTGAGTCTATATTACCTGTATTTTATTTTGTTGAGTCATGTTGACTCAGTAGTGGACTAGGGTTTCAACCTAGGGTGTTACATTTTCTCCCAAGTCCTAGAAAGTGGGCGCCACACTCCCAGCCACACTCCCAGCCATATGCCTGAGTCCAGGGGGCGCCACATCTCCATCCAGCAGGCTTTGGTCCCCACACCACAGATAGCAGCTCCCCTCTTTCATGTGCCAATTGAGGAGAAATCCACCAGGGGTCCACAAATCAAGGGGGCGGCCCAAGACTTCCCAAAAGAACCAAACTATAAAAGGAAAGAAATTCTCTTGGAGAGAAATTCAAGGAGGCGCCCATTACCTGCCAGAAATACTCAAAACAAAGTTAGAAGGAGCCATAACTTGGGGAGAAAGAAAAGGAGGTATCCAAAAAGGGTTGAGCCATGGAAGGAAGGAGATTTCTCTTGAAAAGCAAGGTTAGGAGGCGCCCTAATCATTCCAACTAAAGCTAGATATAAAAGGCAAAAAATTTTCTCTTGGAGGGCAAGGTTAAGAGGCGCCCAAACACTTCCAGATAAGGCCAAGCATAGAAGAAAAAAAATAGTTTTCTTGGAGGTCAAGACAAGGAGGCGCCACCCACTTTCCTTTTTTGAAGCCTCAATCATCTTTGGAATTATTTGGCCGGCCATATAAGTAGGGATTGATCCTACAATCCTAATTTGAAGATCCCTCCTTTAGTCCCATATGGGAAGATGTAAAACCCTACTCTCTTGTAATGTCCTATAAATTAAAACCCCTTTGTAAGTTCTAAGGGATCAGATGAATGAAACCAATTTTTTTTAGTGAGCAAACTCTGTGTTTTCTCTCTTCCGCACTTGCATCCAGGTGTTGAGCTCCATGAGAGAGTAAATCCGGGTTCCCCAGGAACCTTGAGGAGGTGTGAGATCTCCAAAACCCCAACCCTAGGTTAGCCACTTCACTCCCAAACCCTAGCCGCCCATCACCCTTCTCTTTCCACCAAGCCCTAGCATATCCCACCTCTCACGGCCATTCTCTCCAAGTCAAGGCCGACCACCAGCATCCAGCTACAGTCCAGGTACTTCAGATCCAAAGCTCTTTCCAGAGGGAGTCGAATCAGCCTTCAAGAGAATCCGGATCTCAGCGACATCAGCCTTCAAGTTCATCGAACTGGTAAATCCTTCCCTGAGTCTCTGAATCCATCACTTATTTTTTCTTCTGCCCAAATCTTGAGTCCAGGAGAAGCCGACCCAACCACAAAACCAGTATTGGAGGATCCATTGCAAAGATAGCCGAATCCGAGGATCCAACAATCTGCTCGAGAGAGTTCTTCCGCCCAAATTCTGTGAGATCACTGTCTGGTTGGTAAACCATCTCTTCTCTTTATTTCTGTCCTGTTGAAAGTTCAGAGCGAAACCCTAGGTCTGGGAGTTTCTCAACCCCAGCGATCCGTTACTTCTGAACTACTATGATAACTTAGCTTCTTCTAAATTGTGCTTTCAATCCTTACCTAGTTTCCATCAACTTAGTTTAACTTTACTTTGAGACAAAGCCAATTTCTAAAATATATAAAAAAAAAAGAATTAATCTTAATTTTACTTTCGCATATGCTTCTTTGTTCTTTGTTCTACATCATTTTTGGTATCAAAGCTTTCGTTCTGCATCAATTTTGGTATCAGAGCTTTCGTTCTGCATCAATTTTGGTATCAGAGCCCTGTCTAGGGTTTCTGACTTGCTTGCATGTTTTGAGTGTCTCTCTTTTTTACTTTGTCTGCTCAAGTAGACTCCCCAGGATGTCCGGTCCTAGGAATGAAGCAAGGTGCAAGCCTCCTCTTCCCATTCCACGGGGTGTTCCTAGGGCGTGTAGGGGATCCGTTGGGTTACAACTTCTTAGCAGGAATTGTAAACGGGGAAGTACTCTATTTTTAGCCCGTAATTGCCCTGTTTCAGGAATTATTTCTCACTGCAGGTAACTCTAAATTCAGTTATTTTTGTTTTGTTGAAACCAGTATAATTGAACCTATTTTGCCTAATTTTCTTGTGATTTATTGGTTTCTATGAGATTTCTGAGAATTAAATTACTGCAACTTTATTTTTGTATTTCTGCAATTCAATTATTTTTGAGTGATCATCTCTTAATTCATCTTAAGGGCATTTGAGCATCTAAGATAAGGGGAGGAGTTGATAACCTCTCCTTAGCCCAAAACTACCACCTACTCATTCGAACCTAAGCCTTTAATCTTAAAATTCATTAGACCTAATTTGCCCTAGTGGGCTAGGGACATCAATAAGTCGGGTCAAGGCTAGTGTTGAGTCAGTTTGTCTGGTTACTCTGTGTGCGCTTTGTACTCAGCGTCTAGAATGGTGGTTCAGGGATTCCATCCCGAAGGGCTTGTGTGCTGGTCCGCCTACCTGGCCAATCTCTGATTGGTGTCTAGGATTGGCATTCAGGGACCTAACACTCCCCTTACACCTACCTGGCTGAGTCCTGAGTTACTACAGGCTAGCTTGCCACTCTGATTGGGCATCTAGTTTGGGCTCTAGGTCTAGTTAGCCCGTAGTCATTCAGTTGAGTCTCATTTTATGTGTTTGCTTGCATCATGTCTACCAGGAATGGAGTGCCCTTCCAACCTGGTCAAACCCAACCTGATTTAGAGGCCATGGTTAGAGCTCTTACTGAGAGTATGAACAAACTGAGTCAGGATGTGACTACCACTGTTGCCCAGTTTAAAGAACAAGTCCATGAGGATTTTTCCCAGTTTAGAGATCGAGTCCAAGTACTTGAGAAGCGTAGACATCAAAATTGGACCCCTGATCCAAAATTTAATAGGCCCCAACCTCACCCATGCCAAGAGCCTAGGAGGACCTTATACCATGATCCCGAGCATAACCTTAGAAAGCCTAACTATGATATCTATAGTATGGATCGTGTCTATGAGAGGTCCTTACAATATTCTAGACCAGTCACTCAACAACCCAAGTTTTCTAGATCAAACCATTTAGATCCACACCCATGCCCAAGTAAGGTCTCTACTAGCTTGAAACCCAGTGTGACCCAGGTTCCTATATCACAAGAATGTTTGTTTTGTGGAGAAAGAGGCCATAAATCTAGTCAGTGCCCATGCATAGGACTGGCTTGTGCACAGCTAAGTGGTAGGAATCCTAAGGATGGCATTAATGAGGGAGAACCCAAGCCTACCAATGAGGAAGAAAGGTTAGGTATGACAAGCCCAGAATCAGTTGACCCGATTACCACTGACCCGAAACCCATTGAGGATGGCATCGAGGAAGTTTATGATGCTGGCTTGAGTCTAGTTGATGAATATGAGGGGGAAGAACTTGAAGAATGTGACATCGATACTATTGGTTCCCTACCTGAGGAGACCTTGGAGAGCAACCAAGTGGTAGGACCTAGTTCAGAAATTCAAGAGATTTGTGAGAACCAGGTTCCTTCAGTCAAATACCCCCAGGAAGAACTCATAGTGTTAGCCGGAGCTATCAGTTCGTACCCTCTAATGACAGTCATTCCCCAAGTACCAATTGAAGATCTTTGCACTGAACTGTTTAAGTTTGCCCACCTTATGGTAGATCCTCTCCTTAGGATGACTGAATCAAGCCTCTTACAATTGGACCTTGTCCCATGCCCAGCCACTAAGGTCTCTCCCGTAATCTCAGTTGAACATCCTTGTCTTGAGCGGATTGATTCACCCAGTCCTGTAGAAGTCCTCCTTATGGCCCCAGACCCCTTCCTTCGCATGACTGACGTACCCTTCTATAGAGTATACCTTTCCGCACCCATAGGTCAAATTTTAAGTCTTGAGGTCATCATCCATAGGCCCTCCCATGAATCATTCTCTAATCCAGTTCTTGAGAAAGTGGATCATTATTTGCTTAGAGAACAAACCTTAACTATTGCAATCACATGTCCTAGGCTACTTCCCGAACCATCTCTTGATCCATTCCTAGGAGTAGCAAACTTTACCTTTCGTAAGGATGACCAGTTGACACTCATAGATCACCATTCAAACCTTCACATCACCACCTTTAGTCAACAGGTAATTCGAGACTCCACCTCATATCTCCTCCCTTTCTCTAGGACTTCCAATGCTTCTTACACCATCCAAGTATACTTTGTCGAAGCCTTTAGAGTGAACCACGTGTCAGAACCTTTTAGGTTTGCCACCTACTTCTGAAAGACCTTATGGCACCTACTAGGCATCCATAATAAGTTTTCATGCTCTGCATGCCCTCCTCCGACCCAAGGTCAAACCTAGAGAACCTTAGTTTGTTAGGTTTAGACCTAGGGTTCCTTTGTAATAAAGTCCATTCTTTAGGAATGCGTCGTCAGTCTAGTTTAGTTTTTCTTGAGCCTTTACTAGGCTTTGGCTCAGATTTTGGTTGGATTGAGAGCACCAGGAATTGGGATTTGTATTTTGTCCAGGGCTGAAATTGCATTCAATGTTTCGATCAATAGGTCTATAGGCTAGAGTCCCTTTGAAATGGTTCATGGATACAAGCCTCACACACCACTTGATCTGATTTCACTATTAGCCCACACACACAAGTCTCTCGATGCACTTGCATAGCATGTAAAGGACTTGCATAAAAAAATTCATGCCAAAATAACTTTAAGTAATGAAACTTATAAGAAGTTGGCTGATTCTCAAAGACGAGTCAAAACTTTTATTGAGGGAGACTATGTAATGATTAGGTTAAGGCCTGAGCGATTTCCTCCTGGAGCCGTTAGAAAGCTACATGCTAGAGGAGCTGGACCATTTAGAGTAGTGAAGAGAGTAGGATCCAATGCCTATGTGCTCGAGTTGCCTCCAGAACTAGGCATTAGCTCCACTTTCAATATTACAGACCTAGTAGAGTATAGAGAGCCAGCTGTGATTCCCAGTGAGCCTTTTGAACCTAATCCTACTCTTGAGAGTGAACCCAACCCTGTGTGTCCACCAACAAACTGGCCTGTGAGGAAAGAGCAGATTGAAAAGATCCTGGATGATCAGGTTATCTCTACTCGTAATCGAGGATACCAAAGATACCTGGTCCGGTGGCAAGGAAGGCCAGATTCTGATGACTCTTGGATCTCCCGAGAAGAATTACAAGAATTGGACCCAGACCTCTTGGAGAGATACCAGAGCCAACTTGATCCATACTCGACAGGGTCGAGTTCCTCCTACCCTGGGAGAATTGGTGCGGGCACCAGACTCAGGAGAAGACTTCAGAGCTCCACCTGGATCTCTGATTAACCTTGCCCGAAGAATTAGGATTTTTTGGCTTGTAATAAGGGTTGACTAGATCAACTCAATTTTAGCTTGAGTCTATATTACCTGTATTTTATTTTGTTGAGTCATGTTGACTCAGTAGTGGACTAGGGTTTCAACCTGGGGTGTTACATTTTCTCCCAAGGCCAAGCAAGTGGGCGCCACACTCCCAGCCACACTCTCAGCCATACGCCTGAGTCCATGGGGTGCCACATCTCCATCCAGCAGGCTTTGGTCCCCACACCACAAATAGCAGCTCCCCTCTTTCATGCGCCAATTGAGGAGAAATCCACTAGAGGTCCACAAATCAAGGGGGCGGCCCAAGACTTCCCCAAAGAACCAAACTATAAAAGGGAAGAAATTCTCTTGGAGAGAAATTCAAGGAGGCGCCCATTACCTGCCAGAAATACTCAAAACAAAGTTAGAAGGAGCCATAACTTGGGGAGAAAGAAAAGGAGGTATCCAAAAAGGGTTGAGCCATGGAAGGAAGGAGATTTCTCTTGAAAAGCAAGGTTAGGAGGCGCCCTAATCATTCCAACTAAAGCCAGATATAAAAGGCAACAAATTTTCTCTTGGAGGGCAAGGTTAAGAGGCGCCCAAACACTTCCAGATAAGGCCAAGCATAGAAGGAAAAAAATAGTTTTCTTGGAGGTCAAGACAAGAAGGCGCCACCCACTTTCCTTTTTTGAAGCCTCAATCATCTTTGGAATTATTTGGCCGGCCATGTAAGTAGGGATTGATCCTACAATCCTAATTTGAAGATCCCCTCCTTTAGTCCCACATGGGAAGATGTAAAACCCTACTCTCTTGTAATGTCCTATAAATTAAAACCCCTTTGTAAGTTCTAAGGGATCAGATGAATGAAACCAATTTTTTTTAGTGAGCAAACTCTGTGTTTTCTCTCTTCCGCACTTGCATCCAGGTGTTGAGCTCCGTGAGGGAGTAAATCCGGGTTCCCCAGGAACCTTGAGGAGGTGTGAGATCTCCAAAACCCCAACCCTAGGTTAGCCACTTCACTCCCAAACCCTAGCCGCCCATCACCCTTCTCTTTCCACCAAGCCATAGCATATCCCACCTCTCATGGCCATTCTCTCCAAGTCCAGGCCGACCACCAGCATCCAGCTACAGTCCGGGTACTTCAGATCCAAAGCTCTTTCCAGAGGGAGTCGAATCAGCCTTCAAGAGAATCCTGATCTCAGCGACATCAGCCTTCAAGTTCTTCGAACTGGTAAATCCTTCCCTGAGTCTCTGAATCCATCACTTGTTTTTTCTTCTTCCCAAATCTTGAGTCCAGGAGAAGCCGACCCAACCACAAGACCAGTATTGGAGGATCCATTATGAAGATAGCCGAATCCGAGGATCCAACAATCTGCTCGAGAGAGTTCTTCCGTCCAAATTCTGTGAGATCACTGTCTGGTTGGTAAACCATCTCTTCTCTTTATTTCTGTCCTGTTGAAAGTTCAGAGTGAAACCCTAGGTCTGGGAGTTTCTCAACCCCCAGCGATCCGTTACTTCTGAACTACTCTGATAACTTAGCTTCTTCTAAATTGTGCTTTCAATCCTTACCTAGTTTCCATCAACTTAGTTTAACTTTACTTTGAGGCAAAGCCAATTTCTGAAATATAAAAAAAAAAAAAGGAATTAATCTTAATTTTACATCCGTATATGCTTCTTTGTTCTTTGTTCTGCATCAGATTGGGTTTCTTTCCTCTCCATATTTCATAAGGAGTGCTAGAGACAGACTTAGATGGTCCTCTGTTCAAAATGTAAGCTGCGGTTTCCAGGGCATAACCCCAAAAAGAAATAGGTAGATTTGTGAAACACATCATGGTTCGTACCATATCCAATAGAGTACGATTCCTCCTTTCAGCTACACCATTTAATTGAGGTGTATAAGGAGGAGTCCATTCAGAGAGAATCCCTTTATCTTTAAGATAGTCAAGAAATTCCATGGTTAAGTATTCACCCCCTCGATCTGATCGAAGAATTTTAATACTTTTTTCTATTTGTTTCTCAACCATACTTTGATACTCTTTGAATTTATCAAAGGCTTCGGATTTATGTTTCATAAGATACACATATCCGAACCTTGATAAATCATTAGTGAACATTATAAAATAAGAGTTTCCTGCTTTATCATGAGTTGTCATAGGACAACATACATCTGTATGTACTAGACCCAGCAACTCATTTGTCCTTTCTCCATGTCCACTAAATGAAGTCTTGGTCATTTTTTCCATAAGACATGATTCACAAGTTCCTAATGATTCATAATCAAAAGGATCAAAGATTTTTTCTTTGTATAACTTGTTAATTCTTGTCTTACTAATATGACCAAGTCGACAATGCCAAAGTAAAGTATGATTTATTTCATCTCCTTTTCGTTTCTTACCAATGTGAAGAATTTTGTCATTCTAAGATAGAATCAATAAACCATTATTGAAAATGCCAAAACAAATAATTTCATTAGAAAAAAGAATCGAGCAACCATTGCTCGTTACATTTAGTACATACCCTTGTTTTAACAACAAGGGTATAGATACAATGTTTCTAATGATCTTAGGCATATAATAACAGTTTTTTAGCTCTAAGATCTTCCTAGAAGGTAGCTTCAATATATAAGTCCCTACAACTTCTGCTTGGATGGAATCTCCTCCAGCACCGTAGAGCTCGAAGTCTCCTTCCTTCAAAACTCTATGTTCTGCAGCCCCTGCAATGATTTGCAGATATGGTGACCACAAGCGGTATCCAATACCCAAGAGTTTGAATTAGAAGAATCTAATGACAAAATTGCATGTATCTCATACATACCTTTTGGTGCATCACTAGCACCAGTCTTCACAATTGCAAGGTAAGCCTTGCAATTCTTTTTCTAATGACCTGCTTTGCCGCAGTGAAAATAGGTTGATTGTTTAGAGGCTTTCTTTCCCTTCTTCTTCTTATTGATGCCACCTTTAGGGTTCAACCTCCTTTTTGAACCCTTTTTGCCTGCCTTCTTCTTTGAGATCCCATCTAGAAGAAAAAGAGGAGCCTTATTCTTCTTGATATGGCTCTCTGCTATCTTGAGCATATTCAGCAGCTCAGGCAGTGATACATTCAATTTGTTCATATGATAATTTAGAACGAACTGAGAAAATGACTCTGGGAGTGACTGCAGGATGATATCCTGGTTCAACTCCCCATCCATCGCAAAACCTAATTGACCTAATCGAGTGATCAGGTCAATACCCATTAGCATATGGTCTTGTACAGATGTTCCTTCTGTCATCCTGGCATGGAACAACTGCTTAGATATCTCATATCTAGCAGTCCTACTATGTTCTCCATAAAGCTCTTTTAAGTTGAGCAATATGGATTGAGTGTCCATGCCATCATGCTGTCTCTGAAGTTCATTACTCATTGAGGCAAGCATGATGTATTTAACAATAAGGGAGTCATTTTGCCACATCTTAAATATGGACTTTTCTTCCTTAATAGCATCTTCCCCTAATGGCTCTAAATTAGGGGTGTCAAGAACGTAGGAAAGTTTCTCTTGACTGAGTACAATTTTTAATTTCCTCAACCTGTCCACATAATTGGGACTAGTCAATTTATTGGTATCAAGTATACAACATAATGATAGTGAAGAAGCCATTTATATCTACATAAACAAAGAACATTACATAAGCAAACAACCAATGTTTGACAAAACATAATTAAATTAGGACTTTAATTTAATTATGCCTCCCATTATTTTATCGAACATCATAGCCCTCCCTTATGATAATCGAGAAACCCTAATTGGTTTTCTTAGTAGGACTGAGACCCTAATTCCTTATAAAAGATCTTGTGTTTACACAACAAACCTTTTACAAGTTCAAAGATAGAAAAACTCTTTCCAATTGCATCTTATGCAATTCTCAACAAAAACTGGCCTCTAAAACATTAATAGTCTTGTGTTAGCACAACAAACCATAATGCTTTAGTTAAGTTAGACCCTTAATTATCATACAGTCATATTTGTATATATATGCCCTAGTATTAGCACAACAAAGCATTATATCAAATATGCTGTAAGCATCTAAATGCACTAAACCATAACTATGTTAGTCCCCATAATAGGTCTTGTGTTAGCACATCAAAGCATTATATCAAATATGCTGTAAGCATCTAAATGCACTAAACCATAACTATGTTAGTCCCCATAATAGGTCTTGTGTTAGCACAAACAAACCTAAAATGGATCATGACACAATTATGACTTAGTATGAAGGAAGGCCTAATGTAGTGAACATTACACTAAGCATATCAATCAAGAATTAAGTTAATAAAATCAGCCAGGTAAGTGGGAGAGTAGTGGGAGTCCCCCCGTTGCTTTCCTAGTCACCAATAAATTGGCCAGGTCAGACAACGGAACCAATTAAAAACCACATCCTCTTTACCAATCATGAACCACCTATCCTAGACACCGAATGATCAACTAATCATTGATTTTTGCTTTTGGTATATGACACTACAACTTAATATTATTTTATTAGAGGGCAATTCAAACAGAAGCACATTCTAAAATTACCATTCAATCAACCATGCATCATATATCATTTTATAATATGCCAAGTGTGTCATCATACTAGGACAACCATCTACCACATAATGGATCCACCATTATGCCAGGGCAACCTTATTTCAGTATGATGACTAGAAAGCTAAACATATCTCTATATCGGTTAAGGTTTAAGTGAAAACCCTAACCAGTGACATACGTATATGCATAAACATATCAATCATATGTAACTTTAAACTTTTGTAGAGTCCTACAAAATTGGGCAACTTCAAATTTTATAGAGTCCTACAAAAATGGGCAACCTCAAGAGTCCTACAAAATTTGGCAACTTCAATTTTGTAGAGTCCTACCAAAATGGCCAACCTCAAGAGTCCTACAAAATTGGGCAACTTCAATTTTGTAGAGTCCTACCAAAATGGGCAACCTCAAATTTTGTATGATTTAGCCCTAATAAGGTGGCTCTGATACCACTGATGGGTTCGGTTACTAGGGCGGAAGCATGGATTTCAAAATATTATGAAATCATAACCTAACCCTTAATCCCAAGAACACCTTATTAAGAACATAAATCATAAAAATATAAATTAGGATTTAAACACCAACCTCGATCGCAAAAAATCCAATTCGATGTAGAAACCTTAATCTGGTCTTTCTGATCTGCTCACCAGGCACCCAAGTGTTCACCCTCCAACGGTAATCCACATAGGGCTTTGATTAAGACAAATGCACTGCTTCAAAACCGGTTCCTTCAATTAGACCTCTAAGGCCTAATTTAATTCAAGCAGAAACTCCTCTTATTTGGATTGATATTCCTCCTATCAACCTTTCTTTCCTCCTCTTTCTTCCTCTTTCCAATGCCTGATCACTCAAATAGGACTCTTCTAACCAAAGTTAAGGGCTTGTCTTAATTTGACAAGAGATCTTTTAGGACAAAGAAAGAGAATGCAGGAAAGAAATGTTTTTCAGAATAAAAACTCCGAACACCATTCCCCAAGCACCCATCTCCTTAAATAGCAATCTGAGGGATGCTTTAAGACATCCCTTCCATGCCATAAGACATGTCCTTTCCAATAGAACGTGTCCCTTATCCATACAACACTTCTCTTCGTTCAAAACTTAAGAGAATTAAAATATAAGGACTCTTCGGATAAAAAACTTTACGAAGAGTCGCTTCCTTTTATTTCTATTGCACGAATATCCTTGCATCATGGCCACCCATCAGCCATCAAATGGCTTCCTTTATCCATGCCAAATAACATATGGCATGAAACACCAAGGGGCGTGAAGGAAGAGTCCACGCCCCTTGTCTTTCTTGCTTTGACGGGTCATAGGAAATGGCGCATGAAAAATATCAAAGACTTATCTGCAAGGGGCAGCAAGGATGATCGTTTATCTGGTCCTCTACTATGTTTCAACAGCAGAAGAACTCTTCTAATATGGTGCCTCTTCATAAAATTTTTTAACGTAACTATACATAGAAATAGTTTGACCCAGTCAAACCTTTAGGCGCTAAATTTAGGATTGAGTCCAATCTAAATTAAACCAGCCATGTGGCTGATTTAAAAGTCCAATCCCTTGGTTAACTAGCCAAGGGTTAGCCCAACACATGAGCCTAAATTGATTTAGCCTTAATTAGATCAAATTAGCCCAAATCGGAACCCGATTCGAACCTAATTCGAATCAAGTTGCAATGGTTTGCAACATGTGATAGCATGTTCATCTTGCAAACATAGTTTAATCCAATTAAACCCTTAATCAATTCCCTTTGTATGTGACCCATTGGGTTCCATATCTAGCCAGCAGTGGGTTGGGTGCGATTTGACCAAATTTGATTTAGGCTTTAACTTAGCCGATTTAGGTCAAATTGAGCTAACCCAATTGACAATTAGAATTCTTTCTAATTCTTGATCTAATTAAACTCTTTAATTAAATCAAAAACCCACAAGGCAAGATTGACGTCTAGCAACGTATCATGCCTACCCAGAAGGTGTGGAATTTTAGTGAAAATACCAAAAATACCCTTCAGTGAAAGTTACCATGCAATTCAATCCTTCGATCAGCTTGCACCCTGAATATGACTTTGGATAGGGAACCATGTCAAATCCAATATCACATTCAATTCTTTCTCAATCTAATAATGATGATTCAGATGATGAAGTATTAGAAACTATTTCTATATTCATACTTTGATCAAAGTTTTCCTGAATCACCATTTGATCGAAATCAGCTGGATGCGATCTCCTCTTACTAGGGTTGATCGATTCCTTGTTCGACCTACTCACAACCTCCATATATAATTCACCATATCTAGTATCACCCTGTACATGACTCAATGTCATGAATAAGTGTGAACCAAAATATGGGTTCATGCATACGAGGCACTATGGCAGTCTCAGGTCAAAGGATTACATGCACTACTCCCTCTATGAAAACCATCTATTGACAAGTAGATAAGACTCCATTAGATGTTTTCAAGTCGGATCAAATTCAGTGAACTCATTCTCTAATGAGCACCCATGTCCTTGTATTAGTGTCCTACACAAGTAATTGTAAGATCAATTACCCTCATTAATGAGCATACAAAGGATATGCTAGTCTTTCCGAAAACATTAATCCCCTACTCAATGTCCCTTTGACTAGGAATACTTAAGATTAGGATTTTTAGGTTTTAAGTCTTACTGGAATGATCTCATCTTAACCCTTAAAACCATAGCCCTATTCTATGGGGTTCATCATATCATAAATCTAAGACACAGCGTATGATGAAAAAGATGCCTTTTAATATATATAATTGTTAATACAAAATTTTGGAAGTTTTTAGGATATCCCAATAAAATTACAAGTTTTAATTAGCTTGCACGGCATAATCCTTTCATGCATGGAATTGGCGTGAAACCAAAAGTGGCGCCCAAAAGTCCATGCCAACATGGACTCTTCCCCAAATGCAAGATAAAGCCAAATAAAATCTAGATTATTACTGAATTAGGCTTCCCCAATTTTGACTCTAATCATTTAAATTAATTAGCCCAAATAACAAGCAACTAGTCCTAATCCAATAGGGTTAGGAGTTTGGCTAGCAACATATGCTAGTATGTCAATTAGCTAGCCAATTAAGGTCCCATGACCCCAATAAAGATCCAATTGACTTCCTTGACTAATTTCCTAATATCTATGTCCCTTTGGGCTCCATATCTAGCTAGCAGTAGGTCTAGGTCCAAGCTAATTTGATTCAATTGAACCTGATTGATGTAATTAGGTCAAATAGAGCTAACCTAAGTTGCCAATTCGAACTAGCTTCCAAATCGACTCATGAATCCAATCAATTTGATTCATAAAAACCTACAAGACATGATTGACATCTAGCAATGTGTCATGCCTACCTGGAAGATTGGAATTTGGTTGAAATTATCAAAATACCCTTTAGAGGAAAGTTACCATGCAACTCAATCCATCGATCTCCTCTTATCGTGATTATGTGATGGGCATGAATAAATGTCAAACCCTGGACTTAATCCTTTTGAATCTCAATTCGATAATGAAGACTCGATCGATGAAAGATTGAAACCCTATCTAATCTCATCCTACTTTGATCAAAGACTTCTTGAGTCAACAATTGAAGATATTTCATTGGGTAAGTTCTCCTTTTACTAGGTGTGATCGATCCTTGTTGACCTACTCATTACCGTCAAACATAATTCACCATATCCAAAAGAACCCCGTACATGACATAATTGCCATGAATGAGTACGTACCAAAACATGGGTTCATGTGCACAAGATATTATGGTAGTCTCAGGTCTAAGGATCACATGCACAACTCCTACTATGAGAACCGTCTTTTGACAAGTAGTAAGACCTCCATAAGATGTTCTCAAGGAAGATCAGTTTAGTGAACTCATACCCTAATGAGCACCCATATCCTTATATTAGTGTCCCTACACAAGTGGCTGTGAGACCAACAACCCTCCTTTTGAGCATATATAGGATGTGCTAGTCTTATCGAAAACATCGATCCCTGAATTGATGATCCAATGACTAAGAATATTTTAGATTAGTGTTTATAGGAACTTAGGTCTCACTATTATGATCTCTAACATAACCTTAATTCCATTGCCCTAACCTATGGGGTTCATCATAATCTTAATAAGATGCAGCAATATGATGAATCAAAATATCTTTCGATTTATAAAAAAATATCATACATGAGTTGGAAGATTATAGAAATGCCCATACAAAGATTGGCTTTTAGGGCAATATTCTTCCAATCTCTCACTTGCACTAAAGCCAATCGCCTTTGTATCTTATGCCCATATAATCTAAGTGGCAATCAAACTACTGCTGTGGTAGTGCTTTAGTGATGGGTATGCTATATTGTTCTTTGTATAAACTCGTTCGATGACAACATCTTGTCTTAGAATTAGATGGAAGCATTTTAGGATGTGCTTGGACCTATGGTGAGACCTCGGTTCCTATGTGATGCGGGATGAACCTAGGACTGATGTAGATGAAGGAAAAATAAAAAATCTAATTTTTTTTGAAATTTTATGGATTTAAGTTTGTAGGCTAATAATCTGAAAGCAAGTAAAGAATTGCAGGTAAACATATCATGAAAGAAACTATCATACTTGCAAAAAGATACATGCAGAATAATAAAACATAGGATCTCGAAAATTGAGAAACACCCAGTTTAGGATAGCATACCTTCAACAAGTCAGAAATAAGGAGGGGGAAGGTTTATACCAGGCAGAGATTGAAGATCCACTTGATAAAGAGTTTTCTCAGCACTCTGGATGGCGCTTGGAAGACAAGCCTTTAGTTTCCTGAATCAGAAGGCAATCTGGATCAGTCTTGAAGGCAAAGAAAGCCTCCTCTAGGGAGGGAAAACATCTCGGGGATCCTGCAAGCATCAGAGGTTAAGCAAGAAATAGGTAATCAAAGAAAAGAAAACAAGATGTAAAGAAGAAGAAAGAAACTAGGGTTTTGGATGCTGGCAGCTTGGAGAAGAAGGTGGCTCTTAGCAGGGGTGGCCCTGGGCTTCTTCTAAGGATGAAGGCTGATGCTTGAAGTGTGGAAGGATGCTTGGAAGCAAGGATTTAGCTAGGCACAGGAACAAGAACCAGAAAAAATAACACCTGAACTTAAGACAAATTTTCACCAGTATTTTATTTCATGAAAAGATTAATTAATTACAAGAGGAAGAGGGGTGGGGTATTTATAAAGTTCCCATACCCTCTCTTAATCATGATAGGATTACATAATTTGAGTTGGAAAAGTGTTGCCCAGGTGGCTTAGTCCCAAGAGGGGGGTGAATTGGGAATTACAAAATTTTCGCAAGTATGTGCACAAGTAATTCCAATTAGTGGTTAGGTGCTGTGTTAATCCGAGAATAAATGCAGAAGCTAAAAGATAAAACAAACACAACACAAACAAAGCATATTTATAGTGGTTCGGAGCAACCCAGCTCCTACGTCCACTATCCAAGTTCACCACTCGGGATTTCCACTATATCTTCCAAACCAGAATACAATTGGATTGTTTTGCAAGCTCACAATCCCAACCTCTACACTTTGGTTTATTAAATCGGGCTCACCAAAGAAACCCAATCTAGGTTTTTACAGGTTCACCTAAAACCTCTACACTTTGGTTTTTAGATAGGCTCACCAAAGAAACCTCTACACTCTGGTTTTAAAGGCTCACCAAAGTAACCTATTTGGTTTTTACAACATGGCTCACAAATATCCCAGATATTCTAAATGATAGAATAAAAAAGCAACAATAAAGACAAACTCTATTGTCTGGGTGGTTGCCAATGCAGCTCGAGTGAAGATCCACTAAATGCTCTTTAATGCACTTCAATGGCTTCCTTGCTTTCCTCAAAAGGTGCTTCAAGCTTCTGGTAAGAGTGGTTGTAGGCTTGAAGGTAGACTTTAAAGCTCTAGTGCTCTCTCACTTCACTTCAATAAGTGTTCAATAAATGCTCAATAATTCATTAGCCCATTCAAGGATGTTCTCATATCTTATTTATAGAGACTTCAACTACCTTCCCTTGATTTTGAACATTGTAGACCGTTGGAAGGTGACAGGTTACCGTTGGAGCACTTTTGGAATTCAAAAACTGAGAACTGGAACTAGCCGTTGGAGGTGACCCTGTCATTCCAGTCAGCTCGGACAAACTTCAAGTTGGCTCGGATGAAGTTCGGGTCGACTGGGATGAGTGCCAGTAGGCTAGCTTCCATAGCTGAGAAAATACCTCACTGTGGACGAGTCGGCTGGGCTGAATTCGAGTCGGCTGGAATCTCAGAGGCTCTCAGACCATTCTCAACTGAGTTTTGCATGAGTCGGCTGGATCTTAGTGCCAGTCGACTGGATCTGTGTGCCAGAGAACTTCTTTTTAGTGCCAGTGCCAGAGTCGGCCGGGTTGTCCTTCCAATCGGCTCGAAGGTGGTTCTTCAACCATATCTACTTCAAACTTCCAGAACACTTGTCCTATGCTTTAAAGTCTTCTTCAAGAACTTTTTACAATAAATTCAAGAAAAAACTGAAGCTTGAAAGACTACTAGAAGTAACCCTTTAACTGATTTTAATAGAAAACTTTTTGTAGGGTTCTTCTTTACAAGATTCTAAATACTTTACAACTCAACACAAAACATTAAAGATTGTAGGAATTAAAAAGGTGTGTCAATGTAGTTGTCCTACAAAAACTTGTCAATCATTTGAAGAGTTGTTAGATAACTAAATATATGCTCCAATATTTTGTTATCATCAAAATCACTTTAGGGGTCAACAAAAAGGGATATAACTTTAAATCTAATTACAATTCCCAAAGAACTTAGGAATAGAACTCCTTAATAGGTTAGGAAAGAATCATCTTGTTGACCTAGTCTTCTCTTCCTCCATTGGACTGGTCAAAGCACTTAGAATCACCTTGAATTCAGCTTGGACTTTGAGGGTAGCAAAATTGGCATCCTCCATGGGCTTGGACGAATTTCAGATGGGCCCTAGTTGGTTTCCAAGTGCTATGGTACATGGACCTGGTATATTCCCGGCATCTTGGTTCTGGGGTGCATGGGCTTGACTCCTAAGCTTGGAATTTATTGGCCTGGGGTGCTAGTATATCCCTGGAACATGGGGCACTCTAGTCTGGGAATATACTCTAGCATCTGGAGGGTATCAAAGCATCTAGAAGGAATTTTGGACTATAAGGTGGTAAACAAGGTCTAATAAGCTAATGTGATGGCCTCTGGCTCCTGAATGAGGCATGCTGGAACTCCGAAATAGGGAATCCTCTTCTCTTGTACAGAAATTGAATAGGTACCAGACTAATACTCAAGTACAGGGCTCAATGACTGGACCAGGGTTCAGATAAAACAACTATCCTCAACATATTACTAGACTCGATCTTACTTGATTACAAAATTGGACTCATGACTAAGTAAACCAGATAGGGCCCAGTAATCTATGTCTGATCCTAGTGCCCCTACCTATTCTCCCGGGGTGGGAGGAACACAACCCCATCGAGTAAGGGTCAACTTGGACCTCATACTATTCAAGAAGGTATAGGTTGAGGCACTGCAGATCCTCATGGGTGATCCACGAGTCCTCAGATTCTGGCCGACCTTACCATCTGACCAAATACCTCTGATAACCTTTATTTTGAGTACTGATGGCTTGGTCATCTAGGATTCACTCAATCCTTTCCTTACTTATAAGACAATTTGTTGGTGGACACTCTGGGACGGATTCACTCTCAAGGAAAGGAATAGGCTCAAAGTACTCACTAGGTATTGCTGCTAGCTCCCAGTACTCCATAAGGTCCGAAGTATTGAAGGTGGAACTAATACCTAATTCGGCTATCAACTCGAGCATATACACATTGCATCCAACTCTTTTTATTATTTTGAACATCCAGCTTCGCGAGCATGAAATTTTTTTACGGTCCCTGGAGGGAACTGCTTAGGGCTAAGCCTGATCATTACAAAATCCCCTGCAGAAAACTCTTTAGTTCTTTTTTAGGAATTAGCCAAGGTCTTATAGAGTTCATTAATTAGGTTTGTTTTTTTGACTAATATCCTAATGCAAATGATGTATAGAGGTTCGTGCAGGTGTGGACAGATGGATTAGGTTTGCAGACTTATTGGATTCAAAATCAGTTACTACTCCACTACCTATATCCAAGACCTCCCCTATAGATAACCCTTGTGAACCCTCACTTTCAGGTAGAGTGTTTGATCCTAGCTTTGTTACTTCTTTCTCAAATTCTATAGTGAGTTTAGGATCATTTTCTATTAGGTTCTCACTGGGTCAACTTTCTAATTCCTCTTCTTTAGGTTCTTCTATTGGACTCAACTCATCGATGTACTCTTTAGATACTTCAATAGGCTCAGGATTAGCCTTAATTAGATTAACTCCTTGGTGGGGACACCAGAGGCACCAGAATAAGACAGAGGCATTTCAACACTCTACGGATTGATCAATAATTTATGAGTTCATCTGCAATAAGGGCTTAGCCCATCTGAGTCCATTTTAGTTGTTATTTGAGTATTTTGAGTTGTTATTTCAGTTCTGTACTAGTCAGCACATGTTGAGCTAGTTCAGTCCAATGCTAGTCAGCTCATGTTGAGCTAATTTTATTTTTTTGAGTCCTGCCCAAGCATACTGAAGACTCAAGACCACATCATACAAGTGAAGACCAAGTCCAACTAGATTGAAGACATGGAAGTTTAGCCCAAGTCCAACCTAGCTTGAAGATTTGAAGACCCCAGGAGGAAAATCAATAACCCTGATTCCTTGCAGATGCCCTCCAGATGCCCAGATTTCCTTCCAGATACTAAAGTATATTCATAGACCAAGGCATCCATGATTTCAGAGGTCCATCTGAATCCTAGCCCAAAGAAATCAAGCCCATGCGCCAAGCCCAAGCCTCTAAGAAGCAAGATACGCAGGAATATTCCTACTACCTGGCTACCAGGCCACCCCAGCTTCCAGAGACCCAAGCCCCTTTGTGCCGGCCTCTTGATGCTCTTAGAAGCCCAACATGCCCCCCTAGGCATCCTTGGAGTGTTGACCAAGTCAAGAGAATTTTTAGGGATTTTTTCTACCTAATGTTTCCTTATTTTCTAGCTAGGGTTTGAGAGGGAAAAGGATTCCTATGTAAAGTCTAATGTACCCTTACTTGGGGCTCAAGGTTAAGGTCTATTTAAGGGACCCTAGCATCTTGTATGAAACTAGATTTTTGATATAAAATTAACCTTGAGTTCTTATATTGCTTTGTGTGATTACCCTGCTGTGTGCATAAAGGGGTTTGAGAGTTCTTCCCGGTGTTCACAATCATCTTCCTGCCGCCAACCATCCTTCTAGCCCCCTCCAAAACTTTCTTCCCTTTGCTATTTTCTTTTGTTTTCTTTATTTTCTCTGAGTTTTCTAACCCCTGATAGGTCGTTTGCAGGTCCCCGAGTTCCTACAATTCCAACGACTCCAGCCAAGCCTCAATCGGACCACCGAGCAGAAAGCCGGGTATCCGCGGGTCTTTGGCTTGGTTTTCCAGGCCTCATCCATTGAGGAACGAGAGATCCCTTCGCTGCGATCTTCACTGGGCACTTCAAACATTGTCAGGTACCCCCTCTACCTCTAGTAATTATATTATAGGAGAACTTGCCCTAACCGAGGCTTCTCAGCTCTGTCGATCCTTCTTTAGTACTTTTCTAGGTTCTAATCTTCATGCTTGGCTTCAAAAACTCATACAAAATTTCTTACAATTAATTTTGATCTGAAATTCGGGAATTAATCACCTAATCCCACATATAAAATATACAAAATAAATTGCATGCATATTAGTCCCGCATCATTTGGTATCAGAGCTTAGATTAGGGCTTATGTTCTCCAAAACTTTCTTCCCTTTGCTGTTTTCCTTTATTTTCTTTATTTCCTCTAAGTTTTCTAACCCCTGATAGGTTGTTTGCAGGTCCCCGAGTTCCTACAAATCCAACGACTCCAGCCAAGCCTCAATCGGACCACCGAGCAGAAAGCCGGGTATCCACGGGTCTTTGGCTTGGTTTTCCAGGCCTCATCCATTGAGGAATGAGAGATCCCTTCGCTGCGATTTTCACTGGACACTTCAGACATTGTCAGGTACACCCTCTCTACCTCTAGTAATTATATTATAGGAGAACTTGCCCTAACCGAGGCTTCTCAGCCCTGTCGATCCTTCTTTAGTACTTTTCTAGGTTCTAATCATCATGCTTGGCTTCAAAAATTCATACAAAATTTTCTATAATTAATTTTGATCTAAAATTTAGGAATTAATCACCTAATCCCATATATAAAATATACAAAAGAAATTGCATGCATATTAGTCTCGCATCATTTGGTATCACAGCTTAGATTAGGGCTTGTTTTCTGCAATTTTTTAATCCGTGTAAGCTCTGTTATTTAAATTATTTCTCCCTGATTGAAACTATAAAAATTCTGAAATTTAATTTTCTGGATTCATCATAATTCAAAGTATTTTCAGAATTTTTGTAGATTTTATTTCAGCTTGTGAATTTTCTGCAAGCTGAAATACAACCTGTAAATTTTTGGCTCTGTTTTTTTTCAGCAAGACAAGTTTGGAAGTTTTAGGGTTTTGTTTAGCATCTTTTGCATATCTTTAATTTTAATATATTTCCTGCATATTAGGCCATAATTTGCAAGTTTTCTTCTATTTAAGAAAATACCAAAATATAAAACAAAAAAATTACATATTATCCAAAAACACCAAAAAAATATCTAAAACCTAATTTGTATCCTCATCTGCCTGCCATCATTGCATAATCTACCTTTAAGGGCACTCTTGCTATGTCAGATAGTGGGAGGATTTGTTCACCTCTCCATAGCCCAAAACCATACCTTCCTTGCATTCGGTCCCAAGCCTAAACTAAAATCGATTAGACTTAATTTGCCCTAGTTGGCTAGGGACACCAACTGGTCGGGTCCGGGCTAAGTGTCAGATCATTGTGTCAAGCTAACCTGTGTGTGCTTTATGCTTGGTGTCTAGAACGGTGGTTTAGGGATTCAATCCTGAATGGCTTGTGTGCTGGTCTGCCTACCTGGCCAATCTTTGATTGGTGTCTAGGATTGGCAATCAAGGACCTAACACTCCCCTTACAATTGCCTGGCTGAGTACAGGGTTACTATAGGCTAGTTTGCCACCCTGATTGAGCACCTAATTTTGGACTCTAGGTTTAGTCAGCTGTAGTCGGATTTGATCGAGTCTTGCATGAGCACTAGATTAGGAGCCCATTAGGCCATCAGCCCATGTCTAGTCTAGATTAGGAGCCCGTTAAGTTCATATCCAGCCCAATCTATTCATGGAGTCCGGAATTCAGGCCCAAATGAAAGCCTTCACTGAGCAGCTAGCCCAATCCATGGTCCAAATGAACCATAGGTTTGATCATATAGACCACCGACTAGAAACCCTAGAGAAAACATGTAGGACCCAGACTAGATCCAAACCTGAGCCATCTTTATCCTATGTATCCAAAACCTATGAACATAGATCCTATGTATCACTCCCTATAAGCCTAGTATACCCACAACCTATAGATCTTATGACTCCAAATCCTCTGACTCTAGAACCTATGAACCATATCTATGAGCCTAGTAGACCCAACATCTAATATTCATACCCATATAGGGAGTCCAACCCTAGGAGAATCCAATATTCTGACCCATATAGGGAGTCCAACCCTAGGAGAATCCAATGTTATGACCCATATAGGGAGTCCAACCCTGGGAGAACCCAATATCCTGACCCATATAGGGAGCCCAACCTTAGGAGGACCCCATACCATGATCCATCCTTAGAACCTAACCATAAAGCTGACCCAAAATCCTTTAACCCCAGATCCTATAATCCCATGACCCATAGATCTGTGCCCTTGTCCTATAAGCTCAGGGAGCCCATAACCCCTAGGTATCAATCTAGTACTTGTCAGGTTTCCCTTAGTCAACTTGAACCCCATAGGATAGTACCCCTAAATATGAGCCCAGTAGTGAGCCACTACCCCTTAGGCAACCTGAACCTACTAGGATTAGTGTCCATAATCAGAAACCACGACCTAGCCAATTTTTCCCTAGCCGATCTTCTCCAACCATTCCTGAGATTGACAAGGCTTACATTAACGCGAAAGTGTATGAAGCTTATGTGAGCCTAGTGGATGAGTATGAAGGAGAAGAGGAGACACCTTTAGTAGACCTAGAATTAGCTGACCCAGTAGATACCCAGGTAGAAACCAACCCAGATTAAGTTGACCTTGACCATATCCAACCTAAAGCTATAGTGGAAGAACAATTAGAGGAAGAGAACTCTGATACTAGAATTTTACCTGAGGAAACACTAGAAAATGATCTAATTATAGAGCCTATTCCTAAATTCCATGAACAAGAAGATTTTATTGAGGATTTGGCTTACTTAACCCATTGCCCTCAGGATGAATCCCTTCCTACCATTCTATTAAAGATCTCTTCCCAGAGTGACCCATCCTTCATAGCATGGACCTTTTCTTGCCCATAGATATATCGCAACACCGTAAGGTTAGCCTCATTAGTCTAGGATTAGTCCCTAACATGCCTTCTTTTATCCTACTATATCCAACTAACCCGGAACCTTTTTCTCTACCATACCAAACTAATTCTGAACCCACTTCTTATTTTTTGCCCTTTCCAGATATCTCCAGCATTTCTAGGATCATTAGATTGCATTTAGTTGAGATTAGCATACAGCATGCATTCATTACGCATGTTAGGTTTGCATTATACTTCTGGCATACCCTTTGGCATTTGCTTGGAGTCTATTGTAAATACTCTTGTGCACACCACACTAGGGTCAGACCTAGAGAGTCTATAGTCTCTTAGGTTTAGGCCCATAAAAGTCTAATAAATTTTCTTCGATAGGAATGCAAAGTCGAGTCTATTAGGTGTTAGTTTGAGTCCTTTGCATATCTTGTTAGTAGTCTGCATGTGCCTAGCATGTTCACCACCTGCACTAATCTTAAAACAACTAGCTAATTCCCGAAGATGGACCAAAGAATTTGATGTAGTGGATTCTATCTTGGTTAGGCTTAGGCCTAAAAGAAGCTTCATGCTTATAGAGCCGGACCTTTTAAAGTGATAGAGAAGGATTGGATCAAATGTCTATGTGTTAGACTTGCCTTCAGATATGGGCATTAGTTCTACCTTCAATATTACAGACCTAGATGAGTATAGGAAACTGGCAGCGATACCTAGTGAGGCCTTTGGACCTATTCCTTTTCATTGTGAGTGACCCTAACCCAGAGTGTCCACTAATAAATTTGGCCTGAAAAAGGAGAGCGGATCGAGCATATCCTGGATGATCAAGCCATCACGACATACGGCCGTGGCTATCAACGCTTCCTGGTTCGATGGTAAGGCTGGCCAAAGTCGGACGATTCATGGATTTCTAGAGAGGACTTTCAATGCCTCAACCCAGACCTTCTCAAGAGATATGCGAGCCAGTCTGATCTTCACTCGATATGGTCGAGTTCCTCCCACTCCAGGAAATTGGTGGGGACACCAGAGGCACCAGAATAAGACAGAGGCTTTTCAATCCTCTGTGGATTGATCAATAATTTATGAGTTCATCTATAATAAGGGCTTAGCCCATTAAGTCCATTTTAGTTATTATTTGAGTTTTTTGAGTTATTATTTCAGTTATGTACTAGTCAGCTCATGTTAAGCTAGTTCAGTCCAATGCTAGTCAGCTCATGTTGAGCTAATTTTATTTTTTTGAGTCATGTCCAAGAATACTGAAGACTCAAGACCACATCATACAAGTGAAGACCAAGTCCAACTAGATTGAAGACATGGAAGTTTAGCCCAAGTCCAACCCAGGTTGAAGATTTGAAGACCCCAGGAGGAAAATCAGAAACCCAAATTCCTTGCAGATGCCCTCCAAATGCCAAGATTCCCTTCCAGATGCCAAAGTATATTCATAGACCAAGGCATCAATGATTTTAAAGGTCCATCTGCATCCTAGCACAAAGAAATCAAGCCCAGGCACCACGCCCAAGCCCCTAAGAAGAAATATACCAAGGAATATTCCTGCTACCTGGCTAGCAGGCCACCTCAGCTTCCAGAGGCCCAAGCCCATGTGCCCAAGCCCCTTTGGGATAGCCTCTTGATGCTCTTAGAAGCCCAACACGCCCCCCTAGGCATCCTTGGAGTGTTGACCAAGTCAAGAGAATTTTTCAGGATTTTTTCTACCTAATGTTTTCTTATTTTCTAGCTAGGATTTGAGAGGGAAAAGGATTCCTATGTAAAGTTTAATGTACCCTTACTTGGGGCCCAAGGTTAAGGGTTATTTAAGGGACCCTAGCCTCTTATATGAAACTAGATTTTTGATATGAAATAAACCTTGAGTTCTTATATTGCTTTGTGTGATTACCCTGCTGTGTGCATAAAGGGGTTTGAGAGTTCTTCTTCCCGGTGTTTGCAACCATCTTCCTGCCGCCAACCATCCTTATAGCCCCCTCCAAAACTTTCTTTCCTTTGCTGTTTTCCTTTGTTTTCTTGATTTTCTTGAGTTTTTTAATCCCTGATAGGTCGTTTCAGGTCCTTGGAGTGTTGACCAAGTCAAGAGAATTTTTAGGGATTTTTTCTATCTAATGTTTCCTTATTTTCTAGCTAGGTTTTGAGAGGAAAAAGGATTCCTATGTAAAGTCTAATGTACCCTTACTTGGGGCCCAAGGTTAAGGATCTATTTAAGGGACCCTAGCCTCTTGTATGAAACTAGATTTTTGATATGAAATAAACCTTGAGTTCTTATATTGCTTTGTATGATTGCCCTGCTGTGTCCATAAAGGGGTTTGAGAGTTCTTCTTCCCGGTGTTTGCAACCATCTTCCTGCCGCCAACCATCCTTCCACCCCCCTCCAAAACTTTCTTTTCTTTGCTGTTTTCCTTTGTTTCTTGATTTTCTCTGAGTTTTCTAACCCCTGATAGGTCATTTGTAGGTCCCCGAGTTTCTACGAATCCAACGACTCCAGCCAAGTCTCAATCGGACCACCGAGCAGAAAGTCGGGTATCCACGAGTCTTTGGCTCGATTTTCCTGGCCGCATCCATCGAAGAATGAGAGATCCCTTTGCTACGATCTTCACCGCTTCTTCAGACGTTGTCAGGTACACCCCCTCTACCTCTAGTAATTATATTGTAGGAGAACATGCCCTAATTAAGGCTTCTCAGCCCCAGCGATCCTTCTTTATACTTTTCTAGGTTTTAATCTGCATGCTTGGTTTCAAAAATTCATACAAAATTCTACAATTAATTTTGATCTGAAATTCAGGAATTAATTACCTAACCCCACATATAACACATACAAAAAGAATTGCATGCATATTAGTCCCGCATCACTCCTGGTTTCTTTTCTTTAAGGCTACTGAAATCTCTCTTAACTAGTTCTTTAGGTTGAGTCGGATGAATTACAAATTTCTTCCCATGGTGACTAAAGGTATAGATGTTGGTTCGACCAAACATGGCTGTATCATGATCATACAGCCATGGTCTACCTAAGATGATACTACTGGCTCCCATGATAAGGACATCATACCAAATCTTCTCTTCATATGATTGCAATTTGATCAAGATTTGGCACCTAGACTTGATTTGGATGGAGGTGGAATCTATCCATGAAACTTTATAAGGACTAGGATAGGGAACTAGGCTTAAGCCATGGGTTTTAACTGCCTTAAGTGAGATGGCATCTACACAGCTCCCACATCTATGATTTTCTTTTATACCTTATCCCCAATTTTCACAAAGATTTGTAGGATGCTAGTCCTACGCCAATCTTCCTGGGTTTTGGTCTGGAACAGGATGCAACTAACTACCCTTACGAGGTTTTGACTGATTAAAATCCTCCTTATCACCTTCGTACTCCTCGATTAAGTCTGCCTCAGCTTCATAAACCTCTTCTTTCTCATTCTCATTAAGTTCAGGCTCTCTTCCTCAAGCTTCCCTATATGCAAAGATCTGGTGGGACATTGGCTAGCAAAATGACCTACCTTATTACACCTAAATCAGGCATTGGGGCTAGGGCTTGGGTTGTTCTGAAAAGCTGGTGCCTTATCCTTATCGTTCCTAAAGGATGTTGAGTTACTAGAGCTAGACAGACTCAAACATGGGTTAGGACGAGATGGATTAGGGTTGAGACGGGTTGTTGGGATTGGGTCAACTTAGGTTTGGGTTTGACCAACTTTGGTTGGGGTTAGGATGGGTTTGGTTAAAGTTGGGTCGATTTGGGTAAGCCTAGTTCTGGTTTGGCCTAAAGCTAGGAGTGTTAGCCCTAAAGGGTTCAGGTCTTCTGATTACAGGTACTCTCTGGAATCTCTCAAAGCTTTTAGCTACCTGATAGGCTTGGTCTATGTGTTCAATTCCCCTAAGGTACAGCTCTCTTTGGATATCCTCTCTAAGGCCAGCTCTAAACCTAGATTGGTTAACTAACTCAAGTTCATCTAGGCTACACCTAAGGGCACACTCATCAAATTGGGTTACGTATTCTCTAACAGTCTTGGTTCCTTGTCTAAGTCTTTGACACTAGTCAAGAGGGCACTATTGGTAGTAGGGAAGAACATACTTTTTTCTAATCTTTAGTTTCATGGCTTCCTAGGTACAATGGGTGGATGGTTTCTTTGCCTACAAAGGCGCTCGACTTGTTCCCAGTATAACCTAGCTTAGTCAGATAGCCTAAGCTTGGCAAACTGACACTTCCTTTCTTTACTCAGGGCATACCATTGGAAGTATCTCTCCATGCCTCCTTCCCAATCTATGTAGACCTTGGGATCTAGGGTTCCATCAATGAGAGGTGGATCTACTCGATGCTCTTAAAGATTCTATCATCATGGTCCTTGTCATCATAATTGGGTCTCATAGGGTTTTGATCCTGATAGGGTTCCTAGCATTGGGCTCTCTTAGGATTGGGCTCTTCAAATGGGTCATGGTTTTGGGCTCTCCTAGGGTTGGGTTCTATAAATGGATCATGGTTTTGGGCTCTCCTAGAGTTGGGTTCTACAAATGGATCATGGGTTTGGACTCTCCTAGGGTTGGGTTCTACAATGGATCATGGGTTTGGGCTCTCCTAGGATTATGAGAAGTGGAAAGTGGTGAATCAGGATCAGGCTCAGTATTGGACTCCTGAGTTCTTTCTATGGTTCTTAATCGGTTTTCTAAGTGGTCCAATCTATTGGTTAGCTGATCAATCCTATTGGTTGCTTGGGTATTTGATTGGGTCATTTGATTGATCTGGGTAGTTAATTGGGTAAACTAGTTTTGGGATTGGGTATTGGTTTGGTCGAACTGGCGGTCCATTCGGTCAAACTGGTCAGTCAAGGTTTTCATGAAGGCCTCTAGACTAGGTTCCATGGTTGAGCCGGGTTGGGTTTTGGACTGACTATACTGGACTCCTGACCTAGTGATCATGCAAATAAGCAAACAATCAAGGTGAATGATGCAGCCAAGCATGCAAGGGTTAGTACAAGCTAGGGTTTCCTAGACCTAGAGCCAAAACTGAGTGGATCGAATCAACTTACACCCAACTCAACAACTAATCCTTCCTTGCCTAGGTAGGGGGTGGGTGTGTGAGAGGCCCTCCCTGCTTTCGCAGGGACCCAATTAAGTAACCACAACACCACTTAGGTCGTTTGACTTTGGGACCCCAGCCTTAGACAGCAGATTCCAATAATAGTTGGAGAATTGAATACACTAGTTGGCCCACACAATTCAGACCCGACCTGTAGGTGTCACCTAGCCCACTAGGGCAAATTAAGTCTAATTAGTTGTAATTAAGGATTAGGTTAGGATGTTGGTGGTTATTTTGGGCCCAAGACAGGTGATAAAATCCTGCCTTGATCTAAGATAGTGAATTGCCCTTAAGAATAGTTTAATCAGATGATGCACATTCAATGAGCCCTAATGCAAACTAACAACAATCACAAAAATAAAAATATTTTTGGGTATTTTATGAGATGGCAAGTTAGGTTTAAGTTGATTAGGTTAGCAAACAAATTTGGGCTTGGGATTGAGGGGTTTGGAAGATGGTTAGGTTAGGTTGAGTCAAGTGTGCAGAATTCACAGAATTAGAAAATTATGGTTCGATTTGATGCAGAGTTTGACAAAATTTTTGATGCAAAAAAAAATTTGAAGAAATTATGGAACAGAGGATGGACGGTGATGATGATCTCTACCAAATTTGATACAAAACAAAAATCAGATGAGATGCAACTCCTAGGGTTTTCGGACTGGTGTAGAAAATCTCAAGATTTTAGTTAGGGTTTCTAAGATGCCAAATTTTAGGACTTTTTAATTTCTATAAAATTAATTAAAAATTATGAAAATTAAAGAATAAATAGAGGACACGTAGTGCAAATTTCATAGTAAAATAAAATTCTTAGTTGGACAAAATTAACTAAATCTAGACACTTAATGCAGAAGATATGATGCAGAAAATCAGAGATGCAATTTTTTTGGTGTTTTTTTATGAAGATGCAACTATCCTAAGCTAGCTCTAATACCAAACTGATGCAGGATGAACCTAGGATTGATGCAGATGAAGGAAAAATAGAAAATCTATTTTTTTTGTAATTTTATAGATTTATGTTTGTAGGCTAAAATATGAAAGCAAGTAAAGAATTGCAGGCAAACATATAATGAAAGAAACTGTCATACCCGCAAAAAGACACATGCAAAATAATAAAAGATAGGATCCTTGAAATTGAGAAACCCCCAGTTTAGGATAGCATTCCTTCAACTAGTCATAAATCAGGAGGGGGAAGGTTTGTACCGGGCAGAGATTGAAGATCCACTTGATGAAAAGTTCTCTCAGCACTCTGGATGGCGCCTGGAAGACAAGCCTTTGGTTCCTTGAATCAGAAGGCAATCTGGATCAGTCCTAAAGGCAAAGAAAGCCTCCTCTGGGGAGGGGAGATACCTTGGGGATCCTGCAAGCTTCAGAGGTTAAGCAAGAAACAGGTAATCAAAGAAAAGAAAACAAGATGTAAAGAAGAAGAAAGAAACTAGGGTTTAGGATGCTGGCGGCCTAAAGAAGAAGGAGGCTCTTAGCAGGGGCGTCCATGGGCTTCTTCTCAAGGATGAAGGCTGATGCTTGAGGCATGGAAGGATGCTTGGAAGTAGGGAATCGGCCAGGCACAGGAACAAGAACCAGAAAAAAATAACACCTCAACTTAAGACAATTTCACCAGTATTTGATTTCATGGAAAGATTAATTAATTACAAGAGGAGGAGGGGTGGGGTATTTATACAGTTTCAATGCTCTCTCCTAATTAGGATAGGATTACATAATTTGAGTAGGAAAAGGGCTATAACTTTGAATCCAATTACAATTCCCAAAGAACTTTGGAATAGAATTCCTTAATAGGCTAGGAAAGAATCTTCTTGTTGACCTAGTCTTCTCTTCCTCCCTTCGACTAGTCAAAGCACTTAGAATCACCTTGAATTCAGCTTGGACTTTGAGGGCAACAACAATTGGCATCCTCCATGGGCTTGGATGAATTTTAGATTGGCCCTGGTTGGTTTCCAAGGGCTGGGGTGCATGGACCTGGTATATTCCTGGCATCTTGGTTCTGGGGTGCATGGGCTTGACTCCTGGGCTTGAAATTTCTTGGCCTGGGGTGCTAGTATATCCTTGGAATCCTGGGGTGCCCTGGTCTGGCAATATACTCTGGCATCTGGAGGGTATCAGAGCATCTGGAAGGAATCTTGGACCCTAGGGTGGTAAACAAGGCCCAATAAGCTGATGTGATGGCCTCTGGCTCCTGGATAAGGCCTGGTGGAACTCCAAAATAGGAAATCCTCTTCTCTTGTACAAATATTGAACTAGTACTGGACTAATACTCAAGTACAGGGTTCAAAGACTAGACCAGGGTTGAGATAAAATAACTAGCCTCAACTTATTTCAGGACTCAAGCATACTTGATAACAAAATTGGACACATGGCTAAGTAAACCAGATAGGGCCCAGTAATCTGTGTCTGATCTTGGTGCCCCCACCACTATGACTGCAGGAACAATGTCCAATTCTTTGATGAATTTCTTCATCCACACTGCTTCCTTTGTGGCTTCACTAGCAACTATGTACTCTGCCTCAGTAATTGAGACAACTACAGTTTGCAGCTTTATACTCTTCCAACTCACTACACCACCATATAGGGTGAATACATACCCTAATATGGATTTGCTATCATCCATATCTGATTGAAAGCTAGAATCTGTATAGCATTCTAGTTTTATATTTGATCCACCATATAGGAGAAAAACATCTTTGGTCCATCTTAGGTACTTCAGAATATTTTTCACGGCTTTCAAATGATCTCCCCTAGATCAGCCTGGAATATGCTTACTATGTCCAATGCATAGGCAACATCAGGCCTGGTACATAACATGGCATACATAATTGATTCTATAGCCGAAGCATAAGGAATCATACTAATTCTTTCCCTCTCTTCTAGTGTCGTAGGAGATATCTTCTTGGAGAAATGTATGCCTTGACTTATGGGCAAGTAACCTTTCTTACTTCCCTCCATGTTGAATCTCTTCAACACTAAGTCAATATACCTAGATCAGGATAAGCTCAGCATCCTCTTAGATCTATCTCTATAGATCTTTACACCTAGTATATAGGATGCCTCTCCTAAATCCTTTATGGAAAACTATTTTGATGGCCAAGACTTGACCGATTGCAATATTGGGATATCATTTCCAATGATGAGTATGTCATCAACATACAAAACAAAGGAAACAAGTGCACTCCCACTTGTCTTCTTGTAGACACATGGTTCATCCACATTCTTGATGAAACCAAACTTCTTGATTGTTTTATCAAAGTGGATGTTCCAACTCCTCGATACTTGCTTTAATCCATAAATGAATTTTTAAGCTTGCTTACTTGGTTTGGTCTCTCACTTGAGACAAACCCCTCTGGTTGTAACATATAGACTTTTTCCTTAAGATATCCATTAAGGAAAGCAGTCTTTACATCCATCTGCCAGATCTCATAATCATAGTATGTAGCTATAGCAAGTAATATCTGAATGGACTTGAGCATGGCTATTGAAGAAAAAGTTTCATCTTAGTTAATACCATGCATTTGTCTGAAACATTTTGCCTCCAGCCTGGCCTTGTAGGTCTCTACTTGACCTTCTACTCCAATCTTCTTCTTGAAGACCCATTTACACTTAATTTGGGTTTACTCCCTCAAGTGGATCTACTAATGTCCAATCCTGATCAGAGTACAAGGATTCCATCTTGAATTTCAAGGCTTCCAGCCATTTGTTAGAGTCTCCACTCATGACAGCTTCCATTAGGTCACAGGAACATCATCCTGTATGGTACCAGCTTCATTATCATTTCCAATAACAAAACCATATCTGAGAGGTGCACTTCGTACTCTCTCTAACCTATGGAAAGGAGGTGTATGTTGTGGTTGTTCCTAAACCTTAGGAACATCTGGTTGAGGAATTATATTGAATGTATGTTGAACTTCTTCAAGTTCAAATATCCTCCCACTACCCCTTTCATGGATAAACTCCTTTTCCAAGAATGTGGCATGCCTACTGACAAAAAATTTTTGCTCGATAGGGTGGTAGAAAAGGTAGCCAATACCTTCTTTAGGATATCCTACAAACCTGCACTTATTAGCTCTAGCACTTAACTTATGTCCAAAAACATTCTTAACATAAGCAGGATAACCCCAAATCTGAAAATGCTTAAGATTTGGCCTTTTCCCATTCCATAATTTATATGGAGTGCTTTTGACTGCCTTTGATAGCACCCTATTCAGTATGTAGGTGGCAATCTCTAGGGCATAACCACAGAAGGATACTGGATGGTCTGTGAAGCACATCATGGATCGTACCATGTCTAACAGGGATCGATTCCTCCTTTCAGCTACACCATTTAATTATGGTGTGATGGAGGGGTCCATTCAGAGAGAATGTCTTTGCCTTTCAGATGATTAAGAAATTTACATGACAAGTATTCTCCTCCTTGATCAGATCGAAGGATTTTAATACCATGCCCATTTTGTTTCTCAACCTCATTTTGATACTCTTTGAACTTATCAAAGGCTTCGGACTTGTATTTTATAAGATACACATATCCGAACCTTGATAAATCATCAGTAAAATTGATGAAATAAGAATATCCTCATTTGGCCTGGGTTGTCATAGGACCACGCATATCTGTGTACTAGACCTAACAACTCAATTTCCTTTCTCCATGCATAGTGAATGGAGACTTGGTCATCTTCTCTATGAGACAGGACTCACAAGTTTCTAATGATTCAAGATCAAAAGGATCAAAGAAGTTTTCTTTGTACAACTTGTTTATCCTAGACTCACCAACATGACCCAAATAGCAATGCCAGAGAAAAGTGACATTTACATCATCTCCCTTTCTCTTATTGTTTTCAGCAAGCATAACCTCAACATTGAGTGATAGAATCAAAAGACCATTTGCAAATGTACCATAACCAAAAAAATTATTTTCAAAGAAAATCGAGCACCCATGGCTTATTAAATTTATTTCATAACCTTGTTTTAATAATAAATGTATAGAAATAATACTTTTGATAATATTGGGTACATAATAACAATCTTTCAATTCAAGAATATTTCTTGATGGAAATACATCAAATAGGTGCCAATAGCTTCAGCATAAATGGGTTCATCACTTGTGCCGAACAGCTCAAAGTCACCATTCTTCAAGCTTCTAGGTCTTTGTAACCCTTGCAATGACTTGCAGATATGAGACCCACATGCAATATCTAGTACCCATGTATCAGAAACTGAAGAACTCAATGAGAGGTTTGTTTGTATCATGTATAAACCTTTAGATGCTCCACCAGCATCCTACTTCAGACATTGAAGATACAACTTGCAATTCTTCTTCCAGTGCCCTTGCTTTCCTTGTTACCTTTAAAATGGCTCTCTAATGTCTTGAGCATATTCAGCAGCTCAGGTAATGATATGTTCAGTATGTTCATATAGTAATTCATGACAAATTGCGAGAAGAAATCTAGGAGTGACTACAGAATCTGGTCCTGATTAAGCTCACTATCCATCACAAATCCTAGTTGACCTAATCGAGTGATTAGGTCAATCATCTTGAGAAATGTGCCAGGGCAGAGGAGCCCTCACTCATGCATGCTCAGAACAACTACTTCGATATTTCATATCGAGCAGTCTGACTATGCTCTCCATATAGCTCCTTAAGATTGAGCAATATGGATTGAGGTTGCATTTCCTCATGTGGCCTCTATAATTCATTACTCATTAGGCCAAAACGATGCACTTAATAGTTATGCTATCATTTTTCCACATTTTATAAGTGGCCCTTTCCTCCTCAGTAGCATCCTCTCCTACTGAAAATGAATCTGGAGAATGAGGATATAGGTAATTTTTTCCTGAGCTAATACAATTCTCAGGTTCCTTAACCAGTCCATATAATTCAGACCGGTCAACTTATTGGCATCCAAGATGCCCCACAGTGAAAGAGTAGAAGCCATAATATAAAAATCTACATTAAATAAAGAACAACTATAAGCAGACCTCATGATAATATTCATAATTAGACAAGGACTTTTTGTATATAATTATGTCTCCCATTATTTTCTATCGAATACCATAACCTTCAACTATGGTAAGGGGAAACCCTCCCAGGGCTTCCTTAGTGGGGTTGAGATTCCAAATCCTCATGAATGCCTTGTGTTACACAACAAACACCCATGAGTTCAAGGGTAGGAAAACTCCTTTCCAATTGCATCCCTTGCAATTCTCAACATAACACTTGCCTTGAAGATACTTATAGCCTTGTGTTACACAACAAATCATAATGTCTTAGTTTAGTCGGACCATTCATTTTCAGATAGCCATGATTGAATAATGTTGCCCTTGTGTTACACAACAAAGCAACACCATCAGTCATGCTATAAAGCATAACATGCACCAAGACAAATATCATACCAAATCCTAAAGTAGATCTTGTGTTACACAACAAATCAACTATAGTTTTTGAGATGGATTTGGCTTAGCATGAAGGAAGGCAATTTTGTAGTGTGCTTAATCAATCAACACTACCAACTTAGGGTTTAGATGTGACCAAATTGGCCAGGTGAGTGGAAGAGATGAGGGGGTCCCCTTGTTGTTTTCCTTAGAAACCAATTAAATAGGCTAGGTCAGTCAATGGAACCTATTAAAAACCTCATTCCCTTTACCTTCCTAGAACCACTTGCCTAGACACCAATTGGCTGATCATACCCTCATCATATTTGCATCATGATTAACATACACTACGACTAAATATAATTTTATGAGGGCTTTGATGGTCTCATACACATCCTAATTCATCATGTTATCATGATATTCATTCTGACAAAATGCGCATATTAACCCTAATATGCATAATATAAACACGATTCAAATAACGATCCGTTCACCTCACTTGTTCATGGGATAAGGCCACAGCGGTACCCTTACATGCCATAGGAGACCCCATTGAATGGAAAGAGAGGGCCTTTAAACTCTACTTGGCTCCTATGAGTGGATGGCCATGGTGACTAATCCAATCTGAAGTAGCTACTCGGATATAACATATTGCATATATGTAATTTGGACTAATCATGCATCGATTCATTTCATAGCAAGCAATCAACTCTAAAGTGACTACTAATTACATGCATCAAGGTGGCTCTGTGTTGACCCCATAAGTGATTTTGATGATAACAAAATATTGGAGCATGCATTTTTTTACTAAGAACTCTTCAAGTGTTTTACGAGTTTTTGTAGGATGATTTCATTATTTAATTTCAACACCTACATTCCTAGTTTTGAAATGAGTTGTGTTGTAAGTGATTCATGTAAAGAAGAATCCAAAGAAAAAGTTAAGTAAAAATCATGAAAATGGGTTACTTCTAGATGTGTTTCAAGCTTAAAATTCCTTAGAAATATGGTTTGAAGAGTTTGAAGGCATATTGAAACTTTGAAGACTTGCTGGATGATTTCTAGGGAAAAATTGATAATTCACTGAAAAATTCATTCGAGTCGACTCGAAAAGAAGAGAGCCGACTCGGGCACATGGCACGCGTGAAGGTTTCTGGCATGTAGATAAATAAGCCGACTCTAAGGGACCGAGCTGACTTCTCAAGTTCATGATTTTCTGAATCAGACAACCGAGCCGACTCGAAGGGAATCCTAGCTGACTACATTGTACTATCAAAAATCCTAGCCGACTCCTCTAGAGTCCAGAAAAAGAGCTCTAAGAACTACAGCCAACCGAGCTGACTCTAAATAGAAAGAGTCGACTCTTCCAGACTACATTTTTGAAGGCCTAAGGATCCGAGTTGACTAGAATCAAGGCAAGCCGACTCTTACAAAGTGAGGAATCAGAATACTGTGCAACCAAGTTGACTAGAATGAAGCGAGTCGACTCAACCAGAAGTACTCTAAGGATCCGAGTCGACTCGAGTAATCCGAGCCGACTCGAAGGTCGATTTTAGACTTATAACAACTAGTTCCAGAACTTGGATTTAAATCCAAAAAATGCTCCAACAGTCAAATGTCACATCTCAATGGTCTATAATGACTAAAATCATCTGAGAAGAGTACAAGAATATATATTTGAGAAATTTGAACTACTTAGAAGCAAGAGATGATGAGTAAATATTAAAATGAATATCCAAGCTACTTTGTGAATAAGAGAGCACCACAAGAGCATTCAAGACAGTCTTCAACCCTTCACCAACTTCCAACAAAAGCTTGAAGCATTTATTGAAGAAGTTGAAGAAGCTAAAGAAATGCATTGAAGTGCAATCAAATGGACTTCTCTTGAGTTGCATCGGCAACCATTCGACAAAATTTGTTTGTCATTCTGTTGCTTTCTCTTTGCAATTCTTTTTGAATTGTTGGGTTATTGGTGAGCCTAGTTTAAAACAAAATAGGTTCTTAGTTAGCTTGTTAAAACAAAGTGTTGGGTTCTTGGTGATCCTATTAAAACCAAGTGTTGGATTTCTTTTGTGATCCCGATTTAAAAACCAAAGTGTAGAGGTTTGGATTGTGAGCCTGTTAAAATAATCCGACTGTATTCCAGTGGGGGATATAGTGGAAATCCCAAGTCGTAATCTTGGATAGTGGATGTAGGAGTGGGTTGCTCCGAACCACTGTAAAGTTTCCTGTATTTGTGTTGTGCATTCTTTTTATATTTTGCTTTTACTTTCAATTATTTCAATCACAACACTCAACACTTCAAGAGATTTTCAAGGAGGACATAATTGCTTAGACTTTTTACATTTCCAATTCACCCCTTCTTGTGAAAGCCAGCTGGGCAATAACTAGTATTAGAGCAGTGTCTCTGAATACATTTAGAGAAAGATTGATGGCTCATCCTATGAGTACATCCTTGGCTGAAGGCCAATCTACCAATAGACCTCCACTCTTCACTGACATAAATTATTTATATTAGAAAGTTAGAATGAAAATCTATATTCAAGCTATCGATTTTCAATTATGGAAGGTTATTCTAAAAAGGCCACATATTCCCATGATCTATATCTCCCCCTTTTTATAAAATTTCTAAACAATATGAAATTTATCTAAGTTTCTCCCCCTTTAACATTCATTTGAACATTTTAACAGAAAAGTATGCAAAAAATCATTTGAACATTTTAACAAAAAAGTATGCAAAAATTCATTTGAACATTTTAATAGAAAAGTATGCAAAAACTCATTTGAACATTTTAACAGAAAAGTATGCAAAAAATCATTCAAACTAATTAAGCTCCCCTTGCCTATTGCAGTTCATTGAGTTTCTTCTTTTATGCACTCTATGGTTCTCCCCCTTTTTGTCATCAAATCAAAAGGATTAAACAGTTAAGCTCAGATTTTAAACAGATTGAGAAAGTTTCAAGATTTGTTTGAGATAATTTCATTTTCTCAACTTAGAGAGAGAATTCTATTTAAGAAAATAGAGAGTATAAACAGGATAACATAAATACACACATTACACTGTGACCAAAAAGTATTCATTGCATTTCTATCAAAGGATTCAGTACATCAATCATTACAAATACTTCAAACAATTTCCAAAAAGTATAGAAAATACTAAAGACCATACTAAAGACCTATTCACTTTCAGATTCCTCTTTAGGTACATTGGTAGGTGTACTAGCACCATACCAAGAAGCAGGTCTAGGTGGTCTACTAGAGGATGCATGAGGTGGAGGTGCCCTAGGGTGATGAGAAGTACTAGGAGCCCTGATGGAAAAGGAGGTGGATCATACAAGGGTCTAGTCCTAGCAATGACCTCCAAGGATCTAACACTAACATAAATGGAAACCATCTCCATCCAGATTGCTCCAAGCTGTTGCTCCATATCTTTGATGCTTGTTGGTACTTTATTTACTGCCTCCTTCATCTCACTGATTTCTTTTTGCATTGAAATAAGCTCAGAAGCTTGGACATTGGCGAATAACTCAGTTGATCCTCGAAGTCTTCCAAGCTCTAACCTGATGATCCTAATGCCTTTAGTGTAGTCATCAGCCATTGTCTGGTTTCTGCAATAGTTCATAATGTACATTTGGCTTCATTCAGTTCAGTTTTGTATTCCTTCATAGTTGCATCCACAGATTTCAAAATAGCTTTAGAACTAGAAGAGATACAATCTAGGATTGGTTGAAGTGTTATTTGTGGTGCCTTTCTTGAAGCTTCCATTGCTTCAATCTTTCCTTTAGATTTGAAACATGTTCTTCCAGTCTATCCAATCTGCTATCCACTGACTTTTTCATATCACTAAATAAAGAAGTAATTGTACCTGTCAGTGTATCAGTCAAGCTTCTCATCTGTTCTTCAATCTGACTTTGAATGATTGGATGTTGTGATACTACAGGAGGGTAGTCAGGCAGAGGAATATCAGCTGCAAGTAAGTCAAACTCGGGTGCAGGCAAATCAAACTCAGCAGCAGGCATGTCAAAAATAGGAGAAGGTAGTCTAGTCTCCTCAACAGTAGCAGTAGGCTCAGAAATATGAGGCTCAGGCTTAGGTAGAGGTGCAGAAGAAGTTCCAACTGCTTCTACATTCTCTTCTTCTTCTTCCTCTTCACTACTAGAGCTGCCTATAGCCCTGATATTTGTACCTTTCTTCCTCCATACTCCTTCAACTTGGAAGTACCCCATCCTCTCTAGAGATTTGGAGGTGTAGACATCTGTGTGGTGAAGTTCTACTCCATCTTCACCCTCCAAACTCACTCTTTGATATTTAAACAGTAGGATAAGCATCATTCCATAGGGTAGACAAGATTTAGCCTTCCTAACTGTCTCCTTCATTTGCATAATTATTATGTAGGAAAGATTTACAAGAGTTTTCTCTATAACGTGTTCCATAAGGCATAAATCTTTTTCACTCACCCAGTCAAATCTTCCTGTTCTTTGCAAGAATATTCTACAGATAAAATTGTGTAGCAATCTCATTTCTAAAGACAAGGTGTTTGCAAACACTGTTCCAATTCCTCCAACATCTTCTTTGTTTAAGATTATTCTTAGAGTCTTTTCTCTATTGTCAATCACTAGAAATTTCACTCCCTCTGAAGGTAACTCTAGTAAACTATGTAGAAATTCCTCATTGGCAATAATCCTCTTTCCTTTAACAGTGGACTCAACATGATGTGTTCCCAATCTCAAATTTTCATAAAAGTTTCTAACAAGAGTGGGATAAGTCTTTTCATTTTAAGAATAGAATTTTCTTCATCCTTGATCTTCAATTAAATCTCCTATTTTCAACCCAATCTCCTTGATAAACTCAAAGTTTATTGACGGCCGGAAATTACCGATCATGTAGATATCGAGGGCACTTGACTAGGAACGGTTGGAGCATCCCTTGCAACCTCTTCTACAGGTTCCTCACTGTGAACGGTGCCACTTGGCTCTTCTTGACACCTTTTGACCTTCTTTCCTTTTCAACAGATGGAGCAGCCCTAATGGAGTGTTTACCCATTGCACGCTTGGGTGCCATTGCTAGGAAAGATGGAAAATTGAGAGATTGGAGTGCTTGGTAGGGAGATAGAAGTCTTTGGAGTACGATTAGGAGAAGAACGAACCATTAGGGAAAACAAAATAGAGGTTAAACAGCTCAGAGAAGGGTTTATAACACAAAGTAAAACACTTAGGCATGAAATTCCAGTCGACTCGAATAGCCCTAAAAAGGTTCGAGTCGGCTCGGCCAGAGCTCTCCTATAACAATCAGAGAATCTAGTCGACTCGAAAATGCTTGAGCTGGCTAGGCCAGAACTTGCTCAAAACTCTTAGAAAATCCAGTCGACTCGTTTTAAGAACCAGTCGACTCGAACAGAGAAATTAGAGTTTTGAAAACTTTCGATCATAAATTAGAAAGATTTTGAAGAGAATTTCAAAGGAAATTAAGGCTCTATGATATAGAATGAAATCAGGAAGGTTTTCTAGATAATGTTTTCTTAGATTTGAAGGAATTAGGTTAGAAAATTTAGAAGGGATCGCAAAGTCCTAATTCACTCCTAATTAGCTCAAATCTATCTTGATTAAGTGGCTTAGTAAATATGTCAGCTAACTGATCTTCAGTAGGAACAAAATCAAGCACTATATTACCATTTGAAACATGATCTCTAATAAAATGATGTCTAATTTCAATGTGCTTGGTTCTAGAGTATTGAATTGGATTCTTTATCAAATTGATAGTACTTGTGTTATCACATTTAATTGAAATTTTAGATTGTGATACACCAAAGTCTTCTAGTTATTGTATAATCCATAACACTTGAGCACAACAACTACCAGCAGCCACGTACTCAGCCTCAGCTATGGACAAGGCTACAGAGTTTTGCTTCTTACAGTGCCATGAATTAAATTCAACCCTAGAAATTGGCATGTACCGCTAGTGCTTTTTCTATCTATTTTACAACCAGCATAATCTGCATTAGAGAATCCAATCAAATTCAGGGTAGAATGTTTGGAATACCAAATTCCTAAATTACTTGTTCCTTTTAAGTATTTAATTATTCTTTTAACAGCAAGCATATGTGTTTCTTTGGTGATGATTGAAATCTAGCACATACATATACACTATATAATATGTCAGGTCTACTTGCAGTCAAATACAATAAGGATCGATCATACCTCTATGTAGCTTTTGGTCAACATTGGATCCATTTTCATCTTTGTCCAATCTGCAAGTTGGGCTCATGGGTGTGCTCATTGATTTGCTACTCTCCATACCAAACTTTTTGATGATTTCTTGATGTATTTGGCCTGGTTGATGAAGATGCCTTCCTTTGTTTGTTTTACTTGAAGTCCAAGTAGTTCATCTTGCCTATTAAGCTCATTTCAAATTCTCCCTGCATAAGCTTAGCAAATCTTTACATAGAGATTTGTTAGTTGCGCCAAAAATGATATCATCAACATACAACTAAGATGTCATTATTCTTCTTTTTGATAATAAGGTTTTGTTTACATTTCCTCTTGAAAAATTATTTTCAATTAAGAAAGTGCTAAGTCTATCATACCAGGCTCTTGGTGCTTGTTTCAAACCATACAATGCTTTGTTTAATTTAAATACGTGGTTTGGAAAAGAGTGATTTTCAAAACCTGGTGGTTGTTCTACAAAAACTTGTTCAGAGATAAAACCATTAAGAAATGCACTTTTTACATCCATTTGAAAAAGTTTGAAATTCATGTAGCAAGCAAATATAAGTAGTAATTTAATGGCTTCTAGTCTTGCTACGGGTGCATAAGTTTCATCAAAATCAATACCCTCTTCTTGGTTATATCCCTTAGCCACTAATCTATCTTTATTTCTTATAATATTTCCTTGCTCATCTAATTTATTCCTATAGACCCATTTGGTTCCTATTATTGGATGGTCAGTACGTCTATCTACAAGTGTCCATACCTTATTCCTTTCAAACTAGTTTAATTCTTTATGCATTGCCATCATCCAGTTTGGGTCAGTCTCAGCTTCTTCTAAGCTATGGGGTTCTATTTGTGATACAAAGGCTAGGTAATCATGTGCATCCTTATGTGCGGACCTAGTCTTAACACCATGTGAAGAATCTCCTATAATTAATTCTTTAGGGTGAGATGTAACATACCTCCAGTCCCTCGGTAAATCGGTGTGATCCTTACTTACCGTTTCTTCTCCATCTTGAGCATCTTTGTCTTAAATGCTCAAGTCATCCATTCCTTTTTGTAATGTACCTACATCATTATCTATGCACTCTTTTTGTCTAGAAGGTGTAGGGTTAGTTTCAATAAATACAACATGAATTGACTCTTCAACAATAAGAGTCCTTTTATTAAAAATCCGATATGCTTTGCTATGTAATGAATAACCTAGAAAAATTGCATCATCAGCTTTAGAATTAAAATTTCCTAAATTATCTTTTCCATTATTATGCACAAATCATTTGCATCCAAACATATGAAAATAACTAATATTGGGTTTTCTATCATTCCAAAGCTCATAGGGAGTTTTCTTTAAAATAGGACGGATCAAAACGCGGTTTAAAATATAACATGCAGTCACCGCTTCTACCCAAAAGTACTTTGGAAGATTGCCTTCGCACAACATTGTCCGAGCCATTTCTTCCAATGTCCGATTTTTCCTCTCTACAACACCATTTTGTTGAGGTGTTCTAGGAGTGGAGAAGTTGTGATCAATGCCAAATTCAGTACAATAATCTTCAAAAAATTGATTTTCAAATTCGGTTCCATGATCACTTCTAATTGAAATCAAAGACAAGTTCTTTTGATTTGAAACCTTTTATAAAATTTTCTGAAAAAATGAAAAGTTTCATCTTTCAAAGCAATAAACAAAATCCAAGTAAATCTTGAAAAATTATCTACTATCACAAGAGCATATTTCATACCTTCTAGGCTTGTGGTCCTAGTAGGTCCGAAAAGATCCATGTGAAGTAGTTCAAGTGGTCTTGTTGTAGAAACTATATTCTTTGATTTAAAACTCCCCCTAGTTTGTTTACCCATTTGACATGCATCACAAACATGATTTAAATCAACTTTAAACTTAGGCATGCCTCTAAGAAATTAGTTTGGCAATAGTATGCATACTAGCATGACCTAATCGTCTATGCCATAGTAAGTCCGACTCTTTGGTCTTAGCATTCATTGTAACTAGACTAGGGCTACTTGACATGGCAAGATCATTAAGATCTACCACATAGATATTTTCAAGTCTATGTCCAATGAACTTATTGCTAGAATCTAAAGAGTTAGTTACTATACACATAGAAGATTCAAAGACAATCTTGAAGCCTTTATCACATAATTGACTTATACTTAAGAGATTATGCTTCAATTTGTCTACTACAAGACATTTTCAATAAAAGTGAAGGGAGTTATTTTGATCTTACCAATACCGATTATTCTCCCTTTGCCATTGTCTCCAAAGGTGACCATTCCTCCTTCTTTCATTTCAAGGATGATAAACTGGTCCTTGTCACCCGTCATAAGTCTTGAACAGCCACTGTCTAAGTACCACCTTTTTTCAATCTTTGGGCTGCAAGACATTCCTGCAAAACAGTCACTGAATTCTTTTAGGTACCCAAGCTACCTTGGGTCCTTGTAGGTCAGCAGAGGTGGTTCTTTTGGGAATTCAAATCTTTCTTACTTTCTTAAGGATATTTCTAGTATCATTGCATTCAAAAGCTTTATGTCCAATTCTTTTACAAACATAGCATACAACTTTAGAATTTTTGATAAAAATAGAATTTGAAGTTCTAAAAGTTAATGCACTTGATGCAAATTTTGAACTTTTTGAAATGTATGCATTTTAGCTCAAATTCTTAGGAACATATAATAATGACTTTGAAGTTGAAACAGTTTTTGGTGTGGCTAAAACCTTTTGTGATAAAACATTTTGAACAGGTATTTTAGATTTCATAAAAGTAGTTGCTGAAATTCCATTCATAAAAGATGTTTTAAAACCAATTCTAGCTTTGTTTCCTGAAATCCGTTGTTCTTTTAAAATTAACTCAAGCTTATTTGAAGACAAAATGAGTTTTTCAACTAAAGGCTTGAGTTTTGTAACCTCCTTTTTCAGTTCATTATTTTCAGCAAGTAAATCACTGTTTTTCTTCTCACATAAAAGATTTTCATGAAAAGCAGAATTTAATTCATGAATGTAAATTCAGTACAATTGTTAGGGGATGTTACCTTATCTTCGATACCCATTAAACATAGATTTGCAGTCTTGGTGGTCTTGGTGGTCTCTTCTTCTTCAAATGAAGTTGATTCTTCACTGTCGGACCATGTGGCAACTATGGCTTTCTTTTTTTTCTTCTATCTGAAGGATTTCTTTAATAATGGACAGTCTGGCCGTATGTACCCCAGCTTTTTGCATCGTAGCATGTGGGGACTACTTCTTTATCTTTCTTTCTATCCTTCTTTTTTTCCTTTCCATACTTATGAAATTTTCGGTTGTATCTTCCTTTCTTTCTTTCCATAAATTTTCTGAATCTTCTCACAACCATAGCAATGTCATCATCTTCTAGGTCATCATTGGAGGAGGTGCTTTCTTTTCAGATTCTTAATCATCCCTCTTTGATTCGATAGCAGCTCTGAAGGCTATTGTTTTCCTTTTCTTCTGTTCGTCTTCAGTTCTATGTTGCATTGTTAGCTCGTGGGTGATGAGTGATCCCAGTAGTTCATCCAGTAGAAGTGTGTTGAGATCTTTGGCCTCCTGGATTGCAGTTACTTTGGGATCCCACTTGTCATGTAAAGAACGAAGTATCTTCTGAACTAAATCTGCATTTGAGTATACCCTGCTAAGACTCTTCAAACCGTTAATAATATATGTAAATCTAGACAATATGGTAGAAATTATTTCAGAAGGTTCCATTTTGAATAATTCATAATTATGAACTAAAAGATTTATCTTTGAGGTTTTCACTTGGGAAGTACCCTCATTGGTCACTTCAAGTTTATCCCAGATTTCCTTTGCTGAAGAGCAAGTGGAAATTTGGTTGAACTCGTTAGCATCCAAAGCACAATATAATAAATTCATTTCTTTGGCATTCAATTCCCCATCTTCATGTCATGATCATCCCAGTCCTCTTCAGGCTTAGGGATGTCCATGCCATCAACTTTAATTATGGAAATGTGTAGCCCTTTTAAGATGACCTTCCATAATTGAAAATCTACAGCTTGTGTGTAAATTTCATTTGTGCTTTCCAATATGAATAATTAGTACCTATGAATAGTGGAGGTCTATTTATTGACTAGCCTTCGGCCAAGGATGTACTCATGGGATGAGCCATCAATCTTTACTCAAGTAATCAGAGACACTGCTCTGATACCAGTGTTGCCCATGTGGCTTTTTCCAAGATGGGGGTGAATTGGGAATTATAAAATTTTAGCAAGTATGTGCACAAGTAATTCCTTTTAGTAGTTAGGTGCTATGTTAGTCAGAGAATAAATGCAGAAGCAAAAAGGTAAATCAAGCACAACACAAACAAGGCAGGTTTATAGTGGTTCGGAGCAATCCAGCTCCTATGTCCACTATCCAAGTTCACCATTCAGGATTTTCACTATATCCCCAAATCGGAATACAGTCGGATTGTTTTACAGGCTCACAATCCCAACCTCTACACTTTGGTTTTTAACCCGAGCTCACTAAAAAAACCCACACTACCTTTTTACAGGCTCACCTAGACCTCTACACTTTGGTTTTTAAAAGGCTCACCAAAGAAACCTATTTGGTTTTTACAACCGGGCTCACCAATAACCCAAATATTCTAAGAATAGAATAAAGAAGCAACAAAAATGACAAACTCTATTGTCTGGTGGTTGCCGATACAGCTTGAGTGAAGCTCAATTGAATGCTCTTCAATGCACTTCAATGGCTTCCTTGCTTTCCTCAAAGGATGCTTCAAGCTTCTGGTAAGAGTTGGTGAAGGCTTGAAGGCTGACTTGAAAGCTCAAGTGCTCTCTCTCTTCTAACTTCAATAAGTGTTCAATAAATGTCCATTAACTCATTAGTCTCTTAAAGGATGTTCTCATACCTTATTTATAGAGACTTCAACTGCCTTCCCTTGATTTTGAATGTTGTAGACCTTTGGGAGGTGACGGGTTACCATTAGAGCACTTTTGGAATTCAAAAATAGAAAACTGGAACTAGCCGTTGGAGGTGACCCCGTCATTCCAATCGGCTCGGACAAACATTGAGTCGGCTCGGATCAAGTTCGGGTCGGCTGGGTTGAACACCAGTCGGCTGGGTTCCATAGTTGATAAAATGATTCACTCTGGACGAGTTGGCTAGGTTGAAATCCAGTCGGCTAGGATCTTAGAGGCTCTTAGAGCATTCTCAACCAAGTTCTGGATGAGTCGGCTGGGCCTTGGTACTAGTCGGCTAGATCTGTGTGCCAGAGAACTTCTTTCCTGTGCTAGTGCCAGAGTCGACTGGTTCCTCCATCCAGTCGGCTCGAAATTTGTTCTTCAGCCAGATCAAATTTAATCTTCCAGAACTTCTTGTGCCAAGCTTTGAAGACATCTTCAAGGTCTTCTTACAATAAAATCAAGAAAAAATGAAGCTTGAAAATTACTAGAAGTAACCCTTTATCTTTGATTTAAGTAGGAAATTTTTGTAGGGTTCTTCTTTACAAGATTCTAAATACTTTACAACTCAACACAAAGTAATAAAGATTGTAGGGTTTAGAAAGTATGTCAATGTAGTTGTCCTACAAAAACTTGTCAATCATTTGAAGAGTTGTTAGATAACCAAATGTATGTTCCAATGTTTTGTTATCATTAAAAACACTTTAGGGGTCAACAATCCCCCAAACCTCAATTAGAATTTATTTTTGATGAATTGAATTCTGCTTTTCATGATCTACTATCTGAATTCAAAAAGGCTAGAGTAAAGATAAGAACTTTAAAGAATATCAATGATTCTTTACAAAAGGATAAAGAAGAGATTTCAGAAAAGAATAATATGTTGCAAAAGAATTTATATGTCTTTTCTGAAAAATATAAAGCTTTGAAAACTGAAAATAATGCATGTCCTGACAAAACCAAAGCTCTAACTATTAAAAATAATGACTTGAAAAAAGAAGTTGAAAAACTCAAACCACTGGTTAAAAAACTAACCTTATCTTCAAATAAGCTTGAGTTAATTTTAAAATACCAAAGAATTTCCGGAAATAAAGCTGGAATTGGTTTCAATTCTTCAATTTCAAATGGAATTTCAGCTACTAAATTCATACCTTCAAAAGCTTATGTTTCAAAATCAATATCTCAAGAAGCTTTGTATCTAATCCTTCTGCATTCATTGCTAGACCTTCAATATATGTACCTAAGGTTATAAATAGAAAATCTATTATATCTGCATCTGCATCAACATCTAGAACTTCAATTCGTACATCTTTTCAAAATTCTAGAATTATATGTTATGCATGTCATGGAGTTGGGCATAAATACTTTCAATGTAATTCATTAAAGAAAAATGCATATTCCAAGAATAGAATTAAAAAGATTTGGGTTCCCAAAGGAACCATCTTCACTAACCTACAAGGATCCAAGTTAGATTGGATACCTAAATGGACTTCTTGATTATCTTGCAGGAATGTCTTCCAGCCCAAAAATTAAAAAAAAGATGGTATCTCGATAGTGGTTGTTCAAGGCATATGATGGGTGACAAGAATCAATTTATCATCCTAGAGATGAAGGAAGGAGGTATGGTTACTTTTGGAGACAATGGAAAGAAGAAAATAATCAAGATCGGTAAGATCAAAATAATCCCTTACTTTTATTGAAAATGTATTGCTAGTAGAGAAATTGAAGTATAATTTGTTAAGTATTAGTTATTATGTGATAAAGGCTTCAAGGTTATCTTTGAATCATCTATGTGTATTGTAACAAACTTAAGGTTGTCTTTGAATCATCTATGTGTATTGTAACAAACTCCTTGATTCTAGCAGTAAGTTCATTAGACATAGACTTGTAAAAATATTTATGTGGTAGACTTTAATGATCTTGCCTTGTCTAGTAGTTCCAGTCAAGTTGCAATGAATGCTAAGTCAAGGAGTCTTGCTTACTTTGGTATAGACGATTAGGTCATGCTAGCATGTATACTATTGCCATGCTAATTTCCAAGATCTAGTAAGCGGCATGCCTAAATTTAAAGTAGCTCTTAATTATGTTTGTGATGCATGCCAAATGGATAAACAAACTAGGAGGAGTTTTAAACCCAAAAGTATGATTTCAACTACTAGACCCCTTGAGCTATTTCACATGGACTTATTTGGACCAACTAGGACCACAACCCTAGGTGGTATGAAATATGTTCTTATGATAGTAGATGATTTTTCTAGATTTACATAGATTTTGTTTATTGCTCATAAAGATGAAACTTTTAAAGTTTTTCAAAAATTTCACAAAAAAATTTTCTAATCAAAAAAATCTTTCAATAGTTTCAATTAGGAGTGATCGCGGCATCGAATTTGAAAATCAATTTTTCAATGACTATTGTATAGAAAACGATATTTTTCACAACTTCTCCGCTCCTAGGACACCACAACAAAATGGTGTCATAGAGAGAAAAATAGGACTTTGGAAGAGATGGCCCGAACAATGTTATGTGAAAGCAATCTTCCAAGATACTTTTGAGTAGAAATGGTGAACACTGCTTGTTATATCTTGAACCGCATTTTGATTTGTCCAATTTTGAAGAAAACCTCCTATGATTTGGAATGAAAAAAAATCCAACATTAATTACTTTAATGTATTTGGTTGTAAATGCTTTGTGCTTAACAATGGTAAAGATAATCTAGAAAAATTTGATGCTAAATCTGATGAAGCAATTTTCCTTGGTTATTCATTACATAGCAAAGCATATAGAGTATTTAATAAAAGAACTCTTACTGTAGAAGAATCTATGCATCTTATTTTTTATGAAACTAACACCTCACCTTCTAAGAAAGAAGAGTGCATAGACAATGATGCAGGTACAATATAAAAAGAAATGGAAGACATGAGCATACAAGAAAGACCAACTTAAGAAGGAGAAGAATAGTAAGGATCATGCTGATCTACCAAGGGAATGGAGGTATGTAACTTCTCATTCAAGAAATTAATTATTGGTGATCCTTCACAAGGTATTAGGATTAGGTTATCACATAGAGATACACATGATTACCTGCCTTTGTATCACAAATAGAACCTCATACCTTAAAAGAAGCTGAATCTGATCCAAATTGGATAATGACCATTCATGAATAATTAAATCAGTTTGAAAGAAATAAGGTATAGACTTTAATTGAAAGATCATCAGACCATCCCATCATAGGAACCAAATGGGTCTATAGAAACAAGTTAGATGAATAAGGAAATGTAATTAGAAACAAAGCTAGATTGGTGGCTAAGGATATAACCAAGAAGAAGGTATAGATTTTGATGAAACATATGCACTTGTAGCAAGACTAAAAGCTGTTAGATTACATCTTGCATTTGCTTACTACATGAATTTCAAACTTTTTCAAATGGATGTGAAAAGTGCATTCTTGAATGATTTTATATCCGAACAAGTTTTTGTAGAATAGGCACCAGGTTTTGAAAATTATGCTTTTCCAAATCATGTCTTTAAACTCAAAAAAGTATTATATGGTTTAAAACAAGCACCTAGAGCCTAGTATGATAGACTTAGCACCTTCTTGATTGAAAATAATTTTTTAAGAGAAAATGTTGACAAAACTCTTTTCATCAAGAAGAAAGATAATGATTTATTAGTTGTAAAGATTTATGTTGATGATATTATATTTGGTACAACTACTAAAACTCTTTGTACAAAATTTGCTAAGTTAATGCAGGAAGAATTTGAAATGAGCTTAATGGGTGAACTTAACTACTTCCTTGGACTTCAAGTGAAATAAACAAAGAAAGGAATCTTCATTAACCAAGCCAATACAGGAAAGAAATTATCAAGAAGTTTGGTATGGAGTCAAGCAAACAAAAAAGCACACCCATGAGCCCGACCTATAGATTGGATAAAGATGAAGATGGATCCAACATTGATCAAAAGCTCTATAGATATATAATCAGATTTTTGTTATACATAACTGCAAGTAGACCTGATATCTGGTTTAGCGTATGTGTATGTGCTAGATTCCAATCTAATACTAAAGAATCACATATGCTTGTTGTTAAAAGAGTCATAAGATATCTTAAAGGAACAAGCAATCTAGGTATATGGTTTTCAATGCATTCTTCATTGAATTTAATTGGATTTTTGAATGCTGATTTTGCTGGTTGTAAAATTGATAGAAAAAGCACTAGCGGCATATGCCAATTTCTAGGGTTGAATTATCTCATGGCACTGTAAGAAACAAAACTCGGTAGCACTATTTACTATTGATACAGAGTATGTTGCTGCAGGGAGTTGTTGTGCACAAGTGTTATGGATTAAACAACAACTAGAAGACTTTGGTGTTACACAATATAAAATTTCTATCAAATGTGATAACACAAGCACTATAAATTTAATAAAAAATCTAATTCAACACTCAAAAACTAAGCATACAGAGATTAGACACTATTTTATTAGAGATCATGTTTTGAATGGTGACATTGAACAAGAATTCATCCCTACTGAGAGCCAACGTGTTGACATTTTCACTAAGCCACTCAATCAGGATAGATTTGAGATGATTAAAGGAGAATTAGGTTTTTGTGATCCCTTTTAGATTTTTCAAACCTAATCCCTTCAAAATTAAGGAAAAATTATCTAGAGAACGTTAATTCAACATCTTTGAGCACCTTCCCATACAATTTTCTTGAATTTATTATCATATTTTATCAATTTTTAACTTTTGTGGAAAGTTTCTATTCGAGTTGACACGGGCAATTGTGCTCAGGTTAAGCTGACTTGAATTACTGTTGTTTCTATTTTTGCTTTGGTCGAGCCGACTTGAATAATTTTAGGGTTAGTCGAGCCGAATCGGATATCGGGTAAACAATTTTTTAATAGAGCCATAGAGCCTTTTTCAAATTTTTCTATCTTTTGTTCTCTCTCCAAACCCTAGAACTCCACTCTAAACCTCTTCCAAAACCTCAAAAATCATCTCCCTTGAGCTTCAATCTTCCAATTTCTCCCAATTCTTGCAATGGCACCGAAAACGACTGTTGGAAAAAGGTCAAAAAGGGCTGCTCCATCTACTGAGACTGAAAGAAGGTCTAATCACCAGCAAGAGGAGTCAACTCGGATAGTGGAGAGAGAAGAACATCAAGAAATTGAGAAGAAAGAGAATTGGCCGCTGCTCCTTCTTCGAGGTAAGTAATTTTCATGTCTAATCACCCGGTTACAAATGGTCGAAGGATTATTTTCTCTTTTCTCAAGGATTTAGGGCTGAAAATTGGTGATTCTATTGAAGAACTTGGATGTAGTTACTTTTGTTCATTGAATGTGTCTACTTATCTTGCCCTAGTTAGAACATTTTATGAGAACTGAGACTTGAGGCATAATACATTGAATCAATAGTCAAGGGAAAAATGGTAATTTTGACTGAAGAAGGTCTAAGCACTATCTTGGAAATGCCAGTAGAGGGTTCTAAACATTTGGTGTTGAAAGATGGAGAAAAGACCTTAAGAACTATTCTTGGCAAGATAGATGTCAGTGGAATTGGAATAGTCATGGCAAATACACTATCACTAGAAATGAGACTGCTCCATAATTTTGTCAGTCGAATCTTTCTTCAAAGCACAGGAAAATTTGATTGGGTTAGCGAGAAAGACTTATGCTTCATGGAACATATCATTGAGGGGGAGGCATTGAATTTAACTATGGAATGGTGATGAAAGAGGCTGTGAGGAAAGTGAAGGCATGCTTACCCTATGGAATGGTGTTAACACTGTTATTTCAGGCCTCTAGAGTTAATCTTGAAGGGGAAGATGGAAAGCCTCTTCACCATGCTAATACGTATTCTTCCAAATCTCTACTTCGAATGGGATATGTCTGTAGTGAAAGAGTATGGAAGAAGAAAGGGTCTGATGTAAGAGCCATAGGAGCTTCCAGCACAGAGGATGATGATGATGATGATGAGAGTGCAGAAATACCTAGAGAAATCACTTTTGATACTGCTGCACCCTCTACATTGAGCCTTCAGAGCATATTTTTGATGTTCCCATTACTACCTCTACTGAGTTTGGGACAACTTCTGAGCTAGCTGTTGAGACTACTATACCTGAGCATGCTACTATGGAGACTGAGCCTACTGGTTTCACTAAGGCTGTGGAGATAGTTCATACTGATTATGAGACTTCCTTACCTACTTCTCCACCAGCACATATTGCTCCAAGTCCATCTGCACATTCTACTAGAATTTCAGTGACATAGGATTATATTACATAGCAGATGAGTCACTGACAGATACACTGACCTACTCCTTAACTAGTATGTTTAGCAAGTTTTTCCAGTCAGTGGACACTAGATTAGACCTGCTCAGCACTAAGGTCAGAGAGCTTTGCACTAGGGTTGACTCACTTGAGTCATCTAGACCTGCCTCTCAGCTTGACACATAACCCTTATCAGTCTCTATCAGGTCAGCTACTGAAGCTATTAAAAATTCTATGGATAAAATTATTGAAGAATGCAGGGCTGAGTTGAAAGAAGTAAATTTCAAAATGGGTGGTATGGAAGAAGGAAAAAGAATGGAGAAGGATTACACAAGGGCATCAGGATCCTTAGATCTGAGTTTGGCAGACTTAGAGGTTATGCTGAAGCATTTGCGAATGTCCAAGCTACTGAATTAATTGCATTGAACACTGAGATGAAGAAGCTTCATGAAGAGATGGATACAGTTCAATTTCAACTTGATTAGCTCAAAAGCACTATCATTGCAGCTTTTGCTTCTCCTAGACCTAGGCCTGTACCTACACCTCAACCTGTACCTCAACCTGGACCTATCTCTACTACACATCCTAGGCAGCCAGCTCCTCATCTTAGACCCCAAGATTTTGAGCCACAGTTTGTGGACCCAATAGCATCTATGCCATCTTTTGGACCATCTTTTGTACCACCTTATGGGCCATCCACTAGTACTAAGGTAGATATACCTAGTGATGATGAATAGTCTTTTGATCTTAATCTTTTGTAATTTGTAATGAAAATTTTATGAATGCAATGAATACATTTTTGGCATATCTTCTATATATGAATTGAGCTTGTGCAATACTCTCAAAATAAGTTTTAATTACAATATCAAAGTTGAGAAGAAAAAGTGAAATTATCTCAAATAAATTTTATCAACTTTCTCTTTCTATTGTAAAAATTGAGCTATGAAAAATCACTTGAACACCTTTTTGATTACTGGAAAAAAGGGGGAGAATGTTTAGAATTGCATGAAAAAGAAAGAAAAAGTTTCATGAAAAAGAAAGAAAGTAAAGGAGAGAATAAATATGAAAGAAAATGGGGAGAAAAATTGTTGAATCTAAATGGTTTTAGTTCATGCTCTATGCTCTCGAAACTTGCACACATACCTTGAAAATCTTAAAGCATTAACTCTGATACTTTTCAATTCTAATATATTACTGATACTTTGCAAAATTGAGCTTTGATACCTTGCATACATTAATAGCTATGATACTTTGTGAAAGTGCTAGCCTTAACACTCTGATACTTATAAAAGCACTGATACTATATAGTTTCTTTTTCATAAAATGCTCTATTACTTACATGCAAGTATAATCAGCTCTGATACATGTTAATGCTCACTTTCAAATTTAGTTATACATGTAATTGTAAAAAAAAAATTTATGCCAAGTGTTTTGTCATAATCAAAAAGGGGGAGATTGTTGATCCCATAAGTGATTTTGATGATAACAAAACATTAGAGCATGCATTTGTTTTACTAACAACTCTTCAAGTGTTTTACAAGTTTTTGTAGGATGATTTCATTGTTTAATTTCAACTCCTACATTCCTAGTTTTGAAATGAGTTGTGTTGTAAGTGATTCATGTAAAGAAAAATCTAAAAAAAAGTTAAGTAAAAATCATGAAAATGGGTTACTTCTAGATATGTTTCAAGCTTAAAATTACTTAGAAAAATGGTTAGAAGAGTTTGAAGGCATCTTGAAACTTTAAAGACTTGCTGAATTATTTTTGAAAAAAAATTGATAATTCACTGATGAATTCATCGGAGCCAACTCGAAGAGAAGAGAGCTGACTCTAGCACATGGCATGCTTGAAGATTTCTCGCATGCATATATCCAAGCCGACTCTAAGGGACCCGAGCCGACTCATGCAGTTCATGATTTTCTGAATCAAACAACCAAGTTGACCCAAAGAGAATCTGAGCCAACTACATTGTACTGTCAGACATCAGAGCCGACCCTTCAGAAGTTCAAGCCGACTCCTTCAGAGTCCAAAAAAAGAGCTCTAAGAACTACAGCCAACCGAGCCGACTCTAAAGAGAAAGAGTCAACTCATCTAGACTACATTTTTGAAGGCCTGAGGATCCGAGTCAACTAGAATCAAGGTGAGCCGACTTTTATAGAGTGAGGAATCAGAATACTGTGCAATCAAGCAGACTAGAATGAAGCGAGTCGACTCAACCAGAACTACTTTGAGGATCTGAGCCGACTTGAGTAATCTGAGCCGACTTGAAGGTCGATTTCAAACTTATAATGGCTAGTTCCAGAACTTGGAATTTGAATCCAAAAAGTGCTCTAATGGTCAAATGTCACATCCCAATGATCTAAAATGACTAAAATCATTTGAGAAGAGTGCAAGAATATATATTTGAGTGATTTGAACTACTTAGAAGCAAGAGATGATGAGTAAATGCTAAATTGTATATCTAAGCTTCTTTGTGAGCAAGAGAGCACTACAAGAGCATTCAAGACAGTCTTCAAGCCTTCACCAACTTTCAACAAAAGCTTGAAGCATTTATTGAAGAAGTTGAAGAAGCCAACCAAGTGCATTGAAGTGCAATCAATGGGCTTCTCTTAAGCTACATCGGTAACCATTCGACAAAATTTGTTTGTCATTCTATTGCTTTCTCTTTGCAATTTTTTTTGAATTATTGGGTTATTGGTGAGCCCTGTTCAAAAACCAAATAGGTTCTTGGTTAGCCTGTGTTAAAACCAAGTGTTAGGTTCTTGGTGATCCTGTTAAAACCAAGTATTGGGATTCTTTGGTGAGCCCGATCTAAAATCCAAAGTGTAGAGGTTTGGATTGTGAGCCTGTTAAAACAATCTGACTCTATTCCAGTGGGGGATATAGTGGAAATCCCAAGTGATAATCTTTGATAGTAGATATAGGAGCTGGGTTGCTTCAAGCCACTATAACATTTCCTATGTTTGTGTTGTACATTCTTTTTATATCTTGCTTCTGCTTTCAATTATTTGAATCACATCACTCAACATTTCAAGAGATTTTCAAAGAGCACATAATTGTTTAAACTTTTTACATTCCTAATTCACCCCCCTCTTGGGAAAGCCACCTGGGCAACACTTTGATACCACTGTTGGGTTCCATGGGCCGGGCGTAGTGGAAGATCGGGTTTCAAAATTTTTATTTTTGAAACCCTAACCGGCCGGAACCCTAAATCCTAGGACCACTTGATCATGACAATCAATAAAGCAATACTTTAGGATTATAGAAGAATACCTAGAGAGCTATAATCCTTTATTTCCACAAGGCACACAAGTGCATACCCTCCAAAGGTGATCCACATAGGAACCAGACCAAGGAAGCACTCCTATAATAGTTGCTTGTTTTATTGGGACTCTTTTGGCATCCTTTCGGACTTTCTCCCTTACTGGACTCCCTACCCTCCTGTAAGGCACTCAAATACCTCTCTATGTCCCCGCTTGGATCCTAAATATCCTCTATATTTTTCTCCCTAGGCTCTTATCTTAAAAGACTAGCCTTGTCTTTAAAGAACAAGCTTTGTCTTAAAAAGACAAACCTTGTCTTAATGATCACCCATGGAATATGCCCTTCGCTTCTCCTTTCAAGCTTCAAAAACCCAAGCGAAATACAAAGCCCTCTTAGTAGGACTCAGGATCACTCGGGAATTAAGGACTCGAAAGATTAAAGTCTTCTCAGTTTTCTAATTAGTAGTGAATCAAGTAAATGGCAAATTCGAAGCTTGAGACCCCACTATGGCCCGGTACTTGGAAAAGGTGTGAGTCTTCTATCTCAACTAGAATTCTTTGAAATAGTCCATGTACCACGGACTGAAAACTCTCAAGCCAATGCCTTCTCTCGACTTGCAACCACTACTTTGGAGTCCCTCGATCAGACTTATATAGAGTACCCAAAAGATCAAAGCATAGCAGAAAAAATTTCCAAGGTCCACCAAATTGAGCATGAGCACTGTTAGATGGACCCTATTTTCAAATTTTTGAATGAGGATGTATTACCTGAAGATAAAATCGATGCCAAGCAAGTTCGTTGGATGGCTTCTCAATATGTTATCTTTGACAGAATTTTATACAAAAGTTCCTTCACGTAGCCCTTATTAGAATTCTTAGGGCCATCAGATGCCGACTATGCGTTGAGAAAAGTACATGAAGGTATATTTGAAGACCATTTGGGAGGTAGAGCACTAGCCTACAAGATAATTCACCAAGGTTATTATTGGCCAACCATCTGAAAAGATGTAGCTGACTACATCCGAAGTTGCGACCAGTGTCAAAGATACTCTAGCATCAAAAGATGCCCTGCAAGCCAGCTGACTCAACTTACGGCCCCATGGCCCTTTGCTCAATAGAGAATGGACATCCTCGGTCTGTTCCCTTCAACCTCTACACAATGGAAGTTCCTCATTGTAGCCATTGACTATTTCACTAAATGGGTTGAAGTCGAACCCATAGCTCATATCACTGAAGGGAAGGTTGAAAACTTCATCAAGAACATAATTATCTTCTGATTCAGAATTCCTCATGCCATCATCAATGATAATGGAAGACAATTTGACAATGCTAAGTTCAAAAACTTTTACACCCAATATCATATTGTTCATAGACTGTCATCTATCTGCCATCCCCAATCCAATGGAGAAATCAAAGTGACCAATAGGACAATTTTCCACAGTTTGAAGACCAGACTAAACAACGCCAAGGGGTTTTGGGCCAAAAAACTGAACTCAGTCCTTTGGACATACCGGAGAAACCCTAGAATGGCTACAGGAGAATCTCCATTCAACTTGGCCTACAGCTATGAAGCGGTCCTCCCAATGGAATTTACTTTGCAATCCCTAAGGATTGACCACTTCAAAGAACCTAAAGATTTGGAGCATTGTAGAGCATACTTAGATCTACTCCAAAGCACCATACTACAAGCTCAAATGAAGATGGCTATGTATCAACAAAAGATCGCCAAATATTATAACTCCAGGGTAAAGGTATGAGCCTTCCAACCCAAAGACTTGGTATTGCAGAGGTCCGAAGTATCCAGGCCGATGGAACAAGGCAAACTCTCTCTTAATTGGGGGGACCTTATTGGATCAAAGAAGCCGTATGCCTTGGAGCTTATCAGCTTGAGACTCTGGATGGTTTCTTGTTACCTCGGCCATGGAATGTAGAAAATCTTCATATGTACTATCAATAAAGAAAATCTTTCCTTCAAAAGTCTTAACTAAGTGCTTAAGAAAAGGCAGGCTTAACCAGCCTACCTTATCAAGGCCCACTGTAGCCCACTGGATCCCATGAGATCTAAAAGGTAGGCGTGACAGCCTACCTTATTATCAAAAGAAATGCATAGGGTAGCTTCATCAGCCTACCCTAATAGCAAGTTCAAAGAAGTCCAGGGGTAGGCTTGACCAGCCTACCTTATTATCAAAAGAAATGTATAGGACAGCTTCATCAGCCTACCCTAACGACAAGTCCAAAGAAGTGCAGGGACAGGCCTGACTATCCTACCTTATTATCAAAAGAAATGCATATGGTGGCTTCATCAGCCTACCCTAATGGCAAGTCCGAAGAAGTGCAGGGTCGGGCCTGACCAGCTTACCTCATTATCAAAAGAAATGCACAGGGTAGCTTAATCAATTTATCCTAATAATAAATCTAATGAAAATAGAAGCGTGCCTAACCAGCATACCTCATCATCAAAAACACAAGGGGCTAATTAGCCCATATCACCGATGAGTGCAAGCGGATGAACCTGACTTGCCTATGGGGTCAGCAAAATCCAATTCTTCGGCTTGTGATGAAGACAAATTTAATCAGAGTCATGGAAGAATCATGAGTCCCCCAGGGAACTACCTTGATTCATCTTCCATTATATTGATCAATCCATACCTCGAAAAATTATAAAGTACAGTTATCATGTGACACCCACTGAACAAAGGATTAAACAAAGAAGGAACTTCATTAACTTTGAAAATTTTTATAGACTTCCAAAGGGAAGTCAATCTACATGAATGAAAAGAAAAGAAAAGGAAAGGAGGATGTGAACATCAGGATCATTTACCTTCAGCTAGCCTAGAAGTTAGAGCAAAAGTGGTTGCCTCTCGATCCGCTGCTTCATCAGTCGAATGAGCTGGCATTTCTTCAGCTAGTTTTTTTGCTCCTTCTTCATCCGCCTCATCATCAACCACTATAAAGGAGGAGATGTCAAGATCGGGATACAATTTTTTGACTTCCTTCAAACAGTACTGGAAGTCGATATTATAACTTTCCACTCCTGCTTCATGCATCTTGTCATCGAAGGCTTTGGACTTTTTATATTTCTCGATGGTGTGAAGGGCCTCTTGGGTGTCCAACTCTATCCTCGGGTCAGCTGATTCTACCCTCTGCTCAAGGGCAATGACCTTCTCCTCTAGTTCAAACTTTTGAGCCATGGCCTCTTCATAATTGCGAAGGTTATCTCCCAGTAATACCTTAGCCGAATGCAGCTTTTTTCTTCTCTTTTCTGAGTCAGCCAAAAGTTTAGTCATCTGAACTTGTGCCACCTACAAGTCTTTCTTCAAAGTAACATTTGCAGCAGTGATTTGGTTTAGCTTCTACTCCATGGCCACCCAAAGTTCTTCAACCACCTCTCCATCAGCTCTCGTCGATGCCAGCTGGTCCTGAAGACTTTTATTGAGGTCGGCCAATACACGGACACTCTCCTCTATCAGATAGATTTCGTGAATAAACTACCAAGAAAAATAGTGGTAGAGTTAGCAGTCATAAAGACCTGTGACAGAAAACCTCAAAGAAGATTTTGATGCATACTTGTTGTGTTTCCGAGTAAATAGAAGTAAAAATATCCCCCAACCGATGCTTCATAGTATTTTTCAATCCTTCTGGAGGATGTTGGCCTTTAACAGGATCTTGGCTGGTCTGGGATTGTCGAAGCCAGCATCGACAGCATAAATAGGCACATTCTCAGAACCTTTCTCTTCAATAGTCAGTGGTTCTGGGTTGGCTTGTGGCTCGAATGCTGTCTCGATCAGAGGAGGCTTACCTTTATCTTTCTAGTTGGGCTCCTCCGATGGTTCAGGGGTAGATGACATTGTCGGTCTCTTAGCGGATGCCTGGGGATGCTCTAATGAAGGACCCGTTGCCATTTCCTTTGAAGGAATGTTTTCCTCGTCAAAAGAGGATTCTATGACTATACGGGTGCCGTCCCAAGTAGGAACCTTTGGAGCAACAGGAGTCCTCTTCATGCCTCTCTGCTGTGATCTCCTTAGAGGTTTCGGAGCTACCCTTTTTTTCATCGCCTGATAGAGCCTTCCTGCATCTAGCTTCATTTTCCAAAAAAGGAATAGAGAATCAAACTTTGTTAAGGAAGAAGAAAAGAATCTAAAAGAAGGGAAGACCAAAGTAAAAAGCTTCTCGAAAAGTGAAGTTGCTAATGGCACAAATACTTACCCATTGAGAATAAAGCCCTCTTATATAGGAGGCACCAACAACCTTGAACATCCCTTGATCATGCCACGTGTATTCAGTCTAATCAATGGAAGTCGAGGTGACTACTTCGATTCGTGTGAGGATAGCTAGGAGAAATAAAAAAAACATGACTGATCTGATTTTGGAGGTACATAACTTTAGTGACTCTAATTGAGATGACCCACAATCTGAATTATACCTTTCCTGCCAACGAAAATATTACATATGGCAAAGGTAGCACACCCCACTAAAAATAGATCAAAACCATTAATGAAAGTCGAGGTTTGTCATTTTCAGAAATATCCCTTTCTCCCTCTTCATTAAAGAAACCTTTCTCTCCCCTAAAAAAAGGGGAAAGAAATGAGGCGAAAAGGAGAGGGAAGAAAGTAGTTTCTCGGTATATGGTTGAACTACTACAGAAAGCCGACCACTATACAAGAGCCGATCAAAGCTCTAAAGCCTATCGACACACTATGGCCAATCACCTATCAAACTGATATCCTTACTGAAGGAAACTTGATGACTTCATACTTGGTGAAAGTTCTCTCAAACTAAAAGTAATTATATATCTGATGACTTCACACTTAGAGAAATTTCCTTCAAACTGCAAGTTAGTATATATCCGACTACCTCCTACCAGAAGAAATTTTGTTCAGAATTAGAGGCTTTATATGTCCAACGACTCTACACTTGGGAAAGTTCTTTGGGTATAATCGCACCATGACACAATTTGGAAGGAAAGATATATTTTTCACTTACATCAAAATGAGTACATTTACATTTTGGCCTTCTTTTAAAAACAAAGGAAAAAGATACAAGAGCTTAGTCTTCTACTATTATGGTAGCCTCCAGGTCGGCCGTAGGAAGGACCTCTTCAGTCTGGCTTGGGGCACCTGAATCAGTTACAACCAGGACTTTTGCTAGTTGTTCATGAACTTCTTTGGCTACAATCAGGACTTCTTCTGGCTATCCCGCCCTTCTTCATTTTCAACAGGGAGTTCAACTTCTTCTTCTTCGACCTCATATAAGTGAATACTTGAGAGTTCCAGCTTCGGGTAAAGTCCAAGGACTTCTTTTACCCCATCATTGAAGCCAAACTAATAACTAACCACCCTCGACTCAGTCAGGTCATCTTTGAATTTTGAAGACTTTTTGAAGACTTCAACTGCCCTGGTCGCTTGATCCTTCAGGGCTTCGAATTCTTTGGCCAATGCTTTGGTCTTCTTCTAACTCTCCTTGGCTAAATGGTCCAAGGAGTGGATCATTTTTTTCTTCTTTCTGAGCTTTGCCTTATGCTCAGATATTTTTAGTTGAGCCTTCTTTATTTCAGCTTTCAGGCTCTAGGCATCAACAATTCTTTGATTTAATTTTTCTTCCATGGCTGACTTCATCTCTTCGGCCACCTCCTTTTCAGCTTTTGCCATCTAGAGCTCTTCCCAAATACCTCGGTTGAGGTTAGCAAACTCTAATATACTTTCTTCTATTAGAGTTATATCATGAATTAGATGCACCAACAATTGAAGAAAAGAGTTAGTTATGTTGACAGCAATCTTGAGGAAGTATATATGGAGAAAGACACTTACCCTTAGTGTAGCGGGATACGCCGACTCAACCACCTTGCTAAGGTAACGACTCCTTGTAACTCCCTAGTCTCTTGGAAGAAGTGTGGCCTTCAACAGCTTTCTAGCCAGTTTGGGGTTCTCTAGACCTCGCCCATCTGTGAAAATGGAGAAATCCAATTCATATTCTTGATCCAGAGGGGTATCCTCGAAGGTGAAAACATTCAAGCATGCAAAGCACTAAAAATGCATTTTAAAACTATTTTAAAATATGCATAGTGGAAGGCTCGGTAGATAGACCAAGATGATCTACTGATCTGCCCGCAACAGGATCTAGTATAAAAATCTAGCATGCAAGGAAACATCAACAACAAGAAAGAAACAAAGATATAAAAGTACCTTATCATTATACCTCTAAAAATACTATGAAAAAGAAGGAAGGAGCTAGAGCCACACACGAGTCTGGCATCTACAGGTAATCAACACCAAAGCCCGACACAGATCAATTCCCTCGAAGTGCTAGCTCTTCGGGATCCTTCGGGCCGATCTTCTTCCAAGAAGACAAGGAGGAGAGGTGGAACCCTTCCCAAGAAACTCTCTTCCCAAGACCTAGCTTGAATGCTAGGTTTCTCACACCCAATCCCAAGTCCTCACAAAACCCCTCTTCTTCTTCTAGTTCTGCTAACCCTTCTAATCCTTTTTAGCCACTAAAATGACCTTCATTTATAGGGGCAGCCATGAGAGGGAGAAAGAAGAAGGAGGAGTGATTGGGAGAGAAGGTCAAGGGCCATACCAAATGGGTCCAAGCCAAAGAAGGTAAGTATGACTATCATACAAAGAAAGCTTGGAGCCAAAATGCCCAAAAACCAAAATTCAAATTCAAAATTCGAAGTCAAATCATTCCAAAAATCTTTTCCAGAAAATTTGCTCGTCACAGCATGTGTTGACTTACAAAATGCCAAGTGTCAACACTTCCCAAGTGTCGACTCAAGCAAGTGTTGACACTTGGAACATGGTCAATCATATTAACCTCTGGTGATGGCAAATGATTCTCAATCATCGATCAATCTTAAGATCAGGTAGAAACCCCTTTGGTGTGTGACCCCATAGATTCGAACACTAAGCCGGTAGCACTAGAACATTTCCAGTACCAGTCAAAGTCCTCATCTAGCAATGATACTCGATGTTTGGATAGGTCAAAGATGTAGAGCACCTCACAAGAACCTTTAGTATATGGTTACCGTATAATTCATCCCTTTGACCTCATATTGCTCAGGATGACCTAGTGTTTGACTGCCAATCCTAATTTGGTTTATCCAGATCATGTCTCAAACCCATAAGTTCTGCGTCTCCTCACAAGAACTATCATAGCTAAGGTTTTTCTAAATTGAGACATAGTGAGTCATTCACTCCAAACTATTTGAAGGGATCAATTCCATCTTGATCCACAATCGCTCCACAAGTACTTGACTATACCTAGAAACCTTCCATCATTGGAATAGAAATCCATGTAATCCGGCACCAAAGTATAGTGAGTTGCTTGCAAGTTGCCATGGTGACCTCAGGTCTGAGGGACACATATATCCATATCCCTTCATGAACAACCTATGGCAGAAGGGAGCTCCGTAGATGGTCACGTTCAGTGATATGTCACACATTTCACTTTCATGTCACACCAGTGTCTCCATACTCCTTGGTTAAGAGGACAACCAACAAATGCGACATATAACAACCTACACTTGACATATTATCGTCCTATAACAATGTATCATTTGGTTGTGAACCAGTTTAAGAACTACTTGATATATCCTCTATATATCAAAAATAATGTAGTTCTAAGGACTCCATCACACAATAGTTCTTTTTAGGAAAATGCACATGTGATGAATAGCAAAAGAATAATTTTATTCATTAAAAAATTATAAATAATTACAAAATTAGCACAACTATCTACAACCCAGATGATTGGCTTTGGGACATAATTCCCAACAACTCCCACTTTGACTAAAGACAATCGGTATAGAATCTCATTCCCATTTATCGTTTGCAACTGTCGAACTCTTGAGTTTCGATGGCTTTAGTGAATGGGTCAGCCAAGTTTTCCTTTTCATCGATCTTTAGAAGGTCAATGTCGCCTTGTTCTGTGATCTCTTATACAAGGTGATAGGACCACAGAATATGCTTTGTGCGGTGATGAGACTTCATCTCTATGGCTTGAGTAATGGCTCCAATGCTATCATAGTACACCAGAATAGGACCATCCAGGGAAGGTGCCACTCCTAGCTCGTCAAGAAACTTTCATAATCACATAGCTTCCATCGCTGCATCTGATGTTATAATGTACTCTGCTTCGCATACTGAGTCCACCACAGTAGGTTGCTTGGAACTTTTCCAGTAGATAGCTCCTCCGTTTAGGGTAAAGATAAATCCTGACATACTTTTGTTATCATTCTTACTTGACTGGAAACTAGAGTCAGTATACCCCACAAGTTTCAAGTCAGATTCTCCATAATTGAGCCATTGGTCCTTAGTATTTTGTAAATACTTAAGGATGGTTTTTACCACTTTCCTATGAGCCTCACCTAGGTCAGACTGGTATCTTTTCACTACGCCTAGTGAGTATGCCACATCTGGTCTAGTACATATCATGGCATACATGATAGTATCCACTGCCAAAGCATATGAGATTCTACTCATACACTCTCTCTATTTAGGAGTTGCCACACAATTCCTTTTGGAGAGATCAATTCCAGTGCCTATCGGGAGATAGCCCATCTAGGAATTTTTCATGCTGAATCGTTTTAGCACGGTATTGATATACGTAGACTAGGACAGTCCCAGAAGCCTCTTAGATCTATCTCTATAGATCTTCATACCCAGTATGTAAGAGGCTTCACCCAAGTCCTTCATAAAGAACTAAGATGAAAACCAGACCTTTATTCTTTGCAGTGCTGGGATGTCATTCCCGATTAAGAGAATGTCATCCACATATAGCATAAGGAACATAATCATAGAACCATTAGCCCATTTATAAATGCAAGGTTCTTCTCCGTTCCTAATGAAGCCATATAATTTGATACACTTATCAAATCATATGTTCCAACTCCATGATACTTGCTTCAGTCCATAGATGGACTTTTGAAGCTTGCACACCTTTGATTCGTTTGTGGATGTGAACCTTTAGGTTGTATCATATACACCTCCTCTTCTAGCTCACCATTCAGGAAAGCTGTTCAGACATCCATTTGCCAGATTCATTATCAAAATGCGCTACTAAAGCAAGCATGATCCGAATGGATTTGATCATTGCCATAGGAGAGAATGTCTCATCATAGTCAATACCATAACATTGACGATATTCCTTAGCAACCAGACAAGCTTTGTAGGTCTTTACTTGCTTGTCTGTGCCCTTTTTCCTTTTAAAAATCCATTTGCATCCAATGGATTTTATCCGTTCAGGTGGATCAACCAATGTCCATACATTGTTGATCTCCATGGACTCCATTTCAGATTTCATGGCTCCTAGCCATTTTTCAGAGTTGGACCTCTACATCGCACCATATAAGTGATCGGATCCTCATTGTTTTCATCGAGTTCAATGGGATCACCATCCTGGACCAAGAAATTATAGTATCTATCCGGTCAACTCGGTACCCTACCGGATCTCCTTAATGGTTCCTATGTGGGCTCTAGGTGTGATCTAATCACAGCGAGCTCAATGTTGTCCCTTAAGTGTGTCGGTTCTTCTACTTGTTGAACTTCACTAAGTTCAACCTTAGCGGCTACAGTCCCTTCACCAAGGAACTCCTTTTCCAAAAAGATAGTCCTAAGACTGAAGATCAACTTTTGTTCCTCAGCTAAGTCGAAGTAATACCCCTTAAATTCTTTTGGATACCCAACAATAGGCACCATTAGACCTAGGTCCAAGTTTGTCCATTTCCAAACATTTTACATAAACCGAGCAGCCCATACTCGAAGGTGTGATAGTGTCGACTTACATCCAGTCCATATCTCATATGATGTTTTGCTAACGGACTTACTTGGAGCCCTATTCAGAAGGTAATTGGCTGATTCTAGAGCATATCCCCAGAAAGATAGCGGCAGAGAAGCAAAGCCCATCATGGACCGAATCATGTCTAATAGGGTTCGATTCCTCCTCTCGACACTCCATTTAATTGAGGTGTCCCTAGAGGTGTCCACTGAGATAGAATCCTATTCTCCTCAAGATATATCAGAAACTCACCCGAAAGGTATTCACCTCCTCGATCGGATCGAAGGGTTTTGATACACTTTCCAGTTTGTTTTTCTACTTCACTATGATATCATCTAAACATTTCAAACGATTCAGATTTATGTCTCATCAAGAAGACATAACCATACCTCAAAAGGTCGTTTGTAAATGTAACAAAATCACTGTACCCACCTTTGGCACTAACATTCATGGGTCTGCATACATTACTATGTATCAAATTCAAAATCTCTTTGCCTCGTTCACCTTTTTTAGTAAAAGGTGACTATCATTTTTCCAAGAAGACAGGACTCACAGGTTGGAAGTGAATTATCTTCAATAAAATCGAGGAGACCCTCACTTTTCAACCTGTTTATCCTATTCCTATTAATATGACCTAGCCTACAATGCCACAGGTATGCTTCACTTACATTATCTATCCTAGGGTGTTTGCTAGATATGTAAATTACACTAACAAGTCATGATAGTACATAAATGCCATCACGTATTTATCCAATCAATACTATAGAACCATTCCAAAAGATTTTGCAAATGTCATTCTTTATTAATAGTTCATAACAAAACATGGCCAGTTGGCCTACATAAATGACATTCAAAATAAAAGATGGACAAAAATGACACTTATTTAAAATGATAGTACAGGACTCGAAAATAAGTTTGAGGACTCCTAATGCCAGGACTGGAACTCGACTTCCATTTCTCACGTCAAGAATCTCTCACCATCCTCGAATGTTCTACTAAATTCAAGTCCTTGTAAAGAACTATGAATGTGAATTGGACTTCCTATATCTAATACCCAATTAGAAGTATCGTAGATAGAGAAACTACAAAGTGTTATCATATAAATACCTTGTCTAGGACCGTCCTGCTGCTTTCTTTTCTTAGACCTGTTCGGGTCAAGGGACACAATATAAAGAAGACAGTTCCTCTTCCAATGACCTCGCTTCTTGCAGATGAAGCACTTTGCATGGCTTTGATCAACCTTTACTCTCTTGGGGTGACTGGGCTCAGAAGCATTAAGCCCTTTTTCCCATTATTTTTCTTTTTCCCTTTCTTAAAGGGACGATGCCCTCCCGAAGATCCTCCCACTAGATTCACCACCTTTTTGTTCAGTTGGTGATCTTTCTCCTAAGTCTGCAGCAACCCCAATAAACCATGGCAATTAACTGCAGGCTTATTCATTCAATAATGATCGAGAAAATCTAGATAGGAAGAGGAGAGGGAATTCAGATTCGCATCCTTCTCAAGCTGTCTTGCAAGGGACATCTGAGTTTGCCCAAGCACTCAATCATCTCGATCATGTACATTACATGATCAGTGATCGAGGCTCCATCATGCATCTGCATGTTGTAGATGGCACAGGAGACCCTATACCTCTCAACATCATCAGGTGTGCCAAAGGACTCCTTCAATCTTTGAAGAAATTTTCCTGCCGGGCTTCCTCGAACTTGCGACCGAACTCATCGTTCATTACTGCCAACATTATGCATCGGATAGTGGTCCTGTCAGAGAGCCACTTCTGATAAGTGTCTCTGACAGAACCCCAAGCATTGGGAGTAGGGGTCTTAGCTGCCGGATCTGATATCACATACAAGATCCATTCATGCTCCATGACAATCCTGGGCTTTCGATACCAACTATCGAAGTTTGGTCCGTTGAGATTCTCGTTGTCGAGAAGAGATCGAAGCGACATATTGGAAGACATCTAAATGAAAAACCAAAGCTAATTAGTGTAAATAAATTATTAACCTAATGATATGGACATTAGTCTAAAGGTCCCTCCCACTATTTTTCTCAAATTGGTATCCTCTACCTCAAATCCGAGGAATTACTTTAAATTTCTAGTGGGTACCAGAGTCTAATAGATAACACATGAGCCCAATTTTGGCCAGCCCACCCATGCATGTCTAAAGGTAGGTTCTTCAATCGATTACTTCTCCAAGTAACCTCTAGTATTTGGGTTTTGCACCAAGGTGCACTCAATCGGCCTTTGGGCCTCCTATTGAAGGTCCCGGTTAGGTCCAACCATTAACATGACAAAATTCAATGCTTCTAACTGTTAGGTCCAACCATTAACATGACAAAATTCAATGCTTCTAACTAACGAATAGTCAAGCCCAACTTTGGCCGGCCCACCTGACCACTGTTAAGAGAGTCGCATTGAGTCATCATATTAGGAACAGCAATTTCAAAAGCCCGATGAACACCCGATCATTGGATCAACCGATGAACACCCAACTACTGGACCCATTATCATCCCACTTAATGAAAGGCTAGGACTTGGTTATCCCTTAAACTTTGACCTTTTAAGGACCTAATAATTTAGATGGTTTAATTTTAATGTGACAAACGAAGAGATGAGAAGACATGGATCAACCTCCCACTGACCATATCAGCAAACAAGGAGGGTGACTCATAACTAATGATCCATGGGCACCTAAAATCAGTCAAGACTGATTTTTGGGTTGGTTTCGGTTCGGGTTCTGGGCTGAGGCCCATTTTTCTTCGTTCCCTAGTGTGTGCATTATGGGTTCGATGAGGGGTGTGAGGCGTTCCCTGCTGTGTGCATTATGGGTTTGATGAGCACCCTAGTTATCCCCTATCTCGTCTTCTTTATCTCCTCGTGTCCTTCGAGAGTCATCCTAGCACATCTATGTGAGAGCCCTGCTGTGTGCATTATGGGTTCGATGGGAGCTCAGGGTAGCTGGTGCTGTGACCCCTTCGGGAGGGTAGCTTTATGCTCAGGGTAGCTGGTGCTGTGATCCCTCGGGAGGGTAGCTTTAGGCTTTGACCCCTGACTTTCTGTGTGCGTTTCCCGTTAGAGTGAGTCTCAGGGCCATGAGTTCCACTTCCCGATCCCCCATCTTCATCCTTCCTTCACCACAGCCACCCAGAAAATTGAAAACAAAAGAGATCAGCTGTCTTATGATTTTAGTGTCAGTATGCCCTAGTCCCGGGAGGCTTCTTAGCCTTCCCACGGTCCTAGTTTGTTTAGTTGTTTCACTGTTTTCCAAATAACCAGGTTACATCGATTTTTCATCCCGCATCATCATGGTTATTTATTAGGGCTAACTCTTGCCTGGCCAAGTTAGTTAATGTCTAAGGATGAGGTTAAATAATGGAACCCATTCATCGATCTTACTTACTTAACCAACTTGGTCGACTTTGTTTTGATTTGGTTGCATGTTGATTTGAGTTCACCCATGCTACCTATGTTCATCAGACATTAGATGTACTGATATAAACTAGGATTATCAAATATGAGATGTACTGACCTAAGCCTAGTGAATTAGATATGAGATGGGCTAACCGACACTAGGCTTAGTTAAATATGGGATGGGCAAACCCGAACTAAGTTGTTAGACATAAGATTTGCTTACCCAAACCAAGTGAGTCAGACAAAAGATGTGTTGACACAAACTATAATTAGTTAGACATAAGATGTACTGACCCAAACTAGGTTAGTCAAATATGAGATGTATTGACCTAAATCAGTTATGTTACACATGAGATATGCTGACTTAAATCAGGATGGCCAAAAACAAGTTTTGCTTACCTAAATCAGGTCATATATAATATGTGTTGACTAATTTAGAAGAGACCTAAACCCAAACATCCTCGTAAATATTAAGTCTTAGGTCTTCCATCATTGTAGAGCTACAATCATGATGCAGAACAAATAAAGGGATGCGATGCGGAAGTAAATTAAGATTAACTAATTTTTTTGTGATTTTTATAGGTTTGTAGAAGTTGGCTTCAAATCAAAGAAAAGTTAACCTAACATTGAAAGATACTAATGTGATAATTGAAAGCACAACTTTAAGGAAACTAAATTATCAGAGTAATTCAGAAGCAACGGATCGCTGGGGGTTGAGAAACTCCCAGACCTAGGGTTTCACTCCGAGCTTTCAACATAACAGAAATAAAGAGAAGGGAAGGGTTATCTAACCAGACAATGATCTTCACAGATTTTGGTGGAAGAACTCTCCCGAGCAGATTGTTGGATCCTCGGAGTCGGATATCTTCGTAATGGATCCTCCAATACTGGGCCTTTGGCGGGTTGGCTTCTCCTGAACTCAAGATTTGGAAGAGAAGAAAGACAATTGATGGAATCAGAGAGTCAAGGAAAAGATTTACCAGGTTGATGAACTTGAAGATCGAAATTGCTGAAAACTGGATTCTCCTGGATGCTGATGTGATTTTCCTTGGAACTTGCTCTGGATCTGAAGTAGCCGGACTGGATCTGGATGAAGGTGGATGGCCTGGACTTGTAGAGAGAGAGAGGCTGTGGGAGATGGATGGATCTAGGGTTTGGTGGATGGAAAATAATGAAAGGTGGCTAGGGTTTTGGAATTTCAAGTGGCTAACCTAGGGTTTTGGATAAAGATGGAGATCTCTCACCTCCTCAAGGCTCCAATGGAACCCGGATTACCCCCTCATGGAGCTCAACACTTAGAATAGTGCGGAAGAAGAGAAACCTAGGTCACTCAACACAAGAGAATAGCAAAAATAATTTTTCTTCATTTATTTTTTTTAAAGTTACAAAGAGAGGTCTATTATATAGACCTAAAATTTTCTCCTAGCTTGTACAAATTCCCATGTGGGACTAAACTCTTCCAACCCCTAGATTAGGTAGAAAATCCTCTCCCTTGGCCGACCAAGAGTCCAAAAAAAAATTGGGACGGCCATAAAGGAATTGTTTTGGAACTTTTATGGCACCTCCTTTGGAGTTGGATTTGGATTTGGAGTCCTCTTCTTCTTAAGGTATTTCTTCTTTTCTTCCACTCCAAGTTAAGCTCTTTGATTTTGATTTGAACTTCAATTAGGAGTAGGTTGGATGTCCTTCTTTGATTTCTTCTCCAAGAGAAGTTTTCTTCCTTCTTTGCTTAGGTAAATTAGGCAGGTGTGGGCGCCTCCTTTAATTTAGCCTCCAATTTGATTTTTTCTTCTTTGGATGTGGGGACCATGACACTGGGATGCCTCTATGGCGCCTCCTGGACTCTGGCGTGTGCTCGGAGTGTGGCTGGGCGTGTGGCTTGGAGTGTGGCCTCCACTTGCTTGAACCTTGAGTTGATTGGAAGAGAAATGTGGCACCATTTTGGACCAAATTGAAACCACATTGGGACTTGCACCGAGTCAACATGACTCAACAAAATTTAAATGGTGATTCAAGAAATAAATAAAATAAATAAACTGGTTGACCAGGTCAACCTTTATTACAAACCCTAATTTCTCGGGCAATGTCAATCAGAGATCCAAATGGAGCTCTGAAGTCTTCTTCTGAGTCTGGTGCCCGCACCAATTCTCCCAGGGTGGGAGGAACTCGACCCTGTCGAGTAAGGCTCAAGTTGGCTCTGGTATCTCTCCAAGAGGTCTGGGTCCAATTCTTGTAATTCTTCTCGGAGATCCAAGAGTCATCAGAATCTGGCCTTCCTTGCCAGCGGACCAGGTACCTTTGGTATCCTCGATTACGAGTAGAGATAACCTGATCATCCAGGATCTTTTCAATCTGCTCTTTCCTCACAGGCCAGTTTGTTGGTGGACACACAGGGTCGGGATCACTCTCAATGATAGGGTTAGGCTCAAAAGGCTCACTAGGAATCACAGCTGGCTCCCTGTACTCTACTAAGTCTGTAATGTTGAAAGTAGAGCTAATGCCTAGTTCTGGAGGCAACTCGAGCACATAGGCATTGGATCCTACTCTCTTTACCACTCTAAATGGTCCAGCTCCCCTAGCATGTAACTTTCTAACAGTTCCAGGAGGAAACCGTTCAGGCCTTAACCTAATCATCACATAGTCTCCCTCAACAAAAGATTTGACTCGTCTTTGAGTATCAGCCAACTTCTTATAAGTTTCATTACTTAAATTTATTTTGGCATGAATTTCTTTATGCAAGTCTTTTATATGCTGTGCAAAATTCTCAACAGATTCGGAGACTCGAGTGTGGACAGGTAAAGGGACTAGGTCAAGAGGTGTGTGAGGTTTGTACCCATGTACAATTTCAAATGGACTTTTACCCGTAGACCTATTGATCGAGTCATTGTACGCAAATTCTGCCCTTGGTAGGTATAAATCCCAATTTCTGGTGTTTTCACCAACAAGACATCTCAGCAGATTTCCTAGGCTACGGTTCACTACTTCAGTTTGGCCATCAGTTTGGGGATGATAGGCAGTTGAAAACTTAAGTTTTGTCCCTAACTTATGCCAAAGGGTCTTCCAAAAGTAACTGGTGAACCGGACATCCCTATCTGAAATGATTGTCTTAGGTAGGCCATGGAGTCTAACTATCTCATTGAAGAAAAGTGTGGCTACCTTAGACGCATCAAAAGTTTGGGAACAAGGCAAGAAGTGGGCCATTTTAGAGAATCGGTCGACTACGACACAGATAGAATCATGCCTTCTCTGGGTCTTAGGTAAACCTAACATAAAATCCATACTCACATCTTGCCAAGGACGATCTGGGACAGGGAGTGGGGTATAAAGGCCAGTGTTTTGTTTTCGCTGTTTGGCAACAGCGCAGGTTCGACATCTAGCTACAATATTAGCTACATCCCTTTTTAAGCTAGGCCAGAAAAAGTGGTCTTCAATAGCTAGAATGGTCTTGTCTTTTCCAAAATGGCCAGCTAAACCTCCAGCATGGATTTCCCAAATCAAAAATTCCCTAAGAGAAGTTCTAGGGATGCAAAGCCTATTTTTGAAGAACAAAAAACCATCTACAAGGGTATAATCCTGGTGATTACTAGACGGTCCTTGAACTAGATCCTGATACACAGTTGTGAAATCCGGACAAGACTCATATTCCTCTTTGATTTGCTCAAACCCTATGACCTCAGTTCTAACAGAAGTTAATAACAGAGATCGGCGACTAAGGGCATCAGCTACCTTATTCTCAACTCCAGCCTTATGTTTCAGGACAAAAGTATAGGACTGGATGTATTCTACCCACTTAGCATGCCTAGGGTTAAGCTTCTTTTGGGAGTTCAGAAATCTAAGAGCCTCATGGTCCGAAAATAGTACAAATTCCTGCGGTAGCAAATAATGTCTCCAGTAACGCAAAGCTTGCACCACCGCATAAAATTCCTTATCATAGATAGAATACCTAAGCTTAGCATCATTAAGTTTTTCACTAAAGAATGCTATGGGATGATTCTCTTGGCTTAGGACTCCACCTATTCCTACACCTGAAGCATCACAGGCAACCTCAAATACTTTAGAAAAATCGGGTAATCTCAGAATGGGTGCCTGGGTCATTTTATCCTTAAGATCTAGGAAGGCTTTATGGGCTGACTTAGTCCAATGAAATTCTCCCTTCCTAAATAATCAGTGATAGGAGCAGCTAAAGTACTAAACCCCTTGATGAATCGCCTATAGAAGGTAGCCAAGCCATGGAAACTTCTAACTTCATGCACATTGGTTGGCTCTGGCCAGTCTACTATGGACTTAATCTTCTCAGGATCGGCCGCCACGCCGTCAGGGGTTACTACAAAACCAAGAAAGATAACTCTACTAGTCATGAATTCACACTTCTTAAGATTGCCGTAGAGTCTCTCATTCCTCAAAACTTGGCAGACTGCTCTAAGGTGGTCTAGGTGATCTGTTGGGGTCTTACTATAGATCAGGATGTCATCAAAATAGACCACCACAAATTTTCCTATGAAAGCTCTAAGTACCTGGGTCATAATTCTCATGAAAGTACTAGGGGCATTGGACAACCCAAAAGGCATAACAACCCATTCATAAAGACCATCCTTAGTTTTGAAAGCAGTTTTCCATTCATCCCCGGGTCTAATCCTAACCTGATGATAGCCGCTTTTGAGATCAATCTTAGAAAAAACCATTGCACCAGCCATCATATCAAGCATGTCATCTAGTCTAGGGATGGGAAACCTATACTTGATTGTAATTTTATTGATGGCACGACTGTCAACACACATCCTCCACGTGCCATCTTTCTTTGGGGTCAGTAAGGCTGGGACTGCACAAGGGCTAAGATTTTCTCTAATAAACCCCTTCCTCAATAATTCTCCAACCTGCTTTTGCAGTTCTTCATGCTCAGATGGATTCATCCTGTAATGGGGTAAGTTGGGCAAAGTTGCTCCTGGGATTAGATCTATGGCATGCTGGATATCCCTAAGAGGTGGAAGGTGGTCTGGCAAATCCTCGGGAAAGACATCCTCAAATTCTTTTAACACAGGTTTAACTTCTTGAGGAGGCTCTGAGGGTTCCGAAGTTCTAAGCTCCTTAGCAGTCAACATCCAGATGGGTGAACCACTATGAATTTCTTGTTCTAGATCCTTAGCACTGATTAGGTTCACTCCAGTTTTCATCTCCTTAACCTTACCGGCTCCTTTAGTTACCTTGTCCTTAGGGGGAACGGAATGGATCGTAATCTTCTTCCCATTGAAACTAAAGACACAGGTATTGGATTTTCCTAAGAGGGTGGCATCATGATCATACAACCAAGGTCTTCCAAGAATTATACTGCTCACCCCCATGGGTAAGACATCGCACCAAATCTTTTCGTGATAAGATTGCATTTGGATTTGGACTTGACATCTAGACTGGATGGGTATGGAGGTAGAATCTACCCAAGAAACCTTATAGGGGTTGGGATGGGGAACTGGGATTAAGTCTAACATCTTGACAGTGCTAGTAGAGATGGCATTTACACAGCTCCCGCTATCTATGATGATCTTACATACCTTATCCCCTAATTTAAGAAAAGTCTGTAGGATGTTAGTCCTACGCCAATCCTCTTGAACTAGATTCTGGGATAGGATGCATCTTACAACTCCTAATTGGTCAGATTCATTGGGTTCCTCCTCTCCTTCATACTCCTCAACCAAATTCATTCCGGCCTCATAAATTTCTTCTTCAAATTCCTCACTGGGCTCGGAATTATCATTCTCTCCCTCTTCTATGTAAAGGGATCTTCGTGGGCACTGGCTAGCAACATGACCTACCTTATGACACTTGAAACAGGCTATGGCAGTACACTGACTAGAAATGTGACCTGGTTTCTGACACTTAAAACAGGTGATATTTGAACTAGGGGTTCTCTGGGTGTCAGGTGCCTTACCTTTGTCCATGGGCCTAGGGGTAGAAGTACCCTGAAAAGGTTTACTAGGGATAACTTGGCTAGGTCCATTCCTTGGGATTGGGGCACTAACCCTAGAAGGTATAGGTCCTCTCTGAAATTTCTCAGTGTTCAGTGCAATCTGGTAGGCTTGGTCTAGATCAGTAACCTCTCTCAGAAATAGTTCTCTCTTGATATCTTCCCTCAGTCCAGCCCTAAATCTAGACAAAGTGACTTCGTGGGCTTCACTCACATCACATCTCATTAGGTATTCATCAAAAGTAGTTATGTAGTCTGAGACAGATCGGTTTCCTTGTTTCAGGTTTTGCCATTGGTCTAACAGGTTTTGCTGGTATGAAATGGGTAGGTATTTATCTCTCAGTTTTTCTTTCATACCCTGCCAAGTGGTTATGGGCTCAACATTCCGTCTCCTAGTGGTTAGCTCAATGTTCCCCCAGTATAACCTAGCTTGACGCACTAATTTCATCTTGGCAAACTTGTATTTCCTCTCCTCAGACATAGCATACCACTCAAAGTATTGATCCATCTCACCCTCCCAATCAGAATACACCTTAGGGTTCAGACTACCATCAAAAGTGGGTGCATCTAATTTGATGTTCCTGATGAACCTATCATCTCTATCTTCAGGCTCTGGGTCAGGCCTCCTATGATTAGGTTCAGGATCTCTATATAAAGGCCTTCTAGGCTCCAGATGTGGGTGAGGCTGAGGCACATTAAAATCGGGGTCAGGAGTCCAATTCCGATGTCTAGGTTCTTCAAGTACTTGGACTCGGTCCCTAAGTTGGGTAAGATCCTCATGAATTTGTGCGCTAAACTGGGCCACAGTGTTTGTCATATCCTAATTCATTTTAGCCATACTTTCAGTAAGAGTTCTGATCATGGCCTCTAAATCAGGTTGGGTTTGACCAGGTTGATATGGCACTCCGTTTCTGGTAGACATGATGATTCAAGCAAGCACACAAAATGAGACTAGACTTAATCGACTACTGGATCACTAGACCTAGAGTCCAAACTAGATGCCCAATCAGAGTGGCAAGCTAGCCTGTAGTAACTCAGGACTCAGCCAGGCAGGTGTAAGGGGAGTGTTAGGTCCTTGATTGCCAATCCTAGACACCAATCAGTGATTGGCCAGGTAGGCGGACCAGCACACAAGCCCTTCGGGACGTAGTCCCTAAACCACCGTTCTAGACACTGAGTGCTAAGCACACACAGAATAACTTGGCAAACTGACTCAACACTAGCCTAGACCCGACCAATTGGTGTCCCTAGCCCACTAGGGCAAATTAGGTCTAACTGATTTTAAATTAGGTCTAGGTTCGAATGATTGGATGGTAGTTTTGGGCTAAGGAGAGGTAATCAACTCCTCCCCTTATCTTAGATGCTCAATTGCCCTTAAGTAAATTATGAGATGATCACTCCAAAAAGAATTGAATTGCAGAACACAAAAAACAGAGTTGCTGTGTTTTAATTCTCAGAATTTTTACCAAAACCAATGAATCACAGAAAAATTATGGAAAATAGGATCAATTATACTGGTTTCAACGAAGCAAAAATCATGCAATTCGGAGTTTTATGCAGGGAGAAATAATTCAGACAACAGGGCAATTATGGGCTGCAACTAGATTGTCTTCCCCGTTTATAATCCCTGCTACGAAGTTATAACCCAATGGATCCCCTACACGCCCTAGGAACACCCCGTGGAATGGGAGGAGGAGGCTTGCGCCTCGCTTAGTTCCTAGGACCGGACGTCCTGGGGAGTCTACTTCGAGCAGACAAAATAAAAAGAGAACAATCAAAACAGGCAAGCAAGCAAATCAGAAACCCTAGACTGGGCTCTGATACCAAAAATGATGCAGCACGAAAGCTCTGATACCAAAAATGATGCAGAACAAATAAAGGGATGCGATGCGGAAGTAAATTAAGATTAACTAATTTTTTTGTGGTTTTTATAGGTTTGTAGAAGTTGGCTTCAAATCAAAGAAAAGTTAACCTAACATTGAAAGATACTAATGTGATAATTGAAAGCACAACTTTAAGGAAACTAAATTATCAGAGTAATTCAGAAGCAACGGATCGCTGGGGGTTGAGAAACTCCCAGACCTAGGGTTTCACTCCGAGCTTTCAACATAACAGAAATAAAGAGAAGGGAAGGGTTTATCTAACCAGACAATGATCTTCACAGATTTTGGTGGAAGAACTCTCCCGAGCAGATTGTTGGATCCTCAGAGTCGGATATCTTCGTAATGGATCCTCCAATACTGGGCCTTTGGCGGGTTGGCTTCTCCTGAACTCAAGATCTGGAAGAGAAGAAAGACAATTGATGGAATCAGAGAGTCAAGGAAAAGATTTACCAGGTTGATGAACTTGAAGATCGAAATTGCTGAAAACTGGATTCTCCTGGATGCTGATGTGATTTTCCTTGGAACTTGCTCTGGATCTGAAGTAGCCGGACTGGATCTGGATGAAGATGGATGGCCTGGACTTGTAGAGAGAGAGAGGCCATGGGAGATGGATGGATCTAGGGTTTGGTGGATGGAAAATAATGAAAGGTGGCTAGGGTTTTGGAATTTCAAGTGGCTAACCTAGGGTTTTGGATAAAGATGGAGATCTCTCACCTCCTCAAGGCTCCAATGGAACCCGGATTACCCCCTCACGGAGCTCAACACTTAGAATAGTGCGGAAGAAGAGAAACCTAGGTCACTCAACACAAGAGAATAGCAAAAATAATTTTTCTTCATTTATTTTTTTTAAAGTTACAAAGAGAGGTCTATTATATAGACCTAAAATTTTCTCCTAGCTTGTACAAATTCCCATGTGGGACTAAACTCTTCCAACCCCTAGATTAGGTAGAAAACCCTCTCCCTTGGCCGACCAAGAGTCCAAAAAAAATTGGGACGGCCATAAAGGAATTGTTTTGGAACTTTTATGGCACCTCCTTTGGAGTTGGATTTGGATTTGGAGTCCTCTTCTTCTTAAGGTATTTCTTCTTTTCTTCCACTCCAAGTTAAGCTCTTTGATTTTGATTTGAACTTCAATTAGGAGTAGGTTGGATGTCCTTCTTTGATTTCTTCTCCAAGAGAAGTTTTCTTCCTTCTTTGCTTAGGTAAATTAGGCAGGTGTGGGCGCATCCTTTAATTTAGCCTCCAATTTGATTTTTTCTTCTTTGGATGTGGGGACCATGACACTGGGATGCCTCTATGGCGCCTCCTGGACTCTGGCGTGTGCTCGGAGTGTGGCTGGGCGTGTGGCTTGGAGTGTGGCCTCCACTTGCTTGAACCTTGAGTTGATTGGAAGAGAAATGTGGCACCATTTTGGACCAAATTGAAACCACATTGGGACTTGCACCGAGTCAACATGACTCAACAAAATTTAAATGGTGATTCAAGAAATAAATAAAATAAATAAACTGGTTGACCAGGTCAACCTTTATTACAAACCCTAATTTCTCGGGCAATGTCAATCAGAGATCCAAATGGAGCTCTGAAGTCTTCTTCTGAGTCTGGTGCCCGCACCAATTCTCCCAGGGTGGGAGGAACTCGACCCTGTCGAGTAAGGCTCAAGTTGGCTCTGGTATCTCTCCAAGAGGTCTGGGTCCAATTCTTGTAATTCTTCTCGGGAGATCCAAGAGTCATCAGAATCTGGCCTTCCTTGCCAGCGGACCAGGTACCTTTGGTATCCTCGATTACGAGTAGAGATAACCTGATCATCCAGGATCTTTTCAATCTGCTCTTTCCTCACAGGCCAGTTTGTTGGTGGACACACAGGGTCGGGATCACTCTCAATGATAGGGTTAGGCTCAAAAGGCTCACTAGGAATCACAGCTGGCTCCCTGTACTCTACTAAGTCTGTAATGTTGAAAGTAGAGCTAATGCCTAGTTCTGGAGGCAACTCGAGCACATAGGCATTGGATCCTACTCTCTTTACCACTCTAAATGGTCCAGCTCCCCTAGCATGTAACTTTCTAACAGTTCCAGGAGGAAACCGTTCAGGCCTTAACCTAATCATCACATAGTCTCCCTCAACAAAAGATTTGACTCGTCTTTGAGTATCAGCTAACTTCTTATAAGTTTCATTACTTAAATTTATTTTGGCATGAATTTCTTTATGCAAGTCTTTTATATGCTGTGCAAAATTCTCAACAGATTCGGAGACTCGAGTGTGGACAGGTAAAGGGACTAGGTCAAGAGGTGTGTGAGGTTTGTACCCATGTACAATTTCAAATGGACTTTTACCCGTAGACCTATTGATCGAGTCATTGTACGCAAATTCTGCCCTTGGTAGGTATAAATCCCAATTTCTGGTGTTTTCACCAACAAGACATCTCAGCAGATTTCCTAGGCTACGGTTCACTACTTCAGTTTGGCCATCAGTTTGGGGATGATAGGCAGTTGAAAACTTAAGTTTTGTCCCTAACTTATGCCAAAGGGTCTTCCAAAAGTAACTGGTGAACCGGACATCCCTATCTGAAATGATTGTCTTAGGTAGGCCATGGAGTCTAACTATCTCATTGAAGAAAAGTGTGGCTACCTTAGACGCATCAAAAGTTTGGGAACAAGGCAAGAAGTGGGCCATTTTAGAGAATCGGTCGACTACGACACAGATAGAATCATGCCTTCTCTGGGTCTTAGGTAAACCTAACATAAAATCCATACTCACATCTTGCCAAGGACGATCTGGGACAGGGAGTGGGGTATAAAGGCCAGTGTTTTGTTTTCGCTGTTTGGCAACAGCGCAGGTTCGACATCTAGCTACAATATTAGCTACATCCCTTTTTAAGCTAGGCCAGAAAAAGTGGTCTTCAATAGCTAGAATGGTCTTGTCTTTTCCAAAATGGCCAGCTAAACCTCCAGCATGGATTTCCCAAATCAAAAATTCCCTAAGAGAAGTTCTAGGGATGCAAAGCCTATTTTTGAAGAACAAAAAACCATCTACAAGGGTATAATCCTGGTGATTACTAGACGGTCCTTGAACTAGATCCTGATACACAGTTGTGAAATCCGGACAAGACTCATATTCTTCTTTGATTTGCTCAAACCCTATGACCTCAGTTCTAACAGAAGTTAATAACAGAGATCGGCGACTAAGGGCATCAGCTACCTTATTCTCAACTCCAGCCTTATGTTTCAGGACAAAAGTATAGGACTGGATATATTCTACCCACTTAGCATGCCTAGGGTTAAGCTTCTTTTGGGAGTTCAGAAATCTAAGAGCCTCATGGTCCGAAAATAGTACAAATTCCTGCGGTAGCAAATAATGTCTCCAGTAACGCAAAGCTTGCACCACCGCATAAAATTCCTTATCATAGATAGAATACCTAAGCTTAGCATCATTAAGTTTTTCACTAAAGAATGCTATGGGATGATTCTCTTGGCTTAGGACTCCACCTATTCCTACACCTGAAGCATCACAGGCAACCTCAAATACTTTAGAAAAATCGGGTAATCTCAGAATGGGTGCCTGGGTCATTTTATCCTTAAGATCTAGGAAGGCTTTATGGGCTGACTTAGTCCAATGAAATTCTCCCTTCCTAATATAATCAGTGATAGGAGCAGCTAAAGTACTAAACCCCTTGATGAATCGCCTATAGAAGGTAGCCAAGCCATGGAAACTTCTAACTTCATGCACATTGGTTGGCTCTGGCCAGTCTACTATGGACTTAATCTTCTCAGGATCGGCCGCCACGCCATCAGGGGTTACTACAAAACCAAGAAAGATAACTCTACTAGTCATGAATTCACACTTCTTAAGATTGCCGTAGAGTCTCTCATTCCTCAAAACTTGGCAGACTGCTCTAAGGTGGTCTAGGTGATCTGTTGGGGTCTTACTATAGATCAGGATGTCATCAAAATAGACCACCACAAATTTTCCTATGAAAGCTCTAAGTACCTGGGTCATAATTCTCATGAAAGTACTAGGGGCATTGGACAACCCAAAAGGCATAACAACCCATTCATAAAGACCATCCTTAGTTTTGAAAGCAGTTTTCCATTCATCCCCTGGTCTAATCCTAACCTGATGATAGCCGCTTTTGAGATCAATCTTAGAAAAAACCATTGCACCAGCCATCATATCAAGCATGTCATCTAGTCTAGGGATGGGAAACCTATACTTGATTGTAATTTTATTGATGGCACGACTGTCAACACACATCCTCCACGTGCCATCTTTCTTTGGGGTCAGTAAGGCTGGGACTGCACAAGGGCTAAGACTTTCTCTAATAAACCCCTTCCTCAATAATTCTCCAACCTGCTTTTGCAGTTCTTCATGCTCAGATGGATTCATCCTGTAATGGGGCAAGTTGGGCAAAGTTGCTCCTGGGATTAGATCTATGGCATGCTGGATATCCCTAAGAGGTGGAAGGTGGTCTGGCAAATCCTCGGGAAAGACATCCTCAAATTCTTTTAACACAGGTTTAACTTCTTGAGGAGGCTCTGAGGGTTCCGAAGTTCTAAGCTCCTTAGCAGTCAACATCCAGATGGGTGAACCACTATGAATTTCTTGTTCTAGATCCTTAGCACTGATTAGGTTCACTCCAGTTTTCATCTCCTTAACCTTACCGGCTCCTTTAGTTACCTTGTCCTTAGGGGGAACGGAATGGATCGTAATCTTCTTCCCATTGAAACTAAAGACACAGGTATTGGATTTTCCTAAGAGGGTGGCATCATGATCATACAACCAAGGTCTTCCAAGAATTATACTGCTCACCCCCATGGGTAAGACATCGCACCAAATCTTTTCGTGATAAGATTGCATTTGGATTTGGACTTGACATCTAGACTGGATGGGTATGGAGGTAGAATCTACCCAAGAAACCTTATAGGGGTTGGGATGGGGAACTGGGATTAAGTCTAACATCTTGACAGTGCTAGTAGAGATGGCATTTACACAGCTCCCGCTATCTATGATGATCTTACATACCTTATCCCCTAATTTAAGAAAAGTCTGTAGGATGTTAGTCCTACGCCAATCCTCTTGAACTAGATTCTGGGATAGGATGCATCTTACAACTCCTAATTGGTTAGATTCATTGGGTTCCTCCTCTCCTTCATACTCCTCAACCAAATTCATTCCGGCCTCATAAATTTCTTCTTCAAATTCCTCACTGGGCTCGGAATTATCATTCTCTCCCTCTTCTATGTAAAGGGATCTTCGTGGGCACTGGCTAGCAACATGACCTACCTTATGACACTTGAAACAGGCTATGGCAGTACACTGACTAGAAATGTGACCTGGTTTCTGACACTTAAAACAGGTGATATTTGAACTAGGGGTTCTCTGGGTGTCAGGTGCCTTACCTTTGTCCATGGGCCTAGGGGTAGAAGTACCCTGAAAAGGTTTACTAGGGATAACTTGGCTAGGTCCATTCCTTGGGATTGGGGCACTAACCCTAGAAGGTATAGGTCCTCTCTGAAATTTCTCAGTGTTCAGTGCAATCTGGTAGGCTTGGTCTAGATCAGTAACCTCTCTCAGAAATAGTTCTCTCTTGATATCTTCCCTCAGTCCAGCCCTAAATCTAGACAAAGTGACTTCGTGGGCTTCACTCACATCACATCTCATTAGGTATTCATCAAAAGTAGTTATGTAGTCTGAGACAGATCGGTTTCCTTGTTTTAGGTTTTGCCATTGGTCTAACAGGTTTTGCTGGTATGAAATGGGTAGGTATTTATCTCTCAGTTTTTCTTTCATACCCTGCCAAGTGGTTATGGGCTCAACATTCCGTCTCCTAGTGGTTAGCTCAATGTTCCCCCAGTATAACCTAGCTTGACGCACTAATTTCATCTTGGCAAACTTGTATTTCCTCTCCTCAGACATAGCATACCACTCAAAGTATTGATCCATCTCACCCTCCCAATCAGAATACACCTTAGGGTTCAGACTACCATCAAAAGTGGGTGCATCTAATTTGATGTTCCTGATGAACCTATCATCTCTATCTTCAGGCTCTGGGTCAGGCCTCCTATGATTAGGTTCAGGATCTCTATATAAAGGCCTTCTAGGCTCCAGATGTGGGTGAGGCTGAGGCACATTAAAATCGGGGTCAGGAGTCCAATTCCGATGTCTAGGTTCTTCAAGTACTTGGACTCGGTCCCTAAGTTGGGTAAGATCCTCATGAATTTGTGCGCTAAACTGGGCCACAGTGTTTGTCATATCCTAATTCATTTTAGCCATACTTTCAGTAAGAGTTCTGATCATGGCCTCTAAATCAGGTTGGGTTTGACCAGGTTGATATGGCACTCCGTTTCTGGTAGACATGATGATTCAAGCAAGCACACAAAATGAGACTAGACTTAATCGACTACTGGATCACTAGACCTAGAGTCCAAACTAGATGCCCAATCAGAGTGGCAAGCTAGCCTGTAGTAACTCAGGACTCAGCCAGGCAGGTGTAAGGGGAGTGTTAGGTCCTTGATTGCCAATCCTAGACACCAATCAGTGATTGGCCAGGTAGGCGGACCAGCACACAAGCCCTTCGGGACGTAGTCCCTAAACCACCGTTCTAGACACTGAGTGCTAAGCACACACAGAATAACTTGGCAAACTGACTCAACACTAGCCTAGACCCGACCAATTGGTGTCCCTAGCCCACTAGGGCAAATTAGGTCTAACTGATTTTAAATTAGGTCTAGGTTCGAATGATTGGATGGTAGTTTTGGGCTAAGGAGAGGTAATCAACTCCTCCCCTTATCTTAGATGCTCAATTGCCCTTAAGTAAATTATGAGATGATCACTCCAAAAAGAATTGAATTGCAGAACACAAAAAACAGAGTTGCTGTGTTTTAATTCTCAGAATTTTTACCAAAACCAATGAATCACAGAAAAATTATGGAAAATAGGATCAATTATACTGGTTTCAACGAAGCAAAAATCATGCAATTCGGAGTTTTATGCAGGGAGAAATAATTCAGACAACAGGGCAATTACGGGCTGCAACTAGATTGTCTTCCCCGTTTATAATCCCTGCTACGAAGTTATAACCCAATGGATCCCCTACACGCCCTAGGAACACCCCGTGGAATGGGAGGAGGAGGCTTGCGCCTCGCTTAGTTCCTAGGACCGGACGTCCTGGGGAGTCTACTTCGAGCAGACAAAATAAAAAGAGAACAATCAAAACAGGCAAGCAAGCAAATCAGAAACCCTAGACTGGGCTCTGATACCAAAAATGATGCAGCACGAAAGCTCTGATACCAAAAATGATGCAGAACAAATAAAGGGATGCGATGCGGAAGTAAATTAAGATTAACTAATTTTTTTGTGGTTTTTATAGGTTTGTAGAAGTTGGCTTCAAATCAAAGAAAAGTTAACCTAACATTGAAAGATACTAATGTGATAATTGAAAGCACAACTTTAAGGAAACTAAATTATCAGAGTAATTCAGAAGCAACGGATCGCTGGGGGTTGAGAAACTCCCAGACCTAGGGTTTCACTCCGAGCTTTCAACATAACAGAAATAAAGAGAAGGGAAGGGTTATCTAACCAGACAATGATCTTCACAGATTTTGGTGGAAGAACTCTCCCGAGCAGATTGTTGGATCCTCGGAGTCGGATATCTTCGTAATGGATCCTCCAATACTGGGCCTTTGGCGGGTTGGCTTCTCCTGAACTCAAGATCTAGAAGAGAAGAAAGACAATTGATGGAATCAGAGAGTCAAGGAAAAGATTTACCAGGTTGATGAACTTGAAGATCGAAATTGCTGAAAACTGGATTCTCCTGGATGCTGATGTGATTTTCCTTGGAACTTGCTCTGGATCTGAAGTAGCCGGACTGGATCTGGATGAAGATGGATGGCCTGGACTTGTAGAGAGAGAGAGGCCGTGGGAGATGGATGGATCTAGGGTTTGGTGGATGGAAAATAATGAAAGGTGGCTAGGGTTTTGGAATTTCAAGTGGCTAACCTAGGGTTTTGGATAAAGATGGAGATCTCTCACCTCCTCAAGGCTCCAATGGAACCCGGATTACCCCCTCACGGAGCTCAACACTTAGAATAGTGTGGAAGAAGAGAAACCTAGGTCACTCAACACAAGAGAATAGCAAAAATAATTTTTCTTCATTTATTTTTTTAAAGTTACAAAGAGAGGTCTATTATATAGACCTAAAATTTTCTCCTAGCTTGTACAAATTCCCATGTGGGACTAAACTCTTCCAACCCCTAGATTAGGTAGAAAATCCTCTCCCTTGGCCGACCAAGAGTCCAAAAAAAATTGGGACGGCCATAAAGGAATTGTTTTGGAACTTTTATGGCACCTCCTTTGGAGTTGGATTTGGATTTGGAGTCCTCTTCTTCTTAAGGTATTTCTTCTTTTCTTCCACTCCAAGTTAAGCTCTTTGATTTTGATTTGAACTTCAATTAGGAGTAGGTTGGATGTCCTTCTTTGATTTCTTCTCCAAGAGAAGTTTTCTTCCTTCTTTGCTTAGGTAAATTAGGCAGGTGTGGGCGCCTCCTTTAATTTAGCCTCCAATTTGATTTTTTCTTCTTTGGATGTGGGGACCATGACACTGGGATGCCTCTATGGCGCCTCCTGGACTCTGGCGTGTGCTCAGAGTGTGGCTGGGCGTGTGGCTTGGAGTGTGGCCTCCACTTGCTTTAACCTTGAGTTGATTGGAAGAGAAATGTGGCACCATTTTGGACCAAATTGAAACCACATTGGGACTTGCACCGAGTCAACATGACTCAACAAAATTTAAATGGTGATTCAAGAAATAAATAAAATAAATAAACTGGTTGACCAGGTCAACCTTTATTACAAACCCTAATTTCTCGGGCAATGTCAATCAGAGATCCAAATGGAGCTCTGAAGTCTTCTTCTGAGTCTGGTGCCCGCACCAATCATCTCTCGGGTGTTGATTATTCTCAGCTAGATACAATGATTCAGCTACATCAGGGGGGCGCAACTACTCTATTAACATGAGATGTTATGGGGTGAAGATGGGGTTCGGTCCAATAACTATTAGGTGAGGGATCCAATGATGGTTTCATTTTGCTTGGAATAGTGGGTTTGGCTTAACTAGGGAGTGTGGGCAATAACAATTAGATAAGCCCACATGACATAGAGACCAAGTTGCTGTAACATGCTTGAGAAGCATTGGATAAAAGTTATCCATTTAGTAATTTACATATTATCAGTAACTGTTAAGCAAGGTGCATAGAATTAGTGGTACCACAATACCTACCAGGAACCCTAGTCATGTAAGGATTTTTACATCTTTACTAAGGGTGTATGAGATCCATGAAAATAGTGAGAGTCTAATCTATTCTTGAAGTCCCTAGAATAAATTTAAAATTAAGTAAAATATCTAATTATAATCTTTATTCTCTATGAAATAAAGTTAGTTTCCAACCCTCTTAGACTAATCGATTAACCAAAATGTAAAGACTAGCTCAACTAGAAAATTTATTAGATAGGCTAAGTATTGTAATAGACCAAGACTACCCTATGTTACAAGCCATCTAATCGTTGACCTAAGTGTAGTCTATCCTTTATCATTGTTTGATAATGATTAAGGATTAGGAGCATGAGAAGCTCAGGTATCATGTTACATAAAGATTGCACATGGATTTGATCCAAGAATCTTGATTCGATTCATATGGACAGTTTGTTGTAAACTATCATTTAAATATGATTAAGATAATTAGGTCAATACATTGGTGACTATTAAAGATACTCTAAATGGCTCAAGTGGTATGCCTGAAATAAAAGTGCAAAATATAGAGTATATGTGGATTGCCTTAAGCTTAGTAACTGAATCTTTGCACCTAAGTCAAGCATGATGATTCACATCAAACATCAAAGGTGGTGGGGGTACCAGGATCAGACACAGATTACTGGGCCCTATCTAGTTTACTGATTAGGATTTTCTTGAATCCTTAATAATGTGTCAAGTTTTGTAATCAAGTCTTGTAATAAAGTTAGTCCAGTTGAGAGTTTTGTAATGAAGTTAGCTCAGTTGAGTTGAATTGAGTCCTGTAAAAAGTTGAGTTGTCTCAACCTCAATCCAGTCCAATTGAGTCCTGTAAGTTTATGTTCAGTCCAGTACACAAGTCCAGTTTTATACAAGAGGAGGAGCATTAGCCAAAGCCTTCACCAGGCCCTCTAAGAGCAAAGCAAGCCCATGTCTATAAAGCTCCACACCTGAAGATGCTAGAGAATATTCTAGGCGCCCCAGCCCATGGTTTCCAGCCCACCAAGAGGCCCATGCGCCCAAGCTCTTTGGAGGCCGCCCAAGCCCAAGATGGAGGATGCCCCTTGCTGCCCACATGCCCAAGTGCACTCAATTAGCTGTCCAAGCCCAAGTGAAGCACATTTGACTAAGTCCAAGAGAGGGAGAAGTCCAATTCTAACAAGGAGATCAAGTTTAATTTCTATTCAAATTGTATACTCCCAGTTTTAAGCCAATTTGTAATCCCTCTCCCACTCAACTTTGTAATTCTATCCTAACGAGGACATGGGGAACATCTATAAATACCCCACCCCTCCCCCTCTTGTAAGAAACTCTTATTCATGAATTAAAACTTTGCTGAAATTTTGTTATCTTGTTCTTGTGTTGAGGTGTGTGAGTGATATTTGAGAGCCCTAATTCATCCAAGGCCTAGCCATCCCAAAGCACCTTCATTCAAGCCCTAATCCACCCAAAGAGAAAAATCCCTAGGCATCCAAAGCAAGGAGTCTTCTTCCCCCATCTAGGCCGCCAGCTTCAAAAACCCTAATTCCATCTTTTCCAAACCCTAGTTGTTTTCTTTGCTTTCCTATTTGTTCTCTTGCTGACCTCTATTGCTTGCAGGATCCCTGAGGTGTTCAGCTCCAAGGAGGAGGCCCTCTTTGCCTTTTGGATCGATCCCAGATAGCATCCAAATCCGAGGAACTAAAGGCTTTCTTCCGAGCAACGATCCCGAGTGTTGTGCGACCTCGGCTTCGATCAGATCTTCAATCATTATTTGGTACAATCCTTTCCCCTCTTGATTTTTGATTTACTGAAGGTACGCTATCATAACTAGGGGTTTCTCAATTTTTGAGGTCCTACTTTTTATTATTTTGCATGTGATGCGGGTATGTTGATTATTGTCATTACTAGTTGCTTGCTAGTCTTTGCTTGCTTTTCGGGATTTTAGCCTCAAAACTAAATCTCTAAAAAAATATTAAAAAATCAGTTTCTATTATTTTTTGCTTTCATATTAGTCTTAGGTTCATCCTACATCAGTTTGGTATCAAAGCTAGTTTAGGATAGCTTGCATCTTCATCAAAACCATAAAAACATTTTATATCTAATTTTCTACATCCTGTCATCTGCAATAGGGGTCTAAGTTTCGGTCTAGTTCATCATCATAGAAATTTTTTTTTTTGTTTAACTTTTCATGGAATACTCTATATTTAGTCTTGATAATTTTTTTTTTAATTATTTTTATAGAAGCAAAAAAATATAATAAAAACTGCATCTTAGAAACCTAACTGAAATCCTGAACTTTTGCACACAGTCTGAAAACCCTAGGATTTATGTCATCATCCGAATTTTTATTTGCATAAAATTTGGTAGGGATCATAATAATTATTTTTCCTCTATCCTAAATTTTTTATTAATTTTTTTTTCTATAACAAAAACTGAACCAGATTCTGCTTCCAAACAAATTCTAATTTCTATTTTGCATACTTGATTAAACCAAATCTAATCAAATTCCAAACCCTACCTCACCCAAGCCCAAATTTTGTTTGCTAACTTAACCAGCTTAAACTTAATTTGCCATCTCATAAAATACCAAAAAAGTTATTTTATTTTCTGATTATTTTAAATTTCATTAGGTTCATTGAATGTCATCATCTCATTAAACTAATCTTTAGGGCAATCTCAATATCTCAGATCAGGGCTAGAGGTCATAACCTATCTTGGGATCAAAACAACCACCCAGCATCAGAACCTAAGCCTTAACTAAAATCAATTAGTAACCTAATTGCTCTCTTGAGCTTAGGGACACTAACAGGTCGGGTCCGAATTATGTGGGCCAACTAATGCACCTAATTCCCTGTCATAGGCAGGGGGAGCCTCCCACCACCCCACCTCTTACCTGACCAGTGGAAGAATTAGCTATTGAGTTATGTGTAAGTTGAGTAGACCCATTCAATTTTAGCTCTAGGTCTAGCAAGCTGTAGTCCATTTTCACTTTATGTACCTGATTGCATCATTCCACCATGTTTGTTTGATTGCATGACCACTAGACTACGAACCTAATACCAACGATCTAAACCCCAACCCAATTCAATTATGGAACCCAATTTTGAAACTTTCTTGAAATCCCTTACTGATCAGTTAGTCCAAATGAATCACAAGCTTGACAAAACCAATACCCAATCCCAAAACTAGTTTGCCTAGTTGATCGCTCAGATAAACTAAATAACCTAATCAAATGCCCAAGAAACCAATCGGCTTGACTAGTTGACCAATAGGCTTAACCAAGTAGAGGATCGAATTGGAACCCTAGAAAGAACCCAAGAGTCCAATACTGAACCTGATCTTGATTCACCGAGTTCCACTTCTCAAAACCCTAGGAGAACCCAAAACCAGGACCAGTTTATGGAACTCAACCCTAGGAGAGTCCAATGCCAGGAACCAAACCAAAAACCCAATCATAGGAAAGTCCAAGACCCTGACCCTATCCAGGAACCCAACAGTAGAAGGCCCCATCATGAAGTTTGTGATCAAGATGAGAGGGCTATGAGAAACATTAGGGTAGAATCACCCACCTTTGATGGTAGTCTTGAACCAAAGGTCTATGTAGATTGGGTAAGAGACATGGATTATTATTTTGAATGGTTATGACATGAGTGAAGAGATGAAGTATAAGTTTGCAAAAATGAGGTTGATTCATCAGTCTAGGCTACATTGGGCTAACCTTGAGCATACTTGGAGACAACAAGAGCTTCCTCCCATAACCACTTGGTAAGAAATGAAATTAAAACTTAAGGAGAAGTACCTTCTTGAATCATATAATCAAAAACTCCTAGACTAATGGAATCGGATACATCAAGGGAATAGGTCTGTATCAGATTACATAGCCCAGTTTGATGACTTCACCATTAAATGTAATGAATCCGAGTCTCTGGCACAAACCCTACCAAGGTTTAGAGCCAGATTATATGAAGACATCCAGAGAGAGCTGTACATAAGAGAGGTCACCAATTTAGAGCTAGCATACAAGATAGCTAGACATTATGAACAATTACAGAGGGGACCTACATATCAGCATCTGAACCAATTAGGAACAATGCTCCATTCCTAATATCAAACTCAAACTAGGTATACCAAGGTTGACCCAATCCCAACCCAGTTCGATTTAACCCCAACCCAGTTAGGTCAGACCCTAACCCATCCGACCCAACCCTAACCCAATTTTGTCCAATCCCAACTCAACCCATTCCAACCCTAATCCACTTCTACCAAACCTGAGTCCGAGTCTGTCCAGTTCAAGCAATTCTACACCAGTTAGAATCGATAAGGGTAAGGCACCAACATTTCAGAAAGCCCCAAGCCCCAGCCCCAATGCTTGCTTTAGATGCAACAAGGTAGGTCACTATGCTAGCCAGTGTCCCACCAGATCATTACACATAGGGGAGCTTGAGGATGAAGAGCCTGATCCCAATCATGATGAGGAAGAGGAGGTTTATGAAGCTGGCACAGACTTGATAGAGGAGTATGAAGGAGATGAAGAAGAATTTTATTAGTCTAACCTAGCAGGGGTAGTTAGGTGCATCCTATCCCAGACCAAAACCCATGAAGATTGGCGTAGGACTAACATCCTTCAAACCTTTATAAAAATTGGGGATAAGGTATGCAAGATTATCATAGATAGTGCGAGCTGTGTGAATGCCATCTCACTTAAGGCATTCAAAACCCTAGGCTTAAGCCCAGTTCCCCACCCTAGCCCCTATAAGGTATCTTGGATAGATTCCGCATCCATACCCATTAAGTCTAGATGCCAAGTTCAGATCCAGCTTCAATCTTACCAGGATAAAGTGTGCTGTGATGTTGTGCCCATGGGAGTTAGCAGTATAATCTTAGGTAGACCCTAGCTCTATGATAATGATGCTACCCTATAAGGTCGGTCTAATGCATGTATGTTTAGCTTCGATGGGAAGAAGATTACCATTAACCCCACCCCACCTCACGAAACAGTAGAGAGAGGATCTAGCTCACTAGAAAAAAAGAACCTGGGGTCAAGTTAATCATTGCTAAAGAGCTAGAGAAAGAGATATCTGAGGGGAGTACAGTCTGGATGTTAGATGCAAAAGAAATACTTGATCAATCTGATAAAGAGTACCCTCAGGAGGTCAAGTGAATCTTAAGTGAATTTAATGATATATTTATTGATGATTTACCTGACTAGCTATCACCCCTTAGAGATGTCCAACATGTTATCGATCTAGTCCTAGGAGCCACCCTACCCAAGAATGAACCCAACTGAACATTCAGAGCTTCAAAGATAGGTAGGTGAACTCCTTAGAAAAGGGTTTATTAGGGAGAGCTTAAGTCCTTATGCTGTACCTGCCCTATTAACCCCTAAAAAGGATGGCACATGGCAGATGTGTGTCGATAGCTGTGCCATAAATAAAATTACTTGAAGTATAGGTTTCCCATCCCCAGATTGGATGATATGTTACATATGATGGCCGGTGCAACCATCTTTTCAAAAATTGATTTTAAGAGTGTCTATCATCAGGTTAGAATCAGACCAAGGGATGAGTGGAAGACGACTTTTAAAACAAAGGATGGTCTGTATGAATGGGTTGTAATGCCATTTGGGTTATCCAATGCCCCTAATACATTCATGAGAATTATGACCCAAGTTCTATGAATGTTCATAGAAAAATTTGTAGTGGTTTATTTTGATGACTACCTAATCTATAGTAGGACTAAGGAAGACCACTTGGACCACCTGAGACAAGTTTGCCAAACCCTTAGGAAAGAGAATCTCTATGCCAATTTGAAGAAGTGTGATTTCATGACCCATAGAGTTATCTTCCTAAGATTTGTGATGACCCCTGAAGGAGTTTTAACTGATCCTGAAAAGGTTAGATCCATAGTAGAGTGGCTAGTACCCACTAGTGTCTATGAGGTACGTAGTTTTCATGGTCTAGCCACTTTCTATAGAAGGTTTATTAGGGGATTTAGCACCATTGTGGCACCAATAACTGATTGTATTAGGAAGGATAATTTTGAGTGGACTAAAGCAGCTGATAGAGCCTTCCTAGAGATCAAGATTAAGATGACACAAGCACCAATCTTGAGCTTACCTGATTTCTCCAAAGTCTTTGAGGTAGCTTGTGATGCATCGGGAGTAGGCATAGGAAGAGTTTTGAGCCAAGAAAATCATCCAGTAGCCTTCTTTAGTGAAAAGCTTAATGAGGTTAAACTTAAATATTCAACCTATGATAAGAAATTTTATATGGTAGTACAAGTCCTTATATACTGGAGACATTATTTACTACACCAGGAGTTTGACCTTTACTCTGACCATGAAGCACTCCAATCCTAAACTCCCAGAAAAAGTTAAACCCTAGGCACGCCAAATGGGTAGAGTTTATATAAGCCTGTACCTTTGTACTAAAACATCAATCCGGAACTAAAAACAAGGTAGCAAATGCCCTTAGTCAATGTGCCTTACTGTTAAACACTGTTAGCATTGAAGTTATTGGATACGATCGACTAAAAGGAGAATACGAAACTGTCCAGACTTTAGTGAGTTTTTCCAATCCCTTATCCAAGGACCATCTAGTATCCATAGTGAATACACTCTTCAAGATGGTTATCTGTTTAAGAACAATAAACTCTATATTCCCATGACTTCAATTAGAGAATTCATAGTCTTGGAAACCCATGCAGGAGGCCTTGCTGGTCACTTTGGTAGAAACAAGACTATCTTAGCTATAGAGGACCAGTTCTTTTGGCCTAGTTTAAAAAGGAATGTCGCCAACACAGTGTTCAGGTGTTGAACTTGTGCTATTGCAAAGCAGCAGAAGCAAAACACTGGATTATATACCCCTTTGCCTGTACTAGATCGTCCATGGCAGGAATTAGCATGGAATTTGTGTTAGGCCTACCTAAGACCCTATGGAAGCATGATTCTGTATGTGTAGTGGTCGATAGGTTCTCGAAAATGACACATTTCATACCGTGCTCTCAAACTTTTGATGCATCCAGAGTCGCCTGACTTTTCCTTGATAATGTGGTTAGGTTACATAGCCTTCCTAAGTCTATAGTGTCAGATAGGGATGTTCGTTTCACCATTTACTTCTGAAAGACCCTTTGGCACTTATAAGGAACTAAACTCAAATTCTCCATAGCCTACCACCCTCAGACTGATGGCCAAATTGAGGTAGTGAATCAAAGCTTAGGAAATTTACTTAGATGCCTCGTAGGTGAACATACCAGAAATTGGGCCCATCTTTTACCTCGAGCTGAATTTGCTTACAAAAATTTTGTTAATAGGTCCATAAAAAAAAGTCCATTTGAGGATGTTCATGGTTACAAACCTAATAAATCTCTTGATCTGATCCCCTTACCTCCACATGCACGAGTTTCTGAGTCTGCTGAGTCCTTTGCACAGCATATTAGGGAGTTGCATAAAGAAATTAGTCAAAAGATAAACACAAGTAATGAACTCTATAAAAACTTGGCTAATTCTCGAAAACGAGCTGAAGAGTTTTCTACAGGGGATTACGTGATGATCAGGCTTAGGCCTGAGTGGTTCCCTCCAGGGACCGTAAAGAAATTACATGCTCTAGAGCTGGACCGTTCAAGATAATAAAGAGAGTTGGACCCAATGCCTATGTACTCGAGTTGCCTCCCGAATTAGGTATTAGTTCCACCTTCAATATTTCAGACCTTGTGGAGTACCGAGAGCCTGCAGTGATACCTAGCGAGCCCTTTGGACCTATCCCTTTTCTTGAGAGTGAACCCACCCCAGAGTGTCCACCTACAAACTGGCCTATTAGTGAGGAAAGGATTGAGCGCATCCTGGATGATCATGCCATTGGTACCCGGAACAAAGGCTATCAATGAAATTTGGTCCAATGACAAGGTCGGCCAGAATCTGAGGACTCGTCGATCATCCGAGAGGATCTGCAGTGCCTCAACCCAGACCTTCTTGAGCAATATAAGAGCCACATTGACCCTTACTCGATGAGATCGAGTTCCTCCCACCTAGGGAGAATTGGTGGGGGCACCAGGACCCAACATAGATTATTGGAACCTACCTGGTTTACTGATTAGGATTTTCTTAAACCCTTAATAATGTGTCAAGTTTTGTAATCAAGTCTTGTAATAAAGTTAGGCTAGTTGAGAGTTTTGTAATGAAGTTAGCTCAGCTGAGTTGAATTGAGTCCTGTAATAAGTTGAGTTGTCTCAACCTTAGTCGAGTCCAATTGAGTCCTGTAAGTTTATGTTCAGTCCAGTACACAAGTCTAGTTTTTTACAAGAAGAGGAGCATCAGCCAAAGCCTTCACCAGACCCTCCTAGAGCAAAGCAAGCCCAAGTCTATAAAGCTCCACACATGAAGATGATAGAGAATATTCTAGGTGCACCAGCCCAACGTTTCCAGCCCACTAGGAGGCCCATGCGCCCAAGCACTTTGGAGGCTGCCCAAGCCCAAGATGGAGGATGCCCCTTGCTGCCCACATGCCCAAGCCCACTCAATTAGCCATCCAAGCCCAAGTGAAGCACATTTGACCAAGTCCAAGAGAGGGAGAAGTCCAATTCTAACAAGGAGATCAAGTTTAATTTCTATTCAAATTGTATACTCCTAGTTTTAAGCTAATTTGTAATCCCTCTCCCACTCAACTTTGTAATTCTATCCTAACAAGGAGAGGACATGGGGAAAATTTATAAATACCTCACCCCTCCCCCTCTTGTAAGCAACTCTTATTCATGAATTAAAACTTTGCTAAAATTTTGTTAGCTTATTCTTGTGTTCTTGTGTTGAGGTGTATGAGTGATATTTGATAGCCCTAATTCATCCAAGCCCTAACCATGCCCAAGCACCTTCATTCAAGCCCTAATCCGTCCAAAGAGAAGAAGCCCTAGGCATCCAAAGCAAGGAGTCTTCTTCCCCCATCCAGGCTGCTAGCTTTAAAAATCCTAATTTCATCTTTTCCAAATCCTAGTTCTTTTCTTTGCTTTCCTATTTGTTCTCTTGCTGACCTCTGATGCTTGTAGGATCGCCGAGGTGTTGACCTTCAAGGAGGAGGCCCTCTTTGCCTCTTTGACCGATCCCAGATAGCAGCCAGATATGAGGAACTAAAGGCTTGTCTTCTAGGCAATGATCCCGAGTGCTGTGCGACCCTGACTTCGATCAGATCTTCAATCATTGTTCGGTACAATCCTTTCCCCTCTTGATTTCTGATTTACTGAAGGTATGCTATTGTAACCAGGGGTTTCTCAATTCCCAAGGTCTTGCTTTTATTATTTTGCATGTGTTCATATGTGAGTATGTTGATTCTTTTCATTACTAGTTGCCTGCTAGTCTTTGCTTGCTTTTCAGGATTTTAGCCTCAAAACTAAATCTCTAAAGAAATGTTAAATAATTAGTTTCTATTATTTCTTACTTTCATATCAATCTTAGGTTCATCCCGCATCAGAAGGGAAGGCTAGGATGCTTAGCACTCTCAGAAAAAAAATAAAATAGTTTCCAAGTACTTCTCACTAAATAACCATGCTTCTTTACCTAAGCAAGTATTGAAGTTCATGTCAAAAGGTGAGGAAAGCAAAGAAGCTTGTAATAAGGCTAGTCTTAACTTATAGCCTATTTGATTCAACTAAGTAAGCCTAAAGGATATTCTATACCTAGTGCCCTAAAGTCATCTGATTTAGGAGTCATTAGTTGAAAACTCACTACACGAGTCAAACAAAAAGGTTAAGGGGTTAAAATACTCAATAGTAATACAACTTTAAAAAAAATAAGACAAGTAGTGTGAATGCTACCTTAGTTCATGATCTTAATTTAGGGGTGTATAGAAAATTAACCAAAATATGTGATAAGAGAAGATATGTTTATCCTTTACAAGTTATCACCCAAATGCTAAGTTAATCATCACAAACACAAGTGTTGTAGATCTTTAGATGAATTCTAAAAATGTTTCTAATTTTACTTTCAATCCTAGATCTACTTTTATAAAGGAGGATCTTAATGATATATGGTGATAAGACAATGTTTATATTTTAATTGCATTGCTAAGGGACTAACAATGAGTAAGTTAGGGGGTGTAATAAGTCAAATATTTTTACATTTATTTGAAGTATTTTAGATATTTAATGTTGCTAACATCTTCTAAAAAACTTAATTTTATAACTAAATTAGGCTTTCTTGCAAAATTAAATATTTTTATAATAATATTGAGAAATATAAAATTAGTGCACATTTATGAAAAGTAGATGTTAAGCTGATTGATTAATCTAAGCACCAAAATAATTTCATACCCATTAAAAGTTTATTAAAAAATTTAATTTATGTTTCTTCCTTATTTGACAGGTACATTCAAATTACTGGAGATATTTGTAACCCTAAAACCATGAAGATTATTTGACATGTAAAGAAAAGGTGCTTCCCTACGTGAATAGCTTATTCTGCAGGTCAAGATGATGCAAACAAGATCCAAAACTAAGCCAAAATGGATCCAAAAACCTAAGTCCAAAATCCATTTAAAGCCTTGGTCCATAGCCAGTCGATAAGCACTAGCAATCCAAATGGACCACTGGTCTACAATTGGTGCATGGGAATAGTGTCCAGTCTTTTATCATGGCGTTCAGCTGGGTATTTGGTGAGGCACTGGTTTCTTACAGTAATCTAATGATTGGGGGTGATCAGTGCTTTGATCCAATGGTGCAAATGGGTCTCGAATTAATGAAGGATGGTTGACATGATTTCAGCTTAGATTTGCAGCAATCCAAGGGACCACAATAATCCAAATTTCCAATCCAATGGCCAGCAATTACCCCAACTAGGAATGGGCTTTGACGAGCATGATCCATGCCTAATTTGTGGTGATCCATGCAAGATTTGTGATGATCCAATAGCCAATAGACCTTTAGTCTATTTTGAACCTAATTTGGATGGATTTAAGTGAGATTTCAACATGATTTGATGATTTGATGGCCACGAGTTGAATAATCTTGCAAGGAGTCTAACATGCAATTCCTTACCACTTTAGCCTCTTTTCCTTCTATTTAAAGGCCTCCAAGCTAGAAGGAAAACTCATCTAAGAGAGTGGGGTATGGTACAGAAAAATTGTATAAGCTTTGGGTTGTGGGTTGGCTTTTAAGATAGAGATACCTAGAAAAGAGCTTTGCTATCTCACCATCCCTATATCTCCACCAATCTCTAGACCAGATCCAAAGAGGAAGAAGAAGAGGAAACCTACATGCTCCGATAAGTATGAAGGAAGAGGGAGAGTTCATCAACCATCTTCCTAATGAGGCCTTGCCAATCAACTTCAAAATCTTTTTTACAGCTTTCTACTTCATTTGCTTTTTATTTTTAATTTCCTTGTAACTGAAATTTTCTAATTAACACAAAATCTATTTTTATGCTTTTTAAATTTTTATCCTTTATTTTTATTGCAGGTAAAAGCTAAGATCTAGTTAGTAGATCTTGTTGTGACCGTCATGCTTATGCATAGACCTAAGAACACCAATGAGAAAACTCTCTACCAAGTTTCATGATAATCCAATATTGTTTAGGCTGCCAAGCACCAAGCCCTATGTCATTACACGTCAAGAACCCTACTACAGCGACCCAGTTTGTATCTTTGTGATTCATCAGACCTCGAATGCACTTCCAGATCTCAAACTCCACCCCCAAATACTTTAAGAATTAGGTCTAGGTGCATGGTACCTTGGGGTATAATGATCTAGACCAAAAACATAGATGAGAAAGAGTCCTTGTTCGATATAAAATTCTTGGTAGCATCTCTCTATAGTAGCCTTGACACCTAGGAGCCCTCAAACTTGTCCAACACCCCATAAACCTTCAAGATATATTCTAGATCTAAAAAATCTTGTTTGGGACCTCAAACAAGCATGGAATAAGCTCTCAAGGTCTCCTAGTCAAACTCCAAACAGGTGGGACAAAGGGTGGCTCCAAATCCTTAGGTGCAAGGGATTCCAAGTTCGACTAGAAATCCTAATGCTAGGCTTTTCCTCTTCTCCAATGCCTCCCACAACTTTAGGATGTGTTCCAGACTTCATCCACCTTCTGTTAAGACCTTGAATCAATGAGGATAAAACCAGGAACACCTTATATTAATTGGAAATAGGAAGAAGAAGGAATGGCATCAAGATCTCCTTAGGTGCTAGTCTTTATGCCCTATACCCCCTCTTAGGAAAGATGGGGCACACTTGAAGCTTCCTTCCACTACCTTGCTGCATCTTTTGGTGACATGCAATACTAGAGAGAGGGGAGAAGAGATAGGGAGAAGAGGATTTTTATTATTCCTTCAAGTAAGGTTTGCATATGGTACCCTTTTATAGACCAAAAAATTTTCCTAATCCAAATAGGACTAGAAACACAATCCTAAACCTATGTCTAATTCTTTCAAGGCTAATCCAATTAGGAGAGCACTCACCCAAGCCCATGTGTACCCTTGTCTTGACCCACTCTCATATCCACTGGGATCCAAATATGTTCCAACATTAATTAGCCTCCTCAAGATCCAAAATCTTGAACCTTGAGCCTGTGGAGGGCCGAATCTCAACCCTAGGACCAACCCGATCCTAGCCTTAGGAACCAAATCAAACCTAAAATCCTGGATCCATCACTATAGCTCCTCTCCTACCCTCTCAAGGCTTTAGAGTACCACACTAATATCAATAATCTCTACCTTGGTTCCCACAAACCTTGGTATGCTCTATGCGATCCGTCCGCATGATCTTGCTGCCACCACATTGCTATTATGCACCCTAATAGCTCCCTATGCTAACTCCAATGCCAATGCCGATCTCTTCAACCCTAGAGGCTTCTGAGATGACTGACTCTACTTGAGCTAAAGCTTTTTTCTTGTATCTGGGCATCCTCTTATGTCCTATTGGGATCTTTGTCTTATGCGCCTGTACTAGCAATCGTTTCAGCTTCTCTTAGAGAGATTGCAACTCATCTATCCTAGCTTAGAACCATTTATCTCTCCTAAGGCTCACCTCAACCTCCTCATAGGTGTCCGGGTCCTCTCTCACTATAATCAAACCATCTGATACAATCTTCCTAGAGCCATGCCTCTTCGATGCTTGCACATCCTGCATCAATACTTGTAGTGCATCATTGTTGTTGGTGCTAAAATAGGCACCTTTCCCAGCACCTCTCGGGTTAAACCTATGCCAAACCTCCCTCCACCTTTGAAGGCACCTCTAATTGGTGCTCCACCTAAATTATAGCTCCTCTTGATGCCCCTATAGAAGAAAAAAGAAAAATCTAAGGTTAGCTGCCTAAAGCTATCCTGCTAGGCCTCTTGCTGCACCTCCATTACCACTACTCCCATTTCAGACTCGCCGCACTCTGCAAACCTCTCTAAAACCCTCAAGAGGACCTCCTCCTCCATTGAACAAGTAGTGACACTCTAGGAATGATCCCTCTCCATTATCCAAAGATCCATAAAATCTGCTCTAGTCAAATAGCTAAAGGTACCTGATACAGCAACATCCACTGACATGGAGTCTACGAGCTGAGTGGCAACACCCGCTGATGAAGATCATGCATACCGTCATGATGGCAAAGGGCCTGCCACCTGGGCAAGGCTACATGATGAAGGACCGAGGTGGACAACCCGATCGAGGCCAGCTCCTAGCCGAGATAGGGCTCATTAGGAGAGCCCCCCATCTAAGGTTAGCTCCTGGTCGAGGTCGAGTCCATCCGTCTAAGGCGATTCCCCTGGCTGAGGATAGCTCCCGATCGGGGTCGAGCTCATGCTTCCAGAATGGACCACCCAGTCGAGGTCAGCTCCCAGCCAAGGTAGGGCTCATTGGGCGAGCCCCCCATCTGAGGTTAGCTCCTGGTTGAGGTCGAGTCCATCCCTCCAAGGTGAGCCCCCCATTGGAGGACAGCTCCCGGTTAGGGTCGAGCTCATGCTTCCAGAATGGACCACCCGGTCAAGGTCAGCTCCCAACCGAGGTAGCGCTCATTGGGCGGACCCCCCCATTTGAGGTCAGTCCCCGGTCGAAGTCGAGTCCACCCCTCCAAAGCGGACCTTCCCACGAGCAGGAGCATGGATTCCTGCCAAAGGCAAGAAGAGGCCAGAATTCAAAATGAAGACAAGGGGGTACCTAATCATGCAGAACCTCCGAGAGGTGGTGCATGCCCTGCCATAGTCATAAAACCCCTGTGGCTCATCGTGCACACGATCTAAACAATCCGGGCGACACCAGACCCTCAGCCTTATAGCGTGCCGACACATCGGCAACCGCACGATTGGAAAACTATGACTTCCATAATGGGGTACCTGGACCCTATGTCCTAGACCCTAGGCACTATGGCACCCAGGCAGCCTCCCTCAAAATGGCAACATCTCATTATGGCTCGAGGCTCAGGCACGGAATGTACCCGATAGAGAGGCGACAATAGGCCATGGAAGGTCTCCTTCGAAGGAGCATACTTGGAAGCCAACGAAAGCCATTTGCCTATATAAGACCTGCACAAAAAGGTAAGAGAAGTTAAGCAAGAAATAGAGCACACATACTCTTTTGTTTCCAGAAAAAATCATCTTTTCTCTTATCACCCTCTCGATGGAGAGAGTCCCCCAAGCTCTCCACTATAGAGGTATCTATTCCCCTCGATCATCCCACTGATTTGATCATCGAAGTGTCTTCACCGAAATCCCCGGCCCAAGGCTTTCCTCTATCTTGCAAGAACCCCAGATCGAGCGAGAAAGCCAACCGCGGGCGAGGAGCTGAGCACTCGGTGGGAACCCAATGCATCAGAGCTATGGGCCACGACGGTCCAGGCGGCAACAAATTGGCATACCAGGTAGAGGGGCGAGCGATGAGAGGCCAGAAGAAAGTATCGTCCCTCCCACAGCAAGGAAGACTACATGGACGACCATAGTCCGATGGTGACCACGCAAGCCCGTGAAGCCTCTGCTGGCTGAGCAGGAGATCCCCCTCACTGTGGTGACCAAGGTTCAGAAGGGGAGCATCCCGCTCTGTCACAGCCACCTCTGGCAGATCCCCAGTACACCGCACTCACCCACCAAGTCTAGCTCCTGGCTACGGCGATGCATCGACTCCACCAGAAGTATCGCTCCATGGAAACACAACAATAGCCAGGGACTCTGGCAGCTCATGCAGTCGATCCTCATACCAGCCTATGATCTTTCCAAGAGGGGCCACTGCATGCAGCATCCCCCCTCCAGGAGGCTCACCAGGTGGGCAGCAAGCGGCTATAGTGTGACCTGACTGACTGGGGGAGTGGCTTCCTGGCCTCGTGCCACTGCACGCCCTCGTGCTAGCAGCATTGGCATGGTTGGGAACTCAGGAGCAAGTTCTTCCACTCTGGTCCTCCCTCACCCCTGTCATCCTCTACCGAGTGGTCAACCGATGAGGCCATCCACCACCGAGCGGAAAGACACCTCGACAAGCATGAGCGCAAACTGGCGGACCTGGCCTGCCAGTTCACAGAAGTTCAGGGCTCCCCTAGTGAGCCCACCAGTTACAAACCCATCCACCTTTCTCAAAGAAAGTCCAAGAGGTGCCAATCCCCAATCAATTCTGTATGCCACAAGTTGACCCCTACGACGGGACAACCAAACCCCTAGACCACCTGGAAAGTTTCAAGGATCTCATGAGGGTCCAGGGGGCCATCGATGCCCTCTGCATCACCTTCCAAGCCACCCTACAGAAGACCACCCGGGTTTGGTTCTCCAGACTCGAACTTGAGAGCATAGACTCCTTCCCCCAGTTAGAGAAGTTCACGGTGCACTCGACACCTACAAGAAGGCACCGTGCGAGGCTGACTACCTCTTCTCAATCTGATAGCAGGATTAGGAACTCCTCTGGAACTACTTGTCTCGGTTTAAGACCACTACCGTGGAGATCTACAACCTCGATGAGTCCGTCACCATGCTGGCCTGAAGAGGGGGCTACGAACCTCCTGCTTCACCTACTCCCTCGATAAGAAACCCCCAAAGATATACTCAGAGTTTCTCCTCTGAGTACAAAAGTATATCCATGCCGAGGAGGCAGATCATGCCAAGATGGAGCTGGATGGGAGGCCCCCAAAAAGGCAGGCCATCGAGAAGGCCCCCGGCCACCTGACCTGGAGGATGGTACATGCCCCGTGACCGGAGCCAAGGCCTAGGGGAGACCCTACCAATGAAGAGAGCTTTACTCCTCTCCTCACCCCTAGAGCGAAGATCCTAATGGAGATCAAAGGCGAACATCTCCTACACCAACCCCCACCATTGAAGCCATACACTGGGTGGGACAAGTTCCTCTACTATCAATTTTTCTAGGACTACGGCAATGACATTGAGGAATGCCACCACCTGAAGAGAGAGATCGAAGAGCTGATCAAGCACAGCTACCTCGATCGGTATGTGGAGAGGGGGGCACCACCTGCAACCCATACTGAAGTGCCTCAGCCCCTCACCATCGACAACCATCCCATCGAGAAACTAGTAGGGATGATATCCTGGGGGGCAAGAAAAACCCCGAAGATGGCTAGGGGGAGAGAGGAGAGCGATGATGTACTTCCCTACATGGGAAAAGGGTCAGCTAGGGTAGACAACCTGAATATTGATGATGTCATCCTTGAAATGATGATAGCTAAACATCCTGTAAAAAAATCATGATAGAAAGTGGGATTTCTTCGGACATCCTTTTTTATGATGCTTTTGCAAGGATGAATTTGTCCACTGACCAAATAAGACTGGTGTTCACGCTACTGGTAGGCTTCATCGAAGACTCAGTTTGAGTCGAGGGAGAAATTACAGTCCCGATAACCACTGGGACACTATCCCAGCAAAGCACCATGCTGGTGACCTTCACTGTTGTAAAGCTCCCTTCGTCCTATAATGCCATCTTGGGGTGCCCGAGACTCAGTCTGCTTGATAACACCATTTCCACGAAATGCCTCCTTGTCCGATTCCCAACCCCATGGGGGATTGGAGAGATGAGATGGTCCCGATAGCTGATACAGTGTTGTTGGCAAACCGCCCTAGGCCTAAAAAAACAAATTCTATCCTTATTGTGGACCAACCCGATTCGATGGTGCCAGAACCCAAAAGTAGGCTAGCCGAGCCCCTATTATCCTTTTTGCTGGGGGAAGATCCCTTGAAGATGGTATAAGTCAGAGCCTTGTTGACTCAGAAGGAAAGAACCCATATGTTCATCTTCTTGCGGGCTAATGCAAATGTTTTCACCTGGACCACCACCGACATGCCCGGTATCCCGACGAAAGTGATAACCCACCAACTGAATGTTGACCCCAATCATCATCTAGTCTGGAAGAAGAAAAGGAGCTTCACCCTGAAATGACAGAAAGCCATCAACAAGGAGGTCGATAAACTCCTCACATCGGGCTTCATCTGAGAGGTACGTTATCCTGACTAGCTTGCTAACATGGTGATGGTCAGGAAAGCCTTCAGAAAGTGGAAGATCTGTGTAGATTACATCGATCTCAACAATGCATGTCCAAAGGATAGCTTTACCTATCCCAAGATTGACTAGCTGGTGGAGGCGACTTCGGGCCCCAAGTACCTCAGCTTCATGGATGCATTCTCCGGGTATAATCCAATCCATATGCATTTCAAGGATAAGGAGTGCATAGTATTTGTGACCAATCGAGGTACTTATTATTACAAGGTGATGACCTTCGGTCTTAAAAATATAGGGGCCACCTACCAACATTTGGTCAGCACGGTCTTCAAGGACCAGATCGGCCGCAACATGCAAGTATACATAAACGACATGCTTGTCATGAGCAGCCTAGAGGAGGACCATATGCTGACTTGGCAGAGGCTTTCAATAACCTCCACCGCTACCAAATGAAGTTGAACCCCGCCAAGTGCACCTTCAGTATGGTGGTGGAAAGGTTCTTAGGGTTCATGGTGACCTAGAGAGGGATCGATGACAACCCTGAGATGTCCCACCTCCAAGAAGGAGGTCTAGTGTCTGACCGGGCGCATCGTGGCTCTGAGCCGCTTCATCTAATGCTCCACTGACCATCTCCGGCCATTCATCAAGGTCCTTCAAAAGATGAATGGCTTCACTTGGATAGAAGAATGCCAGTAACCATTCGAGGAACTGATGAAGCTTCTCACCTCACCCCACTGCTATCCAGGCCGGAGCCTGAAGAGGAGCTCCTCCTATACCTATCTAGCTAACTAAAGACTGTCATTTTTGTGCTGGTTTGTGCTGACAAGGATGGCTCTTAACGGCTAGTCTACTACTCCAGCAAGCTACTCCATGACATCAAAACTAGGTATACACGATCCGAAAAAATTATTTTTGCACTAATGATGTCTGCGTAGTGCCTCAGGCCTTATTTTCAAGTACACCCCATCATCGTCCTTACTAATCAGCCCCTGAGGGCTATCCTGAGCCACCTCAACACTTTCAGGTGCTTGGCCAAATGGGCACTGAAGTTCAGCAAATTCGACATCACCTATCACCCATGGCAGGCCAAAAGGCCCATATCCTGGCCGATTTTATGGTGAAATGCACCTAGGTCGAGGGGAGTCCAGAGGAGACAGACCAACAATCCGAACTCAGGAAGGAACCAACCCTGATGGAGGAGACATGGATACTCTATGTGGACAGTGCCTCAAATGCGAGAGGTAGCGGGGTTGAACTCATCCTTGCTAGCCCTGATGGGGTCGTCATGGAGTGCACACTGCGTTTCCTCTTCAAGGCGACCAATAGCCAGGCAGAGTATGAAGCACTCCTTACAGGGCTGAAGGTATCTCACGAACTGGGCATCAAGAGGTTGAAGGTCTTCACAGACTCATAATTAGTGGCAGGCCATGTCTCCAGCGAGTACAAACCGCGGGACCCTATGATGGCAAAATATCTAGATCGGGTGCACTTTTATGTGTCAACCCTCCAGCACTTCAACATCTCCCATATCCTGTGGGTAGAGAATGCCTGGGCTGACGCCCTTTCTAGGTTGGCCACCCTACCAAAAACCTTGCTGGGCATGCTTTCATCGAATGTCCCGAAGCCTCCAGCTACGAAACTATAGCCAAAGTCCAGCAAGTCTCTAACGAGGCCAACTGGATGGATCCCTATGTCAAGTACATCACTGCTGGCACCCTGTCGAGGACCGTAAGGAGGCCAGCCTCCTCAAGAAGAAGGCTGCACGTTATGTGATTCTGGATGGGCAGCTCTACAGGAGGTCCTACTCCTACCCCCTACTAAAATACATGAAGCCAACAGAAGCTGCTTTCGTGCTCCAGAAAATACATGAAGGCATCTGTGGCAACCATGTGGGGGGCAGGGCCTTAGCTCACAAGGCAATCTCGCAGAGATACTTCTAGGAAATCATGCGGGAAGATGTAGCCAACTTTATGAAGAAATGCGATAAGTGCCAGTGCCACGTGTGCATCCAGCAATGGCTGGCTGCCACCATATCCCAACTATCAACCCCGTGGCCATTTGCCTAGTAGGGAATGGACATCCTAGGCCCTTTTCCTACAACGTTCGGCCAACAAAGGTTCCTGATTATGGCCACTGACTACTTCATCAAGTTGGTCGACGTCGAACCTCTAGCATGGATAATAGAGATGAAGGTCCAGTCTTTCTTTTAGAAATCCATAATCTGTAGATACGGCCTCCGGTGCACAGTCATCACTGACAACGGGAAGTAGTTCGACAACCAGGCCTTCGAATAATTTTGCTTCGATCTCAGCATCCACCACCACTTTATCTCAGTGGCCCATCCTTAAACAAATAGGGAAGCCAAAGTGACCAACCACACCATCCCGCAAGGGCTCTGCACGAGGCTAGACGAGGTCAAGGGCCGATGGGTAGATGAGCTGCCCAGCATGCTATGGGCCTACCATACCACTCCTCGTACAGCCATCAGAGAGACAACCTTCAACCTCATATTCGGGACTGAAGCTGTGATCCCAGTGGAGCTCAACTTGCCCACGCTCCGAGTAGAGTAGTATGATGAAGTCGAGAATCCGGCACATCTCCTCCTCAACCTGGATCTGCTGGACGAGATGAGAGATAAAGCTTGACTTCGAATGGTGGCATATCAGTAGCGAGTCACATGCTATTATAACTCCCACATGCGGCCCAAGGTGTTCCACCCAGGCAACCTCATTCTCAGATGAGAGGAAGCATCCCAACTAGGGGAGTGCGGCAAACTCTCCCAGAATTGAAAATGCCCTTATTAGGTGATTGAAGCCTTGTTAGGTGGGGCCTACTACCTCACTGGGCTCAATGGCGTCCGCTTCACGCGAACCTGGATGCCAACAACTTGAAGATGTACCACCAATAACATAAGGTTCTTTCATGATAAACTTAAGTTCCTTTTTAGTGCAATCTTGCTTTTCACGTGTGCAGGAACTCATTCACCCTACTTCAAGCAGGGAGCCACAGCACCCCGTACCAAAGCTGGGAGCCATAGTGCCTCGCACCAAAGCCAGGAGCCACAGTGATGCGTGATGGATGTAAAGCTAATCTAACAATTAAGATTTTAATTCTACTGAGCAATGGCAGCAAACTCAAATAAGATTTCAAATAAATTTAAAGAAGAAAGACTAAAATTATTATTAACTACCTGTAATGTAATTCGCATGCAATCCCAAAAAGAACCCTGGATCCGATGATTAGGAAACCACTGAAACTAGCACTTCCTTGCTTCACAGAATCAAATCTATGAGATTCGGATGGGCTACTTACCAATAACAATTTTCCCTCCTCCGTTACAGTAGATCTAGATTCGACTCTCAAGATCTTGCAGTAGGATTCCAAATATCAGTTTCTTCAGAGCAGATCTTCTCGTTGATAGTTGGATGGCAAGAAAACCTTCTCTTCTAATTGGGAACACTAGGGATCCTACAAGATAACTATGATTAGAATAGTGGAAATGGAGTGGAAATCTGAAAGAGAGAGGGAAAGAATAATGGTTGGCTTTGATCTAGAACTTGACTAGATGTTGAAGATAATGGCACCTGGCTTCTAGATCTTGGAATAGGGAGATAACTAGGGCTTCAGCACCCCACACACACACTCAGATACACTACTTACCCAGCAGAGCACTCTCACATTACAATGCTTAACCAATAATTGTAGAAACAAACAAATAGAGTTTCATTAATAATTCAAAGATGATTACAAGGGGGAAATGGAGTGGTATTTATAGACCCTCCAAACAAGGTAGCATGATAACATTGAATTCCCTTTGAATACAAGATAATTAAAGATGACATTGGACTCTACTCTCCTCCTTGACTTGGATGAAAACTCTTTGTAATTTAAACTGGATAGGATTCCCTTTGAAACTGAACTCCTCCTTATGATGGGCAATGAGAAGACTTCATAATGGGGCGACAAAAAATTAAGAAGGGGTGCTAAATATGAGATGGCATCCTTCTTTTCCCCAATCTTGGCATCAATCCCTCCTTCCTTCTTGGCATGAATTAGGCTTTATCTTGATTTTCTTGAATTTTAAAGTAGGCAAGATAATCCTTCATTTTATCCTTGGACTTAGATGAGGATAAAACATCTTTGAAATTTGAATGGAGGAGGGGAGGTGGTGGGGACACCAAAGGCACCATAATAAGATAGAGGCTTTTCAACCCTCTATGAATTGATCAATAATTTATGAGTCCATCTGTAATAAGGGCTTAGCCTATCTGAGTCCATTTTAATTGATTTTGAGTTTCAGTTCTGTACTAGTCAGCTCATGTTGAGCTAGTTCAGTCCAGTGTTAGTCAGCTCATGTCGAGCTAATTTTATTTTTTTGAGTCCTATTCAACCATATTGAAGACTCAAGACCACATCATACAAGTAAAGACCAAGTCCAACCAGATTGAAGACATGGAAGTTTAGCCCAAGTCCAACCCAGCTTGAAGATTTGAAGACCCCAAGAGGAAAATCAGAAACCTTGATTCCTTGCAGATGCCCTCCAGATGCCCAGATTTCCTTCCAGATGCCAAAATATATTCATAGACCAAGGCATCCATGATTTTAGAGGTCCATCTACATCCTAGCCCAAAGAAATCAAGCCCAGGCGCCAAGCCCAAGCACCTAAGAAGCAAGATACCAGGGAATATTCCTACTACCTGGCTACCAGGCCACCCCAGCTTCCAGAGGCCCAAACCCATGCACGCGGGTCCCTTTGGGCCGGCCCCTTGCTGCTCTTAGAAGCCCAACACGTCTCCCTAGGTGTCCTTGGAGTGTTGGCCAAGTCAAGAGAAATTTTAGGGATTTTTTCTACCTAATGTTTCCTTATTTTCTTGCTAGGGTTTGAGAGGGAAAAGAATTCTCATGTAAAGACTAATGTGCCCTTACTTGGAGCCCAAGGTTAAGGGTCTATTTAAGGGACCCTAGCCTCTTGTATGAAGGGAGAAATTTTCATGAATGAAAACCTTGAGTTCTTCTATTGAGTTTTGTGATACCCTGCTATGTGCATAAAGGGGTTTGCGAGAGTTTTTCTTTCTAGTGCTGCAATCATCTTCCTGCTGCCAACAAGCATCTCAGATCCCTGGATGCCCACTTCAAAAGAAGCCTTCCCTTGCTATTTTTTTCTTTGTTTTCTTGTTCCTTTGTGAGTTTTCTAACCCCTGACAGGTCATTTACAGGTCCCGAGTTCGTACGAATCCAACTACTCCAGCCAAGCCTCAATCGGATCACCGAGCAGAAAGCCGGGTATCCGCGGGTCTTTGGCTCGGTTTTCCAGGCCGCATCCGTCGAGGAATGAGAGACCCTTTGCTGCGATCTTCACAGACATTGTCAGGTACACTCCCTCTACCTCCAATATTTATATTGTAGGAGAACTTGCCCTAACCGAGGCTTCTCAGCCCCGGCGATCCTTCTTTTCTACTTTTCTAGGTCCTAATCTACATGCTGATCTTTTAAAATTCATATAAAAATCCCTACAACTTATTTTAATCTAAAATTTGGGAATTAATCACTCAACCCCACATATAAAACATATAAAAAAATATGCATGCATATTAGTTCCCCATCAGGAGGCACTCCTTTCATGTGGGTGTCAAAATGAGGATGAGAGGAGGAACTAAAACAAAGGAGAATCCTTCCATTTTACTTCTCTTAAATGGCATCAATTTTGGATTTCAAATAAGAAAGAAAAATGGGCGATAATTCTTCTTGGAGTCCTTCTAGTTTACTCCTCTTAAATGCTTTCAAATGAGTGACAAAATTGAGGTGCACTCCTTTCCTCCTCTTTGGATAATCTTGGACTTTAAATGTTGTCCAAATGTCCCAATGTTTGGATATTTGGATGTCCCAATGTCTGGATATCTAGATGTCTAAAAAAAATAACCTTCTTTTGACATTGAGTTAGCCATCCAAGGTGATGAAGTGAGGCATACTACTCCAAGTATGGGTGATAAGGCTCCATGTTGCATGATGTGGCATGATGACATGGAATGGCTTCAATAATTGAACTTGACCTTGGCCAACAATTGAACTTGAACCCCCTTGACTAAGTCAAGTACTAATTACAAGACTCAATTCAAGCAATCCTAGCTTGACTAATTTGCAATCAAAGTTGACTAATTATCTATAAGGACTCAATTACTCATAACTGAAAGACAAACTACTCATTGTTGATCCAAAATGAGCTTGGAGGGGTTTGACATTTCTTCCTAGCTCTGGTGTTCTCACCAACTCTCTGGGGGTGGGAGGAACTTAACCCATCTAGTAGGGATCAACTCTGCTCTAGTAATGCTCTAGCAAGTCTGGGTTGATTCATTGCAGATCCTCTCAAGTGATCCATTAATCATCAGATTTCGGTCTACCTTGCCATCGAACCAGGTAACATTGATAATCTTTACTCCTAGTAGTGATAGTTTTGTCATCCAAAATATGCTCAATCTTATCTTTCATTCTGGTAATTTGGCTGGTGGACACTTAGGGATAGGGTCACTCTCAAAACTGGAATCAGGCCCAAATGACTCACTAGTTATCATTATTGGCTCCTTATACTCAACATGATCTAATACATTGAAAGTTGGACTAATACCTAACTTAGGTATTAAATCTAATACATAGGCATTAGACCTAATTTTCTTTATGATCTTGTACGGTCCTGTACTACGGGCATGTAGTTTATTCATGGTTCTGGGTGGAAACTACTCAGGTCGAAGCCTGATACGAGATAGACCGTCGATCAGGATTATTTTAGAGAAGGGTGGATCATTGGTCGCTAGGAAATAATCTTTAAGCTAGGTTCAACCAGGCCCAAATTATTTTTTCCATGTTTTTTATTCAAATAAACCCTTTTTTTCATATATTTTTTTCTTTCATATTTTTTCCTCTTTTTTTTCACCTTTTTTCCACTATTTTTTTTCACTAAAGTTGACAGGGGGGTCGGTTATGCTTTGAGGATTGTGCAGGAGAAGTCAACCTTGAATGTAGCATTTGCAAAATGTTCGTGCAGGGCCTTGCTTTTTCTTCCCCATGAATGGAATCCAGGGATAGGGGAGGCTCACGGAGGGGCTCGCCAGCGTCGGTGCTGGGTGGAGGATGATGGTGGCACGGGAAGAAGATCGCCAAATGGGCAAGGTTCCGGTGGCTTGCGGCATCACATGGATCTATGGAATAAAGAGATCGGGCGGGGCATCCGATACCTCGGAAGTAGGGCAGGGATGCTGGCATGGTCTTGAGTCAAGGAGACGGGTGGAGGCAGGATTTGATCGATGCCATGGAGGGAGCGAAGGATGCAAGCGATTCCAGTCGCATTGCACGGTTCTGTGCAAGATTCTTCTGGATGGGAAGCATTATGTGGAGGTCTGTGCATAGGGTGGGTTTTGGTGGTTGGGTGATTCTGGTGGATGACATAGGCGGTGGCTGAGCTGTTCGGTTACAGCATTGTGGAGATGGGTGATAGGGTTCCAATCGGTGTTAGTGGAGCAAGGTGGTGGTAACAAGGAGGAGTCCGATAGGATGGCTCGATCGTGGAAGGCGTGATGGAGATGGAACGGTGATTTGACTCTCATATTGGAATAGAGAAAGGAACAGAGGGGAAAAGGGATAGAACACAGATAAAGAAGAAAGATGTAATGAAAAATTTAGGAAGAAAAAAGAAAAATCATGGTTGGGTTATCCACCCAGGCTTTAGCACCCACTCTTAACCAAAGTGACTATTAGGGCATCAGCACCCTCTCCTTAACTAGGAGTTTTTGTTTTCTCTTCCTAAATATTCATTGTCTCCTATTATTCAAATGATAAAATAATTAAATAGGCTAATCTGAGATATCCGATATCTTGATCTCAGATACCTCAAGCTCAATCCTAATACATTCAAACTACTAATCCAATTAAATCCTAAAAACAACATTCATACAATCAAGATAAATCCTAAAAATATCCTAATATCCTAATATCCCATACACCCATAGAAATAAAATATTATATTTATTTTCATCAGAATTTGTGTTGCTCCAGGATTTGTGCTACTTCGAGATTTGTGCTGCATCGAGAATGTACTACATTGGAATTGTGCCTCATCAACTTCAGGATCTAGGGCTTCAGGGTTTGGACTAGCTGGCTTTAGGTTTTGGGCTAGCTTTAGGTTCTGGGCTGGGCTGGCTTCAGGTTCTAGGCTGGGCTTCAGGTTTTGGGCTAGGCTGCTTCAAATTATGTGCTAGTGAATGTCCCCATCATTCTCCTGAGATGGGGAGAACTCGACTCTATCGAGTCAGGCTTCAGTAATCTTCTGGCTCCAGGATGCACATGATCTGCAGACTAAATTCTTTTTATACAAATAATGCAATAAAAATAAAATTGACTAACCTAACCTAACCGTTGCTCTGATACCAAAGCTGATGCAGAACGCCATCACTAATACCAAAAATTGATGCAATACCAGCTCTGATACCAAAACTGATGAGGGACAAACCTCCGATTAGGATTATTTTAGAGAAGGGTGGATCATTGGTCACTAGGAAACGACCTTTAGGCTAGGTTCAGCAAGGCCAAATTATTCTTTCCAATTTTTTTTGTCAAATAACCCCTTTTTTTTCATATATTTTTTCCTTTCATATTTTCTTCTCTTTTTTTTTCACTTTTTTCCTCTATTTTTTTTTTCATCAAAGTTGACAGGGGGGCTGGTTATGCTTTGAGGATCATGCAGGAGAAGTCAACCCCGAACGTAGCATTTGCTTTCACGTTTGTGCAGGGCCTTGCTTCTTCTTCCCCATGAATGGAATCCAGGGATAGGGGAGGCTCATGAAGGGGCTCGTTGATGTTGGTGCTGGGCAGAGGATGATGGCGGCATGGGAAGAAGATGGCCAGACATGCGGGGTTCCGGTGGCTGGCGGCGTCGCATGGATATGTAGCACATAGAGATCGAGTGGGGCATCCGGTGCCTTGGTAGCATGGTAGGGATGCCAGCATGGTCTTGAGTCGAGAAGACGGGCGGAGACGGGATCCGATTGGTGCCATGGAGGGAGCGAAGGATGCAAAAGGTTCTGGTCGTGTCGGGTAGATTTGTGCAGGATTCTTCTGGATAGGAAGCATTGCATGAGACTGTGCATAGGGGGTTCTGGTGGTTTGGTGATTCTAGTGGATGGGACAGGTGGTGGCTGGGCCATTCGATTACAGGTGTTGTGGAGATGGGCGATGGGGTTTCGATCGGCATCAGTGGTGCAAGGTTGTTATAGCAGGGAGGAGTCCAATGGGATGGCTCAACCGTGGAAGAGCACGATGGAGATGGAACAGTGGTTTGGCTCTCATTTTGGAATAGAGAAAGGAATAGAGGGAGAAAAGGGAAAGAACATAGATAAAGAAGAAAGATGTAATGAAAAATTAAGGAAGAAAAAAGAAAAATCATAGTTGGGTTACCCACCTAGGCTTCAGCGCTGACTCTTAACCAGAGCGACCATTAGGACATCAGCACAATCTCCTTAACCAGGAGTTTTTGTTTTCTCTTCCTAAATATTCATCATCTCCTGTTATTCGAATGATAAAACAATTAAATTGGCTAATCTGAGATATCCAATACCTCAACCTCAATTTTAATACATTCAAACTACTAATCCAACTAAATCCTAAAAACAACTTTCAAATAATCGAGATAAATCCTAAAAATATCCCAATATCTCTGGTAGGGGATGCAAAGTGAAGATGAAACTATGCAACTCTAAAGGAGATTAGCGAAGATTAATTGGCAAGTTCTATCGACATATGAAGAGTTCAGCATAATTTATCAAAGATAAGTTAATGAAGCAAACTTGAATGATCATGCATAACCCTAATTACCGAGACTTCGAAATAATAAAGAAATAGGACAGAATTAAAACCACCAGTCATGCTAGTCAGATTAATGTCTCAGACCTAATTGATACTGACTTACCTGGCATTGATTTTCTAAAAAGAATAAGATCACTCTTGAGGGGATCTTCCAGATGACCAGGCCATGCTACAAGTTGGAGACTCTTCTTGTTTTCTGGATTGGTGGCAAGAGATCCTTCCTCTTGAAGTCGGAATTCCAGAGAACCCTGCAACAAAGAAATCCCTAAGATGAAAGAACTTAACAAAACAAGAAATGGAGAAAGGGAAGAGAGGTGGATAAAGCATTGATGGGGATCCTTCTTGGCGCCGTGGTGGAGTGCTTGAGATGAAACAGGTTGGTCTCCTTGTGTTGATCCTCTTGATTCACCATTGCATGTTGAAGGCTCACTTGAGATTGGAGAGGAAGAAAGGAGTCCTTGGGTGTTGGAGATGGAAGAAGGGAGGAACTAGAGTGGGCGTGGAAGAGGAGAAAGACTAAACCACATAGATACAAAGACAATCACATAGAAAGAATAATCCAAGCCAAAAATTTTATTCATCCATTACCCTTACAATGGGGCATCCCAATGTCTTTAATAGGAGCCTTACAAATCTTTAAAATTTGAAGATCCCTAAAATGTGGAGGATTACAATGAGAGTTAGAGGATTTGTAGGCCTTGATGCTTGATTTGTGGAAGAGGGTAAATCTTTAAAATTTGAAAATCCCTAAAATGTGGAGGATTACAAGGAAAGTTAGAGGATTTTTAGGCCTTGATGCTTGATTTGTGGAAGAGGGTGGCCAACCATCATTTTGAATTCAAACTTTCTTCTTGGGCACCCTCTTGGATTCCTTCAACCCATGACAAGTGGCACCAAAGTGGGGACCACTTGATGAGGTGGCTTCTAACTGAGATGGTGCTGAGGTGGCAAGTGGTAGCTGATGTGGCGCAGAGGTGGCAAGTGGCATGTGGCACCACTTGGCTTTGGACTTGTCTTGATGCTTCAAAATCTGACTTTCAACTGGACTAAGGCTTCAAATTGGACCCGACCCAGCATGGACTCGAAATTAATTGGACTAAGACTTTGACTTCAATTGGACCAGACCCCATATGGACTCAAAATTAATTACAAGATTATTTGGACTCAAAATTGAAAGAGAAATTACAGGACTAATTACAGGACTAATCCAACCATAAGGACTCATACTTGAATTGAATAGGTTGGAGTCTTTTCCTGATTCTGGTTCCCACACCAATCTCGTACACCCATAAAAATAAAATTTTATATTTATTTTCATCAAAATTTGTGCTATCCCGGGATTTGTGCTACTCGAGATTTATGCTGCATCGAGAACCGTAATGCATAAGAATGTATGCCTCATTGACTTTAGGATCGTGGCTTCAGGGTTTGGACTGGGCTGGCTTTAGGTTATGGGCTAGCTTCAGGTTCTGGTCTGGGCTAGCTTCAGGTTCCGGGATGGGCTTCAGGTTATGGGCTGGGCTGCTTCAGGTTGTGGGCTGGTCGATGTCCCCATCATTTCCCTGAGATGGGGAGAACTCGACTTCATCAAGTCGGGCTTCAACAATCTTCTAGCTCCAAGATGCACATAATCTACAAACTGATTTTTTTATACAAATAATGCAATTAAAATAAAATTGACTAACCTAACCTAACCCTTGCTCTGATACCATAGCTGATGCAGAATGCCAGCTCTAATTCCAAAAATTGATGCGGTACCAACTCTGATACCAAAACTAATGCGGGATAGACCCCCGATCTAGATTATTTTAGAGAAGGGTGGTCGTTGGTCGCTAGGAAACGACCTTTAGGCTAAGTTCAACCAGGCCCAAATTATTTTTCCTAAATCTTTTTTCAAATAACCCCTTTTTTAATATATTTTTTTCTTTCATATTTTTTTCTCACTTTTTTTTACTCTATTTCCTTTTTACTAAAGTTAGCAGGGGGGCCGGTTACGCTTTGAGGATCATGCAGGAGAAGTCAGCCCCGAACGTAGCATTTGCATTCACATTCATGCAGGGCCTTGCTTTTTCTTCCCCATGAATGGAATCGAGCCGCTTGCGGGTGTCGACACTAGGCGGAGGATGATGGAGGCACGGGAAGAAGATGGTCAGACGGGCGAGGTTCTGGTGGCTAGTTATGTCGTATGTATCTACGGCACAGAGAGATCAAGCAGGGTGTCCTGTGCCTCGTAGCAGGGCAGGGACGCCGACTTGGTCTTGAGCCGAGGAGATGAGCAGGGGCGAGATCCGATCAGTGCCATGGAGGGAGCGAAGGATGCAGGCGGTTCCGATCGCGTCCGTGGATCTGTATGGGGTTCTTCTGGATGGGAAGCATCGCATGGAGATCTGTGCACAATGGGGGTTATGGTGGTTGGGTGATTTCGATGGATAGCGTAGGTAGCGGCTGAACCGTTTGGTTACAAGTGTTGTGGAGACGGGCGATGGGGTTCCGATCGACATCAATGGTGCATGGTGGTCGTAGCATGGAGGAGTCCGATGGAATGGCTCGACCATGGAAGAGTGCGACGGAGATGGAATAGTGGTTTGGCTCTCATATTGGAATAGAGAAAGGAACTGAGGGGGAAAGGGAAAGAACACCGATAAAGAAGAAATATGTGATGAAGAATTTAGGAAAGAAAAAAAAAATCATGGTTGGGTTACCCACCCATGCTTCAGCACCCACTCTTAACCAGAGTGACCATTAAGGCATCAGCACCATCTCCTTAACCAGGAGTTTTTGTTTTCTTTTCTCAAATATTCATTGTCTCCTGTTATTCGAACGATAAAATAATTAAATAGGCTAATCTGAGATATTTGATATCTAGATCTCAGATACCTCAACCTCAATCCTAATTCATGCAAACTACTAATCCAACTAAATCATAAAAACAACTTTCAAACAATCGAGATAAATCCTAAAAATATCCCAATATCCCGTACACCCATAGAAATAAAATATTATATTTATTTTCATCAGAATTTGTGCTGCTCCAAGATTTATGCTACTTTGAAATTTGTGCTACATCAAAAACTGTACTGCATCAAAATTGTGCCTCATCGACTTTAGGATCTGGGGCTTCATGGTTTAGATTGGGCTAGCTTCAGGTTTGGGCTGGGCTGGCTTCAGGTTCTGGGCTGGCTTCAGATTCTGAGTTAGGCTTCAAGTTCTAGGCTGGGCAGCTTCAAGTTGTGGGTTGGTCAATGTCCCCATCACACAATGCCCTACACCAAAGTCGGGAGCCACAGCACCCTACACCAAAGCCGGGAAGTAGTGCCGCACACCAAAGTCGGGAGCCACAGCGCCCCGCACCAAAGCCGGGAAGTAGCAACCCCTACCAAAGCCTGAAGCCATAGCACCCCACACCAAAGTTAGGAAGTAGCACCCCGCACAAAAGCCGGGAAGTAGCACACCGCACCAAAGCCATGAGCCAAAGCACCCCGCACCAAAGTTGGGAAGTAGCACCCTTTACCAAAACCAGGAGCCACAGTGCCCTGCACCAATGCCGGGAGCCCAGCACCTTACACCAAAGCTGGGAGCCACAACACCCCGCACCAAAGCCGGGAGCCATAATGCCCCGCACCAAGCCCGGGAGCTCATGAAGTACAAAACTCAAGCTTAGAGCCACAGTGCCAAAGCCTGGAGACCCCTGAAGTCCAACACTCCAAACCCAAGATTCATGAAGTCCGATGCTTAAAGACAAGCAATTTCATCGCCCAGCTCACAATCTAGGGATAACAGGTGGGAACTGTAGGCAAGCCCCACCATCTCCCGTCTGGCCCGCAACCGAGCAAAAAAACAAAAAGGGGGAGGAAGAAGTAGAATGATAGCCAAGAGATTTCAGTAAAACAAAAACTTCCCATACATCCCTTGCGAGATGCCCCCGACAAACCGAGGGCTCCCTTAAACATATAAATATAAAAGGGAAAGGAAGATGTAAACATCAGAAAGCCATCAACTCCTTTCCACACCGACGGGCAGCCCCCATCTCTAGCGAGGCGCTTGGGGAGACCTCGGTTCAGCCTCAGCCTCTGACTCCGACTCCTCGAAGCCAGGCTCATCCTCTTGCCCGGGGAACGGAATGGAGGGTTTGATGTTGTCAAGACACTTTAGCTCATAGAAGCAAAAGGCCTTTCTCTTAAAATCCACGAAGCCTTGGTAGTAGGAGTCTGAGACAGCCTCAGCGACCTCATCCTTGAAAGCTTGGGATGCCATGAACTTAGGGATAGCCTCCGTCACCTCCTTCTTGGCCATCTCTACCTGCACAGCAGCCGCCGCTGCCCCCTCAACCGTTGCCATGGCCTGAGCCTTCTCCATCTCCAATTGAGCATGGAGGGTCTACACCCTCGTCTCCAGACGGGCCACCTCCTTGGCCCAGAAGGAGTCAGCGTCACCCTCTTGGACCTTCGCACTAGGCTCCCCCTCAGGCATCTTAGCTGCGGCCCTCTTTTGAGACATCTCCCAAAGATCTTTTAGGCTAAACTTCATCACTGCAACACGAAGAAGAAAGAAGGGGAAGAGTGGTTCTGCAGTGAACTCTCATTTAGCCTGAAGAATCTTTGGGGACTGAGAAGATGAATCCTATTTAACAGCCCGGAGCCCTGTCGCTTCGTGCCCATGGAAGACGTGTGCCTCTGCAGACATCTTCAGAGACGTGTGCCTCCACGGAAGACGTGTGTTAGGCAGTAGATGGCAGGGGCCTTTTGGAGTCTCCACGGACTTCTTCGGACTATTAGCGTAGTAGTTGCCAAGCTATGAGCCTCTCCGTAGATGGTGAGACTTCATTCAGTCACCACGAACATCTCCGAACTGTGAGCATTGCAAGAGCTGAACTAATAGTCAAGCGACAGATAGCGGGACCCCTAGGGCTTTCTGGCAACATCCCTGGACTGTGGGCTCAGTAGTGATGGCGAGAAAGAAGCTTTTCTTGTGGAACTAAAACACCATTTTTATATTGCAAATATAGTGGGGAAAGGAGTTACGCATTGAGCCCCGATCATATGAAAAAATAAAAATACATTGCTTCTTTGAGAAGGCCCAAATTAAGTTCATTGACCACCATCTTAAGAGAGAATAAGACTTCGTTACATGGGAGATAAGGACTCCGTTGCATGGAAGAATAGGACTTCATTGCATGGGAGAATAGGAGTCCATTGCATGGGAGAAGAGGACCCTGTTGCATAGGAGAAAAGAACTCCGTTGCATGGGAGAATAGGAGTCCATTGCATGAAGTAACGAGGGCCCCATGCATAGGGAAATGCATGAGGTTGGATCTAGCTGGAGATACCATGAGAAGTGACAGGAGTTTGAAAAGACCATGAGGCCAATCCTTTGAGCCCCAAGAGAGGGGGGAGCTCCCGTGCCCCCATCCTCGTGCCCCCAATCTGCCCCCTGGGGGCAAAGGACAAAGGTGGCTAGTATTGTCCGTCAGTTGAGGAGATTTGATCTGCCACCTTCTTGGCATGCCATTCTATTGCCACCTGGATCATCGTGGCCCGTAGCTCTGATGCATCGGGTTCTCGCCGGGTGCTTGTCTCCTGCCTCGCGATAGGCTTGCTCGCTCCCTTCAGGGGTCTTGCAAGATAGAGGAAAGCCTCGGGCTAGGATTTTGGCGAAGGCACTCCGATGATCAAGTCAGTGGGATGATCGAGGAGAACAGAAACCTTTATAGCAGAGAGCTTGGGGACTCTCCACTTCTAAAGTGTGAAAAGAAATCTATCCAGGAAGACCATCCAGAATCGAAAGCATGTTTATTGCTTCTTACCTTTACTTACCTTGGCCGGAGGCCTTTCTTACCTATTTATGAGGCCTGTGAGGCTCCTATAGGCCTGAGAGGCTAGGATAGGCCTGTGAGGCCATGATGGGTTGGTGAATCTTTCTCTTCTAGGTGGTTCAGAAGGTTGGTGAAGGAGCATAGTGCCTTGGGTGGAGTGCCCTGGGTGGAGTGCCCTTTCATAAATGATGTTAGTAGTGGCCTGGGAGGCCATGATCGGCTTATGAGGCCATGATCGGCCTGTAAGGATCCAGTGTAGCCCTCCTTTATAGGGGGTGCAGTCGGCATGCTAGACTTTATGTGCCGGGGTTACCATCCAGGCCTCCTTAGTATCTGCTCCTTGGAAAACATGCCGGGTTGAGATGAATGTAGCTGAACAGTTCGCCGCTCCCAGCGGTTGAGCTAGCTTGTGCGCCGCCTCCCATCTACACTAAGATTATACTTGGCCAGGTTGAGACCACTCTGGAGAAGGGACCAAATGATGCGATCATTGGGGAGGACCTTCCCCTCGTTATCCCCCTCGGTGCAACTCATGATGCCACAGTCATGTCCTACTAAGGCACGTGGAGGCACGCTGCTCCCCAGCAGCCGGATTGGGACAGGAGCTAGGTGACGGGCTTGCCTAAGGTATCGGGTCCGGTCCCTGAGTGGACCGGCATAGATGGACTGAGCCGGGTTGCTGGAGTAGGACTCCAGGCCATGGAGGACATCATGTAGGACACGATCGAAGTGGATGAACTGAACTCCATGTAGGGCCAAAGCAGGTGGACACAAGGCATGCTGGTCTGCTCCCAAGTGATCAAATCGAGATGGATGTGCTGGTACCGTTCCCCGGCGAGCCGAACTGCTCCCTGGAGTGCCAAACTGCTTCCTTACTGGTGGGGAACTAGGATCAGACACAGATCACTAGATCCCATATGGTTTATTTTGTCATGTGTCAAAGTTTTGAAAATTTGGTAATCAATTAAGATTAAGTCCTGTAATAAGTTAAGGTTAGTTGATTTGTCTCAACCCTTAACCTAGTCCAGTATATTGGGTCTTGTACATCAATATGAGTCCAGTCTGAGTCCACTTTTTGTACCAAAGAATAGGTTACACTATTTTGGAGTTCCATCAAGCCTCATCCAGGAGTCAGAGGCCACTACATCATATTATTGGATTTTGTGTGACACCACAGGATCCAAGATGCCTTCAGGAAACCCTAATTCCTTCCAAATGCCCTCTAGATGCCCAAATTCTCTTCCATAAGCCAAATTATATTCCCAGACCAGGGCGTCCATGATTTCAGAGGTCCACCTTCTTCCTAGCCCAAAGAAATCAAGCCCAGGCACCAAGCCCAAACCCTAAAGAAGCAAGATTCCATGGAATATTCCTGCTACCAGGCTATCAAGCCACCCCAGCTTCCAGAGGCCCAAGCCCATTTGAGCTGGCCCCTTACTGCTCTTAGAAGTCCAACACGCCCCCCTAGGCATCCTTGAAGTATTGACCAAGTCAAAGCATGAATGGAGACGGAGAAGACTAGGTCAAATCCTAACCTAGTTGGGATTTATGCTCCTAATTGTTTTAATATTTGTTTTTCCAACCTAGCTAGAAGAGGACTTGTAACCCAAGTGTGTAACCTTAGTTAGAGGGCATGAAAACTCTATAAATATCCTAACCCTCCCCCTGGTGCGGGCACCAGACTCAGAAGAAGACTTCAGAGCTCCATCTGGATCTCTGATTAACCTTGCCCGAAAAAAAATTAGGATTTTTGGGTCTGTAATAAGAGTTGACTAGATCAACTCAATTTAGCTTGAGTCTACATTACCTGCATTTTATTTTGTTGAGTCATGTTGACTCAGTAGTGGACTAGGGTTTCAACCTGGGGTGTTACATTTCTCCCAAGACCAAGCAAGTGGACACCACACTCCCAGCCACACTCCCAGCCATACGCCTGAGTCCAGGGGTGCCATATCTACATCCAGCAGCCTTTGGTCCCCACTCCACAGATAGCAGCTTCCTTCTCTCATGCGCCAGATGAGGAGAAATCCACCAAGAGTCCACAAATCAAGGGGGCGGCCAAGACTTTCCCAAGAGAACCAAAGTAAAGATGGGAAGAAATTCTCTTGGAGAGAACTTCAAGGAGGCGCCCACTACCTGCCAAAAAAATCCAAAACAAAGATGGGAAGGACCTTGACTTAGGGAGGAAGAAAAGGAGGAGTCCAAAAGAGTTGATCCATGGAAGGAAAAAAAATTCTCTTGAAGATCCATACAAGGAGGCACCATCTACCTGCCTTTTATAACCCAAATCAATTTTTTTTGGTACTTTGGCCGACCATATGTGTATGATTTTTCCTGATATGTAGATCCCCTCCTTTAGTCCCACATGGGAAGATGTAAAACCCTACTCCCTTGTAAAGCCTTATAAATTAAACCCCTCTTGTAAGTTTAAATCAATCAGATGAATGAAACCAAATTTTTTTGTGAGCAAACTTTGTGTTTTCTCTCTTCCGCACTTGCATCCAGGTGTTGAGCTCTGTGAGGGAGTAAATCCGGGTTCCCCAGGAACCTTGAGGAGGTGTGAGATCTCCAAAACCCAAACCTTAGGTTAGCCACTCCACTCCCAAACCCTAGCCACCATCACCCTTCTCTTTCCACCAAGCCCTAGTCTATTCCACTTCTCACGGCCATCCTCTCCAAGTCCAGGCCGACCACCAGCATCCAGCTACAGTCCAAGTACTTCAGATCCAAAGCTCTTTCCAGTAGAAGTCGAATCAACATTCAAGAGGATCCGGATCTCAGCAACATCAGCCTTCAAGTTCTTCGAACTGGTAAATCCTTCCTTGAGTCTCTGAATCCCTCACTTGTTTTTCTTCTTCCCAGATCTTGAGTCCAGAAGAAGCCGAACAAACCATAAGACCAGTATTGGAGGATCCATTACGAAGATAGCCGACTCCGAGGATCCAACAATCTGCTCGAGAGAGTTCTTCCACCCAAATTCTGAGAAGATCACTATCTGGTTAGTAAACCATCTCTCCTCTCTATTTCTGTTCTGTTGAAAGTTCAGAGCGAAACCCTAGGTCTGGGAGTTTCTCAACCCCCAGCGATCCGTTACTTCTGAACTACTCTGATAATTTAGTTTCTTCTAAATTGTGCTTTCAATCCTTACCTAGTTTCCTTCAACTTAGTTTAGCTTTACTTTGAGTCAAAGCCAATTTTGAAAAAAAAAAAAAGAAAAGAATTAATCTTAAATTTACTTCCGCATACGCTTCTTTGTTCTTTGTTCTGCATCATTTTTGGTATCAGAGCTTCCGTTCTGCATCAATTTTGGTATCAGAGCTTCCGTTCTGCATCAATTTTGGTATCAGAGCCCTGTCTAGGGTTTCTGTTTGATTGCTTGTTTGAGTCCCTCTCTTTTTACTTTGTCTGCTCGAAGTAGACTCCCCAGGACGTCCGGTCCTAGGAATGAAGCGAGGTGCAAACCTCCTCTTCCCATTCCACGGGGTGTTCCTAGGGCGTGTAGGGGATCCGTTGCGTTACAACTTCGTAGCAGAAATTGTAAACGGGGAAGTGCTCTGTTTTCAGCCCATAATTGCCCTGTTGCAAGAATTATTTATCACTTCAGATAACTCCAAATTCAATGATTTTTATTTTGCTAAAACCAGTATAATTGAAAATAATTTTCATAATTTTCCTATGATTTATTGGTTTCCATGCGATTTCTGAGAATTAAATTATTGTAACTCTGTTTTTGTGTTCTGCAATCCAATTATTTTTGAGTGTTCATCTCTTAATTCATCTTAAGGGCATTTGAGCATCTAACATAAGGGGAGGAGTTGATAACCTCTCCTTAGCCCAAAACCACCACCCACTCATTCGAACCTAAGCCTTTAATCTAAAAATTGATTAGACCTAATTTTCCCTAGTGGGCTAGGGACATCAACAAATCGGGTAAAGGCTAGTGTTGAGTCAGTTTGTCTAGTTACTCTGTGTGTGCTTTGTACTCAGTGTCTAGAATGGTGGTTCTGGGACTACGTCCCGAAGGGCTTGTGTGCTGGTCTGCCTACCTGGCCAATCACTGATTGGTGTCTAGGATTGGCAATTAGGGACCTAACACTCCCCTTACACTTGCCTGGCTGAGTCCTGAGTTACTACAGGCTAGCTTGCCACTCTGATTGGGCATCTAGTTTAGGCTCTAGGTCTAGTTAGCCCGTAGTCGTTCAGTTGAGTCTCATTTTGTGTGTTTGCTTGCATCATGTCTACCAGGAATGGAGTGCCCTACCAACCTGGTCAAACCCAACCTGATTTAGAGGCCATGGTTAGAGCTCTTACTGAGAGCATGAACAAGTTAAGCCAGGATTTGACTGCTACTGTTACCCAGTGTAAAGAACAAGTCCATGAGAATTTTACCCAGCTTAGGGATCAAGTCCAAGTACTTGAGAAACGTAGACATCAAAATTGGATCCCTAATCCAAAATTTAATAGGCCCCAACCTCATCCATGCCAGGAGCCTAGGAGGACCTTATACCGTGATCCCGAGCATAACCTTAGGAAGCCTAACCATGATATCTATAGTGTGGATCGTGTCTATGAGAGGTTCATACAATATTCTAGACCAGTCACTCAACAACCCAAGTCTTCTAGATCGAACCATTTAGATCCACACCCATGCCCAGGTAAGGTCTCTACTAGCTTGAAACCCAGTGTGACCCAGGTTCCTATATCGCAAGAATGTTTGTTTTGTGGAGAAAAAGGCCATAAATCTAGTCAGTGCCCATGCATAGGACTGGCTTGTGCACAGCTAAGTAGTAAGAATCCTAAGGATGACATTAATGAGGGAGAACCCAAGCCTACCAATGAGGAAGAAAGGTTAGGTATGACAAGCCTAGAATCAGTTGACCCGATTACCACTGACCCGAAACCCATTGGAGATGGCATCGAGGAAGTATATGATGCTGGCTTGAGTCTAGTTGATGATTATGAGGAGGAAGAACTTGAAGAATGTGACATTGATACTATTGGTTCCTTACCTGAGGAGACCTTGGAAAGTAACCAACTGGTAGGACCTAGTTCAGAAATTCAAGATATTTGTGAGAACCAGGTTCCTTTAGTCAAATACCCCCAGGAAGAACTCATAGTGTTAGCCCGAGCTATTAGTTCGTACCCTCTAATGACAGTCATTTCCCAAGTACCAATTGAAGATCTTTGCACTGAACTGTTTAAGTTTGTCCACCCTATGGTAGATCCTCTCCTTAGGATGACTGAATCAAGCCTCTTATAATTGGACCTTGTCCCATGCCCAGCCACTAAGGTCTCTCCCGTAATCTCAGTTGAACATCCTTGTCTTGAGCGGATTGATTCACCCAGTCCTATAGAAGTCCTCCTTATGGACCCAGACCCCTTCCTTTGCATGACTGACCTACCCTTCTATAGAGTATACCTTTCCACACCCATAGGTCAAATTTCAAGTCTTGAGGTCATGATCCATAGGCCCTTCCATGAATCATTCTCTAATCCAGTTCTTGAGAAAGTGGATCATTATTTGCTTAGAGAACAAACCTTAACTATTGCAATCACATCTCCTAGGCTACTTCCCGAACCATCTCTTGATCCATTCCTGAGAGTAGCAAATTTTTACTTTCGTAAGGATGACCAGTTGACACTCATAGATCACCATTCAAACCTTCAGGTCACCACCTTTAGTCAACAGGTAATTCGAGACCCCACCTCATATCTCCTCCCTTTCTCTAGGACTTCCAATGCTTCTTACACCATCCAAGTATACTTTGTCGAAGTCTTTAGAGTGAACCACGTGTCAGAACCTATTAGGTTTGCCACCTACTTCTGGAAGACCTTATGGCACCTACTAGGCACCCATGATAAGTTTTCATGCTCTGCATGCCATCCTCCGACCCAAGGTCAAACCTAGAGAGCCGTAGTTTGTTAGGTTTAGACCTAGGGTTCCTTTGAATAAAGTCCATTCTTTAGGAATGCATCGTCAGTCGAGTTTAGGACATTGTCTCAGATTTTGGTTAAGTAAGAATACCAGGAGTTGGGATTTGTATTTACCCAGGGCTAAATTTGCATATAATGTTTCGATCAATAGGTCTATAGGCTAGAGTCCCTTTGAAATTGTTCATGGATACAAGCCTCACACACCACTTGATCTGATTTCACTATTAGTCCACACACACAAGTCTCTTGATGCACTTGCATAGCATGTAAAAGACTTGCATAAAGAAATTCATGCCAAAATAAATTTAAGTAATGAAACTTATAAGAAGTTGGCTGATTCTCAAAGGCGAGTCAAAACTTTTGTTGAGGGAGACTATGTAATGATTAGGTTAAGGCCTGAACGGTTTCCTCCTGGAACCCTTAGAAAGTTACATGCTAGAGGAGCTGGACCATTTAGAGTGGTGAAGAGAGTAGGATCCAATGCCTATGTGCTCGAGTTACCTCCAGAACTAGGCATTAGCTCCACTTTCAACATTACAGACCTAGTAGAGTATAGGGAGCCAGCTATGATTCCCAGTGAGGCTTTTGAACCTAATCCTGCTCTTGAGAGTGAACCTGACCCTGTGTGTCCACCAACAAATTAGCCTGTGAGGAAAGAGCAGATTGAAAAGATCCTGGATGATCAGGTTATCTCTACTCGTAATCGAGGATACCAAAGATACCTGGTCCGCTGGCTAGGAAGGCCAGATTCTGATGACTCTTGGATCTCCCGAGAAGAATTACAAGAGTTGGACCCAGACCTCTTGGAGAGATACCAGAGCCAACTTGATCCATACTCGACAGGGTCGAGTTCCTCCCACCCTGGGAGAATTGGTGCGGGCACCAGACTCAGAAGAAGACTTCAGAGCTCCATCTGGATCTCTGATTAACCTTGCCCAAAAAAAAATTAGGGTTTTTGGGTCTGTAATAAGAGTTGACTAGATCAACTCAATTTAGCTTGAGTCTACATTACCTGCATTTTATTTTGTTGAGTCATGTTGACTCAGTAGTGGACTAGGGTTTCAACCTGGGGTGTTACATTTTCTCCCAAGACCAAGCAAGTGGACACCACACTCCCAGCCACACTCCCAGCCATACGCCTGAGTCCAGGGGTGCCATATCTACATCCAGCAGCCTTTGGTCCCCACTCCACAGATAGCAGCTTCCTTCTCTCACGCGCCAGATGAGGAGAAATCCACCAAGAGTCCACAAATCAAGGGGGCGGCCAAGACTTTCCCAAGAGAACCAAAGTAAAGATGGGAAGAAATTCTCTTGGAGAGAACTTCAAGGAGGCGCCCACTACCTGCCAAAAAAATCCAAAACAAAGATGGGAAGGACCTTGACTTAGGGAGGAAGAAAAGGAGGAGTCCAAAAGAGTTGATCCATGGAAGGAAAAAAAATTCTCTTGAAGATCCATACAAGGAGGCGCCATCTACCTGCCTTTTATAACCCAAATCAAATTTTTTTGGTACTTTGGCCAACCATATGTGTATGATTTTTCCTGATATGTAGATCCCCTCCTTTAGTCCCACATGGGAAGATGTAAAACCCTACCCCCTTGTAAAGCCTTATAAATTAAACCCCTCTTGTAAGTTTAAATCAATCAGATGAATGAAACCAAATTTTTTTGTGAGCAAACTTTGTGTTTTCCTTCTTCCGCACTTGCATCCAGGTGTTGAGCTCCATGAGGGAGTAAATCCGGGTTCCCCAGGAACCTTGAGGAGGTGTGAGATCTCCAAAACCCAAACCTTAGGTTAGCCACTCCACTCCCAAACCCTAGCCGCCATCACCCTTCTCTTTCCACCAAGCCCTAGTCTATTCCACTTCTCACGGCCATCCTCTCCAAGTCCAGGCTGACCACCAGCATCCAGCTACAGTCCAAGTACTTCAGATCCAAAGCTCTTTCCAGTAGAAGTCGAATCAGCATTCAAGAGGATCCGGATCTCAGCAACATCAGCCTTCAAGTTCTTCGAACTGGTAAATCCTTTCCTGAGTCTCTGAATCCCTCACTTGTTTTTCTTCTTCCCAGATCTTGAGTCCAGAAGAAGCCGACCAAACCATAAGACCAGTATTGGAGGATCCATTACGAAGATAGCCGACTCCGTGGATCCAACAATCTGCTCGAGAGAGTTCTTCCACCCAAATTCTGAGAAGATCTCTATCTGGTTTGTAAACCATCTCTCCTCTCTATTTCTGTTCTGTTGAAAGTTCAGAGCGAGACCCTAGGTCTGGGAGTTTCTCAACCCCCAGCGATCCATTACTTCTGAACTACTCTGATAATTTAGTTTCTTCTAAATTGTGCTTTCAATCCTTACCTAGTTTCCTTCAACTTAGTTTAGCTTTACTTTGAGTCAAAGGCAATTTTTGAAATTAAAAAAAAAAAGAATTAATCTTAAATTTACTTCCGCATACGCTTCTTTGTTCTTTGTTCTACATCATTTTTGGTATCAGAGCTTCCGTTCTGCATCACCCCCTCTTGTAATCAATTTTTATTCATGATATCAAAAACCATGGTAAAATTTATTTGAGCTTGCGAGCTTGTGTTACTTTGTTTTGTTTGGTTCCTTTTTCTTGTGTTGGCCAACCATCCCTTGCAATCCTCCACACCCACAACAGCAAACCAAGCTTCCAAGCATCAGCCACATCCTTGAGGATCAGCCTTGAAGATGCCCCAGATCAATAGCTTTATCTACTTCCTTGCTACCTAGCCTCTAAACCCTAACTTGATTCCTTCTAAACCCTAGTTCTTTTCTTTATTTAATAGCTGTTTTGATTGACCCTTGACATTTTGTAGGATCCCCGAGGTGTTTCACCTCCCCAAAGGAAGATTTTTTTGCCTCCAAAACCATCCAAATATGCCATCTAATCAAGGGAACCGAACTTCATCATCCAGACTCCAATCAGAGTGTGAGTGATCCTTTCCGTTGCAAAGTTTTCAATCTCTGACTGGTCGGAAACCTTCCCTTCTTTTAATTTCTGATTTGATGAAGATAAGCTATCCTAAACCGGGAGTTTCTCAACTCTCGGGTCTTGGCTACTTATTATCTTGCATGAGTTCTTTGCGATCATGATGATTCTTAGAATTGCTGATTACCTGCTAGTATTTACTTTTGGAATTCATCCAACAAACCTAAATCATAAAAAATCACAAAAAAATTAGTTCACTATTTTTTCCTGCATATTTAGCATTCTTAGAGTCTCCTGTATCAATTTGGTATCATAGCAAGTTTAGGATAGTTTTTATCTGCATTAGATTCACAAACCCTAATTTATGCATCCTGTCCATTGCATTAGGTGTCTAGGTTTCATCATTTTTTTAGCATCTTAGAAAATTTAATTTTCATGAAAATTGCATGTCATGTACTCCGCTCTGTCTTGATAATTTTCATAATTTTTAATTAATTTTACCAAAACCCTAATCCTCTAAAATCTAGCATATTAGAAATCCTAACAAAATCCTGAAATTTTTGCAATAGTCTAAAATCCCTAGGATTTGCATCATCAATTGATTTTTGTTTTGTATCAAATTTGGTAGATATCATTACCACCGTTCGTCCTCTACTTTTTTAGAATTTTTTTTGCATCGATAACTATGTCAAATTCTGCATCATCTGAAACCCTAATTCTCTGTTTTCTACTAATTTTGCACTTGTCTAACTCAAACCTAATCAACTTCGAAACCCTCCCAATCCCAAGCCAAACTTTGTTTGCTAACCCCAGTAAACTTAAACTTAACTTGACATCTCATAAATTAATTAAAAATCATTTTATTTTCTGATTGTTTTAGACTGCATCAGGACCATTGAATGTTCGTCATCTTTTAATATAATCTTAAGGGCAATCAATATAACATCAAGGCAGGAGGTCATAACCTGTCTTGGGCCCAAAACAACCACCAAGCATTTCCACCCAAGCCTTAATTAAAATTGATTAGACTTAATTTGCCCTAGAGGGCTAGGTGACACCAACAGGTCAGGTCTGAGCTGTCTGGGCCAACTAGTGCATTTAATCCTATGGCTATTACTGAGATTTGGTGTCTAAGGCTAAGGGTCTAGAGTCAAACGACCTAAGTGGTATTGTGGTTTTTAATTAGGTCCCTGTAAAAGCAAGGGGGGCCTCCCACACTCCCACCCTCTACCTGGCGATAGATTAGCTACTAGGTTAAGTGTAAGTTGAGCTGACCCACCCAGCTTTGGCTCTAAGTCTAGGAAACCCTAGATTATACTAGCCATTTTTCTTTTTTGCATGCTTGGCTTCACCATTCCATTTTGATTGATTATTTGTTGCATGACCACTAGACTCAAAAATCAATACCAGAAGTCTAAACCCCAACCTAGCTCAACCATGGAACCCAATTTAGAAGCCCTTATAAGAGCCATGAGTGAACAAATGAACCAAGTGAATACACAGATGAACCAGATGAACCTCAAATAGGACCAAATGAACTGTAGGTTTGACCAATCCGACACCCGAACCCAAGACCAGCTTGCCCAAATGAATGCCCAATTGGTTGCCCAAATAAACCAGATGACCCAAATGAACAATATATTTAATCAGATGATTCATGGGTCTGACAAGATAGGAGACCAAGTGGGAACCCTAGACAAGACCCATAGAGTTGAACCCTTACCCTATGAGCCCCAGGAACCCATAGTCCCTAGATATGAACCCAATAATAATCTGCTATCCCCCAGTTTACCTAAACCCTATAGGATCAGTACCCCTAGAGATGAACCTAGTATTAGTTAGGAACACCTTAGCCAACCTACCCCTATCATCCCAGTCATTAGTCATCCCTCTCTTACCACCCCATTGGTCCACCAAGAAGATATTGAAGAGGAGATATATGAGGCTAACCCAAGCTTAGTGGAATAGTATGAGGACGAAGAAGAGAAGTTCCATATAGAAGACTTAGAATTAGTTGACCCAAAAGATACCCAGGTGGAAACTAGTCTAGAGTTAGTTGACCCTGACCTTACCCAGACTAAACCTATAGTGGAAGACCAGCTAGAGGAAGAGAACCTAAACACTACTATTAGGACCTTACCTAAGGAGCCACTAGATGAAAGCCGAAGTATAGAGCCCAGTCCAAAATTTATTGAACCCGATGACTTTATTAAGGATTTGGCTTATTGGCACCCTTAGGAAGAATCCCATCCTGTAGTTCCCATTAATGATCTCTTCCCTGAGATTAGTGACCCACTCTTCCATACTGTAAACCCTATAGGTACCCATCAACCCCATAAGGTCAACCTTATTAGTCTAGGATTAATCCTTGACACTCCTTCTTACATTTTATTCTATCCAATTAAACCCAAACCCTTTTCTTACTTTCCACCCTACCAGACTAACCCCAAACCCACTTCTTATTTTCTACCTTTTCCTGAAACTTCTCCTAATTTTCTCATTATTAGATTACATCATGTAGAGGTTTGCATGTTGCATTCATTCGTTGCACATGTTAGGTTTGAATCTTACTTCTTGCATACCCTTTGGGATCTAGTAGGCATACATAGTAAATTTTCATGTGCATGCCATGCTAGGGTCAAACCTAGAGAGTCTATAGTATATTAGGTTAGACCCTAGAAAGTCCAATAAAATTTTTTTTGATAGAAAGGTCTAGTCGAGTCTTTTAGGTATTAGTTTTGAGTCCAATAAATTTATAACCTTGAATCATCTGACTGCACCTGCACTTACCTCTGCACAGCATATGCATCATGAAATTAGTCAAGAGTTGAACACAAGTAATGAACTAAATAACAACTTGGCTAATTTTCAAAGGAAAGATAAAGAATTTTATGCAGAGGAATATGCAATGAAAAAGGAATTTTCTGCTCGTGAAGATAGCCCATCCAAAATAATGATGAGTAATGGACCCAATGCCTATGTGCCTGAGATATCACCTGATTTAGGTATTAGCTCCACTTTCATCATCTCAGACTTTGTAAAGTCTAGGGAGCCAGCAGTGATACCCAGCGAGCCCCTTGAGCTACTTCCCTTTTTTTGAGAGAGAACCCACCCCAGAGCGACCACATATAATTTGGCCTTTTGGTAAGGTAAAATTGAGAGAGCTCTGGATGATCAAGCTATCGGTACCTAGGATAGAGACTATCAGTGGTACTTAGTCTTGTGGAAAGGTTAGCTAGAATCTGAGGACTTGTGGAATGCTAGTGCGGATCTGCAGCGCCTCAACCCCGAACGTCCTTGAGATAAATTGACCCATACTCGACGGGGTCGAGTTCCTCCCACCCCGGGAGAATTGGTGGTGACACCAAGATCAAACACAGATCACTGAATCCCATATGGTTTACTTAGTCATGTGTCAAAGTTTTGAAGATTTTCTAATCAATTAAGATGGACTCCTGTAATAAGTTAAGATTAGTTGATTTATCTCAACCCTCAACCTAACCTGTATATTGAGTCATGTACATCAATATGAGTCCAGTATGAGTCCACTTTTTGCACCAAAGAGGAGGTTACACTATTTTGGAGTTCCACTAGGCCTCATCCAGGAGTCAGAGGCCACTACATCAAATTATTGGATTTTGTGTGACACCACAGGATCCAAGATGCATTCCGGAAACCCTGATTCCTTCAAAACACCCTCTAGATGCCCAGATTCTCTTCCAGATGCCAGAGTATATTTCTAGACTAAGGAATCCATGATTTTAGAGGTCCACCTACATCCTAGCCCAAAGAAATCAAGCCCAGTTGCCAAGCCCAAGCCCTAAAAAAGCAAGATTCCATGGAATATTTATGCTACCAGGCTACCAGGCCACCCCAGCTTCTAGAGGCCCAAGCCCATGTGCCCAAGCCCCTTTGGGCCAGCCCCTTGCTGCTTTTAGAATCCCAACATGGCCCCCTAGTCATCCTTGAAGTGTTGACCAAGTCCAAGAGGTGTCCTTGAGTGGAATAGTCAAAGCATGAAGGGAGAAGGAGAAGACTAGGTCAAATCCTAACCTAGTTGGGATTTATGCTCCTAATTATTTTAAGATTTATTTTTCTATCCTAGCTAGGAGAGGACTTGTAACCCAAGTGTGTAACCCTAGTTAGAGGGCATGGGAACTTTATAAATACCCCACTCCTCCCCCTATTGTAATCAATTTTTATTCATGATATCAAAAACCCTGGTAAAATTTATTTGAGCTTGTGAGCTTGCGTTACTTTGTTTTGTTTGGTTCCTTTTTCTTGTGTTGGCCGACCATCCCTTGCAATCCTCTATGCCCACAGTAGCAAACCAAGCTTCCAAGCATAAGCCACGTCCTTGAGAAGTAGCCTTGAAGACTCCCCAGATCAACATCTTCATATGCTTCCATGCCGCCCAGCCTCTAATCCCTAACCTGATTTCTTCTAAACCCTAGTTCTTTCCTTTATTTAATTGATATTTTGATTGACCCTTGATATTTTACAGGATCCCTGAGGTGTTTCACCTCCCTAGAGGAGGCTTTCCTTGCCTCTGGAACCATCCAAATCAGCCATCAAATCAAAGGAACCGAACTTCATCATCCAGATCCCAATCAGAGTGTGAGTGATCCTTTAAACTGCAAAGTTTTCAATCTCTAACTGGTAAGAAACCTTCCCTTCTTTTAATTTCTAATTTGATGAAGATAAGCTATCATAAACTGGAAGTTTCTCAACTTTCGTGTCCTGGCTACTTATTATCTTGCATAAGTTCTTTGCGATCATGATGATTTTTGGAATTGCTGATTACCTGTTAGTCTTTACTTTACTTTTGGAATTTAGCTAACAAACCTAAATTATAAAAATCATAAAAAAATTAGTTTACTTTTTTTTGTTGCATTTTTAGCATTCTTAGAGTCATCCTGCATCACTGGCATGCTGAACTGAGGAGGACATGCCGGGCTGTCTGAGACGGACAGAGCCAGACCAGTCAAGTGTCGAGCTGGCCATGAATGGTGGGGACACCAGAGGTACCAGAATAAGACAGAGGCTTTTCAACCCTGTGTGAATTGATCAATAATTTATGAGTCCATCTATAATAAGGGCTTAGCCCATCTGAGTCCATTTTAGTTGTTATTTGAGTCTTTTGAGTTTCAGTTCTGTACTAGTCAGCTCATGTTGAGCTAGTTCAGTCTAGTATTAGTCAGCTTATGTCGAGCTAATTTTATTTTTTTGAGTCCTATTCAACTATATTGAAGACTCAAGACTACATCATACAAGTGAAGACCAAGTCCAACCAAATTGAAGACATGGATGTATAGCCCAAGTCCAACCCAGCTTGAAGATTTGAAGACCCCAGGAGGAAAAATTCAGAAAACCCTGATTCCTTGCAGATGCCCTCCAGATGCCCAGATTCCCTTCCAGATGCCAAAATATATTCATATACCAAGGCATCCATGATTTTAGAGGTCTATCTGCATCCTAGCCCAAAGAAATCAAGCCCAGGCGCCAAGTCCAAGCCCCTAAGAAGCAAGATACCAGAGAATATTCCTGCTACCTGGCTACCAGGCCACCCCAGCTACTAGAGGCCCAAACCCAAGCACCCGAGCCCCTCCTAGAAGCCCAACACGCTCCCCTAGGCATCCTTGGAGTGTTGGCCAAGTCAAGAGAATTTTTAGGAATTTTTCTACCAAATGTTTCCTTATTTTCTAGCTAGGGTTTGAGAGGGAAAAGGATTCTTATGTAAAGACTTATGTGCCCTAACTTGGAGCCCAAGGTTAAGAATCTATTTAAAGGACCATAGCCTCTTGTATGAATGATGCAGAACAAAAGCTCTGATACCAAAATTGATGCAGAAAGAAAAGAGATGATGCGATGCGAAAGTAAATTAAGACTAATTCTTTTTTTTTTTAATATATATATATTTTCAGAAGTCGGCTTTGACTCAAAGGAAAGTTAAACTAAATTGAAAGAAACTATATAATAATTGAAAGCACAATTTAAAGAAACTAGGTTATCAGAGTAGTTCAGAAGTAAAGGATCGCTGGGGATTGAGAAACTCCCAGACCTAGGGTTTCACTCTGAACTTTCAACAGGACAGAAGTAAAGAGAAGAGAAGGGTTACGACCAGGCAATGATCTTCACAGAGTATTGTGGAAGGACTCTCTTGAGCAGATTGTTGGATCCCCGGATTCAGATATCTTCGCAATGGATCCTCCAATACTGGTCCTTTGGCAGAGTTGGCTTCTCCTGAACTCAAGATCTGGGAAAGAAGAAGAACAATTTATGGAACCAGATACTTAAGGAAGGATTTACCAGATAGAAGAACTTGAAAGTTGATGTTGCTGAAGTCCTGATTCTCCTGGATGCTGATCTGGCTTCCTCTGGGATTTGCTCCATATTCGAAGCAGCTGAACTGGACCTGGATGCTGGTGGTCGGCCTCCACTTGGAGAGAAGGGCCATGAGAGATGGGGTAGGCTAGGGTTTTGGTGGAATGAAGAGGATGATGGGTGGCTAGGGTTTTGGAGTTGAAGTGGCTAACCTAGGGTTTTGGGATTGGAGATCTCACACCTCCTCAAGGTTCCTGGGGAACCCGGATTTACTCCCTCATAGAGCTCAACACCTGGATGCATGTGCGGAAGAGAGAAACATAAAGTTGCTCACACAGAAATTTGAATTCATTCATCAGTTGTTTCTTTAAAACTTACAATAGGGGTTTATTTTATAGGTCTTTACAAGAGGTCAGGGTTTTACATCTTCCCATGTGGGACTAATAGGATGGATCTTCAAATTAGGCTTGTAGAATCAAATCCTTCTCATATGGCCGGCCAAGAGCTTCCATAAGTGTTGATTGGCGGCTCCAAATGGTAAGTAGGTGGCGCCTCTTAGCCTTGCTCTTCAAGAAAATTTTTTTCCTTCCATGCTTGGTTTATTTGGAAGTATTTGGGCGCCTCCTAGTTTTGCTCCCCAAGTTTTGGCTTCTTCCTTTCATGGCTCAACTCTTTTGGACACCTCCTTTTCTTTCTGCCCAAGTCATGGCTCTTCCCAACTTTGCTTTGGTCTTTTTAGGCATGGATTGGGCGCCCCCTTGAAGTGCTCCCCAAGAAATGCCTCTTTCCTCCTTTAGCTTGGCCTTTTAAGGTATATATGGGGAGCCTCCTTGATTTTGGCTTCAAAAAAAATTCTTGCTCCCTTGGGTGTGGGGACCAAGACACTGGGATGGAGATGTGGCACCTCCTGGACTCTAGCATGTGGCTGGGAGTGTGGCGCCCACTTGCTTGGGCTTGGTAGAAAATGTGGCACCTTGGAGAAGACCTAGACTTGAAAAAGGTGGCACCAACCTGGAGAAGACCTAGGCCACTACTAGGACTTGTACTGAGTCAACTGACTCAACAAAATTTAAATTACAGACTCAAGACGAAAATTGAGTTGACCAAGTCAACCCTTATTACAAAACCAGAAAACCCTAATTCTTCGGGCAAGGTCAATTAGAGATCCAGATGGAGCCCCGAAGTCTTCTTCTGAGTCTGGTGCCCGCACCAATTCTCCCGGGGTGGGAGGAACTCGACCCTATCGAGTATGGATCAAGTTGGCTCTGTATCTCTCCAAGAGGTCTGGGTCCAATTCTTGTAATTCTTCTCGAGAGATCCAAGAGTCATCAGAATCTGGCCTTCCTTGCCAGCGGACCAGGTATCTTTGGTATCCTCGATTATGAGTAGAGATAACCTGATCATCCAGGATCTTTTCAATCTACTCTTTCCTCACAGGCCAGTTTGTTGGTGGACACACAGGGTTGGGTTCACTCTCAAGAGCAGGATTAGGCTCAAAAGGCTCACTGGGAATCATAGCTGGCTCTCTATACTCTACTAGGTCTGTAATGTTGAAAGTGGAGCTAATGCTTAGTTCTGAAGGCAACTCGAGCACATAGGCATTGGATCCTACTCTCTTCACCACTCTAAATGGTCCAGCTCCTCTAGCATGTAACTTTCTAACGGTTCCAGGAGGAAACCGTTCAGGCCTTAAACCTAATCATTACATAGTCTCCCTCAACAAAAGTTTTTACTCGCCATTGAGAATCAGCCAACTTCTTATAAGTTTCATTACTTAAATTTATTTTGGCATGAATTTATTTATGCAAGTCTTTTATATGCTATGCAAAAAATTCAACAGACTCTGAGACTCGTGTGTGGACTAGTAAAGGAGCTAGGTCAAGAGGTATGTGAGGTTTGTAACCATGCACAATTTCAAATGGACTTTTACCTGTAGACCTATTGACCGAGTCATTGAATGCAATTTCAGCAAATCCCAATTCCTGGTGCTCTCAATCAAACCAAAATCTGAGCCAAAGCCTAGTAAAGGGTCAAGAAAAACAAAACTAGACTAACGACGCATTCCTAAAGAATGGACTTTATTCCAAAGGAACCCTAGGTCTAAACCTAACAAACTACGGCTCTCTAGGTTTGACTGGTACGGGCACCAGACTTAGAAGAAGACTTCAGAGCTCCATCTAGATCTCTGATTAACCTTGCTCGAAGAATTAGGGTTTTTGGTTTGTAATAAGAGTTGACTAGATCAACTCAATTTAGCTTGAGTCTACATTACCTGCATTTTATTTTGTTGAGTCATGTTGACTCAGTAGTGGACTAGGGCTTCAACCTGGGGTGTTACATTTTCTCCCAAGGCCTAGCAAGTGGGCGCCACACTCCCAGCCACCCTCCCAACCATACGACTGAGTCCAGGGGGCGCCATATCTACATCCAGCAGCCTTTGGTCCCCACGCCACAGATAGCAGCTTCCTTCTCTCATGCGCCAGTTGAGGAGAAATCCACTAGGAGTCCACAAATCAAGGGGGCGGCCCAAGTCTTTCCCAAAAGAACCAAACTAAGAAAGGAAAGAAATTCTCTTGGAGAGAACTTCAAGGAGGCACTCACTACCTGCCAAAATTGTCCAAAACAAAGATGGGAAGGGCCTTGACTTAGGGAGGAAGAAAAGGAGGAGTCCAAAAGAGTTGATCCATGGAAGGAAAGAAATTCTCTTGAAGACCCAAGCAAGGAGGCGCCATCTACCTGCCTTTTATAACCCTAATCAAATTTTTTTGGTACCTTGGCCGACCATATGTGTATGGATTATCCTGATTTGTAGATCCCCTCCTTTAGTCCCATATGGGAAGATGTAAAACCCTACTCCCTTGTAAAGCCTTATAAATTAAACCCCTCTTGTAAGTTTAAATCAATCAGATGAATGAAACCAATTTTTTTTGTGAGCAAACTTTGTGTTGTTTCTCTTCCGCACTTGCATCCAGGTGTTGAGCTCCGTGAGGGAGAAAATCCGGGTTCCCCAGGAACCTTGAGGAGGTGTGAGATCTCCAAAACCCAAACCCTAGGTTAGCCACTCCACTCCCAAACCCTAGCCGCCATCACCCTTCACTCTCCACTAAGCCCTAGCATATTCCACCTCCCACGGCCTCTCTCTCCAAGTCCAGGCCGACCACCAGCATCCAGCTACAGTCCAGGTACTTCAGAACCAAAGCTCTTTCCAGTGGGAGTCGAATCAGCCTTCAAGAGAATCCGGATCTCAGCGACATCAGCTTTCAAGTTCTTCGAACTGGTAAATCCTTCCCCTGAGTCTCTGAATCCCTCACTTGTTTTTCTTCTTCCCAGATCTTGAGTCCAGGAGAAGCCGACCAAACCACAGACCAGTATTGGAGGATCCATTACGAAGATAGCCGAATCCGAGGATCCAACAATCTGCTCGAGAGAGTTCTTCCACCCAAATTCTGAGAAGATCACTGTCTGGTCAGTAAACCATCTCTCCTCTCTATTTCTGTCCTGTTGAAAGTTCAGAGCGAAACCCTAGGTCTGGGAGTTTCTCAACCCCCAGCGATCCGTTACTTCTGAACTACTCTGATAATTTAGTTTCTTCTAAATTGTGCTTTCAATCCTTACCTAGTTTCCTTCAACTTAGTTTAGCTTTACTTTGAGTCAAAGCCAATTTCTGAAATATATAAAAAAAAAAGAATTAATCTTAATTTTTACTTCCGCATACGCTTCTTTGTTCTTTGTTCTGCATCATTTTTGGTATCAGAGCCCTGTCTAGGGTTTCTGTTTTGATTGCTTGTTTGAGTCTCTCTCTTTTTACTTTGTCTGCTCGAAGTAGACTCCCCAGGACGTCCGGTCCTAGGAACGAAGCGAGGTGCAAACCTCCTCTTCCCATTCCACAGGGTGTTCCTAGGGCGTGTAGGAGATCCGTTGGGTTATAACTTCGTAGCAGGAATTGTAAACGGGGAAGTGCTCTGTTTTCAGCCCGTAATTGCCTTGTTGCAGGAATACTACAAGTAACTCCAAATTTGGTGATTTTTGTTTTTCTGAAACCAATATAATTGAAACTAATTTGAATAATTTTCCCATGATTTATTGGTTTCCGTGCGATTTCTGAGAATTAAATTACTGCAACTCTATTTTTGTGTTCTGCAATCCATTTATTTTTGAGTGTTCATCTCTTAATTCATCTTAAGGGCATTTTAGCATCTAAGATAAGGGGAGGAGTTGATAACCTCTCCTTAGCCCAAAACCACCACCCCTTCATTCGAACCTAAGCCTTTAATCTAAAAATTGATTAGACCTAATTTGCCCTAGTGAGCTAGGGACATCAACAAGTCGGGTCAAGGCTAGTGTTGAGTCAGTTTGTCTGGTTACTCTGTGTGTGCTTTGTACTCAGTGTCTAGAATGGTGGTTCAGGGATTCCATCCCGAAGGGCTTGTGTGCTGGTCTGCCTACCTGGCCAATCTCTGATTGGTGTCTAGGATTGGCATTTAGGGACCTAACACTCTCCTTACACCTGCCTGGCTGAGTCCTGAGTTACTTCAGGCTAGCTTGCCACTCTGATTGGGCACCTAGTTTGGGCTCTAGGTCTAGTTAGCCCGTAGTCGTTCAGTTGAGTCTCATTTTGTGTGCTTGATTGCATCATGTCTACCCGGAATGGAGTACCCTACCAACCTGGTCAAACCCAACCTGATTTAGAGGCCATGGTTAGAGCTCTTACTGAGAGTATGAATAAATTAAGTCAGGATATGAATGAGAATTTTGCCCAGCTTAGGGATCGAGTCCAAGTACTTGAGGAACCTAGGCATCGAAATTGGACTCCTGACCCAGATTTTAATGTGCCTCAACCTCACCCACACCAAGAGCCTAGAAGACCTTTATACCGAGATCCTGAACCTAATCATAGGAGGCCTGACCAAGAACCTGAAGATAGAGATGATAGGTTCATTCGAAACATCAAGTTAGATGCACCCACTTTTGATGGTAGTTTAAATCCTAAGGTGTATTCTGATTGGGAGGGTGAGATGGACCAGTACTTTGAGTGGTATGCTATGTCTGAGGAGAGGAAATTCAAGTTTGCCAAGATGAAATTAATACGTCAAGCTAGGTTATACTGGGGGAACATTAAGCTGACCACTAGAAGACGAAATGTAGAGCCCATAACCACTTGGCAGGGTATGAAAGAAAAGCTTAGAGACAAGTACCTACCCATTTCATACCAGCAAAATCTGTTAGACCAATGGCAGACTTTGAAACAAGGGAATCGATCTGTTTCAGACTACATAACCACCTTTGATGAATACTTAATGAGATGTGATGTGAGTGAAGCCCATGGGGTCACTTTGTCTAGATTTAGGGCTGGGCTTAGGGAAGATATTAAGAGAGAGTTGTTTCTGAGAGAGGTTACTGACCTAGACCAAGCCTATCAGATTGCACTGAACACTGAGAAGTTTCAGAGAGGACCCATGCCATCTAGGGTTAGTGCCCCTATCCCAAGAAATGGACCTAGCCAGGTTACCCCTAGCAAGCCTAATCAAGGTATCCCCACCCCTAGGCCCATGGACAAAGGTAAGGCACCTGACACCCAGAGAACCCCTAGTATCGTCTGTTTTAAGTGCTAGAAGCCCGGTCATATCTCCAATCAGTGCACAGCCATAGCTTGTTTTAAGTGTCATAAGGTAGGTCATGTTTCTAGCCAGTGCCCTCGTAGATCCCTATATATAGAAGAGGGAGGAGAAGAGAATTCCGAGCCTAATGAGGAGTTTGAAGAAGAAGTTTATGAGGCCGGAATGAATTTGGTTGATGAGTATGAAGGAGAGGAAGAATCCACTGAGTCTGACCACTTAGGGGTTGTGAGATGCATCCTGTCCCAGACTAAAGTTCAGGAAGATTGGCGTAGGACTAACATCCTACAGACTTTCCTTAAACTAGGGGATAAGGTTTGTAAAATCGTCATAGATAGTGGGAGCTGTGTGAATGCCATTTCTACTAGCACTGTCAAAATGTTAGGTTTAACCCCAGTCCCCCATCCCAACCCCTATAAGGTTTCTTGGGTAGACTCTACCTCTATACCCATCCAGTCTAGATGTCAGGTCCAAATCCAAATGCAATCCTATCAAGAGAAGATTTGGTGTGATGTCTTACCCATGGGGGTGAGCAGTATAATTCTTGGAAGACCTTGGTTGTATGATCATAATGCCACCCTCTTAGGAAAATCCAACACCTGTGTCTTTAGTTTCAATGGGAAGAAAATCACAATCCATTCAGTCCCGCCTAAGGACAAGGTAGCTAAAGGAACCAGTAAGGTCAGAGAAATGAAGACTGGAGTGAACCTAATTAGTGCCAAGGATCTAGAACAAGAAATTCATAGTGGTTCACCCATTTGGATGTTGATTGCTAAGGAACTTAGGACTCCTACCGGTGCGGACACCAAAGGTACTAGAATAAGGCAGAGGCTTCTAAACCCTCTATGAATTGATCAATAAATTTTGAGTCCATCTGTAATAAGGGCTTAGCCCATCTGAGTCCTTTTTTAGTTGTTGTTTGAGTCTTTTGAGTTGTTATTTCAGTTCTGTACTAGTCAGCTTATGTTGAGCTAGTTCAGTCCAATGCTAGTCAGCTCATGTTGAGCTTATTTTATTTTTTTGAGTCCTGTCCAAGCATACTGAAGACTCAAGACTATATCATACAAGTGAAGACCAAGTCCAACTAGATTGAAGACATGGAAGTAAAGCACAAGTCCAACCCAGCTTGAAGATTTGAAGACCCCAGGAGGAAAATTTAGAAAACCCTGATTTCCTGCAGATGCCCTACAGATGCCCAGATTCCCTTCCAGATGCCAAAGTATATTTATAGATAAGGTCATCCATGATTCCAGAGGTCCATCTGCATCCTAGCCCAAAGAAATCAAGCCCAGGTGCCAAGCCTAAGCCCCTAAGAAGCAAGATACCAGGGAATATTCCTGCTACCTGGCTACCAGGCCACCCCAGCTTCCAGAGGCCCAAACCCATGCACCCAAGCCCCTTTGGGCCGACCTTTTGCTGCACCTAGAAGCCCAACACGCCCCCTAGGCATCCTTGGAGTCTTGACCAAGTCAAGAAAATTTTTAGGGATTTTTCTACCTAATATTTCCTTATTTTCTAGCTAGGGTTTGAGAGGGAAAAGGATTCTTATGTAAAGACTTATGTACCCTTACTTGGAGACCAAGGTTAAGGGTCTATTTAAGGGACCCTAGCCTCTTGTATAAGGGAGAATTTTTGATGAATGAAAACCTTGAGTTCTTCTATTGAGTGGTGTGATACCCTGCTGTGTGCATAAAGGGGTTTGTGAGAGTTCTTCTTCCCGGTGTTTGCAATCATCTTCCTGCTGCCAACAAACCCTCCAGATCCCTGGACGCCCACTCCAAAAGAAGCCTTCCCTTGCTGTTTTTACTTTGTTTTCTTGTTCCTTTGTGAGCTTTCTAACCCCTGACAAGTCGTTTGCAGGTTCCTGAGTTCCTACGAATCCAACGACTCCAGCCAAGCCTCAATCGGATCACCGAGCAGAAAGCCGGGTATTCGCGGGTCTTTGGCTCGGTTTTCCAGGCCGCATCCGTCGAGGAACGAGAGACCCCTTCGCTGCGATCTTCACAAACGTTGTCAGGTACAACCCTCTACCTCCAGTAGTTTTATTGTAGGAGAACTTGCCCTAACCGAGGCTTCTCAGCCCCGGCGGTTCTTCTTTGCTACTTTTGTAGGTCCTAATCTGCATGCTGATCTTCAAAAATTCATACAAAATTCCCTACAAATAATTTTAATCTGAAATTTGGAAATTAATCACCTAACTCAACATGTAAAACAGACAAAAAAAATTGCATGCATATTAGTCCCGCATCACCTACACCCTCAGAGCCTCCTCAGGAAGTTAAGCCTTTATTAGAAGAATTTGAGGATGTTTTTCCCCAGGATCTGCCAGACCACCTTCCACCTCTTAGGGATATTCAGCATTCCATAGATTTAGTCCCAGGAGCTACTTTACCCAACTTGCCCCATTATAGGATGAATCCATCGGAGCATAAAGAACTGCAAAAGCAGGTTGGCGAATTGTTGAGGAAGGGGTTCATTAGAGAGAGTCTTAGCCCTTGTGCAGTCCCTGCACTTCTAACCCCGAAGAAGGATGGCATGTGGAGGATGTGTGTTGACAGTCGTGCCATCAATAAAATCATAATCAAGTATAGATTCCCCATCCCTAGACTAGATGACATGCTTGATATGATGGCCGGTGCCATGGTTTTTTCTAAAATTGATCTCAAGACCGGCTATCATCAGGTTAGGATTAGACCAGGGGATGAGTGGAAAATAGCCTTCAAAACTAAGGATGGTCTCTTTGAATGGGTTGTTATGCCTTTTGGGTTGTCCAATGCCCCTAGTACATTCATGAGGATTATGACCCAGGTACTTAGAGCTTTCATAGGGAAGTTTGTAGAGGTCTATTTTGATGACATCCTGATCTATAGTAAGACCCCTGCAGATCACCTAGGCCACCTTAGACAAGTCTGTCAAGTTTTGAGGAATGACAGTCTCTACGGTAATCTCAAAAAGTGTGAATTTATGACCAGTAGAATTATCTTCCTTGGATTTGTCGTAACCCCTGACGGCGTGGCTGCCGATCCTGAAAAGATTAGGTCCATAGTAGAATGGCCAGAGCCGACCAGTGTGCATGAAGTCAGAAGTTTCCATGGCTTGGCTACCTTCTATAGGCGATTCATCAAGGGGTTTAGTACCGTAGTTGCTCCTATCACAGACTGCATTAGGAAGGGAGAATTTCTGTGGACCAAAGCAGCCCATAAAGCCTTCCTAAATCTTAAGGATAGGATGACCCAGGCACCCATTTTAAGACTACCGAACTTTTCAAAGGTATTTGAGGTTGCCTGTGATGCTTCAGGAGTAGGTATAGGTGGAGTCCTAAGCCAAGAGAACCATCCCGTAGCATTCTTTAGTGAAAAACTTAATGATGCTAAGCTTAGGTATTCTACCTATGATAAGGAATTTTACGCGGTAGTGCAAGCTTTGCGTTACTGGAGACATTATTTGCTACCGTAAGAATTTGTGCTGTTTTTGGACCATGAGGCTCTTAGATTCTTGAATTCTCAGAAGAAGCTTAACCCTAGGCATGCTAAGTGGGTAAAGTATATCCAGTCCTATACTTTTGTTTTGAAGCATAAGGCTGGGTCTGAAAATAAGGTAGCTGATGCCCTTAGTCGTCGATCTTTGTTGTTGACTTCTGTTAGGGCTGAAGTCATAGGGTTTGAGCAAATCAAAGAAGAATATGAGTCGTGTCCGGATTTCAAGACTGTATACCAGGATCAAACTCAAGGACCATCTAGTGAACATAAGGATTATTCCCTTTTAGATGGCTTTCTGTTCTTTAAGAATAGGCTTTGCATCCCTAGAACCTCTCTTAGGGAATTCTTGATTTGGGAAACTCATGCTGGAGGTTTAGCTGGCCATTTCGGAAAAGATAAGACCACCCTGGCTATTGAAGACCATTTTTTCTGGCCTAGCTTAAAAAGAGATGTAGCACACATTGTGGCTAGGTGTCGGACCTGTGCTGTTGCCAAACAGCAAAAACAGAATACCGACCTTTATACCCCACTCCCTGTCCCATATCGTCCTTGTCAAGATGTGATCATGGACTTTGTGTTAGGTTTGTCTAAGACCCAGAGGAGGCATGACTCTATCTGTGTTGTAGTAGACCGATTTTCCAAGATGGCCCATTTCTTGCCTTGTTCCCAAACATTTGATGCGTCTAAGGTAGCCACCCTGTTCTTTAATGAGATAGTTCGACTCCATGGCCTACCCAAGACCATTGTTTCAGATAGGGATGTTCGGTTCACCAGCTATTTCTGGAAAACCCTTTGGCATAAGTTAGGGACGAAACTTAAGTTTTCAACTGCCTATCATCCCTAGACTGACGGCCAAACCGAAGTAGTGAACCGTAGTTTAGGCAATCTGCTAAGGTGTCTTGTTGGTGAAAACATTAGGAACTGGGATTTGTACTTACCTAGAGCTGAATTTGCATATAATGACTCGGTCAATAGGTCTACGGGTAAGAGTCCATTTGAAATTGTGCATGGTTACAAACCCCACACACCTCTTAACCTAGCTCCTTTACCAGTCCACACACGGGTCTCCGAGTCTGCCGAAGTCTTTGCACAGCATATAAAAGACTTGCATAAAGAAATTCAAGCCAAAATAAATTTAAGTAATGAAACTTATAAGAAATTGGCTGATTCTCAAAGGCGAGTCAAAACTTTTGACGAAGGAGACTATGTAATGATTAGGTTAAGGCCTGAACGGTTTCCTCCTGGAACCGTTAGAAAGTTACATGCTAGGGGAGCTGGACCATTTAGAGTGGTAAAGAGAGTAGGATCCAATGCCTATGTGCTCAAGTTACCTCCAGAACTAGGCATTAGCTCCACTTTCAACATTACAGACCTAGTAGAGTATAGGGAGCCAGCTGTGATTTCCAGTGAGGCTTTTGAACCTAATCCTGCTCTTGAGAGTGAATTTGACCCTGTGTGTCCACCAACAAATTGGCCTGTGAGGAAAGAGCAGATTGAAAAGATCCTAGATGATCAGGTTATCTCTACTCGTAATCGAGGATACCAAAGATACCTGGTACGCTGGCTAGGAAGGCCAGATTCTGATGACTCTTGGATCTCCCGAGAAGAATTACAAGAGCTGGACCCAGACCTCTTAGAGAGATACCAGAGCCAACTTGATCCATACTCGACAGGGTCGAGTTCCTCCCACCCTGGGAGAATTGGTGCGGGCACCAGACTCAGAAGAAGACATCAAAGCTCCATCTGGATCTCTGATTAACCTTGCCCGAAGAATTAGGGTTTTTGGTTTGTAATAAGAGTTGACTAGATCAACTCAATTTAGCTTGAGTCTACATTACCTGCATTTTATTTTGTTGAGTCATGTTGACTCAGTAGTGGACTAGGGCTTTAACCTGGGGTGTTACATTTTCTTCCAAGGCCTAGCAAGTGGGCGCCACACTCCCAGCCACCCTCCTAGCCATACGCCTGAGTCCAAGGGGCACCATATCTACATCCAGCAGCCTTTAGTCCCACGCCACAGATATCAGCTTCCTTCTCTCATGCGCCAGTTGAGGAGAAATCCACCAGGAGTCCACAAATCAAGGGGGCAGCCCAAGTCTTTCCCAAAAGAACCAAACTAAGAAAGGGAAGAAATTCTCTTGGAGAGAACTTCAAGGAGGCGCCCACTACCTGCCAAAATTGTCCAAAACAAAGATGGGAAGGGCCTTAACTTAGGGAGGAAGAAAAGAAGGAGTCCAAAAGAGTTGATCCATGGAAGGAAAGAAATTCTCTTGAAGACCCAAGCAAGGAGGCGCCATCTACCTGCCTTTTATAACCCTAATCAAATTTTTTGGTACCTTGGCCGACCATATGTGTATGGATTATCCTGATTTGTAGATCCCCTCCTTTAGTCCCACATGGGAAGATGTAAAACCCTACTCCCTTGTAAAGCCTTATAAATTAAACCCCTCTTGTAAGTTTAAATCAATCAGATGAATGAAACCAAATTTTTTTGTGAGCAAACTTTGTGTTGTCTCTCTTCCGCACTTGCATCCTGGTGTTGAGCTCCGTGAGGGAGTAAATCCGGGTTCCCCAGGAACCTTGAGGAGGTGTGAGATCTCCAAAACCCAAACCCTAGGTTAGCCACTCCACTCCCAAACCCTAGCCGCCATCACCCTTCTCTCTCCACTAAGCCCTAGCATATTCCACCTTCCACGGCCTCTCCCTCCAAGTCCAGGCCGACCACCAGCATCCAGCTACAGTCCAGGTACTTCAGATCCAAAGCTCTTTCCAATGGGAGTCGAATCAGCCTTCAAGAGAATCTGGATCTCAGCGACATCAGCTTTCAAGTTCTTCAAACTGGTAAATCCTTCCCCTGAGTCTCTGAATCCCTCACTTATTTTTCTTTTTCCCAGATCTTGAGTCCAGGAGAAGCCGACCAAACCACGGACCAGTATTGGAGGATCCATTGCGAAGATAGCCGAATCCGAGGATCCAACAATCTACTCGAGAGAGTTCTTCCACCCAAATTCTGAGAAGATCACTGTCTGGTTAGTAAACCATCTCTCCTCTCTATTTCTGTCCTGTTGAAAGTTCAGAGCGAAACCCTAGGTCTGGGAGTTTCTCAACCCCCAGTGATCCGTTACTTCTGAACTACTCTGATAATTTAGTTTCTTCTAAATTGTGCTTTCAATCATTACCTAGTTTCCTTCAACTTAGTTTAGCTTTACTTTGAGTCAAAGCCAATTTCTGAAATATAAAAAAAAAAAAAGAATTAATCTTAATTTTTACTTCTGCATACGCTTCTTTGTTCTTTGTTCTGCATCATTGACCTTGGGTCGGAGGATGGCATGCAGAGCATGAAAACTTATCGTGGGTGCCTAGTAGGTGCCATAAGGTCTTCCAGAAGTAGGTGGCAAACCTAATAGATTCTGACACGTGGTTCACTCTAAAGACTTCGACAAAGTATACTTGGATGGTGTAAGAAGCATTGGAAGTCCTAGAGAAAGGGAGGAAATATGAGGTGGAGTCTCGAATTACCTGCTGACTAAAGGTGGTGACCTGAAGGATTGAATGGTGATCTATGAGTGTCAACTAGTCATCCTTACGAAAGGAAAAGTTTGCTACTCCCAGGAATGGATCAAAAGATGGTTCGGGGAGTAGCCTAGGACATGTGATTGCAACAGTTAAGGTTTGTTCTCTAAGCAAATAATGATCCACTTTCTCAAGAAATAGATTAGAGAACGATTCATGGAAGGGCCTATGGATGATGACCTCAAGACTTGAAATTTGACCTATGGGTGCGGAAAGGTATAATCTATAGAAGGGTAGGTCAGTCATGCGAAGGAAGGGGTCTGGGGCCATAAGGATGACTTCTACAGGACTGGGTGAATCAATCCGCTCAAGACAAGGATGTTCAACTGAGATTACGGGAGAGACCTTAGTGGCTGGGCATGGGACAAGGTCCAATTGTAAGAGGCTTGATTTAGTCATCCTAAGGAGAGGATCTACCATAGGGTGGGCAAACTTAAATAGTTCAGTGTAAAGATCTTCAATTGGTACTTGGGGAATGACTGTCATTAGAGGGTACGAACTGATAGCTCGGGCTAACACTATGAGTTCTTCCTGGGGGTATTTGACTAAAGGAACCTGGTTCTCACAAATCTCTTAAATTTCTGAACTAGGTCCTACCACTTGGTTGCTATCCAAGGTCTCCTCAGGTAAGGAACCAATAGTATCGATGTCACATTCTTCAAGTTCTTCCCCCTCATATTCATCAACTAGACTCAATCCAGCATCATATACTTCCTCGATGCCATCTTCAATGGGTTTCAGGTCAGTGGTAATCGGGTCAACTGATTCTGAGCTTGTCATACCTAACCCTTCTTCCTCATTGGTATCCTTCTGGTCAAGAGGTGACACAAGTGGGAATTGACAAACAAAAGTCTGGTTCACTACGGGTGTCGGATCAATCGGAACTTGACTCAAGTTGGTAGAGGTTGGCTTTAAGTCCAAAGTGCTTGATTGGTTATATCTTAAAGACCACTCATAGTCTTGGGCTTCTTGGTAGGCTCGGTCTAACTTATTGGTCTTTTCAAGGCATAGCTTCCTATAAATGTCTGGGTGTAACCCAACCCTAAACCTCGATGTGATCTGAGCTTCGGTCTCAATGGTATTGCATTTCATGTCATACCACTGGAAGTCCTCGATATATTTAGACACAGGCCTATTACCTTGTCACAATTGGTACCATTGGTCTAAAAGTCTTTTCTCATAGGATCTACCTAGGTACCTATCTCTCAACTTACTTCTCATATCTCTCCAAGTATATATTTTCTCTTTTCTTTGATAACACTCACTATCAATAGCATACCAATGCGACCTAGCATGTTTGGTGAACTTGGTTTTGGCCAACCTAACTTGTCCTAATTCCGATATGTTAGTGCACTCAAAATTCCAATCCATTTGTTCTTCCCACTTAATATATGTCTCTTGTCTTCCTCAAAAGTGGGTGCATAAGGTTCGGTGTTCCTAACGGGTCCCTTCTCTGAGTCAACCAAGTCTGGGTATAGGCTCCTAGGGCTAGACTCAGGGGCAAGATCATGGTCATAGGCTCTTAGATCAAACCTCCAATGATTAGGTTCAGGATCCCTGTATAAAGGTCTCCTAGGCTCTGGGTATGGGTGAGGTTGGGGTCTACCAAATTCTGATCAGGGGTCCAATTTCGATGCCTAGGCTCCTCAAGTACCTGGGCTCGGTCTCTAAACTGGGCAACAGTATCAGTCATATCCTGACTCAATTTGGTCATACTTTCGGTAAGAGTTCTAATCATGGCCTCTAAATCAGATTGGGTTTGACCAGGTTGGGAGGGTACTCCGTTCCGGGTGGACATGATGATGCAAGCAAGCACACAGAATGTGACTAGACTAAAGCGACTACTGGCTCACTAGACCTAGAGTCCAAAATAGAAGCCCAATCAGAGTGGCAAGCTAGCCTGTAGTAACTCGGGACTCAGCCAGGCAGGTGTAAGGGGAGTGTTAGGTCCCTAAATGCCAATCCTAGACACCAATCAGAGATTGGCCAGGTAGGCGGACCAGCACACAAGCCCTTCGGGATAGAATCCCTGAACCACCATTCTAGACACTGAGTACAAAGCACACACAGAGTAACTAGACAAACTGACTCAACATTAGCCTAGACCCGACTTGTTGGTGTCCCTAACCCACTAGGGCAAATTAAGTCTAAAAAATTTTAAAATTAGGCTTAGGATCGAATGAATGGGTGGTGGTTTTGGGCTAAGGAGAGGTTATCAACTTCTCCCCTTATCTTAGATGCTCAATTGCCCTTAAGATGAATTAAGAGATGATCACTCAAAAAAAAATTGAATTGCAGAAACACAGAAATAGAATTTTTGTAATTTAACTCTCAAAAATTTTACAGAAACCAATAAATTACAGTAAAATTATGTAAAATAGTTTCAATTATAGTGGTTCCAGAATAGCAAAAATCATACAATTTGGAGTTACTTGCAATGAGAAAAAATTCCTGTAACAGGGCAGTTACAGACTAAAAATAGAACGCTTCCCCCGTTTACAATTCCTGCTTCAAAGTTGTAACCCAGCGGATCCCCTACATGCCCTAGGAACACCCCGTGGAATGGGAAGAGGAGGCTTGCACCTCGCTTTGTTCCTAGGACCGGACGTCTAGGGGAGTCTACTTCGAGCAGACAAAGTAAAAAGGAGAGACACTCAAAACATGCAAGCAAGTCAGAAACCCTAGACAGGGCTCTGATACCAAAAATGATGCAGAACAAAAGCTCTGATACCAAAATTGATGCAGAAAGAAAAGAGATGATGCGATGCGGAAGTAAATTAAGTCTAATTCTTTTTTTTCTTTTTTTTTCTTTTTTTATATATATATATATTTTCAGAAGTCGGCTTTGACTCAAAGGAAAGTTAAACTAAATTGAAAGAAACTATGTAATAATTGAAAGCACAATTTAAAGAAACTAGGTTATCAGAGTAGTTCAGAAGTAAAGGATCGTTGGGGGTTGAGAAACTCCCAGACCTAGGGTTTTGCTCTGAACTTTCAACAGGACAGAAGTAAAGAGAAGAGAAGGGTTACAGACCAGGCAATGATCTTCACAGAGTTTTATGGAAGGACTCTCTTGAGCAGATTGTTGGATCCCCGGATTCAGATATCTTCGCAATGGATCCTCCAATACTGGTCCTTTGGCAGAGTTGGCTTCTCCTGAACTCAAGATCTAGGAAAGAAGAAGAACAATTTATGGAACTAGATACTCAAGGAAGGATTTACCAGATAGAAGAACTTGAAAGTTGATGTTGCTGAAGTCCTGATTCTCCTGGATGCTGATCTGGCTTCCTCTGGGATTTGCTCCATATTCGAAGCAGCCGAACTGGACCTGGATGCTGGTGGTCGGCCTCCACTTGGAGAGAAGGGCCGTGAGAGATGGGGTAGGCTAGGGTTTTGGTGGAATGAAGAGGATGATGGGCGGCTAGGGTTTTGGAGTTGAAGTGGCTAACCTAAGGTTTTGGGGTTGGAGATCACACACCTCCTCAAGGTTCCTGGGGAACCCGGATTTACTCCCTCACGGAGCTCAACACCTGGATGCAAGTGCGGAAGAGAGAAACATAAAGTTGCTCACATAGAAATTTGAATTCATTCATCAGTTGTTTCTTTAAAACTTATAATAGGGGTTTATTTTATAGGTCTTTACAAGAGGTCAGGGTTTTACATCTTCCCATGTGGGACTAATAGGATGGATCTTCAAATTAGGCTTGTAGAATCAAATCCTTCTCATATGGCCGGCCAAGAGCTTCCATAAGTGTTGATTGGCGGCTCCAAATGGTAAGTAGGTGGCGCCTCTTAGCCTTGCTCTTCAAGAAAAATTTTTTTCCTTCCATGCTTGGTTTTATTTGGAAGTATTTGGGCGCCTCCTAGTTTTGCTCCCCAAGTTTTGGCTTCTTCCTTACATGGCTCAACTCTTTTGGACACCTCCTTTTCTTTCTCCCCAAGTCATGGCTCTTCCCAACTTTGCTTTGGTCTTTTTAGGCATGGATTGGGCGCCCCCTTGAAGTGCTCCCCAAGAAATGCCTCTTTCCTCCTTTAGCTTGGCCTTTTAAGGTATATATGGGGCACCTCCTTGATTTTGGCTTCAAGAAAAATTCTTGCTCCCTTGGGTGTGGGGACCAAGACACTGGGATGGAGATGTGGCACCTCCTGGACTCTGGCGTGTGGCTAGGAGTGTGGCGCCCACTTGCTTGGGCTTGGGAGAAAATGTGGCACCCTGGAGAAGACCTAGACTTGAAAAAGGTGGCACCAACCTGGAGAAGACCTAGGCCACTACTAGGACTTGTACTGAGTCAACATGACTCAACAAAATTTAAATTACAGACTCAAGACTAAAATTGAGTTGACCAAGTCAACCCTTATTACAAAACCAGAAAACCCTAATTCTTCGGGCAAGGTCAATCAGAGATCCAGATGGAGCCCCGAAGTCTTCTTCTGAGTCTGGTGCCCGCACCAATGAAGGGATATTTTGATATATGAAATAAACCTTGAGTTCTTCTATTGCTTTGAGTGATTACCCTGCTGTGTGCATAAAGGGGTTTGAGAATTCTTCTTCCCGGTGTTTGCAACCATCTTCCTGCCGCCAACCATCCTTCCAGCCCCCTCCAAAACTTTCTTTCCTTTGCTATTTTCCTTTATTTTCTTGATCTTCTTTGAGTTTTCTAACCCCTGATAGGTTGTTTGCAAGTCCCTGAGTTCCTACGAATCCAACGACTCCAGCCAAGCCTCAATCGGACCACCGAGCAGAAAGCCATGTATCCGCGGGTCTTTGGCTCAGTTTTTCAGGCCGCATCCATCGAGAAATGAGAGATCCCTTCACTGCGATCTTCACCGGGCACTTCAGACGTTGTCAGGTACACCCCCTCTACCTCCAGTCTTTATATTGTAGGAGAACTTGCCCTAACCGAGGCTTCTCAGCCCCGGCGATCCTTCTTTAGTACTTTTCTAGGTTCTAATCTGCATGCTTGGCTTCAAAAATTCATACAAAATTCTCTATAACTAATTTTGATCTGAAATTCAGGAATTTATCACCTAACCTCACATATAAAACATACAAAAGAATTGCATGCATATTAGTCCCACATCATTTGGTATCAGAGCTTAGATGAGGGCTTGTTTTCCTCAATTTTTCAGTCCATATATGCTCTGTTATTTAAATTATTTCTCCTTTATAAAAACTCCAAGAATTCTGAAATTTATTTTTCTAGATTCATCATAATTTGCAGTAATTTTAAAAATTTTTTCAGATTTTATTATAGCTGTGAATCTTTTACAAGCCAAAATACAGCCTGCAAATTTTCAGCTCTATTTTTTTTCAGCAAGACAAGTTTGGAAGTTTTAGGGTTTTGTTTAGCATTTTTTGCATATCTTTTAATTTTAGTATATTTCCTGCATATTAGGCCATAATTTGCAAGTTTTCTTCTATTTAAAAAAATACCAAAAAAAATTATTACATATTCTCCAAAAATACCAAAAACATCTAAACCCTAATTTGCATCCTCATCTGCCTGCCATCATTGCATAATTTACTTTAAGGGCACTCTTGCTATATCAGATGGGGGGAGGATTTGATCACCTCTCCTTAGCCCAAAACCACATCCCTTGCATTCGGTCCCAAGCCTTAACCTAAAATTCTAGACTTAATTTCCCGTAGAGGGCTAGGAAAATCCACTGGTCGGGTCCCGGCTAAGTGTCAGATCATTGTGTCAAGCTAACCTATGTGTGCTTTGTGCTCGGTGTCTAGAATGGTGGTTTAGGGATTCAATCCCGAAGGGCTTGTGTGCTGGTCTGCCTACCTGGCCAATCTTTGATTGGTGTCTAGGATTGGCAATCAGGGACCTAACACTCCCCTTACACCTACCTGGCTAAGTACAGGGTTACTATAGGCTAGTTTGCCACCCCGATTGAGCATCTAGTTTTGGACTCTAGGTCTAGTCAGCTATAGTTGATTTAATCGAGTCTTGCATGAGCATTAGATCAGGAGTCCCATCTCTTCCACCATCTCCCTGAACCCATAAATAAGCAGGAAGCTAGGATTCAAGCCCTTATAGATCAAATGGCCCAGATGGCTACCAAGATGACTCCCCAGATGACCCAGTTAACTCAATCTGGTACCCAAACCAACAATAGAATTGACCATCTTGCCAATAGGTTTGACCAGTTAGAAGGCCGTGTAGGGACCATACAAAGAACCCATGGGTCACAATCTGAGCTAGATCTTCAGTCCCCTCACCCTAGGAGGACCCCAAACCCTGATCTATACCATGAGGTCGAACCTAGGAGAGCCCCTTATCCTGACCCGTACTACAATCCTCAACCTAGGAGCACCCCAAACCCTGATCCATACCGAGAGGTTGAACCTAGGAGAGCCCCTCAGCCTGACCCATACAATAATACTGAACCTAGAAGAACCCCTTACCATGACCCTTATTATGATACTAAACCTAGAAGAACCCCTTACCATGACCCTTATTATGATACTGAACCTAGGAGAACCCAATACTCTGACCCATATAGGGAGTCAAATCCTAAGAGAACCCAATACTCTGACCCATATTGGGTTTCCAATCTTAGGAGAACCCAATACTCTGACCCATATAGGGAGCCCAACCATAGGAGAACCCAATATTCTGACCCATATAGGGAGTCCAACCCTAGGAGAACCCAATATCCTGACCCTTATAGGGAGCCCAACCTTAGGAGGACCCCATACCATGATCCATCCTTAGAACCTGACCATAGAGCTGACCCAAAATACTATGACCCCAGATCCTATAATTCCATGACCCATAGATCTGCACCCTTGTCCTATGAGCCCAGAGAACCCATAACCCCTAGGTATCAATCTAGTACTAGTTAGGTTTCCCTTAGTCAACTTAAACCTCATAGGATTAGTATCCCTAAATATGAGCCCAGTAGTGAGCCACTACCCCTTAGGCAACCTGAACCTACTAGGAGTAGAACCCATAATCAGAGACCAGAACCTAATCAATTTCCCGCTAGCCAACCTTCTCCAACCATTCCTAAGATTCACAAGGCTTACATTGATGTGAAAGTGTATGAAGCTGATGTGAGCCTAGTGGATGAGTATGAGGGAGAAGAGGAGACACCTTTAGATGACCAAGAATTAGCTGACCCAATAGATACCCAGGTAGAAGCCAACCTAGAGGTAGTTGACCTTGACCACATCCAACCTAAAGCTATAGTGGAAGAACAAATAGAGGAAGAGAACCTAGGTACAGCTACTAGAGCCTTACCTGAGGAAACCATAGAGGAGAGCCAAATTATAGAGTCTAGTCCAAAAATACAAGAACCAGAAGAATTTGTTAAGGACCCGATCTCTTTGAATCAGTACCCTCGGGATGAGCCCCCTCCTATAGTTCCCATTAAGGACCTCTTCCCCGAAATTGGTGACCCATCCTTCCATTATGCAAACCCTGTAGATATAGCTCAACCTCGTAAGGTTAACCTCATTAGTATAGGATTAGTTCCTGACACCCCGTCTTTTATCCTACTTTATCCAACTAACCATGAACCTTTTTCTCTACCCTACCAGACTAATTCTGAACCCACTTTCTATTTCCTATCCTTTCCTGAGTATTCTCATGTGTCTAGAACTATTAGGTTACATTTTGTTCAGGTTACTAGGTTGCAAGGATCCATAGAGCCCATCCCATTTGCTACCTACTTTTGGCAGACCCTCTGGCACCTATTAGGATTTACTAGCAAATTTTCTTCTGCATGTCTTCCATCAAGCACGACTCATGCCCCCATGCCCAAGTGGTAGTTAAGACCTAATAAACCTCTTTAGTCGAGTCTGTTAGGTGTAGGTTTGAGTCCTTTGCATCATCTTGTTAGGAGTCTGCATGTGCCCAGCATGTTCACCACCTGCACTAATCTTAAAACAAACTGGCTAATTCCCGAAGAAGGGTCAAAGAATTTGATGTAGTGGATTCTATCTTGGTTAGGCTTAGGCCTAAAAGAAGCTTCATGCTCGCAGAGCCGAACCTTTTAAAGTGATAGAGAAGGTTGGATCACATGCCTAGGTGTTAGACATGCCTTCGGATTTAGGCATTAGTTCTACCTTCAATATTATAGACCTGGTTGAGTACAGGAAACCGGCAGCGATACCTAGTGAGGCCTTTGAACCTATTTCTTTTCATTGTGAGTGACCCTAACCCAGAATGTCCACTAATAAATTTGGCCTAAGAGAGGAGAACGGATCGAGTGTATCCTGGACGATCAAGCCATTATGACCTGGGGCCGCAGTTATCAATGCTTCCTGGTCCGATGGCAAGGTCGGCCAGAGTCGGACGATTCATGGATTTCTCGAGAGGACTTGTAGCACTTCAACCCAGACCTCCTTGAGAGATATGTGAGCCATCTTGATCTTCACTCGACAGGATCGAGTTCCTCCCAACCCGGGTGAATTGGTGGGGACACCGGAGGCACCAAAATAAGACAGAGGCTTTTCAACCCTCTGTGAATTGATCAATAATTTATGAGTCCATCTGTAATAAGGGCTTAGCCCATCTGAGTCCATTTTAGTTGTTATTTGAGTCTTTTGAGTTTCAGTTCTATACTAGTCAGCTTATGTTGAGCTAGTTCAGTCCAATGTTAGTCAGCTTATGTCGAGCTAATTTTATTTTTTTGAGTCCTATTCAACCATATTGAAGACTCAAGACCACATCATACAAGTGAAGACCAAGTCCAACTAGATTGAAGACATGGAAGTATAGCCCAAGTCCAACCCAGCTTGAAGATTTGATGACCCCAAGAGGAAAAATTCAGAAAACCCTGATTCCTTGCAGATGCCAAGATTTCCTTCTAGATGCCAAAATATATTCATATACCAAGGCATCCATGATTTTAGAGGTCCATCTACATCCTAGCCCAAAGAAATCAAGCCCTGGCGCCAAGTCCAAGCCCCTATGAAGCAAGATACCAAAAAAAATTCCTGTTACCTGGCTACCAGGCCACCCCAGCTTCCAGAGGCCCAAACCCATGCGCCCGAGCCCCTTTGGGCCAGCCTCTTGCTACTCCTAGAAGCCCAACACGCCCCCCTAGGCATCCTTGGAGTGTTGGCCAAGTCAAGAGAATTTTTAGGGATTTTTTTACCTAATGTTTCCTTATTTTTTAGCTAGGGTTTGAGAGGGAAAAGGATTCTTATGTAAAGACTTATGTGCCCTTACTTGGAGCCCAAGGTTAATGGTCTATTTAAAGGACCCTAGCCTCTTGTATGAAGGGAGATTTTGATATATGAAATAAACCTTGAGTTCTTCTATTGCTTTGAGTGATTACCCTGCTGTGTGCATAAAGGGGTTTGAGAGTTCTTCTTCCCGGTGTTTGCAACCATCTTCCTGCCGCCAACTATCCTTCCAGCCCCCTCCAAAACTTTCTTCCCTTTATTGTTTTTTTTATTTTCTTCATCTCCTTTGAGTTTTCTAACCCCTGACAGGTCATTTGCAAGTCCCCGAGTTCCTACGAATCCAACGACTCCAGCCAAGCCTCAATCGGACCACCGAGCAGAAAGCCTGGTATCCGCGGGTCTTTGGCTCGATTTTCCAGGCCGCATCCATCGAGGAACAAGAGATCCCTTCGATGAAATCTTCACCAGGAACTTCATACATTGTCAGGTACACCCCCTCTACCTCTAGTCTTTATATTGTAGGAGAACTTGCCCTAACCAAGGCTTCTCAGTCCCGGCGATCCTTCTTTAGTACTTTTCTAGATTCTAATCTGCATGCTTGGCTTCAAAAATTTATACAAAATTCCCTACAACTAATTTGATCTGAAATTTGAGAATTAATCACCTAACCTCACATATAAAACATACAAAAAGAATTGCATGCATATTAGTCCCGCATCAATGAAGGGGGACGGATCGAAGCACGAGATGTGCTGCTCCTAGGTGGTGTCGACAGGCAGGCTATGGTGCTAGAAGATGGCCATCACTAGGCAAAGGTGGACCTCCCATGGTGGTCTCCCACATGCCCATCATCCCAACGGTGCTCATCGATCATGCGCCTGCCTTGGAATTCATGGCAACCAAGTCGACACCTGAGAGATGGAAGTACAAGCACAACCGATGTCTTGTGGGCAGAGCTGAATCATATTGATCATCGAGATCCTTGCTCGTTGCGTGGAAGCATGTGGCCGTGTCAGCCAAACATGGGCCTTGCTATGTTAGGGCCAAGGTTGAATGTATTTGTTTCTACTATAACAGATGCCCCTACTCCCTTGGTCCAAAACATTACTTCTCAACATTTTGGATAAAGGGAGTATTGTTATCCATTCGGCTCAGCGTTGCAGCTGGCTTTGACTCGATTGATGGCATTTCAGTTTGACTCCTTGTCGGTCGGATAGGAGGTGGTGCCGAGGAGGATGAAGTTGGTGAGGTGCATAGCTTGGGTGCACACATACATGACCGGGCACATGGTTGACATGGCTAGTTTTACAACACCCCTTTAAGCCCTTGATGAAGGCATAGATGTCGCTGAAGTTGCCCCCAGGGATAATGACACAGTCAGGGTCCTCCCAATGGGATTGTTGGGAGATCTTGATGGTGGAGGTCTCCTTCATGCTCTTTGCAGTGTTCCTCCATCGTGAACTGCTTGCATGGACACGGTTGTCGCAAGCTCTGGTTGGTATAGGTGTAGCCATCATGAACTCCCATGGAGTGATCGAGGATGTCAACAAAGTTCGTGACGAGGTTGCATGTGCCTACGAACCTCATACGATCCAGCAATGAAATCCTTCGCACATGGCTTGTAGTGATAGGGTACTTGCTTGCACTCATTTATTGCATTCCACAGCCATGGTGAGCGTTCGACTTCATTGTCTCATATGGGAGTTTGACCTTAGCAAGAAGCTTGATCTTGGATAGGAGCTTGACCTTACCTCTTGGTTTGAATATAGGGCTTCGAAAGCTTCCTGGCTTAAGGTGCCGGGCTTTGTATGTTTCCGGGCTTCATAAGTTTCTTAGCTTGCTTTGCCAGACTTGGAGTTGGATGGATGAGTTCCTGCACTGGTAAAAAGAAAAGTTGCACCAAAGACAAACTTCAAATATTGAGGGAGAATTCTTACATCCTTGATGAGGGGGCAGTGATGGGGACCCTCGTCTATTAGAACTAAGTCACTTATATCAAAGTGAGCCAATTGAGTCTCGTAATAAAGTGAGACAACTGAGTCTAGTTGAGTCCACTTAGTAAGGTCCAGTCATTTTAGTCCAGTCAAGTCCAATCGAGTCAATGTAATTTTCATTCAAGTTATATTCAAGAGGAGAGTCGACAAACTAGGAGATTCACTAGGCCCCCCGAATTAGAGCTGGACTTCAGGCACCTGGGCCCTTTAATGTCGCCAAGCCCACAGGGAAGCACCCTCTCCAACCCATGAAGATGGCGCCCCAGTCCAAGCTGCCCCAGCCTAGTACCCCAGCCCAAGCCCAAGAAAATTGTATTTTCTTGGTGCTCATGTAATCCCAGTCTGTCAGGGAGTCCAGGGACCTGGGTGAATCTATAAATACCCACCCCTCCACTCTTGTATGAAACATCTTTTTTCATGAATACAAATTGAAAGTTATTTTGTCTAAGTTTTTCCTCCGGATTGGAGTGGGTGTGAGACCTATGTTTCCTGTTCTTAAGTGCAAACCCTAGCCACCCTACTCCCTCTCTTCCAAGCAAGCCCTAGCTACCATCATCCTCCCACAAGCCCCAAATCTACCCTAATCCCTGGTGACTTCTATGCTTGCCAATGATCCCTGCATCCCCATCCCACATCAGGCAAGCTTGTTGATTCGACATGCTATGAGGCAAGCGATAGATGGCAGAGTTTTAAAGGTTCTACTGCTAGCATCTCCAAGCTGTGAGAAAGGCAAAAGGTGCAGAGCTTCATAAGTTTCCCAGCTTATAGTGCCGGGCTTCGTATGTGTCGGGGCTTGAAGTGCCAGACTTCATAAGCTTTTGCGCTTGAAGTGCTGGGCTTCATATGTTTCCGGGCTTAGAGTGCCGACATCTCCAAATGCCTAATCTTGAGGCTAGTGGTGGATAATGGGACCGTCAGGATTCCCCGCGGACGTCTCCAGAATATTAGCATAGCAAATGCCAAGCTGTGAGCCTTACGGTTGATGGTGGGACTTATTTTAGTCATCGTGGATATCTCTGGACTGTGAGCATGGCAAGAGCTAAACTAAGAGTCAGGCGATAGATGGTGGTGGCCTTTTGGAGTCTCCGCAGATATCTTCAGACTAATAGCAAAGCAATTGGCAAGCTATGAGCCTCACAATAGATGGCGGGACTTCGTTCAGTCACCGTGAAAATCTCCAGATTGTGAGCATGGCAAGAGCTGAACTGAGAATCAGGTGATAGATGGCGGGATCCATAGGGCTTCTCGACTGACATCCCTGGACTGTGGGCTCAGCAGTAGGTGTTAGGCTACGATTCTTGCTACTGATGGCAAGATAGAAGCTTTTCTTGTAGAACTGAAACATAATTTTTATATTACAAAGATAGTGGGGAAAGGAGTTATCCATTGAGCCCCGGTCATATGAATAAATAAAAATACATTGTTTCTTTGAGAAGGCCGAAATTAAGTTTGTTGACCACCATCTTAAGAGAGAATAAGACTCCGTTGCATGGAAGAAAAGGACTCTATTGCATGGAAGAATAGGACTCCGTTGCATGGGAGAATAGGAGTCCGTTGCATGGGAGAAGAGGGCTCTGTTGCATGGAAGAAAAGAACTCTGTTGCATAGGAGAATAGGAGTCCGTTGCATGAAGTGACAAGGGCTCCATGCGTAGGAAAATGCATGGAGTTGGATCTAGCTGGAGAATACCATAAGAGGTGACAGGTGTTTGAAAAGACCACGAGGCCACTCCTTTGAGCCCCGAGAGAGGGGGGAGCTCCCGTGCCCCCATCCTCGTGCCCCCAGTCTGCCCCCTGGGGGCAAAGGACAAAGGCGGCTACTGTTGTCCACCAGTTGAGGAGCTTTGAACTACCCCCCTACTTGGCATGCCAATCTATTGCCACCTAGATTGTCATGGCCTGTTGATGTGAGATGATCCTAGGACTGATGAAGATGAAGGAAAAATACAAAATCTAGGATTTTCATAATTTTATGGATTTATGTTTGTAGGCTAATAACCCGAAAGCAAGTAAATAATTGCAAGTAAACATGTAATGATAGAAACTATCATACCCACAAAAAGACACATGCAGGATAATAAAAAATAGGATCTCAAGAATTAAGAAATTTCTGATTTAGGATAGTATACCTTCAACCAGTCAAAAATCAGGAGGGGAAAGGTTTGTACCAGGCAGAGATTGAAGATCCATGTGATGAAGATTCTCTAAACACTCTGGATGGCACATGGAAGACAAGCCTGTAGTTCCCAAATCTGATGGCAATCTGGGATGGTCCTGAAGGCAAAGAGGGCCTCCTCCTTGGATTCAAATACCATGTGGATCCTGCAAGCATCGAGGTTAATCAAAGAAACAAGTAAACAAAGGGAAGGAAACTAGGTCTTAGAAGAAAGAAGGATTAAGGTTTAAAAATGCTGGCGGCCTGGGGAAGAAGGATGCTTCTTAGCTAGGGATAGCCAAGCTTCTTCTCCTTGGGGCATGGAAGATGAAGGTTAGGGCAGCACTTGGGCATGAAAGATAGCTAGGGGTAGGGTTTGGCTAGGGCACAAAAACAATCACCAAAAAAAACTTAAACAGCAGAGGCTAAACAAAATACGAGAGTTTTATTTCATCAAAAGTTGAATGCTTACAAGAGGAAGAGGGTTGGAATATTTATAGAGTTCCCATGCCCTCTCCTAATTAGGATAGGATCATATAATTTGAGTAGGAAAAGGGTTACAAACTTTGAATCCAATTACAATTCCTAATGAACTTAGGATTAGAAATCCTTAATAGGTTAGGAAGGCATATTCCATGTTGACCTAGTCTTCCTCATCCCTCCTTGGACTGGTCAAACCACTTTGGATCCACTCGAATTTGGCTTGGACTCATGGGGCAGCAGCAAATGGGCATCCTCGTGGTCTTGGATGAATTTTAGATGGGCCCTGGTTGGCTTCTAAGGGCTAGGGCACATGGACCTGGTATATTCTTAGCATCTTGGTTCTGGGGTGCATGGGCTTGACTCCTAGGCTTGGGATTTTTTGGCCTAGGGTGCTAGTATATCTCTGGAATCATGGGGCACCCAGGTTTGGAAATATACTCTGGCATTTGGAGGGTATCAAAGCATCTGGATGGCATCTAGAGGGCATCTTGGGCATCTGGGCCATTTGGAAGGAATCTTGGATCCTGAGGAGGCAAACAAAAGCCAACAAGCTAAAGTGAAGGCCTCTGGCTCCTGGATGAGGCCTGGTGGAACTCCAAAATAGGGTATCCTCTTTTCTTGTATAAAAATTGAACTGATACTGGACTGATACTCAAGTACAGGACTTTTTGACTGGACCGGGGTTGAGACAAATCAACTAGCCTCAACTTATTATAGACTCAATCTTATTTAATTACAAAACTTTGATACATGGCTAAGTAAACCAGATAGGGCCAAATAATCTGTGTCTGATCCTGGTGCCCCCACCAATTCTCCCGGGGTGGGAGGAACTCGACCCCGTCGAGTAAGGGTTAACTTGGCTCTCATATTGCTCAAGAAGGTCTAGGTTGAGGTGCTGCAAATCCTCACGGGTGATCTACGAGTCCTCGAATTTCGACTAATCTTGCCATCGGACCGAATACCATGGATAGCCATTTTTCCTGGTACTGATGGCACGATCACCCATGATGCGTTCAATCCTTTCATCACTAATAGGCTAGATTGTATGTGGAATCTCTGGGGTAGGTTCACTCTCAAGGGAAGGGAGAGGTACAAATTGCTTGCTAGGTATCGCTGCTGGCTCCCAGTACTCCACATGGTCTGAAATATTGAGGGTGGAACTAATACCTAGATCGGGTGGCATCTCAAGCACATAGGCATTGGTTCCAAATCTCTTTATTGTTCTAAATGATCCAGCTCTACAAGCATGCAATTTCTTGACAATCCCTAGAGGAAATCGCTCAGGTCTAAGCCTGATTATCATAAAATGCCCTGCAAAAAAATCTTTAGCTTGTTTTCGGGAATTAGCTAAGTTTTTATAGGGTGCATTACTTATGTTCATCTTTTGGCTAATTTTTTGATGAAAATGCTATGCAGAGGTCAGTGCAGGTGTAGAAAGATGGATTAGGTTTATGGACTAATTGGGCCCTTAGGACCTAAACCTAATAGACTATAGGCTCTCTAGGTTTGACTCTGGTTTGGCACGCACATAAAAATTTAACAGGAACCCTTAATAGATGCCAAAGGATTTTCCAAAAGTATGATGCAAACATGACTGGCTCAATGAATGCATGCAATATGCAAACCTCTACATAATGCAAGTGAATGGTTAAAGAAATATAAGAAGATTCAAGAAAAGGAAAAAAATACGAGGTGGATTCAGGGTTAGTCTAGTGGTGTAGAAAGTAAGAAAACGGTTTAGGGTTAACTAAAAGAAGTAGGATGTAAGAAACGATTTCAGGGATTAGACCTAGACAAATTAGGTTAACCTTATGGGGTTGAGGTGTGTCTATGAGGTTTGCATAATGGAAGAATGGGTCTCTAATTTTAGGAAAGAGGTCCTCAATGGGAACTACAGAAGGGAATTCATCTTGAGGGTACTGGGTTACAGAGATCAAGTCCTTAATAAACTCTTCTGGCTTATGAAATTCAGGACTGGGCTCTATAATTGAGTCATTTGGTTAATCTGGGTGGTTAATTAAGCAAACTAATTATGGTATTGGGTGTTCATCTAGGCAAACTGGGTTTGGTTTTGGGTGTTCATTTGGGCTTACTGGTTTTTAGTTTGGGTATTGGTATGGTTCAACTGGGTAAGCTGATCAGTCATGGCTTTCATGAAGATCTCAAAGTTGGATTGCATGGCTGAGCTAGGTTGGGGCTTAGACTATTAATATTTGGTTCCTAACCTAGTGGTCATGTAATCAATCAATCAATCAAGGTGATGTGGTGCAGCCAAGCATGAAGGATCAGTAGTTCTAGGGTTTGCTAGACCTAGAGCCAAAACTGAGTGGGTCGACTCAACTTACACCCAACTCAACAACTAATCCTTCCTCTGGTCAAGTAGGGGGTGGGAGTGTGGGAGGCCCCCATGCTTTCGCAGTGACCCAATTAAAAACCACAACACCACTTCGATCATTTAACTCTGGATCCCTAGCCTTAGACACCAGATTCTAGTAATAGTTGGACAATTGAATGCACTAGTTGGCCCATATAATTTGGACCCGACCTATTGGTATCGCCTAGCCCACTAAGAGAAATTAAGTCTAATTAATTTTAATTAAGGCTTAGGTTAGGATGATGGTGGTTGTTTTGGACCCAGGATAGGTGATGAAATCCTGTCCTGATTTGAGATAGTGAATTGCCTTTAAGAATAGTTTAATCAGATGATGCACATTCAATGACCCTAATGCGAACTAATAACAATCAGAAAAATAAAAATATTTCTGGGTATTTTATGAGATGGAAAGCTAGATTTAAGTAGATTAGGTTAGCAAACAAAATAGGGCTTAGGATTGAGGGGTTTGGAAGTTGGTTAGGTTAGGTTTAGTCAGGTATGCAGAAATCACAGAATCAGAAAATTAGGATTTGGTTTGATGCAGAATTTGACATAGTTTTCAAAGTATAAGAAATCTGAAAAACTTACAGAATAGAGGTTGGATGGTGATGATGATCTCTACCAAATTTGATGCAAAACAAAAATCAGATGATGATGCAACTCCTAGGGTGTTTAGACTGGTGCAGAAATCTTAGGATTTTAGTTAGGGTTCCTAAGATGTAGTAAATTTTATATTTTTGTGTTTCAATGAAAATAATTAAAAAGCATGATAATTATCAAAACAAAACAAAGAACATGTCATGCAAATTTCATAGAAAAATAAAATTCCTAGATGGACGAAATTAACTAAAATCTAGACACCTAATGCAGAAGACATGATGTAGAAAATCAGAGATGCGATTTTTTTTTGTGTTTTTGGTGAAGATGCAACTATCCTAAACTATCTCTGATACCAAACTGATGCAGAATGATCCTAGGACTGATGTAGATGAAGAAAAAATAGAAAATTTATTTTTTTTTATAATTTTATGAATTTAAGTTTGTAAGCTAATAACCCGAAAGTAAGTAAAGAATTACTGGCAAACATGTAATGAAAGAAACTATCATACCCGCAAAAAGATACATGCAGAATAATAAAAGATAGGATCTCGAGAATTGAAAAACCCCCAGTTTAGGATAGCATACTTTCAACCAGTCAAAAATCAGGAGGGGGAAGGTTTGTACCAGGCAGAGATTGAAGATCCACGTGATGAAGAGTTCTCTCAGCACTCTGGATGGCACCTGGAAGACAAGCTTGTAGTTCCCAAATCTGAATACAATCTGGGATGGTCCTAAAGGAAAAGAGGGCCTCCTCCTTGGTGGTGAATACCATGTGGATCCTACAAGCATCAGAGGTTAATCAAAGAAACAAGTAAACAAAGGAAAGGAAACTAGGTCTTAGAAGAAAGAAGGATTAGGATTTAGAATTGCTAGCGACCTAGGGAAGAAGGATGCTTCTTAGTTGGGGACAGCCAAGCTTCTTCTCCTTGGGGCATGGAAGATGAAGGTTAGGGCAGCACTTGGGCATGGAAGATAGCTCAGGGCAGGGTTCGGCTAGGGCACAAAAACAATCACGAAAAAAAACTTAAACACCAGAGGCTAAACAAAATACCAGAGTTTTATTTCATCAAAAGTTGAATGCTTACAAGAAGAAGAGTGGTGGGGTATTTATATGGTTCCCATGCCCTCTTTTAATCAGGATAGGATCATATAATTTTAGTAGGAAAAGGGTTACAAACTTTGAATCCAATTACAATTCCCAAAGAACTTAGGATTAGAAATCCTTAATAGGTTAGGAAGGCATATTTCATGTTGACCTAGTCTTCCTCCTCCTTCCTTGGACTAGTCAAACCACTTTGGATCCACTTGAATTTAGCTTGGACTCATGGGGCAGCAGCAAATGGGCATCCTCTTGGGATTGGATGAATTTTAAATGGGCCCTGGTTGGCTTCCAAGGGCTGGGGTGCATGGACCTGGTATATTCTTGGCATCTTGGTTCTGGGGTGCATGGGCTCGACTCTTGGGCTTGGAATTTCTTGGCCTAGGGTGCTAGTATATCTCTGGAATCATGGGGCAACCTGGTCTGGGAATATAATCTAGTATCTAGAGGGTATCAAGGCATCTAGACGGCATATAGAGGGCATCTAGGGCATCTGGAAGGAATCTTGGACCCTAGGATGGCAAACAAGGGCCAACAAGCTACAGTGAAGGCCTCTGGCTCCTGGATGTGGCCTGATGGAATTCCAAAATAGGGTATCCTCTTCTCTTGTACAAAAATTGAACTGATACTAGACTGATACTCAAGTACAGGACTCAATGACTGGACCGGGATTGAGACAAATCAACTAGCCTCAACTTATTATAGAACTCAATCTTACTTGATTACAAAACTTTGACACATGGCTAAGTAAACTAGATAGAGCCCAGTAATCTATGTCTGATCCTGGTGCCCCCACTCCCCGTAGCTCTGACGCATCAGTTTCTCGCCAGGTGCTTGGCTCCCCGCCTCACGATCAGCTCGCTCACTCACTTTGGGGGTCCTACAAAACAAAGGAAAGCCTCAGGCCAGGGATTCCAGTGAAGGCACTCCGATGATCAAGTCAGTGGTACGATCGAGGAGAACATAAACCTCTATAGTGGAGAGCTTTGGGGACTCTCCACTTCCAGAGGGTGAAAAGAATTATATCCAGGAAGACCATCCAGAACCGAAAAAATGTTTATTGCTTCTTACCTTTACTTACCTTGGCCGAAGGCCTCTTTTACCTATTTATGAGGCCTGTAAGGCTCCTGTAGGCTTGAGAGGCTAGGATAGGCCCGTGAGGCCATGATGGGTTGGTGAATCTTCCTCTTCTATCCTCTTCTAGGTGGTTCAGAAGGTTGGTGAAGGAGCATAGTGCCTTGGATGGAGTGCCCTTTCTCAAATGATGGTAATAGTGGCCTGGGAGGTTAGGATAGGCCTGTGAGGCTATGATCGGCTTGTAAGGCTCTAGTGTAGCCCTCCTTTATAGGGGGTGCAGCCGGTGTGCTAGACTTTACACGCCAGGGTTGCCATCCAGGCCTCCTCCATATCTGCTCCTTGAGAAACATGCCGGGTTGAGATGAATGTAGCTGAACTGTTTACCACTCCTAGTGGTTGACTAGGCTCGTATGCTACCTCCCATCGATGTCGAGATCATACTTGGCCAGGATAAGGCCACTCCGGAGAGGGGACCAGATGGTGTGGTCATTGGGGAGACCATCCCCTTGTTATCCCCATCAATGCAACTCATGCATGCCACAGTCATGTCCTAGTAAGGCACGTGGAGGCACGCTGCTCCCTAGCGACCGGATTGGGATAGGAGCTGGGTGACAGGCATGACCGAGGTGCCAAGTCCGGTCCCTGAGTAGAGCAGCATAGACAAACTAAGCCAAGCCAGCTGGAGCAGGACTCCAAGCCGGGGAGGATGTCGCGATGGACATGGTCGAAATGGATGGACTGAACTCCATACAGGGCCGAAGCGGGTGGACACAGGATGTGCCGGTCTGCTCCCATGCAATCGAACTGAGATGGGTGTGCCAGTGCCATTCCTCGATGTGCTGAACTACTCCCTGGCATGCCGAACTGAGATGGGCTTGCCAGGCTGGCTTAGATGGATGGAGCTAGACCGGTCGAGGTACTGAGCTGGCCACGGAGGGGGATGGATCGAAGCATGAGCCATGCTACTCCCCGGCGACGTCGACAAGTAGGCTAAGGTGCTGCAAGATGGCCATCACGAGGCCAAGGTGGACCTACCGTGGTGGTCTCTCACGTGCCCATCATCCTCGCCCTCGCCCAGACGGTGCTCTTCGGTCGCACCCCTGCCTTGGAATTCATGGCAACCAAGTCAGCACCCGAGTGATGGAAGGACAAATAGAGCCGATGTCTTGTGGACAGAGCCAGATCATACAGATCATTGAGATCCATGCTCGTTGCACAGAAGCGCATGGCTGCGTCGGTCAAACAGGGGCCTTGCTGTGTTAGGGCTGGGGTCGAATGAATTTGTTGCTACTATAATAATACCCTAACTACTTCCCCACCTTCCTGCATCAGAATACTATATAGTTACTTCTTCAGCTCCACCTCAACCATGATCCCTTGGATGACCTCTCTTCTAAAATGCCAAACACTTCTCATCCATCAAAGTGCCCCTTGCATCCCATCTTCACCAGAGAACTCTGACGCAAGTCTGTCATACACTCCAGCCTTTCCTCTAAGACTAGATCCAACCAAAGGTTGGACCTGAATATTTACCATCGAAACTTTCCACCTTGAAAAGCTTCCCTTTCCATAAGACCTCTCAACCTTTACCTTTAACTTGTTGCTCTTGGTTGGCCAAACTACAATAAAAAAGGTAGAATCAAAGCATACCGTGGAATAGGTGCAGATTTTAGCAAACCTAAATGGAATCACAATAGCCTTCTTCCTCCAACTTTGGATGCCACTTCCTACTTCCTGAAGAGGACATCGCCCATCACAGATCCTGATACACATATTTGAGCTAACATTTATATATTTTTTTATTTGGGTGTATTGGAATTGAGAATATTATTTTTATTTTTATTATTCTTGCATCCAGATCATGCATCGATCTCAAAGCATGAATACGGATTAGTATGGAGTCTATTTTTAAATTATGCCAATTATTTCAGTCTAACTTGAACATGGTATTTTAGTTTGTCTGGTCTCCAATTTGTTGGAGAGTCCCAAAGTTTTGGTCTCCAATTCATGGAGGACCAAGATCTATATAAAGGAGTCCCATGTATCAATTGAAACATCGATAATATTGAATTAAGAAATTTTATTTCTCGACTCCGCTTTTTCTTTTCCTCTCTTCTTCTCCTCTCCTTCTTCCTCTCTTCTTCTCCTTCTTCCTCTCCTTTTTCGCTTCTTCTCTATCACTTATTCTTCCTCCCAATCTGAGAATCAAACTCTTTGAGCTTGTTATCAAATCATTAACAAACAACCAAAGCCCTGCAATCCATCTCCCCTACCTCAACTCATAGCCACCTGCAGTCGACCAAACTGACCCCTATCTTCCAACCATCCGGTCACCGATCTCACTAAAGGTCAACCACCGATCCCTCCAACATCTTCGACATCGTCGTTGAGACCACCGCCTTCCTCTCATCCAAAGATGTCCATGGTCAAGCTGACAATGACCGGCCCTTGACGAACATTGGCAGCCCTAAAAATGCTCTACCACCACCGTCATCCTTCGCCCGACCACCCCCATCTCCCGGACCACCAGCCATAGGCAAAAATCCATCCGAACCCACAGCTACCATGCTGGAACCGCATAACTCCTCTCACAGTTGCCAACACCACCAGAATAGAGCTGTGCCATCATCTCTTCGTGCCACCATCCATTGATCGAGCCAATCTTCCCTCCAGCACCGGCCATTTCGAGATCACTGACGAAGCCCCATTGGATTTCTCCCCTGAAGACCCCTATTTTGACATGATCGTGAAAGCTCCCTTTGGCACGATCGTGAAGGCAAACACCCTTCTGCTTGCTGACTTCAGTATAAATTAAAAAAAATAGAAGGAAAGGGATAAATTGATTTTAAGACAATCAATTTGGGCTCCATCATTAAAATCTCGAGCATCTTGATCAATGCATCCTGATCGATGCATCCTGATCAGCACACGATCAAAGAGTCCGCATACCTTTCAGAGCACTTCTAGAAGATTGCAACCATATTTTTTTTGGATTTATCATACTAGATATAAAATTATTTTGGCTTGGAAAATGCTGACCGCAACTGTTATTTTTTTTGGTATTCCAGGTCCAAGGACTTTATCGGACTCGCCATCTGCTAGAATCTCAGCCTGACTTGGTCAATGCCTTCTTTTCTAGTTTCGACCAGGACTTGATTTGTGAGCACCCTTTCCATTTAAAATATTTAATTGATATTGGTAGTAAATTTATTTCTTTAGTTTTATTAGATTAATATATTAATTGATTGTGCTTATCCTAAACTTACAAGTAGTTTCTCAATTATCCACGATCCAGATTTCTTTTAGATCTAGGGTTTTTTTATTATTGCTTGTAGTTATTTAAAAAAAAATTGATTATAGCTTAATCCCTTCCATTTAAGAAAATAATAATTAGCTAGTTTTATTTATAGTTTTGGTTTGCTAATAATTTGAAAAAAATATAAAAAATAATAATAATCTGCATTGCATCCCTAGATCATATCATCTTGCATCACCTCCTACCCAAAAAACCTGACCTCCATGGGCTCCTCTCCTTACCTTCTATCTAGCCTAGGAGTCTTGCCAGGTTTTGGAAACTTGGGACAAGCAAAGACACCCACGAATGGCCTGTAGTCAAATTCTGTATGGAACGGAATTTTTGCAGCACCCTATTTCTCACTTCCATGCTCACTTGGCTTTGATACCAATTATTATCACCACCGTGCTCATGCATAGACCTAAGGACACTAGTGAGAAAGATCTCTACCAAGATTCATGACAATCTGAAGTTGTTTGGGTAGCCAAACACCAAGCCCTAGGTCATTGTACAATTAAGAACCCTGCTATAGTGATCTTGTTCGTGTCTCCATGATTATCAAACCTTGGATGTGATTCCAGACTCAAACTCCACCACCCAAAGACCCTAAGAACCAAGGCAAGGGGTGTGGTACCTTGAGGCATGAAGATCTAGACAGAAAACATGGATGAGGAGTCCTAATTCAACAAGGAGTCCTTAGTAGCATATCCCTACAATAGCCTTGATACCTAGGTGCCTTCAAACTTGTCCAATGCCCCACAAACCTTTTAGATCTATTCTAGATCTGAAAAACCTTTTTTAGGACCTCAAACTAACATGGAATAAGCATGGAATAGGTGGGATAAAGGGTGGCTCCAAATCCTTGGGTGCTAGGGATTCCTAGTTTTACTAGGAATTATAGTGCTACCCTTTTTCTCTTCTCCAATGCCTCCCACACCTTTAGGATGTGTTCCAGACCTAATCCACCTCTTGTTATAACCTTGAATCAATGAGAAATCAACCAAGAATGCCTTAGATTAATTGGAAATAGGAAGAAGAAGGAATGGCATCAAGATCTCCTTAGGTGCTAGTTTTCATGCCATGCACCCCTTCTTAGAAAAGAGGGGAAACCTCCTTCTGCTGCCTTGCTACTGCTCCTTAAGTGGCATGCAACACTAAAGAGAGGGGAAAAGAGATAGGGAGAAGAGTACTTTTATTATTCCTTCAAGTTAGGTTCACATATGGTACCTTTTTATAGACTAAAGAGTTCTCCTATTCCAAATAGAACCAGAAATACAATTTTAAACCTAACTCTAATCTTCCAAGGTTAATCCAATTAGGAGGCAATCATCCAAGCTTATATACATCCATGTCTTGACCAACTCTCATACCCACTTAGATCCAAATCTAATCCAACTTGAATTAGCCTCCTCAAGATCTAAAATCCTGGACCTTAAGCTCATGGAGGGCCAAATCTCCACCCTAGGACAAATCCGGTACTAAACTAAGATCTAAATCAATTTTAGAATCTATGAGTCATTGCCATAGCTCTTCTAGCCTACCAAGGCTTGGGAGCACCATACTTGCACCAACAAATCTTAGTACCTAAAGTTATTTTTATGCTCTTTAAATTTTTATCCTTTACTTTTATTGCAAGTAAATGCTAAGATCTAGATAGTAGATCTTAATACCAAGTTTATTTTCTTGATCTTTTAATTTCTATTTTTTTGACTTCAGTCTTTTCTTTTCTTTTCTAAAATCAAAAGTTTTAAATCATCAAAAATTACTTTTATTGCAAGTAAATGCTAAGATCTAGATAGTAGATCTTAATACCAAGTTTATTTTCTTGATCTTTTAATTTCTATTAATTCGACTTCAGTCTTTTCTTTTCTTTTCTAAAATCAAAAGTTTTAAATCATCAAAAACATTATCTTCTTAATAGAATCGACTGGACCCACTACTTTCTACATAGTTTTAATTTTATTTTGGAGGTCAGATTTTAAATAGATAATCACAGTCTCTTAATGATAACATCAAGCACTGAGCATTAACCTTCGAATGCACCCCCTCTAACATGGGGGATAGATCAGGATGATGTAACACATCTCACTGAAGCAGAAACACCCTTGGCAGCTCCTCAGCCAACTAGTAGCCCTAAGCAAACTCCCCATCATCATCCATCATAACCATGAGGATCTCAAGGGGCATATTGTGCCCATTGTTCCTATCACCAAGCCAGATGTCAATGTAGGAATCAAGGATGAGATTCCCCTATTTCATTTTGTTCTTCTTCAATTCATCACAAGAGTCTTTGACTGGATGACTATTATACTATCATCTATCAAGGCATGCCTAGTCATAGGATAAGTTGGACTGGAAGGTCTATGTTGCCCAGTGAAGCAACCCAAGAGGGGGGGTTAATTGGGTTTCAAAAACTTTTTGCAATGATTTAGACAAGTATGTGCCAATTCAAATACAATGAAGGTGCTAGTGATTCAAGTGTACGTGTGCTTGAAGATATGCAGCAGAATTAGTAAAATAAATGCAGAATAAATAAGATCAAATAATAAGAGAGAGCAAGCAACCGCAAATACAAAGATATATAGTGATTTGGTGCACACCAAAGCACCTATATCCACTCTCCAAGATTCACTTGGAAATTTCACTATAATCTCACTTGATTATAGCCAATTAGTTTTCTGGGCTCACTAATCACAACCCTTTGGTTTTCACAAGCTTAACCAAAAAATCTCTTAGTTTTCTCAAGGCTTACCAAAAATCTCTTAGTTTTCTGGGATAACCAAAAACCTAGTTGGTTTTCACAAGGCTCACCAACAACCTAAGTTGGTTTTTGAAACAAAACTCACCAACAACCCAAGCACTAGTTACAAACCACTTGAAACTAGGAAGAACAATAAAGTTGAAAACAAAGTAATAATACAATCAAGCTTTAAAAATAAAGAAAATATCTCTTTGAAGCTCTTTGATTGCTATTGAAGATGCATATCTTCAAGTTATTGAAAGCCTTAATGGATGCTTGAAGAATGGACTTGAATGCTTCTTGAAAGATCTTGAATGCTTGAAGGCTCAACTTTACTCCAAAGTATTGAATAATCAATGAATGCTCATTGGTTTCTCATTAATTTTTTCCCTCTTGAGTTTTGGTCCACTTTAAATACATTTCTAAGCCTTAAATGACTATTTTTAACCATTGGAGATATGAAAATAGCTGTTAGGGATGAAAAGTACCGTTTCTGTGCTTCAGAAAACTAGCCATTATTGTTCATCCAAACCTGCATGTATCAACACTTCAAGTCATGAGTCGACATATGAGTCGACACTTGAGTTGACACTGATCAAAATTATCTTCTGAAGCTCTCTAGAATGCACTGGTACATCAACACTTCTTCTGGTGAGTCAACCTTGAGGAAAGACTTGAATTTAGCATGTTCTGTATCAATTTTGTCTCAAGTCTTGAGACGATAATTGAGTCGACACATGAGTCGATACTTCATGTAAGCCAGCTAAAATTTCTTCTACATATCAGCTTAAGCTTCTGTGAGTCCGCACCTTGAGTCGATACTTTACTTTCATGAGTCGACACTATGCTAAAACTTTCCTAAAACTCTTCTAAAACTTTGTTGAAACTTTTCCAAACTTAAGATTTGAGTCTTTCAAGGTTATTCTCATATACCAAGGTCCATTTAACTTGAAATTTTATCCATAAAATTAACTTCTTCAACAAGATGACAAGCAATTTTACAAGTGAGTACCCTGTTCTAATAAACTCAAATTTAACACACAATTAGTACTCAAATATACTTATGTATTTTGTTATTCATCAAAATCAATACAGGAGTCAACAATCTCTCCCTTTTTGATGATGACAAAATCTTTAAGTATAATATACATCATAAGCTCAAAAGAATTCAATAGCTATATAGCATTTTGCTATAAGTATCAGAGCTAATGATGATAAGAATTAGAGTCTAAATTTATAATGCTTATTAAGAGCTAAGACTCATTTACAATGTATCAGAGCTAGATATATATATAAGAATGAATTCAATTCATATAGCTTCAATGTCAAAGATATAATTACAATGTATCAGAGCTAAAAATTATGGAGCATCAAAGCTAATGATTAAAAAGTATCGGAGCTAAGTTGTATATGTAAGATGCTCAATAGGTGTATCAGAGCTAAAATGTATTTGAAGGATAGACACTTTAGCAAAAATAGATTAAATCATGAAGAATATCAAAGCAAAAATAATAAAGACAAGCTTTAAGAGTATCATTACTTGAAAGAAGTCAAAACATGTCAGCGAAATAATATACAAAAAAAAGTATCAGAGCAAAATTATCAATTCATGATATGTATTAGAACATAAAAATAAGGAGTATCAGAGCATATATATATAAATATATAAAATTAAAGAAAAGAAGTATCAGAACATAACAAATAGGAATAAGAGCATAAAACTGAATCGTATCAGAGCATAGAACCATAGAACAAAAGCTCCCCCTCAATGTATGATCTGAAAATAACTTTCAAAACTTATAAGCATTAGAAATTATAAAGTTTCAAAATTTTCTCCCCCTTACTTTGTGCTCTCTTTTTCAAAAAAAAACTTTTCAAAAATCTCTCCTTTATGTCATTCATTAATTACTTTATTAATTACTCCCCCTTTTTGTCATCATGAAAAAGGGTGCGAAAAAGAATAGAACAAAATGAAAATAAAATATTGCAACAATAAAGATATAAGAATACCAAGAGTTGCCAAAAAAGATATTTTATACATAAAATTTCATATATTTAATATACTTGATACATGATTCATAACAAAATAAACATATATCAAAAAGAAACTTACATCAAAGTGAAATGCTACTACTATTGGAAATTGTGTCACAAAGCCAATCGCCTAGGCATAGGTGGTTGAGCTGAGTATTGTACTCTTTGTATGAATTAATAAATATTATTTTTGCAGCTCATCACATTCTAACTTTTTTCTATAATGAACTCTTTTCATGTGTGAAGTCCTTAGGACTACATTAACTTCGATATAGAGAGGATATATCGAGTGGTCCTTAAACTAGGTTCACGACCAAAGGATACATTGTACTGGATGGCAATGTATCAAGTATAGGTTATCATGGTTCACATCGTTTGGTTATCCTCTTGCCCAAAGGAGTGTAGTGACACTGATGTGATCTACAAGTGGGATATATGATATCTCATTGAACGTGACTCCGTGTAGCCCCTTTCTGCTAATAGGATACTCACGATTGGATATGGGTATATGTGTCCCTCCAACCTGAGGTCATTATGATAGCTTGCAAGTAGCTCCCTGTGCTTTGGTGCCAGACTACCCGGATTCTAATCCGGTGACAGAAGGTTTCTGGATACAGGCAAGTACTTGTGGAGCAGTGGTGGACCAAGATAGAATTGAGCTATCCAAATAATTTGGATTAAATATCTCGTAGTGTCTCAATTTAGCAAATCTTCGATCGGGGTAGTCCTAGTGAAGAGTCACTGGACTTGCGAGGTTGAGACATGTTATGGATTGACTCAACTAGGGTTCGTAGTATAACCCTAGGTCATCCTGAGCATTGGAGGTCAAAGGGATGAATTATACAGTAACCATATGCCAGAGATTCGATTGATTGCTCTCGCATCTTCGACCTATCCGGATGCCGGGACCTATTGTTAGATGGTATCTTGTGCTGGTACTAGAATTGTTCCAATGCTTCCACCTAGGTTCGAACTTATGAGGTCACATGCCATAGAGGATTTATCCCTAATCCAGGTACCGATTTATGATTAGGAATCATTTCGGTAATGGTTTCATTGAGAACAGATTGTATTGACCCGGTTTTAGGTTTATCAAAAACTGTTCGAGTCCACCGGGAATTGTTTCTGGGTGACCAGGACTTGACCAAGCCTTTTATAAATTAGATTTTGGTATAATTGTATATTGAACCAATTTTGAACCGGTTTGGGATTTTTTGAACCGGTTGTGAACCGATTTTGAACCAATTTACATAATTATTAAGGCTTGGGCAAATAGGGAATTCAAGTCGTCTTTTCCTCTCCTCCTTCCACTCGTATTTGGCTAGAAATTAACCCCTATTTATTGCTCTTCATTGCTTTTATTGAAGATGAATTTGATTCATCCTGAAACCTCCTGCCCTCTCATTTTCCCAGCAGGTACCCTCGGCTCCCAAATCAGTGTTTTCTTTGTTTCATGTTGATTATTTTTCTGGGCTAAAAATCACTAAGAGTGTCCACTATTTTTTGAGAGCTTCCATCGATGATTTTGGGACTGAGTTCTTGTGAGAGATTGGGAGAGAAAAACTTCATCAATTCCCTACTTTGTTGGTGCTCATTCGGTGGAAGATTGAATTGTTTTGGAGAAAACAATTATAGAACAGAGCATTCTATTTTTCTTCCTCCCTCCAACCATTTCAAGAAGTTTCCGGTGACTAGCATCGCACGATAAACCGGATCAAAGGAAAACCAGGTGTGTCCCCCCTCTAGAGGGTGTTCTCTTGAGCACCTGTGAGTCGAATCTACCTTCATAGCTGCTGGTCTTCTTTGCTCTATTTTTTGGTTGCAGAATTCTTGTTCTGAAATTTCTGGGTGAAAAGGACTTCGGCAACATTGGAAGAGCGATCCAATTACTTCGCCATTGAAGCAAGTTCCATCAAGAAATCACCTTGTTGTTGTTGCAGGAGGAGAGACCAAAGTATTGCTATTTTGATTTGAGTTTTGCTGCTATTGGAGAAGAGATAAAAGAATGTTTCAAACGGTTGCTGGAAGAAGAAGACTGGAATAAGGTTATTCTAGATATTCCAGCTATTCCAGTATTTATCCTTGCTTTATTCCAAGTAGGAATAAGGTAAAATCTATGTTTTTATTTTTCATGCATACCTAGATCTAAGTTTATTAAATTGTTTATAAATATTACATATCCATTTCATGCCTTCTTTTGCTTGTACATGCATCTTGAAAATGTTAGATCCTGTGCGGAGTAGGTTTTTTCGCTGCTATTTTAAAATTATTTTAAAATACAACCTGCTCCTTGCCCTGTTACATGCTTAGTGTAGGCACTTGCAATCCCGTGTTTACTTTTAGTGGTATCAGAGCAAGGTTCTGGTGTAACATATCTTGATTGCATGTATTGTAGATTAAAATATTTAATCTTTACATATGTATATGTATCTTAATCATAGGGTATGATTAGGGAGTACTTTTAGGAACCTAGTTGAGACCTTCACCATGACCGTGTGTCTTTGGCACGATGCGGTTCATCTATGTTGGCCTCTTTAAAAGGATCCTTTAAGGAAATCAAAAGAATTAAAATTATTTTAATTCTGATACATTTTTGGCATGTCTTATAAATTTCTTTTTGTCAATGTAATATTTATAAAAGAATATAACTAGATATGATGCATAAAACTTTTTATGTAAAAGGAGTTTTACATTTTTTTAATTAAAATTGTTTTAATTAAAATATTGGCTTATATTCAAACAATTTTGAATTATATGATTAAAATAAATGACAAGTTATCTTAGGGTTTATGAATCCTAATGTCATTTAAATAAGCCAATTAGGTTAATTGGGTTAGATGTCTAATTGGGTCCATTTTTTGGGTTAGACCTATCTTTAGTTGAACTGGATAATAAGAAGACTAATCAAAAGTTGATTAAGGTCCTTCTTTTCGAACTATCTAATAGTTAGATGAGTTAGTCCATTCATCTAAAATGGATCTAATTAGTGGCTCCGTGGAAGCTCGAGTCTTTAGGCTAGTCTGATCGAGTCTGGTAAACCGGTTGGTGTCGAGGTAGGTTTGGCATTGTGATCATGGTTGTATGAGGCTACCTCTTTCTTGGCCAACTTGGTTGGTGTCTAGGAAAGATGGTTAAAGACGGATACTCACCCATGATCTCACCTACCTGGCCAGTCATGTCGACCAGAACTGATTAGAAAAACTCATTGACTCGAGTTAACCCATGTCACCCAAGTTGATCAGTCTGACTAATCGGTAGGTGCCCATGGATCAATTGTTGAATTGATTAAACCCTCCTGAAAACTGATTTGTTCAGTGAGAGGATGATCCATGTTCTTCTCTTATTCATCTATCACAATCTAAAATCCTCTAAAATTATTAGATCCTGAAAAAGATTAAGTCAAAGAGTTGATGGTGTCTTAGCCTTCTATTAAGTGAGTTAGTAATGTGTCCTTTAACTTAGTGTTCATCAGCAGTTCCATAGAACGGGTGTGCATCCGGTTACTCAAATTACTTTCTCATAGATGATGGTTCAGTGCAACCTTCTTAACGGTGATCAGGTGAGCCGGCCATAGTCAGGCTTGGTCATTCGTTGGCTGGAAGTATTGGATTTATTATGTTAATGGTTGGACCTAACCGGAGACCCGTAATAGGAGGCCCTTAAGCTGATTGGGGTGCTCTTTGGGGCAAAATAGATTACTGGAAGTTGCTTAGGGAAGCAATTGGTTGGTGAACCTACATTTAGGCACGTATGGGTGAGCTAGCCATAGTCGGGCTCATACATTGTCTATTAGATTTCAGTACCTACTATGAAATAGTGATTTCACGGATTGGAGTTAGAGGCTCCTAATCTGAAAAATTAGTGGGAGAGACCTTTAGACTAAAGTCCAAGTCTTTTGGTTAATTGATTAATTCATACTCTAATATGGTGTTGTTTTTCCTTTCAGATGTCTTCAAATCTTTCACTTCAGTCACTTCTCGATAACAAGAAGTTGAAGGGTCACAACATCGATAGCTGGTATTGAAAGTTGAGGATTGTCTTGGAGCATGAATGAATCCTTTATGTGATAACAGATCCGGCACCTGAAATCCCTTCTGCTAATGCTCGGAGTTCGATTAGGGACACTTATCAGAACTAGGTTTTTGATCAGACTACTATCCGATGCATCATGCTAGTGGCAATGAACGACAAGTTCAGTTGCAAGTTCGAGGAAGCCCAACCAGGTGAGATCCTTCAAAAGTTGAAGGAATCTTTCGTCATGTCGGACGATGTAGAGAGGTACAAAGTTCTTGTGCCACTATAATGCCAAGATGATGAATGGTGTTTCTGTCACTGATCATGTATTGTACATGATCGAGCTGATTGAAAAGTTGGGCAAGCTCGGATGTCCATTGCACGAGTAGCTCGGCAAGGATGCGATTTTGAATTCTCTGCCCTCCTCCTATCTTGACTTTCTCAACCATTATAGAATGAACAAGCCTGCAGTCAATCACCATGGTTTGATGGGATTACTACAGACTTACGAGAAAAACCACCAACTGAACAAGGGGGTGGTGAATTTAGTGGGACGTTCTAGAGGTCATCGTCCCTTTAAGAAAGGGAAGAATAAAAGGAAGAGAAAGAAGGTGCTGAATGCTCCTGGCCCGAGTCAGATTAGGAAAGTGAAAGCTGATCAATCTACTGCAGAGTGCTTCTACTGCAAGAAGCGGGGACACTGGAAGAGGAACTATCCTCTTTACCAAGCATCCTTAGACCCGAACAGGACAAGGAAGGGAAAATAGTAGACTGCTGGACAAGGTATTTATATGATAAAACCTTGTAATTTCTCTATTTGTCATACTGCTAACTGGGTATTAGATACCGGTAGTCTTGTTCATGTTTGTAATTCATTACAAGGACTGTAAGTTAGCAAGAGATTCAAGGATGGGGAATAGTTCCTGAGCGTTAGGAATGGAAATAATGTTCCAGTACTGGCGGTCGGAGTTTTGAGTCTTGTCTTTGAGTCCTGTACTGTTGAGTTAGTCGACTGTCATTATTGTCCAAGTTTCATTATGTGCATAATCTCTTAGGCCTTTTGGTCAATTGTGGTTTTAAACTATCAATAAAAGGAGATATTTGCCAAGTTATTTTGAATAACTCTATGATAATGAAAGCTAAGTTAAATAATGGCATTTATGTACTGTCACAGCCTGTTAGTGTAATGTACACATCTAGCAAACGCCCAAGGTTAGAATATATTAGTGATCTATATCTTTGGCACTGTAGGCTAGGTCATGTTAACCAGAATAGGATAAATAAGTTGCGAGGAGAAGGCCTCCTCAAGGTCAGTGATTCTGAATCACTGCCTACTTGTGAATCCTGTTTACTTGGTAAAATGACCAAGTCACCTTTTATTGGAAAAGGTGAATGAGCTACAGAACTTCTGAGTCTCATATATACTGATGTATACGGACCCATGATAGTTATTGCCAGAGGTGGATACAGATATTTTATTATGTTTACAGACGACCTTTCGAGGTTTGGTTATGTCTTTTTGATGAGACATAAATCTGAGTTGTTTGAAATGTTCAAACGATATCGTAATGAAGTAGAAAAATAAACTGAAAATAGTATTAAAACCCTTCGATCTGATCAAGATGGTGAATACCTATCTGGTGAGTTTTTTACATACCTTGAGAAGAATGGGATTCTCTCTCAATGGACTCCTCTAGGAACACCATAGTTGAATGGTGTGTCCGAAAGGAGGAATCGAACCCTGTTGGACATGGTTCGGTCAATGATGGGCTTTGCAACTCTGCCACTATCCTTTTGGGGATATGCACTTAAGATAGCTTGTCACTTGTTAAATAATGTTCTGAGTAAGTATGTTGTCTCCACTCCAAATGAGATGAGGACTGGACGTAAGCCCTCAATCTCACACCTTCGGCTCTAGGGTTGTTCGGCTTATGTAAAGCGTTTAGACTCAGATAAATTTGGTCCTAGGTCTGATCGGTTCCTGTTTATTGGTTACCCTAAAGAAGCTAAAGGTTATTTCTTCTACTTGGAGGATGAACAAAAAGTGTTCGTAGCTCTTAGGGCTATTTTTTTGGAAAAGGAGTTCCTTGAAGAAGGAATTGTAGCCTCTAAGATTGAACTTGGTGAAGTTCAACCAGTAGAATAACCTGCACACTCTAAGGACATCATAGAACTAGCTGTGATTGAATCACACCTGGAATCCATTATTAGGAGATCCAATAGAGTACAGCGTCAGCCGGACAGATACTATGGTTTCTTGGTCCGAGACGGTGATCCCATTGAGCTCGATGAGAATAATGAGGATCCGATCACCTATATAGATGCACTTCAGAGATTTAACTCTGAGGCATGGTTTAGAGCCATGCGATCCGAAATGGAGTCCATGGAGATCAACAATGTATGGACATTGGTTGATCCGCCTGAAGGGATTAAACCCATCGGGTGCAAGTGGATCTTCAAGAGGAAAAGGGGTGCAGATGGGAAGGTGGAGACCTATAAAGCCCATCTGGTTGCCAAGGGGTATCGTCAGTAATATGGTATCGATTATGACGAGACTTTTTCTCCTGTGGCAATGCTCAAGTCCATTGAGATCATGCTTGCTTTAGCAGCATATTTTGATTATGAGATATGGCAAATGGATGTACGAACCACTTTTCTAAATGGTGAGCTGGAAGAAGAGGTGTATATGATTCAGTCTGAAGGGTTCACATCCTCAGATGAGTCAAAAGTATACAAGTTGCAGAGGTCCATTTATGGACTCAAGCAAACATCTCGAAGTTGGAGCTTACGGTTTGATAGGTGTATCAAATCGTTTGGCTTCGTTAGGAACAGAGAAGAACCCTGCATCTATAAGTGGGTTAATGGTTCTGTGATTGAATTCCTGGTACTGTATGTTGATGACATTCTTTTAATCAGGAATGATGTCGCAGCATTACAAGGAATAAAGGTCTGGTTATCATCTCAGTTCTTTATGAAGGACTTGGGTGAAGCTTCTTACATATTGGGTATGAAGATCTATAGAGATAGATCTAAAAGGCTTCTGGGATTGTCTCAGTCTATGTACATAGATACCATGCTGAAATGTTTCAGCATGGAAAATTCCAAGAAAGGCTATCTTCCGATAGGTTCTAGAATTACTCTTTCTATGAAAGATTGTGTGATAACTCCTGAGAAAAGAGAGCGCATGAGTAGAGTACCTTATACTTCTGTAGTAGGCTCTATCATGTATGCTATGACATGTACTAGACTAGACGTGGCATACTCACTAGGAGTAGTGAGCAGATACCATCTGACCCAGGTGAGGCACATTGGAAGGTGGTTAAGTCCATCTTGAAGTATTTGAGAAATACTAAAGACCAATGGCTGATTTATGAAGAATCTGACTTGAAACTTGTGGGGTATACTGACTCTAGTTTCCAGTCAGATATAGATGATAGTGAAAGTGTATCAGAGTTTGTATTTATCCTGAATGGAGGAGTGATTGCTAGAAAAGTCCCAAGCAGGCGATAGTTGCAAACTCGGTATGCGAGGCAGAGTACCTTGCAGCATCAGATGCAGTGAAGGAAACCGTGTGGTTGTGGAAGTTCCTTGGAGAGCTAGGAGTGGCATCTTTCCTAGATGGTCCTATTCTAGTGTACTGTGACAGCACTAGAGCCATTACTCAAGCTAAGGAGCCGAAAGCTCATCACCGCACCAAGCATATTCTGTGGTGCTACTACTTCGTACGAGAGATCATAGAACGAGGCGACATCAATCTTATGAAGATCGATGGAAAGGAAAATATGGCCGACATTTTTACTAAAGCCCTCAGAATAAAAGAGTTTGCCTTTTGTAAAAGGGAAATGGGTATTAGATACTATTCTGATTGGCTTTAGTATAAGTGGGAGTTGTTGGGAATTGTGTCCCAAAGCCAATCGCCTAGGCTGTAGGTGGTTGAGCTGAGTATTGTACTATTTATATGAATTAATAAATATTATTTTGGAAGCTCATCATATTTTGACTTTTCCTAGTAATGAACTCTTTTCATGTGATGAAGTCCTTAGGACAACATTGACTTCGATATAGAGAGGATATATCAAGTGGTCCTTAAACTAGGTTCATGACCAAAGGATACATTGTAATGGATGGCAATGTATCAAGTGTAGGTTGTTGTGGTTCACATCGTTTGGTTGTCCTCTTGACCAAAGGAGTGTGGTGATACTGATGTGATCTACAAGTGAGATATATGATATCTTATTGAACATGACTCCATGTTGCCCCTTTCTTCCAAAGGGATACTCATGATTGGATATGGGTATATGTGTCCGTCCGACCTGAGGTCATCATGGTAGCTTGCAAGCAACTCCTATGCTTTGGTGCCGGACTACCCAGATTTCAAATCCGATGATGGAAGGTTTTTGGGTACAGGAAAGTACTTGTGGAGTAGTGATGGACCAAGATAGAATTGACCTATCTAAATAGTTTGGTTTGAATGTCTCACAGTGTCTCAATTTATCAAATCCTCGGTCGGGGTAGTCCTAGTGAGGAGTTACTAGACTTGCGAGGTTGAGACATATTATGGATTGACTCAGCTAGGGTTGGCAGTATAACCCTAGGTCATCCTGAGCATTGGAGGTCAAAGGGATGAATTATACGGTAACCATATGCCAGAGGTTTGATTGATTGCTCTTGCATCTTCGACCTATCCAGATGCCGGGATCCATTGCTAGATGGTATCTTGTGCTGCTACTGAAATTGTTCCGGTGCTACCGCCTAGGTTTGAACCTATGAGGTCATATGCCATAGAGGATTTATCCATGATCCAGGTACCAATTTATGATTAGGAATCATTTTGGTAACGGTTTCATTGAGCACACATTGTATTGACCCAGTTTTGGGTCGATCAGAAACTGTTTGGGTCCACCGGGAATTATTTCTTGGTGACCGGGACTTGACCAAGCCTTTTATAAATTAGATTTTGATCTAATTATATATTGAACCGATTTTGAACCGGTTTGGAATTTTTTGTACCAATTGTGAACCGATTTTGAACCCATTTACATAGTTATTAAGGCTTGGGCGAACAGGGAATTCAAGACGTCTTTTTCTCTCCTCCTTCCACTCGCATTTGGCTAGAAATTAACCCCTGTTAATTGCTCTTCATTGCTTTGATTGAAGACGAATTTGATTCGTCCTGAAACCTCCTGCCCTCTCATTTTCCCAGCAGGTTCCCTTGGCTCCTAAATTAGCATTTTCTTTGTTTCATGCTGATTATTTTTATGGGCTAAAAATCACTGAGAGTGTCTGCTATTTTTTGAGAGCTTCCATCGGTGATTTTGGGACTGAGTTCTTGTGAGAGATTGGAAGAGAACAACTTCATCAATTCCCTACTTTGTTGGTGCTCATTCGGTGGAAGATTGAATTGTTTTGGACAAAACAATTACAGAATAGAGCATTCTATTTTTCTTCCTCCCTCCCACCGTTTCAAGAAGTTCCGGCGTCTAGCATCGCGCGAGAAGCCGAATCAGAGGAAACCCAGGCATGTCCCCCATCTAGAGGGTGTTCTCTTGAGCACCTGTGAGCCAAATCTACCCCATAGCTGCTGGTCTTCTTTGCTCTATTTTTTGGTTGCAGAATTCTTGTTCTGAAATTTCTGGGTGAAAAGGACTCAACATTGGAAGAGCGATCCAATTACTTCTCCATTGAAGCAAGTTCCATCAAGAAATCACCTTGTTGTTGTTGCAGGAGGAGAGACCAAAGTATTGCTATTTTGATTTGTGTTTTGTTGCTATTAGAGAAGAGATAAAAGAATGTTTCAAACGGTTGCTGGAAGAAGAAGACTAGAATAAGGTTATTCCAGATATTCCAGCTATTCCAGCAGTTATCCTTGCTTTATTCCAAGTAGGAATAAGGTAAAATCTATGTTTTTATTTTTCATGCATATCTAGATCTAAGTTTATTAAATTGTTTATAAGTATTACATTCCCATTTCATGCCTTCTTTTACCCGTACATGCATCTTGAAAATGTTAGATCTTGTACAGAGTAGGTTTTTCCACTGCTATTTTAAAATTGTTTTAAAATATAACCTGGTCCTTGCCCTATTGCATGCTTAGTGTAGGCACTTGCAACCCCGTGTTTACTTTCAACTACCTATTACACTGACCCTAGGGGGTGCTTTCCTCATCAAAGGAAGACCCATCTCCAGAATAATAGGCCCTGTAACCCTAAAGGGATGGGGTCACGACCACATCAACTAGAGATCAGAAAGTGTAGTCCTAACAGGTCTATGAATGTCACATGGCTTCGGCTTCTACATTTGGCATATGCACTCCATCGTACTGGTGTTGGAGAAGATGCAATGTCAGTGGCAGGAATAGAAGATGTGACATGGTCAGATGGAGTAACATCAAAAATGGATCTGGAAGGAAGAATATGAAAACTAGGTGTGTAAAACCCTAGTTCCCGGATCACTGATGAAGTATGTACGATAGAAGATGGAATCACTAGAGTAGGAAGATCAATAAGAGTGTCTGGTGGATCATAGTATAGAACAGGGATAGAGATATCATGATCAAAAGGAATCACTAGGGTGCTAGAAAGAATAGGTGTCTAATAAGGTGGACTGGATGGGGTAGGAGCAGTCTCAGAAGTCCTTTTAGGATGCTGCTCAACTACGGTGTCTGGCTCAGAGTTTGCTATGTAGTCTGCCACATCAAAATCAGCAAAAGAACTTCTCTGACCATCTCCTATGTCTGTGTCTAGAGATAGAGCTAAAGGTGGTCGAGGTGATGGCAGAGAGTCTGATGAGGGAGGTGAAGATGCCCTGGTAGATATCGTTCTATCTAGTCTAGCCATGATAGTAGAGAAGCCATTTGTCAACTCCTGATGACATGCTCTTATCCTTAAATGCATCTGATCGACTTGTTGTCTGATGATCAACATCTTTATCTACAGTCTAGTCAACCTATCCTTAATTCTGTCAGTAGGAGGTGGCACCTCTAGCTATGCCAGAATTGATGGCACGGGCTGAGTATCAAGAATGTCACTCGGTGGCACAGATGGCCCAACCTTATCTCTATAAATTTGCCCTCCTCAGTAATGTCCTCATCATCTGCATCAATGGTCTGTCTAGATACCCTCCATCTCCACTGATAGAAAAATGCCCTAAGAGCCAATCATTATATGGGCCTTTTTGTAAACTTCCAACTCATGTATGACATCATTATTTATAATAAAAGCATTTGATTCATCATATACTGTTGTGTCATGTTTTTGACTATGATGAACCTCATAGAGTAGGGCAATGGAATTAGGATTATGATAAAATAATAATGAGATCTAATTCCTATAAACCCTAATCTAGAATGTTCCTTGTCATTGGACCATCGATTCGGGGATCGATGAATCTGGTAAGACTAGCTTATCCTATGTATGCTCAGTTGATGAGGGTGATTGATCTCACAGTCACTTATGTACAGACACTAATACAAGGATAAGGGTGCTCATTAGGTTATGAATACATAGAACTGATCCGCACCAGGACTATCTTATGGAAGTCTTACTCCTTGTCAAAAGATAGGTCCTAGAGTAGAAGTTGTGCATGTGATCTTCAAACATGAGGTCACCATGGTTTCTTGTGCACACTAAGCCATACTTTGGTTCATACTCATTCATGGCATTGCAACATGCACGGGGTGTTCTGGGTATGGTGGAAGGTGTACGAAGGATGTGAGTGGACCAATAAGGAATCGATCAATCCCGGTACGAGGATATATTATCCCATGTAATCTCTTCAATTAGTGACTCAAGAAATCTTTGCAAAGTTGGATGAGAATAGAAGTGGCTTCTAATCAGTCATCAGCTGAGTCCTTATGATCGAGATGAGATTCGATATGATTAAGTGTTAGGGTTTGACATTTATCCATACCCATCACTTAATCGGGATAATGGGAGATCGAAAGATTGAATTGCACGGTAACTTACTACTGAAGGGTACTTTGATAATTTCTACAAAATTCCTCATCTTTCGAGTAGGCATGACATGTTTCTAGATATCAATCTTGTCTTATAGGTTTTCATGAACCAATTGATTTGGTTTCATGAGTCAATTCGATGTGTGATTTGATTTGGATAATTAGGTGAGCCAATTTGACCTAATTAGGTCAATCAGGATCGATCGGATCGAATCAGCTCAAACCTAAACCTACTGTAGGCTAGATGTGGAATCCAAAGGGTCACAGACATTAGGAGGTCAGCCTAGGAACTCAATTGACATTTAATTATGGTCAAGGGATCCTAATTGGTTAGCTAGATTGCACACTAGCATGTGTAGGCTGACCTAATCTCCTAACCCAAATGAATTGGGTCTGAAAGGTTGCTAAATGGACTAACAAATTTATAAGAGACCTAGATTGGGTTGAGTCCTAAGTGTGATGAGTTTATCAGATTTTATCTGATATTTTTTGGACATTTTATGCACCATAAATGAAGAGTCCAAAAGGCAAGGGACTCTTAGCGTATAAGTGACACCTCTGCATTCAAAAGGGTGCACAAGGACCAATTGACTTCCAATCTAAGAAAAAGTTTTATGGATGGAAAGTAGACTTAATGCCCTTTCATATGACACCCATATTATATATACTTTGAATAGGTCAATGGTGTCACATGGCATGGAGAAGTTGGTGCAAAGTGAAGAGTCGCGTCTCTTCACTTTGGTGCTAATTCAAGTAAGCAGCGTCCTTCTGCTTTAAGTCTTTTTGAATAACCGATGCTTCTTAATCATAAGTCAGATAAAAGGTTGATGAGAAGGCTTTTCTGGTGCCTCCTCTCCTATAAATAGCTATCAGTATTTGTTCTGATGGGATGATATATATCATATTTTTGGTTTCTTCCTTACACTCTTACATCTATCCACTTTGTCTCTTCCTTCTCTTGTTAGGACATAGGTCTTCCCTTAAGACAAGTCTGCCATTTTAAGACAAGGGTTTAGGAAGAGAATTAGGAAGTGATAGAAAGAGAAAAGAGAGATTTTGGAGAGGGCTTAGAGTGCTCTACTAGAAGGCAAAGGTCTAAGCAAGGAAGGAGAGGCTGCCGAATGAAGAAAAGTCCATCGAAAGAGTCCCAATTGATCAAGGACCTACAAGGGAGAGGTTTCTAGGTTTGAATCCTGTGTGGATCACCGTTGGAGGGCTTGCACTTGTGAGTCTCATGAAAAGGATTGGATTTCAGTGATCTATGTATATTTCTCTTACTTCATTTATGTTTCATTGATTGGTATTGCATGAGGGGTTCCTGGGAATTAAGATTTTCTTGCCAATTAGGATTTCATGCTTAGAATTTTTGTTTTGAAATTCACTTCCACATGCTGCATGATTCCCAGCACCCTCGGAGAATTCCCATCATCCATTGACCTCTGTGTAGATGATATCCCATCCTATGTAACGATCTCTCATCGTAGATGTCTATATAAAGTAACTACCTGAGGGGCTCTCCATCTATGACAACTCCATGAGCTTAGAATAAGATGGTCAGACCCATGCCATATGGCATGCATAACCTCTTGCTCATAGTGACCTCGATCATCTGGTGTACTATAAGAAATGGGAGGCAGACTGGAGTCCGTCGGATTAAAGATTCCATGACCAGCAACTCTCTCTTCGTGATGAAATCAAAGCATCCGATCTTCGGCAAAAGTATCTGAGCGATGATGTGATGGAGCAATCTCATGGCTCCCTCTCTGAGATGATCTGTCTCAAAAACACATCGGAATCCGCTCATCCTGTCTACTAATGAGTTAGCTATGATGCCCCTCATGGTGTCTCCCAAGCCCTGCTCAATACCTCTGCAGTTTATGAAATCACTGTCCCTCGAACCTCAGCAATCCACCCATCTGCTCCTCTAGCCAAAGTACCGTAGAACTCTCGAATCAGGCCAGGATAAAATCTCTCAATCAATGAGAAGAAATGGGCCATCCCAGATCTCTCAACCACTGTCATATACAAAAATGATGCTGGTCCACAAAGTCAAAGTCTACTCACCATCCTTCAACAATGGCCTTGGAGGCCATCCTATCTACTCCATGCATGGGTAGTCTGACTGGAATCTCATAATGAATAGGTGGCTCCATGTCTGATCCTTGTGGTGCACCTTCGTGCGACACTCTTTATCCTGTGTAGACTGATGAATCCTGACAACTTGCTTCCTGGCCCCATCACCCAGAAAAAGGAAAGAAACAATCTAGGGCAAAATGGATAGAGATTCATGGTAAAACCATGAGAAAATAGAAAGAATAGTGAAGAAATAGAGAAGAAACAGGCTCAAACAAGGAATTGGATGGTTGGAATAGTGATTAGAGGTTAATGGAGGTTGGGATACTGTTTTATGGATGAGTCGACTCAAGGATTAGAAGAAAAAATGATAGGAATTGATCATTTTTCCCTATTTGTTCTCAGGTTTCCGTCAATCAAGTGTCGACTCACGATTTTAGGCCAAGTGTTGACACTTGGAGGTGTCGACACTTCAAACTATCGACACTTTGATAAAAATTGCAAAAAATGGAAAAAATCATAGAAAATTATAGAACCTAATTTTAATGATCTAGGAATGATTAAACATGATTTTCAAGAATATTTGATCAGGAAATTTTCAAGTAAAATTTGAAAGGTCATAAAGAGATCGAGATCTAATAAAAAAGATTAATGACTCATAATTTCCTTCTAATCATACAGAACCTATCTTAACAAAAAGGCTTGGTCAGTATATCAGTTAGTTGCTTTTCAGTACAAACAAATTCAAGCATAACATCATTATTTTGAACATGATCTTTAATAAAATGGTGTCTAATTTCAATGTGTTTACTTTTAGAATATTAAACATAATTTTTAGTTAAGTTTATAGCACTAGTATTGTCACATCTTATTGGTGTCTTAGTTAATTTAATGTCAAAATCCTTGAGTTATTGTTTAATCCACAAGATTTGAGCACAACAACTTCCGGTTGCAATATATTTAGCTTCAGATGTAGATAGTGCAACTGAATTTTATTTTTTGCTAAATCATGATATTAAATTAACTCCAATAAATTAACAAGTTCTAGAAGTACTTTTTCTATCTAACTTACAACCAGCAAAATCAGCATCAGAATATGCAATTAAATTAATAGCTGAATTCTTAGAGTACCATAAACCAATATTAATAGTGCCAAATAAATATCTAAGTATGCACTTAATAGCCAATAAATGTGATTCTTTAGGCTCAGACTGATATCTAGTACACATACGTCACTAAATATAATATCTGGTCAAGTAGCAGTTAAGTACAGTAAAGATCCAATGATGTCTCTATATAATTTTGATCAACTTTCTTACTAGACTTATCCTGTCAAGCTTACATGAAGGGCTCATAGGTGTACCGATTAGTTTGGTCTTCTCCATCCCAAACTTTTTCAAGATCTCCTTTGTGTATTTAGATTGATTGATGAAGATCCCTTCACTTGTTTGCTTAATCTGGAGTCCGAGGAAGTAGTGTAATTTTTCCATCAAGCTTATCTCGAACTTTCCCTACATCAGCTTTGCAAATTCTTGACAAAGAGATTCATTAGTGGCACCAAAGATAATATCATCAACATAGATCTATACTACTAAAAGATCATCAACCTTTTTCTTTAAAATCAATGTAGTATCAACATGACCTCTAGAAAAATTATTTTCAATCAAAATTTACTAAGTCTTTCATACCATGCACGGGAGGCTTGCTTTAACCATAAAGTGCTTTATGTAATTTGAAAACATGATCAAGATGTGCATGATTTTCAAAACTAGGTGGTTATTCAATAAAAACTTCTTCAGCTAAATAACTACTCAAAAATATACTTTTAACATTTGAAATAGTTTGAAATCCATAAAACATGCAAATACTAAAAGTAATCTAATAGCTTCAAGTCTAGCTACTGGTGCAAAGATTTCATCAAAATCAATTCCTTCCTCTTGATTGTAACCCTTAGCTACTAGTCTAGCCTTGTTTCTAGTTACTATTCCATTTTTATCTAATTTATTTCTATATACCCATTTTGTACCAATTATGGAAGCATTAGATGGTCTTTCCATTAGTGTTCAAACATTATTTCTTTCAAATTGATTTAGTTCTTCTTGCACAGCGATTATCCAATTAGGATCATTTTCAACTTCTTCAATACATTTATGTCCAATTTGAGAAACAAAAATAATATAATCACATTCATTTCTAATAGATGATCGGGTTCTTACTCCTCTCGATGGATCACCTAAGATTAATTCCTTAGGATGTCCATGAGCATACCTCCATTCTTTGGATAGATCCTTTGGTGAAGATCTTGTGGCTTCTTTTTCATTCTTCTTGTTTTGATCTTCTTCACTTTCTTTGATAGGGGTATCGTCCAATGTTAGCTTCTTGAGTCCTTCAAGACCCGCTCATTTATCAAAAATATCCTCTTTTCCAGAGGACTTGTTAGTAGACTCTTCAAACACTACATGCATGGACTCTTCTACTACAAGTGTTCTTTTGTTAAAAACTCTGTATGCCTTGTTAGATGTAAAGTATCCTAATAAGATACATTCATTTGACTTGGCATCAAATTTGTCAAAATTATCTATTGTTTAGAATAAAATATCGACAACCAAAAACCCAAAAATATTTCAAAGTAGATTTTCTTTCTTTACAAAGCTCATATGGAGTTTTCTTTAAAATTGGTCGAATTAAAATATGGTTTAAAATATAACAGGCATTATGAATATCTTCTACCTAGAAATATCTAGGTAAATCATTTTCACAAAGCATTATGCATGCCATTTTTCTAAAGTATGATTTTTTCTTTCTACCACCACATTCTGTTGAGGTGTCCTAGGTATAGAAAATTATACTCAATTCCTTTTTTATTACAAAAATTTTTAAAATCTTGATTTTCAAATTCAGTTCCATGGTCACTTCGAATATAAACAATGGAAGTACCTTTTTTATTTAAAATTTTTTGATAAAACTTCATGAAAGCCAAAAAGGATTCATCTTTATGAGCTAAAAAAAAAACCTATGTAAATCATGAGAAATCATTTACTATGACTAATCCATATCTCTTGCCTCCTAGGCTTGTGGTCCTAGTTGGTCCAAAAAGATCCATATGGAGTAGTTCTATTGGCCTAGAAGTTGAAACTATTCCTTAATTTTAAAAGATGTTCTTGTTTGTTTTACAAATTGACAGGCTTCACAAATTTTATCTTTTTCAAATCTAAGCTTTGGTAAATCTTTAACTAAATTATTTTTACATAATTTATAAACTAGATGCATGCTTGCATGACCTAATCTACGATGCTAAAGCCAACTAGTCTCTTTGGTGGGGATACCAGGATCAGACACAGATCACTAGATCCCATATGATTTATTGATTAAGGTTTTAATTTTAGAACCTTAGTCATGTGTCATAATTTTGTAATCAATTAAAATTGAGTCCTGTAATAAGTTAAGGTTAGTTGATTTGTCTCAACCCTTAACCCTAGCCAGTATATTGAGTCCTGTACTTCAGTTATGAGTCTAGTAAGAGTTTAATTTTATACAAGAGAAGAGGATACCCTACTTTGGAGCTCCACCAGGCCTCATCTAAGAGTCAGAGGCCACTACATCAGATTATTGGATTTTGTGTGATACCACATGATCCACAATGCCTTCTGAAAACCTTAATTCCTTCCAGATGCCTTCTAGATGCCCATATTCCTCTCCAGATACCATACCATATTTCCAAACTAGGGTATCCATGATTCTAGAGGTCTACCTACATCCCAGCCTAAGGAAATCAAGTCCAGGCACCAAGCCCAAGCCCACCAGAATCAAGATGCTCTTTTTATTCCAAAAATATTCCATCCAGGCACCCCAGCTTCCAGGAGGCCCAAGCCCATGCACCCAAGTCCCTTTGGGCTGACCCATTACTGCCCCCTTGAAGCCCACATGCCAATCAAAGGAAGAGTAGGCATCCTTGACTAAGTCAAAGCATGAAGAAGAGAGGAGAAGGAGAAGACTAGGTCAAATCCTAACCTAGATGGGACTTCTTCATAGTTTGTTTTGGACTTGTAATTCTAATCTAGTTAGGAGCGGACTTGTATCCCAAGTGTGTAACCCTAGTTAGAGGGCATGGGAGCTCTATAAATATCCCACCCCTCTTCCTCTTGTACATCTTTTCTCATATGAATTAAATCTTTGCTGAAATTTTGGTTTAAGAACTTGTGTTCTTGTGTTGGTGTTGGAGTTTCTATGTTTCTTTGGTTACTTTGTGTGCCCTAATCATCCTTGCTACCCTAGCATCCTTCCATGCCCTAGCTTACTACCATCCAAGTCTTCACACGCTCAAGAAGGAGTGCTCTAGCTGTCGTCCAAGCCAAAGAGCGTCATCCTACTTCTAGCCGCCAGCTTCAAACTTCTACCCTGATTTCAATTAAACCCTAGTTTCTTTACTTTTATTTTTTTGTTATTTTTATTGACCCTTGATGCTTTGTAGGATCCTCGAGGTGTTTCACCTCCCCGAGGAGGCCTTCTTTGCCTCCCGGACTGCCCCAAATCAGCCATCTAATAAAAGGAACTAGCTTCATCATCCAGACTCCAATCAGAGTGCTATGTGACCTCTTCATCGGAAGTTCTTCAATTCACTGATTGGTAACATCCTTCCCTTCTCTTAATCTTTGATTTGATGAAGAATAGCTATCCTAAGCCAGGGGTTTCTCAGCCCTCGGGTCCTGGCTATTTCATTATCTTGCATGATAACATATTGCGATACGATGATTCTTTGCATTGCTTTTATTCCTGCTAGTTCTTATTTTATTTTGGGAATTTAGCCTACAAACCTAAATTATAAAAATCACAAAAAAATTAGTTTACTATTTTCCTGCAATCTTCGAGTTGTCCCGCATCACTCTTTAATTATGAAATTTATTGCAACTAGGCATTCACCATCATGTAAAGGTAAATTAGCAAGATCAACAAGATAGATATTACCATACCTATTTTTAATGAATTTCACTCCATTACTATCAGGACTAAAAACCATTAAAAGAGAAGATTCAAAAATTACTTTAAAGCCTTTATCGCAAAACTGACTAATACTAAGTAGATTATGCTTTAATCCTTCAATTAATAAAACATTATCAATACAAGTAGAAGGGGAGATGTAAACTTTACTGATACCAATGATTTTTTCTTTACCATTATCTCCAAAAGTTATACTCCCTCCATTCAGAGCCTCAACAGATGTGAATTGCTTTACATCTTCTATCATATGTCTTGAGCAACCATTGTTTAGATACCACAATCTTTTCTTTTTTTTAGTTGCAAGACATACCTGCAAAATAGATCAAGTTTTCATTTTAGGTACCCAAGCCATCTTGGATCCTTTAGGGTTAGTATTAAGGTGGTTCCTTTTGGAATCCAAATCTTTCTAGAATTATTTAATTTTCTTAGATCACATTGATATGCTTTATGTCCAAGTTTTCTACAACTAAAAAAGCAACATTAAACGATACAGGAACAAAGAAATTCTTGAAAAATTTTTGTTTCTTTTGCTACTTGTAACTAAATCCTGCTTTATCAAATATAGCTCTTTGATTGTTCAATAATAGATTTAACTTTTCAGAATTATAAGTAAGTTTTTCAACAAATAGTTTAACTTTGTCAAGCTCATCTTTGAGTTTCTTGTTTTCTACCTCAAGGTCATTGTTTTTCTTTAAAAGTTCATTATTTGAAACAACAACCTTGGGTCTTTTCAAGACTTCTATTTCTATTGATAAAACATTCTTTTGTTTTTTCTAAAACATCCATCTTGGTTTTCAAATCTTTGTTTTCATTTACAAGATTGGTATTTTCAAAAGAACATGAATTAGCATACTTCTTCAACTTTTTATTATCAAGTTTCAGTAATTTGTGTTCATGCATGAGTTTATCAAAAGCATCTCTATGTTCATCGAATATAAAATCAAGGTCAAGTTCAGATTGGACCTCATCTTGTTGAGCCATGAGGCAATGATTGGCGACTTCTGATTGTTCTTTCTCTGAACTGGAGTCATCACTATCACTCCATGTTTCCATCATTGCCTTCTTTCTAAACTTCTTTTTAGATTTCTTGAGGAGAGGACAATAAAACTTGTAGTTTCAAGCTTCTTGGACTCAAAGCAAATTGGTTGATCCTTCTCCTTTTCTTTTTCTTTTCCCTTTTTCTTGCTAGGCTAAGTCTATTTTCTATAGAAAAATTTCTTCTTCCTCATAAATTTTCTAAATTTTCTTGTAATAAGTGCCTCTTCATCCTTATTTTCTCCTTAGATTCTTCACTTGAAGGTTCATCTGGTGTAGTAGATTTAAATGCTATCTACTTTTTCTTTCTATCCGCATCCACTGCCTTTTGCTTAATGTTCAACTCATAAGTCATGAGTGAACCAACAAGTTGCTCCAAGGAAAGTGTCTCAACATCTTTAGCTTCTTGAATTGCTGTTACTTTCAGATCCCAAGATGTTGGCAATGACCTAAGAATTTTATTTAAAATATCAGCATTAGACATAACCTTCCCAAGACTTCTCATACCATTTATAATATTAGTAAATCTAGTTTACATATCAGTAATAGATTCATTACGCTCAATTCTAAACATTTTATATGTATGTACAAGCATATCTACTTTAGTATTTTCTACTTGATTGGTACCCTCATGAATAACCTCAAGTGTATTCCATCTTTCCTTGACAGAGGTACATGTAGAAATCCTATTAAATTCACTAGGATCTAATGCACAATAGAGCAAGTTCATTGCCTTAGCATTGAGCTCGGATTGCTTAATGTCATTTTCATCTAATCCTCTTCAAGTTTTGAAATGGAAACACCATTAACAATAGTTGAAGGAATATGTGGACCTTTATCAACAACTTTCCAAAGGTTGTAATCTATAGAATGCATATAAGTTTGCATACGAGTTTTCCAATATGTGTAATTTATGCTATTAAAGTAAGGTGGTCTATTTGAGGCTTGTCCCTCAACAACACTAGAACCTAAAGGGGCTGCAATAGATCTTTAACTTAAGATGGTTAAACCTAAAAGCTAAATACGTGGCTCTGATACCGCTTGTTGCCCAGCGAAGCAACCCAAGAGGGGGTGTAAATTAGGTTTTAAAAACTTTTTATAATGACTTAGACAAGGATGTGCCAATTCAAATACAATGAAGGTGCTAGTGATTCAAGTGTATGTATGCTTGAAGATATGTAGCAGAATTAGTAAAATAAATATAGAATAAATAAGATCAAATAATAAGAGAGAGCAAGCAACCACAAACACAAAGAAATATAGTGGTCGGTGCATACCAAAGTACCTACATCCACTCCCCAAGATCCATTTGGAAATTTTACTATAATCCCACTTGATTATAGTTGATTAGTTTTTCGAGGTCACTAATCACAACCCTTTGGTTTTCACAAGGCTAACCAAAAAATCTCTTGATTTTCTTAAGGCTTACCAAAAATCTCTTGGTTTCTAGGATAACCAAAAATCTAGTTGGTTTTCATAATGCTCACTAACAATTTAAGTTGGTTTTTGAAACAAGGCTCACCAAAAACCCAAGCATTAGTCTCAAACCACTTGAAACTACGAACAATACTAAAGTTGAATACAAAGTAATAATACAATCAAGCTTTCAAAAATAAAGCAAATATCTCTTTAAAGCTCTTTGATTGCTGTTGAAGATGCTTGAAGAATGGACTTGAATGCTTCTTGAAAGCTCTTGAATGCTTGAAGGCTCAACTTTACTCCAAAGCAATGAATGCTTATTAGTTTCTTTCCTCTTGAATTTTGGTCCACTTTAAATACCTTTCCAAGCCTTAAATGACTATTTTTGACCATTAGAGAGGTGAAATAGCTATTAGAGATGAAAATGAGCACTTTTGCACTTCAAAAAACTAGCCATTACTATTCATCCAAACTTGCAAGTGTCGATACTTCAGGTCATGAGTCAACACATGAGTCGACACTTGAGTCAACACTAGATCAAAATTATCTTCTAAAGCTCTCTGAATACACTGGTGCATCGACACTTCTTCTAGTGAGTCAACACTTGAGTCGACACTTCATCTTCATGAGTCGACACTCGATGAATGACTTGAATTTAGCATGTTCTGTATCAATTTTATCTTAAGCCTTAAGTCGACACTTGAGTTGATGCATGAGTCAATACTTGGTCTTCATGAGTCGACACTTCATGTATGCTAGCTAAAATTTCTTTATGTATCAGCTCAAACTTCTGTGAGTCGGCACCTTGAGTCGACACTTCACTTTCATGAGTCAACACTTAGCTGAAACTTTCCTAAAACTCTTTTGAAACTCTGCTGAAACTTTTCTAAACTTAAGATTTGAGTCTTTCAAGGTTGTTCTCATATACCAAGATCCATTTAACTCGAAATTTCATTCATAAAACTGACTTTTTCAACAAGATGACAAGTAATTGAATATGTGAGTACTCTATTCTAATTAACTCAATTCTAGCACATAGTCAGTACTCAAATATATTAAGTATTTTATTATTCATCAAAATCAATACAGTAGTCAACATTCTATAAGATGGATGGCTATTTGGAGGCCCTCTAATGATAGCAAATGACACCAATTAAAGAGCCACTCTTCACGATGTATTCTCCCTCACCCATACAATTATGGTGGAGGCCATCCCCCAACACTTCAAGGCACCCTCCATGGAGACCTATGATAGTTCCACCAATCCTTGTAACTACTTGGAGAGCTTCAAAGCTCTCATGATATTGCAATAGGTATTCGATGCCTTGATGTGCAAGTCCTTTATAGCCACCTTCAAAGATGCTACCCAAACTTGGTACACCAGGCTCCCACTGAACTCCATCGACTCTTTTGAGGAGTTCGATCGAAAGTTTATCATCCATATCCAAAGTAGTAGAAAGCTCAAAAAAACTCCAACTTCCTCTTCTCTATCTAGTAAGAGGAAGGAAAATCTCTTCGAAACTTGATGGGTCACTTCAGGATAGCTATGTTGGAGGTTTGTGGTCTAAATCTACTAATTACAATGTCAACCCTTGTGAGAGGGCTCTAAGTAGGAGACTTCTACCACTCCCTCTCCAAGAAGTTTCCTCATGATCTTTTGAAGCTCCTATCTTATTCTAAAAGGTAGATCAATATTGAAGAAGGTTTAATGATGAAGAGAAAGGAGAAGGGAGAGCTCAAGCATCGTCAGGAGAATCACTCTCTCCCTCCTCCACAATCCAAGAGATGGAGTGACAAGCTAGGCCCCATCATCGTTCTAAGAGCCTATGCGATCACCACGAAGAGTTCATACCATTGAACACTCCCTAGAAGCAGATCTTGATGGAGGTTAAGAGCCAGGACATCATCCATTGGTCCAAGAAGATGAGCATGAGGTCCAAGAAGGATCTCACAAAGTACTATCATTTTCATCAGGAATACAGGCATGACATCAAGGATTGACTCACCTTGAAGTAGGAGATCAAAGCTTTGGTTCACCGAGGCTATCTGTAGATCTATGTCGGCCTGCCCAAAGGCGTAGAGACTTATGATAACCAATCTTGGCTTGCCATAAAGTCACCTGTAGAAAACCATCCCACCAAAGGCCTGGTGAACACTATCACTAGAGAATCTTCCTAGTGATATCCTCACCAACTAAAGGAGTCTATGCTTATGCAATACTCGAGACCCCACGTGCCATGCAATGTAAATAGGAGGAAATAGGAGGATGTCTTCATCTTTTCTAACTTTGATGCAGAAGGCATCCAACCCTCTATGATGATGCTATTATAATTTCCCTCACTATCATGAACTGTAATGTATACCATGTTTTGATAGACAATGGAAGCTCCATGGATATCTTAGTTTATGCTGCTTTTAGCAAAATGAATCTCTTAATGAACCATGTACAGAAGATGAGTTCTCCCTTGATAAGGTTCTTAAGGGATGCTATCTCTATGAAAGGCACAATCACCCTACCTTGACTATTGGCCAAGCCTCAAGACAATCAACAGTTATGTTGAACTTCTTGGTAGTGAAGGTTCTCTCAGCATACAACATCATCTTAGGAAGGCCTGAATGTCTTTCATGCCATTATCTCTACCTACTATCTTTTAATGAAGTTTCCAACCATCCAAGGAGGAGAAGAGGTTTGAGATGACCAAGCTCTAGCCAGGTAGTGCTACGTGGCCATCCTTAAAGGCAACAAGCTCTAAGAAGCACTACCCATCAACAGCCTTGATCTCAAGATGAGCAAGTTGAGCAGTGGGGTTACCAAATGAAAGATCTTCTATTAGTTCCTCTGGACAACCATGACCCAACACGGATGGTCTAGATTGGGTCTCAGTTGGAAAAGACCTTGCATGACTAACTTCTTGCCTTCTTGAAAGCTAATATAGATGTCTTCACATGGACTACCTCCGACATGCTTGGCATAGATCCAGAAATGATTGTACACTAACTACATGTCAACTCTTCGCACAAGCTAGTAAAGCAGAATAAGTGAAGCTTCACCCCCGAGTGCTAGCAAGACATCAAGCAAGAAGTCAACAAGTTGCATGCTACCGAATCTCATCCTTAAAGTTGGCTATCTTGAATGGCTAGCAAATGTGGTATTTGTTAGAAGGCAAGCAGCAAATGGTTGGTATGTATTGATTTTACTTATTTGAATAAAAACTACTCAAAGGAAATCTTCTCCCAATCCTAGATAGCTTAATTAGTTGATTTTACATCGGGGCATGAGTTGCATAGCTTTATGGATGCTTTCTCCAAATATAATCAAATCTGGATAGTCCTCAAAGATGAGAAAAAAATATCTTTTATTATAAACCAAGGACTTTACTACTATAAAGTAATGCCCTTTGGTCTGAAGAATGTAGAGCCACATACTAGCATCTCATTAACAAGGTTTTTAAAGATCAGATTGGTCACAATATCAAAGTATACATTGATGACATGCTGGTAAAATGCTGGCAAATAAAGCATCATGTGGTGGATCTCAAGAAAACCTTCCAAACCTTGAGGAAGTACTAGATGCGACTCAACTCAACCAAATGTGCTTTTAGTGTATCCTCCAAAAAGCTCTTGGGTTTCATGGTCTGATAACATGGAATCAAAGCTAATCTCGAAAAGCTCTAGGTTATGCTAGAGATGTCACCTCCCATGACTCAAAAGGAAGTGTAGCACCTAGCGGGGCTAATAGCCATACTAAGTAGATTCATCGCCTGGTCAGGCAACAACTGCTTACCTTTCTTCAATGTCCTGAGATAGATCAAGGATATTTGGTAGATGGAGGAGTGTTAGACTACCTTTGAAAAACTTTGCACATACCTAGCCATCGCTCCTCTTCTGACTATGTTAGTAGAGGAAGAAATGTTGTAGCTGTACCTTGCCATATCACTAGTCATGCTAAGCTCAGTCCTTGTTCGAGAAGATGGAGGTGTGCAGGGGCTGGTATACTACACTAGCAATTTACTGAAGGACACGAAGACCCACTACCCAAAGATCGAGAAGGTCGCCTATGCTCTTCTAATCTCATCTTGGCTACTATAACCTTACTTCCAAGCACACTACATCACGGTCTTTTTTGGCCAGCCCCTGAGTTTAGTCCTACAAAAGTTGGACACCTCTAGAAGGATCACCAAGTAGGTGGTAGACTTAGAAAGTTCAACATCCACTACTGTCCATGACCCTCCAACAAAGTGCAGGTGTCGGCCAATTTTCTTGTGGAATGCACACTCCATGAAGAGATCGATGCAAAAGCAAAAATAGCAGTCTCCATTCTAGTAGGCAATGTCTAGACATTGCACATCGATAGGGCATCTAATGTAGGGGGCTTTGGAGTGGGGATGATCCTCACTAGCCCAGATGGTATTGTCATTGAGCAAGCCCTCTGATGATGCTTCAAAACTTTGAATAATGAAGCCGAATATGAAGCACTTCTTGCAAGATTGAGATCGGCTTGCAAACTTGGTGTACAGCACCTCAAGGCCCTCAGCAACTCCCAACTAGTCATAGGCCAAGTTCGCAAGAAGTACGAAGCCATGGCTCCTACCATAAAAAAGTATCTAGAGAAGGTAAAAGAACTACCCCCTTCTTTCTCTATTTTGAGATTGTACAGATACCTAGGATGGAGAACTCTCAGATGGACCTCTTATCGATACTAGCAATCATAGAGTATCTAGAAAACCATAGAGGAGTGAACATAGAGAACCTGGAGAAGCTTGGCATCGAGGATAAGCCAATCCCAGTGATGCAAGTAGATCAAGAGCCATGTTGAATGGACCCATTGATATAGTGATGCAGGACTAATATTCATGCAATTCTTTTTGTATGTTTTATATGTGGGGTTAGGTGATTAATTCCTGAATTTTAGATCAAAATTGGTTGTAGGGAATTTTGTATGAATTTTTGAAGCTAAGCAAGCTGATTAGAACCTAGAAAAGTACTAAAGAAGGATCGTCGGGGCTGAGAAGCCTCGGTTAGGGCAAGTTCTCCTACAATAATAAGACTGGAGGTAGAGGGGGTGTACCTGACAACGTCTGAAGTGCCCGGTGAAGATCGCAGTGAAGGGTTCTCTCGTTCCTCGATGGATGCAGCCTGAAAAATCGAGCCAAAGACCTGCGAATACCCGACTTTCTGCTCGGTGGTCCGATTGAGGCGTGGCTGGAGTTGTTGGATTCGTAGGAACTCGGGGACCTGCAAACGACCTATCAGGGGTTAGAAAACTCAAAGAAAATCAAAAAACAAAAGAAAAATAGCAAAGGGAAGAAAGTTTTGGAGGGGCTGGAGGGATGGTTGGTGGCAGGAAGATGGTTGCAAACACAGGGAAGAAGAACTCTCAAACCCCTTTATGCATACAGCAGGGTAATCACACAAAGCAATTAAAGAACTCATGGTTTATTTCATATATCAAAATCTCTCTTCATACAAGAGGCTAGGGTCTCTTAAATAGACCTTTAACCTTGGGATCCAAGTAAGGGCACATAAGTCTTTACATAAGAATCATTTTCCCTCTCAAACCCTAGCTAGAAAATAAGGAAACATTAGGTAGAAAAATCCCTAAAAATTCTCTTGACTTGGCCAACACTCCAAGGACACCTAGGGGGGCGTGTTGGGCTTCTAGGAGCAGCAAGAGGCTAGCTCAAAGGGGCTCGGGCGCATGGGTTTGGGCCTCTGGAAGCTGGGGTGGCCTGGTAGCCAGGTAGCAGGAATATTTCCTGGTATCTTGCTTCTTAGGGGCTTGGTCTTGGCGCCTGGGCTTGATTTCTTTGGGCTACGATGCAGATGGACCTCTAAAATCATGGATGCCTTGGTATATGAATATATTTTGGCATCTGGAAGGGAATCTGGGCATCTGCAGGGCATTTGCAAGGAATCAGGGTTTTCTGAATTTTTCTCTTGGGGTCTTCAAATCTTCAAGTTGGGTTGGACTTGGGCTATACTTCCATGTCTTCAATCTAATTAGACTTGGTCTTCACTTGTATGATGTGGTCTTGAGTCTTCAATATGGTTGAATAGGACTCAAAAAATAAAATTAGCTCGACATGAGCTGACTAACACTGGACTGAACTAGCTCAACATGAGCTGACTAGTACAGAACTGAAATTCAAAAGACTCAAATAACAAAATTGGACTCAGATGGGCTAAGCCATTATTACAGATGGACTCATAAATTATTGATCAATTCATAGAGGGTTGAAAAGCTTATATCTTATTCTGGTGCCTTTGGTGTCCCCACCAATTCTCCCGGGGTGGGAGGAAATCGACCCTGTCGAGTGAAGATCAAGCTGGCTCACATATCTCTCGAGGAGGTCTGGGTTGAGGTGCTGCAAGTCCTCTCGAGAAATCCATGAATCGTCCGACTCTGGCCGACCTTGCCATCGGACCAGGAAGCATTGATAACCGCAGCCTCGGGTCATAATGGCTTGATCGTCCAGGATATGCTCGATCCATTCTCCTCTCTCAGGACAAATTTATTAGTGGACACTCTGGGTTAGGGTCACTCACAATGAAAAGGAATAGGTTCAAAGGCCTCACTAGGTATCGCTGCTAGTTCCCTGTACTCAACCAAGTCTATAATATTGAAGGTAGAACTAATGTCCAAATTCGAAGGCAAGTCTAACACCTAGGCATTTGATCCAACCTTCTTTATCACTTTAAAAGGTCTGGCTCTGCAAGCATGAAGCTTCTTTTAGGCCTAAGCCTAACCAAGATAGAATCAACTACATCAAATTCTTTGATCCATCTTCGGGAATTAGCCAGTTTGTTTAAAATTAGTGTAGGTGGTGAACATGCTGGGCACATGCAGACTCCTAACAAATGATTCAAAGGACTCAAACCTACACCTAACAGACTCGACTAAAGAGATTTATTATATCTTAACTACCACTTGGGCATGGGGGCATGAGTCGAGGTTGATGGGTGACATGCAGAAGAAAATTTGTTAGTAACTCCTAATAGGTGCCAGAGGGTTTGCCAAAAGTAGGTAGCAAATGGGATGGGCTCTATGGATCCTTGCAACCTAGTAACCTCAACAAAATGTAACCTAATAGTTCTAGACACATGAGAAGACTCAAGAAAGGGTAGGAAATAGGAAGTGAGTTCAGAATTAGTCTGGTAGGGTGGAGAAAAAGGTTTAGTTAGATAAAGTAGGATAAAAGATGGGGTGTAAGGAACTAATCCCATACTAATGAGATTAACCTTACGAGGTTGAGCTATATCTACAGGGTTTACATAATGGAAGGATGGGTTACTAATCTCAGGGAAGAGGTCCTTAATGGAAACTATAGGAGGAGGCTCATCCTGAGGGTACTGATTCAAAGAGATCAGGTCCTTAATAAATTCTTCAGGTTCTTGTATTTTAGGACTAGACTCTATAATTTGGCTCTCCTCTATGGTTTCCTCAGGTAAGGCTCTAACAGCATTACCTAGGTTCTCTTCCTCTATTTGTTCTTCCACTATAGCTTTAGGTTGGATGTGGTTAGGGTCAACTACCTTTAGGATGGTTTCTACCTGGGTATCTATTGGATTAGCCAATTCTAGGTCTACTAAAGGTGTCTCCTCTTCTCCTTCATACTCATCCACTAGGCTCACATCAGCTTCATACACTTCCGCGTTAATGTAAGCCTTGTCAATCTCAGGAATGATTGGAGAAGGTCGGCTAGGAAAAAATTGGCTAGGTCCTGGTTTCTGATTATGGATACTAATCCTAGTAGGTTCAGGTTGCCTAAGGGGTAGTGGCTTACTATTGGGCTCATATTTAGGGGTACTAATCCTATGGGGTTCAAATTGACTAAGGGAAACCTGACTAGTACAAGATTGATACCTAGAGGTTATGGGTTCTCTAGGCTCATAGGACAAGGGTGCAGATCTATGGGTCATGGGATTATAGGATCTGGGGTCATAGGATTTTGGATCAGCTCTATGATCAGGTTCTAAGGATGGATCATGGTATGGGGTCCTCCTAAGGTTGGGCTCCCTATATGGGTCAGGATATTGGGTTCTCCTAGGGTTGGACTCACTATATGGGTCAGAATATTGGGTTCTCCTAGGGTTGGACTCCCTATATAGGTCAGAATATTGGGTGTTGGGTCTACTAGGCTTATAGGGTGTGGGTGCGTAGGATTTAGGATCATGGGATCTAGAGTCATAGGATCTAGGTTCATAGGTTATGGATTCATAGGTTCTAGGTTCATAGGATTTGGAGTCATAAGATCTATAGGTTGTGGGTATACTAGGCTTAGAGAATGTGGGTAAATAGGATCTATCTTCCTGGTCTACAAAATCCTGATTGGGTCTTCTAGGACGATCCTCAGGGATTGGATCAGGACGATGACATCTCCTAGGTTCAGCCTCAAAGTATGGATCAAGGTTTGGGGTCCTCCTAGGTTGAGGATTGTAGTACGGGTCAGGATGAGGGGCTCTCCTAGGTTCGACCTCATGGTATAGATCAGGGTTTGGGGTTCTGCTAGGTTGAGGGGACTCAGGATCTGGCTCAGACTGTGACCCATGGGTTTTTCCTGGGGTCCCTACCCGGACTTCTAACTGATCAAACCTATTGGTAAGATGGTCAATTCTAACATTGGTTTGAATACCAGACTGAGTTAACTGGATCATTTGGATAGTCATCTGGGTAGCCATCTGGGCCATTTGATCAGCTACGGCTTTCATTTGGGCTTGCAAATTTTCCATGGGTTCTGACATTTGTGAAGGAGGTGGGTGATAAGAAACTCCTGATCTAGTACTCATGCAAGACTCGATCAGACTGACTATAGCTGACTAGACCTAGAGTCCAAACTAAGGGCTCAATCAGAGTGGCAAACTAGCCTATAGTAACCCTGTACTCAGCCAGGCAGGTGTAAGGGGAGTGTTAGGTCCCAGATTACCAATCCTAGACACCAATCAGAGATTGGCCAGGTAGGTGGACCAGCACACAAGCCCTTCGGGATTGAATCCCTAAACCACCATTCTAGACACCAAGCACAAGGCACACATAGGTTAGTCTTGACACAGTGATCTAACACTTAGCCCGGACCCGACCAGTTGGTGTCCCTAGCCCACTAGGGCAAATTAGGTCTAGTTAATTTTAGGTTAAGGCTTGGGTCCGAATGCAAGGGATGTGGTTTTGGGCTAAGGAGAGGTGATCAAATCCTCCCCCCATCTGACATAGCAAGAGTGCCCTTAAAGGTAGATTATGCAATGATGGCAGGCAGATGAGGATGCAAATTAGGGTTTAGATATTTTTTTTTTGGTATTTTTGGAGAATATGTAATATTTTTTTTTGATATTTTTTTAAATATAAGAAAACATGCAATTTATGCCCTAATATGCAGGAAATAAACTAAAATTAAAAGATATGCAAAAAGATGCTAATCAAAATCCTAAAACTTCCAAACTTATCTTGCTGAAAAATAGAGCTAAAAATTTGCATGCTGTATTTTGGCTTGAGAAAAATTCACAAGCCATAATAAAATCTATAGATATTCTTAAAATTACTTTGAATTATGTTGAATCCAGAAAAATAAATTTCAGAATTTTTAGAGTTTTTATTAGGAAGAAATAATTAAAATAACAGAGCATATACAGACTAAAAAATTGCAGAAAATAAGCTCTAATCTAAGCTCTGATAACAAATGATGCGGGACTAATATGCATGCAATTATTTTTGTATATTTTATATGTGGGGTTAGGTGATTAATTCACGAATTTTAGATCAAAATTGGTTGTAGGGAATTTTGTATGAATTTTTGAAGCCAAGCATGCAGATTAGAACCTAGAAAAGTACTAAAGAAGGATCGTCGGGGCTGAGAAGCCTCGGTTAGGGCAAGTTCTCCTACAATAATAAGACTGGAGGTAGAGGGGGTATACCTGACAACGTCTGAAGTGCCCAGTGAAGATTGCAGCGAAGGGATCTCTCGTTCCTCGATGGATGCGGCCTGAAAAATCGAGCCAAAGACCCACGGATACTCGGCTTTCTGCTCGGTGGTCCGATTAAGGCGTGGCTAGAGTCGTTGGATTCATAGAAACTCAGGGACCTACAAATGACCTATCAGAGGTTAGAAAACTTAGAGGAAATTAAGAAAACAAAGGAAAGCAGCAAAGGGAAGAAAGTTTTGGAGGGGCTAGAAGGATGGTTGGCGGCAGGAAGATGGTTGCAAACACCGAGAAGAAGAACTCTCAAACCCCTTTATGCACACAGCAGGGTAATCACACAAAGCAATTAAAGAACTCAAGGTTTATTTCATATATCAAAATCTCTCTTCATACAAGAGGCTAGGGTCTCTTAAATAGACCCTTAACCTTGGGCTCCAAGTAAGGGCACATAAGTCTTTACATAAGAATCAATTTTCCTCTCAAACCCTAGCTAGAAAATAAGGAAACATTAGGTAGAAAAATCTCTAAAAAATTTTTTGACTTGGCCAACACTCCAAGGACACCTATGGGGGCGTGTTGGGCTTCTAGGAGCAGCAAGAGGCCGGCCCAAACGGGCTCGGGTGCATGGGTTTGGGCCTCTGGAAGCTGGGATGGCCTGGTTGCCAGGTAGCAGGAATATTCCCTGGTATCTTGCTTCTTAGGGGCTTGGGCTTGGCGCCTGGGCTTGATTTCTTTGGGCTAGGATGTAGATGGACCTCTAAAATCATGGATGCCTTGATATATGAATATATTTTGGCATATGGAAGGGAATCTGGGCATCTGCAGGGCATCTGCAAGGAATCAAGATTTTCTGAATTTTCCTCCTGGGGTCTTCAAATCTTCAAGCTGGGTTGGACTTGGGCTATTCTTCCATGTCTTCAATCTGATTGGACTTGGTCTTCACTTGTATGATGTGGTCTTGAGTCTTCAATATGGTTGAAAAGGACTCAAAAAATAAAATTAGCTCGACATAAGCTGACTAACACTGGACTGAACTAGCTCAACATGAGCTGACTAGTATAGAACTGAAATTCAAAAGACTCAAATAACTACTAAAATGGACTCAGATGGGCTAAGCCCTTATTACAGATGGACTCATAAATTATTGATCAATTTATAGAGGGTTGAAAAGCTTCTATCTTATTCTGGTGCCTTTGGTGTCCCCACCATATAGTACCTGAAGGGTGGACAACTATCTAAAGACCAGGTCCAGGCTTGCTAGATCAAGAGTTGCTCAGCCAGGTACATGATGATTGAGGGAAAGCTTTACAAGTGATCATACTTGATGTCACTCCTTCGCTTGCTCCAAGCCATGGAGGCTAAATATGCCCAATACAAGGTCCATGAAGGCATCTATGGGAGTCACCTTAGAGGATAGGCCCTAGCATATAAGATCCTTTGATAAGGATACTACTAGCCCAATATCCACATGGAAGTTGTCAAGTTCATGCAACACTACCAGCACTACCAATGACATGCAAATATTTAGCATCAACCGTCAGTACCTCTTACTCCAGTCAATTCATCTTGGCCATTTGTTTAGTAAGGGATTGATATCCTTGGCCCATTCCCATTAGCCTTTGGGAAAATGAAGTTTCTCATCATTGCTATTAACTATTTTACAAAATAGGGGAAGGTGAAACCCCTAGCTCAGATCACTGAGAAGGAAGCTCATAGTTTTGTTTGGAAGTTTATCATCTATCGGTTCAACTTGCCTTAGATAATCATCACTGACAATGGGCAATAGTTTGATAATGCATCTTTTGATGACTTCTACGAGAACTTACAAATTATCGACCAATACACACCTCCATTGCACATGCACAAATAAATGGAGAACAAGAGGTCACTAATTAAACCATCATGCATGGTCTGAAGACTCAACTTGATAAAGCCAAAGGACTCTAGGCAAATGAGCTATACAGTATCCTCTGGGCTTACCGGATGACATGCTGACTGTCAACTAGGGAGACACAGTTCAACATCACTTTCAAAACAAAAGCAGTCTTTCTTTTAAAGCTAGGTATGCCCTCATACAAAGTCCTGGCCTATCACGAATGCCAAAATTTATAAGACCTCATAGTGAACCTTGACCTACTTGAAAAAGTCTGAGAGAAGACCCAAATTTGAATGGCGATGTATTGATGATGAGCAGCTTGCTACTTCAATGCTAGAGTTATGAAAATGTAGTTCTGCCTAGGAGATTTAGTACTCAGGAAGCTGTAGTGAGCCAGCCAATCGAACAAGGAAAGCTCTAACCTAATTGAAACGGACCATACCATGTCATCGAGGCTATACACTTTGGCATTTATCATCTAGAGTAGTTGGACGAGACACTCATTCTACACATCAAGAACTCTAATAATCTCCACCCCAATATCAATAAGATTTCTCCTCAACTAATAAGCTATCTTTATCTATGATGAAGCCTCTTTCTCCCTTGTGCGAAGTGACCATCAAACTCTTGGCTCACAAAAATGGAGGTGTACATGAAAAACCCTCAATGAGCTACGTATCCTAGATGGGGATTGCCACACCCTTGTTAACATCTTGGATGAGCTTGACACCCTAGGTAAGGCAATATAGCCATCTCAAAGCCCTAAATAAGCAAAGCACCCCAGGCAGGATAATACAGTCCTTATCAAAATCCTAAGTGAGCTTGGCATCCCAGTAAAGGTTCAACAGCCTTTAATGTCCTAGTCAAGCAATTAGACCCCCAAGTCGAGTTCCGGTGCCCTAATGTGCAATTGTCAATAACACCAAAAAAAATAAATAAATAAACTGAATCAACAATTAAGTAGAAGTGTTGAGTCGAGTGTCAATTCCATAGGGATCAATTAGGGTTAGGTTCGCTTTAGGATTTTCATGACTTTTAATCAAATTGCAAACAAAAATAAGAAAGAGACAATATGATTAAAAGAAAACAAAAGTTTGAATTAAATGGAAATTAAAATTAATAAGCAACCAATTAAGAAGGGCATCCAAGGATTTTGATTAGATTCTCTTAAAAAATATAGATTAATTGTTTATCATGTAATATTATGATTATAAATGATTCCCAATCATAATCTATCTGATCATAGTACCTTGATATACCTCTATATAGTCATAGGCTTTTCTAAAAATCAAATCATAAAAATAAATAAAATATTTTATAATCAGATCCAGATCGTGACTATTTCATTAAGCATGAATCTATTCTTGGGTCATGACTTATCCTACATTGCCATAAGCTATTCAAAGATGTCAATTATAATTCAAATAAAAAGCATAGTAATTGAAGCAAGGAAGAAAATAATTTTATCCAAGAAGGACAAGATCATTAATTTTAAGACTAATTATATTAAAAAAAATAAAATATACATACTAAAAGACCTTCCTACTCTCTTAAAGACTTGAAGTTTAGCCATGCATGGTGCCCTCAATCATCACCATCACGGAAGAAAGACAAGGAAGAGGACCCAGGTTGCTGTCACCTTTTCTACTCCCTCCAAAAATCCCTTACAAAGCTCAAGAATAAAAAATGTAAATCTCTTTGTTTTGCTGCTACTTTACTCTGTTGCTTGCTTTCTGTCATACCTCCCATGGCTGCCGTTTAAATAGAGGAAGAATCGTGCTAAATCCCAATCAAACAAGCAAAAGAGTCCAATTAAAATCAAGCTTTGACTCCTTGGGATTTCTTTAGCTGTCAGATCACTATTGGACGTCTAGAATCAAAGCCTATTCCCTGTCAAATTAAGCCTCTGCCCAGACCGTAGACGGTGACTCTTTCCCCTAACGACCATGCTAGCAACACCATGGACTGAGCCATTTTTGGATTCACCTCCCTCTGGTCACTGCTACCACACCAAAGTCCCTGCTTGCCGATGTTGCCCACCTACCATTAATCTCCCACAGGTGCTCTATTCTGGGCACTAAAATAATTTTCCCTTGTGCTGTGCCCCAAGCCTGATGGACCTAATGGCCATGAAGAGTGGTGGCTGGTTGGTGATAGAGATGGGGAGGAGGAGGCAGTAGTGAAGGGTGGTGAAGCAGCAATATTGGTGGGGAGGAGGCCACGATGGCATGGGAGGCATATCAATGGCAGCTTGATGGAGAAGATGGTGGTGATGAGCAGAGGATGGCTTATGGTGGAGGAAGAAGGTGGCGTGATGGGCGACAGCTCGGGAGGAGAAGGTTGTGGCATGGTGGCTCCGATAAGTGGCTACAGGTGACAATGATAGTAGGCGGCGATGGCTCGAAGAAGATGGGGATGGGGATGGTCCAGCAATTTCATCCTGTTCATGCTCTTCTCCGGCCACCAGCAGCATGGGAGGCGGTAACGGTGATAAGGCTTAAGGACCAATACAGGACTAGCGAGAGTGGCACGGGAGGTGACACTATGGCTTCTTTCCTCCTATGGTCCAAGTAGGAAGGCTATTGACTGAGCGGCCAGTCATGATGAATTGGCTGCTTTAAAAATAATATTAAGGCTAATTTTAGGTTGATTTGAAATTCATTTTGGACTGAATTTAAGTCTAGATTTGGGCCTTCATTTGATCTAGCTTTAAGAGAGATTTGGGCTTCTGATTTAGCTCCAATTTGGTCCCTATTATCCTATAATTTAGGCTCTTAATATTGGTAAAAATATTTCCTATAAAAGAGAGATAAAATCATCAATTTTTGAAAAATAATTATGAATTAATTTATAACTTTGATGCATTTATAAGACTTATCATACTCCCCAATTTGAACTTTGCTCGTCCTCAAGTAAAGCTGATAAATTAGCAATGTGTACAACTTGTCATCGAATTGAGAGTTATCCTAAGAATTCCTAAAGGCAGCCAATACCTGGCTAGACCATTAAAGAGATACTTTATTAGATTCTTAATTCAACCCAGTTAATGATGGAGTGAGGCCCATAGAAGTTTCTAGAGTTTTTCTTTCGCTAACTTCTTATCTTACTCTTTGAGTCCTCTAGCTTGCTGTGAGTTTGGTGTATTACCTTCTTGCAGTTTAATCTTTTTATAATAAGAGTCTAGTATAATGCTTAGCCTCTTAAGCATTAACATCCCTATTTTTTGATGCAAACCATAATGCTTGCTTAGGTAAAGGAGCACGGTTACTTAGCAAGGCACCATGCTTTAATAAGGGTCCAAGAAAAACTGTAATGCTTACTTAGACGAAAGGGCTCAGTTACTCAATAAGGGTCCAAGAAAAACTATGTGGTGAAATCAGTCCTCTAACAGGATTCTCGGTATCTTCACCTTTTGATATGAACCACAATATTTATTTTAGAGAAGGGACCTATTTACTCAGTGAGAGAATGTCAAAACAATTTTTTATTTTTTATTATTTTTTAAGGAGGACTTCTATATACCTCAACCTTTCCACTCATACCCTTATAAAGTATATTCTTTAGCGAGGTCAATGGTTAAAAGGTTTTGGAATTGCTTCAAAACTTTTTCTGGGCCAAACCCTATCATTTATTGAGTTTTCTTAATAATTTGTCCCTTAGTATCTTTAAAATTATTTAGATCATCAATCATATATTGATTAAGGTACCTATTTAACTTCAAATCAAGATAAAATCTTGGTACACAAAACTAATTATTGCTATCCATACTTAAGGACTATAATTAAATTAATTCTCCCCCCCAACATAATTGATATTGTTCTCAATAGAGAAAGGAACATAAAGTAAAGAGGATAAAAAGGAGAGATGTCACCTAGGATTTGTCTACTTTGAAATTGGTTTAGGATGAGGGTGACGTGCAGATGTCCTTCCAATTTTTCAAGATAGAGTAACTTTAGTTGTAAACCTAAAAATATAAAAGAAATTAAGAAAATTAGGTTGCCTCCTAACAAACACTAAGTTTAATGTCTTCAACTAGACTAAGTAAATATTTTAAATTATTTTATTTGATATGTCCACTAAATTATATGGTTCACCTAGCCATGATAGATTGTTTGATGAAGTCCAAATAGTAATATTTTGTAGTAGATTTCCTTGATATGCTATTTGTTGACCTACATGATGATTAGGAGGTGGCTTGTGTTGTAGGGTAGGTATTGATTATAGTGCAAGGGCCAGGTTGATACCCAAGAACTCTATAAATTGCTCATGCTGTATGATCCATGGTGGGTCTAATAGATCACTCAGGTTATCTACATCATCAATTCTAGCATAGTTCAATAATTTATGTAAGGGATTCTCAGTAGAGTTTTCAGGCCTAACTTGATTCATGACTACTGCACTTGGTTCTTGAGGTAATACTCGAGTTGAGCAATCCATTATTGGTTTGGTGATTGTCCCTCCAATAGCTTCTTTGGATTCATTTTGTAAGCCTACAAGTTGGGTTTCCTAGTTAGAGGTTATATCAGGCTCTAAGAATGGATCTTTTAACATGACTAGGAGTGGATCTTATTTCAATGTTGGTGGAGTCTTTAACAAAAAAATTATTGTGTATTAGAGGGAGGGGCCATTTGCTCATATTTTATGATCCATGGAAGAGTGGAACTAGGTGGCTCTAATAGTGTGTTCGCTTCCTCTCTATACTAATCTATGTCAAAGTTGTTCATATCAAAATGAGCTAAATAGGCTTGTGGAAGGTCCTGTAAGGATATGGCAGGGGTGGCTTATTCAACAAGTTCCTCTAGCACGTTTACTTCATTAAATTCATTGCTTTGTGGTCCCATGATAGCATTAAACACATTCAACCTTAGCATTTTATTCCTAAATGATACATCCATGACTCTCATCGTATAATTGATGCAAGCATTGCCTATGGCAAGGAAGGGTCGACCTAAAATAATTAGGATTTGGCTAGGGTTGCTTCTAGATTTCATATCCAAAACAATAAAGTCTATAAGGAAGTAGAGTTCATTCACCATGACTAACACATCATCAATTATCCCAAGTGGTACCTTAAGAGATATGACAGGTAGTTATAGGGTTATCGGCATAGGCTTCAGTTCTCCAAATCCAAAAAGTTTATATTATTGAACTTGCAAGGAGATTGGCACTTGATCCCAAGTCTAATAGGGATTTCTTAATCGTTAGGCCTTCTATGACACAAGAGATGATAGAGGTACTTGGGTCCTTGAGTTTGGATGTGGTTTTGTATTTAAAGATCGAGCTAGCTTGCTTGGTGAGCCAGACTCTCTTTAGGATATGTGCCTGAGATCTAAATTTTTGGTTACACAAATCCTTCAAGAACTTGCAATAAGCTGGGACCCGCTTAATGGCATCTAAAAGTGAAAGATTGATATGGGCATATTTGAATAGTTCAAGCATTTCATTCATCTTAACTCCTATTTTATCTAAAGGTAGAGGTTTTACTAGAGTAATTGGGTATGGAGCTCTAAGTGCAAGTGCTGGGAAAATTGGTTCGATCCTCTCTTTAGGGTCTTCCTTATCATCAAGAAATTTGGATTTAGTCTAAGTTTGGATTCCTGATGTATCAACACTTTGTGGCCATTCTAAGACCTTTTCACTTCTAGGGATTATCACAAATTTAGCATGCTTAGGAAATGTTGCTTGGGCTTTAGAGCTCTTAGCCATAAATTGCCCCTTTGGATTGCTAATAAGTTGGCTAAGTTGATTTCCTTCCTTCCTTTTGCTGATGCCTATAGCTATTTAGTCGATTCAGTTTTCAAGCTTGGCTATGGATTGTGTATATCATCAAGGGTTTGGGAGTTGGTTTTTTTCATTACTAACATTTGTAGAACTTTTCCTCAAAATTAGAACTATAGTTATTAGGAGAAGGTTGTGGGGCATCCTGATACTATGTGTATGATGTGTTTTTCAACTAGTGATTGGGTCTATGAAAAATTGGGTAAAGTTGTTGTTTCCATGAGAAGTTTGGGTGATTCCTCCAGCATGGATTATAGGTATTGGAATATGGATCATTTCCTGGTCTAAGAATAGTATGGGTTTGGGCTTGGTGGGCTTGCTCCTGTACAAGCTCAAGTAATTAATGGGCTACTAGGAAATCATAGATAGCATGAGTAGGACTTTAATAGATTTTGCAAATATCATGGGACTGTGAAAATATAGGAGAGGTGTGACTGACTTGCACTAATTGATCAAATTTCTAGGATAGTGCACCCACAGTCTGAGATAGTGTATTTATAGTCTAGGATAGTATATTCGCCTTGTTGTAGAGGTCTACGGAGTGACTTACCTCATATAATTCATCTCTTTTGGAATTTAACTTAGAAGTTTCTCTAGACATGACAGACATGTAATGTAAGGGCTTTTTGCTTTAGGTCTCAAATAGCTACCAAGCCTCATGTTTGCTTCTGAGCCAAAATGACCCACCACAGGAAGATTCAAACATTTACCTGTACTTTTCTGATAATCTATCATAAATGCACTAGACTAGTTACTATTTGGGTATGGCATGGTGTGGGCACTTGTGGATGAGATCTTTGAGCCTCTCCCAAGTTTTATAAACAATTTCCCATTCAATTGGGAAAAACTAGTTATGGCTTTCTAGATCTGGTTTATTTTTCCAATTGAAAAATTTTTCTTGTAATTAATCCCAGGTTGAAATGGTCATTGAATCTAATGAATACAACCAATATTTGGCCTTATCTATAAGTAAGAAGGGGAATAATTTCAACCTTAGGGCTTCATCAAGGAGATTTTGGATTCTAACAGTAGAACATATCTTATGAAATTTGTCAAGATGTTTATATGGGTTCTCATGACTAAGTCCATAAAAGGATGGTAGTATTTAGGTGACACTGGACTTAATCTCATTTTAGGTCACCTCTATAGGAGACACCTAGATACATGGTGAATATGTACATGAGGAAGGAGCAAAATACTCCTTCAATTAGTACGGTGGATTGGTCTCACTATGTGCATCCATAATCTAACCTTGGTTTATGTATTTAAGTTTTTTTATTATTATTCTTTTAGAGAAAAGAAGAGAGAAAAAGAAAGAAGAGAGAGAAAGAAGAGTTTCAAAAAAAGAGCCTAAGGAGCCTAAAGCTAAGAGAGATATAGAAGAATTATTAGTTAAAATTCTACGTTAATTGTAATCAAGTTAGCATACAGTGAACTCTCTATCTTATAATTTTCTAATTCTAGATAGCTCCTAACTATTCCAAGGTTACCTTTAAGCCTTCCAAGTTAGAAGCTAACCAATCAACTAGTCAGGTAAGTGTAAGGTCAATGGGGATCCCTTTGTTGCTTTCCTTAGACATTAAATAAATTGATTAGGTCAGTCAATAGAACCAATTATGTAACCACCTTCCTTTGAGATCATATTCTTAAACTACTTTCTTTGACACCAATCAATTGACTAACCTTAATCTAGTCAAACTCTTAGGGTCCCTGATGCGGTACGAACCTAGGACTGATGCAAAATAGTAAAATATTTTTTTTGTAATTTTTAGACATTAAATTTGTAGGCTAATAACCTGAAAATAAATAAAGATCAGTAGAAAGACCAGTAATGCTAAAAACTATCATACCCGTAAAAACTCATGCAGAATAATAAATAGCTAGGACTCGAGAGTTGAGAAACTCCCAGTTTAGGATATAATACCTATTATCAGATCAGAACTCAAGAAAGGGAAGGCTTTTACCATGCAGTGATTGCAGTTTCTTCCATGATAAGATCTCTCAGCCTCTGGATGGCGCCTGGAAGAACAAGCATTTGGTTCCCGAATCTGAAGGCGATCTAGATCTGGTTTGAAGGCAAGGAAAGCCTCCTCTGGGGAGGGGAGACATCTCAGGGATTTGCAAAATGTCAAGGTTATGCACGAATCAGGTAATCAAAGAAAAAATAATAAGATGAAACAAGGAATGAAAGGGATTAGGGCAAAGGGCTGGCGGCAAGGAAGTAGGAAGAGCTCTTGATTTGGGCATCTTCAAGGCTTCTCTTTTGGACATGGCTGATGCTTGGAGGTCTGATTTGTTGCTAGGGCATGAAGAAATTGCAAGGGTAGTGGTCAGCCAACATAAGAACAAAGAACCAAAAACAAAACAAAAAACCAAAGAACACAAGACACTTGTCTTAAAATAATTCAACAGAGTTTTAATTCATAAGAGTTGATTTATTACAAGAGAAAGAGGGGTGGGGTATTATAGAGTCCCATGCCCTCTCCTAAAGGGATTACATGTCTTCTCCTAGTTAGAATAGGTTTACATAATTTAAGTGGGAGAAAGACTACAAAATAAACCTAGAATTATGATTACAAGGTTGATTAGAATAAGAACATGATTTCCTCCTTCCACTTGAATTCTTCTTCTTAGCTTGGACTAAGTCAACCTCAAGGACATGTTGAGCTTCATTGGGGGGCAACAAGGGGCGGCCAAGGATGGGTTGGGTGCATGGACTTTGGGCCCTGGAGGCCTGGGATGCCTAAAGTAGGAATATTCCAAGATCTTGGTTCTGGGCTGGAATATACTTAGAATCTTGGTTCTTAAGGGCTTGGGCCTAGCACCTGGACTGATTTCTCTTGGGCTGGGGTGCAAATGGACCTTTGGATTCATGATGTGACATGGTCTAGGAATATACTCTGGATCTGGAGGGAATCTGGTCATCTGGAAAGCATCTAGAGGGCATCTAGGCATCTTGCAGGAATCTTGGACCCTGGGATGGCATATAAGATCCAATTGGCTGATGTGAAGACCTCTGGCTCCTGGATGAGGCCCGGTGGAACTCCAAAATAGGGTATCCTCTCCTCTTGTATAAAAATTGGACTCTCATTAGACTCATACTTAAATACAAGACTTAATAAACTGGACTGGATTGAGACAAATCAACTAGCCTCAACTTATTACAGGACTCAATCTTACTTGATTACAAAATTATGATATATGACTAAGTAAACCAGATAGGGCCCAGTAATCTGTGTCTAATCCTGGTGCCCCCACCAATTATCCCAGGGTGGGAGGAACTCGATCCCGTCGAGTAAGGGTCAACTTGGCTCTCATACTACTCAAGAAGGTCTGGGTTGAGGCATTGCAAATCCTCACGGGTGATTATAAGTCCTCAGATTCTGGCCAACCTTGCATCTGACCAAATACCTCTGATAGCCTTTGTTTCGGGTACTATTGGCTTGATCATCCAAGATTCGCTCAATCCTTTCCTTACTAATAGGCTAAATTGTAAGTGGACTCTTTGGGATGGGTTCACTCTTAAGAAAAGGGAGAGGTTCAAAGAGCTTGCTAGGTATTGCTCTGGCTCCTGGTACTCCATAAGGTCTGAAATATTGAAGGTGGAGCTAATACCTAGATCTGGTGGCAACTCAAGTACATAGGCATTGGGTCAAACTCTCTTCATTATTCTGAATGGTCCAGCTCTGCAAGCATGCAATTTCGTTATGGTCCCTGGAGGAAACCGCTCAAGGCTAAGCCTAATTATTACAAAATCCACTACAGAAAACTCTTTAGCTTATTTTTTTGGGAATTAGCCAAGTTTTTATAGGGTGCATTACTTATGTTCATCTTTTAGCTAATTTCTTGATGCAAATGCTATGTAGAGGTCAGTGCAGGTGTAGACAGATGGATTAGGTTTGTGGACTGATTGGGCTCTTGGGACCTAAACCTAACAGAATTAGGCTCTTTAGGTTTGACTCTGGTTTGGCACACACATGAAAATTTAACAGGAACCCTTAATAGATGCTAAAGGGTTTTCCAAAAGTATGATGCAAACTTGACATGCTTAATGAATGCATGCAATATGCAAATCTCTACATGATGCAGGTGAATGGTTAAAGAAATATAAGAAGATTCAAGAAAAGGCAAAAAATACGAGGTGGATTCAGGGTTAGTTTGGTGGGATAGAAAGTAAGAAAAGGGTTTAGGGTTGACTGAAAGAAGTAGGATGTAAGAAAAGGTTTCAGGGATTAGACCTAGACTAATGAGGTTAACCTTATGGGGTTGAGGTGTGTCTACAGGATTTGCATAATGGAAGAATGGGTCACTAATTTCAGGAAAGAGGTTCTCAATGGGAACTACAGAAGGGAATTCATCCTAAGGGTACTGGGTTACAAAGATCAAGTCCTTAATAAACTCTTCTAACTTATGAAATTCAGGACTGGGCTCTATAATTGGACTTTCTTCTAGTGGCTCCTCAAGTAAGATTTTAAGATTTTAATAGTAGTATCTGGGTTCTCTTCCTCTAATTGGTCATCCACTACTGGTCTAGTTTGGGTATGGTTAAGGTCAACTAATTTTGGGTTGACTTCCATCGAGGTATGGTTAGGGTTAACTAACTCTGGGTTGGTCTCAGTCTGGGTACCTACTAGGTCAACTAATTCTAGGTCGTCTATGGGTAACTCCTCTTCTCCTTCTTCATATTCATCCACTAAGCTCATATCAGCTTCATACACTTCCTCTTCAATGTCATCCTTGTGAACTAGTGGGATGGTAAGAGGGGTTTGGCTTTGGAGAAATTGACTAGTGGCTAAGGTAGTAAAGATGGGTCGACTATGGGTTATGGGTTCATATATTATGGGTACATAGGTTATTGGCTCAGATCTATAGGTCAAATGGTCAAACCTATGGGTTGCTTGGGTATTTGATTGGGTTATTTGGTTGATTTGAGTGGTCAACTGGGCAAGCTGATTTTGGGTTTGGGTATTGGATTGGTTTATTTGGGTAGTTAATTTGGTATTGGATTGGTTTATTTGGGTGGTTAATTAGGTATTCATTTGGTTCTTTTGTTCACTCATGGCTTTTATGAGAACTTCAAGATTGGACTCCATGGCTGAACTAGGTTGGGGCTTGGACTGATTGTACTAGACTTCTGACCTGGTGGTCATGTAGACAAGAAAATAATCAAGGTGAAATGATGCAGCCAAGCATGCAATGGTTAGTACAAGCTAGGATTTCCTAGACCTAGAGCCAAAACTGAGTGGGTTGACTCAACTTACACCCAACTCAACAACTAATTCTTCCTCTAGCCAGGTAGGGGGTGGGAGTGTGGGAGGCCCCCCTGTTTTCACAGGACCCAATTAAGAAACCCCAACACCACTTAGGTCGTTTGATTTTGGACCCCCAGCCTTAGACACCAGCTTCCAGTAATAGTTGGAGAATTGAATGCACTAATTGGCCCACACAACTCAGACCCGACCTATTGGTGTCACCTAGCCCACTAGGAAAAATTAAGTCTAATTAATTTTAATTAAGGCTTAGGTTAGGATGATGATGGTTGTTTTAGGCCTAGGACAGGTGACGAAATCCTGTCATAATCTGAGATATTGAATTGCCCTTAAGAATAGTTTAATCAGATGATGCACATTTAATGACCCTAATGCAAACTAATAACAATCAAAAAATAAAAATATTTTGGGTATCTTATGAGATGGCAAGTTAGGTTTAAGTTGATTAGGTTAGCAAACAAAATTGGGCTTGGAATTGAGGGGTTTGGAAGTTGGTTAGGTTAGGTTTAGCCAGGTATGCAAAAATCACAAAATCAGAAAATTAGGGTTTGATTTGATGCAGAATTTGAAATAGTTTTTGAATCATTAAAAATCTAAAAAATCATATTTTTCAGTGATGATGATCTCTACAAAATTTGATGTAAAACAAAAATCAGATGATGATGCAACCCCTAGGGTTTTTGGACTGGTGTAGGAATCTTAGGATTTTAGTTAGGGTTCCCAAGATGAAGCAATTTTTATATTTTTCATGTTTCATTAAAAATAATTAAAAATCATGATAATTATAATAACTAAACTGAGAACATGTCATGCAAATTTCATAAAAAATTAAATTTCTAAAATGATGAACTAGACCGAAACTCGGACTCCTAGTGCAGATGATAGGATGCAGATTTTGATAGGGTTTCGTTTTTGCTCATTTTTTGTTTTTTTTTGGATCTAAAAAATTCCAAAGAATTTAAAATAAAATAGAGAACAAAATAGAGGATAATTAATTGAAAATAATAGAAAAATAAAATCATTTGATGGGGAAGACAGTCCTATGTTGTGGAAGGTTATGCAAAAAATAGCATGCAGAAGTCTAGACTATGATGCAAGAAGATGCCCTAATCCTGCTCTAATACCAACTGATGCGTGGCGAACCTAGGACTAGTGCAAAATAGAAAAATATTTTTTTTGTAATTTTTAGACATTAAATCTGCAGGCTAATAACCCGAAAATAAACAAAGATCAGCAAAACAACTAGTAATGCTAAAAACTATCATACTCGCAAAAACTCATGCAGAATAATAAATTGCCAGGACCCGAGAGTTGAGAAACTCCCAGCTTAGGATAGCGTACCTATCATCAGATTAGAACTCCAGAAGGGGAAGACATTTACCAGGCAGCGATTGCAGTTTCTTCCATGAAGAGATCTCTAAGCCTTTGGATGGCGCCTGGAAGAACAAGCTTTTGGTTCTTGAATCCGAAGGCCATCTGGATCCAATCTGAAGGCAAAGAAAGCCTCCTCTAGGGAGGGGAAACACCTCGAGGATCTATAAAATATCAAGGTTAGGCATGAATCAAGTAATCAAAGAAAAAATAACAAGATGAAACAAGGAAGGAAAGGGATTAGTGCAAAGGGCTGGCGGCAAGGAAGCAGGAAGAGCTCTTGTTCTGGGCATCTTCAAGGCTTCTCTTTTGGACATGGCTGATGCTTGGAAGTCTAATTTGCTGCTGGGGCATGGAGGGATTGCAAGGGTAGTGGTCAGCCAACACAAGAACAAAGAACCAAAAACAAAATCAAAAACCAAAGAACACAAGACACCTGTCTCAAAATAATTTAGCAGAGTTTTAATTCATAAGAGTTGATTTATTACAAGAGGAAGAGGGTGGGGTATTTATAGAGTCTCATGCCCTCTCCTAAAGGGATTACATGTCTTCTCCTAGTTAGAATAGGTTTACACAATTTAAGTGGGAGAAAGACTATAAAATAAACCTAGAACTAGGATTTCAAGGTTGACTAGAATAAGAACTTGATTTCCTCCTTCCACTTGAATTCTTCTTCTTATCTTGGACCAAGTCAACCTCAAGGATGTGTTGGGATTCATGGGGGGGACACAAGGGGTGGCCAAGGATGGGTTGGGTGCATAGGCTGGGTGGTGCGGGCACCAGGGCTAAAAGAAATCGATAGGTTGAACCCATATCCATGTGGATCACCTATGAGTAAAACCCTGAACCCAACCCTATTTACCATGTAAATATTTTATTTTAAATTTTGTTATTTTTGGTTTAGTTAGGGTAAACCCTTTTTACCAACTATAATTAGGATTTTGTTTATTTTAGCATAAAACCCTTTTTACCAAGTTGAGTTGAAACCCCAATTGAGTCCAACCTTATTTATCCAATTGGGATCTTAATGGTCCAATTTAATTAGCCCTTTTTACCAAATTTAATTAGATTTTTATTTGAAAGCCTAATTAAGTATGGTTGGTTCAATTAGTCAGTTATTCTTGAGTCCATGTAATTAGTTGAGTCATTGAGTTTTGTATTACAAAAGGGGACCCAAGTTAACATCCCATGTGCACCCAATTGAAGACTCAAGACAACCCATGTGCTAGCCCAAGTCACAACCTCTTCTTGGCATCCTTCTTTCAAGGATTTGGACATCAACACATGTCATTGGGACAACACTATTTGGACATTTCATTTTGGGACAAGAACCATGCCATGTCACTTTTGTTCGGACATCCCACGTGTTTTATTATTTTTGGTCGGCCAAATGAAGACAAGATTGGCGCCCTCCTTTTGAGATAAGTAAAGTAGAAGGACTCCCCAAGATGGCGCCCTCCCACTCAAATATTACATGCCCAAATCACTTCTTCTTGTCACCCACTTCAAGCAAGAGTCCTAAGAAATTTAATCACTTAAGGGTAGAAGGTTTACTGGTCTTCTACTTCAAGAGTTTCAAGCAATCAGGATGGAAGCTGCTTAAATCTCCTGAACTCAAGAGTTTCACCAAAACTCTTAAGTCTTCTTCAATCCAGACTGAAGAGTCCCTCACCAGTAGACAGCCATATTATCCAGACTCTAGAGTTCAGCATCAAATGCCAAGTGATGGAGCATCTTGACCTCACATCAAGCCACTTCATCCATCCATCACTTGGGCGCCTAAATGAGATAAGAAGCCTCCAAATTTTGCCCACTTTGAATGGAGTCCAAATCAGCCCAGCAAGCAAAGTCCAAGACATCCATGAGCAAGATTCTAGGAGTTGTAGTCCAAGGGAGCACAAGACTAGTGTTTGTGTCTCTTACGTCACTGGTTGGGAGTCTACAAATACCCCACCTGCCCCCCTTGTAATTAATAAATTTATTCATCAATACAACAAAATTCTATCAAATTTTTTTTCTTTTGCTATGTGCATCACGGGGTGTGAGGCCCTTCCTTTGTTCTACAGAACATTGCGGGATTTGAGGCCCTATTTATCCAACCATCAAGAAATCCAAATCCACCATTTCTAATCCCTCCTTTCTTTCATTCTTTCCATTCCATTGCTACTTTTAATTAATGTTTCTTTCTTTGTTGAGTGTGCAGGTGATCAAGAATTGAAGTCAAGTTTTCTTGTCTCCAAACCAGCATCGCTTGAAATATCAAAGCCCAGAATCAAATTCTTGAAACCCTACCATGAAGATCTTGAGAGTCCCATCAGATCCGATTCAAAGTGTATCTTCATTGGTAAAATCTAAACTTATTCTCTTCTCATAATTTCTAACTCGTTGAATAGATAAATCCTAGTTTACTATGGTTTCTCAGCCACCAAGTCCTATTTTTCTAGTTTACTTTGTTAGGTTTACTTTGCGGGTAATAGCTAGTAGACTAGTCTTTCTTTATTAAATTCTTTGAGTCTCTAAAATTCTAAAAATCTAAAAAAATTAATCTCTATTTTTTCTCTTTTAATTAGGTTTAAATATCAGTATTTTAATTTTGGTTTTTGTCCTATATCAGTTTTGGTATCAGAGTAGGTTAAACTAGAGTTTAATCACTCTTGTGCTGAAATTTTTTGCAACAGTTGCTCTTTAAGTACTCAGATCAGGTGCTTCACCATGGTCGTCTGATCATAGAAAAAAGTAGGGCTGGAAGACCCTCACAACCCATTAAAATAGTATTTCCTATGGCTTGTAGGTGTGCTGCTATGAATTGACCCTTGAAGAAGAAAACGAAGAGATAGTAATCTTTAGGGTTTATTTTCTACATCACGTCCATCTTAGTATATAGTCTATTGTTTTAATTGTTTCAATCTATAGATAACTCACAAAAATCTGATTTTTATGTTTATGGATTCTTTATAATTGAAATTATTTCTCAGAATTTTTTCATGAATTATTTAAGTTTGTAAATTTTCTACTTGCCGAAATACTCCCTAAGAATAGTTTTGCCTTGTTTTTCAACAAAGCTAATTTCAGCAAGTTTAGGGTTCTTTTGGTAAAATTTTTTTACATATTTTAATATTTACTGCATATTAAGTACTTATCTACATAATTTATCATTGATTAAAAAAAAGAAAAGAAATTAATTAATTTTTATTTTCTTTTATTTTTGCTTATTTTCATATTTGGGTTTCATCTTATGTGTGCATCATCATTTAAACATAATCTTAAGGGCATTCAATTTCTAAATAAGTGAGGGATTTCATCACCCTTCCTTAGCTTACAATCACCATATTTGCATCACTCCTAGCCCTAATTAAAATTAATTAGGCTTAATTTGCTCTAGTGAGCTAGGGACACCAACAGGTCGGGTTCTAAGTATTATGTATAAGCTAGTGCACCCAATCCTCTGATTATCACTTGAATTTGGTGTCTAAGACTAGAGATCCAGAGGCAAATGCCCTAAGCGGTTTCGTGGTTTTTAATTAGGACCCTGCGAGAGAAGGGAAAGCCTCCCACAACCCCACCTCTTACCTGGCTAGTGAATAGGATAATTATTGAATTGGCTGTAATTTGAGTTGACCCACTCTACTTGAGCTCTAGGTCTAGGAAATCCTAGTCCAGGTCTTGTCTGTGTGTGCACATTGCATGGCAACTAGGTCAGGCACACCCTATTAGTTTCACCTAAAACCAACCCAATTTAGTCATGGATCACAATTTTGAGACCTTCCTAGGACCTTCACAGAACAATGTCCCCAAATGAACCATAAGTTTGATCGACTAGACCAACGATTAGGGAACCTAGAGAAAACTAGTAAGACCCATCCTGAACCTAAATTTGGAACACACCCTAATCCATTTCTGGACCCCAATCTTATGATAGCCCCTCACCATGACCCAATATAGAATCTTAGTTTGAAGAGATCCAATTATGATTTCATAGACCAGGTTGAGAGAGCCACTAGGTATATTAGTTTACCAGCACCTACTTTTTGTGGCAATCTTGATTTTGAGGATTACCTTAATTATGAAAGAGGTATGGATGAGTATTTTGCTTGGGATGTAATGTCAGAAGAAAAAAAATATAAGTTTGCTAAAACCAAGTTAGTTCGCCAGGCTAGAACCAATTGGGATAAGTTTGAAAGGATAATTAGACTACAAGTAGAAATCCCCAAACCTACCTGGAGAGCCATGAAAAGCAAGCTTAGAGAAATGTACCTTCCTGCACCCTACCATCAGGGATTCTATGAACCTAAACTCTATGAACCCAGATCTATAACCCATAGATCCTAACCCATATCCTATAAACCCATAGAACCCATAACTTCTAGGTATCAATCAAGTATTAGTCATATTCCACTTAGTCAACCTAAACCTACTAAGTTCAGTGCACCTAGTCAAAATTTTGGAGCCAGCGAGTTGCCCCTTAACCGACCTACTCTTACTACTCTATTAGTCCACCAAGATGCCATTGAGAAAGAAGTGCATGAAGCTGAGGTGAACTTAGTGGATGAGTATAAGGGAGAAAAGGAGATACCTATAGCTAACCTAGAATTAGCTGACCCGATAGGTACCCAAACTAAATCCAATCCAGAAATAGCTAACCTTGACCATACCCAGGCTGAAGCCAGCCCTGAGTTAGTTGACCATAATTGTACCCTGACTGAAATTATACTGGTAATATCCTTAGAAAAATAAATCCATGAGGAACCTAACCCTACTACTAAGACCTTACCTAGGAAAACCCTAGAAAAGAGTCAAGTCATTGAGCCTAGTCCTAAAATTCAGCAACCAGAAAAGCTTATTGAGGACTTGATTTTTCCAAACCAGCAACCTCAGGAAGAATTCACTCCATCAGTCCTAATTGAAGATCTTTTTCCTGAAATTACTGACCCATTCTTCTATAAGGTAGACACTGTAGAAATATCCCAAACCTTTAAGGTCAACCCCATTAGTCTAGGACCAATCTCCAAACCCTTTTCTTATTTCCTACTCTACCAAGTCAACCCCGAACCCAGTTCTTATTTTTTACCTTTTTCTAAAGCTTCCAGCATTTCTTGGACCATTGTTTGCATTTTATAGAAGTTAGCATGTTGAATAAGCCCATTGAGCATGTTAGGTTTACAACCTATTTCTGGCAGACTTTATGGCATTTATTAGGAGTGCATGTCAAGTTTTCATCTGCATGTCACCCACCAACCAATCGTCAAGCACAGAATTGAAATTAAGGACTTAAATGAACAAAATAATAATAATACTATAAATAAATAAATAAATAATTTTACTATTAATGCATAGTTTAGTCTATAGACATTTGTAGAGTCATATGCATAATATATCAAAGAATTATATAAGAATCATATGGCTAATTCAAGAAAAAGACTCAAAGAATTCAATGGAGGAGACTTTGTTATGGCTAGGCTATGACCCGAACTAGTTATATGCCCGTGGTAGTGGACCATACAAAGTAATTAAGAAAATAGGATCTAATGCCTACATGCTTGATTTGCCACCTGAACTAGGCATTAGCTCTACTTTCAATGTTTCAGATCTTATCAAGTATAGGGAGCCAACTTGATTCCTAGTGAGCCATTTGGGCCTAATCCAGTCCTTGAGAGTGAACCAACCCAAGTGTGTCCACCTGCCATACCACCAGCCCAGAGAGACAAGATCAAACGGATCTTGGATGACAAGATCATCGCTACCCGGAGCAAAGATTATTAGCGATATATGGTTCGTTGGCAAAGATGACTTGAGTCTGATGATTCTTGGATCACTAGAGAGGACTTGCAGAGAGTTTCCCCTGACTTACTAGAATATTATACCAGTGGAGTTAACCCATACTTGACAAGGTCGAGTTCCTCCCACCCGGAGAGAATTGGTACGGGCACCAGGGCTAAAATAAAATGATAGGTTGAACCCACATCCCTGTGGATCACCTGTGAGTAAAACCCCCAAACCCAACCCTATTTACCATATAAATATTTTATTTTAAATTTTATTATTTTTGGTTTAGTTAGGGTAAACCTTTTTTATAAATTGTAATTAGGGTTTTGTTTATTTTGGTGTAAAACCTTTTTTACCAAGTTAAGTCGAATCCCCAATTGAGTCAAACCCTATTTATCCGATTGGGATCTTAATGGTCCAATTTAATTAGCCCTTTTTATCAACTTTAATTGGATTTTTATTTGAAATCCTAATTAAGTATGGTTGGTTCAATTAGTCAATTATTCTTGAGTCCATGTAATTAGTTGAGTCATTGAGTCCTATATTACAAGAGGGGACCCAAGTTAATATCCCATGTGCACCAAATTGAAGACTCAAGACAAACTATGTGCTAGTCCAAGTCACAACCTCTTCTTGGCATCATTTTTTTAAGGATTTGGACATCAACACATGTCATTGGGACAACACCATTTGGACATTTCATTTTGGAACAATAACACATGCCATGTCACTTTTGTTTGGACATCCCATGTGTTTTATTATTTTTGGTTAGCCAAATGAAGACAAGAATGGTGCCCTCCTTTTGAGATAAGTAAAGTAGAAGGACTCACCAAGATGGCACCCTCCCACTCAAATATTCCATGCCAAAATCACTTCTTCTTATCGTCCACTTCAAGCAAGAGTCCTAGGAATTTTAATCACTTAAGGGGAGAAGATGCAATGGTCTTCTACTTCAAGAGTTTCAAGCAAACAGGATGGAAGCTGCTTAAATCATTTGAACTTAAGAGTTTCACCAAAACTTTTAAGTCTTCTTCAATCCAGACTGAAGAGTCCCTCACCAGCAGACAGATATATTATCCAGACTCTAGAGTTTAGCATCAAATGCCAAGTGATGGAGCATCTTGACCTCACATCAAGCCATTTCATCCATCCATCACTTGGGTGCCCAAATGAGATAAGAAGCCTCCAAATTTTGCCCAGTTTGAATGGAGTCTAGATCAGCCCAGCAAGTAGAGTCCAACATATCCAAGAGCAGGATTCTAGGAGTTGTAGTCCAAGGGAGCACAAGACTAGTGTTTGTGTCCCTTACATCACTAGTTGGAAGTCTATAGATACCCCACCAGCCCCCCTTGTAATTAATAAATTTATTCATCAATACAACAAAATTTTGTCAAATTTTATTCCTTTGCTGTGTGCATCATGGGGTGTGAGGCCCTTCCTTTGTTCTATGGAACATCGCGAGATGTGAGGCCCTATTTATCCAGCCGTCAAAAAATCCAAAACCACCATTTCTAAACCCTCCTTTCTTTCATTCTTTCCATTCCATTGCTGCTTTTAATTCATGTTTCTTTCTTTGTTTAGTGTGTAGGTGATCAAGAATTGAAGCTTGGTTTTCTTGCCTCCAAACTAGCATGGCTTGAAATATCGAAGCCTGGAATCGAATTCTTGAAACCCTACCATGAAGTTCTTGAGAGTCCCGTCAGATCTGATTCTGATGAGCATATCGTCGTTAGTAAAAACTAAACTTATTCCCTCCTCATAATTTCTAACTTGTTGAATAGATAAATCCTAGTTTATGATGGTTTCTCAGCCACCAAGTCCTATTTCTTTAGTTTACTTTGTTAGGTTTACTTTGCGGGTAATAGCTAGTAGACTAGTCTTTCTTTATTAAATGCTTTGAGTCTCTAAAATTTTAAAAATATAAAAAAAATAATATCTATTTTTCTTCTATTAATTAGGTTTAAATATCAGTAATTTAATTTTGGTTTTTGTCACACATCATTCGGCCCTAAAGGCCTGGGATGCCTAGAGCAGGTGTTGACCCCTAAAGTGATTTCGATGATAACAAAATATTGGAGCATACATTTGGTTATCTAATAACTCTTCAAATGGTTGACAAGTTTTTGTAGGATAACTACATTGACATACTCTTTAAACCCTACAATCTTTATTACTTTGTGTTGAGTTGTAAAGTGATTAGAATCTTGTAAAGAAGAACCCAATAAAAAAAAAATTTCCTACTTAAATAAAAATATGGGTTACTTCTATTAGTTTTCAAAGCTTCAATTTTTCTTGATCTTATTATAAGAAGATCTTGAAGAAGTCTTCAAAGCATGGCACAAGAGTTCTGGAAAATTGAATTTGATCTAGCTGAAGAACCATTCTCATGCCGATTGGATGGAGGAACTAGCCGACACTAGCACTGGCACAAGAAAGTTCTTTGGCACACAGATCCAGCCGATTGGCACCAAGGCCCAGCCGACTCGTCCAGAGCATGGTTGAGAATGTTCTAAGAATCTCAGGGATCCGAGCTGACTGGATTTCAACCTAGCCGACTCGTCTAGAGTGAACCATTTTCTTAACTATGGAATCTAGCTAACTGGTGTTCAACCCAGTCGACCTGAACTTGATCCAAGCTGACTTAAAAAATCTCCGAGCCGATTGGAATGACGGGGTCACCACCAATGGCTAATTCCAATTTTCTATTTTTGAATTCTAAAAGTGCTCCAATGGTAACCTGTCACTTCATAATGGTCTACAATGTTCAAAATCAAGGGAAGGCAGTTGAAGTCTTTATAAATGAGGTATGAGAACATCCTTGGAGAGACTAATGAGTTAATGAACAGTTATTGAATATTTATTGAAGTAAGAAGAGAGAGAGCACTTGAGCTTTGAAGTCAGCCTTCAAGCCTTCACCAACTCTTACCAAAAGCTTGAAGCATCTTTCGAGGAAAGCAAGGAAGCCATTGAAGTGCATTGAAGAGCATTCAATTAAGCTTCACTCGAGCTGCATTGGCAACCACCAGACAACTGAGTTTGTCATTATTGTTGCTTTTTTATTCTATTCTTAGAATATTTGGATTATTGGTGAGCCCAGTTGTAAAAACCAAATAGGTTTCTTTGGTGAGCCTTTTCAAAATCAAATTGTAGAGGTTCTAGGTGAGCCTATGAAAACCTAGTGTGGGTTTCTTTGGTGAGCCCAGTTTAAAAACCAAAGTGTAGAGGTTGCGATTGTGAGCTTGTAAAACAATCCGACTGTATTCCGGTTTGGGGGATATAGTGGAAATCCCAAGTGGTGAACTTGCGTAGTAGACATAGTAGCTGGGTTGCTCCGAACCACTATAAATTTGCCTTGTTTGTATTATGTTTGATTTAATTTTTAGCTTCCATATTTATTTCTGATTAACATAGCACTCAACCACAAAAAAGAATTATTATGCACAAAATTGCAAGAAATTTTGTAATTCCCAATTCATCCCCTCTTTGGAAAAGCCACAGGGGCAATAGCTGGTATCAAAGCAGTGTCTCTGATTACTTGAGTAAAGATTAATGGCTTATCCCATGAGTACATCCTTGGCTGAAGGCCAGTCAACAAATAGACCTCAACTATTCATGGGCACTAATTATTCTTATTGGAAAGCACGAATGAAAATTTACATTCAAGCTGTAGATTTTCAATTATGGAAGGTCATCTTAAAAGGGCCACATATTCCCACGATCAAAGTTGATGGCATGGACATCCCTAAGCCTAAAGAGGACTGGGATGATCATGACATGAAAATGGAAGAATTGAATGCCAAAGCAATGAATTTATTATATTATGCTTTGGATGCAGATGAGTTCAACCGAATTTCCACTTGCTCTTCAGCAAAGGAAATTTGGAACAAACTCGAAGTAACCCATGAGTGTACTTCCCAAGTGAAAATCTCTAAGACAAATCTTTTAGTTCACAATTATGAACTGTTTAAAATGGAACCTTCTGAAACAATTTCTGCCATGTTCTCTAAATTTACAGATATTATTAATGATTTGAAGAGTCTTGGCAGGGTATACTCAAATGCTGATCTGGTTCAGAAGATACTCCATTCTCTACTTGACAAGTGGGATCCCAAAGTGACTGCAATTCAGGAGGTTAAAGATCTCAACACACTTCTACTGGATGAACTACTGGGATCACTCATCACCCACGAGCTAACTATGCAGCACAGAACTGAAGACGAATATAAGAAAAAAAAGACTATAGTCTTCAGAGCTGCTTCCGAATCAAAGAAGGATGATGAAGAATCTGAAGAAGAAAGCACCTCCTCCAATGACGACCTAGAAGATGATGATATCACTATGGTTATGAGAATATTCAGAAAATTTATGAGAAGAAAGAAAGGAAGATACAACCGGAAATTTCATAAGAAGGATTATGGAAAAGAAAAGGAAAAGGATGGAGAGAAAGATAAAGAAGTAGTCCCGACATGCTATAAATGCAAGAAGCTGAGGCACATTCATCCAGATTGTTCTCTGTTGAAGAAATCTTTCAGACAGAAAAAGAAGAAGAAAGCCATGGTTGCCACATGGTCCGATAGTGAAGAATCATCTTTATCTGAAGAAGAAGAGACTACCAAGACTACAAATCTATGTTTAATGGGTCTTGAAGATGAGGTAACATACCCTAACAATTGCACTGAATTCACATTTGATGACTTAAATTCTACTTTTCATGATTTATTATCTGAATTTAAGAAAGCTGGAGTAAAGATGAAATCATTGAAAAATATGAATGACTCTTTACTCAAACAAAAAATGAAATTTCAGAAAAAAAAACTTTTATTACAAAAAGAACTGCATGACTTTTCTAAACAAATTGAAAAGTTGAAAAATGAAAATCTTTTATGTGAGAGGAAAAACAGTGATTTACTTGCTGAAACTTTGAACTGAAAAAGGAGGTTACAAAACTCAGGCCATTAGTTGAAAAACTTACTTTGTCTTTAAATAAGCTTGAGTTAATTTTAAAAGAACAACGAATTTTAGGAAACAAAGCTGGGATTGGTTTTAAAACTTCTTTTATGAATGGAATTTCAGCAAATACTTTTGTGAAATCTAAAGGACCTGTTCAAAACATTTTATCTCAAAAGGTTTTAGCCACACCAAAAACTTTTTCAACTCCAATGCCTTTATTGTATGTTACTAAGAACTTGAGTAAAAATGCATATATTTCAAAAAGTTTAAAATCTGCATCAACTGTATCAACTTTTAGAACTTCAAATTCTACTTCTATTAAAAATTCTAAAGTTGTATGCTATGTTTGCAAATGAATAGGACATAAAGCTTTTGAATGCAATAATTCTAGAAATGTCCTTAAGAATGTAAGAAAGATTTGGGTTCCTAAAGGAATCGCCTCTACTGACCTGCAAGGACCCAAGGTAGCTTGGGTACCTAAAAGAATTTATTGACTGTTTTGCAGGAATGTCTTGCAACCCAAAGATTGAATAAAAGGTGGTACTTAGACAGTGGTCGCTTAAGATATATGACGGGTGACAAGGACCAATTTATCACCCTTGAAATGAAAGAAGGAGGAATGGTCAACTTTGGAGACAATGGAAAAGGGAAAATAATCGATATTGGTAAGATCAAAATACCTTCACTTTTATTGAAAATGTTTTGCTAGTGGAAAAGTTGAAGCATAATCTCTTAAGGATAAGTCAATTATGTGATAAAGGCTTCAAGGTTGTCTTTGAATCTTCTATGTGTATATTAACTAACTCTTTAGATTCTAGCAATAAGTTCATTGGACATAGACTTGGGAATATCTATGTGGTAGATCTTAATGATCTTGCCATGTCAAGTAGCCCTAGTCTCGTTGCAATGAATGCTAAGACCAAAGAGTCAGGTTTACTATGGCATAGACGATTAGGTTATGCTAGTATGCATACCATTGCCAAATTGATTTCTAAAGATCTTGTTAGAGGCATTCCTAAGTTTAAAGTTGATTTAAATCATGTTTGTGATGCATACCAAATGGGTAAACAAACTAGGGGGAGTTATAAATCAAAGAATATAGTTTCTACAATAAGACCACTTGAACTACTTCACATGGATCTTTTCGAACCTACTAGGACCACAAGCCTAGGAGGTATTAAATATGCTCTTGTGATAGTAGATGATTTTTCGAGATTTACTTGGGTTTTATTTATTTCTTCGAAAGATGAAACTTTTCATGTTTTCAAAAAATTCCATAAAAAGGTTTCAAATCAAAAGAATTTATCTTTGATTTCAATTAGAAGTGATCATAGAACTGAATTTAAAAATTAATTTTTTGAAGATTATTATACTGAATTTTGCATTGATCACAACTTCTCCGCTCCTAGAACACCTCAACATAATGGTGTTGTAGAGAGGAAAAATCAGACGTTGGAAGAAATGGCTCGCACAATGTTGTGCGAAGGTAATCTTCCAAAGTACTTTTGGGCAGAAGCGGTGAACACTGCACGTTATATTTTAAACCATGTTTTGATCCATCCTATTTTAAAGAAAACCCCCTATGAGCTTTGGAATGATAGAAAATCCAATATTAGTTATTTTCATGTGTTTGGATGCAAATGCTTTGTGCATAACAATGGAAAAGATAATTTAGAAAATTTTGATTCTAAAGCTGATAATGCAATTTTCCTAGGTTATTCATTACATAGCAAAGCATATCGGGTTTTCAATAAAAGGACTCTTATTGTTGAAGAGTCAATTCATGTTCTATTTATTAAAACTAACCCTACACCTTCTAGACAAAAAGAGTGCATGATAATGATGCAGGTACATTGCAAAAAGGAATGGATGACTTGAGCATTCAAGACAAAGATACTCAAGATGGAGAAGAAACGGTAAGTAAGGATCACACCAATCTACTGAGGGACTGGAGGTATGTTACATCTCACCCTAAAGAATTAATCATAGGAGATCCTTCACATGGTATTAGGACTAGGTCTGCATATAAGGATGCACATCATTACCTAGCCTTTATATCACAAATAGAACCCCATAGCTTAGAAGAAGCTGAGACTGACCCAAACTGGATGATGGCAATGCATGAAGAATTAAACAAGTTTGAAAGGAATATGGTACGGACACTTGTAGATAGACCTACTGACCATCCAATAATAGGAACCAAATGGGTCTATAGGAATAAATTAGATGATCAAGGAAACATTATAAGAAACAAAGCTAGATTAGTGGCTAAGGGATATAACCAAGAAGAAGGTATTGATTTTGATGAAACTTATGCACCTGTAACAAGACTAGAAGCCATTAGATTACTACTTGCAATTGCTTGCTACATGAATTTCAAACTTTTTCAAATGGATGTAAAAAATGCATTTCTTAATGGTTTTATCTCTGAACAAGTTTTTATAGAACAACCACCAGGTTTTGAAAATCATATTTTTTCAAATCATGTATTTAAATTAAACAAAGCATTGTATGGTTCGAAACAAGCACTAAGAGCATGGTATGATAGACTTAGCACTTTCTTAATTAAAAATAATTTTTCAAGAGAAAATGTTGACAAAACCTTGTTTATCAAAAAGAAGAATAATGACATCTTAGTTGTACAAATTTATGTTGATGATATCATTTTTGGTGCAACTAACGAATCTCTACGTAAAGAATTTGCTAAGCTTATGCAGGGAGAATTTGAAATGAGCTTAATGGGCGAACTGAACTACTTCCTTGGACTTCAAGTAAAACAAACAAAGGAAGGCATCTTCATCAACCAAGCCAAATACATCAAGGAAATCATCAAAATGTTTGGTATGGAGAGTAGCAAATCAATGAGCACACCCATGAGCCCAGCTTGCAGATTGGACAAAGATGAAAATGGATCCAATATTGACCAAAAGCTATATAAAGGTATGATCGGATCCTTATTTTATTTGACTGCAAGTATACCTGACATATTATATAGTGTATGTGTATGTGCTAGATTTCAGTCATCACCAAAAGAAACACATATGCTTGTTGTTAAAAGAATAATTAAATATTTGAAAGGAAGAAGTAATTTAGGAATTTGGTATTCTAAACATTCTATCCTGAATTTGATTGGATTCTCTGATGCTGACTATGCTAGTTGTAAAATAGATAGAAAAAGCACTAGCGGTACATGCCAATTTCTAGGGTTGAATTTAATTTCATGGCACTGTAAGAAGCAAAACTCCATAGCCTTGTCCATAGCTGAGGCTGAGTACATGGCTCAGGTAGTTGTTGTGCTCAAGTGTTATCACAATCTAAAATTTCAATTAAATGTGATACACAAGTGCTATAAATTTTACAAAGAATCCAATTCAACACTCTAGAACCAAGCACATTGAAATTAGACATCATTTTATTAGAGATCATGTTACAAATGGTAATATAGTGCTTGATTTTGTTCCTACTGAAGATCAATTAGCTGACATATTTACTAAGCCACTTAATCAAGATAGGTTTGAACTAATTAGGAGTGAATTAGGACTTTGCGATCCTTTCTAAATTCTCTAATCTAATTCCTTAAATTTTAAGGAAACTTTATCTAGAGAACCTCTTGATTTCATTCTATATCATAGAGCCTTAATTTCCTTTGAAATTCTCTTCAAAATTTCTCTGATTTATGATCGAAATTTTCAAAACTCTAATTTCTCTGTTCGAGTCAACTGGTTCTTAAGCCGAGTCGACTGGATTTTCTGAGAGTTTTGAGCGAGTTCTGGCCTAGCCGGCTTGAGCTTTTTCGAGTCGACTAGATTCTCTGAGTGTTTTGGGAGAGTTCTGGCCCAGCCGACCCGAGCCTTTTTAGGGCTATTCGAGTTGACTGGAATTTTGCACCTAAGAGTTTTACTTTGGATTATAAACCCCTCTCCGAGCCATTCAACCTCTATTTTATCTCCTCTAATGGTTCATTCCTCTCCTAATCATACTCCAAAGATTCCTATCTCCCTTCTAAGGTCTCCAATCTCTCGGTTTTCCATCTTTCCTTGCAATGGCTCCCAAGCATGCTATCGGGAAACACTCCATTAGGGATGCTCCGTCTGTTGAAAGGGAAAGAAGGACTAAAAGGCATCAAGAAGAGCCAACTACCACCGTTCAAGTAAAGAACTTATGGAAGAAGGTGCAAGGGATGCTTCAACTATTCTAAGTCAAGTCCCTTCAATGTCTACACGACCGGTAACCTCTGGCCGTCGCATTAACTTTGAGTTTATTAAGGGGATTGGATTAAAAATTGGTGATTTGATTGAAGATCAAGGATGGAGAAAGTTTTGCTCCTTAAATGAAAAGACTTACCCCTCTCTTGTTAGAAGTTTTTATAAAAATCTGAGACTGTGAATACATCATGTTGAGTCTACTGTTAAAGGAAAAAGAATTATTATCAATGAAGAATTTCTGCATGGTCTACTGGACTTACCTTTAGATGTAGTGAAATTCCTAGTGGTTGACAATAGAGGAAAGGTTTTAAGAACAATCTTAAACAAAGAAGATGTTAGTGGAATTGGAACAGTGTTTGCTAATACCCTATCTCTGGAAATGAGGTTGCTACATAATTTTATCTACAGAATATTCTTGTAAAGAACAGGAAGATTTGATTGGGTGAGTGAAAGAGACTTATGCCTTATCGAACAAATATTGGAGAAGACTCCTGTAAATCTATCCTACATTATAATTATGCAAATGAAGGAAACAGTTATAAAGGCCAAGTCATGCTTACCCTATGGAATGATGCTAACCCTATTGTTTAAGTCTCAAAGAGTGAGTTTGGAGGGTGAAGATGGAGTTGAACTGCACCATACAGATGTTTACACCTCCAAATCACTGGAGAGAATGGGTTACTTTCAAGTTGAAGGAGTTTGGAGGAAGAAAGGGACAAATGTCAGGGTAATAGGTAGCTCTAGAAGTGAAGAAGAAGAAGAGAATGTAGAAATAGCTGGAACTTCTTCAGCACCTGTACCTGAGCCTGAGTCTCAAATTTCTGAGCCTGCTACTACTCTTGAGGAGGCTAGAGCATCCTCTCCTATTTTTGATATGCCTACACTCGAGTTTGATTTTCCTGTAGCTGATATTCCTCTACCAGACTACCCTCCTGCAGCATCACATCCTCCAATCATCCAAAATCAGATTGAAGAATAGATGAAAAGTTTGACTGATGCACTGACAGGAACAATTACTTCTCTTTTTGGTGATTTGAAAAGGTCAGTGGATAGTAGACTGAATCAGCTAGAAGAACATGTTATAAATCTACAAGGAAAGGTTGAAGCAATAAAAGCTTCAAGATCTAAACCTCAAGTAGAACTTCAACCAATCCTAGACTGTATCTCTTCTAGTTTTAAAACTATATTTAAATCTGTGGATGCAACTTTGAATGAATACAGAACTGAACTGAATGAAACCAAATGCACATTAGGAATAATTGTAGAAACTAGACAGATGGTAGATGACTATACTAGAGGCATTGGGATCATCAGATCAGAGCTTGGAAGACTTAGAGGATCTGCTGAAGCATTTGCCAATGTCCAAGCTTCTGAGCTTATATCTATGCAAAAAGAAATCGGTGAGATGAAGGAGGCAGTGAACAAGGTACCAGCAAGCCTCAAGGATATGGAACAACAGCTTGGAGCAATCTGGATGGAGATGGTTTCTATCTGTGGCACTATTAGATCCTTGGAGGTCATTGTTAGAACCATACCCTTGTATGATCCTCCTCCTATTTTCACTAGGGCTCCTACTACTTCTCACCACCCTAGAGCACCTCCACCTCATGCATCTTCTAGTAGACCACCTAGACCACTTCTTGGTATGGTGCTAGCACACCTATCAATGTACCTAAGGAAGAATCTAAAAGTGAATAGGTCTTTAGTACTTTCTATACTTTTTGGAAGCTTTTCGAAGCTTATGTAATGCTTGATGTACTAATTTTTTTGATAGAAATGCCATGAATATCTTTTTTGGATACTATTGTGTATTTGTTTTATCCTGTTAACACTGTCTGTTTTTTAATAAAATTCTCTCTTTAAATTGAGAAAGTAAAATTATCTCAAACAAATCTTGATACATTCTCAATCTATTTAAAATCTAAGCTTAACTGTTTAATCTTTTTGATTTGATGACAAAAAGGGGGAGAACTATTACACAATAGAGTGCATGAAAGAAGAAACTTAATGAATTAGAATAGAACTGCTGAAGTTAATTAGACAGGGGGAGCTTAATGATTTTGCATACCTTCTTTTGCTGAATTATTCAAATGAATGATAAAGGGGGAGAAATTTAGAGAAATTTCATATTGTTTAGAAATTTTATAAAAAGGGGGAGATATACATGTTTAATTTACATGCTTAATTTGCTTCAATGATTACTATGATGCTCTCTACTTATTACATCTAATTGTCAATACTTAATGCTACTTGATACATACAAGCAATTATTCTCTGACACTTACGGTTTATAAAATTGGCTTTGTGTATAACTGTATAGCATATATTGATATACATTTGAGAATACAGTTAATATTACGATACATCAAACAAATGTAAATGCTTACTATGATATACATGTACTTGTGAATAGAATAGATTCTTTTCATGCCCAGTATTTTGTCATCATCAAAAAGGGGGAGATAGTTGACCCCTAAAATAATTTTGATGATAACAAAACATTGGAGCATACATTTGGTTATCTAACAACTCTTCAAATGGTTGACAAGTTTTTGTAGGATAACTTCATTGACATACTCTCTAAACCCTACAATCTTTATTGCTTTGTATTAAGTTGTAAAGTGATTAGAATCCTGTAAAGAAGAACCCAACAAAAAAAAATTTCTACTTAAATCAAAGATAAAGGGTTACTTCTATTAGTTTTCAAAGCTTCAATATTTCTTGATTTTATTGCAAGAAGACCTTGAAGAAGTCTTCAAAGCATGGCATAAGAGTTCTGGAAAATTGAATTTGATCAAGCTAAAGAACCATTCTCGAGTCGACTGGATGGAGGAAACAGCCGACTCTGGCACTGGCACAAGAAAGAAGTTCTCTGGCATACAGATCCAGCTGACTGGCATCAAGGCCCAGCCGACTTGTCCAGAACATGGTTGAGAACGTTCTGAGAATCTTATGGATCCGAGTCAACTGGATTTCAGCCTAGCCGACTCATCCAGAGTGAACCATTTTCTCAACTATGGAACCTAGCCGACTGGTGTTCAACCCAGCCGACCCAAACTTGAGCCGAGCTGACTGGAATGACGGGGTCACCTCCAACGGCTAGTTCTAGTTTTCTATTTTTGAATTCCAAAAGTGCTCCGACGGTAACCTGTCACTTCACAACAGTCTACAACGTTCAAAATAAAGGGAAGGTAGTTGAAGTCTCTATAAATAAGGTATGAGAACATCCTTGGAGAGACTAATGAGTTAATGAACAGTTATTGAGTATTTATTAAAGTAAGAAGAGAGAGAGAGCACTTGAGCTTTAAAGTCAGCCTTCAAGCTTTCACCAACTCTTACCAGAAGCTTGAAGCATCTTTAGAGGAAAGCAAGGAAGCCATTGAAGTGCATTGAAGAGCATTTAATTGAGCTTCACTCGAGCTGCATTGGCAACCACCGGATAACTGAGTTTGTCATTATTGTTGCTTTTTTATTCTATTATTAGAATATTTGGGTTATTGGTGAGCCCGGTTGTAAAAACCAAATAGGTTTCTTTGGTGAGCCTTTTCAAAACCAAAGTATAGAGGTTCTAGGTGAGCCTATGAAAACCTAGTATGGGTTTCTTTGGTGAGCTCAGTTTAAAATCCAAAGTGTAGAGGTTGGGATTATGAGCTATAAAACAATCCGATTGTATTCCAGTTTGAGGGATATAGTGGAAATCCCAAGTGGTGAACTTGGATAGTGGACGTAGGAGCTGGGTTACTCTGAATTACTATAAATTTGCCTTGTTTATGTTGTGCTTGATTTACTTTTCAACTTCTGCACTTATTTCTGATTAACACAGCACTCAACCACTAAATGGAATTACTTGTGCACATAATTGCAAGAAATTTTGTAATTTCCAATTCACCCCCCTCTTGGAAAAAGCCACATGGGTAACAGCTGGTATCAGAGTAGTGGTGCGGACACCAAAGGCACCAGAATAAGGCAGAGGCTTCTCAACCCTCTGTAATTGATCAATAATTTATGAGTCCATCTGTAATAAGGGCTTAGCTCATCTGAGTCCATTTTAGTTGTTATTTGAGTATTTTTAGTTGTTATTTCACTTCTGTACTAGTCAGCTCATGTTGAGCTAGTTCAGTCCAATGCTAGTTAGCTCATGTTGAGCTAATTTTATTTTTTTGAGTCCTGTCCAAGCATACTGAAGACTCAAGACTATATTATACAAGTGAAGACCAAGTCCAGCCAGATTGAAGACATGGAAGTTTAGCCCAAGTCCAACCCAGCTTGAAGATTTGAAGACCCCAGGAGAAAAATCAGAAACCCTGATTCCTTGCAGATGCCCTCCAGATGCCCAGATTCCCTTCCAGATACCAAAGTATATTCATAAATAAGGGCATCCATGATTCCAGAGGTCCATCTGCATCCTAGCCCAATGAAATCAAGCCCAGGTGCCAAGCCCAAGCCCATAAGAAGCAAGATACCAGGGAATATTCCTGCTACCTGGCTACCAGGCCACCCCAGCTTCCAGAGGCCCAAACCCATGCACCCGGGCCCCTTTGGGCCGGCCTTTTGCTACTCCTAGAAGCCCAACACGCCCCCCTAGGCGTCCTTGGAGTCTTGACCAAGTCAAGAAAAATTTTAGGGATTTTTCTACCTAATATTTCCTTATTTTCTAGCTAGGGTTTGAGAGGGAAAAGGATTCTTATGTAAAGACTTATGTACCCTTACTTGGAGCCCAAGGTTAAGGGTCTATTTAAGGGACCCTAGCCTCTTGTATGAGGGAAATTTTTGATGAATGAAAACCTTGAGTTCTTCTATTGAGTTGTGTGATACCCTGCTGTGTGCATAAAGGGGTTTGCGAGAGTTCTTCTTCCCAGTGCTGCAATCATCTTCCTGCTACCAACAAGCATCTCAGATCCCTGGACGCCCACTCCAAAAGAAGCCTTCCCTTGCTGTTTTTCCTTTGTTTTCTTGTTCCTTTGTGAGTTTTCTAACCCCTGACAGGTCGTTTGCAGGTCCCCGAGTTCCTACGAATCCAACAACTCCAGCCAAGCCTCAATCGGATCACCGAGCAGAAAGCCGGGTATCCGCGGGTCTTTGGCTCGATTTTCCAGGCCGCATCCGTCGAGGAATGAGAGACCCTTTTGCTGCGATCTTCACAGACATTGTCAGGTACACCCCTCTACCTCCAGTAGTTTTATTGTAGGAGAACTTGCCCTAACCGAGGCTTCTCAGCCCCGGCGATCCTTCTTTTCTACTTTTCTATGTCCTAATCTGCATGCTGATCTTCTAAAATTCATATAAAATTCTCTATAACTTATTTTAATCTGAAATTCGGGAATTAATCACCCAACCCCACATATAAAACATATAAAAAAAATTGCATGCATATTAGTTCCCCATCATTTGGTATCAGAGCTTAGATTAGGGCTTATTTTCTGTAATTTTTTAGTCCGTATATACTCTGTTATTTTAATTATTTCTCCCTGTTAAAAACTCCAAAAATTCTGAAATTTATTTTCCTGGATTTATCATAATTCACAGTAATTTTAAAACTTTTTCAGATTTTATTATGGCCTGTGAATTTTCTGAAAGCCGAAATAGGGCCTGCAAATTTTCGGCTCTGTTTTTTTAGCAAGACATGTTTGGAAGTTTTAGGGTTTTGTTTAGGAGTTTTTGCATATTTCTTAATTTTAGTATATTTCCAGTATATTAGGTCATGATTTGCAAGTTTTCTTCTATTTAAAAAAATACCAAAAAAAAATATATATATATATACATATTTTCCAAAAATACCAAAAAAAATAAATATCTAAACCCTAATTTGCATCCTCATCTGCCTGCCATCATTGCATAATTTACTTTTAAGGGCACTCTTGCTATATCAGATGGGGGGAGGATTTGATCACCTCTCCTTAGCCCAAAACCACATCCCTTGCATTCAGTCCCAAGCCTTAACCTAAAATTAATTAGACTTAATTTGCCCTAGTGGGCTAGGGACACCAACTGGTCGGGTCCGGGCTAGTGTTAGATCACTGTGTCAAGTTAACCTGTGTGTGCCTTGTGCTTAGTGTCTAGAACGGTGGTTTAGGGATTCAATCCCGAAGGGCTTGTGTGCTGGTCCGCCTACCTGGCCAATCTCTGATTGGTGTCTAGGATTGGCAATCAGGGACCTAACACTCCCCTTACACCTGCCTGGCTGAGTACAGGGTTACTATAGGCTAGTTTGCCACCCTGATTGAGCATCTAGTTTGGACTTTAGGTTTAGTCAGCTATAGTCGGTCTGATCGAGTTTTGCATGAGCACTAGATCAGGAGTTTCATATCACCCACCTCCTTCATAAATGTCTGAACCCATGGAAAATTTACAAGCCCAAATAAAAGCCCTAGCTGATCAAATTGCCTAGATAACTATCCAAATGACCCAGTTAACTCAGTCTCGTATTCAAACCAATGATAGAATTGACTATCGTGCCAATAGGTTTGATCAGTTAAAAGTCCGGGTAGGGACCCCAAGAAAAACCCATGGGTCACAGTCTGAGCCAGATCCTGACTCCCCTCAACCTAGGAGGACCCCAAACCCTGATCTATACCATGAGGTCGAACCTAGGAGAGCCCCTTATCCTGACCCGTACTACAATCCTCAACCTAGGAGGACCCCAAACCCTGATCCATACCTTGAGGCTGAACCTAGGAGAGCCCATCATCCTGACCCAATCCCTAAGGTTAGTCCTAGAAGACCCAATCAGGATTTTATAGACCAAGAAGATAGATCCTATTTACCCTCTCCCTATAAGCCTAGTATACCTACAACCTATAGATCTTATGACTCTAAATCCTATGAACCTAGAACTTATGAATCCATAACCTATGAACCTAGATCCTATGACTCTAGATCCCATGATCATAGATCCTATACACCCATACCCTATGAGCCTAGTAGACCCAACACCCAATATTCTGACCCATATAGGGAGTCAAACCCTAGGAGAACCCAATATTCTGACCCATATAGGGAGTCCAACCCTAGGAGAACCCAGTATTCTGACCCATATAGGGAGGCCAATCCTAGGAGGACCCAATATCCTGATCCATATAGAGAGCCCAACCTTAGGAGGACCCCATACCTTGATCCAACCTTAGAACCTGATCATAGAGCTGACCCAAAATCCTATGACCCCAGATCCTATAATCCCATGACCCATAGATCTGCACCCTTGTCCTATGAGCTTAGAGAACCCATAACCCCTAAGTATCAGCCTAGTACTAGTCATGCTTCCCCTAGTCAACTTGAACCCTATAGGATGAGTATCCCTAAATATGAACCCAATAGTGAGCCACTACCTCTTATACAACCTGAACCTACTAGGAGTGGTACCCATAATCAGAGACCAGAACCTAACCAATTTTCTGCTAGCCGACCTTCTCCAACCATTCCTGAGATTCGCAAGGCTTACATTAACGTGGAAGTGTATGAAGCTGATGTGAGCCTAGTGGATGAGTATGAGGGAGAAGAGGAGACACCTTTAGTAGACCTAGAATTAGCTGACCCAGTAGATACCCAGGTAGATTCCAACCCAGAGCTAGTTGACCTTGACCACATCCAACCTAAAGCTATAATGGAAGAACAAATAGAGGAAGAGAACCTAGGTACTGCTGCTAGAGCCTTACCTGAGGAAACCATAGAGGAGAGCCAAATTATAGAGTCTAGTCCAAAAATACAAGAACCAGAAGAATTTATTAAGGACCTGATCTCTTTGAATCAATACCTTCAAGATGAGTCCCCTCCTATAGTTCCCATTAAGGACCTCTTCCCCGAAATTAGTGACCCATCCTTCCATTATGCAAATCCTGTAGATATAGCTCAACCTCATAAGGTTAACCTCATTAGTATAGGATTAGTTCCTGACACCCCGTCTTTTATCCTATTTTATCCAACTAACCATGAACCTTTTTCTCTACCTTACCAAACTAATTCTGAACCCACTTCCTATTTTCTGCCCTTTCCTGACACCTCCAGCATTTCTAGGATCATTAGATTGCATTTAGCTGAGATTAGCATACTGCATGCATTCATCACGCATGTTAGGTTTGCATCTTACTTCTGGCATACTCTTTGGAATTTGCTAGGAGTTCACTGTAAATTTTCATGTGCATGTCAAGCTAGGATCAAACCTAGAGAACCTATAATCTATTAGGTTTAGATCCAAAGAGTTCAATAAAATTTCCTTCGATAGGAATGCATAGTCGAGTCTGTTAGGTGTCAGTATGAGTCCTTTGCATCATTTGTCTGCATGTGCCTAGCATGTTCACTACCCGCACTAATCTTAAAACAACTGGCTAATTCCCGAAGAAGGGTCAAAGAATTTGATGTAGTGGATTCTATCTTGGTTAGGCTTAGGCCTAAAAGAAGCTTCATGCTCGCAGAGCCGGATCTTTTAAAGTGATAGAGAAGGATTGGATCAAATGCCTAGGTGTTAGACTTGCCTTCGGATTTGGGCATTAGTTCTACCTTCAATATTACAGACCTGGTTGAGTATAGGGAACCGGCAGCGATACCTAGTAAGGCCTTTGGACCTATTCCTTTTCATTGTGAGTGACCCTAACCCAGAGTGTCCACTAACAAATTGGCCTGAGAGAGGAGAACGGATTGAGCGTATCCTGGACGATCAAGCCATCACGACCCGGGGCCGTGACTATCAATGCTTCCTGATCCGATGGCAAGGCCAGCCAGAGTCGGACGATTCATAGATTTCTCGAGAGGACTTGCAATGCCTCAACCCAGACCTTCTCGAGAGATATGTGAGCCAGTCTGATCTTCACTCGACAGGGTCGAGTTCCTCCCACCCCGGGAGAATTGGTGCGGACACCAAAGGCACCAGAATAAGGCAGAGGCTTCTCAACCCTCTGTAATTGATCAATAATTTATGAGTCCATCTGTAATAAGGGCTTAGCTCATCTGAGTCCATTTTAGTTGTTATTTGAGTATTTTTAGTTGTTATTTCACTTCTGTACTAGTCAGCTCATGTTGAGCTAGTTCAGTCCAATGCTAGTTAGCTCATGTTGAGCTAATTTTATTTTTTTGAGTCCTGTCCAAGCATACTGAAGACTCAAGACTATATTATACAAGTGAAGACCAAGTCCAGCCAGATTGAAGACATGGAAGTTTAGCCCAAGTCCAACCCAGCTTGAAGATTTGAAGACCCCAGGAAAAAAATCAGAAACCCTGATTCCTTGCAGATGCCCTCCAGATGCCCAGATTCCCTTCCAGATGCCAAAGTATATTCATAAATAAGGGCATCCATGATTCCAGAGGTCCATCTGCATCCTAGCCCAATGAAATCAAGCCCAGGTGCCAAGCCCAAGCCCCTAAGAAGCAAGATACCAGGGAATATTCCTGCTACCTGGCTACCAGGCCACCCCAGCTTCCAGAGGCCCAAACCCATGCACCCGGGCCCCTTTGGGCCGGCCTTTTGCTACTCCTAGAAGCCCAACACGCCCCCCTAGGCGTCCTTGGAGTCTTGACCAAGTAAAAAAAATTTTAGGGATTTTTCTACCTAATATTTCCTTATTTTCTAGCTAGGGTTTGAGAGGGAAAAGGATTCTTATGTAAAGACTTATGTACCCTTACTTGGAGCCCAAGGTTAAGGGTCTATTTAAGGGACCCTAGCCTCTTGTATAAGGGAAATTTTTGATGAATGAAAACCTTGAGTTCTTCTATTGAGTTGTGTGATACTCTGCTGTGTGCATAAAGGGGTTTGCGAGAGTTCTTCTTCCCAGTGCTGCAATCATCTTCCTGCTACCAACAAGCATCTCAGATCCCTGGACGCCCACTCCAAAAGAAGCCTTCCCTTGCTGTTTTTCCTTTATTTTCTTTTTCCTTTGTGAGTTTTCTAACCCCTGACAGGTCGTTTGCAGGTCCCCGAGTTCCTACGAATCCAACAACTCCAGCAAAGCCTCAATCGGATCACCGAGCAGAAAGCCGGGTATCCGCGGGTCTTTGGCTCGATTTTCCAGGCCGCATCCGTCGAGGAACGAGAGACCCTTTTGCTGCGATCTTCACAGACGTTGTCAGGTACACCCCTCTACCTCCAGTAGTTTTATTGTAGGAGAACTTGCCCTAACCGAGGCTTCTCAGCCCCGGCGATCCTTCTTTTCTACTTTTCTAGGTCCTAATCTGCATGCTGATCTTCTAAAATTCATATAAAATTCCCTATAACTTATTTTAATCTGAAATTCGGGAATTAATCACCCAACCCCACATATAAAACATATAAAAAAAATTGCATGCATATTAGTTCCCCATCAAGTAGTGTCTCTGATTACTTGAGTAAAGATTAATGGTTTATTCCATGAGTACATCCTTGGCCGAAGGCTAGTCAACAAATAGACCTCCACTATTCACAGGCACTAATTATTCTTATTGGAAAGCATGAATGAAAATTTACATTAAAGCTGTAGATTTTCAATTGTGGAAGGTCATCTTAAAAGGGCCACACATTCCCATGATCAAAGTTGATGGCGTGGACATTCCTAAGCCTGAAGAGGACTGGGATGATCATGACATGAAAATGAAGGAATTGAATGCCAAAGCAATAAATTTATTATATTGTGCTTTGGATGCAAATGAGTTCAACCAAATTTCCATTTACTCTTCAACAAAGGAAATCTAGGACAAACTCAAAGTGACCCATGAGGGTTCTTTCCAAGTGAATACCTCTAAAATAAATCTTTTAGTTCACAATTATGAACTATTTAAAATGGAACCTTCTAAAACAATTTCTGCCATATTCTCTAGATTTACAGATGTTATTAATGGTTTGAAGAGTCTTGGCAGGGTATACTCAAATGCTAATCTGGTTCAGAAGATACTCCGTTCTCTACCTGACAAGTCGGATCCCAAAGTGACTGCAATCTAGGAGGCTAAAGATCTCAACACACTTCTACTGGATGAACTACTAGGATCACTCATCACCCATGAGCTAACTATGCAGCACATAATTGAAGACAAACAGATCAAGAAGAAGACTATAGCCTTCAGAGTTACTTCCGAATCAAAGAAGGATGACGAAGAATCTGAAGAACAAAGTACCTCCTCTAATGATGACCTAGAAGACAATGATATCGCTATGGTTGTGAGAAGATTCAGAAAATTTATGGGAAGAAAGAAAGGAAGATACAACCAAAAATTTCATAGGAAGGATTATGGAAAAGAAAAGGAAAAGGACAGAGAGAAAGATAAAGTAGACCCCACATGCTATGAATGTAAGAAGCCGGGGCACATTCATCCAGACTATCCTCTGTTGAAGAAATCCTTTAGACAGAAAAAGAAGAAGAAAGCCATGGTTGCCACATGGTCCGACAGTGAAGAATCATCTTTATCTGAAGAAGAAGAGACCACCAAGACTACAAATCTATGTTTAATGGGTCTCGAAGATGATGTAACATCCCCTAACAATTGCACTGAATTCACATTTGATGAATTAAATTCTGCTTTTCATGATTTATTATCTAAATTTAAGAAAGCAGGAGTAAAGATAAAATTATTGAAAAATATGAATGACTCTTTACTCAAATAAAAAAATGAAATTTCAGAAAAGAACCTTTTATTACAAAAAGAACTGCATGACTTTTCTGAACAAATTGAAAAGCTGAAAAATAAAAATCTTTTATGTGAGAGGAAAAACAATGATTTACTTGCTGAAAACATTGAACTGAAAAAGGAGGTTACAAAACACAAGCCATAAGTTGAAAAACTTACTTTGTCTTCAAATAAGCTTGAGTTAATTTTAATAGAACAACGAATTTCAGGAAACAAAGCTGGGATTGGTTTTAAAACTTCTTTTATGAATGGAATTTCAGCAACTACTTTTGTGAAATATAAAGGACCTGTTCAAAATGTTTTATCTCAAAAGGTTTTAGCCACACCAAAAACTGTTTCAACTCCAAATCTTTATTGTATGTTCCTAAGAACTTGAGCAAAAATGCATATATTTCAAAAAGATTAAAATCTGCATCAACTGCATCAACTTTTAGAACTTCAAATTCTGCTTCTATTAAAAATTCTAAAGTTGTATGCTATGTTTGCAAAAGAATAGGACATAAAGCTTTTGAATGCAATAATTCTAGAAATGTCCTTAAGAATGTAAGAAAGATTTGGGTTCCCAAAGGAACCACCTCTGCTGACCTGCAAGGACACAAGATAGCTTGGGTTCCTAAAAGAATTCATTGACTGTTTTGCAGGAATGTCTTGCAGCCCAAAGATTGAAGAAAAGGTGATACTTAGACAGTGGCTACTCAAGACATATGATAGGTGACAATGACCAATTTATCACCCTTGAAATGAAAGAAGGAGGAATGTTCACCTTTGGAGACAATGGAAAAGGAAAAATAATCGGTATTGGTAAGATCAAAATAACACCCTTTACTTTTATTGAAAATGTTTTGCTAGTGGATAAGTTGAAGCATAATCTCTTAAGCATAATCTCTTAAGCATAAGTCAATTATGTGATAAAGGCTTCAAGATTGTCTTTGAATCTTATATGTGTATAGTAACTAACTCTTTAGATTTTAGCAATAACTTTATTGGACATAGACTTGGGAATATCTATGTGGTAGATCTTAATGATCTTGCCATGTCAAGTAGCCCTAGTCTTGTTACAATGAATGCTAAGACCAAAGAGTCAGGTTTACTATGGCATAGACGATTAGGTCATGCTAGTATGGATACCATTGTCAAATTGATTTCTAAAGATCTTGTTAGAGGCATTCCTAAGTTTAAAGTTGATTTAAATCATGTTTGTGATGCATGCCAAATGGGTAAACAAACTAGGGGGAGTTTTAAATCAAAGAATATAGTTTCTACAACAAGACCACTTGAACTACTTCATATGGATCTTTTCGGACCTACTAAGACCACAAGCCTAGGAGGTATGAAATATGCTCTAGCGATAGTAGATGATTTTTTGAGATTTACTTGGGTTTTATTTATTGCTTCGAAAGATAAAACTTTTCATGTTTTCAGAAAATTCCATAAAAAGGTTTCAAATCAAAAGAACTTATCTCTGATTTCAATTAGAAGTGATCATGGAGCTGAATTTCAAAATCAATTTTTTTAAAGATTATTATACTGAATTTAGCATTGATCACAACTTCTCCGCTCCTAGAACACCTCAACAAAATGGTGTTGTAGAGAGGAATAATCAGACATTGAAAGAAATGGCTCACACAATATGTGCAAAGGTAATCTTCCAAAGTACTTTTAGGCAGAAGCAGTGAACACTGCATGTTATATTTTAAACCATGTTTTAATCCATCCTATTTTAAAGAAAACCCCCTATGAGCTTTGAAATGATAGAAAACCCAATATTAGTTATTTTCATGTGTTTGGATGCAAACGCTTTGTGCATAACAATGAAAAAGATAATTTAGGAAAATTTGATTCTAAAGTTGATGATGTAATTTTTCTAGGTTATTCATTACATAGCAAAGCATATCGGGTTTTTAATAAAAGGACTCTTACTGTTGAAGAGTCAATTCATGTTGTATTTATTAAAACAAACCCTACACCTTCTAGACAAGAAGAGTGCATAGATAATGATGCAGGTACATTGCAAAAAGGAATGGATGACTTGAGCATTCAAGACAAAGATACTCAAGATGGAGAAGAAATGATAAGTAAGGATCACACTGATCTACCGAGGGACTGGAGGTATGTTACATCTCACCCTAATGAATTAATCATAGGAGATCCTTCACATGGTGTTAGGACTAGGTCTGCACATAAGGATGCATATCATTACCTAGCATTTGTATCACAAATAGAACCCCATAGCTTAGAAGAAGCTGAGACTGACCCAAACTAGATGATGGCAATGCATGAAGAATTAAACCAGATTGAAAGGAATAAGGTATGGACACTTATAGATAGACTTACTGACCATCCAATAATAGGAACCAAATGAGTCTATAGGAATAAATTAGATGAGCAAGGAAACATTATAAGAAACAAAGCTAGATTAGTGGCTAAGGGATATAACCAAGAAGAAGGTATTGATTTTGATGAAACTTATGCACCTGTAGCAAGACTAGAAGCCATTAGATTACTACTTGTAATTGCTTGCTATATGAATTTCAAACTTTTTCAAATGGATGTAAAAAGTGCATTTCTTAATGGTTTTATCTCTGAACAAGTTTTTGTAGAACATCCACCAGGTTTTGAAAATCACACTTTTCCAAACCATGTATTTAAATTAAACAAAGCATTGTACGATTTAAAACAAGCACCAAGAGCCTAGTATGATAGACTTAGTACTTTCTTAATTAAAAATAATTTTTCAAGAGGAAATATAGACAAAACCTTGTTTATCAAAAAAAAAATAATGACATCTTAGTTGTACAAATATATGTTGATGATATCATTTTTGGTGCAACTAACGAATCTCTACGTAAAGAATTTGCTAAGCTTATGTAGGGAGAATTTGAAATGAGCTTAATGGGCGAACTGAACTACTTCCTTGGACTTCAAGTAAAACAAACAAAGGAAGGCATCTTCATCAACCAAGCCAAATACATCAAGGAAATCATCAAAATGTTTGGTATGGAGAGTAGCAAATCAATGAGCACACCCATGAGCCCAGCTTGCAGATTGGACAAAGATGAAAATGGATCCAATATTGACCAAAAGCTATATAAAGGTATGATCGGATCCTTATTTTATTTGACTGCAAGTATACCTGACATATTATATAGTGTATGTGTATGTGCTAGATTTCAGTCATCACCAAAAGAAACACATATGCTTGCTGTTAAAAGAATAATTAAATATTTGAAAGGAAGAAATAATTTAGGAATTTGGTATTCTAAACATTCTACCCTGAATTTGATTGGATTCTCTAATGCTGACTATGCTGGTTGTAAAATAGATAGAAAAAGCACTAGCGATACGTGCCAATTTCTAGGGTTGAATTTAATTTCATGGCACTATAAGAAGCAAAACTCCATAGCCTTGTCCATAATTGAGGCTGAGTATGTGGCTGCTGGTAGTTGTTGTGCTCAAGTGTTATCACAATCTAAAACTCCAATTAAATGTGATAACATAAGTACTATAAATTTGATAAAGAATCCAATTCAACACTCTAGAACCAAGTGCATTGAAATTAGATATCATTTTATTAGAGATCATGTTTTAAATGGTAATATAGTGCTTGATTTTGTTCCTACTGAAGATCAATTAGCTGACATATTTTCTAAGCCACTTAATCAAGATAGGTTTGAACTAATTAGGAGTGAATTAGGACTTTACGATCCTTTCTAAATTCTCTAATCTAATTCCTTCAAATTTAAGAAAACTTTATCTAGAGAACCTCCTGATTTCATTCTATATCATAGAGCCTTAATTTCTTTTGAAATTCTCTTAAAAATTTCTCTGATTTATGATCGAAATTTCCAAAACTCTAATTTCCTGTTCGAGTCGACTAGATTTTCTAAGAGTTTTGAGCGAGTTCTGGCCTAGCCGGCTCAAGCTTTTTCGAGTTGACTAGATTCTCTAAGTGTTTTGGGAGAGTTCTAGCCCAGCCGACCCGAGCCTTTTTAGGGCTATTCGAGTCGACTGGAATTTCGCACCTAAGTGTTTTACTTTGGATTATAAACCCCTCTCTGAGCCATTCAACCTCTATTTTATCTTCTCTAATGGTTCACTCCTCTCCTAATCGTACACCAAAGATTCCTATCTCCCTTCTAAGGTCTCCAATCTCTCAGTTTTCCATCTTTCCTAGCAATGGCTCCCAAGCATGCTACCGGGAAATGCTCCATTAGGGCTGCTCCCTCTGTTGAAAGAGAAAGAAGGACTAAAAGGCATCAAGAAGAGCCAACTGCCACCATTCACAGTGAGAAACTTGTGGAAGAAGCTACAAGGGGTGCTTCAACTGTTCCAAGTCAAGTCCCTTCGATGTCTACACGACCGGTAACCTCTGGCCATCGCATTAACTTTGAGTTTATTTAGGAGATTGGGTTAATAATTGGTGATTTGATTGAAGATCAAGGATGGAGAAAGTTTTGCTCCTTAAATGAAAAGACTTACCCCTCTCTTGTTAGAAGTTTTTATAAAAATCTGAGATTGGGAATATATCATGTTGAATCTACTATTAAAGGAAAAATAATTATTGTCAATGAAGAATTTCTACATGGTCTACTGGACTTACCTTCAGATGGAGTGAAATTCCTAGTGATTGATAATAGAGAAAAGGCTTTAAGAACAATCTTAAACAAAGAAGATGTTAGTAGAATTGGAACAGTGTTTGCTAATACCCTGTCTCTTGAAATGAGGTTGCTACATAATTTATCTGTAGAATATTCTTGCAAAGAACAGGAAGATTTGATTGGGTGAGTGAAAGAGACTTATGCCTTATGGAACACATATTGGAGAAGACTCCTGTAAATCTATCCTACATTATAATTATGCAAATGATGGAGACCGTTAGAAAGGCCAAGTCATGCTTACCCTATGGAATGATGCTAACCCTACTGTTTAAGACTCAAAGAGTGAGTTTGGAAAGTGAAGATGGAGTTGAACTGCACCATACAGATGTTTACACCTCCAAATCACTGGAGAGAATGGGTTACTTTCAAGTTGAAAGAGTTTGGAGGAAGAAAGGGACAAATGTCAGGGTAATAGGTAGCTCTAGAAGTGAAGAAGAAGAAGAAGAGAATGTAGAAATAGCTGGAACTTCTTCAGCACCTGTACCTGAGCCTGAGTCTCAATTTCTGAGCATGCTACTACTCTTGAAGAGGCTAGAGCACCCTCTCCTGTTTTTGATATTCCTGCACCCGAGTTTGATTTGCTGTAGCTGATATTCTTCTACCAGACTACCCTCCTGTAGCATCACATCTTCCAATCATCCAAAATCAGATTGAAGAATAGATGAAAAGTTTGACTGATATACAGACAGGAACAATTACTTCTCTTTTTGGTGATCTGAAAAGGTCAGTGGATAGTAGACTGAATCAGCTAGAAGAACATGTTATAAATCTGCAAGGAAAGGTTGAAGCAATTGAAGCTTTAAGATCTGCACCTCAAGTAGAATTTCAACTAATCCTAGACTGTATCTCTTCTAGTTCTGAAACTATATTGAAATCTGTGGATGCATCTTTGAATGAATACAGAACTGAACTTAATGAAGCCAAATGCACATTGGGAACAATTACAGAAACTAGACAGATGGCAGATGACTATACTAGAGGCATTGGGATCATCATATCAGAGCTTGGAAGACTTAAAGGATCTGCTGAAGCATTTGCCAATGTCCAAGCTTCTGAGCTTATATTATACAAAAGGAAATCGATGAGATGAAGGAGGTAGTGAACAAGGTACCAGCAAGCCTCAAGGATATGGAACATAGCTTGGAGCAATCTGGATGGAGATGGTTTCTATCTGTGGCACTGTTAGATCCTTGGAGGTCATTGCTAGAACCAGACCCTTGTATGATCCTCCTCCTATTTCCACTAGGGCTCCTACTACTTCTCACCACCCTAGAGCACTTCCACCTCATGCATCGTCTAGTAGACCACCTAGACCTGCTTCTTGGTACGGTGCTAGCACACCTATCAATGTACCTAAGGAAGAATCTGAAAGTTAATAGGTCTTTAGTATGGTCTTTAGTATTTTCTATACTTTTTGGAAGCTTTTTGAAGCTTATGTAATGCTTGATGTACTAAATTTTTTGATAGAAATGCAATGAATATCTTTTTTGGATACTATTGTGTATTTGTTTTATCCTATTAACACTATCTATTTTTTAATAGAATTTTCTATCTAAATTGAGAAAGTGAAATTATCTCAAACAAATCTTGATACATTCTCAATCTATTTAAAATCTGAGCTTAACTATTTAATCTTTTTGATTTGATGACAAAAGGGAGGAGAACTATTACACAATAGAGTGCATGAAAGAAGAAACTTAATGAATTGGAATTTAACTGCTGAAGTTAATTAGACATGGGGAGCTTAATGATTTTTGCATACCTTCTTTTACTAAATTGTTCAAATGAATGATAAAGGGGGAGAAATTTAGAGAAATTTCATATTGATTAGAAATTTTATAAAAGGGGGAGATATACATGTTTAATTTACATGCTTAATTTGCTTCAATGATTACTATGATTCTCTTACTTATTACATCTAATCAATACTTAATGTTACTTGATACATACAAGCAATTATTCTCTGACACTTACGGTTTATAAAATTGGTTCAGTGTATAACTGTATAGCATATATTGATATACATTTGAGAATACAGTTAATATTATGATACATCAAACAAATGTAAATGCTTACTATGATATACATCTACTTGTGAATAGAATAGATTCTTTTCATGCCCAGTATTTTGTCATCATCAAAAAGGGGGAGTTTGTTGACCCTAAATTGATTTTGATGATAACAAAATATTGGGGCATAAATTTGTTTATTTAACAACTCTTTAAATGGTTGACAAGTTTTTGTAGGATAACTACATTGACATACTCTCTAAACCCTACAATCTTTATTGCTTTGTGTTGAGTTGTAAAGTGATTAGAATCTTGTAAAGAAGAACCCAACAAAAAAAAAATTTCCTACTTAAATCAAAGATAAAGGGTTACTTCTATTAGTTTTCAAAGCTTCAATTTTTCTTGATTTTATTGTAAGAAGACCTTGAAGAAGTCTTCAAAGCATGGCACAAGAGTTCTGGAAAATTGAATTTGATCAAGCTGAAGAACCATTCTCGAGCCGACTGGATGGAGGAACCAGCCGACTCTGGCACTGGCACAAGAAAGAAGTTCTCTGGCATACAGATCCAGCTGACTGGCACCAAGGCCCAGCCGACTCGTCCAGAACATGGTTGAGAACGTTCTGAGAATCTCAGGATCTGAGTCGACTGGATTTCAGCCTAGCCAAATCATCCAGAGTGAACCATTTTCTCAATTGTGGAACCTAGCTGACTGGTGTTCAACCCTGCCGACCCGAACTTGATCCGAGCTGACTCAAAGAATGTTCGAGCCGACTGGAATGACGGGGTTGCCTCCAATGACTAGTTCCAGTTTTCTATTTTTGAATTCCATAAGTGCTCCAACGGTAACCTGTCACTTCACAATAGTCTACAACATTCAAAATCAAGGGAAGGCAGTTGAAGTCTCTATAAATGAGGTATGAGAACATCCTTGGAGAGACTAATGAGTTAATAAACAGTTATTGAATATTTATTGAAGTAAGAAGAGAGAGAGCACCTGAGCTTTGAATTCAGCCTTCAAGCCTTCAACTCTTACCAGAAGCTTGAAGCATCTTTAGAGGAAAGCAAGGAAGCCATTGAAGTGCATTGAAGAGCATTCAATTGAGCTTCACTCGATCTGCATTGGCAACCACCAGATAACTGAGTTTGTCATTATTGTTGCTTTTTTATTCTATTCTTAGAATATTTGGATTATTGGTGAGCCCGGTTGTAAAAACCAAATAGATTTCTTTGGTGAGCCTTTTCAAAACCAAAGTATAGAGGTTCTAGGTGAGCCTATGAAAACCTAGTGTGGGTTTCTTTGGTGAGCTCGGTTTAAAAACCAATGTATAGAGGTTGGGATTGTGAGCCAGTAAAATAATCCGACTGTATTCCATTTGGGGGATATAGTGGAAATCCGAGTGGTGAACTTGGATAGTGGACGTAGGATCTGGGTTGCTCCGAACTACTATAAATTTGCCTTGTTTGTATTATGCTTGATTTACTTTTCAGCTTCCGCACTTATTTCTGATTAACACAACACTCAACCACTAAATGGAATTACTTGTGCACATAATTGTAAGAAATTTTGTAATTCCCAATTCACCCCCCTCTTGGAAAAAGCCACATGAGTAGTAGCAGGAATATTCCAAGTATCTTGGTTATGGGCTAGAATATACATGGAATCTTTGTTCTTAAGGGCTTGGGCCTGGCACCTGGGCTGATTTCTCTTAGACTGGGGTGCAGATGGACCTCTGAATTCATGATGTGACATGGTCTGGGAATATACTCTGATATCTCAAGAAATCTAGGCATCTTGAAAGAATCTTGGACCCTTGGATGGCATACAAGGTCCAATTGACTAATATGAAAACCTCCGGCTCCTGGATGAGGCCTGGTGGAACTCTAAAATAGGGTATCCTCTCCTCTTATACAAAATTAGACTCTCATTGGACTCATACTTAAATACAGGACTCAATAAATTGTACTTGGTTGAGACAAATCAATTAGCCTCAACTTATTACAGGACTCAATCTTACTTGATTACAAAATTATGACACATGACTAAGTAAACCAGATAGGACCCAATAATCTATGTCTTATCCTAGTGCCCCCACTAGTCCCTTATCTTAATGAGTTCAAAAATCCTTAGGGGCCAACATCAAATTGATTTTAGATTAAAGGTCTTGGTCAATGCAATATGTAGGATTATGGTATTGGGCCAAGGAAGGGTAACAATCCCTACCTTATATTGTTTAGGGTTTTGTGCCCTTAAGATAACTTTTGAAAAGATAATGCAATGAAAACAAGTGTCCAAATAAGTTAGTTTGATATTTACATCTATAAAAAAATTCTAGTAAATTATAAAATTTAATTAAATCATTAATTTAATTTAATTTAAAATATTTTTATTTTTTTATTTTTTTGTGAACTAATCATGCCAATGATCCTTGGTAATCATGACAATGATCCTTGGTAATAGTGCCAAATTTTATGTGTTATCATTAATAATACCAAAAATAAATAGATAAATAAATCGATTCAATAATTAAGTAGTAAGGGTTGAGTCAGATGTCGATTCCACATGGATCAATTAGGGTTAGATTCACTTTAAGGTTTTTAAGATTTTAATCAAATTGCAAATAAAAATAAGAAAGAGAGAATATGATTAAAAGAAAATAAAAGTTTGAATTAAATGAAAAAATTGCAATTAATAAAAAGCAAGTAAGAAGGACATCCTAGGGTTTGATTCAATTGTTTTAATAAATATAGATTAATTATTAATCATGTAATTATTATGATTACGAATGATCTCCGATCATAACCTATCTTGCTGGGTGAAGATATAGCATCTTGATCTACCCTTACAAGGTTATAAGTTAGTCCAATAATCAAATCATAAAAATAAATAAAATATTTTATAATCAGATCCCAATCATAGCCTATCTTATCGAGCATGAGTCACATTCTTGGCTCATGACTCGTCTTTATGTAGCCATAGGCTATTTAAAGATCTTAATTATACTTCAAATAAAAATCATAATAATTGAAGTAATGAAGAAAATAATTTTATTCAAGAATGACAAGATCATTATATTCAAGACTAATTACATGAAAAATAAAAAAATATGCATACTAAAAGACCTTCTCTACTCCCCTGAAGACTCGGAGTTTAGCCTTGTATGGTTTCTTGATCATCGCCATCATGGAAGGAAGATAAGGAAGAAGACTCAGGCTACTATCACCCTCTTTTTCTTCCTCCAAAAATCCTATACAATGCTCAAGAAAAGAAAATACAAATTTCTCTATTTTGTTGATTGCTTGCTTGCTTTCATACCTCCCAGGGTTGCCCTTTAAATAGGGGATGAATTCTGCCAAATCCTGATCAAACTAAGAGAAGAGTCCAATTAGAATCAAGCTTTGGCTCCTTAGGATTTCTTAAGCTATCATATCATCATTGAACACCTAGAATTCAAGCTTATTCTATTGAAAAAGGTATCCTGAAGCTAATCGTCTAGGTTGTAGATAGTTAAGGTATCTTGCAAATGTATATGAATTATTAATAAAATAAATATTATTTTTGGTAGCTCAATACTATTTATCATCTTCCTATGTAGTCTAATGTATTGAAATCCATAGAAGTATATTAATTCGATAAAGGAGGATTTATTGAGTGATTCTTAAAATAGTTCGCAATCAAATGGTATGTTGTTACTGTAGAGATTCCTAGGCACTGATACCATTTATTGGAGATCCGAATTAGCACCTATGTAGCGAAAACAATGTGGGAGAGATCAAGAACCAACCTTCTTGATTCAAGAAACCAGCAACAACCTGTTCTTGGATTCAATATGCAAAGGAGAAGTAGGAGTAGAGATGTAGGAGGAAAATAGATATTGTATTCTTTGGAGAAGAACCTTGTTACAATATACAAGAAACAACATCCCCTCTTAAAATGAGAAGCTTCTCACCATCTCCTCTCAAGAACAAGAACCAAGATGGCATCTCTTCTTTATGAACCTAAAAGCCTCATGCCCCCTTCTCCAAATCCAAGAGCCTCCATGCCATGAAGTCTCTCACACCCAAGCCCAAGGCCATAAGGCTTCTCATGCTCACGCCTCTCTCTCAACAAGAAGATACCCCTGAGTCGAAACCGTGAAAAGCCCTCATGGACTCCCTCCTTGGATCGTGAGCCAAGCTCCACAATCTAAGCTCTCACTCGTCGCACGCCCTCCTCTTCTTTAAATAGAGTGGGCGGTGGTTTAGTTCCTGATTCTTGGTCTTCTTGGTCTTCTTATTGGGCTTAGACTTTTTGGGTTGTTAGGCTTCTTCTTCTTGGACCCAAGTCGGTTAGGACTCCTTAGGTAGTTAAGCTTCTAAGTGGTTACAACCAACCAACTAACCACCTAACCAACTAAGCTAACCTACTAACCAGCTAAACCTGAACCCAACCCCATAACCCAACTGAGTTATGTTACAATCTCTTAAAAAACATTTCCCAACAAGTCAATGTGAGAAAACCCTCAATCCTAGGTCAAGCCCCTTAACCCAACATGACTCTCAGGGACCTCTAGAACACCTCCATAAATCGCTTGGCATGCCTCCAAGCACCCAGGGATCGCCTCGAACATCCCTACTATGGCCTCCCAAATCTCTCCAAGACTTGGGAGCACCACGTAAAACCCTACAATCTCCACCTTGGTCCCCAAGCTTTGGCAAACTTGGCAATGTCCTCCTGCACAATCTTGCTATAACTACATTCCTAACAGCCTCTTGTGCAGACCTCCTTGTCTCTGTCAACACCCTTTAGCTGTTGTGCACCCTTGGAGGCCTTTGGGATGACCAATCACAACTGAAGAACATTGCTTGTACCCTGGAACCACCATTGTAGCCTTCCTTCTGCCTAGCAGCTACATCAGTATTTTCCTTGGACTTCCATGAAGAGACCATAGCGAACTTAAGCCAGCACTCACTGTAATTGGAGCTCTACCTGATACCATCTCCATAGAGCCACGTCAATCTCAACATACTCTACTCCACCTGGCTAAGTGCACCCCTGGTGCTCTGCTAGGATCTAGCCAGTATCCCTACACCTTCCACTTTGAACTCATGCCAAAGCTCTCTCCCCAGCCATGAAAATAACTCCAACCAGTGCTCTACTTGAAACCGAAGTCTCCCTGATGCCACAAATAGAAATCTCATGGCCAGCCACTCAACGCTACCTTGATGAGCCTACCACTATACCTCATACAACATCGCTACCTCCTCAGACCCTTCATATCCCATTAACCTCTTCGAGACCATTTCAGATACACTGCACTCCACCAGCTCCTCCAAAATAAAGAGCTCATCCAACACTTCTAATGCAACGATTGAACATAGCAACCATCTCCATTGGCTGCTGCATCATGTCCCAGCCTATCCCTAGGCCAATCTTGTCATACTAGGACACTCTCGTCCACATGATGCCCCTGGCACTCCCTGAGTCCTGTCCCCCCGATCTCACTGAGCTACCATCTCCATCAGCTCCAGTCTTTATCTCTAGGCCAATACCACCATACCGGGACACTCCCGACTACCCGATACCTCCTAGTGGTCTCTAAGATTGTCCCCTATCTCCTTTAGCTACCTTTGGCATCACCTCTACTGATGTACATTGGTCTCCCTGAGATATTCATCTCCTAAGAACCATCTCCAACTATGCAGGATACCACATCCATGTACAGCTCCTTTATTATTCCTTGAATCCTCCTCTCCTAATGCTCATAAAAGGCTCTAAGAGAATCCCACTCTAATACCACTTGTAGAGATTCCTAGGGATTGATACCATTTATTGGAGATCCAGATCAGTGCCTACATAGTGGAAACAACGTGGGAGAGATCAAGAACTAACCTTCTTGATTCAAGAAACCAGCAACAATTTGTTCTTGGATTCAATATGCAAAGGAGAAGTAGGAGAAGAGATGTAGGAGAAAAAAAGAGATTGTATTCTTTGGAGAAGAACCTTGTTACAATATAAGAGAAACAACACCCCCTCTCAAAATCGAGAAGCTTCTCGCCATCTCCTCTCAAGAACAAGAACCAAGATGGCATCCCTTCTTTATGAATCGAGAAGCCTCATGCCCCCTTCTCCAAATCCAAGAGCCTCCATGCCAAGAAGTCTCTCGCACCCAAGCCCAAGGCCGCAATCCTTCTCATGCTCAAGCCTCTCTCTCTCACCAAGAAGACGTCCCTCAGTCGAAACTATGAGAAGCCCTCATGGACTCCCTCCTTGGATCATAAGCCAAGACCCACAGTCCAAGCTCTCACTTGTCGCACGCCCTCCTCTTCTTTAAATAGAGTGGGTAGTGGTTTAGTTCATGATTCTTGATCTTCTTGGTGTTCTTGTTGGGCTTAGACTTTTGGGTTGTTAGGCTTCTTCTTCTTAGACCCAAACCATTTAGGACTTCTTAGGTAGTTAGGCTTTTAAGTGGTTACAACCAACCAACTAACCACCTAACAACTAAGCTAACCTACTAACCAACTAAACCTAGACCCAATCCCATAACCGAACTGGGTTATATTATAATCTCTCAAAAAACTCCCCCCAACAAGTCAATGTGAAAAAACCCTCAACCTTGGGTCAAGCCCCCTGACCCAACATGACTCTTAGGGACCTCTGGAACACCTCCAGAAACTACTTGGTATGCCTCCAAGCTCCAGGGATTGCCTCGAACATCCCTGCCATGGCCTCTCAAATCTCTTCAAGGATTGGGAGCACCACACAAAACCCTACAGTTACATAGAATAATAATGTTTATCAAGAATAGGTCATTCCATTCTATATAGGTTGGTTGTCATCTTAACTAAGGAGAGTGGAGATACTGGTTTGGCATGCAGGTGAGTGTAGGAGTATATTTTATTAAATAGTAACCAACTTTGTGGAGTACTCTATTATTAAGAGTATCTCATAGAAAAGGTATGGGCATAAATATCCCTCCAACCTGAGACTATCACTGTGACTTGGCAAGCAACTCACTATACTTTAGTACCAAACTACCTGGATTTCTAATCCTATGGTGAAAGGTTTCTAGATGTAGTCAAGTACTTGTTAAGTTGGTGTTGAGTCAAGAAGGGATTGACCACTTGAAGTTGCTAGAATAAATGTTGGCTGTGTTTTAATTTAGCAAAATCTAGACTGAGGTAATCCTAGTAAGGAGTCACAGGATTTAGTTGGTTGAGGCACATTTGATGTACTTATTTAGAGTTGGTAGTAGAATCTAAATTCATCCTGAGCATTAGGTCAAAGGAATTTATTATATGGCAACCATAGCCTAGATTCTTGAATGTTGCTTTGACATTATTTGACCTATTTGGACGTCGGGCACAATTGCTATATGGTCACATTGTTAGTTCAAAAAATTATTTCTAAGCTATTGGCTTAGGTTTTGAACCTATGAGTCATGCATAATAGGAGTTTGCAATTGATCATGATAGCTGATCGATGATTAAAAATTATTTAGTGGTAAAATTATAAATATGATCAATAATTTATCCTATACAAAAGTTATAAATAAGTAATTAATTGATTATTAATTAATATGGGGATTAATTAGCAATTAGATTGCTAATTGGATCAATTAATTGAGTGAAAAGATTTGGTCAAATCTAATTTAATTTAGTTCAATTGATTTCACTTGATTAGGACATTCGATGATCCAATTACAAATAAATTTTAATCTTAATTTAATTTAGATTTAGACTTAATTAATTTTTTGATTAATTAAGTTTAATTGGAGCCTAGTTAGTTTAGGTTCAAGCTATTTGAATTGGTCAAACCATTTTGCATGATGAATCTTAATGATAAAATATGATTAGCACCCACCCTGTTATCCGTTTTGATTGGCATTAAGTCAAAATAATTTTTAAAAGGAGATTTAATATTATTTTGTATCTGGTTTGATCCAGTTAAAATTGGATAATCACCGCCTTGTTCTTCATGAATTTTGTGTTTTATTTTATGCACTTTTCTCAATGCAAAATTTGTTTTTATGCCTTCTCTCAGTCCCTTTTGGGTTAGGATAGGTTTAATAAATTTTTAAATTTATTTGAGTTGATTTGAATTTAATTTGAATAGGTTTTGAATGAGTCAAACTTCCAGTCCAAATAGAACTTCTAAATCTATCCTATTATCTTATCCTAATCCCCATGCCACTATTTTTATTGGATTTTTCTTGGTTTGCATGAGAATAAGAGAAGGAATTTCATGGATTTTTAGATTATACACACCATAAAAAAAAATGGAAGTGGCGTGTGAAAACTAGTTAAGCATGAGAGTTCATTCTTGTTGCTAGGGAGAAGAGAGAAAGAAGGGAAGGAAAACAAAATAGAAAAAATAGTGTTGGGTTTTTTTTTCTTCCTGACCTGATCCTCCTCATCCTCCCTCTTATCTTCTTGGAGGACTTAAAAAAAATTGAAGAAAGGTTTTTAGATCAACCATCCATAGCCTTCATATGGAGCTAGCACTCTAGGGAAGGTGATTTCTCGAGGCTTCATGTAGACTTTTCATAGAGGCTAGACATCTTATGTGGTAGCAAGGTGACATCCAAACCTTCTACAATGCTCCATCAGTAGTAGTATTCATCAACCCATGATAAGGTATGGGATTCGATCCTATTTATGGTTGTAGATTAGATCTACAACATACATTGGTTAGATCAATGCATGCTAATTTTATTTTTAGCATCTATAATCATTCATATCCAATCATGATCTTGTAGAGTAGGTTTCTAAAATTATTCTAATGCATGATATAGAGATTAAAATTATTTTTAATCTTATTTTCTTCTGCTATTTTTTTAAAAAAACCCATGTATGAAACCTTATCATAGTTTTTCGACATATTTCCTATCGAATTAAGCCTCCACCCAGGCCATAAACCATGCCAAGACTACAACTCTTTCTTGCATGGACCATGCTAGCACTACCATGGACAAACCATTTATGGATTTGCTCCCTCTGGTCATCGCTACCACCACCAAAGTCTCTACTTGCCAGCATCGCCTGCTTGCCATTAATCTCCCATTGGTGCTTTGTTCTGGGTGGTAAAATATTTTTCCCTTATGTCGTGCCCCTCGCTTGATGGACCTAGTGACCATGAAGGGTGGTGGCTGGTTGGTGATGGAGATGGGGAGGAGGAGGTAATGGTGAAGGGTGGTGAAGGGACAATAATGATGGAGAGGAGGCCACAATGGCATGAAGGCATCAATGGCAACTTGATGGAGAAGATGATGGTGATGAGTAGAGGATGCCTCATCGCAGAGGAAGAAGGCAGCGTGATGGGCGATGGCTCAGGAGGAGAAGGTTGCAGCATGGTGGTTCTGATGAGAAGTTGTAGGTAATAGCAGTATCAAGTAGTGATGGCTTGAGGAAGATGGGGATGGGGTTGTTTTAAAAGTTTCATCCCATTCATGCTCTTCTCCAACCATCGGCAGCATGGGAGACGGCGATGATGGCATGGGAGGGTGGCGACGGTGGAATGGGAGGGTAGCAACGAGGCTGAAGGAGCAGTGTAGAAGTACCGAGAGTGGCACAGGAGGTGGCACTATGGCTTCTTTCCTCTTTTGTCCATGAAGGAAGGCTATAGACCAAGCAACCAATCCATGGTGGACCAGCTACTTTGAAAATAGTGTCGGGCCTAATTTTAAGTTGATTTGAGACCCATTATGGAACACATTTAAGCCTAGATTTGGGCCTTCATTTGATATAGCTTTAAGAGGGATTTAGGCCTCTGCTTTAGCTCCAATTTGCCCCTATTGTCCTATAATTTGGGCACTTAATATTGGTAACCATACTTTCTATGAAAGAGAGATAAAGTATCAATGCCTAATAAATAGACATACATTAATTAATAACTTTGATAGATTTATATGAATTATCTTGCCTGTAATCCCTGGTTAAGTAGTTAGGCTCCCAAGCATGGCAATCTGCCACCCTCAAGTTCTCGTTAAACAATCAGACATTAAAGTCAGGTTTGTATACCTGTAATCCCTAGTTAAGTGATCAGACTCCTAGGCATGACAATCAACCACTCTCAAAGCCCTAGGTTGATGGGGATCCAAAGCAGGTCCGGATATTTTTTCATTTTTTTATTTTTCTCACATTTTTTTCCTATTCTCGCAATTCCACTTGTCCCAACTTTCTAGTTTTATCCCCAACTTATCCTTGCTTTATCCCTACCTTATTCCATCTTCCTCCCATGAATTTTAAAACTCCCAAACCCTAGCCCACCACCCCTCCCCCCCAATCTGGGCTGCTCGACCCCCAGCCACCCCCACTGGCCTGCCCATCGATGCTCGCCGGCCCCACTCTAGCCAGAAAATTGCCATTCGTCGCTCACGACCATGGAAGCTGAAGAGATCCCGTGGGAAGACCAACCATTACCCACGGCCACCGCTGCCGCCTGCCACCATCGACCTACTGCCGGCCACCTGCCCACCATCCACCAGCTCACGCTAGGCTATTGGAGGCCCTCATCGGTGCCCGACGCCCCACGGACATGGGAAGATGAAACGGCATGCCCTGTGCATGTCGTGCCGTCCCTGTGCCACTGCCCTGCCTGTAGCCTGCCACCCACCATCCGTCGATCGCCATCCATCGCCCGCTTCCCGGCCACCGGCCATCCATCGATGCTCGATGGAGATCGTTCCCTCCCTGCTGTGGACGACCGTGAGATGAGTTCTGCACGATTTCTGGAGCAGTTCACATGATTTCTGGAGTAGCTCAGTTTTCAAAGCAGCATGCTTTTTAGAGCACTTCATCAAGCCAACACGCTTCTCAAAGTAGATCAGCACCAATTTTGATGCAGCATGGATTTTGATGTAACTTATTTTCCATTTTAGGTTTGCTTGTAGGCTAAGTAATTGAGGGGTTTTGTTTGCCTATATAAAGGTCCCCTCCCCTCTTGTAATAAGTAGAGTTGATAAGAAATTTTTGGTTTAGCCAATGGTTCTGGTTCTGGGCTGAGGCTCGTTTTGCCTTCGCTCCATGCGAGCATCGAGGGGTGTGAGGTCCTAGTTATCCCCTATCCCATCTTCTTATCCCCTCATGTCCTTTGAGAGTCACCCTAGCGGGATGCCTTTGCTGTGTACTATTGAGGGTAGCTATGTGCTTTGATCCCTCGGGGCATCTATGAGAGCCCTGCTGTGTGCATTAAGGGTTCGATGAGAGCTCAAGGTAGCTGTGTGCGTTGACCCCTTACTTTCTATGTGCATATCCCCATTAGAGTGAGCCCCAGGGACATGAGTTCCAGTTCCAGTCTTCCATCCCCATCCTTCTTTCGCCACCTCCACCAAGAAAATTCAAAACAAAAGAGATCAGCTATTTTAGGATTTTAGTTTCAGTTTCACCCTAGTCCCAGGATGTTTCTTAGCCCTCACACGGTCCTAGTTTGTTTAGGTATTTCCCTTTTCCAAATAATCCAGGGTACATCGAGGCCGTCCCTCATCATAGGTGAGCTCACACCGCAAGCAATGGCTTAATAGCCTTCAAGCCCTGATTAAGCAATTAGACTTCCAAGTTGGATTCTTACACCCATAATCCCTAATTAAGTGATTAAACTCTCAAGCAAAAACTGAATGAAATTTATAACCCTAAGTGAAGTGACATAGCCCCTTAGGAATTCTTTTAATTATAGGATGTGGGGAAGCCCTAGCTTGAGTTAGGGGACCCTCCTTTCCTATGCATGGTACACTTTAGAATAGTACACAAGGGTCAAAGCATTATGTTCGATCCATTTTCAAAGCCCTACATGCAAGTGGTAAGGGAAAATGACCTTCGCTTGGCCATCAGCTAACCTAAACCCTGTGCTCTAAAACCCTAGGTGACCTTCATGCCCTAAACAAGGTTAGTGAACCCTCTATTCTAAAGTCCTAGATGAGCTCTACACCCGAAGTAAGGTTGATGAACCCTTTATTCTATAGTCTGGATGAGCTTCGCATCCCAAACAGGTTGATAAACCCTTTATTTCAAAGTCCTGGATGAGTTCTATGTCTCAAACAAGGTTGGTGAACCCTCTATTCTAAAATCCTGGATGAGCTTTGTGCCTTAGGTACGGTTGGTGAACCCTCTATTCAAAATTTCTGGATGAACTTCATGCCTTGAGCAAAATTGATGAACCCTCTATTCCAAAGTCCTGGGCAAGCTCCATACCACAGGCAAGGTTAGCAAGTCCTATATTCTAAAATCCTAGATGAGCTTCACATCTCAGGTGGGTTTGGCAAACCCTCTATTTTAAAATCCTAAAAAAAACCTTTGTATCCTAGGCAGGGTTGGTGAGCCCTCTATTCTGAAATCCTGAGTAATCTATATACTCCAGATAAGGTTGACGAATCCTCTATTCCAAAGTCCTAGACAAGCTTCGTGCTCTAGGCAGGGTCAGCGAACCCTCTATTCTAAAGTCCTAGATGAGCTTCGCATCCTAGATAGATTGGCAAACCCACTATTTTAAATTTCTAGGTGTGATATGCACCCTAGGCAGGGTCAACAATAGTGGGGGCACCAAGATCAAATACAGATTACTAGGCCCTATCTGGTTTACTTAGCCATATATCAAATTTTACAAACAAGTAAGATTGAGTCCTGTAATAAGTTAAGGCTAATTGATTTGTCTCAACCCTGATCCAGTCGTTAAGTCCTGTACTTGTATATTGTCCAGTACCAGTCCAATTTTTGTACAAGAGAAGAGGTTACACAGTTTTAGAGTTCCACCAGGCCTCATCCAGGAGCTAGAGGCCTTCACATCAGCCAATTAGGCCTTGTTTGCCATCCTAGGATCCAAAATTCCTTCTAGATGCCCCATATGCCCTCTAGATGCCTTCTAGATGCCTTGATACCCTCCAGATGCCATAGAATATCCCCAGACCAGGGCGCCTCATGATTCCAGGAATATGCCAGTACTCCTAAACCCTAATCCCATACTTCTTTTTCATATCTTGTTTCTTTCCTTTGATTAATTGTTTCTTCCTAACCTTTCATGCTTGTAGGATCCTCAAGGAGTTTCCCTCTCCAAAGAGGAGGCCTTCTTTTCCTTCAGGACCATCCCATATTGCCTTCAGATTTAGGAACTATAGGCTTGCCTTCTAGGCACCATACAGAGTGCTGAGAGAACTCTTCATCAAGTGGATCTTCAATCTCTGCCTGGTACAATCCTTCCCCCTCCTGACTTCTGACTTGTTGAAGGTATGCTATCCTAAATGGGGGTTTCTCAATTCCTGGGATCCTATCTTTTCTTATTCTGCATGAATCTTTTGCGGGTATGATAGTTTCTTTCAATACAAGTTTGCCTGCAATTCTTTACTTGCTTCCGGGTTATTAGCCTACAAATTAAAATTTAAAAAAATAGTTTCTATTTTTTTGCAATCATGGTTGTCATAGGATCATCCCGCATCAGTTTGGTATTACAGCTAGTTTAGGATAGTTGCATCTTCATCAAAAATACAAAAAAATTGCATCTCTGATTTTCTGCATCCTATCTTCTGCATTAGGTATCTAGTTTTCATCCATTTTTGACCACCTAAAAATTTTATTTTTCTATGAAATTTTCATGAAGTGTCCTCTGTTTGGTCTTAATAATTTTAAAAATTTTTAATTATTTTTACAGAAGTTAAAATGTCTTAAAATTAGGCATCTTAGAAACCCTAATCGATTCCTGATATTTCTACACATAGTCTGAAAACCCTGGGAGTTGCATCATCATCTGATTTTTGTTTTGCATCAAATTTGACAGGGATCATCAACACCGTCCATCCTCTATTCTGTAAGTTTTTTATATTTTTTATGCATCGGAATAAATATCAAACTCTATATCAAACCGAATCCTAATTTTCTGATTCTGTGAATTCTGCATACTTGACTAAATCTAACCCAAGCTAAATTTTGTTTGCTAACCTAATTAACTTAAACATAACTTGACATTTCATAAAAAACCCAAAAATATTTGTATTTTTCTGATTGTTGCTAGTTTGCATCAGGCCATTGAATGTGCATCATCTTTTAAACTAATCTTAAGGACAATTCAATGTCTTAGACCATGACAGAATTTCATCACCTGTCTTGGGCTCAAAACAACCACCATCATCCTAACCTAAGCCTTAATTAAAATTAATTAGACTTAATTTGCCCTAGTGGGCTAGGTGACACCTATAGGTTCGGTCCAAATTTTGGGGGCCAACTAGTGTATTCAATTCTCTAGCTATTACTGGAATCTGGTGTCTAAGGCTAAGGGTCTAGAGTCAAACGACCTAAGTGGTATTATGGTTTCTTAATTAGGTCCCTACGAAAGCACAGGGGGCCTCCCACACTCCCATGCCCTACTTGGCCAGTAGAAGGATTAGTTGTTGAGTTGGGTGTAAGTTGAGTCAACCCACTTAGATTTGGCTCTAGGTCTAGCAAATCCTAGAACGTACTAACCATTGCATGCTAGACCGCATCATTTCACCTTGATTGCTTGATTGCATGACCACCAGGTCAAGAGTCCCATATAAACAGTCTAGAGCCCAACCAAGTTCAACCATGGAGACCAATTTTGAGATCTTTATGAAAGCCATGACTGATCAGTTTGCCCAGATGAACACCCAGACCCAAACCAGCTTGCCAGATGAACCAATCCAATGCCCAAACCCAAAATCAACTGACCACCCAAATGAACCAAATGAATGCCCAATTGATCCAAATGAATAATAGGTTTGATCAGATAACCCAATCAAATAATCAAGCAACCCATAGGATTGACCAGATAACCAATAGATTGGACCAAGTAGAAAATAGATTTGGTACCAAAGAAAGAACCTAAGAGTCCAATACTGAACCCGATTCTAATTCACCCTGTTCCACCTCTCATAACCCTAGGGGAACTCTACATCATGACCAATCTATGATCTAATCCTAGAAGAACACAGAACCAGAGTCAATTTGTGGAACCCAATCCTAGAAGAGCGCAACACCAAGAACCATACCAGGAACCCAATCCTAGGATAGCCAAATACCAAGAGCCCTATTAGGAGCCCAACCCTAGGAGAGCCCAAGACCCAGAACCTTTCCCAGAACCCAACCGTAGAAGGCCCCACCATGAAGCTTGTGACCAAGATGAGAGGGCCATGAGAAGCATTAGGGTAGAAGCACCTACTTTTGATGGAAGTCTAGGATCCAAGGTCTATGTAGATTGGGAAGGAGATATGGACTATTATTTTGAATGGTATAATATGAGTGAAGAGAGGAAGTGTAAATTTGCAAAGATGAGGCTAGTTGGCCAAGCTAGGTTACATTGGGCCAACCTTGAGCGAACTAGGAGATAACAAGGCCTTCCTCCCATCACCACCTGGCAAGACATGAAACAAAAGCTTAAGTAAAATACCTTCCTGATTCCTACAACCAGAAACTCTTAGACCAGTGGAATAGAATTCGTTAAGGGAATAGGTCTGTATCTGATTACATCACCCAATTTGATGAATTTGCTATAAGGTGTAATGAAACTGAGTCTCTAGCACAAACCTTGTATGGGTTTAGAACTAGATTACGGGAAGATATCCAAAGAGAACTGATGCGGGACAAATAATTAAAGCCTAATTATCAGAGAATAGCAGAGAATAATTTTTTTAGATTTTTTCAGATTTTTAAGGAAGACTCAAAGGAGATAGTAAAGGAAACTAGTTCCTAGTTAACTACCCGCACAAGTAAACCTATAAATTAACTAAGAAAGCAGGACTTGATGATTGAAGAATCATCATAAACTAGGGTTTATCTTATCAATGAATCAAAGAATAATGAGAAAGGAATAAGTTTTGATTTTACCAATGAAGAAATGCTCTCTGAATTGGATCTGACAAAACTCTCAAGATCTTCATGGCATGGTTTCAAGAACTCGATCCTGGGTTTCGATCTTCCATGCGAAGCTGGTTTCAAGGCAAGAACACCTGATCTTGACTCCTATTCACCTGTAACACTCAGCAATGAAAATCATGAATTAAAAAAAGCAGCGAAGAAAAAGAAAGAATGAAAGGAAAGTTTAGAAATGGTGGTTTTTGGATTTTCTAGTCGGTTGGATAAGTACGGCCTCACACCCCGCAATGTTCCATAGAACAAAGGAAGGGCCTCACACCCTGCGATGCACATAGCAAAGGAAGAAGATTTTTTGACAGAATGACACTCTTATTGAATAATAATTGATTGATTACAAGGGGAGTTGGAGGGGTATTTATAGACCCCCAACCAGTGGTGTAAGGGATACAACTACTAGTCTTTTTCTCCCTTGGACTACAACTCCTAGAATCCTACTTTAGGTAGCCTGGACTCTTGTTTGCTGAGAAGATCTGGACTCTTTTCAAAGTGGGTGACAACTTGAGGCTTCTCATCTAAAGTGGGTGCCCAAGTGGTGGATTGGTGAGATGGCCTGATGTAGGGTCAAGATGCTCTATCACTTGGCCTTGCTTGTTGGACTCTAGAGTCTGGATGATGTGATTTTCTGTAGGTAAGTGGACTCTTCAATCTAGATAGGAGAAGACTGAAGAGTTTGCTGAGACTCTTGAGTTCTAGAGATTTAAGCAGCTTTCACGCTGTTTGAGTGAAATGTTATGGTAGAGAACCTTTGAACCTCTTTCATTTAGTGAATGGATACCTTGGAACTCTCTTTGAAGTGGGTGACAAGAAAGAGTGGAAAGCTTGGCCGACTTCTTCTTAAATTGGCATGAAATAATTTGAGTGGGGGTGCCAATGTGGAGAACTCCTTCTGCTTTACACCTCTTAAAAAGAAGGGGCACCAATTTGGAATTCATTTAAGACATGGCATGTGGGATATCCAAACCTTTGAAAAGGTGGTGCCAAGAACAGGTTATGACTTGGGCTAGCACATGGGTTGTCTTGAGCTAGCACATGGGGTCGTATGGGTCTTCAATTAGGTGCACATGGGATGTTGTTTGAGTCCCCTCTTGTAATACAGGACTCAATGACTCAACTAGTTACATAGACTTAATAAATCACATGACTCAACTAAATAACCAACCATACTTAATTAGGCTTGCGAATAAAAACCCAATTAAAGTTGGTAAAAATGGCTAATTCAAACTGGACCATTTAAATCCCAATTGGATAAATAGGGTTTAACACAATTGGGGTTTCGACTCAACTTGGTAAAAAGGGTTTTATCCCAAAATAAACAAAACCCTAATTATAGTTGGTAACAAGGGTTTACCCTAACTAAACCAAAATAACATAATTTAAAATAAATATTTACATGATAAAAAGGGTTTGGATTCAAGGTTTTACTCACAGGTGATCCACAGGGATGTAGATTCAACTTGTCGATTTTTTTTAGCCCTAGTGCCCGCACCAAGAACTGTACATGAGAGAGGTCAATGATTTAGAGCAAGCATACCAGATAGCTAGACATTATGAACAACTCCAAAGGAGACCTCCATTCTAGCAATCTAAACCTATTAGGAACAATGCCCCATTCCCAAAACCAAACCCAAACCAGGTATACCAAGGCCGACCCAATCCCAACCTAGTTCGGTTTAGCCCCAATCCAGTTGGATCAAATCCCAACCCAGTTTGACCTAACCCTAACCCAATTCGACCTAATCCTAACTCAACCCGTCCCAACCCTAACCAGCTTCGACCCAACCCGAGTCCAAGTCACTCCAATTCCAATAATTTTGCACCAGTTAGAATAGATAAGGATAAGGCACCAGCATTTCAGAAAGCCCCAAGCCCAAGTCCCAATGCTTATTTTAGAAGCAATAAGGTAGGTCATTATGCTTGTCAATATCCCACCAGATCTTTACACAAAGGGGAGCTTGAGAAAGAGCGTGAATCCAATAATGATGATGAGGAAGAAGTTTATGAAGCTAAAGCAGACTTGATTGAAGAGTATGAAGGAGAAGAGGAGGATTTTGATCAATCTGACTTAGTAGGGGTAGTTAGATGAAACCCATCTATTGCCCAGGTGGCTACCCAAGAGGGGGGTGAATTGAGAAATTAAAAATTTAAAGTAAGATAATGTGTAATTAAAATCTCTTAAAAGTGTTAGGTGCTGTGACAGAGTTATAAATTGCAGAAGCTAAATAGAGTCAAGAAAGCACAACACAAACACACCAAATTTATAGTGGTTTGGAGCAACCCAGCTCCTATGTTCACTACCCAAGATACCACTTGGGATTTCTACTATATTCACACCCGAATACATACGATTGTTTTACAGGATCACAATCTAAAACCTCTACACTTTGGTTTTAAACAGGCTCACCAAAGAAACCCAACTTGGTTTTCATAGGATCACCAAGAACCTAACTTGATTTTAGCAGGATCACCAAGAACCCAACACTTGGTTTTTATCAAGGCTCACCAAGAATCTATTTGGTTTTTTAACTGAGCTCACCAATAACCCAACAATTCAAAACTGAATTGAAATAAATGCAACAATAAATGATAAACTCAATTTATAGGATAGTTGCCGGTGCAGCTCGATGGAAGTCCACTTAAATGCACTTGCATAAGCTTTAATGACTTTAGTGGCTTCTTCTCAAATTGCTTTAAGCTTGAGATCAGTGTTGGTGAAGACTTGAAGGCTGACTTGAATGCTCTTGTGCTCTCTTCTTATTGGTAGGTAGAATATTCAATGAAGCTCACAAAACTTTGAAGAATTTTCTAAAAACTTACTTCAAGGAAGTTCAAATCCATCAAATATAAAGTCTTATATCACTCCAAGGCAATTCTAGCCGTTGTAGACCTTTGGAGCACTTTTTGTCATTCAAAAATAAATTCTAGATCTAGCCGTTGGATACCTGAAAATGATGTTCGAGTCAGCTCGGATTTCTTCGAGTCAGCTTGGATCCTTCGAGTCGATAGGTCGAGTCACCAAATCTTCAGTGTAGTCAGCTCTTAGTCTCGGGGCAGAAAACTTTACTCTAGACGAGTCAGCTATTGATAGCTTGGGTCGGCTCGAACTTGTATCTTTGAAAAACTTGAACTCGAGGAGTTGGCTCTTTTCAGCTTGGGTCGGCTCTTCTTCTCAGGTTCGGAAATCCTCACTCTGGAAGAGACAGCTCGATGTAGTTCGGGTCGGCTCACTTTCTCAAGTCTTCAAAATTAGGTCTAGCAAAGTCGGCTCTTTCTAGTTCGGGTCGGCTCGCCTGACTATTCTCAGAATTCTTCAAAAACTGGACTCTGGAGGAGTTGGCTCGGACAAATTCCAGTCGTCTCGGATTCACTGGAGTTGGCTCGATTACCATCGAGTCAGCTCGGATTGCTGCGTGCCAGAATCCTTGCTGCGTGCCAGTAGGAGGAGTCGGCTCTTCAATAAGCTGGGTCGGCTCGAGTGTCTTCTTCAGGATTTTTACAATTCAACTCAAAGGAAAAACTCTCACCAACACTCTTACATTTTTTCATACCAACTCAAAATAATTCTAAGGCACACACATACAGAAGTAACCCTTTTTATATAATTTTTTCTTAGCTTTTTCATTGGATTCTTCTTTACAAAAATTATTTATAACACAACTCAAACAAGAAACAAAGGTGTAGGAGTTGAAATTTGAACAATTAAATCTTCCTACAAAAACTTGTAGGCACTTGAAGAGTTGTTAGAATTAAATGTACATGCTCCAATGTTTGGTTATCATCAAAATCACTTATGGGGTCAACAATCTCCCCTTTTTTGATGATGACAAAATATTAGACATGAAAAACGCAAGATAAAACTTTACAATTACTTGTATAATTGTATTTCCAAGAATATATGAACAAGTAAAACCATTTGACTTCAATTAGTGCCAAACTATGGAAGGAGAATTAGGGCATAGAGAGGTAATCTCCCCCTTAATAAGATACTCCATGTTTTGACTCACTTTTCAAGCAATTTCATATTTCAAAGCTCAAAAAGTTTCCAACAAAACTTTAAGTTTCAGAGCTATTAAATGTATTAGTATAACACATTATGTCTCAGAGCCTTAACTATGTATCAGAACTAAAAGGAGTCAAGACATGTTCTTTCTAAGCATTATGCATTATGTATTGAGCTTACATAATAAAGAGCTTTCATATGTATTATTTATCAGAGCAAACATGAACATATCTTATCCTTTTCATGCAGTAACTTCATAAATTTCTCCCTCTTTTTGTCAATCAATCAAAAAGGTGATGTTAAAGAGAAGCTCAGATTTTAAAATAGAATGAAAAAGTGTTTAAGATTTGTTTGAGATAATTTTACTATCTCATATTCATCTTGAAGTTCTAATTAAAAATCAGTCATTGTATCAACAATTGAACATAAATTTGCATTGCATAAAGAGATAGAACACTTCATTTTAAGAAACAAGATATATACTTCCATTGCATTTTAAGATTTCAATACAAAGTACAAAGAGAACAAAAATACATCTATTCACTATCTATGTCAACACTAGGTTTTGAAGAGTGACTAGGAATTTGGATGCCTGGAGGCATAGAGCTTATAGGGTCAGAATCTAAGACATGTGATTGTACCTTAAAGTGTGGAGCAGGTTGTCTAGGATGAAATGATTGAGACCAAGGTCAGGAGGTAGCAAGTGTAGGATCCAATGGTGGAGAGGGAGGTGCACTTTTAGCAGCTTGGAGAGCTTCAATTTTGGTCATCATTTTCCATATGAAGCTATTGATGGATTTCAATTCGGCTTCTATTTTCTTTGTACTTCTAGAAGCAACCAAATCTTTATTGATTCCTTTATTTCTCCAATTTCTTTTGCGTTGTAAGAATTTCTGAGGCTTGGACATTTGCAAAGGCTTCTGCTAATCCTCTCTGTCTCCCAAACTCACTTCTAATAATTCCAATCCCTCTAGTATAGTCTTCCTCCATTCTTTTTCCTGCATCTACTAAGCCAACTTTAATTCTTAAGTTATCCATCTCAACCCTGTATGCTTCAAGTACCTATGTGACAGATTTCTCAATTTTTTCAGAACTTGAAGTAATCACTTGAAGATTGGTTGTAGATCTGTTTCAGTTGCAGAAGTTGTAGTGATGCGGGACATGGATGCGATGTAGTACTAAAGGTTGATTTAAATTTTATGTTAATCGAGAGCAAATGTTCATTAACCTAACAGCCTATTAAACAAAATATTAAAAGAATCTATAGCAAGCAACTAAATACTGGATTACATTACTCGCATGCATACCTAACAAAATAATTAATTAGATGGATCACGGTGATTGAGAAGCCACCCTAGATTAGGTTCCTACATTCTAACATCAATATAGAGGATGGGAAAGGGGTTTTGAGTTATCGATATGCTTAGAAACCTCCTTGATGAAGATCTGGATCACTGCGCTCTAGGGTTGAAGAATCGGACTCCAAACTGATCGCTCCTGGCATCCGGATTCTGATCAAACTGATTCCAAAGCATGGACGCCGATCTTCAGAGTTGGATCTCAAGAGAATCTGCAAAAAAAATAACAAAAATAGCAATTAAACATTGAAAATCAAAAACTAGAAGGAAGGCTGGCACCAGGGTTGTTGGTTCTCCCGGGGATCTTCTTCTTTGGTTGGCTTCTAGGATCTCTTCAAAGCATTGGATGAAGGCCTTGAAGAGACTTAGGGATCAGATCTGATGGAGGGATTGGATGGATAAACAGGACGTCGCACACCGGTAGAACTTGGATGTCGCACCCAAGTGTTCTAGGCGTCACACCTAGCACCTATCAGCCGTCGTAGCTAGAAAGGAATTGGAAGAAGAACTCGGTAGAGTTTCATTTCATTTCATCAAATATTCATTAATTACAAGGGAGGAGGTATAGGGGTATTTATAGAACCCTAACCAGAGAAGTGAGGGACTCAAATACAAGAGTTTCATTACAACTCTAGACTTCAAGTTTACATTACCTGGACTCCTACTGGATGAAAAAAAATGGACTCCTATCCATAGTTGGCACCAAGATGAGACTTTGATGGAGGGTCGTGATCGCTTCTGGGTTGGTCATGATGATTGGACTCCAGTGTCTTGATAATGTATTCTTTTAGAGACTCTTCAGTCTGGATTGGAGAGAACTCTACAGTCCTGCTGAAATTCTAGAATCCTTGAAGCTTGAACAGTTAGCAACTTATTTGAATGGAATGCTAGGTCCTGCATGCCGGGCATATAACTTTTTGATAGTTCCAGATGGAAATCGTTCAGGCCTGAGCCTGATCATAACTTGGTCCCCTACTTTAAACTCTTTGAACTTTTTGCTTAAATTAGCTGTTTGTGCATATGAATCATAGCTCTCTTTAATTCTCTTATTTATTTCTTGATGCAAGTTCTTTATATGCTGTGCAAAAGACTCAGCTGACTCAGATATACGTGCATGAATAGGTAAGGGAATCAGATCTAATGGCTTCCTAGGCTTGTATCCATGAACGATTTCAAATGGGCTCTTCCCTGTAGATCTGTTGACTGAGTTATTATAAGCAAACTCCACTCTCGATAACAATAGATCCCAATTAGTAGTATTTTCTCCCACTAGACTCTTCAATAGGTTCCCTAAACTCCGATTTACTACCTCAGTTTGGCCATCTATTTGGGGGTGGTAGGCAGTAGAATACTTCAATTTGGTTCCTAGCATATGCCATAAGGTTTTCCAAAAGTAGCTAGTAAACCTAACATCTCGGTCCGACACAATGGTCTTAGGCAATCCATGTAAACTAACCACTTCGTTCAAGAATAACTTGGCCACTCTAGACGCATCATAAGTTTGGGAACAAGGGATGAAATGGGCCATCTTAGAAAACCTATCTACTACCATGAAGATAGAATCATGTTTCCTAGCAGTTTTAGGTAATCCTAAGACAAAGTCCATACTCGAGTCTTGCCATGGGCAATCTGGGATGGGGAGTAGGGTATATAGTCCAGTGTTCTGTCTAGGTTGCTTAGCTACAGCACAAGTCCTACACTAGGCTACCACTTGGGCAATATTTTTTCTTTAGACTTGGCCAATAAAACTGATCCTCTACAGCCAAGATAGTTTTATTACGCCCGAAGTGTCCTGCTAAACCTCCTGCATGTATCTTCCAAATAAGAAAGTCTCCAAGTAATGTCTTAGGAACACACAACCTATTTTCCTTGAACAAATAACCATCCCTTAAGACATACTCACTAAATTCAGTGGATGGCCCTAGCTTCACTGATTCATAAATCTTTCCAAAATCCGGATAAAATTCATATTCTTCCTTTAATCATTCAAATCTGACTACTTCAGTACTCACACAATTCAGCAACATTGTTCTCCTACTAAGTGCATCAGCTACCCTATTCTCACATCCAGCATGGTGCTTTAGGACAAAAGTATAGGCTTGTATAAATTTAACCCACTTGCCATGTCTAGGGTTTAACTTTATTTGAGAATTTAGGAAGCGAAGTGCTTCATGATCAGAGTAGAGAATGAATTCTTGCGGTAGCAAGTAATGCCTCCAATACCTAAGAGCTTATACTACCGCATACAACTCTTTATCATATTTGGAATATTTCAACTTGGCATCACTTAGTTTCTCGCTAAAATAGGCAATAGGATGATTTTCCTGACTTAATACCCCTCCTATTCCTATGCCTGATGCATCACAGGCGACCTCAAAGACTTTGGTGAAGTTGGGTAACCTTAAACTGGTGCCTTAGTCCTTTTATCTTTGATCTCTAGGAAGGCTTTATGGGTAGCTCTAGTCCAATCGAATTTGCCCTTCCTAATGCAGTCGGTGATCGGAGCAACAATCATGCTAAACCCTCTGATAAATTTCTTATAGAAGGTAGCTAACCCATGGAAACTTTGAATGTCATGAACATTCCTAGGTATAGGCCACTCAACTATAGATTTCACTTTCTCAAGGTCGGCGGTTACTCCTTCTGGTGTTACTACAAAACCTAAGAAGATGATTTTGGTTGACATGAAGCTACATTTCTTAAGGTTTGCAAACAAAGCTTCCTTCCTAAGGATCTGGCAAATCTGACGGAGGTGGTCTAAGTGATCTTCCCTAGTCTTACTGTATACGAGGATATCATCAAAATATACGACCACGAATTTTCTAATAAATGATTGAAACACCTGAGTCATAACCCTCATAAATGTACTTGGGGCGTTTGATAATCCAAAGGGCATCACCAACCACTCATATAGGCCATCTTTGGTCTTGAAAGTCATTTTCCACTCATCCCAGATTCTAACTCTCACCTGTGGTAGCCACTTTTTAAATCAATTTTTGAAAAGATGGTTGATCCGGCCATCATGTCTAGCATGTCATCGAGTCGGGGTATGGAATACGATACTTTATCGTAATCTTGTTAATAGCCCGGCTATCTATGCATATCCTCCAACTGCCATCCTTTTTAGGAGTCAAAAGTGCTGGGACAGCACAAGGACTCAAACTCTCCCTAATAAATCCCTTTTTCATAAGATCCCCTACTTGTCATTGTAGCTCCTGATGTTCCATAGGGTTCATCTTATAGTGTGGGAGGTTTTGTAATATGGCTCCTGGTACTAAATCAATTACATGTTGAATATCTCTTAATGGTGGCAATTGATCCGGTAAATCTTCAGGGTAGACATCTTTGAATTCCTCTAATAAATCTAGGATCTCCTTAGGGTATTCTAGTATTGGTTGATCTTGAGCTTCCTTGGTAACTAAAATCCAAACTGGTGACCCTCTATCGATTTCTCATTTTAACTCCTTTGCAGAGATCAAAATCAGATTAGACTATTTTTCCTTTAAGTGACTTGACCCTCTTTTAACATTGTCCTTTGGTGGGGTCGCATTAATCACTATCCTCTTTCCTAGATGGTGAAATGCACACGAGTTCAATTGTCCAAACATGGTGGCATCGTGGTCATACAACCAAGGTCTTCCTAAAATGATACTGCTAGCCCCCATCAGAAGAACATCAAACCATACTCTTTCTTGGTAGGATTGTACCTGAATTGTAACCTGGCATCATAACTGGATGGAAATGTTGGTTGCATCGATCCAGGATACCTTATAGGGGGACAGGTGTGGAACAGTTGGTAAGTCTAGGCTCTTAACTGCATTAGTAGAAATTGCATTGACACAACTCCCACTATCAATTAGAGCCTTACATATCTTATCCCCTATTTTAATAAAGGTCTGTAGGATGTTAGTCCTACACCAATCCTCATTCCTCTTAGTTTGAGTCAGGATGCATCTGACACTCCTAATCGGTCTGAGTCTAAGATCTCTTCCTCCTCCTCATATTCCTCCACCAACTCGGCTTTAGTCTCATAAACCTCTTCCTCACAAGGGTCACTAATCTCAGGGTCCTCTACTTCAGGTTCCCTATATATAAGGCTCGCGATGGACATTGGGCAGCATAATGACTAGTCTGATTACACTTAAAGCATACTGGGGTTTGGTTTCGATCCTTCTGAACCATAGGTGCCTTACCCTTGTCATCTCTATGAATGGGCTGGGGATTGGGTCTAGGTCGATTTGCAGGAATTCGGTTATGGTTTGGCCTATTTCCACGAGCATTAAATCTAGATGAATCAGATTGATAGGTAGGTTTCCTTGGAAATCTCTCAGCATCCCTAGCAACCTGATAGGAATGTTCTAAATCATTCACTTCTCTTAGAATCAGTTCCCTCTTAATGTCCTCATTCAGGCCTACTCTAAACCTAGACAAAGTAACCAACTCAGACTCGAACACACCACACCACATAACATACTCATCGAAAATGGCTATGTATTCGGACACAGTCTGATTTCCTGGGGTCATCTTCTTTCACTGATCTAAAAGCCTTTGTTCATAGGTGAATGGTAGGTATTTGGCCCTTAATTTGAGTTTCATGTCCTCCCATATAGCTATATGTGGGTCTCTTCTCTGTCGGCTTAACCTTTCCACATTACCCCAATACAATCGTGCTTGTCGGATCAACCTAAACTTAGTGAATTTGACCTTACGCTCTTCCGACATGGTGTACCATTCGAAGTACGGATCCATATCACTTTCCCAATCAGAGTACATCTTGGGATCTAAAGTACCATCGAATATGGGGGCTTCTAGTCTGATAATCCTAAGGGCTCGTGCTTCCTGATCATCTATGTCATACTGTTGCCTCCTAGGAATAGGATCAGGTGTAACCTCTCTACGTTGGGCTCGATGCCTTGGAATTGGATTAGGTGTGACCTCTCTACGTTGGGCTTGATGTCTGGGGATTGGATCATGTGTAAGCTCTGGAAGCTGGGGTCCTGGACCATACTGTAGGGTAAATTCCAGTGGTGTAGGGTTAGGTTGAGACACATGGGATCCTTCTAATGACCTATTCTTTCATTCATTTGAACAAATCTCTGGTCGACTCTTGCACTAAACTGCCTCTGTTCAGCACTAAGCTGCCACATTTGCTCAGTCAAAGATCTCATGAAAGTTTCCATCGTGGGGTCCATGGATGTACTAGGTTGGTCAGGGGGACCTGGTATGGGGTTCCTGACCTAGTAGTCATGCAAGGACACAATACACTCAAACAAACCTAATCGACTATGGATAGCTAGACCTAGAGTCCAAACTAGATGCCTAATCAAGGTGACAAGCTAGTCTGTAGTAACTCAAGACTTGGCCAGGAAGGTGTAAGGGGAGTGTAGGTCCCTGATTGCCAATCCTAGACACCAATCAAAGATTGGCCAGGTAGGTGGACCAGCTCACTTGCCCTTCGGGACGTAATCCCTGAACCACCGTTCAGACACCAAGATATGGGCACACACAAATTTAGTTTACACGATTGACTTGACACTAACTCGGACCCGACTAATTGGTGTCCCTAAGCTCACTAGAGCAATTAGGTTCTAATCAATTTTAATTAGGGCTTGGGCTCGAATGCAAAGTGGGTGGTTTTGGGCTAGGGAAATGTTATGAACTCCTCCCCTATGTTATATTGTATGCCCTTAAAAATCAATTAGAAAATGAATGCAACAAGCAACTAAAAAACTAAACCCTAATGATTTTTTTTTTTTTTGGGCAGAACCTATTCTCAGGCCAAAAATAGAGAACTGCAGTTTTCATAGAAAACCATAAATTGTAAAAAAATTACTGAAAATACTTTGAATTTCAAGGAAGCTAATAAAATAAATTCATATTTTTTTGATGTTTATACATGCAAAACAATTAAAAAAACATAGCATATCTAGAAGGCCGAGATGCAAAATTTAACTAAATGCAAGATTAACGTATCTAAACCTAGAGCTCTAATACGAAATTTGACGCGGGACATGGATGCGATGCAGTACTAAAGGTTGATTTAAATTTTATGTTAATCGAGAGCAAATGTTCATTAACCTAACAGCCTATTAAACAATATGTTAAAAGAATCTATAGCAAGCAACTAAATACTGGATTACATCACCTGCATGCATACCTAACAAAATAATTAATTAGATGGATCACGGCGATTGAGAAACCACCCTATATTAGGTTCCTACTTTCTAACATCAGATCTAGAGGATGCAAAACGGATTTTGAGTTACCAATACGCTTAGAAACCTCCTCTGATGAAGATCTGGATCACTTCACTCTAGGGTTGAAGAATGGACTCCAAACTGATCGCTCCTGGCATCCAGATTCGATCGAACTGATTCCAAAACATGAACACCGATCTTCAGAGTCGGATCTCAAGAGAATCTGCCAAAAAATACCAAAAATAGCAATTAAATGTTGGAAATCAAAAACTAGAAGGAAGGCTGGCACCAGGGTTGTTGGTTCTCCCAGGGATCTTCTTCTTTAGTTGGCTTCTAGGATCTCTTCAAAGCATTAAATGAAGGCCTTGAAGAGACATAGGGATCAGATCTGATGGAGGGATTGGATGGATAAATAGGGCATCACACCCCGGTAGAACTTGGACGTCGCACCCAAGTGTTCTAGGCATCACACCTAGCACCTATCAGCCGTTGCAGCTTGAAAGAATTGGAAGAAGAACTCGGCAGAGTTTCATTTCATTTCATCAAATATTCATTAATTACAAGGGGGGAGGTGTAGGGGTATTTATAGAACCCTAACCAGAGAAGTGAGGGACTCAAATATAAGAGTTTCATTACAACTCTAGATTTCAAGTTTACATTGCCTGAACTCCTGCTGGATGAAAAAAATGGACTCCTATCCATAGTTGGCATCAAGATGAGACTTTGTTAGACGGTCATGATCGCTTCTGGGTTGGTCATGATGATTGACTCCAGTATCTTGATAATGTATTCTTCTAAAGCTGTCTAGACTCTTCAGTCTGGATTGGAGAGAACTCTAGAGTCCTGCTAAAATTCTAGAATCCTTGAAGCTTGAACAGTTAGCAACTTATTTGAATAGAATGCTAGGAACCCTTGGACCTCCAACACTAAGTGAGAAAAAATTTCCAAACTCTTTTGAATGCTTGGCCAACTTCTCACTTTAGCGTGAAATATTATGAGTAGAAGGGCGCCATCTAGGAGAAGTCCTTCACAATTACTCCTCTTAAAAATTTTGTGCACCTTTCTTCATGGGCCGACCAAAATAAATTGTCTTGATGAGTGTAGCTTGTCCAAATTTAAGTGGTAGGCCATGTGTCATTGTCCCCCTGGTGACGTGACAATAGTAGTCCTGAAATCATGCAAAGTTGACATGCAAAATAGGCTAGCATATGACAAGAGCTTATGCTAGCACATGGGTCACATGGGCTTGTCTTGAACTAGCACATGGGTCTTGATTTGAGTCACATGGGTATTATAATTGGTCTCCCCTGTAATACAATACTCAACAACTAATTTTTACAGGACTCAATAAATAACTAAAGTCCTATTTGATCAATTGGAACCCAATTTGATCAAAAGGGCAAGACATGTAAATATGTAGTTTAACTTGGTAAAAGGGGTTTAGCCTAAAAGGCTAAATAAATAAAACCCTAATTCCAGTTGGTAAAAGGGGCTAACCCTAACTAATACAAAATAAAAAAAATTAAAATAAATTATTTACATGGATAAAAGGGTTGGGTCCAGGGTTTCATTCACAGGTGATCCACAAGGATGTGGGTTCAACCTGTCGATATTTTCGGGACTTGGTGTCCTCACCATGTAGTCTTCGAGGTTTCAAGGTTGTCAATTATGCTCTTCAGATTCTCTATTTGCCTTCCAAACTGATTTAGTTTATCATCAACTGACTGGCAAAATTCACCAAACATAGTAGACATTGAGGAATTGAGAGTTTTAGTTAAATTCCCTATCTGCTATGCAATGAAGTCTTGTAACAATGCTGTGTCCACAACAGGAGCAGGAATACTAGAACTGTGAGTAGGAATATCTATAGTGGCCTGAGTGTAGAGAGTTGTACTATGTGGGATATCAGGCATATCTGGTACTGAAACATTAGGGAAAGAAGTATCAAAGTCTACTTGGACTAGAGATCCTAGCTGTGGCTATGACTTTGGATTTGCATTGTAGTGCCTTCACCAGCCTCTATTTCTGCTTGCTCTTGAACCTCTTATGTTTCTTCAACTATAGGAGCATCGGTCTTCTTTTTCCAGGTACCATCTGATAATAAATAACCCATCCTTTGAAGTGTTTTGGTAGTATAGGTATCGGTATGACGTAATGTCTTGCTTTCCTCTCCTGTTAAGTCTATATGTGCACTTTGAAAGAAAAGTGTGAGGACCATTCCATAAGGCAAGCATGCCTTAACCTTTCTCTCTGCCTCCTTCATCTGACTAATCATGATTGCAGGAAGGTTAATCTTATCACCATTGATTAGCAACTCCATGAAGCACAGATCATGCTCACTTACCCATTCGAAGCGATCTATCCCGGGTAAAAAGATGCTGCTGATAAAACTGTGAAGAATTCTCATTTCATGGATAACATGCTGGCCTTGAGAATTCCAATTTCTTCTACTTCAGTCCTTTCTAATACAGTTTGTAGAGCTTTAGTTCTATCTTTCAGGACTAAATATTCAGTGCCCTTAAATGGCATCTCTAAAACATTACCAAGAATTTCTTGAGAAATAATAATCCTTTTTCCTTTAACCGAGGATTCAATAAAATTTTCACCAAATCTAAAATTTTCATAGAAACTTCTAACCAGATTAGGGTATGTTTTGATATCCAAGGAGCACATGTCCCTCCAACCCTGGTTATCTATGAAATCTCCAATTACAAAACCTATTTCTTTTAGGTACTCGGATAAAATCCATTTGCTAGTAGTAATAGGCCTCATACCTAAAGAAATTTGGTGGCTTGGAGAAACTGGGCTTGGCTCTTCATCAAACTGTGGTGGATTTCAGGAAGCACTGTCTTCTCGAAACTTTGACCTTCTTTCTTGCAGAACAGCTGCTGTATCTCATCTTGATTTCTTCCCAACTGCCCTCTTTGGAGCCATTGTGTAAAGATACTTGAATCCCAAAGTGGTTTTTGGAAGTTGGAAGTATTTAGAAAGTTTCTTGGAGGGAAAGAGAGTAGGGTTGAGAAATAGAAATGGGAAAGAAAATTCCTACGGCTCGAACTAAAAAGAGATGGCTCGACATCCGAGCCAGCTCGGCCAATAGGTCATCTGCTCAAGTCAGCTCGAGTAGAGGGAGCACAAAAATGATTTTGGTTTTCAAACAAATCTCTTTTAACACAAAATTTTGGAATTTGGAGGTCTCCTAGATTACTTGTCCTTAAGATTATGGGAGTGATTCTAGAGTGGGTCACATAATCCTAGTTCACTTCTAATCATTACAATCTATTAAAATTCAATGGTTTTGTAAAAATACCAGCAAGTTTGTTTTCAGTTGGCATGAATTCAAGTACAATATCATTATTCAGTACATGATCTCTTATAAAATGGTGCCTAATTTCGATGTGCTTAGTTCGTGAATGCTGAACATGATTTTTTGTCAAATTAATGGCCCTGTGTTATCACATTTGATTAGAGTTTTTGATTGTGTAACACCAAAATCTTCTAGTTGTTGTTTAATCCATAACACTGAGCACAATAACTACAAGCAGCAACATACTCTGTCTTAGCAGTGGACAATGCTACAGAGTTTTGCTTCTTACAGTGCCATGAAATTAAATTCAATCCTAGAAATTGGCATGTATCACTAGTCTATCAATTTTGCAACCAGCATAGTCAGCATCAGAAAAACTAATTAAATTCAAAGATTATTCTTTAGAATACCAAAGACCTAAGTACTTGTACCTTTTAAATATTTAATGATTCTTTTAACAGCAAGCATATGTGTTTCTTTAGGATTACATTGAAATCGAGCACAAACACACACACTGTACAAGATATCAAGTCTATTCACTGTCAAATATAAAAGGGATCCGATCATACCTCTATATAGCTTTTGGTCAATGTTTGATCCATTTTCATCTTTGTCTAGTCTGTAGGTAGGACTCATGGATGTGCTAGCCTCTTTGCTTGTTTCCATGCCAAATTTCTTGATTATCTCTTTGATGTACTTGGCTTAATTTATAAAGATTCCTTCCTTCATTTGTTTGACTTGTAATCCAAGGAAGTAGTTGAGTTCACCCATAAGACTCATTTCAAACTCACCCTGCACAACTCAGCAAATTCTCCACAAAGATTTTCATTAGTTGTACCAAATATAATGTCCTCAACAAAAATTTATACAACTAGCATATCATTCTCTTTATTTTTAATAAAAAGAGTTTTGTCAATATTTCCTCTTTTGAAATCATTTTCAAGTAAAAATTTGCTTATTCTATCATACCAGGTCCTAGGTGCTTGTTTTAAACTATATAAAGCTTTGTTCAATTCAAATACTTGATTTGGAAAAGTGTGATTTTCTAAACCTGGTGGCTGTTCTACAAAAACTTGTTTAGAAATAAATCCATTTAGAAAAGTACTTTTGACATCCATTTGAAAGAGTTTAAAATTCATGTAGCAAGCAAATACAATAAGTAATCTAATGGCCTCTAGCCTTGCTACAGGAGCATATGTTTCATCAAAATCAATACCCTCTTCTTGACTGTACCCTTTTGCTACCAACCTTGCTTTATTTCTTATAACCTTACCATTCTCATCTAGTTTGTTCTTATAGACCCATTTGGTTCCTATGATTAGGTGGTCTGTAGGTCTACTAACTAGTGTCCAAATATTATTCCTTTCAAACTGATTTAATTCATCATGCATTGGCATCATCCAGTTATGATCAATTTCAGCCTCTTCTAAACTGTGGTTTAATTTGTGAAATAAAGGCTAGGTAGTCATGTGCATGTCTATGTGGTGACCTAGTCCTAACACCATGAGAAGGATCACCAATGATTAAATCTTTGGGATGTGAAGATACATACCTCCATTCCTTTGATAAATCAGTATGATCTTTACTTATCACTTCGTTTCCATCTTGCGTTGGCTTGTCTTGAATGCTTAAATCTTCCATTTCCTTTTGTAGAGTACCTGTATCATTATCTACACACTCATCTTTTCTAGATGGTGAGGGGTTAGCTTCATCAAAAATAACATGATTGACTCTTCTACAGTAAGAGTTCTCTTATTAAACACTATATATGCTTTGCTATGAAGTGAATAACCAAGGAATATATTCATTAGATTTTGCATCAAACTTTTCTAGATTATCTTTACACCATTATTTAACACAAAGCATTTACACCCAAAAATATAAAAATAGTTAATATTCAGTTTTCT